>CM042081.1:22007852-24407852 GCA_023509865.1 Trypoxylus dichotomus | reverse complement strand
AAGCTTAATTACCCAACAGACTTACAACCAATTATAGGAAAAATATACAAATGAAAAATAACCAATACAAAACGGATACAGAAGATAAGAAAAATGTATTAAAGCGAAGAGCAATTACTATTTTTAGTATGTCTATAGAATCGTGAAAGATATCGCACTGCGAGAAAAGAAGGATGAAGTAAGTGCAAATAACATAAATAGGTGACTTTAGCATTCGTTCGAAGAAAAGGTAAATAGAACGTAAACACTACGGGCGCCAAAGTGCGGAACTGAAAGTTGTAGTTGAAGTATTGCTACGCTGTTGATATGATCACTATACAACTTCCAGAGAAAAGTCTGCCAGTAGATATGTGTCGAAAGTTGTGGGAAACGCCGTTTAGCTGAATTCAGAGAATTTTTAAGAGTCTGCGCTGTACCACCTAATACAGACGTTTATGGGTCATATAGCAAGGAGACCAGATAATAGACGCATATTCCAAACGGGATCTGATGAGAGCGTGTTATGTAGCTCTCATTGGCCTTTCATTAGAAAATTGTCTGCAGTTATATTTAGGTTAACTAGATATGGAAGTTAATTTTTAGTACTGGCATTTGTTTAGTGGCGCCCTCTATGTTCCAGTATACAAAATTTAAAGGACATCCCTCGTATCTACTGCTTCATAGACGTCCGTTTCTTATATTTTGTATTATATACAAGTAATATAGAATTGAAATGGAAATATAAAATTCAATTCCGTACGAATTCTCGGGTAATTTGACAGCACAAGTATGCTGTAGTTTCTTTTGGTTTGTAACAGACCTGGATGGCTCAATTTTCTCGATTATTTTCAGAATTGCATTGCGACTTGCAAACTTTTTCAACTGTCCAAAATAATAAGTTACTAAAAATTATAATTTTTCGGTTGTACCTAGTTATTATGAAAATAATAAAAGTTGCGTCACGTGTACACAACTGCAATGCTCTAATGCACTGAAAATGCAGTATAATATTTGAAAATTATCGTGATAGTTTCCACGGTAAGTTTATATAGTTCAAGTTACCTTTAATCTACACAACAAGTAATTACTTACCATGTATTATTCTTGACTGAATGTTTTAAAATACCAGCTCTAAAATAATTTTCCGCATTACTCGTTTACAATGTTTAATTCCTACGAGTTTTACTTATATAATATGACTATAACACTGAAAACTTCGTCTTGCTGTTGCAGCTGAGAATTTTAATAGACCTATTTAAAAATTGAAATGAGAAAAATAATAACAGAAGCAATCATACGCGCCCTTGCTGTTAAATATTTGAAATTTTGGAAAATTATTAACCATTTAATTAAGGATATCTAAAATTTAGGAAATCTGATTTAAGAAAATTTATTCTAAATAAATAAATGCAAAATGCCGAAACAAGAAATATCAATTGAAAAACGTCCACCCATTATAACATCACGTAGTGAAGGGACTCAATAGCACAAATCGCTAAAATAGTAAAGGTATCAAAAAACGGACTTTTAAGAGAATGCAGGAAGCAGGTTCATTTCTCAAGGGAATATGGTCAGGGTGACGATAGCTGCTAAGGATGAGTTTATTACAGTATCTTCGAAACTAAATAGGTTTTTTACCGCTCCAGAGATCACTCAACAGTTCAATATTTCAAGAAAAACACCAATATTTCACACAATAGTTAAGCGGAGATTTCTCGCAGCAAGGCTAAGGGGGAACAATAGCTGCGGAAACGCGATTACTGAAACAACAAAACAAGAAAGGGAAACTGGAGTGGATCATTCAACACAACAATTGAACTCCTGAGCAATGGTATAAAGTATTATGGACAGATGAATCCAAATTCCAAATCTTTAGTTCAAAACTTTGATTATTTGTGGGGCGGCAGATTGGAGAAAAGTGAATGATCTATGTGTGATTCGCGTGATGTAGTTGTTTTGGTAATACAGCTGTAGGAAATTTGATAGAAATAGAGGGGATCCTGTTTAAGGAGGGTTATCTAAGAATCTTACGGGAAAATGCTGTGCCAAGAGCGGAACTACTATATGGCTAAAATTTTATCTTCCGAAAAGATAACAATCTCGAACATTTGTCTCGTTTGTCACTCAACGAAAAAAACAAGTTCATGCGGATGGTTTGGCCATCCCAATCTCCAGACTTGCAGCTAATAGAACTAGTGTGAGATGAATTGAACCGAAGGATTTGAGGAGTTAACATAGATCGAAATCTTTAACAGAAACTCCAGGTAGAAACTGAAATTATATGCGATTATCTGGAATCTGTGAAAACCAATACACCGGTGGCCTCTCCCTTAACGGTAACAACAGACAAAAACATTAAAAAACACTATGTAGATATGAAAAAAAATGAGTGCAAGATGGCTTCACTGAATGTTAACCATTGATCAAAAAAGAAATCGGGTGTTGATTTGTAAGCGTCTTTTTGAAAGGTACCAAGCAAACAAAGAGAACTTTCTTAGACGATATGTGACCACGGATGAATCATGGGTGCATCACTATGATCCCGAGGCCAAAGTGCAAAGTAGAGAGTGGAAACATTACTGTTCTCCTCTTTCACGCAAATTTAAGGTCGTGCCGTCTGCTGGAAAGGTTTAGCTATCTGTGTTCTGGGATGCTCAAGAAATCATCCTGATTGACTATTTGCAAAAGGGATAGAGCATTATAGGGGACTATTACGCACAATTAACTTCTAAATTGCGAGACGGTGGTATCGGTATGGCTGCTATATACCAGAGAGGCTTTGAATTAGTGGAGCACCCGCCATATTCACCGGATCTGGCTCATAGTGTTTGCAGGCTGCGCCCTAAATTAAAGGAACTCTTACGAGGGACAAAATTTTCCAGTAATTATGAAGCTGTAGAGAGGTTGTTTGCAGAGGTTGAACAAAAATTTTTCAAGGAGGTTGTTGAGATATTGGACCAAGTGCATTAGTGCAGAGGGAGACTATGTCAAAATATAAAAAAACATAATGCCTCTGTAGTTTAACTGTAAGGGTGTCAGTGGTACAGCATAGAGATCCACCCTTATATATCTATTTTAATAGTTATTGAGGAAGTAGTACAGAATAATCATTTTATAGTTGGTTTATGTACGGAATTACATAATTTTCTAATAGTCCTGCACTAGGTTCATGCAAATTTGAGCAAGGCGTAACGCGCCAATGTCTTGAATGCTGAAATCGAGGTTGTGCACCATTTCTACTATTCGTTGTAAAAGTCGCATAAATACTTAATGGTTTGACTGTTTAATTTCAGGAATTGCGTATTAGTGCCCTGTTCTGTACAGGATCCTACCTGCTGCAGAAGACTAGAAACTTCCTTAAAACCTTTTCACATTAAAGTTCATTGTCTCTAACTACGAGGAAGGAACTATATAGTTAATTAATCAGACGTAAACTGTAGATTTTTTAATTCCGGTGAATGAGCAAACTACTCCCCGCTGATCAAATGCTTCAAAGAAGATTTTTGACGCGTTTATTTTTCTCTACTCATAAAATTAAGGAAAAAGATTTCATGTGTAACAATGTGAAAAGGATGAACGTGTTTTCAGATAGTGTACTTTTGGCATAAGAGCAATCACGTCTATTACCATTGCGACGATATGACGTCATTAATGATTTTTCTAAAGAACATGCTGTAGATTATATTGCATTTTTAGAGACAACCTGGTTTTATATATGTATACAGATATGTAATAATTTTGCGAAGTGTACTTTTTGAAAAAAAATTTTTTTCGACGTTTGAAAACTATAATTTATTCACTTGAATGAATTTTTAGAAAATTAGAAATCAGAATGAGGTCTGTGCATTGTTTAACAGAGCAGACCAGAATAGACATCCAATCACATAGTCTGCTGTTAATTGCATGCAAGAGATTTACCTAGGACTGGATGTCCAAAGATTGTGGATGAGCAAATGTTAAATATGCTGTTGGAACTGGAAGAAGATGCACATCTTTTCACTAGGACATTGGCTTTATACAACGACGTAAAACAAAGCGCAGTGGTGCAATTGTTTTAAAAGGAAAAGGTACATCCCTATAAGGTGCACCTACTTTAGGAATTAACAGAACACGATTTTGATCAGTAGTTGGAGGTCTGTGAAAACGCAATGATCTGTTGCGAACGAAGTCCACGTTATTTTAAACAATATCGTTTTTTTCAGGTAGGTACACATAATCAAAAATCAATACATTACATGTTAGAGAATAATTACAACTTTATTACTATTTATGTAGACGAAGCTACGTTCCATGTAGATGAAACTGTAAATCGGGACACTCATTCACAACACGCAGAAAAGATCAATGTCTGGCCAGGAATAATTGGTTAAAATATCGTTGGTCCATATTTATTAAAGGAATTCTTACTGCTGTACATTTTACGTGATGAACTAATTTCTGCTTTGACTGTTTTGTTTCCCAATGACAACAATAACGACGTGCTCCATCAAGATATATGGTTTCAACGGGATGGAGCATCACCTCATTATGAAATTGCTGCAGGAACATTTTCGAATGATGTATTTCCTGGTAGATGGAATGGTCGCCGAGGGCCCATTGAATGGCCTCCTAGACACCCGGATCTAACCCCACTGGACTTATGACCGATTAACATAGAAAATCTAAAAACTAGAATTAGCCGCGAGATTAAATTCATACCTGCTGAAGCAATTGACCGATCAGTTCAAAGCTTTTACACTCGCTTAGGTTATTGTCAGTTAGTTGATTGAGAGCAGTTTGAACACTTGATACATTCAAGTTTGATTAATCAATTTTAAGTAATAATTATCTATTGTCACTCGTTATTTACTTATTATTAAATTTCTACTCATTTTAATTTCGACAATTTTTTTCTCAAAAATTTTCTGATTACACACAACAAAATTATTACATATCCGTATATATAAAAGTCAGTTGTATCTAAAAATACAATATAATCTATAGGATGTTCTTTAGAAAAATTATCGATGTCGTCATAACGTCGCAATGGCAGCAGATATGATTATTCTTATGATGCCAGAAGTACGTATTTTTAAAACCTTAAGTTGCGAGTTTCTGCGATTTCCAATATAATTACAAATAAATAAATTACGATTTTTATGCGTTACTTCATAGTGAACCAATATACGTTCTAAGCTATATTGTGCTGCCATTCGTGTAAACATATAAACCAACTCATTCAAACTGCGAACTTCGTGTTTTCATATAACATGACACTCCATGAGGAGAACGTAGAACAGTTTCTTACTCACATCTACTACTGAGTATCAATGTACAGCGGGAGTATTAAGTATCCAAACGTCAAGGAAGAGAGAAGACACAGAAGTTCTGATCGCTCCTGCCTCCCTTCCACTAGAGATGAATTGAAGCAAGTTTCGAGGGAAGGGAATGCGCTTTCGCTCTTACTTGCATTGTCCTGGTACTAAATTTTCCAATTGTACTATCGAGAAGATACTAGTTCTATAAATATCTGTACAGAAGTAATAACTACCGGATTACGAAATATCGATATATTGAAATATAAGAGCGAACATCTCTACTGTGTGCTAGGTGTGTAAGTACACTTATGGATTACGCGAATTCTCGTTCATTTAATAAGTAACTTTAGTACTACTAGTCTTTTGTAGTATTGTAATGTGTCCTTCCATTAGCTTTTGTATAATACGCAATAGCAAAGTCGACGAAGGAATGGCAAAACAAAAAAAAGTTAGATAAAATAAGTCATTGTAATCAAAGAGATACGTAAAATTACTAAGCATTTTGTCATACACAAGTTTCTTTGTCGTGATATAAACTGAAAAATAAAATTGAATTTTCTTACTGGCAGTAAAATATTTGTGCTGGAAGATGTTTTTCTGTGTGGGCAAATTATTTGTCTTCGCTGCGACCAATAATTTCTTTATGGTTATCAAAAACTTTATTGCATATTTTTCTGTCAGTGTACACTGCAAAAGATTCTTAGGGATATTTGCCTTAAAATGTGGTGGCAACTGTGCTATTGTCACTAGTTAGTGTAAAATTACTTACAACGGTTTTTTTTACTTCCATAGTTAATATTAACTTAGGAAGACTGAAATTACTCTAGCAGACAGACATGTTTACAGTTTCTTTTTATCTTAGTAAGTCATTTTAAATGTTAAACACGCAGAACTATGTTGTCATCACTGTATAAACATACCGCGATATTTTTCATTTTTGTAGTTTCACTTAACTTATGAAGCGTAAGATTATATAGGCAGATAAAAAATATTTACGGCTATTTTTACGTTGACACATAAAGTATATGTAGCACGTAAGCACCTCTCACGATTGATGCATTCATTCTCGTGTACAGGACGTGAAGTTACACTGTGATGTATTATTTGTATCGAAAGAGTTAAATTTCATATTTCCACAAAGATAACGTTGCCCAGTCTCATATTTCAAGTGTAATTTTACCTATGGATATTATTAATACAATTTAGGGGTATTATTAAATCAGTTAATGGGAAATTCCTGTTTGCCATCGAATTAGGCAATGTTCAATATTAAATACGAGTAATATTACCAATTAAGAAGTGTAAATTTCCATGACCTTTTTTACAGTGTACAATAAATACGTCATTACTAGTCTATTTATTGTTTGTGTTCTATTAAGTAATTGGAATACATAAGACTTATGCACGTTCTAATTTTGAATAAAAATTGAAACACTTGAATGCAAATTTTAAATATTAAATTACAAAGAAATTGATTTCAACCTTGTCAGCTAACATGAGATATTTGCGATGTAAATGTATTGGTTTAGTTCTAGGTTAATGCTTCAAGGGGATTGGCTAATATGAATAAGGAGTAATTTTACTTCAGCTCTATTAACATATTGCGTATACATGCATCTCTTTCAGATATTTACAAGCGAAAGAAGAGATTTTTGTTATCTAACTTTTTACGAGTGCTGCTTTTACTAGCGCTAAAATATTTATAGACAATTGTGTATTTATGTAGATATAGTTAAACGGAATACTCCATAAAAGTATTCAATTGCATATAAAAGTTTTACTACCAGGTTGAAAGTGTTGAACATCAGGTGCGTATCATAAACGGAAAAATAGCTTCGTATATAAAAATTTGAAATGATAAATGGTTTAATGTTCGATAGGCCTGCGGTAATAAAAAGCGGGGTTCGATAGCGTGTTGCTAGATGGCGCATGTATTACGAAATAACCCTTAATTTCTGGAATTAATATACCTATTCGGATCGGTAGCAGTTTCGTAACAAGGGCAGCGTATTTACATAATTATTATAGATTAAAAGTTATGGCTGTCATATATTTTTAGGCGTTTCTATAACCCCTAGATAACTAAAAGATCAATAATATAGCACTATTCAGTAAAGATAAAATTTTAATACGCTGGAATTGTATATTTTATAGCAGTAATAATGGCATACTAAAATTGGAGAGGTAATTGGACGTCATGTATATTGCAAGAAGCTATAATATTAGCGTATTGCGATTATTTATAAAACACAAAGTAACAATCATTTCTGAGATTATGCCCTTTAATTATAGGTTTGTTTTGTGCAATTTCACCTTCAATGTTTTGTACGGTTCTATTAGTAATTGTTTTAAAATGCCAATCACTTTGTTAAGAGCAAAGTGATCAATTAGTAAGCAAAATACATGAAATTGGTTAATGATTTTTTATGGTGGCAAAAAGCTAAAGTATTTGAAGGAATTCTTAGAAAATTTTATAAATGCAATAATTTCATATTAGGACGAATTTTGTATTAATGCGATCTACATTACACTGGTTCGTACATAAAGCAGAAACAATGAGCCGAAATATTTTAATGAGTTTTCGAAATTTCGAAAACTGCACCCTTTAGGGAAAGAATGCAATAAAGAAATGCGGACAAGATACTGTGATCTATGAGTTCGAAACATTCATGAAGCAATAATAACATTTGTTTTACTATTCTCGACGAATGTTTGGATAGTTTCCTTTAATCAGATAACAGCACAATAAACCAATCTGTACCATTCTTTAGCAGTGAAGGTTAGTAACACGAATAAGATGAGGTTGAATCATTTGCGATTGAAAGATTAGTGCTATAATTATTATTTTGAGTATGTTTAGAGTGTCCTATTGTTACTTTTGTATGCATGAACATATTTTGCTTTATCTAATGTAGCTTAGATGATAGAACTTCAGTTTTTGTATTTAATAATAGTGTTAGTGCTAATAATTGGCTATAGATTTTCATTTATTTATTTAGTTTATTATTTTTATGAGACTTGCAGAAAACGTGAAAAAAGCAATTGACCTCTCCAACTGTACTGAGAATTTCAAAAAATCCTTATTATTTGACATAACACCAAAAAATTAACAATTATTTTTGAAGTAATTTCTGGTCTTCTATGTAGCGATACAGTCAATATGCCTCTGATTTTCTAGACACCACATTGGGATCTAACATCGTTAGGAAGAGATATTTCAAACTGTCAAACAAGTATAACGTATTGACGAAAATATTTGATATTGGCCATAACTAGCATTAGAATTATTTTTTAAAGTTTATTATAGCGAATGAAAAAACAATAGAGCTACGCATGCTTTCTAACATTTTGAACAGACCTTTCTCCTTCTTCTAAAGATTTCATTGGAAGCCTTGATGAGTCTATCTCTGAGTTCTTTAATGTTTTGTGGGAGATCGTTTTTATAAATTGTATTTGTGTTTCATTAAAAAATATTGGTTAAGGAGGAAAAGCAAAAATTGAGTTTTTTGGTTAAAAAATCAACCGTCATTTGCCACAAGTTTGTTTTCTCTCTTGATCTGTAACAAGCATAAAGTTAGCAACTTTGCCAAATTTAAACTTGTCTTCTATTTCAAAGGATAAGTGAGAAGAGCCTGAAAAAGGTGGTTGGTATACTATTGCGCGTTGACATTCGATATTTGTTCAGAAATTGACCATGGACTGGCTACCGCCATAAAAGCTATAAATATGCAAACAGTCCATCTCCATTTCTACAATCATTTCCATTTTTTACAGGACCGACCAAGGAGATTATGAAAAGTATTGTGCGCGTTGGCAAGGATATGGAAGCAGAATTAATTAACAGCGCATTAACGGAAGATACCTTAATCAGAACGATTTCTAAAGTCCTGGCAATGCTGAGTAGAAGAGCTCCGAATAGTTCGTGAACAGTTCATATCTACAAATGACGATTGCAAGGACTGTGTGGATGTACAATTACAAGTTCATATCTACAGTTTGGAAACAATCTGCAATTAAAATTAAAACAATTTTTGTGGTAGTGCTCGACGTATGGCATTCTAAACTTTCAGTAGCTCATGAATGAAATGAATTGCAATAATTAGATCCGTGATCGCGTATGTTTCGTTGGTGTGGTGGCCAAAAACTACTTAAAACTGCACAACAAGAAATCTAGCATCTTATATTACGAAATGTCACATATGTGAAGCGCACTTATCCTGTAGAAACTTTAGAAGTTCTGTTGGGAAATATCACTTCATAACTGTTAAGGACATAACGTTGTCTATTCTCAAGAATTTAATTTGCCAAGAAATTTATTTTATTTTACGTATTTACCATTTCTTAATCACTGTATATACTCTCATTACTATTATTATTCTATTTATTATTTATTTTAATTGTACATATATACTATTATTATTATATTATTTTATTTTATAACCCGTATATATATATATATATATATATACTATGTATTGTGCATGTATGCATTTAGTAATTCACAATATTAATATTATAGAAGCCTAAACTTATACCCATTACAGATAACTTCGTCGTACAAATAGCGGCCGCTTTTACAAGTACGCTTACTCGGCTTCCGGTTGACGATCCCCCAGGTTTTAGCGTCCGCTGACGGACACACGTATGTACATTCGGTCGCTTATTAAACGCCATCGGAATTTTAATGGAGCTCGATCATGCAACTTCTTCGGACAATTATAAACATTTTCTTTATAAGTCCGTACAGTCGATCTCCTGAATAGTCATCGGAGCAATTGCGGCTCTTTTTGCATGTTCGTGTATTCGGTCTCTCGAATAGTCATCGGAGGAGTTTTGCATGTGCACGCATTTGTTTTCCCGACTAACTAGCGATTGTCGTCTCATATACACGCTTCTTCCAGTATAAATTTTTACAGTAGTTGTATGTAGTACCTGTCGACCATCAACTCTACCCTTTTCCTTGTCGGTGCGCACTTCGCACAAATGTCGGTTGATGACCTTAACCGAAAAGGGGCGTTAGTGAGCTAGAGAGATATTGAATATAGCGTTTTATTTCTATTACGAGAACGGTTCAGTAGTCGGGGGCAGCATTACATATTCTTGTGTGAGATCGGCTATTATAGCTACTGTCGCCCTCAACTAGGCGTTTAGGCTGTGAGAGATAGGGATGGGTTTCCCGCAAAGCAACCAAATAAAATTGGATTAGATTAAGATTGTGTTTCTCTCAAAGTAATCAAATAAGGTTAGATTTTTCACAAAGCAACCAAATAGTATCAGGTCCCGTATAAATACACATGCGATAGATAGGGTTTGGCACCCTTAAAAACACAAATGAATGGAATAGGATTTCCATACCTAAAAACATAAATAATGAAATAGGGTTTGGTACCCCTACAAATACACTAACAAATAAATGAGAATTGAGACCTCTACAAGGCTTCTGCGGAAACAATACAAAAAGACAAAAGGCAATATTTGCGGTGCAAATATTATACTTCTGTTGTGCATTGTATTTGTACATATAGACATAAGACTGGAAACCGCAAATATATTTTTCAATACTTTTGTGCATGTTGTGGGAGTAAATAACCCAGTATTCGATAAAGATAGACAAGCTGTAAGAAATGCTTATTAATCGTTAACTTAGTATCAAAAAATATGCCAAGATCTCTACACTCCTCATAGAGCGTTAAAATTTCACCATCAACATTTTATGCATACCTTACTGCATCAGTTCTACGGGCATATGTCATCGCTTTGCACTTAGCAATATTTAATAGTAAATGATTCTCCATACACCAAATGTGAATAGATAGCAGGTCACCCTGCAAAATGTCACGATCTACAGTAGAGTATATTCTGTGAAAAATTTTAAAGCCATCGGCGTATAGTAGACATTTAGGGATAAGCCGGTCAGGAAGGTCATTGACGAAAATAATACATAGGAGTGGCCAAAGAACAGAGCCCTGTGGAACACCCGAAAGAGATAGATATAAGCTCGACCTGATGATGAATGTCAGTCGGTAAAAACACGGTTGACAATGAGAGTCTACGTGCTCTCGAAACGCTGCGTTCCGCATAATTAATAAATTTGCGTCAGTGGATTTTACTGCTATACCTCTGAATTTATTATTACTATTTTTTACGTAATTCATCTGTAGAGCATCAAATGAAGTAACAAGATTATTCACAATTATTGATGAGGCAGAATCAGCACAATATAAAGTAGGAGGATAAAAATCCACGTTAAGGATGAAATAGTTATCCAATAAAGAAAGCAATTCTAGCTTATGCCAAAGATATTCAAAGATATAAATGGGTGTAGCCGGTGATATATAAAAAAAGCTATAATGATAATGCAGCGATTATGAAAAGTCAACCTAACAGGAAGTAAATCAATATTACTACTAATTAAGTTCATGTCATCATCAATTACAATCTAGCCACAGAAAAAATTGGACCTGGCGGCAATCAAAACACCTTCACCCCACCTAGATCTTGTATCAGCTCGGAAAACAACAACATTTTGGCAGAACAGGTCTGAGTTCAGCAAAGTATCACTATGCCAAATCTCAGTTAATAAGACATTAGTGTCATCACAAACCAAAATAATATAGTGGAATTGTAACATCTTTGAAGTTAGTCCACAAACGTTTTGCTAATAGAAAGAGACGTTCACTGCTGACTATTGGGATCGCGGAGATTTTTCGATTCAATGGTCTTAGGAAATCCATCAATATATTTCAAGGGCATCTCCTCGGCCCGGCTTCTAAGCCGTCGAGATTTTTCCAGAACGCCATTCTTATTTTCAACTTGCCTAGGTGTGAGATCTGTCGAAATAAGTATTCCAGGTGTTGAATAGGCTCTCATTTTATTGGCACAGCGAAGCACTAATTTGACAACATCAATTATTTTAAGGATTACCTTGAGGGGTCGGGGCTTTACACCGCTTGCTACTTTACCAGGTTCTAGGGTTTTCAAATTATTTGTGTCAAACTGGGGCGCCACATTAAGAAAAGTCAAAATATCACCAACCTTTCACACTATCCCGTCTTTTTAGTGGCACGTTGCTCGAGTTCATGGATTATGTCTTCCATGTCAAATAACCTATATGCCGGAGAAACACGATCAAGTTTGCCCATTATCTCACTAATCTCTTTCCGCAGTACGGATATAACTGAAGTGAAATTCTTCTAGTGTGCAGAAGTATCTAATGAACTTAATGTTCTTAGCAATAAAGGGTAACATGACATGACGCCGATAAGACTTAAATCCACAAGGTTTTATTCTGCGGTAGACTGTTTGAAAAGTTACTGAACAGCTTTCATTGCCAATTCCAGTGTTAGCAGTTGAGCTAGTAGAAACCCGTTTACGTAGTTAGACCAATAAATCGACAGTAGTATAATCTTCATGTATTTGGACCATAAACCTAACAAAGCAATTAAAAAATCATACAAATTAATTTAAAAATGCTTAAGTTGAAGGATTCACAAAAACTATACTATTGCCGCTTGATATATGGTCTCAGAATTTTAACTAATTATTGTATTTCATTAGTACAACACTTTTACCAAAACTGACCAACAAATGTTCATTTATACTACTATATGATGTGGGTTCGGTATCACTAACTTATTCTAGGATTTACTATGGTTGCTACAAGAGTAATAGATCATACGCAACTTCCTTGTAACACGTACGGTCTAACATTGCATACCTTCTTGATTTCATTGTATTTCGGCGTTTATAATTCTTAAATTTCATACTGATGTGGTATAGGGCGACTGTATCACCACCTTTTAGACAACAAGGAAGTAAAAAGAAATATAATAATCTGTAATAAAAATTTCACCCTTAATAGGAAAACATTATTGAAGTCGTTTAAGGTAAGGGAGATGCCTTATTTCTGTGCTAATTTCACTTTTTCGCCTATTTTTTTTTCGGTGGTTTTTCGTATGTACGTACACGGAACAAACGAAAATGCATTAGCATTATTAATTCGCTGTATAACGAGGGGGTAGTTCCATAAAAGCCATGTGTTTATCATAGTCGTTGATCAGTCGGCGTACATGCATATTAATATATGCGTCCGTAGGAAACCGCACACCGCATATTATGCATATATGAACATGTTTTATATTTTATGTATATACCGGTGCAGATACGATCTGTCTATCTCTCTCTTTTTCTCTTACTTCTTCTCTGTGCGTTTCATTCCCTATTTACGTGCTGTTGCATGTACACTGTACGGTGTGTGTAAAGGCTGCATTTTTTAATTTCCCGTATCCTTCAAATAACGCGCGGATAAACTAAACCTCATCTTTTTTCGTGTAGGTTATATGCTGGACGCGACAAAGTAATAGCTAATCTGCTCGCATAAATATGTGCTATCGGAATATTCGTAAAGATTACATGAATTCTGGCCGACACTAACACTTTCCGTTAATAACTTTGAATAATTTAACACATACTACGCTGAATTATTGTCCACCTATTAGTAGGAAATTTCTGCTAGCAGAAATTAGAGTATTAGTAGCGTGTTTAGCGTGTCCTAGACTCTACTATCGTCAAGGGGTACTTCTTAGAACTTCTGGCCACACTACAGCACTTTATCAATCTAGCCTGACCGGCTAAAACCCTCTTGTATATAAAGACTATAAAACATATCTCTAAAAGTAATGAAAACATCATTTTGACATTTTAGGAGATATCATGGATAAAAAAGTGCCTTTCCTAAGAATTTTCAATTCTCTGACACTGAATTAAACCGGAAATGGATATAAATTTCCTTATTTGTTCGAAAACTTCAAAAACAATTGTAAAAATCTGCCAATAATTTATTTAATATGGTGATGACATTCCCAGTGACGACCGAAGTCTGGTCCAAAATTTTTCTGTTTCTTTTTACTGCACTCCAAATAATTGATACCAAAACAGCGGTAAAAAAAATGATTTTATACAAATCTACAGTTAAAGTTAAACAAGTAGTTGGACTTTATATACCAAGTTAGCTCTCCAAAGTTTAGTTTGTAGATCATAGTTGTTTTTACAAGTAATAATAATTCAAAGGTTTATTATCATTTTTCTTTTAAAGGAACGTTTCTGACCCGGCGTTACTTCAGATTAAAATGTAGGAAAAAAAGAAGAAAACGAGACCAATCTCACAGTATCTGAATTAACTTTATTAAACAATGGCTACCGGGTTCGTGCAAATTTGCACATTATCAGTATTATAGTCCTTTTCTGGAGTGTCTTGACCTGATAATCTACAATTTGCATGGAACCCGTAGCCACTATTTAATAAAATAAATTGAGATATAGTTTGGTCCCGTTTTCTTTTTTTCCTACATTTTTCTTTTAGTTTCAAAATTTTAAAGTGTCTAATTAAATGTTTGTACAATTTAATATTACCTCGCCTCTTATAGAAATTTAAAAAAGTTCAATTATGAAAACTTCTTCAGCGATTTAATAAATTACCCCTTCAAATTATATATTTTAGTTTAGTAATGGAAATGTTTTCCTTGTAGAGACGAGTGACTGAGTTATAATTATTTATTTATTTGGACCCCTTTCTTATTATGAAATGCTTTTAAGTGAACGCCTGTTATTATTAAGGTTTAAAATTTTGTCAAATCTGTTTTAGGTTAAAAAAAGTGATGCGATGCGTAAATTTTCGATTTTAAGCCAATAACTACAAATTTCGATACTGTACGTTAGCTAAGTCATCGGTAATTCAAATGCGAAGTGATTATTTTATTGAACGACGTATTAACGCAATCCGCTTATAATTGCAATAATTACAGATAATCTGGGAAGTTAGTATTGCATCAATGAGATTACTTTAGTTAAGAATGCGCGTATTAAATAATCGTACATATTGCTAAGAAATGATTTTATTTGTGTAGCGGAAACGACGAGGAAATTATTTAGAATTGCAATTGGTATAATTAATCATACATATTGCTATACCGCTACAACGTGATGTTCCTATATCCACAATAGAAAAGAAAGAACAATTTACATTTTTACAAAATGTTACATTAAAATAAAAGTCGTTGTATTCAAGTTAATGTAGGTATATTTTATAGAAATAAATACCAAATACATATATTATTTATATAGGTAAAGAAAAATGAATACGTGGTTAGTATGAATATTTTATTAGGATACATTATTTAGGTAATAGTAATTAAATCAATATTGGAAAAACATATTTCTACATGTAGTTGTAGTAATAAAAATAATAGCAGTAAAGTTAAAAACCAAAATCGGAATAAATAACTACATATTCTGTAAAATAAGAGGTTTAGGATTTCTTTTCGAAGAATTTTGAGTCCAAACGCTGTGATTAATAAAGTTTAATATAAAATATATACGTACTCTTACAAAGAGACAATAATTAATCTAAAGGAAAAGATACACACAGTGCAGCAAATGGTATATTTTTCAATTTAGCTTTCATTTTCGCCCAAACTGGAACTATTGATAGCATTTCAAATAATGATGAGAATATTTCCTGTAGTCTAGAAATGTATTGATTAAATCTGGTTAATGGCATCAACAAATTACCAAAATGTATCCCTATTTTATTTTATTAACTTTTAAAATGAATAAATACAGTGCTCTAGCTTAAATTCGCGTTTGCATTCGAATAGACCAAAAACAACTTTCACACGAATGTTTTTCTAAAACTTTTTTAAATAGATATCCAGCTACATAAACTAAAGCATTTCTTTTCAGGCCGATCTACATTTTAATAGTCGGTATTCTTACAATTGGGTACACAACACTAGTAACTCTTACGGCATCTTCCCAGTTAGCTAAGGAAATACAAAACTTGCGTCAGAGCTCCAACAGATAAACAATCAATTTTAACATAAACATGGTTGATGTTGTAGTCGATGCTTTACACGAATTGTCATTTGTCATTCAATCGACAGTAGTACAAATTTTTGTTGTCCATGAGCTACTGCGCGGCGGAATGCCCGCAGTTCCATCTTAGGACAAGAAATTGGAGGAGTGATACTACTATATAGAGTATATACTGTGACGTAGTTATCCCCTACTCCATTCACATGTAGTCGATTTCAGTCTGTTGGAGTGTTGACACATTGAGCCTACACAATTCATTCTCATTAATTCTGAGAGATACCTCGTACATATATTTTCTTCTAACAAACTCGTTTTCAAAAGGAATGTATTCGTTGAATTGTTAGTCATATTCCTTTGATATCTTTCTGTATTTTTTGGCATTTCAATTTTCAGCTAATAAATTCATGTATGTATACTAAATATTTAGATATCTGGGTACAGGTTTAAATCATGCGTACAGAATTGAGCGCACCCCTATAAATAGAGAGCAGAATTTACGAGAACCTATGGCACTTCAAGCTCTTTGATTTTTCTAACTATCTCTTCAATAGATCTCTAATGGTAGTGATCCTCAGAAAGGTGTTTTTTTTATTATTAGTTGATGTCTTCTTCTATTTTTCGTTCAAAAATATATATTTCGCACTCAGTGTATAGATGTACGTTACTGAAGTGGAGTATAGGTTAATTCTGATGCAAGGACGAATAGCAAGTTTATGATTTTCAGTTATTAAATTATCCTATATACGTAATTTAAACATAGGTATTTCTATGAAACACTCAATAAATAGTGTGTCATCATGCGAAGCTAGATGCTACGAGAACATGCTATGTTGTGTAATTTACCTACTATCAGCGGCGTTGGGATAAATAACACATTATCGACGTGAAACCTGCAGCGAACAATAGGTATGTATCACGACTTTTAACTCTAGTGAGTGCAAAGCTATATATACAAAAGGGAACTACTTAATGATGTAGGATGTGTTTGAATTGATCTTGTGCGTTTATTGATCTAAACTTTTCAATAAAACGAAAACTATCTTATTACACGACATTATTTAAATTAGTTAAAAACTCATTATAAAAGCTTCAATAATTTTAAATGAGTTAAGTTTCTTGTTATTAGCAGTTAGGTAGTTGGAAAGGAAAATAAAAATTGTAAAGAAACACTTTAGCGTTAAACGAAGAAACTTGGCTTGATTTCAAACTAATGATTTCCTGTTTGAAAATTGACTGTACACTCCAGGGAGTACGCTGCGGTATACAATTACTAGTTCTCATACTCCCAATGTTTTATTTAGTTTTTTCTGTTTGGAGTTTCATCTGTCGTTGATTTTTATTTTCCAAAAATAATCATTTGAATACATATTTACTACTCTTTTCATAGGATATGCAGAGATGGCGACGTTAATGGTAACTAGGAATCCACGATCAGGTATACACTGCAGGACCGAACATAGACGTAATAAGCAATAAGTTATAATATACACACATATGTAAAAGTAATGAGTAAATTATTATTAATATCATTATAAAATGTTCAAGCATAAGATTAATTTTAAAATCGAAATTGATAATTGATTCTATAGATCCGTTTGAAAAGCAACATGCAACGAAAGCTTATGTAAACCATAAAGAAACTATCAAATGGTCCATCAGTTAATAATGGCGATTTAAATTTTGGTTTTGCGTAAAGTTTTCTGCATATTTCTCGATCTATAATTTCAGAAGCAGAAGCTGAAAGTGTCCCAGGGTATCTGAAATGTACGTAGCAGCTCCCTCTAACTAAAACAAACGTTCACTTTGTATTTATAAACTTAAAAAAGAGAAGAAGATGATTGATTGAAGCTTACGCTAATCGATTCTATTGGTCTAATTCTATCATGAAAAATACAACCGACGTTTTAGTAGCTTGTTACTAGCTTCGGCGAAGAAGAGCAAGTTACAGTGGAATGCGAAGAACAACGTGGTGGGGCCGAGTGGCTGCATCAAGGCGAGTGTTCGGTAATGTTTACGTATTCGCATCATTTATGATCGTGACCTTCACGAGTCAGCATATGTTACACATGAAATAATGATAAAAAATATATTATATAACATGCTGAAGCACTTACTGTTTTAAGAAGTTTTAACGAAATCACAAACTGGGTGACACCTACTAAATATTAGACTCATTAAATATGTTTCCGCACTTGTTTCAGTCAAATGAGTACGTCATGCGAAGTGAATACTTTTTAATAATGAAAACGACCGTTCCACATCGAGTGATGTTATATTTACAAATTTTAAGTAATCCTTGTGACAAATTAATGGATCTTTCGACGTATCTTGACAAATTTGTTTTAGTATGAGAAGATCTGGATCCTTGTTAATAACATTTCGAATTTTCGTATTTTCTTCGGCTTCCATCGTTCATAGGCGTGAGTGAACATCATCCACAATTAGAACAGAATCCGCAAGCGACATCGAATAATTTCGTAATTTTTCAATTTTCTCCGCTAGTCCATAGTAGTTCTAGTAAATATTTTCTCAATATCATTTTATCTGACTATCTTGAACCGTTTTCTGGCTTTTCTTGATAACCTTGGCGTGTCTCGGATCGAATTGTAAAACTGCCTTCTTTACATCATCAAAATGTTCGTAGTAATAAAAAGCAGCCTTTAACCAAGTTCCCCAATGGGTAGTGATCGGCTGTGGTGGTTCAGGCACCTTGGGACACAGTTCGCGAATTCTTTTTGTACGTTTTGGGGACTTTAGAAATACTGCTTTCGTATGAGCTATTAAAGCATTTGCTAGTGGATAATATTAAGGAATCAATTGCGCCACAATGTTTAAAGCATGGATTTTACATGTTACATGTAACAGATTACCAATATCTTCTTTAAGAGATCGGCACACTCACTCATTAAATGTTGGGATGTTGACACTCAAAATTTGTTCAATACCCTCAACACCGCTTTTAAAATTTCATCGCTAGTACTTTTTGTAACTCTTTTGGAAGCCAGTAAGATAGGGAATAACGGTTCAAACTCTTCCATTGCACGTACCATCACATTCACCACAGAACGGTACATTTCATAGAATAAAACAAACACCTACATCAAATATTAATTGTTCGCTGTATCGTTTGCCACGGATTGCAGAACATTGTTTTATATTTTTTTAGGTGGCGTTAACACTTCCACCTGCCTCACGCGATATAGTTGTCGCACATTACGTATTTAATTCTATCGCCTTCGTATTCTAAATCCAGCATACTTGCCATTACCACTCACAATGACCTGTCGAATAATACTGAACAAGCGTGCATTGATAAGGCTACTCGATTCTCCGTGCTGGGCGCTTCATCCCTCCACGTTGTTCTCCGCACGGTACTGAAACTTGCCCCTGTTTGTCGAGGCTACTTATTACTTATTTTAATAATAGTAAATAATGTAGTATTTGTTCTTGTTTCTCCAAATCTACGTCAGTTTTCGCTTTTTGCTTTAATTTTTGGAATTATTATATACACACAGGTGTAAAAGTAATAATTAAATTATTATGATCAATATAAAATGTTCAAGCATAAGATCAATTTAAAAATTGAAGGAGAGGCAATCAATTCTGCAGATACGTCTTAATCAGGAAAATGCCAACAATAGTTATACAAACCATGAAGAAGCCGTAGTCCTAAAGATAATTATGTCAATTTAAATTTTGATTTTGCGTAAAGTTTCCTCTATTTATAATTTGAGAATCGAAATTGTCTGGGAGTGCCCTACGAAGTCTGAGATGTACGTAACAACTATCTTTAGCTGAAGTAAATGTTCATTTAGTACATAAAATTAAAAAAAAATAAAAAACTAAAGGAGGTAATTGATTGAGGCCCATAATAAAATAATAATAAAATCGATTCTATTGAGAAAAATACAATCAAAATTACCAAATTATTCTAAATGTTCTATTCTAATTCCATGGGCTACATTCCAGGAGCGGTCCTAGACGAACTATGTGATTCAAAATTAGACGCAAAAATACAATAACACGTAAGAAGCTGAATATTATGTATGTAATGTGCATATTATACGATATGTATATATAAAACTAGTTGCATCTATCGCGGCGAATGTGGGGCGAGCTTTTGCGACGATAGTACGCAGTCTGACAATTAAATAATGGAACTTTAATTTAAATCATAGAACACTTAGCAGCATGTATAGTATAGGTATTAGCATTAGAAACACACAGATTTCCTCTTTTAAACGCAGTGAAGTTCGAGGAAATCGGATGACAACTTATAAAGTTACACGAATTTTAGTAACTGTATGTTAGGTGCTCATGCCGTGAAATCACAATGGGACAAAGAGCAAATTAAATTTTTTTCAAAATAGGAAAAAAATGCTGGGACGTGTGTGTTTTACAAGAGTTTATGCGTGGCTGAATTAGCGCAAAAAATTGGAAAAATAATTGCTATTGTTGGGAAATTCACTGTGAGAATGTTGGCTGAAGAATTAACCAATTACCAATATAGAAACTGTTGGACACATTTTGACGATCGATTTGGGCGAAAGAAGTGTGTGTGGACGTTTTGTTCCACATCAGTTGAATGATAACCATAATACCGCTCGTGTAGCGCATTGTAGAGACATCATTAAAACTGCTGAAAACGACCCAGATTTTCCTGATTCTATTATAACTGATGATGAGACATGGTGCTTTAAGTATAACCCTGAAACTAAGCACCACTCTACACAATCGAAGTCCAAAGGCGAGTCGAAATCACAAAAATTGCGCTTTCAGAAATCAAGACAATGCCATTTACCTTTTATGATTCAAAAGGTATTGTCCACAGGGAAATTGTTCCAGAAGGTGAAACTGTTAATAGAGAATACTATCTAAGAGTTTTACGTCGTTTGTAGTCGAGAATTGTTCGAGTTAAATTCGAATATCAACAGGGAAACAGGTGTTTTTATTGCACGATAATGCACTATCTCACAAAACCTTTAAAGTTCGTGAGTTCTTGACTAAAAAACAAATTTGTCTTATCGTTCACCCACCGTATTCGCCTGATCCATCACCGTGCGGTTATTTTCTGTTCCCGAAACTAAAAACTGCAATGAAAGGACGCTTTTATGATAATTTTACAGCCATTCAAGCAGCCATGACAGAGATGCATGCATTGATCCAGAGTACCATACGTTATATTGAATCTACAAGAATATATTTCGAATAAAAAAAGTGTTTCGTTCTATACCTAAAAAGTTCCGTTATTTAATTGTCAGACTGTGTATTTTAGTTAAATAGTAAGCTTTGTATATAACGAGCTAATTTATTGTTTACTCCTCAATCCGTCCCTGGAATCGACGGCACTCGGTGTATGTGCCTGAGTGCCGATCCCTAATGATAATTGTCGGTGATAATAACATTGGAAGGTATGCAGTGATGCTGTTTCCACTTTATTTTAATATTTCAAATCTCTTTCAAAAAAATGATAAACCATGTTATCTTTTAACTTGTTTGTTAGACGCTCCAACAGGGTTATAAGCTATATGTTTAAGCTTAAACTAACTGCAAAGCTCTCAGGCGTTTAATTTGTGTGTGTAAAGTAATTCGTAACTTTTTTACTAAATGTTTATTTACATCGTTTCAAGCCCAAACTACCTAACATTTTTATTTCGTTTTGTGTCTACATCAACCAAGTATCTTACATAAAGAATATTACTCCTATTTAACATTGTATTTAGTAAAAATATGATAAAAACACATGATTTTGATGATTGTCGTTTTTTTTTTTGTTGAAGTATGTATAAGGATTTGTCAAGTAAATCACTCAAAATGTGAAGTAATTAATAATATCTTTTGTATGCGATGAATTAAATGCTGGTCTTCAAAAATATTTTTTTGTTCTAAACATTAAATCATTTCATAGTTCAGATTTCTTTTCAACGATATTGTTTGATACATACGACGCTATCAGATACACATACACATTTCTTTGTGCAATACATACACGGTGTAAATTATTGTGATTTAGCCTTTTAGAAGGATTAACGGTAGAAAGGCGATTGGCGGATTTTCAAGTTTATTTCTTCAGTTACTACAATTTGGGTTATACTGGGAGAAGGTGAACTTTGCATCAGGTACGACGAAAGCAATTATGCAACAAACATTTGCACAAAATTGATAAAATTTCTCTGCTTCCATTTTTTAAATATCTCCACCATAATGTAGCAAAACATTTATTGCGATGGGTGTTATTAAAATGAAATAGTCAACTACTTTGTACTGATTTTTTCGACACTCTATGACAACTGTGAGGTCGCTCTATCTCTGTCGCATATTATTAGCAACATTTGTTTAAGATTTGTAAAACGGTTTTTTGTCAAACCTTTCAAAATGTGATTTACTATTAGTCAAGCAAAACTTCAAATTTACATTTGGTTCACATAACAAATTATTCCAAAAAAGCAATAAGCAAATAAAAGCAAGTATATGTACTATTTATATTATTATCAATTTAATGTTTCCATGTAACAATTCCATAAAACAACGTCGTTTATGTGTTGCCAGCGATTTTTGTTTCGGAGACGCAGATAATATACGAAGATCCAATCAGAAAACTAGAGAAAAATAACTTTTTGGGTGTCTGAATAACTTCGAGGTTGGAACTAATTGGACAGCTGTATTTTCTTCTTATTAAAATGCGTGCTTAACGTAATGGGTACTACTTATTATCTTGCGATTTGGGAGATAAATAATAAAAATAATTGAGCAATGCTGTATATTTTTTAAAATAAATATTTAGAAATATTGGTTAATTTCAGAACAGAGAATAAATACGTTCACAAGTACACTATAAATAAACTGAATGAACATACTTTCTTGGATGACTGTAATTATACTTAATACATCACAGTGAATTCCTCTAAACAAAAGGGTTTAAAAAACTTTAATTCTAATTCTCTTAAATAAGAAGTATATCGAATTTAGTTGTTCGGATAATAATAATAATAATAGTGATTTCTTTCAAAGTATACGCGTACATAAAATACAAGCTTGAAAACCGCAAAAAAAGAAAACCAACCAAAGAATCATTACAATTGACAAATACAAATAAGAAATAGATAGTTATAAGTTCAGCTTCAAAACATAAAAAGTCATTAATGCTATAACAATTTATGTCTAATAACAGTCTTTCAACTTTTTCCTTATAGATATTCGCAGGTACTACCGTTTCAAATTCTTTAGGCAATGCATTGAGACGCTTACAGCTAAGATACTGTAAACTTTTCTGAAAAATTTCTTATTTATATGTACAATATGGCGGACGAAGTAGGTGACTCCTAATTCGAATACCAAATGTATGTACTGGCGTATTTCTGTTAAGCCATTGTCTTGAGTATGTGTATGTCGACGCTTCGCCAAAAGTTACGGCTGGCATCTTCAGGACGATGTTGACGGCTCGCTGGTCGTCTGATTAATGGTTGGACGAATAGCGAACTATCCTGAGGATACCAACCGCAGTGTTTGGTAAAACGTCGACATATACCTACTCACGACCTACAAGCCCGGAAATATGTACTGCCAGTACAAGCTTAGACCTCGGCAGTGAAAGTCCAATGCTATTTATTACCATATGTATGATTTGTTGAAGATACAAATTTTGATTTATATTTGCGCCGGAATGTAAGAATTTCTAAAATATATACATCAAAGCGAGTAAGTAGTTTCCCAGCCTTAAATGTAGTCTTACAGGATTCTCTCCTAGATAAATCATAAGTTGTGCGAATCAACAACGATAGCAAGGACTATGTGGTTGTATAATTCACAAGTATAGCAGTAAACTCCACTCCACACATATTAATGAATTATTCGGAATGCAGCGTTTCGAAAGCACGTGAACTCTCATTGTCGACCGTGTTACCAACTGAATGTAAAAAACTGTATCATCCATGCAAGTTATTTTCTACGCAGGCTCTAAAATTTTTAAAACACATGGCTATTTACAATCTATTAGGTGGTCTCACACACATACCAAAGATGAGACCTCCCAATTTTAAAGCCTGCGTAGAAAATAATTTGCATGGTGTGATACAGTTTTTTACATTCGGTCGGTAACACGGTTGACAACGAGAGTCCACGTGTTCTCGAAACGCTGCGTTCCGAATAACTAATTAATGTGTGTCGAGTGGAGTTTACTGCTATAGCTGTAAATTGTGCGAATCGTTTATTTCTGAATAACAAAAGCTCTGTTAACATTAGTAAACGAGTCCAAAAAAATTAGCCCATACCGCATTTTAGAACAGAAATATCTGAAATAAAAGGACTTTAATACAATGTACTACAAAACCTTTTCAGATGTTTCAATGCAAAATATATTTTTGTTAATATCAATGTGATTTCAAATTTTCATCGACGATAAAACCAAATATTTTACTATGTTTACTTAAATTTAGTTGATGTTGGCCTGGACTCAACCTTGTAATGTTATAATCTATTCTATTGCGAAATAGTATACAAGTAGCTGTTTCTTTATTAGCAACTAACCCGTTCAAAGACGTCACAACACCATATATTATTGAAAACTATTTTCGTGTTCTATTTTTGTATAGCTGACGATTTATAATAACATTTATGTCGTCCGCATATGAAATCTTATTTACACCTCAAAAGGAAGGTAAATCGTTAATGAGGATTAGAAAAATGGTAGGACCCAATATAGATCCCTGTGGTATACTCAATTTCAAATTAATACTTTTTGATACCTTATTTACTATCAGAAACGCAACTTTCGAGGAGATTAAATACGTTACCTTGTATCCCATACCTATACAGTTTGTCTAGTAAAATTTTATGATCAACACAATCAAATGCTTTGCTTAAATCAATAGATAGACCCACGCGCGGTGTTCAATTGTCATGGGATGAGTAAATAATTATGGTTATATGAGCGCGGTAATAGTAGTTCTGTTATTGAGATACTTGTGCTTTTTAAAACAGTTTAAACATTTTTGATAAAACTTTGAATCTACTACCAATATCAAATAGAAATTTTTACACATGTACACATTGCACATTTACATTAAATACTTGATGTAACTGGAGACAGTTAAATTAATTAATGTATAATGTTTGCTTCAGTTGACGACTTGGATTTTCTATGATTTTTCCAACGATTTTTTAATAAGTACAGATGTAAAGTAGCCAATGCGTACCTAGCAATTAAGAAGAATAGAAATTAAAGATTGCATATGTTTGGTTGTAAATATGGGGTATTTTTTTTCGTATAAAGCTTAAAAGTAAATGGTGAAAACCTTGCATCTTAAAATTTGCACCAAATTTAGTTAGTATTTTTCACCCAAAATCATGTTGTGAAGTGCTGCTTACAATTATATATGTCTGATATATTTCATACGTCAGGGTATCCTTTAAGATTTTTGTTCAAAAAAGAGGCGCATGCGTATCGTTGAATCTTGAGTAATATTTCGATGAAAATTAAATATATACCTATATAGCAATTTGGAAAAGTGTGTATTAGTGAATATGAGTGATGTGTGTTTTGAAGAATATATACACAGTTATACCGTTTTGTGATATATTGGAATTACTGATTAAATTATGCTGATTTTTTATCAATATTAAAAATAATAAATGTAATTACTTACTATTTTAGTTTGATTGTAAAGTTGATATATATAGTGACGCAAAAATTCGCTGTGGAATTGTGTCATTAGCATGCTTTCCAGCAGCGAGGTGAAAATATGTTGGTGTACTTCTTTCTATACTATCTGTTAGATTTCCGTTTCAAGTAATGATAGCTTGGTGTTCTTTAATTTGGAAATAGTATCTCAAAGAATTGAGTAATTTTCAAAAATTAGCTCTATTCGAGTGTGGATTTCAGGATTTGAAACAAGCCGCTGGCTTGCTGAAATTGCTTAGGCTTCTTGCGGATTTAAATTTAAAGTATAAGGTTTAATAATGTGTAGAAATGTCTCCTAATATAAAACAGTTTTAAGCCACGTTCCTCATCTCGTCAATACCGGCTGTCGTGGCTGAGAAATGCCCGGACAAGCTTATTTGAACTCACGAATGTGTTTTGGAGGTTTTATAAAAACTTTTTTGGTAGAAAGTATAAGTTGATCTGCTTTTGGATAACTGTTTCTAATAAATTCAGCTACAAGATGACATTCATGGAAGAACCAGGTCACATTAAGCAATTGAGGAGCATACTGTTCTAGTAACTTTCCAACTTTAACCATGTTCGAACTTCCACCTGTAACCAACATTACAAGTATAGTTGCCGATATATTGGACTTTCCAAAGATATTTCCTATAGTTTTTATTATCCTTTCCGCGTTTGCCTCTTGTAATATTCAATTATGTGAACGAAGAGGGAAGGATACCTCGCCGCTTTTTAAAGTGCGCACTAACATTTAAAATATTCTTTTTTGGATTCGTTGTTTTATCTACCGTCAGCCATATTTTTGATCTTTTAGCTGTGC
This sequence comes from Trypoxylus dichotomus, assembly GCA_023509865.1. NCBI lineage: Eukaryota > Metazoa > Arthropoda > Insecta > Coleoptera > Scarabaeidae > Trypoxylus > Trypoxylus dichotomus. The sequence continues at coordinate 24,381,223 of CM042081.1, read as the reverse complement.
CTTCTGTTCTTCACACGATGAAAGTTATGCTGTAGTTGACCTCTCGCTGGCAGTCTCTATTCTGGAACAGATTTCCCCCAAAATTTTCTAAATTCTTCATTGTCTATAATATTTTGTGGGATGTTGCACACACTTAACATATAAATAAAGTCATATAGAAATTTATGATATGGTAGATCACATTGTGTATATAACCGGTGTTGTTTGCCATTAAGATGTCTTTTGCACAAAAAATACTGTGCAGTAAAAAGTTGGCATTGCAAATAATACATTTAGTAATAGTGCCAGTATATTATAATGTTGGAAATCGGTTAAGAAATCTATTGACACCAGTTGGACATAACAAAGAACACCGTCCATTCGCCATCACCAATATAATCCGGCATTCACTTTGGGTATGTGCGACCATTTTCGAGATATATCATCGGCGCCAATGAATGTGCACTCATTTCTGCAGGGTTAAATGAAAGTTTAATATTTTGTAAAATTTTACGCCACTATATGTGTGTAAATATATAATCTAATGAAGTAATCCTCCGCTTATTTTTACACTTAAAAGTGTAACACAATTACATGCTTCAGTGTGTAGGTTCCACCATATAGTTTTGGTAAACACTATTCGAAGTGTAAATTCACCATAAATAGTGTGGAGTTTATATAAACCGTTTGTAGTGTTAAATTCTATACGTAGTATTTACTCCGTAAAATATGGAGAATCACAGTCAAACTGGAAATTCACATTTTTCATTTTTTACGATGCAAAACTGCTATTTATTATGTGTGAATTTGTAATATTGTAGAGATTTTGTTTGTGAGTAAAATTCTTAATATGTGAAAGCATATTTTTACGCAGAATTCAAAGATATTAGTAGAACCCATGGTATTTTTTACGCTTTTCGAGATTTTGGTATAAACTTTCTTACTTTAAGTATAAATTGTAGATGGTAGCACAATTTTCGCCGATGTTTAACTTAGTACTTGTTACATTACTTGCTATGGGTACGAAGTAGAAAAATAAGCGAAACATTTAACTGCTTACTAATAGAGAAGTATTTTTCCAAAGCAATTTAAGCCGTTTATTACTAATAATTCAAATTCTTCCTAGTACTGAATTTATTAAACTACGTGCATTTAAATTTTCTTGCTGATTCAGTGAAAGCATCATTTGTTTTAAAATTAGTTTCGACTCTGGTTGTGTATTTCGTTGATCTGCGTGTACGATAGCGGTTTACAACCCAATATGGGATATCAGGCGTACAATATTTTTCATTGTTAAACTTCTACTTAGCGTAACGAACGAAGAAAAAAATAACGTAAACAAAACTAGCAAATATGTGAATATGGTGTTACTTCTCTTCGTTTTATATATTTTCATGTTTAAACAAGTAATATATATGAGGTTGTTGTTAATATTAATAATAATAAATTAATAAAGAATAATATAAAAGTATAAATTAACAATGATCTAAAGGATGCTATCTGTCTTCTGTAATTATATAGTTTGCTACCGTTCCTTGATGTAGATATCAGAGAAAACGGCTTATCAGATGACTGTTAATGTACTACTTCAAATTGTATATATTTAATAAATTTAAATGCTTCAGTACCCCAATCTACTTAATGTATTGCTGTAGTAATGTGGTTTCCTTTCATTACGATCAGATAAATAAAAACGTGTCAATTATTCCGGTTTCGAAATAACGTAAACTTGATTAATTTCTCTTTTTTTAATCTGTATCTATTCGATGCATTGAGTTCTAGACAGTTTTCTATAAAACCTTGAGGTTTATAAGTGCATATTTATCTTAGTTTTCTCTTGATGCACCAAACATGAACTGTCAAATTTATTTTCTTATTTCTTATATTTTTTAGGTCTGTATACTGAAATTTATTTTATAAACTAATGCTTACCGAATGTACCAAAGAATATCTCTTTCTCTGCATGATTTTAGCATAAGATAGTACATCACAAGTTTTACTATTGTTGAAAAACATCTATATAGTTGTTGATAGTAACTGATAAATGCTAAGTTATTAATTTAATTAATTAATTAAGTCCATAATTTAGAATTTCACTTTTAATAAATAAATTCTTAATAAATACATCTATCAAAACTAAAAATCAATAGGAATGAGGCATAATAAAAACTTTAAAATTACTTTTTTCGTAGCGATATCCAAACTTTATGTTACATCTACAAGTAACTTTTAAAAACTCATAAATGTCCTGTGATACAACTTGAAACGTAGCTAGCTGCGCAACGTTGAAGAATCCTTTAGAATCAACATTACTTTTAAATATAATGCTACAGTGTAATGTTTGTCGTAGAACGTTGAAAGAACGTTTACAATCAACGTGGAAGTAACATTATCTTTATATAATATATACATAACTTATATATATAACACATGGGCTGAAAAGTCCCGGGCCTAACACACAGATGACGCTAGTTTTATTGCAGTCACCTTTTTCTCAGTTAGTACTAACCTTCAAAAGACAGCTGTTAAAATTTCATGATATTCTATTCATTAGTTTGTGAGTTATTGTGCTAAGAGTCACGCTACTTTTGTTATTTTCAAAACAATGCATCAAAAACAATTTCGTGTTTTAATTTTACACTGCTTCTTGATGGGAAAAAAATACCGTTCAAGCGAAGCAATGGCTTGAAAAGTGTTATGGGGACTCCGCTCCATCAGAAACAACAATAAAACGTTAGTTTGCTGACTTCAAACGTGGTCGTAGAGACACCGATAATGCAGAACGCAGTGGACGTCCAAATGAGGCGGTAACACCAGAAAACATCAAAAAAATCCACAAAATCGTTTTGAATGATCGAAAAGTGAAGTTGCGTGAGTTAGCCGACATCGTAAAGGTATCAAAAGAACGTATTGGCTTTATATTCCATGAGCATTTGACTATGGGAAAGCTCTGTTCAAAGTGGCTGCCGCGTTTGCTCACTGTTGACCAAAAACAAGAACGTGTTGATGATTCTGAGCAGTGTTTGGCCATGTTTAAACGTAACAAACCGGAAGTTTTGCGTCGATTTGTGACAATGGATGAAACACGGATCCATCACTTCACTCCGGAATCAAAACGATCGTCATCTGAGTGGACAGCAACTGGTGAACCTCGTCCAAAGCGCCCGAAAGCACAACAACCGGCTGGAGAGGTTATGGCCTCGGTATTTTGGGATGTGCGTGGTGTAATATTCATCGGCTATCTTGAGAAAGGAAATACCATCAACAGTGAATATTATATAGCGTTAGTGGAGCGTTTGAAGGCCGAAATTGCAAAGAAACGACCGCATATGGCAAAGAAAAAAAATTGTTTCATCAAGACAACGCACCGTGTCACAAGTCAATCAAAACAATGGCAAAACTACATTAATTGAACTTAGAATTGCTCCCACATCCACCGTATTCGCCAGATTTGGCTCCCAGCGACTACTGGCTGTTCGCAGACCTCAAAAAAATGCTCGCCGGTAAGAAATTTCGTACGAATGAAGAGGTTATCGCTGAAACTGAGGCCTATTTTGAGGCAAAAGATAAATCGTTCTACAAAAGTGGTATTGAAATGTTAGAGCGGCGCTGGAATAATTGCGTTGCTCTTGATGGAGATTACGTTGATGAATAAAGCTAATTTTGAACCAAAAAAAACCGTGTTTTTTTTTGTTAGGCCCGGGACTTTTCAGCCCATGTGTTATATACATAACTTTAACGTCATCTGTAAACATCGAAAACCGTTTGGAATCAACATGAAAGTAACGCTAAGTTCAAAATATTACTTTCAAGTTAAATTTTTAGCTAATGTTGAATAAACATACGAAGATTCTGCAAAACTAGCAAATAACCTAGTAATGTAAAAGCGCATCTTTACTACCTGAAATAAATTTCACTAAAATATATAAATTTTAGATATGTTAAGTTAATTTTCCGTATTATAATTTAAGTGAATCATAATTAAATAGTATACATACATTTGATTGTCATTAGTATCTCTGTTAAGAGATTCTTAAACTTAAATACCACCTGCAAGACAATAGAAAGACTAAGTGGTCATGCAGACATGTAGATATTGCTTCGTACGTTGGTGCCATCTTCAGAATAAAAGCTGTTGACTTAAATACTAACACTAAAAATAGTGTATTTTTAATGCTTTTAAGATGAAAGTTCAACTATAATAAGATGTGATTAACTAAATGAAATGATAAAATTATATGTCTTATTTAAGTGAAACAAAATGGATTTTATCAGTTTGCTATAACGTTAACTATATCTTATTTCTTCATTATATGTATTTTATTTCGGTTACTAAGAAGAACCTCACTATGTAAAGTAATATTACCTTGTGGGATAATTTACATCAATAGTTAAAAGTATCCTAATATTCAATAATAGTTAAATTAGTTAAATATTTCTTCTGAAACGTTGTAGTAAGTTTATCAAAACTTCAATCATAAGCTTGAAATAATATTTAACTTAACATTTACCAAAAGTCTGTTTATGGCATTGTGTGACTGCACAAAGTAATGTTGTTGTATGATTCTTTTAGGCAACATCCGAACTGATGATTATGTTTTTAATCAGTACAAGATCCAATTACTATTACAAAATTTACAGCTTAGCCAATCTCAATCAAATAGTTTTATTTACTTTACTAACCGGGACTTTCGTTGACTTTACACTCATTCGGGGATTTTCCTTATCTTATTTTTTAGTGACTGAAAATGAATTCACTAGCTGAAAATTAATAGGCGTTTTAGTGGTGTTCTAAACTAGAAGAAGGTAGCGCTATGTATTAAAAAGAGTTGTAGATAGTGAACATTTTAGAATAGAACCTGGATACACATCTACCGCTGAACCTGCGTATAAATAGGGGTCCCTAGGCCAGTATACAGATAGTTCATACTATTATTATTAATTATTTAGTAGCGATCAGGTAAAATATAACAAATAGCGTTTTCCAATTTGGTCATCACTGCAACCGGTGGGCGTTTTATGAAATTTGTTTTGGCGTTTGCTAGTATGAAGGTAGTCTTACTCCATGTTGCGCAAATGCAATAAGTTTAAGGTTGGGGTGCGTTCGATCCAATTTATAAGACAATTTATATGACTATATAATAATAATATATTAAGTATATTAAGTCATATAAATTGGATCGAACTCACCCCACGCTTAAACTTATTGTAGTTGCACAACATGGCGTAAGACTAACTTCATACTACCAAAAGCCAATGGATAAGGTATGTAGTCCAAATAATGCCAGGCTCCTAATACCGCAATAGGCCATTTTCTCAAGTTCAAGTAGTATAATAAAAAAGTAGTGCACTGTAGTTTTACAGGTTCATGTAACGGGAAACAATGCTAACATAAATAATTTACTTTTACAAGATAGAGTGTCACTAAGCACATTGTGTCGTTTCAACGGTTACAAAATACATTAAAGTGAATGTTGCATGATATTTTTCAAATTAGTACTTTCACAAGTCGATTTGATGTCACTAACTTAGTCTCTAGTAAGTGTATATTACACCCATGTAATATGTTTAATCAAAACAATTCATATTTTTTCAAATCGATGATAATTGGTTATAGGTTATCGGCTCCTAATAACACCAATGAGAAATATTTTGGTGGCGTTATTAGGAACATAATTTAAAAGCACTGCACATTAGATATCACTTTACTTTGCTTGCCAAGTAACACCACTCATGAATTGCAGTCATTGGACAAATGTGTGTTTGGAAGTTTTGAACACTACTGGGACGAAGAAGTTTTAAATTATTCGACATAATTTCCAGAAAGGAGAAAGAAAGACATGAGCTCATAGAGAAAAAGGAAAAGGATCAAAATATAAATATACCAAACCTAAGTGATTTTTTTCCTACTCCTAATATTAAGACACCAAGTGTAAAAAGGCGCGAAGCATTGAATTCTATAGCACAAGTGGTCGTAAAGGATTTATTTTTTCCATTTACTTCTGGGTATATAAATACTAATAAAGATAAAAAGAAAGCTACACCGGATTTATTTTCTGCTTCTATTTCCGGTAAAATAAGTTTAAATAAAAATAATAGTCCAGCCGTGAATTTCAGTGATTTCTCGCATCAATAAAACTATATATTTATAATATTTTACGACATTTATGCTACGTGGAAGCCTGTGAATTGCTGTGCGAATAATGACTCCTCGAGTTTGATATTATTTGGAGTTAACTGTTGAATTTCACAAACTAGGGTTAATTTACACCGTATTTATCATTTTCTATATTATTATCCAGTTTTAAAAAGAAATTTATTTCAAATTTTGAAAAATGAGGTTAGTGTTTGGACCTGAAGGTAGAAGGAAGCATCTAAAACATTTCTCAGTTAATATAGGAGTTACAAGAGAAATCAATTAATTAGTATAATTGTTTCTGGACTAGAACTTAATTTGATTTTCACATGAAAATTAGTTTTAGCACATTAATTCCTTGTCCTGTACTACTAATTCGAACGTGATCCAGAGAGTCATCTACATCCACCTATATTTGGATTTGGACACCATTTCTCAAATTGTCAGGTATTTACCGTAGTTCTCCTTGGAATGGTAATACATAATGTAATGGGCAGAACCAACATTCAATTCGATCACTATTTAGTTAATATAGATTTTAAAAATATTATCCTAATATAATATAGATCAACGGTTCTTTGTTCACATCTTATTTGCCTTGAATGGGACTCGAAAGTTCCAGACTCAGGTGAGATTTTCTAATTTCCTGTGCATAATAATAGTTACAGTGTTGTTACCTATAGCAAAAACAAATTATAAATTTCGCGGAACACCTAACGTTCTTTAGCGACACACCAGTTGAGAACGAACGGTATAGATTATATAGATGTAATTTTTCTCTTTTGGTATTTATAAATCTTAACGCAAGCGTATATAAATGGAACCCAAGGATGTTCAGAAAATAGTAGTAGTCATAATTTTGAAACAAGCTTTCTAGTTTTTTTTTTAGTTTCAATGTTTGATGTATTTTTTTTTAGTACAATTTGTGCTTACCTATTAAACTTTGCCTAAACTATTACTTTTGCATAATAGAAATTTAAATCCTAAAATCTAAAAGAAAAAATTTCAATTAGCGATATCTACCACCAGAAGGCTGAGCTAGAAACACTTAAAATTATAAATCGTGTATCATAATTTCATTAAATACCTTAAAAAATAAAAATTATTCGGAATAGGTAAACTATCGCAATATTCCGAATATTGGGGAATTCTGACTTCCCTTACTTTTTATATTTTACTGCAACAAAAATCTAAAATTTAATATCTTACAAGTAAATGTCATATGAGAATTTCCTTTTACCTGAGAAAAGATAGAGTGCATTTATTTGCAACCAAATTAAATGTGGAATTTAATGAGTTTTTCAATTCATTCACGAGTAAAAAAAATAATTTAATCTTCAAATTATGTATTTTCTATACTTTTATGATTTCTTGCAAGAGTTCTGTATTTATTTTCCTATAATATATGTTGATGTTAGTTTGTTATTAATAAGTATATTCAGTTATGATTAGAAAAATATTTCATATTAGGTAAACGGTTGATTTACTAACTTTGCTTTAAATAACTTTTTAATGGAAATGTCCACTTTTCCGTAATTTAAATTTTTAGAATAAGAAGTTGTTTTTCTTTGTAAATAAAAATTATAACTCTATTTTTGTTTTAATGATTATGTTAAGGCATATAAAAGTGACAAATACTTTTAAAGGGTGATCAATTTTAACATTCTAAAAAAACTAAATATTTACACCCGTTGATATAGGCTAAGTATGGGCAACTTTTGACATGTTGTGGGCCAAACTTTAGTGTGCAAATACGTTCGCGGGCCGCGTTTAAAAGTAGTGCATTTTAAAGTAGTGCTCATAATTTTTAACGATAGATATCAGACATGAAATAATGCGACAACGTTATTACAATGCAATTTATTAAAATAAGAAAATCAAATGAAAAAAAGTAGGTACAACATTATAATTAAACCATGAATTTTTTTTAATTGAGTTTTTCAAAATGTCTCGCGGGCCGGATGAAATCTATAGCGGGCCGGTTGTCGCCCACATATGTTATAGGCATTTATTCTTTTTGAAGTAAGTTGAACCTAACTTCAAAAAGGCTTACTAACGACTATTCACCAGAATATTAGAAAAAATGTCTCATATCAGCTGTCAAGGCTGGAATTTAATCCGTAGGCAATTCATGTCCATTACAATAATGAATATTGGTAAGAAAATGATATATTTTTTTCATTAATAAAACCGAATGTAGCTGTCGTAAGGTAAGTGAAGCTCTACTTTTTGAATCAATGTTAGCATCCGAAACTTTGCGAGCAATAGTGTATATTAACATAAATGTGTTTGCAGTCTACACCAGCATCTTGGAGAGGTTTAAAATTCGATTATTTCAAGTTATACATTTGTCATTTTCATCGTTTTTACATATTCCTGATCTTTGTTCAGGATGACATGAAAGATATCTACGAAAAGTGGTTTTAAACGGTTATCTAGAAATATTATGCGATATATTGAAAATGATTAAATATATTTTAATTATATAGTTAATCTATAAATTATAATTAATGTCAATAAAACTTAAAGTTATAAGAATTATCAAGCAAGACAGACATTTTTCAATCTCTACTTTTATATGCGATAATTAATATCAATTAGATCATATTTAATAAAATGCGGCGACAGTTTATTGATATCGATAAATATCTATATTTCACTTCGTCCCATAACAATTACTAGTGCGTTTTCCCCGGCGAGACAGATACATGAAGGGTAGTCGTTTGCCGATACAAAAAGGATAAGCGCGTCATACTACAACCCCACACAGTACTCACGGGGGGACAAACAAAAGTTTTTCCACAGGGGACAGCCGTAGAATAAGAAACATAATTTCCCCACCATGCACGAAGCCATCTTGTGACGTCAAATAACGATATTGGCCAATGAGGCGTATGCGGCGAGCGCCCCCTCGCCCACCACCAGTGGTGGGGTAAATTCCTCATCGGGTTGACGAATGCGCATGCATCGGTACGGCAGCAGTTTCCTCGCGTGTTGTTATCGGGTTAGAGGACCCTTTTGTCAAAGAGGAGCCCCTTAAACACAGTTCGTCGCGAGTGCGGACAACCCCGTAAACACCATCGAAACCGGCATTTTTTCACGCAAGATAGTTGACCCGTTTTAAATTTCCATTCATTTACGACATAAGAAAGACAATAAACGCTTAATATTCCATTAGACATTAAGGCATTTACGTATTTGTGTTTATATAAAAAGGGTTTTTCTCTGTGGTTCTTCTTCGATATCCGAACATTACTCGCTCAAAACGGAATTCATAAGCTCAGTGCAGGGCCAATGTGCACCAAGTTCTTTGCCGACGCCGTCAACTGCGACGAGTGCGACGTTTGGAGGTGAACCACCCGGTGTGCTGGCGTCTACTCCCATCGTTGTGGCGACGTCCAGCAATACGATGAACCAGTTAGGCACCGTTTACGCCACCAAAAGAAGACGCAGGAATGGAAAAAGGTAGGATTTAGCAGCTGGAAAATATTTCCGTACATTTATGTTACAAATAGTATTTATTTGTATTTGCCAATGTATTGAACTTAAAATGTAATGAACGAAAATATTTCTCGAGTGGTTGTCGTGACTGCGAAATACTACGGTGAAATTTATACGCACATACAAACATATTAAGTACCATACTGTTAAACAGTAACAAACTGTAAACCTCGTTTCTTGAAATTTCCTTAAATAATGCACACGTTCAATGAATTATTTTTTAACTACGTTATTTGCAGAAATGAATGGTATGGTGTATTTAAAACCTTTAACCATTCATCTACACCGGTAGCTCTATTCCCATACGAAGGATATCTGAAATTTGAATGAACATCGAAAGACCGATTATTTAATTCCATCTACATGGCATAAAACATTAAAGAATTACTGACCTTAAGTGATACGAATGTCTTCATATCATCAATGGAAATAAAATAAGCCTCACGTTTTTCCCACCACTATTGATTTTGTTAATAATGTTCTGACATTTGAAATTTCTGTTGTTAATGATGTTTGCATACCTATAAGAAGTTGGAAAAAAGATTACTTCACAGTTTTATTTTCTTTTGCTAAAATAACTCGTTGATAAATGTAGAGCAAATCGATGATACAAATGTTAGCCTATGAAGCTTGTTGTTACTGTATAAATAATCGAATATTGTAGGTATAGTAAAGGGAAAATAATTTCTTTATATATATATATTATGACAGTTACTTTGGAAATGAAATTAGAGGTGTGCATTTGGCACGTTTCTATAACCCAAAATATTTAGGAAATTAATAGGTACCACTATGGCAATATTATAATGTTATAGTATAGTGCAATAAGGGCAACCTAGCAATATACTTCAATATATGGGATGACATTTTCAGTACACATCTACACCTTGTAGTAATAATTTCAATTTGTGAAATACGCTTATAGTTTGTGCATTAGTTAGTTGTTAAGGGGTTTAAGAAAGCGCGAAACGCATGGTCTAATTTATATAGACTAATTTCCATTACCTTGTAGCTCTATTACCGTTTTCTTTTGGAATATATAATTGGCAAACAGAAAATGATATCCTTATTTTTCACCGCGTAAAATAAACGTGTATAATTAGTACTTACCATTTGTTTAAAACCTTGGAATGGATTAGGTTTCCTTATTTTCGGGTTTTCGCTTTTGTTCGCAATTAGGCAATACATTAGGAGGATAACACTGCGTATAACGAAGCGTTACAATATTTAGCATAATGTTTCTATTATAAAACGCTACCATAAAAATCACCGGAGCATCATTTAAACCTTACGGTCGAGAATGTTGAAAAATAGTGAAATTAATCGACAATTTATTATCAGTGTTGATGTATAGAATTAAAAACTCTTATTGTTTAAACTATTTAGTATATTTATTATAATTTATCATCTTCACTACTTCAAGTGTTCCTAGATCAGTGTTTCGTTTTGCCCTTTTTGAATATATTTTCTGTAAATAGAAGCGCAAAAATATTTTTAAGCAAAATAATTTTAGGGTTAGACGTCCGCATTACTTGTTACTGTGTATAACGGACATCATCAATTTAGTTCTGAATAATTTTCATTTGATAACTTTTTCACTAGAGAAAGTTGTTTTTCACCCACGTCCTTGATGGATACGCTGAATATAGATTGCGTTGAGTATGAAATGTGAAAATGATCAAATGTTCGTGGTTCATATGCACTGTGTAAAAATACATTGCAAGCGTGATATAATGTATATTCTACTTTGTAAATCGTGTTAGTTTTATTTCGGACTAAATATATTGTTGCGCTACAAATATTAAGGAAAGCACAATTTTCGCACACCAGTGTATTGAGGAAAACAATAATTTGCCCGAATTCATTTTTGGTTTAATAATCTCCCTTTTGTTCGTTGCTAATTCTTTCCTATCGATCCAAATTATGAAAATCCCATGATTTTCCCTTTTCCATGGCTTTTGGATAATTGTTGATCCTTATTACATTTATAATAACCGACTCATTTAAAATTAATATCGTATCGAAGAAGAAAGCCGAATGTCTTAATTTTGTTTACGATATTGTTTATAACGTATCAACAGGGTTATTGATTTAATGCCATCCCTGTTCCTATTTTATAATCTTAACGTTTTCATGACGCTATGGATTTTCATATGGTATAAGATCTCTAAAATGCATTGTATATGATACGATAATATTCTCTTCGGCAGCAATATCTGGTGCTATTGTTCGCCTATTTCGTTAGCTCCTGGTTAAAATAGCGAGATCTTTTGCTGGTTTTGTTATTTTTGATCATCTAAGTCGCTGTCTATTGGATACACCGCCACCTCTTTGATACCTTTTAAAATTACAATCTCACTGTTCTACAGTTTAATTTCAGTAATTTAGCAATGTCTGGCTTACTTTTATCGATGATGCGATATGCAACTATTTGAGTACGCGTTTCCGTACATAACTTTTTTCTTGGAGACATTATTTTAACGTTACTCGCTGTTTTAAGACACTTTGCACAAATTCTTTACTATTCACTGATTGCAATACGAAAGCTGAATGCAAACTAAATTTTTCGTTATATTAAAATGCCCGTGTCGTCTATTTTCATATTTTTTTAAGGTCATGATAAAGAAAAACTGATCTTTATCTAATCCGTCTACCTGAATATGCCTGATTTCCAAAACGGGTAATTTTCGATATCTTAGTGCTAGTCGTAGTTACGTACACACAGAACATTAGAGTGGAATAATCTATCTCGTACTTACAGTTTAATAATACAACATTTTTATGGGGATAAAGAACTTCTTGAAAGAGAAGAGTTTCTTTGAATAATCTGCAATTATGTAGGTGGGTAAACACGTACGACAGGTAGTGTATATGTGTACATATATATCCAAAATTAAAATAGAAATAAAAAACAATCGAAAGGTAGACAGCATATGTTACAAAATTATAATAAGACATCTTCAAAATGTTTGTAAGCACTCCTACATATAGCAAAAAATTTGCATTGGGAGTGGGATATATACCAACTTAATCTAATCAAAATATAGTTAAAGCTAGGTATTCACATTTTAATTAGGCGATGATAATTATATATTTACACGTGAATACTCACAATATTGGTGTTAAATTGCAATCAATGCTATAATCTACACTAATCAATTATGATTACGTGTGTATCTCATTAGTGCACTGCTATATGCTTTTAGCAGCACATAACTTGATTGGGCAAGCTTGAATATCAATGTTTTTAGTTTCTTTCAATATGCAAATCCTTGGCAGTTTCTGTAATTGCACAATAATTAAAGTATAAACTCTGTCTAACCGCAATACTGAAGGAATTTGAATTATAGCTCTGTTGCGACACAAAGTAACATGTATGTATATGTACACTTTTCTTACTATTTTAATAAAATGCAAACATTTTGTATATGCAGTTGTTTACTACGTTTTTAAGGAAGAAAACCGCGAACAAAATGACATGAATTTATGTATGACATGAACGCGATTGATATTCAGATTATACTTTATTAAACGTAATGTTTCTCTTCAGGTGGAAAATAATTTGCAAATTGCGTGCTTATAGGTTTTTGGACGTAAAACGAACATTTTCATTAATACTAATACGATGTCCAGGTATTCTGCATACAACTTCCGGACCAAATGTTTCGAAAATTGTAAAAGATACAAGTTTCGTTTGGTGGATGCTGTAAATGACTTTATTTGTAATTAGTTGTATTTTTGTATAAAAATGAAGATCGCGTTAGAGTTTCACCCGCCAAAATCGAAATAATGTATTTTAAGGAATGCACCCACTGGTAACGGCAAACTATAAATAAGAATGTATACATCAGAGAAATTTGAAAATTTTCTGTATGATTAATATAATTGAGAATAACTCATTTAAGATTTTCTGTCACGTGTTTCTCACACCTACGTGCAACTGACTATTTTCGAGTTCATCGAGTTTTAGAAGAAAAGTTGGGATAAAATAGCGTCAGCTACTCATAAAGTCTTCCATTTCTCTTATTGTGCTTCTAGAACTTCGTTGTATAAGCTTTAATATGCCATATCTATTAACTTTTTCGTGATGTGCTCATGAGTTTGCTATAGGAAGTCCAGTTCATGCAAATTTTCAATGCATCTTCTTGAGCTCCACAATTTAAAGCTTTTTTGCGCTTGATTGCTTTAATAGGTTGCATATCTTTGGAACACTTCGAAAAGAAATTAGTTTAGGGTTCTAATCAGACCTGCCAATGGAGTTTCCGTTTCGAAGTCCCAGTTGTCTTGGTCTTCTAAATCAGCATTAGTGTGACTTTGGTTTTTGTTTGTCAGTGGATCGGTAGGCTGGATGCAAAAGTGTGTTGCGGTATAGCATCTTTGATGAACTGGTAGACGCTGTTTGCTTGGAAGCCACTGATGGTGTTGCTTAAGGTTATGCTTTTACTCCATATTGAGAAAAATACACCTAAAAATCTTCTGTCGGAATATTAATTCCAATAAACCAGCAACTCCTGATGCAGGTATGCCTTGGTAGATCAGCAAACCGATTTATCCATAGGTTTCATGTTTTTTATTGGTGAATAGACACAAGTTTCATTTCGAAAGATTCGCCCTTATCGACGATGGTTACATCCGGATGGCTAGATTCTCCATTAAAGGTTAGAATTACAATAGAGGCGAATTTGATTAAAATCATCTCCGTTGTCATCTGTCACTTTTAGTCTTTTGGTGTCATGTGGACAACTACAACTGTCGGTAACTAAATGGAATAAACAGGTTTTAGCCTCTGCTCTTGAAACATCATAATCAGGGGAATTACAAGACCGTATTTATCTGGTTACATTTTCCACATGTTCTGATCCTAGTAAAAGAAACTAATCGGGCACCTGCTGCTGTTGGTGACGCAAATACCTACAACTCTTTTTATAGATAGCTCATATTATAGATTTCCTCGGGTATATGTTTTAATTTATCTTGTCTTCGCTAAGAGATTATTTAGGTTATTGAAATAATCGTTGACTAAAAACTGGTTCAGTTTCTGAGCCCAAGCTGAATTTAATTTCTGTGCTTTTCATTGAGAAATGTTCAGATGGCATTTTAATAATTTCCAGCACCATTCTTTACCCGATAATTGTGTTTCCTTATTAAATTTATGCAAAACGTCAAGTTCGTCATAAAACTGCACTTTAGCAGCGGGAAGACTTCATATTTTTTGCAACTAAGTCACGCTCTCGTTGTTCAGTCGAAGCACTCATCACTTATTTTATTGGCTGAGACTGGAAATGGTTTCTTAGTGCATTACAGGAAATACAATAACGTTCTCATACCACGAATTTTGAAAACGACGTTACCTTAATAACAGAAGTGCATCTTCTATCATTGCCTCTATCTCGTTAGGTCTAATGCCGTTATTTTTCTTTTCCATAACTGCAGAATAATACAATTACATTCACTTACCTCAAAGCAGTCCTTATTACCAGTCGCAGATTGTCATGGTAAATAGTCCCCACGGTCTTATTATGTATTCTTAACAACTGATAGGTCGAAATAACGATTTCAATCAAGAGTCTATTTCAACATAAATATTTAGAAGAAAATACCATATGATCGACTAAATTTACCCTCTAGTAAGCCATGACATTTTTCTTCTTTAAACTTAAATTAGCAGAATAACTAATAAAAACGTGTAAATTCACGTATTCTGTGGCGCTAGTAGTTGCATGTTAATGAAGGCACTCCTTAAATTATGTTGTCTAATTTCCTCGCAGACATTTCGGATAATTTCAGTAAGTTCGTCAATTGTATGAGAACGACTTGTAAGTGTTCTATTGTGTGAATATATGAAATAATCCATAATTGTCAAATCTGGAGATCGCGGTGGATAATCTACTATCTGATTATTAAAGAATTCATGCAATAATTCCATCGTTTCCCTTGTCCTATGGGGTGTTGCATTACCTTGCTAGAAATATCCATTGCGGAGTTCGTCGTCATGTAAATAATTTAAAAATGGTTATAACAAATTATTACGATATTGCTCCGGATTTATGGTATCATTACAGAGTATTCGACCAATAATCTGTCTGCGAGAAACAGCAAGTCAAACCCTAGTTTTTAGGAAAGCAGGGGTCTCTCAAGAGTTTCATGTGGATTTGCACCAGACCAGATTTAATTTTATTGTCATTTATCATTATTCATCGCATCTAAAAACCACTGACAATAATTAAGCCGGGTTGCGTGATCAATAAATAAAGGCTCCTGCACGCAATGAAACTTATATGGATTTTTTTGTAGATCTTTTTTAAGGATTGCCTAGCATGTGTCATATGAAAGTTGCACTTGCTGTGAAGGCTTGCGAATAGATTTCTTAGGTGAGTGAGTTATTCGGTCCTGAAGATCTGCTATATTTTCAGCTGTCCACGTAAGCAAACAGACATTTCTCAACTGCACGCGACTAGTAGGAACGAGACCCATTGCCTGATTCATTGCCAGATTCATTGCCTTATTTAGATAAATTTACAATTCTCAGTATATGACATTAAATGCAAGAAAGTTTAAATTATTTAAATAATTTGGGCGTTTGGTCTGGTTACCTGACTTTATCTTGTAATGTAATAAAGCTATATTAAGAACAGGTTGCACATTTCGGTTAGTTATCCAGAAGAGCATATTTAATTTAAAGAACTAGAAACAAACATTACACTGAAAAATGTCTTTAATAACGCCAATGAAGTTTATTAATGCTGTATTCCTTATATTCTTTTTTAATTTGCACCTGAACTGCTTTCGAAACTAAGGTTTCATTCTTAGGAGGAATAGTCCAAAAATGTGTTATGCATTAAAAATTGAGGGTTTTTAGGGACATGCTTCAGTTTTTAGAAGTTTTCGGAAGGATTTTATGGACGATTTGTAGACGAATTGAAATCTAAATTGTTTTGTAAATACGATCTGTATAAACGTCTTCACGCAATAAAATTCCAAATAATTCGTAGCTATATTAATTGCAATATCTTTGATTATCGTTTGTAATATAACGAGATGAAATTGCATCAGCGATCTTCTCCCATTTATTATGCATGCTAATGCCAACTTACATTGCACGTATTGTTTTTTACTTAACCGTCGGAAACGTACATACATTCCTATAGTAGCAGCAGCACATATGTAGGCCGAAAGGTGTAGGACTAACTCTTTTATTTCTGTATAACTTAATGTAATTAACTTACTGCAATTAATAGACATCACTCTGAAAGATTTCGTTTCAAAATGGGGTTAAAGTAGATGTTTTACATGGTTTGCTTTGATTCGTGAAGATTGGAACAGCTATTTATTCTAGGACAATAACGAGTTAATATAATAATATACGCACTTTAATCTTTCTTCGATTTGCCATAGTGACGAATATTTAAATATAACATTTTGGAATTAGTATCCAATAATTAGTCAAAAAAGGAACGTTACTCCTCATGAAGGTAGATCATTAAAAGTGGAAGCGTATTGGTTTTCGACTATAATACAACAATTAAGTATTTCCACAGATGCATGAATATGAGTGATTAGATTTGTGAATAAATCTGACTCCATCGACGATGCACCGAGAAAGTGTGAATTTCGAAAAAGAATTCCGCAAGAAGACAACATTTTGCATTGAATTTCTGAAGCTTACCATAATAAGTCAACTATTCAGAGTTTGGAGGAAGTTTGTACATTAATTGCTAATGTATAGTCTTTTCCAACTAATGCGAATTTTGTGGCGGAGAAGATGATGTTTATAAGCGCAAATTGCAGAATAATTAAATACGTAAATTCATTCTTGTTGATATCAGAAAGCTTCCTGTAAAATCTAGTTATCTGACTTGCGATGGTCGGCTTCTGAAGTTTTTTTTTGTATTTTCCCAACGCAATTAATTCTAATCACAAATTTAATTGCTTACACTCATGCAGTTTGAAAACACATATTAGCAGTAAGTTATACAGTAACATTAACTTTGATAAATATCAATGTTTTCCCTTTAACAATGATTCCAAGATTTTGTATTTGAATGTTTAACGGCAAGAAGAAAAATTAAGAAGTGACTCGTGGTGTGTGTTTGTGTTAATTGATTGTCGATCTTCAGAAAGTGACAGCTTACAATACAACCAAATCTTGTAAAACATTTATTTTGTATTGTTATTAATTTCAGTAGGTATTATTTCATCATTTGACCACGTTAAAGGTTATATGGGACTTAAAAGAGTTAATCTTGGAAAACATTTGGAAAATGATCGGCCATTTAAATCCAATGACAAATATATTAATTAGTTTTACATCTTTTATTGTAAACCATGTTAATACGAAATGTTCTTATAAATTTTTAATATTATTATATTGATAGAATTAATCAACATGATACTGAAACCGCCTCATATAGTATACTTTCTTTAATAACCATTTTTATTCTATTATTAACTCCGAAGCAAAACACTAATTTTATAATTACTTATTTTTTTGCAAGCATCGTTAGTAAGTTTTCTTTTTTAATATCCACAGTAATCACTCTTATTAAGAACTGTTACACCTTCCTTAGATCCTGTATTCAATATATTGAGCATGATGTCTCCTTTATTAACTGCTTTTCTGTTCTTCAGTCCAATTTTTTTGTCAATAATCTTTATAATTTTTACCAATAAAGAAATAGTCACTTAGAGTTCAATAAGGAGTATATCATATTTTTTCATACAAATGTTTTAAAATAAAGAACACTGATCCGTCTACATTTGTAATGGAAGTCTATCTCGGATTTGAAGAAAATATTGCTCGTTTCTAATACTTAACACAGAATTCTACGTTAACATTTATAAGCGATAGTTATTTATGGTTCATATACTTTGCTATAATGGTAAAGTATATGGTATTTTCCACAAAAAGATGTAACTTGCAGGACATGCGCAAAAATAAGTAAAATAAAATAAAAATAAGTAATATAAATAATAAATAACACGTAGAAAAGTATGCATACAGCAGAATTAAGAATAAATACACTGCAATTTACACCTTGTAGTTACACTTAGGACGGAAATGTAATATACCGAATTTAGAAGTAATTTTATTTCAAACATTTATGTAACATTAATTTCACAATTTTGATTTTACTTTCAAATGCTAAACGTACATTAGTAGTAGAAAGTATGTGCGTATTCTAAGATTCTAGCAAAATGTGTCACTAAACCTTTTTGTAACAATAAATTTCCTATTTTAAAAGGTCTAACATATTTCGTATGTGTCCTACATAACAACTAACATTCATTTCTCTGCGCATCGAACAAGCACTAAACTGTATTCAAAAATAGTGTTAACATTACTGGCTAATGTAACAATCTTTTTTCTCTCAGTTGTAAAATGCTACGCTAGTCTTCGACGAATAATTATACTACCAATTCTAAAGTATTAATTATGCATAATATTATCCATTACTCTTGTTTTAGCTCATTAGTTTGAACTATTTTATTATTTTTAGAAATAATAAGGAGGAAATGCAGTTTATTGATGTATGTATGTTGCAGAATATTTTGTCAAAGCTTCCTTTCTCTCCATAATTATTAGTAAAATGCTCTTGCATTCATAATAATGGTGCTGCTATAGCTTTATGTACTGTATGATTATATAAATTTACTCTCTAGCAAGCCATGAAATTATTTCATCAAAATATCTTGTTGGTATTGAGCACTGAATCGGCAGTGACCAATAAAATACATTTGTCATGTGTACGCAATCTGAAAACCGCTTAAGCGCTGTCACTAACATCACAGAATAAGTCAATTTAGAAGTTTTAAAGGTTATTCTACCAACTTAAGTTTAAAGAAGAAAAATTTTATAGTCTGCTAGAAGCTAAATTTCATCGATCATATGGTATCTTATTGGTAGCGAGTAGTGAATTGACAATGATAAATAAAATTCGAAACATAAATAGGGTTAAAGTAGGGATGCGCGAAAGTCCATTGTTATTCTCCATATTAATAGATGATGCTATAAAAAAGATATTAGCAAACTGGAAAATTCAATTAACGTAGAAGGACTAATGTTTGGAGGTGATATGATTTTGATGACAGACTCTGAAAAGACATTACAGCAAAACTTGAAATTGTACCAAGAAGAACTAACAAAGATAAATATGGAGATAAATACAATGAAAACGAACACAATGACAATAACGGTAGAAGAAAAAAACATAACATCAAAATCGAAGGCACAGCCTTGGAACAAGTTAAAACTTACAATTACTTAGGACTTTTTACTTTTCTAACTGAAACGTTTATGTGATTTGTCAAATCGTCAATACATAATCTGACAACCACATGTCAACGGTGTAACATAAACTGAAAAAGCTACACTTAAATATTGCCGCTAACGCCACATAATAAGTCAATTTACACGTTTTTAAAGTTATTCTACAAACTTAAGTTTAGAGAAGAGACATTTCATAGCTTGCTAGAAGGTAAATTTAATCGATCATATGGTATAATTATACTTCAAGTTATTGTAGGTACCTTCCCGATAATCTAGTGTGTAACATATAAAACATCTGAAAATGTTTGATTGTGCTCTATAACGGGCCATTCGACAATAAATCAGTTGCGGACTGCTTCCTCAAATGTTTTCTTGACATCTATCGTCAAGACGTGTATTTTCCTATTATCTTTTTGGACTGTACTTTGAGTTAAGAAGGGAAAATCAAAATAAAATAAAAGATGATGTACATATGTATATAAAAATATCTGATATTTAGGACATTATTATTGCGTCCGCTTATTTTAACCAATGCATAATATCTTTGATGATCCTTGTATCTATATCTTCTCATAGTTTCACATCTAAAGGGTATTTTTTATAGAGGTATAGAACTTTGAAATGGAATAAAACAAAGACGAATTTTTTAAATTGACATGAAATTTACTTTATTCGAATGATAATCTTCTGGCATTACAATTTAAGTATGACTTCTGGCATATGACCGCTACGGCCGGCTCGGACGTAGTCTAATCTGGAGGTCCAATTTTCGATGACTTTTTCCAATATTTGTGGTCGTATATCGGCAATAATGCGGCGAATGTTGTCCTCTAAGTGGTCAATCGTCTCGGGCTTATCGGCGTAGACTAGCGACTTCACATAACCCCACAGAAAGTAGTCTAGCGGCGTTGAATCACACGACGTTGCAGGCCAATTCACGGGTCCGAAACGTGAAACTATGCGGTTACCAAACGTTTTCTTCAATAAATCAATTGTGGCACGAACTATGTAACATGCTGTGCCGTGTTGTTGAAACCACAGCTCCTGCACATCACGGTAGATCAATTAGTGAACGAAAAAGTTAGTAATCATGGCTCTATAGCGGTCACCATTGACCGTAACGTTCTGACCAGCATCGTTTTTAAAGAAGTACGGACCAATGATTCCACCACCCCAGAAAGCACACTAAACAGTCAATTTTTCTGGATGTAACGGTGTCTCAACATACGTTTGAGGATTACCATCACTCCAAATACGACAGTTTTGTTTATTGACGTATCCATTCCATCCAAACAAAAGTGAGGTTGATCGCTAAATAAAATTCGCTTATGAAAATCGGGATCAACGGCAATCTTGGTTTGGACCCATTCACCGAATCTACGCCTTGCTAGGTGATCGTGTGGCCTCAATTCTTGCACGAGTTGGATTTTGTAAGCATGCAAACTAAGATCTTCCCGCAAAATCTTCCATAAAGTGGATGGAAACATATCCAATTCCTGTGCACGATGGCGGACAGACTGATTCGGGTCTTCCTCTACGCTACTCTCTGCAGCAGCAATGACTTGTTCTTTGCGCACTGTACGACGTCTCTGTGGATGCGTATTATCATTAGAGTAAACGTGGTGCGAAAACGTTCCGTAGTTAATCGAATTAATTGCTCTGATGGACGATTATGTTTACCGCAAAGTGGACGTAGTGCGCGATATGTATTTCGAACAGAACCATGATTTTCAAAATAAATTTGCACAGTTTGGAAGCGTTGTTCAGGCGTCAGTCTATTCATGTTGAAATGTCAAACCAAACTAAACGTAAATCACTTGACAGCTGACATATACCTCCATAAAAAACATCCTTTATAATTCCAAAATGTTCAAGGATTTTATGCATAGTTTTCCGTAGAAAAATGTTCCTATAAATTTACTTGTTACTGCTTTCAATTATTGTAATCTACACTTACTTTAATTGCTCCACTTACTTCACGGGTACCGCAGCAAACTG
Organism: Trypoxylus dichotomus; assembly: GCA_023509865.1. NCBI lineage: Eukaryota > Metazoa > Arthropoda > Insecta > Coleoptera > Scarabaeidae > Trypoxylus > Trypoxylus dichotomus. The sequence goes on along the minus strand of CM042081.1, from coordinate 24,359,342 downwards.
CACTTTACACATATTAATAATTTATTCAGAATGCCATATGCTCTTGGAACGTTGCATTCTCATTATCAACCGAATGAGTTATCGACTGAATTGTAAAAATATATTGGCATGCAATATTTTATACGCAGGTTTAAGAAGTAATTAATTACCAATTTTTACAACCTATTAGCTATTTTTGGGTATTTTGTATCTCTTCAGAAAGGAGAAAACTAAAGGAAACCGTATTTTTAACAAGTCATTATAGTAATAAATCTAGCAAGCTCCAATGTACAATTGGGGGTAATTCTCTATTGAGAAAGTTTTTGTTCTTTTTCATGAATATAGTTTCGATCACATTTAATTCTCTAGAAGAATATACATTTTTAAGTAGTTTAAGGTTTTTTAATTTAATATTATGTTCAGATTATAGCATATGGTCTGCCACATTAGATAGTTCTGATTCCTCAAAACGATAATGCCTCATGTTATTCGTAATAAATATATGTACCTTTCTCAATAACTGATAGGTTTGTTGAACAAAAGTTTAAAATACGAATGCTTTAATTTATTTCCAGTCCACAGATATATTTTAACCGGTACTACATGTCAAAACTATTGGTAAAGGCGTATTAATCAAGTTTATCTCGAAACGTGGTGAATACTGATTCTAAGCGTAATGTTTCCTATACTATATAGTATGCGTAGTATAGAATTTTAAAAATTTGTTGGTGGTACTGCATATACTTTTAGGTAGGTCTCGTATTATTCTTAGACTCTAATCACTAACAGCATTTTTTCAAGATTTTAGCAATCTTTTTTAATTATCTTTTATGTTTTGAGTGTGACAAACGAAATCTTTAAATAAACTTCGCAAAATTATGGAATGAAATACATTGTGATTAAGTAAATGCAAATAAAAATATTAAAAAGAGGTTTTGAACGGTGTTGAAATGTTGAAGCTAAAGTTGGATTTAATTATTCTTACCTTCAGCGTGATTTACTCTCTGAAACATTGAACAAAGTTCAATTTTTCACGTTATTACATTCTTCTTAAGAAAAAGTCATCTATATACGTAAGCAAAATATTATTCCCATGCAATGAGAATACGATTCACACCAGGAATTCATTTCGTAACTAATTATTTTTCTTGTATGAATAATATTACATAGATGAGTAAATTACAGCAGATTGGGCAATTAAATCTGATGTATATTTATGAAATTAGAATCTCTTCTGATTGCTGTCTATCTTTTAATAGAAATATAAGTAAATATCATGGCACAACGAGGGCGACTTGAAATGTTTCCGGAATCGACAAGAAAAATACGGCATTGGTGTAGTGTTTTATTTTTCGATGTAATCTCCTCGAACATCAATACAATACACTTTTTCAAACGGGGCTCCAGTCTCCTCAAGCCGTCGAAAAAGATGGATATTTCGAGGTCTGCAAAATAGCCATCTATAGCGGTGATGATCTTCTCAATTGAGGCAAATTTATTTCCTCCTAGTGTTTTTTTTCAGATTTGGCAATAGGAAAATGTCGCTGAGAGCTAGGTTCGGTGAATATAGAGTATGAGGGACTAATTCGTAACGCAACTCATTCAATTTGTTCACAACGATGCGGGATGAATGAGCCGGTGCATTGTCGTGTTGGAAAAGCACTTTTTTCCGCTGCAAACGACGTCGTTTCTCCTTCAATACTGCATCGAATAAATCGCTGCAGTATTGCCCCGTGATTGTCCTTCCCTTCTGCAGATAGTCGATGAGGATTACACATTGGGACCCCAAGAAATGGTCGCCATGAACTTTCCGGCCGATGGAACCGTCTTTGCTTTCTTCGGAGCCGATGTGCCGGTATGTAGTGGTGGATCCAAGTCTTATCCATGGTTACGAAACGCATGAAGAAATTCCTTGGATTGCGTTGGACCCTGGCCAGACGCTCCTCCGAAACGGTCACCCGATTTCGTTGTTGTTCCAATGTGAGCCATCTCGCCGAAAGTTTTTCCATACCCAGATTCCGCGTGGGCTATGGTCAATGCGTTCTTGTGAGATGCTTGTTGTCTCTGCTATCTCTTTCAACTTCAATCAGCGATCGGCTAATACGACATCATGAATCTTGTGTACCATTTCATCGTTGGTAGCGGTTTTTGGGCGTCCATTGCGTGGTTCGTCACTTGTGCTTGTGCGGCGACGTTTGAACTCGCTCACCCAAAAGCTGATGGTTGAAGATGATGAAGTACTTCCGCCATGAACCTCTAGCAAAATATTTCGAATTCCCGTAGCCGTTTTCCCAGCCATCCAGTGTTTTATGGCTACACGAAAGTCGATTTTATCCATTTTTGCGAAGCCACCTGATTTGCTACACAATACACACTCCTAATCAACAACTTTTGACAGTAGACGTCTGAAATTTTGACAGTTGCCATAAAAAACGTCGCCTTTGCCGACCAATGAATCCACTTCAACCTTCGTGTGCCATCTCTTGCCGATTCCGTAAACATTTCAGGTCGCCCTCGTATTACTGGCAAGGGTTAGGTGTAACGTGGTGAAAATTAGGAGTTAAACTAGAAACGCATTGACACATTTATTTGTGTACATAATTTTTGCAAATTATATTTTTTACAAATGCATCATTTCCGTTGTTATATACGTGGTCGGGCATCGAATATATTATACGTCGTATATGAGCAATAAACATTCATATGCGCATATTATGAAAAAGAATGCATTTTGTGTGCACTATTTAACGTGAAGAAGGTGGGTGCACCTATCCACATGATACGGTACCGAATTGGAACGCTGTATTTGTTATCTAATTAACTGTTAATTGGTTTCGAATGCGGCAAATCCGTTTCGGTAGCTGTGCAACAACGGCAGCAGTACGTTGTTCCGCGATGTGAGGAATTCTGCACCGCACGCGTGAATATTATTAGCGCGGCTAATCGGCGATAGAAATTGCGTGATGATGCTCGAGTGCGTGATGCTTATATTCCTACACCTTCTACACACGCTCGTAAACCTATATACAAACGTGTCCAAACGCATTTCAACGTACTACTAAGTGTGTAAAACGTATAACATTACCTGTAGGTACTGCACATACATTTCGTAGGTACGATATCTACTTACCTCTTACGTGCCGTCGTAACGTAGTAGAAGAATTTTAGACACGGCAATTTGTATCTGAAGCCGAGGAAAACGTGATGTATATATAACATCTTCGCTATTTTATAAGAGCTTTTTCACGTTTCGAAGCTTTTGACGTCTCTTCACGCATTAGACGTTTAACATTTGACAATATGAATTGCCGGCCTTCACTATAAGTTGCTATCGGTTGTTACGATGTTTCGTCACTCACGGATGGTAATATTCGTGTAAGCTTAACGGCTATTTATTTGTCGGAATATTGAAGTAAAATAAAAATGAGACCTTGTGCCAATATCAATTTAATTTTACGTTAAATAAGAAAAATCAAGTTTATTGAACTCTTTGTTCTTACATGTTATACAACTACCACAATAAATAAAAAGATTTCTTAATATCAAAATCAGAAAAATAAAACTGTTTATACATAGAAAATAATTGAGCATTAAAATAGCAGTCGTTCCAAAATACTATCCAAATTCATTTTTTACTTAGGTAATTGTATTGTAAAACTTAATTTTTTGTTTGCTTAACCATTCTTTATCACCTCTTGACACTTGTGGGGCAGCGAGTTTACCAGTTGCTTACATGTCTCTACAAAATATTTTTTGGCGTATCCTCCACAGATCGTCAATATTTTGCGGCTTAGTAGCAGATAGAGTCCTTTATGCCACCCACAAATTTTGAATTTGGTTTAAGTCTGGCGATCGCGATGGTCAAGTCAAAACGCGAAAGTTATTATCTCGAAACCAGGTTTTCGCTTTACGAGAAACATGTTTCGGATCATCATCCTGCGTATACAACCATCTTAGTCGCATTTTTTCCTTTGCATATCACAGAAGCACAGTTTGTAATATGTTTACATAGACACCAGCGTTCATTATGCCTTCTACCTTACGTAAAGGGCCTACGTCATACCATGAAAAATACTTTTTGGTGGTGGGGTTGAAATGCTGATAGTCTTCGTACGTGTTGTTGGTATGCACCAGAATGGAATAAAACTATTTTAGTTTTATCTGACCAAGGTACATTACGCCACTTTTTTTCGGCCCATTGTGCATGTTTATGAGTAAACGACAATCTACTTTCAATTTGCCTTTTATGTAATAATAGTACCTTTCGAGGTCTCCTTGTACGCCACATTTCTTGAATCAATTTTTGCCTAATAGTAGAGATGCTTATTGAAAGGTTTAACTCATTTTTAATTGTAGTTCAACCTGTGGATGGTGTCTTCTTTGCATAAGTTATAATGTTTTTGTCTTCTCTAGGGCTGGTTTTCCTTTTTCTACCACGATTTTGTTTCACTTTTCTCCAGCTCTTAACGTTTACAATCATTTTCGCAGAACAAGAGAGGATTTGTTCTATAAACTTGTAGCTTTTCCTTCTTTTAACGAGATCGAGTATAATAGCTCTCTTTTCTGATGAACAATGTTTTCCCAGGTCTATATTACAACAGAAATGTATAACTGAAAAATGGTTGTATTACTCTGCAACAGACAGAGTTTTATATATCTGCGTTTAGTGCTACCAGCTATGGTACTGCTATTTCAATGAATCGGCAAATAACAGCGCATGACTAGAAAACTGAGCAATTCCGCCTCATATTCGGCACTTTACTGGAACCATATATATTCAGGAATTTTAAATGATTTTAATATAGCTACGTTAGAATTGTCTGTGTAAATGTGATTTGTAAGTATTAATTTAGGACTGTTAATTTCGTGCACATGATTGTACATACAAACTACAGAAGATCAAAATTGACGAAATACATTATGAAAATATATAAATGACCTACACAGAGGGCAGCACACAAACTCAATTAGCTTTCTCTGATGTTCTGGACTTAAAGCAATTTTAACTAATACTAATGACCAAACACTTGATCTCGTTTTCTCTAATCTAGTATGCATAGTCATTGATACTGTGAGCAATTTTCCTGTTGTGTCTGAAGATGGTTATTACCCTGCCTTGTAATTTTCCCAAGAGAGACTACATGTAATTTTACCGAGATCTACAACAAATCGACTGGAGTTTTCTCCAAGGCCTGAACGATGTGGTCGAGGCTATCAATTTGTTCTATGTCAATCTTTACAGTGTGGTTCAGTGATCAAAAGGTATAGATCAAGCTCATCATCGTCCCTAGCATGATCTACAGGAAAAATTAAATCTAATCTCAAAACAAAAGGATACTCGTGAGGAAAATGGAGATGCACGAGAAATATTGCTTATAACAATGAGTTTAAGAGATTGCGTGATGTTATTAAGAACTTAATAACTAATGTACACTCTACTTACATGAAAAACATGGAAGAATCAATTAAATCAAGTCTGCAATAGTTATGGTCCTTTCTACATCCACAACACGGTCTTAGTCGAGTACCTACGGTAATGTGACAAGGTAATGAAAAAGTACACAAATCCATTGACAATCGTTAACACGTTTCGCAGATATTTTTTCCGTAACACATATTGGGTTGAAATTCGCTGCAAAAGGTCAATAATCTGGCTCCACGCCTACATTCTCCAACAGGAATCCAGTCCATCCACAACAAGCTTGGTAAAACGTAGGCACGAAATTATCGTCCAGTTGAAATTCTCAATAGCTTTGCCAAAGTTATTATGTGATGCATATGATAAATACATCTCACTCCCTCAACATGGTTTCATAACTGATCTGAACTGGTCGACAACCACTAATTTAATGTTCGTTAATCAAGTGATAAGTAGGGCCAGGTGGATATTGTTTGTAGATATTTCTTACCAAATATTGTTAAACAGATTATAGTCCTTTGGATTTTGCACAGTCCTTCGTAAAACTTATGTCGTTATATTTGCATGATCGACAAAATTACGTTTTTTTACGGATTTAGATATAAAGAAGTTAATCGTAGTTCCAATGTATGGCAAGGGTCAAACCTAAGACCTTTACCTTTTATGATCTTTATTAACGAACTATTGACATCAATAATATCTTGTCATGCACTTCGTTATGGTTATAATACTAAAGTATTCAGCAATATATGTATCTGACAATAGCGGTACCACCGATTTGCAAAGAAGTACAGAGTGTGTTGTAACTTGGGCACAACATCATAATAAATTATTATTAAAGATCGATAAATATTTCGTTATCTCTTCGCATAGAAAGTTAGGCCATTTATTGTATACCCACTATAGAAAATCTGATTTCTTAATGTAAGAAAACACCTTTCTTAGTGCATTTATTGTGTATCCACTATAAATGGTCAAGCTAGACCATTTATAGTGGATACACGATAAATGCACTAAGAAAAGTGTTTTCTTACATTAAGAAATCAGATTTTCTTGCAAAAACCGTCTCTATTCAAGTAGATAGGTTTCTTTAAAGACTAAAAAAATATTAAATATCAGAAAATAATATTCTTCAAATTATACTTGCATCAAGTAAATATTTTCTTGGGGTTAGAAAATCAAATAAATGCAAGACAGAAACATTAAGAAAAGTAATTTAATTTATAAATTAATTTCTAAATAGACATTTGGCAATATTACTTTTATGAGAGTAGCTCTAACAATGAAAGTAAAACAAAACAAACTTTTATTTAAGGGAAATGTAACCAGTTGCCTTGCACTATAGATTTAGTGCATTTTTGCAAAAAGTTAGTATATTATAGTAACTGATGTTAAAATAATGCCAAACGTGTAAAATGTTTCTCTTTTGTTAATAACATAAGATTTTTGTCCAATAATGCTATAGGTGTGTAATCTAAGAAAAAATAGCATTCAAATTACCACGCACTGACATGAAGCGCAATAGGTGTTATTTATTAATGTTTCTAATAAACGAAATAATAGAAAATCTTTTGTAGTTGAAATTGGAACATTGAATTTGAAAAACGTACAATGACTACTTAAATCACTCGACTATTAGATAGTTTAATTTGGGGTTGTTATATACTAGTAATATACTTACGACGACTATTTTTGAATGGAGAAAAATCAGCGGAATACACAACCGCTCATGCGCGGAATTATCGATCTACTGCACATTCCCTTCTGCGCAGGGAATTGTAGGTTAAATATAAGTTTAACGTACTAGTTTTAGTCCCTCTTATTGGCTTAGTGCTTAAGTCAGGTGGATACGAAAACCAAGGAACAAGAAATAAATCGAGTTCGATCCTACGTACACGACAGTTTCACTAAAATAAAAGATAGGGAAGACAAACACATCAGACACAAATCATCGAACGTATGATGGCAAATAACGAGTGCCCTTTCGCAGTGCTACCCTGAAGACTGCCGAAACGTTAGATTTCTTACATAAGGATTGATAACAAACGATGGAGGAAAAAGGAGACCAATTCGCTTTCTAATTTATTATAAATATTCTAGCAATAAGAAAATTGTTAATACCTTAGAGAGTATATTTTCTTCTACAACAAAGATAATTTACTTATATTAAGAAAATAACATTTTTATATCTTCAATACAAGAAAAGTATTTGCTATCTTTAAGAAAATATTGTTTTGTGTTATAATGGTGATTTACTTGTACTAAGAATCCCTATTTTCAAATTTTCTGCAAGCTTTCCTTGAATCAAATTGACGAATTTCTTAAGCAAAGAAATACAATTGTTTCATTATAAATGTATAATTCTCATTAGCGGAGAAAAAATGCCGAGAAAATATTTCTATTGATTTGAAACAGTAATTCTACTGTGGATAATTGAAATAATTATTTTCTTGAATAAAGGCAGATAGTCTTGATACAAGCAAACGTTTTTCTGAGTGTGGTCAAGTATTAAAACTTACGCCTGTAATCTAGGATTTACTTCACACTCGTGGTTAGCATTTAACTGTCACGTTGAAAATGTGTGGGTAACTGCATCAAAAAGTTCGAACATTTAAACATTTTAATAATATCGAACTAGTGAAAAATGTATATCATGAACGTTTCTTCCGTGATAGCTCTCTTGCTCTAGCTTTTCTTGTTCAAATCGTGTTGAATGTTCATTCTATTATATGCCACCAATCGCAAGGAGCTTCCTCTACCAAAGAAGTTTTTTGCTTTGAACTCAAAAACCGAGTACATGTTATCATCAATTATTTTGTTGTGATCGTTAGCAAATCTTATTAACGTATGAAACTGAATTTTAACTTATTATAATAGATATACATATATCTGCATATGCATTACGCTTGATACTTACGTTTTGATACGTCGTTTCTGCTATGATAAAAAACCTTAATAAAGATTTATTAGCGTGTTTAGTATTAATACAGGATAATTACAGCGACAGCCTACTTAATTACACTTAATTTATAACTTTAAATTCCTTTTGAAAGCTGTACGCTGCGGCAACGTATTTCTAGCGTAATTTGTATAAGTTTTACAATGTTTTATAGTTGGGACGAAAACTACTCCCACCGAGAATATAAAAGGTGATATATTATGTCATAAAAATGAAAAAGTTTAACGTTGTTCCTAACTTTATATGTAGGTATATATATGTATACTTTTAGTGAATCGATTGTCAGATTTTGTCGGATCGTACGATATACACGCGACCTTTACAGGCAACCAGTCGAAAAATATGAATTGCATAAAATAGTGCTCCGTCTTTTCGAGTTTAGGAATGTCAAATGCGCGCCCTCTAGGTGAATGGAGGTTGAGATATTTCTTATCGGAACCGATGACTATACAGAAAAAATCTCCGTCTTATAAAATATACATAGAAGCATAATTTATGTTCTTTATCTCGGTCGCCAAACTAATGTTTAACGTTAAATCGCGTAGGTTACATACCTAAATACTTTTTCGGGTATACGGTATAATTTACCAGTCATGATTTTCGTTTTTCGCCTCATTATGAATAAAAGGAAAAAGAAGTTGACCCTTCGTAGTCAGAGAAAAGGTAAAATTGTGATCGGTCGCTCAAGAATTAGACAGCAGCACTCAAGAAACTACATTGGAAATTATTACTATTAGATAGTGCAAAAAATATTGACGTAGTTACTGTACAAAAAAAATGTTAAAAAAAGTTTACCCAACAATTTGTTTGGCCTGTAGAAACAAAGGCTTATATACTTAATATATAATAATATACTTAAAATTTAATAATATACTTAATATATAATAATATACTTAATTAATTTATAGAAGTTGTAGTAATTTTATTTGTTACATCAAACAAATTATGAAATATCTTACTGAATTTTCATAGTGATACAGTAAATACTTTCTATAATGTGCACAATATATGTATATTATAAACATAACAAATTTATTACATAGTATTCTAACTAATTTGCTGCAAAGATGATTAAATTATTATTATTACTAAGAATCATTAAGAATTTTACCTTCATGGAAGATAACAACACATTTAGCCACGGGTTGCCCCGTTTGCTAAAAACATAGCTACGAGAAGTCCATACATAATTTTATTGTAACAAACAATCTTTTTACAATATATTTATATTCTATCATAATCATACATGAGTTAATACAACGATCTTCTTTCTATATACAATTGCTAAAGAAAATGCTTTTATCATATTGTTTAAGACATTATTCTGCTTAAATTTATATTATATATGTATCGTATAATACTAACGTTTATTTAGCAATGCTATTTGCAGGGTAATATGTACGTATGTATGTATGTAGATACAGTTGTACATTATATTAGAAACGTGGTTACTTACAATTTTCAATTATATAAATTTTAAGATGATATTTAAAATTGTTAATGTTAACGCATTCTTTTATTGTGCCCGGAAATTCATTAAATTCAGCCAGTCCTTTATAAAATATACTATTCTCAGCCCTAGATAAACGACAATTACTTACATAGAATTTTTTTCTACCTCCAGTTTGATAGTTGCATAGTGTGATAATTGAATACTTAATTTACATATGTTATGTCTTTATATAAATAGTTAGGAATTTATTGTCGCTTTACTTTATAAATTATGGTAAATATTTCTGATAGACTTTGGTGAAAAATTGCCGACGCAAAATTGGATATTTACAGCTATTCACAATTCCAGTGGTTTAATTAAAAGGAAATTAATTTATTTTCTACAAGGGCCTGCTTGCTCACCCGATCGGAGCCCAATGGAAAATCTTTAAGGAATATGGGCAAGAGAGTTATATGCCAAAGCATACATCAGGTGTATGCAAATGCCAATAATAAACGATACGATAGCATCAAAGAACTAAAATTTGCGATAATGAGGTGTTGGAATGATATTTTTCTTTCAACATTGACCAAATTGATTAGGACAGTATGGAGACCCGGATGTTTGAAATTATTTTGAATAGAGGATCTAACACTCACTACTACGTTTAGAAAGAATTATAATTTTTTTATGTATTTATTTTATTTATTAATATTGTATTAACGCACCTACATAAATTTCGCCGTTTTTAAGTTACCATTGTTGCAAATATTCTCTGTATGAAATGTAATAAGTTTTTTCAATGCTATTTTCTCTTGCATTTGTGTTTCTTTGTAGTTCAGCATTGATGCATAATTCGCGAAGAAAACCTAATATTCTGCTCAAAAGTTCATATGGAATTATAGAAATTTCGCTGAGTGTAGCACGATTTTGCACTTTTTTTCAATCGAAGTACCCCTTCTTGAAACAAAATATACAATAGGCCCGAACAATAGCCTATGTGTGGCACGACAATAGATTTGTACATTGTTACATTGTTGTATATTCTTTGTAGAGAGTAAATTTTCTTTACTATCTCATGTAGTCCGGATGTTCATTAAAATTCAAATTTTCGTCTATCACGCCAAGATATTTTACAACTTTAACTCTTTCCATTTTTCTATTTATTTGACATTTATATTTACATCTTGCAGTTTATAAATTTTGCTACCACTGCCAAGAACGATGTATTTACACTTGTCAATGTTAACCGCCATACTGTTATCGCACAACCAGATTTCTATTTATTTTATCGATAATGTCATTCAAATTGTTAGCATAGTGTCTTCTATAAACATTATTATATGACAGTGTTTTATACAGATTGCAATATCGTTGATATATGTACGATATAAACAAAAGTGGTCCCAAGATTGTACCTTGCGGTATCTCACAATTATTATGTTCACTATTGGAAATGTTATTATTAAATTTTACTAGATAGGAATGATGCAACGATATTACTCTGCAACAGTTTTGTTGTGCAAAACTGGTGTATCAATAAATACTATAGGCTTGTAAGAATTTTGCCAAATTTACACATTTTGGGTGTGATAAAGTGCGATACGTTTCTGTATACCTTAAGAAAGGAATTTAAGGAATGCTACTATATATAAAATCCCTTCACTTTAGTAGCTCGAGAAGAGATTGTCAGGTAATATATTGACCTATACTCATGATTATGATACATTTTATATGTAACATTTAATGCTGCAGCTACATCGCTGTGATAGGAATCATAGGACCACCATTATTATGTTCAGTTTGCGATCAAAGAATTGATCATTTTCCTTACCTATTTGCATAAGCTTTTTGGCATGTTTCGATACGCTATGTACTAAGGCTGCAAAAATGTGTGCTTTTGAAGATGCGTGGGGCTCGGTTACTATCAATATTATATCTAATGAATATAAATACTTACTATTTTAATTTAATTGTATTGTTGATACAGGCTTTTTGGTGTCGAGTCTACATCAACAACGCAATCAAATTAAACTATTAAGTAATTACATTAATTATTTTTAATATTGATAGTAACCGAACCGCCCGCATCTCCGAAAACCGTCGTTTCTGCAGTCTTACTATGTTAATCACTTCTTAAAAGAACATTTCCAAAGTAATAATAAAATAAAAAACAACGCAAACGACTAAAGTATGAACGGAGAACAAACGTTTAAAAAAAGAACAGCACGAACCTAAAATCGAAGCGCAGCAACGTTTGGTATTTTGTCGTACTAGCAATTATTAAACCACAAAATACTAATTGGTTGGTTATTATACAACAGAAAGACGTAATTTTCTTAATTTTTTACGTAAATGTGCCTTAAATATAATTTAAAAAATAAATGGTGTGTGTTCTACATACAGCAGTTTATTGGCAAATTATATTAATTTTAGTGAAATAGCAACAGATTTAAAGGCTTATGATGTCGTTAATTACGTGCAACGGAATTTAGAAAATTTCTACTGTATACAAACAAAACTAAGCATAAATATGAAGATAATATATTAGAAGGCCATCGCGTTTGTGCATATTTTAGTCATCCCATTCTCTGTAACACATCCAAAAGTAAATGATGCTTATTACCCTAAAAACGTTATGTTCATAAATTAACTAGTTAATAATTAACATATATACCGTATATTCCAGGTGGAATTAATTAGGAGTTATAAGCGATTACCGCTGTAACGAGGAACTGTGTAAAAATTATAACGCGCCGTACCCATATATCCCCTATTGTTGTTGATATTTTGCGTGTCACCGTTGTAGAGTTTTGTCCTCATAAAAAAGAATAATAATAAAATATTTTATTCGTAGCATTAACTTTTACGTCGTCCTCTACGACTCGACTGTGTCTCCCCCTATTTGTACGAAACGGGGTTGTAGCGTTCGTATAATTTTAGGTGGGGCGTTTTATCAGATACAAAATTTCGGCTTTTCATAATTACGCTTTGTGGACGCGTTCTACTCCGAAATAGACGAAGAGGTTTTTCATTAAAATATAAGTAAGATAAGCGACAATAAAAGAATTTTATGTTAAAAATATATGAATACGTAAGTTTAGATTTATTCAAAAGGACTGTTATCGAGATCAACGGTAGGTAACAAGATGAGTATTACAAAGAAATACTAACATCTGATTTTGCCCAAAACCATCTATTATGTATGCGTATTATTTACACGTATTTGTGTGTACGAAAAGACATGATATGGTAGCTTGTGAAAACGCAATTCTTATTAACATATTTTTTGTCTAATTCACAAAATCAAAATAATACTAAAATTTATTATTTCGTAAAGAGGAAAACATAAAATTATCAAAAACTTTAGAATAATCAAATTTTCCGATTTCTGCATTTTTCTTTTTGAAAATTAAATTTGGATTTCGAGAATCCGACATTTTTTATGGTGACTTATTTTTGATTATTAACAGTAATTGTAGGATTCTTTTTAATGTTCTTGATGAGTAATACAAGATTACACTTTAAGGTTTGTATACGGTGCACTTCAAATTTTGATTCATCGTAAACAAGACTCATTTAAAATTGCGTTGTAACGTTATTGAAGAGCTGCATCAAGAATAAAATACCCTAGAAATTATGGAAAAATTTTATTTGAGGAGTTTACTTAACTGTCCTTTTAACGGCTTATTACAACAAAAATAGAAGAAACAGCAAGGTAATAATTAAGAGAGCTTGAACTCCAAAACTTCTGTAGAACATTACTCGCTAAGTATGCTTTACATTTTATTGGAATGCGTTCCTTAGAAATATGTATTAGATGATGATTTATACGTATAACTTTTTCCAACAATTAATTCAAATTTAGTTTTCTCTTCTTTCATTAATTTTATTAGATAAAATAAACAACATACACTAAATGACTGAGTATGACAATCATTTTAACAATTTTAACAAATAGACAAGGGAATTTTTGTTAGATCATTACAGCATTAAGAAGTCATATACTCTAGTGATCTTTTTACTAGATTATGGTTGCTTTACAATCCTGGAATAGAGGGAGAGATAACTATACCTATACCTTAAGATATCCAAGAAATAAATTGTACTTAAGGTAATAATGCTAAATACACCTACTCATGGCATTGGTGAAATCATTCACGAGAAGGTGAAGAGGCAAAAGACACTAACACATGGACATGTTTCTGCCTACCCGGCATCATCAACGTGATTTTGAGCGATTTTTGCTCAACACATAGCAATTCTCTCTCTACTACTATCACCATATCTAAACTTAAAGCTCAAATGAGTATTCTTCGCGCTAACTAGTGCCAAAAAAATAAAACACTCCTCTGTCGATTCAGTTCAAACATGGCGAAAACATGTGGGTACAGTTTTCCAATCTTACTCCCGAGTAACACATGGATTGTTAAACCAGAGAGGGCGCGCACAAACAGTGCATAGGATATCTGCCCATGTGAATTATTTCTCAGATGTGTTTTAACACGTCCATTGTAAGCCTGAGATGTACTGTTTGTGCAATCCACGTGTTGCTCGAGAGAAGGGTAGGGAAACTCAACCTGCTTATTTTCGTTATATATACCGAACCGACAGACGAGTGCTTTATTCTTTTGGCACTAATTAGAGTCAAGAATACTCACCTGAACTGTAAGTTTAGATATGATAGTAGCACAGAGGAAATTGCAATGTGTTGAACAAAAAATCGCACGAAATTACGCTGATGGCGCCGGCCAGGTAAAAACATGTTCGTGGGTTAGCGTTTTTGTTTCTTCACATTATCTTTCTCGCGAATGATTTTGCCAATACCATGAGTTGCTGCATTTAGCAATATTATTATGTTAGGTATTGTTTTTTAGGCATTTTTAGATATGAATCATAATCCTTTTTAAGGTTTAAATATTCTGAGTGTCAAAGTAAATGAAATAATTTTAGTTATAACGTTGGTGATGATCTGACAACTACTTTGCTGGTACGTATTTGTGAGCAATCCAGAAGAAACGTAAATTTGTAAGAACAATATATGTATTTATTTTATAAAAGAAATATATCCAAGCTTCATTTTGTTTTAGCTTTGTTTCATATTCTCACTCACATTCCAAAGGATATGAACATTGTTGTCTTGAATGGTGTTTTCTAATTCTTCTTTATTTTTCTTTCTTTATGTTTTAAATACCTAAATAAAAAGACATCGCAGCTGGTAAGATCAGTAGTGGGACTCTGTACCGTTAATACTACTTTGCTTTGATTTGATACAGCAAATAGGCGCTTTGTAATGTTCGTTCGTGTATCCCCGCGCACCGAACGTACTTTCAAAATTTAAAATCATACCAACACCCAGCGGCTAGTCGCTTTAAAATATCAACATGTACTTGTCTTTGTCTTATAACCAGCAGATGATATTCTTCTTTAGTGGAAACCTCTGAAACTGATTTGATTTTGAAATTACACTTAAAAAGTTTGGCGAATACGTAGTATACTTGGAGTAAACCACAGATAAATAACCCTAGCTATAAACTAACCCATCCCTTTTATTTTCTTGCCAACTATTATAATTTTTGTATTAGAATTAAATATTCTAGTCGTAACAACGTCTGCCCACACAACATTAAGCATACGCTTTTCAGTTTCCACCCTGCAACTTATCTTATTCTAATACCACAGTGAAGGCTAGTTTGATATGGATTATGTAATAATAGCCTTTCTGTTATTTAATTTTTATTATTATTGATTTAACCGAGTTTGATTTACAATAGATTTCTTAAGATTAATATAGGTTACACAGTGTTCACAAATACAATGGTTAATTAAAAATGTTACTTTCATTTCTTATTCTTTTACAGTTTAGCTTACAAATAGTGTTGTTCGTTGTTTATCCATAATTAGTAAAAGCGGCTCGCAAGTGAGTAGCAATGTAATAAGTCAAATTAAATTTTCTTTTAAATTAAGATAGATAACATTAAAAATTCGTTAAATTATTTTTTACAACAAAATCTAAAAGTTGTCTGTTAAGTAAGTTGGCGCTAATTACTTGCCTCAACAATATCAAGTCAAAATCTCAAACTTTAAATGAAAACAGCCCTCTCTTAAGAAAGGGGGGAAGATTTCGAAATTGAGGTGGTAAAAACTGTCACAAATATACCTCATGTTTATGTGATTTTTCGCACTGTTTACACATGCTTATTGTCATAATACATTTTTGGAAAGCTTAGAATTTTCGCTATTTTTCAACATAATAGCCATTGAGCTCGATGCATTTTTGCATGCGGTGTACTACTTTCTTTATGCTTGAAACATAAATCTCTCCCATCGCGCTGCGAAGGTAGCTTAAAACCTCTTCTTTCAGCTCCTCTCCGGTTCTGAAATGCGTCCTACCCAGGTGTTTCTTCAATTCACGGAAGAGATAGTAGTCACTTGGGGTTACGTTTGGGCTGTAAGACGCGGGTACGAGAGTATTCCATACAATTTTGTTAATGAGATCGGTTCTTATACAAACCTTAGTATATCCTAAGTGGTCTATCAACATTTTGTTAATATAGGCTTTGATGACATTAGGGATCACTTCGCGGAGCTCCTAAACCGCCACCCTTCGATCTTTCAGCATTACTTCTTCCACTTTTGCAATCGTTTCATCCGACACCGTTGATCGTCCAGAACGCTATTCGTAATGGACGTCTGTACGTCAGTCTTTGAATTTTCTGTACCATTTGCGCACGTGTTATACGCTCATACAGTTTTGTCCGAAGATGTCACACAGTTGACAATGAATGTGCACAGCTGCAGTGTTTTTTGTATACAAAAAACGAATCATAGAGCGTAATTCGCGTCAACGAGTAGGAGCTCCATCTCTAACGGTTACCAAGATAAGTCTGAATATCGCAGGTAGCTCCTTGGGGTGGGAACTGAGAGAAGGAGAATCAAGCTACACGTCAGTGCCATCAGATCCCGCGTAACAGCGTTCTTCGCGACTGTAGTGCTTTGGGAATCTTATTCTTCATTAACACAGTTTACATTTACATTTTCATGCAAAAATAAACAAGCCAGCTGGTAACAGCATTGTTTTGTTATTGTATAGGAAGAGTTTACTACGTTATTGTTTACTAGTTTGTCTATAATCTTCTCATAGTAGCGTTGCGACACACAGCAGGACAGAAGAAGCTCGATGCAACGAAGAAGGAAATGTCAGCAGACTCATGCAACTAGGATGCGGTTTCAACCCCGAAACCTAAATTCAAACAAATACTGCGTAGGGCTCAACACAATATAATTTGTCAGTAATGTATATTATTAAAATCTAAATCGTCTTTTGCAATAAATAAAAAAACTTCATGTGACAGTGGAGACTTTCTTATGGTAGAAAAAAACTTGATTACGCAAGGTTCCTTCAGAGATAAGTTTCATAATATTGATTTTATCAGCTATAAGAGATATAGAAACAAATGCTCCTATTGTCTTACATTTTGGGGGAAACTAGTTGTGTACTTGGATAATAATTTTTAACTGATAGTTATCCGCACGCCATTATTGGTGTAGGTTTCAATGATTTATTTTTAATAAGCAGATAAGCAAATCTTGATAATTAATTGTCGCATAAAAAACTAATTTGCGCGTTAAGTGAATGTATGTCTACATTAAATGTTTTCCTTACATATTGGATAGTGAAATCATTATTCAACAATTATGGCGTTTCCTTTTTGTTTTCAATAGCAACAATTATTTCTACATTAACTTTAATCGTCACGATTTATCTAACACATACGTTTGGAGATTATGGAATTGTTACACCATACGTCAGATTACCTTTTTTAGTTTATTGCAAAATACATTCACACCATAACAACACAATTATGTGCATAAGTCATAGCGTTGTTGAGAAAATTCAAACTACGACGTCGTTCAAATAATTTCACATCAGTTTGATGTATATATATGTATATATATATGATCATGTAAATTTACCATCTAGCACGCCATGAAACTATTTCTCCAAAAAATAATTGTTGGTAGTGAGTAGTGAATTTCCAGTAACAAATAAAATACATTTGTCATGTGTATTACATTGGTTTGTTGACATAAAAATGTTTACAATTAATCACAAAGTTTTCATTAGCGAATCACACTTCAGAAATGGTATAAAATTTGAAAATAGAGAATGGTCGTATTCTTTGCAACCATGTATAGATGAATTCTGGCCAGAAGTTCCAAATTTTCCGGTAACATATGACAGTTTGAGGCAAGTTATTCAATCAGTGGCAAAAATTCGTGAAATAGGGTTTGTGTCCCGAAAACCAGATAGTGATGGACCATCAAAACGCACAGCTAATATATCTCAGATATTGATAATTTGGTAGTATCAACCATGAATATGGAAACGAATAGTAAAAATACGAAAATATGCAAGTACAGCTTATCAAAGGATTGAATATACACAATGAAGTCTAAAAATGAACAAAATCATGTATTAGCGTATTATATTTTAGAGGGTATTGCGATTTACACGTTATTACAAATAATATAAAATTATGATTATTGAAACTAAAATGTTTGTAAATAATTGCCAACAAAACACTTAAACACAAGTTCTAAACAGTAGGCCGCGCAAAGATTCATAAAAACCCGATGTAATTCTTAGTACGCTTAAGGTTTTGATTAAAATGCAGAAAACGTGAAAGTTATCCATTGTTGAGCATACAACAATATGTACTTTACGTGAAAAAAATATTCAATGGGATGACAACGAGGTGACCCGAGATGACAAAGATATTCACTATTACTAATAAAAGAAGTAGCTGGTTAACTGCTCCGGATTCTGTAAACAGTTTCAATCTAAATAGGAATGCAACAGTTTTAATAACAACTGTTTTTTGCCAACTAAAACCAATTGCATTAGTCAGTTGCGTAGCTGTCATAAACCTCTGCTACAGAAAGCAAATGTTAGAGTGGGCAAACTATCACAAGTCGGGAAATTGTTCAAAATTGATTAAGAAACAAATATCTCGACACATTGTGTGGTTGTGCAGTGTCATGCGGTATTCGCATCTCTGTGAAGTGCCCTTCGAATTGCTAAATTCATGTATTGAAAGAGTACTTAAAGTCTGTGCCACGGTTATTAAAGTAATGGACTGACATTTTGATAAAAGACTATAAAAAGAAAAAATAAATAAACAAATAGATAGAAGGTAATTAATATAGAAACCTAATAGAATGTCGATTATTATTTTTTTATTAGAATGCAAATTTAAAGAAAATCCAAATCAAAAACAAACGCTCTCAGAAAAATACACGATCTAAACGTCAATCAGTTGTAACAATATGGCGGCTGCCAATTTATTAAACATCGTGTAGTGTAATTCTTGCCGAAACTGACCAATAGCGCTTTTTAGCGCTTCAATTTAAATAACACTCCTCCGAATTAAAAAAAAAAGAGTATAGTAGATCAGGACGTTGGATTCATGGGTTCAAATCCTACTGAGACTGATATTTTTTTCAGAGATTTAAAAACGTTGGCGAAATGAAAGAGAATCGTAATTTTATTAAAAAAGATATTACTAACATTCTGTTCAATACATGCACACAAGAAATAGTTACTTCGTTTACTATAGGATAAGTTCTCATATAAATAAAGATAATGGGGTAGTGATCTATTTAAGAATCTAATTATAAAAAATTTCACGGTCCAGTGTTTGAACGATTTTGTGCACCACCTCTAAAATGGTACATGAAGTTAGCACTTCCGTTATATTTTGGTAGTTTCAGTAGTATAATAACAAAAAGTGATCTTTTGGAAGCGAATTTGAGTTACTTACCTTCTGCCAATCGTTTAGGATTTCTTTTATTTTGCAATAAATAGATAATAGATGCAAAATGCATCTTTTAACATAATCGATTTACCAAAAAGAAAACGTTCACTACAGATGAGATTTTTGAAATTGTATATTATTTACTAAAAGATCGACCACCGAAAGTTCGTTGTTTTAGTATTTATATACGAGCACCCCTATAATAATTTCGGCAACCTAAAGTTCCTTGTGTATTTCAGATTATGTTAAGTATTAGTTGGAAGTCGAGACGACTGTATTATGTCGGTTTGGTAGTGGGCTTTAACCGGCAATTTCCCTGTATTTCGCACACTGATGTAATGATACAGTAGCAAAGACTCCTAATCCATATATACGTGTATTAACTCTACTGTCTGGGCTAACAGAATTTTAATTGCAGTTAATAATATTTTTCCCATTCGCATTTTTGATTTTTTTAGTCGGTTATGTATAGGCCGAATGTATTCGATAGAGTATGGGATCGAATTTCTGCATTTTCATTGTGTTCTGTTCGACTCCGGCAAATTATGGACATTTTATGTCCGAAAAGTACTACCGTCGGTTACGTTAAAAGGTACCTTCTTCACAGTTTCTGCTGGACCTATGCAAATGAAGACAGGCATATGATAGTTGTTTCTTGTAGAGATGCTGCGTTAGAGACCGATCATTTGCCTCTTTTTATGCTATACCGCATTTCAATGGACGAGACGCAATAAAATTTAAAAAAAATACACGGGTGGTTTTAATATAAATTGTACGGCGTTGTTACACTTGAATTAAAGCCATGATTACTGCAGGAAACTTGTGGAAAATTACATATTCACACAAGAAAAAAATAACAAAATTACCAAAATATTTTTTCTTGGTAAACGGTAAAAGTCTGGATGTCCATATTGATAGCAGTAATATGGATTTCTACTTCTTGCTATATTATCCAAATAATGTATATACACTATCGGTTGTAATTGTTTACGCATTTGCATATTTGGAGATTATTCAAAGAAACCATTTTTTATCCCTATCAAGATATTTGTATTATTAAACTGTAAGTAGCATATAGATTATGATTCATCTGTAACGTTCTGTGTGCACGTAATGAACCAACGTATTAAGATATTAAATAGGGCCCTCTTTATACATATATCAGGCACGTTTATGTAGACGGATTAAAAAAGGACAGTTTTTCAGAAATGTTTATCACGACCATCATAAAATATGAAAATTAACGACACGGGCATTCTAATGTAATGAAAAAATTTAGGTTGCATTCTTTTGTAAATAGTGAAGCATTTGTGTAAAGTGTTTTAAAACAGCGAGCAACGTTAAAGTAATGTTGGCAAGAAACGAATCATCTATGGAAACGCGTGCTCAAATAGTGGCATATCACAATTGTTAAATTATTGAAATGAACCGTAGATTATAATATTAAAAAGTACCCAATAAACAGCGACCCGGACGGCCTGAAATAACAATACCAGCAGAAGATCGCACAATTGTAATCACGAGTAGACGAAGAACAGCGCCAGAAATTGCCGCCGAAGCGAATATTTCGAGCCCAAAACCAGCTAGCGTCATCACGGTGAAAAAGCGTTTGAGCCAAGCTGGTATGGAAGAATTGCCATGTAAAAATCGTTATTATATAAAGCAAACAAAGAACACAAAAGCTGGATGTCGGAAGATTGTAAGGGACCGACAAATCTAAACATCTCACATTTGGTTCAAACAGAAGAACATTTGTCCGTAAATCGAAAGGGGAATTAGCACTTGAATCCTATATTATACCAGCAATAAAACAAGGAAGAGGATCAGTCACGATTTAGGATTGTTTTGGCAATACCTCTGTGAGGGATTTGGTCAAAATAGATGGTATCCCTAGAAAAGAAGCTTATAAGGAGATTTTGGGGAGGAATATCATTTTATCTGGAACACGATTACTCGGTGAAAACTTCTTGTTTCAGCTCGATAATGATCCAAAATACACTGCAAGGATATGGTGTGAGTATTTGGACTAACTGGAGCACAGAGAGAATATTGCTAATATGAAGCAGCTGCCCCAAAGGCCAGATCGCCATCCGAAGTTCAAAAATCTTCTTCAAGTTCGGCAACAATACTTTGGCGGCAACTACAGGATACGCGGAGGAAAATAGAGCCGCTAACAGTGGTAAGGCTGCTAGAGAATATGCTAAGATTGTGGGCGGTAGTAATAAAAGCGAATGGTGGAGGCATTGACGAATCGTAATTATCTTTTTTAGTAAATTGTAGTAGTACATTCGTTAAGATTGTTCTCATACCATGAGTAATGTTGCGCAATACTGTTAAAGTTTGTTTAGCAGTTGTAGTGTAAAAGTTGCTACAAATTTGTAGAAAATATTAAATTCGCGAGGAATATTTCTCTTCTATTGTGCAAAATGACAATCCAAAAACAACTGTATTTTGCGTAATTACAACTGTCAATCTGTCGTTAACCTTTAAATTTCAATTTTAGACGTCCAAATTATTTACTACCATTCTATCGTATTTTTGTTTTTCATTTTTATTTCTTCATTTGTTCTTATTTTTTGATTTGTTGATTTTATCTAACTTATTTTTGTATAGATTATATTTTGTTTCTTCTTTCTCTTTTACTACCATTTTTTGTTTTTTTGCCGTGGTTCCGCTACATTTTTTCCGCAGTTTGAATTTTGTTATATTCTGCCAGAATAGCTTGCTATGCAGACTTTATTTTACCCGCGTTATCGTACCGCTTCTCATTAATTT
This sequence comes from Trypoxylus dichotomus, assembly GCA_023509865.1. Lineage (NCBI taxonomy): Eukaryota > Metazoa > Arthropoda > Insecta > Coleoptera > Scarabaeidae > Trypoxylus > Trypoxylus dichotomus. The sequence continues at coordinate 24,336,960 of CM042081.1, read as the reverse complement.
AGTACAAAGCTGTAACACCGGCCTAAGATTTTACCCTACAGTTTCATGCCACGGTAAATTATCAGACTTGATCAATATTATTATTGCAACTATCAAAGAAAGTGCAATGAGTTCTAGAAAAAATTGAAATTTAGTACTTTTCTTTTAATGAAACAGTCAGTAGAAAATTTGGATGGATTCAATTTTAATAAAATGTAATCATAATAATAAGTCAGTTATTGATGCTTCTTTTCTCATTTAAAAGTGATAGTACATCTTCAACAGCTTGAATTGAAACAAATATGCCGCTTGTCAAAAACTAAAACTTTTAGCGCGTATAAATATATTGATAAACACCTACAACGGGGTTCTTATTGGCTTACAATATCTAAAGTTAATTTTAATGCGTCTTTTCTCTTCTTTAAATTGAAGCACGTAGCTTCATCAAGCCTTTAAAATTCAAGCATAAGGAGAGACTCATCAAAATTTACAGGGCTCTTCGTTTGCGGAAGGTATAATTAAATTATTGATTGTTCAAAAAATAGAGTGATTCAAATAAATATGCGTTTATTTTCGTTACTATTCTGCGGATCTTACTTTGATGTAAATTACCCCAAAATCTTAATGAAAGTACTATTTTAAGTGAAATGGAAGTATTATTTTAGTAATCTGTTACAAAAGTAACCAAAAATTTGAAGCAAAAGAATTTTACGATTTATCATGCTCAGATTTAATCATTACGTTGTACATTTTATTTACATTACCTTTTTATTTCTCTAGAAAGTGTGTTATTTCGTAAGCTTTAAACATTTTATTACCTCTACTTTTAGTTTAAACATTCCGTCATACCAATACAAAATTATGAAAGTATGGTAACATAATATTTAGTACAACGGCGGCTCCAAGAGAATGTAAATATATATTGTACTCAGAATACTTTCTTAGCGCAATGGATACTAGTTGTCTTGTTTCTTAGTCTCGTTTACATTCATAATCACTCCATATATCAAAGGCATGTTTCTATTTATACAATAAATCACCTTTTATACCATGAAAAGGTAGTAACAAATGTGCATTAGCTGTACATATTGTGAGATTGCTTTTTGCCAGATAGCAAAGACTACAATAGATAGAAGGAAAAAAATAAGGGAAAGACGTATTTTAACCTGAAACATCTAATCTATTATTACGTGAGACGGTCTTGTGAAGGTTTGGATGCCGAAAATTTATGTATAATCAAAAATACATTAACATCGGACATTAAGTTGTAATTTATACCTCGTTCCCTCCGTAGAAATATAATTAATTGAATAATCTTATATTTTAATTCGTAATTTCTGTAAAGAGGGAGCAGCTGCCCCGCTCCGTCCGTATCTCAGAATATCTTATGTTAATGCGTTAATTGATGACCAAGTTGGTATTTTCGGTTAACAATTAACTGGAAATGGCTTATCTGCATAACTTTAGAGTGTAAAACGGCATTTAAACTATCATTTGTAAGCATACATAGGCATACCTCTCATCATTACACTTACACTCGTAATACCGAAAATCTACAGCTCTACTTAAAATCTTCTTTTTAGTTTTTCGCGTAATAACATACAGATGTTGCTATAATATAAAAATGATTTTTAATTATTTTATGGAGATGTGCGTCTAAAATTGTATTTTTACACATATTAATATTAATAATAATCATAATAATAAAGCTTTAGCGCTATCTGTGTATATGGCATTGACTTGGCCATAATTATCTATTGTATCAATTACAAATTGAGAGAAGCACGCTAGGTTCGGTATTATAGAACGCTTCTCCATGAAATCAAGTTGTTCCGATGATATTTGGTATTTGACTTAGGGGTATTGCCTAGCATAAAGAGCGATTTCGAATACTTTGACAAAGTTAGAATAATGTAATTGGCCGATAATTTAATACTTAAGTGTCACCACCACTTTTCAGGATAAGAGATACCGTGGAAATCTTCCATACCTTCACCAAAACCGACGTTCTCAGAGAAAGATTGAAAATTGGTCTAAGGGTTGTATACGAATAGTATGCAGCAGTCCCTTACTAAGAAGTTAAAACCAGAAGCAAGTTTGTTTTTTTAATTTTTACTCGAGAAAGTATCAACATATTTCACTGACGCTGGAATTCTAGAGTAATAAAAAGGTATTTCTGTCAGATGATATCTTCAATTCCATAGAACAACGACATTTTGTGTTTTCAAAAGCGATCTGCGTTGGTTGTATCTAAAGTATAATTGGGATCTCGAGCTAATCTGGATTTTTTTTCGATAATTGTTCTTTAGTTGTACGTTTAAAGTCATTTCTTAGTCAAACCAAGGTGGATAATGTTTACTCCTATGTATATATTTTGGCACATATTTATCAATAATATCATACAATTGTTTATAAAACTCAGCAATGACCAATCAACTTCACCAAGTGCAGAGTAAAGTTTAGGAGAATCTTCTTCTTAAAGTTGTACAAGTTATTGAGAGAATAGTTCGCAATGTTGGCGATCTGCAGAATATGCGGATGAATATCTATAGCACATGTGGGCAACCACCGGCCCGCTGTAAGATTTGATCCGGCCCGCGTGACATTTTGAAAACCCCAATTAAAAAAAAATTACTCTACTCACTCCAAATGAGGAAGATCGAGTGATATGGGGTTCAAACGCGGCCCGCGAATGTATTTGCACACTAAAGTTTGGCCTGCAACATGTCAAAGGTTGCCCATACTTGATCTATAGAAAGCGCTGGGTGGTGAAAATCCACGAAAACCAATGGCATATCATCTTTACACATTGTTACTTGTGAGTAAAATAATAGTAAATCTAGTATTCTATGATTACCACTAAGAATATTGTTCTGTTGTTTAAAATGATTAAATTGAATAAGATATGCCGTAGATTAACATTAATAATCATTTAAATCTAGATCGTTAACGTTTGGAGCTTGAAATCTCCAATCTCAACAACATTAGTAAAAGAGCTGATGTAAGTTTGAAACGCTTCTGTAAATGATTTATAATAGGGTTTACTTAAATTTGGTGGGATATACATAGAAAATACATATATAAATTGACTATTAAACCTACATTTACAGCCCACTAAGTCGAAATTAGAATGTAAGGTGTGTAACCCGCAGGATACAATAATTAATAATTGCTTACACCAAGCAAAAGACTATTGCTTCGTGATCTATTGGTTGATGATGGAAGGTATTCCGAGTTGGAAATGTCTTCGGAAGACCAAGTATCCGATAAAGCGTCGTAATCCTCTGAGCAAACAGACACATAGAGTTCTTGCTGTTTAGTTCGTAATCTACGTACATACATTCTGATGTAATCTGATGGACGAATTATCTAATTTCCCTAAATGATCCTTGGTATTCCTTTGATGCATTTCACCAGCCGAGCATTTATATCATCTTTTACCTTCCTGTAATATGCGTTTTGTTGTTGTGTTACGTCCCTCTTTATCATGTCAATACTATTTTTCTTTTTGTTCTACGTACTTTTTTTTCGGAATTCTGACGTTCTATGCGTAGAGTATAATTAAGTTAAGCATTTTCAAATTTGTTTTCTTCAGCTACTGTTTCCCCCAATTCGTCGATTTATATTTTTAATAAATCTTAATTTCCATTTGAATTATTATGTGTACATCATATTACTATATTAATTTGAAAAATTTATCGTAATTAAGATTTATGTTATGTGTTGAACGTTTGTTGTTTCTATCTTATTTTCAACTAAAGTTGGTGTGGAACCGGAATACTTTGTTATTTTCTTTGAGGGTCCTGTTTCCCCCACCTCTCGACAAGGTTTTATAAAACAGGTGGCGCCTTAAATTTTATTCTCTTTCGAACTTGTGAGTTAAATATATAAGTCTAATTAGACTCACTACTCGCCGACGAACAGGCTGGCACCCTGAATGACAAAGAGGTATCCAGTAATTTTCAAGACTATTAAGGAACTTAAGCATTAAGAGCGCTATAGGACGACACAGGTGTTTTATCTAATGTTATACTATATATTTTGCATATACCACAAAATATTTAATAAAAGCTCGTTGATGTAATTTTATTTTCGCGAAAAATTAAACACTATATATAGGTTAGTATAAACAGGTTAACCTAGGCCAAAAATCACCACCGCTGAGACTAATGTTACTATGATTAAGTTGTACAACAAAAGAATATACAGTAGAACCCGCTTATAACAACTTCGGCTGTAACGACACTCCTTTTTTAGTGTCAAATTTTAAGCGGTCCCGTACTTTACTATTCAAACGTGTAGGAAAAAACCCGGTTTAGCCTCAATAACCCGTGATATAACGACAAATATTTACCACTTGAGGTATGTATTTATATTATGATTTATGGCTCAATTTTTTGCCTAGCCCGCAACCGACCGTTCGGGGATTCCAAGAATATTATCGTTCGTTGAATTAAGATTTCTTGCAATTTGCCTAGCCTGCAACGTTCGACCGTTCGGGGATTCCAAGAATATTACCGTTTCTTGCAATGCGCCAGGCAAAGTTCGTAAGAAATTTCTTCAGTTGGCATTTGAATCGTGTGAGTGAAACATCAAGATTTCTTTATCGGAAATGTCAGGTTTAAAGCGCAAAAGTTTAAGCGTGAACGACAAAGTCGTGATAATCAAAACAGTCAAAAGTGGAAGAAAGAAAGCGGACGTGTGTCGCGAATTTGGGTTAGTTAATTCTACGATTTGTACAATTGTGAAAAATAAGAATAATATCATGAATATCTTTGTAAAAAGGAAAGAAAAGTCAAAAAAAATCGGTCGTGTGAAAATATTGAAATCGACGAAGCGCTTATTACGTGGTTTAAGCAATGTAGAAGTGCAAATTTACCCGTTAATGGTCCACTGCTTATGCAAAAGGCCGATGAATTTGGAAGTTTATTTGGACACACAAATTTTAAGTGCAGCAATGGGTGGCTGGAGCGTTTCAAATGTTCGGAAAAGTGAGCGGTGAAGCGAAAAATGTTAATATGACAGAAGCAGAGACGTGGCTCAATCATGTGTGGCCTAAATTAAGACAAGATTATGAAGACAATGAAATTTACAATGGCGACGAAACGGGAATTTTTTATAAACTTCTTCCCGATAAGACTCTGAGGTTTAAAGGCGAAAATGTGTAGGCGGTAAACTAACCAGAGAACGGTTAACTGCATTTGTGTGTGCTAATATGACCGGTACGGAGAAACGAAAAATTCTTGTCATAGGAAAGTCAAAAAAGCAACGCTGCTTCAAAAACATAAAAACACTCCCAACAAATTACTGCGCAAACAAAAGAGCATGGATGACTTCAGAAATCTTTGAAAATGATATTCGAAAATGGGATAAAGAACTTGCGGTTAGAGGTAAAAAAATTTTGCTTTTAGTCGATAACTGCCCAGTACATCCATCATTAGCCCACTTAAAAAATATTAGTTTGGTGTTTCTGCCCCCAAATTGCACTAGCATCCTTTAACCAATGGACCAAGCCGTAATAAGAACCCTAAGATGTTTTTACAGAAAATTTCTTCTGCAGGAAATTATTACGGATATGGACAAGAACGCACCATATGTAGTTTCACTTCTTGACGCGTTGGATTTTTTAGAAAAGGCTTAGCGTAGTATAACCTCTGAAACTATAGCAAACTGCTTTAGTCATTCAAGATTAAGGAATAGTCCAATTTGTGACAACTTAAATGAAGATGACGTTCCGTTATGTGAACTTATTAAAAAGTGGCAGCAAAATCAGTGTGACAAAAACCAGTTTTGTTTCGACGACTTTGCACCCGTGGACAGTTGCCCTATTACGTCGGGAATGCGTTCAGATTCTGATATTGTGAAGGACATAAAACAGCGGGATAACGAAAATGATAATGAAATCGAAAAGGAAGAAGATTCATGCGACAAATCAGAACACGTACCGACAAACGAAGAAGCCCTAAGTGCACTAACACTTTTAAAAACTTATTATAGACAGCGAGAAACGTCACCTCAAATTATTGATAAAGTGAGAGAATTAGAAATGGACATAGAAAAACAGTTTTGGCGTGCGAAAACTGTACAACGGAAAATTACAGATATCTTTCATTAGACAAACAAGTTAGTATGTACCTACATGTGTAAGGTTATATGGTTAAGTACATTAAATTAATTAAATTCACATATGTATCTGTTTACCACCCGTAATATTGTTTCCCACCAATGTATGTCTTGTATGTAAACATGGAACTTGTAAAAACTCCGCCGATAGCGTCACCTTGTTATAGCGTCAAAAAATTCGCAGTCCCGTCACTGTTATTATAACCGGGTTCTACTGTATATAATAATGCGCATTTTTGTTATAGTCAACGTAATTGCCCTACTTTGTAAGCAGAATTTACTGAACTTATAACATTAGTTTTGAAGTTAGTTAGCAAATGGCGTTGAAAGTAAACTTTGCCATTTGCTAGGACATAGTTTTACTATAAAAGTAAGAATAACATATGGATATACGTCTCCTTGGTGTGATACAATCTAAGCTTTATGTTCAAAGTGATTTTGCAGATTTTCATGTAGTGAAAAAGAATGACGGATTTCCGTACGTCATTTAGATGAAACAAGGGGAGAAAATATTATTAGGGCGGTATTTCCATGACTTCATATGATCTAATGTCTAACTTCTAACAAACCTGTTACGAGTATTTCGTTTGTATTTGATTTGGTCTTTCTTTTTGCTTTCGTTTACTATTTAGCAAAATTAGCTCTTTTCAACTGTCACACGCTATTACGTAAGTAGAAACATCCTGGAAAGTTACGGTAGAACAATACGTTCTCAATCATTACAGTTTGTGATAAATCTCCTGCAATATTTTGAGTAAGAAAATCAGTTGTTGATATTCGCTTATTTTTGGCGAGTAGCAGGTCCAATAAAGATCAGTGTTGCATTTGTACAAAATTAGAGCTTGATGGAAGTGAAAGTGTATTCTGTCAAATCCTGGACAATATCCCAACAATGGATGTAATAGATACACGGTACATAATCTATTCTCAAAGTAAGTTTTTAAAGAAACCTATTGTTATTAGATATTAATTATTTCTGTTCGTATGTGGATAGAGTTGTAAATCCGTATAGCACGAACTGTACCATTTACATAATTCAAATATTTAACGATACACAACGTTGAGAATTAATATGTTTCTTTAACATGCGTATTAAATCCTACTTACGACTTGAATATTGTTAAGTTTATCCTTTTTCTACGGCTGCGTACACTGTTGTTGTCAATTCTAGTACTGAAGTTTGAACTTTTTATCAAAAATTTTCGGTAGTTTTAAGGTACTTTTTATCCAAGCCACATTGCTAATAATGGCTTATGTCAGGCTTATTTTTGTTCATATAATCTATTATACATACACTCTCCGTTTGATATATGTATATAGCAAGTGTACTTAGCGCCTCGCCAGTCCTCGTTAAGGCATTCCTAGAAGCAACGCAAAAACACTAGAGGACATTCAACACGAAAAGTAAAAAAAGCTCAAAGCTATACGGAACGTATTCTTTTCTGAGAATTAAGTGTAGCAGCAGCAATGGTATAATAATAATTGGCCGATCATAACAAGTAATGCCAAATTTTTTAATTGAACGTAATACCAATTCAAAACAAATTAGAAGCCTTGAACGATAATTATGCCCGTATTACGTACTATGATTACACGCCGGTGTCTGTATCATTAAATATATACAATCATATCATTTTTACGGAGTGGAGATAATTTTATATAATGCTTCGCAAGACACCAGTCGTAGTCGTTCGTTTTGTGCTATATAAATAACTATGTATATACATTCAAATAATATATAATGATTTGGAAATAACATGGTTTAGAAGTAATCGTGCCAGTTGTATCATAATGACAGTTTCTGTGTAATTATCGTATTAGTTAAACATTCAGGACAATTACTGCAGTATTGGACACAATTTTCTGTTTCCAGCGTTTAAGTAGTGTGTCATTTACTACCTTAACAAATAGGTTAGCAGGTTGGTAATAAATTGCGTTAATAGACCACATAGCTAGACAATAACCGATTAAAAGGTAGATCCTGGATAGACAGCAGTACGGGATGTTACTTGTTACCAAACCTAACCTAAACTAAAATATTTTCGCCACACCCATTTTCCTAATGCTTCGTATAAAGCAAGTTGGCAACCTTCGACATGTTGTGGGCCAAACATTAGTGTGCAAATAGGTTCGCGGGCCGCATTTAAAAGTAGTGCATTTTAAAATAGTGTTTTAAAGTAGTGTTCATAATTTTTAGCGATAAATATCAGATATGAAATAATACGACAATGTTATTATAACGCAATTTATTAAAATAAGAAAATGAAATGAAAAAAGATAGGTACAACATTATAATTAAATCGTGAAATTTAGAATTATTACAAACTACGAAAGTTAAATAGCGACAACGAAATCAATGATACACTTGAGCTTCAATTTAGGAAACTAATCCATCTATATTTTGATTAATTCCACTGATACAAAGACGTATCGTGAGTCAGCCTTGTACGATGTTTTGATTTATTAACTTTCATCATTGAAAAGAACTGTTCGCATTTATATGTACTGCCAAACGGATAAATCAATTTTCTTGCGAATTTTCTAAGCTTCGGAAAATGGTCTTCTTCCAGATACTTTTTGTAGAAATCGCACCACTCCACGTCTTCAAATTTAGATTTTAGGAGTGAGTTTTCTTGAAGCTCGATCAACTCCATTTGCAAGTGTATTGGAGCATTTTGTACATTACTTTTAATATGTAGCGTCCTCATATTCGGCTGATATTTCATCCAAAAACGCCTTCAACTGACGATGGCTAAGCCCTCGAGATCGAATAGAATTGATGGTTCTTACTACCACATTCATAACATTCTGGAGTCGAATGGAACACAAGTTCTGTTGGTGGATAATGTAATGAAGGACTATCAAATCATCTTTTTGCACATTTATTTCAGTTGCTTTTTCATACAAATGTCTCGCAGGCCGGATCAAATCTTACAGCGGGCCGAATCCGGCCCACGGGCCGGTTCTTACCCACGCATAATATAAAGAGAAAAGAAGCTAGAAAATAATACTAGCTCAGGATGTTCGATGGAATGCCCTTTCTGATTGTTTTAAAAATATACCAGTGTGTGTATATACAGGCTAAATCAAATTAAGTGCGCACCATTGATATCTCTTATTATTGTTTCTATAAAATAGGTTAAATTAGCAAAATAGTAGTGTTTTTAATGCTGATTAATACGGAGTATACGAGAAAACAATTGCATGACGCATATCCGAGAAATTTTGAGATTTATATATTTTTTTAAGGGAACACCTTATATGTTTTAAAAAATGTTGGATGATATATCAAGTTATGATGTAAAAGTTTTAATACACTATTGCCTTAAAATGAATACTAAGAAGTTGTGGTGGATTTTAGTTGATGGGAAAGATACACTAATACTGTAAAGCACTAGCAGGCTTCTTTCACTTTAAAACAAAACAAGTAGTATGCCCTTTGAAACTGTCACAGACCCACTGAGTTTAAATCTTTTGCACGTTTAATTATTAAAAATAGTTGCTTATTTGATTTTGTGTGTTCTTTGGTTCTCTATTATTATTATTACTTTCTTAAATATTTTTCGTTATCTCTCATTGTTCAGTCTCAAATAATATCTCACGATGATGTTTCCATATTTGGAGAAATGCGATATGTTGGAAGCATACATGCGGCAAAAATTCAAGAACTAGCAAATATTATGCTGAACACTAACCTTCACGACGGTAGCCAGATCGACGTTACTTTCGAAAACATTACGAACAGTTTAGACAACATGATTGCTTATTTAAAAAGAAAAGAACAAAGAAAAATATTATCAACGAAGAAGTAGAAATTACAATGTTAGCATATTTTGCAGCCCATCGCGAATTTTCCATTACAGATGCTACTAAGGAACTGGATTTAAATTATGCATCAGTTCAGAGAATTTTAAAACAGCATAAGTACCGAACGTTACAAACATTACAACCAGGAGATTCAGACAGGAGGTTTAGACAGGAGGTTGCCTTTCTGTCAACGGTTCGCTAATTTTTGTGATGAAAATTTGAATGGAGCATAGTATATTTTATGGAGTGACGAAACAAATTTTTCCATTAAACATTTGTTTAATAAGAAGAGTGATGACTACTGGTCGCAAGAAAATTTATTAATAGTGCATCCAGATGTTCCTCACATTGGATTTACTTGTAATGTTTGGTGCGAATTAATTGGTCCGAAAGTCGTCGGTCCAGTGTTTTACAATGGTACATTGACAGGAGACAGATATCTGGAATTTATTCGGAATGTTCTAGACGATTTCCTTGATAACGCCAAGTATCTGATGCGTCAAAATGTATACTTTCAGCAGAACGGGTCCCCTGCACACAACTACCGCATAGTACATAACTATCTGGACACCATCTTCGCGAATAAGTGGATGGGTACAAATAGGCCTATTCGATGGGCAGCACGCTCTCCTGACCTTCCACCTTTAGAGTTTTTCTTTGGGGACATTTAAAAAATTGGGTGTAAAAAACTCGGTACAATAACTTGAACGAATTGCAAAACAAAGTTAAAAAAGTTTTCTGGGAACTAGATGGAAGGACAGTCTTAAGAGCTACCCAGAGTGTACTCAAGCGGGCACGAAAATGTATTGTGAAGGAAGGTGAAACTTTTGAGCATACATTATAAGTTATATACACTTTCTTTTTTTCAATTTAATTCCAACGACATTGTTTAAGATGTAATATGTTAGAATTAACATTAAACACTAGGACATGTATCTGTTTTGTCGAAAGTTGGTGGAGCACTTCTTTATTATTCATTTTAAGACTATAACGTATTAAAATATTTACATCATAACTTAATATATCTTTCAACATCTTTTAAAATATACAAGGTTCCGTTTAAAAAAATTATAAATCTCAAAATTTCTCGAACATGCGTCATCCAATTGTTTTCTTCGTATACTGCATATTAATCAGCAAACAACAATAATAACAGAAACAGCAATGGCGCGCACATAATTTGAATCAGTCTGTATATTAACGAATTGTCGAAATTATTACAAATTTGTGAAGAACATAAAGATGGTATTGATCCACTAATTTTCAAAAATAGTTTCAAATACTGAAATTGATTGGGGAATTCAGCACAAATTACATTTATCTTATGCAGTTGAAGAATGGAAAAATTTAGACCAATTTTTTTTTAATTTTGAAGAGAACATAAAAGCTTATCAAACGATATGAATAAACTACAGCGCTTTTCACTTCATAGTTTATTTGCTCGACCTATTAGAAATTAAAATGAGTATTCCTTGATAATTCAAGATAAAAATATAGTTTCAGAAAAAATTCTGGTACAGGGTTATTAGTTATTAAGTTAGCACCTAAATCACATACATTTCACGAAACAATATTTTTTGGAGGAAATACTACAAAACATAAATGCAATACAATGATGGAGATTATAGGAGAATATTCCAGAAATGAATCAATTATTGACTAATTTTGTTTAGAACTGCTTCTTCTGCGGCTGCCGAAATAACTTTTTCATCCAAGGGTCGTCCAGTTAGAATTAAGAAATAGATTGGGTAACAAATAAACATCTTAATTAGTCTTTCTTTTTAAACACAATAAACTCCATGAGACTTCTAGAGAATACTTTTTACGCTTCTGTTGTATCAGTTAATCTTCTGAAGGGTGTTTTACGCACTAGTTTTATGAAGAGAAGATACATCGTCTTCCTATGCTTATTCGCTACATTTTTCTTTGTATTTAGTAAATATTTTAGATAAGTAATGTGTCATGTGTTAAGTTATTATAAGCTATAACATTTTTTTATTTTTCACTTTAATTTAAATCATGATTTAAAATCTAATTTTATTTTAATGATTTAAATTATCTCAACTCTCTCTCAAACTATGTTTGCTAGAATTATTTTTGTTCAAATAGGACTAGGAATCTCGATTGGCATTTATCATATTCGGAATGAATAACATAATTAGTAATTATATTACATGGAGGGCTACCCCACCGTTTTGCCAAATATATTGCTATACTTTCTATTGCTATACCTCGTATCTATCAATAAATAGCGCATATCGCAGAAATAGAAAATTATCTTATTTATTATTGCTTGCGCGGAAATAAGGCTAATTGAATATTTTGTTCGATAAGCAGCCTACACCGAAGATCAATCAGTGAATCGGTGCATTGTATAAAGTTGTATAAATTAATATATTGTACTACAACGATACAGAATATTAACGTACATAGATTATAAGCTTTGTACGTAGTGGAGTTCTGTTAGCTGCGAATTGTGAACAAGTGCATAAGAAATCGGCCATGGCGATGGATATGTCGGTGCATTTTTGCATTTCCCAGCGAGTAATTGAGCTTTAATTAGTTCCTCCTTGTGTAACAAACTGTGAATTGAATGAATTCATCAAAGTTTATTTAATAACATCGACCGATGTGCTTGCAGTTACAAATGCGTATTATTAGAAGAATGCATGTATAATTTGGGATTATCTGTAAATATAATGTTAATTCCAATGAATCCTTAATTGTGCAACTTTAGCGACATAGTTACCAATTAAACGTGTTGCCAGTGCTATTAAATTCGTATCAGATTTATTTTAATGCAAATAAAATAACTTTTCCTCCAAATCCGCCACATTTAGTTCAATTGTCTTTATACCGAAATATTGAATTTTCCAGTATAGATGAAAATTTATAAATCTATCAAGAAAATATAGTAGAATCTGGTATGGATCTAGTGTTTGTATTGATAACGCAGAGCAAACAAGGCCATAAAGAGTTTGGTTATGTTGTAACAAAGATTTTACAGTTTCAACTTTGAATAAAGAAATTATTTTATTCTAACGATTAACAAACAAAATAACATAACTAAGATCTAATTTTATGGCAAGTTTTCAAAGTTTTAAGGCAATAAGCAAGGCGTTGTTGACACCAATGTAGAGTATTCCCAATTAATTCTAGATTTATTTTATCACACGCGCTACGTATAGAGCTTTTCAGCTCGTCTAATTTATGTATTTGCGCGTTATTATCAACTTCACTTTTCAGGCAACTCCCAAGTTTTACTTGCTCATGGTTTAAATAGGTACTTAATTTGAGATTGATGTATGAATAAACACTTAAAAGTTATTAAACAAATATTTTACGTAAAAATTATTTTTCCCCCTTTTTATTTAAAAATAATAAATTATAGGTATTGATGTATAACTGCTGCCCACTATGTTGCTAATGTATTGACAAGTTTTTTTAAGCTATAGGTAGGAAAAATGTATGTGTAATAAAAAAGAACCCGCTGTATACCCCCACATGTACTGAATAGTTTTGTGGATACACTTAAAATTCCTTTTTAGTTATTAGCAATTTCAAATTTCTGCACTATCATGGTCACTATAGTAATGGGATGTTGAATTCAACTACGCTTTTTTTCTCGATTTCTATAATACAATTAAGCTAACACAATTCAATTATGTCCTAACTGTTGACGCTCGATTTTTGGACTTTATCTTTTGCAATTCACATTCTACCTTGTAAATCAGAAATATCCATACCATTTCTCACTATGTGCTGGCCCCTGCAGAATAGTAACTTACGTTATAACTTTGGAATAGTTAATTTTGATTAACTTTGCGTTTACTTGAATTACGATTGGACTCTGTTAAATTGTTCAGAGATCAATTTCGCGATTTGTCAGTTTTATTCTGTATTACATAAAATGTCTAATATGTGTGTGCCCAAATCCTGTCAATAGCTGTCACACTTTACACATTTAATTCTATCGTCTTCGTATTCTAAATCCGACATACTGGCTATTATGTTTTCTAGATTATTCGAAATACGCCGTTTTCGAAACGTACCTAAATGCGACATTTTCTAAGTATGTGTGTACCGACAAGCACTCACAACGATCAGTGGAAGAATACTGAACAAGCGTGCTTTGGTATGAGTACTCGATTCTCCGTGCGGCGCGCTTCACCCTTCCACGTTGTTATCCGCACGGCACTGAAACTTGGCCCTCTTTGCCGAGGCTAGTCATATAACATTAGAGATAATGAAGGAGGAATCCTTTGGTAAGTTTTAGATCAAACTTAATTCCAACTACGTATTGCCAAGCAAACAAACGTCAACAAACTATTTAGTTCCGCGTGAAAAAGAATAAAAATAATATTAAAAAAATAAAGAAAAATTTGGTTAAGCTGTCATTCGGTTACTGATTGTCTCTATTCTCAATATCGTAGTACGTACACTGGAATTTACACTGCAATACTCATTTCCGTTTTTATTAAATACTGAAAGGTCAATCTCTTTATACAGGAGCAGCTTTAAACGGCAACGGACATAATTTTTCTAAAATAATTTGAAGGCTTAGACAATGTTGCAGATGGTTAAGTCTAGCTACTTCAGAGTCTCAATATTTGTCTCTTGGGAAAGTCCAAGAGTGATTACAAGATAAATTATTTGCTTATTATTATTTATAAATTATTTATTTTACGCCTATAGTATATGTCATAGTTACCTGTAGATACAGGAAATACTACGCCAACTTAACGTAAAATTTCATATAGAATTCTTTGATCATAACATTTAAAATAACTAAGTTGGTATCTAGTTCCAATATAATAGGAAGCGACAAAATGTTTTAATTGTATTGATACCAGTGATTATGATTAATAAACTGATAAATGTTTACGTTGTTAGTAAATGATAATCGTCTATAGCATCAGTTAATAGTGTTACTACTACTGTTTTTGGATGATAAAAATATCGTAAACGTACACAACTGTGCTTAATTTACAACTCTAGTTGCAAATTAGCAAGTACTTATCTTGAGCTATGAGAAAAGTGGTCACTAAACATGCATACAATTCAGATACAAATGAAGAATATATTTTCACTTTTATTGTTAGTAATACGCAATTTCCTCATTATCTGCTCGCGTAGGCTTTCACACATAAAATACGCAAATTATACTTTTTACTACCCGTTACACATCGGTTGCACCTATATAGTTTATTTTTAATACTGACCGGAGTATTTCACTTAAGTACTTAGCTGTCTAGCGCTTGCAGCGATGGGTATAAAAATGATATAAATTTCAAATTTTATTGCACTTAGCTACTAACAATGTATGCGATTTTACGTAGGAAAGGCACGTTATTTTTCTAGGAAAATGCTAAATTGAGGCAATTAGAGCTTTTCTTGTAATTGTGTTAATGAAAAATCATTAGATTGTACTAATTATTTTTACGGTACTTTATATAGATTATCCGTTAGTAGATGTACAAAAGATATCTAGTACAAGTAGATATAAAAGAAGTACTTATTTTTACCGTAACTTGTTTTAGATGATGTATTCATTTTAATCACTGGTATAACAGTGTGAAACCTACTTATCTCCTTCTTATATATTGTTCTTAATATTTTGTCACGTGGGAACCGTTTTAAAATACTACAACTTAATAAAAATATTATTATTTATCATATAATGTACAATGTTTGGAACTTAACATAATGTATTAAAATTGATGTCGACATGAGTGTAGTGATGGAAACATTTAATTAAACAACGGCGTATACAAAATCGATCACATTAGATTAGTATCTGCGTCAATTATTGATAGCAGAATAAATGAATATGAACAAGTTTTTACCAACAACACATTAGAACACTATAAGTTTTAGTGAAACACAAAAAAAGTGGTGCAAAACATTATGCATGTTGAGGGAAATTATGACATTAGGCGAAGTAAAATAAAATAAATAAATAAATAAAAGAAAATATATGCACTTTGCATATAATCCGGTCTACAGTTATAACATTACAACTTTATATGAATTTTTAGTTTGACTCTAATTTTACATACTTCAATTCACATCTGGACAAATGCAATCATCCAACTGTGTTCTTATCAATAGCTAAGTATGAATTGGGTATATTACCCTGTACTTAGTGCTGGCATCGACTAACCAAATTACTCCGCTATGGCCAATAGGATGCGTCTTAACCATGCCCCTCAGCGTCACATAAACATAACTTTCCGTAAGCTCCCACGAATCATTTAGTTTAACTTTTACTAAACTTCAATAATAATAATAAGCTGCGTTTAAATTCAACGCTTGGCGCACAATCTTTTACACCAAATTGTTCACATTTGTGGGGTAATGTTAATGAGTATTGTTAACCAGATACCATGGCAATTTTTATCCAAGTAATAAGTTGAAATTCACCTCAAGTCTGAATATAGCCTAGCAGTAGACTCGGCATAAATCAAAAAATCAAATTATGCATACACAGGTGTTGTTTTAGAAAGAAGAATACTATCATTCTAGTTGTAAACAGGTGATGTCTTCAAAAAATCGATATTGAATAACACACACATATTAAATTTTTTATCAGAGATATCTTTCCTTTTAATTAGCTCGGTTACGTGGATATTCCGGGGTATTCTTTTAACGCTGTGTGAAATTTATTCCTACAAGTTTGCGGGCAGATGTAAGCTCGATTGATTATAGCATTACAATCGATGATTGCAGCGTGAACAGTCTTAAGTAGACATAGGGATAAACTGTTTTGACTAATGAAAATTTCTTCTCGAATGTGTTATTTTTTTTTTACAACACATTCCAACTTATAATCAAACATTGATAGCGCTGACTATCTATCTTGTTTAGTTTACTGTGTCCTCCGCTCACTTTAGAAATAAGTCGTAATTACGCACATATATTTTGGCTTATGGATATATAATTGAAGTTTGTGATGTAATATTAGCATGGTTAAAATAATATTGTTGCATTTATGTGACGGATTTCCAGATCCAGAAACACTACGCATTTGTTTTAATCGGACAAAACCCGAATATTTTTCAAAGCACTGTGAAACTTTGGTATAACATTATTATGGAGATTGTCTTTGAAGTTTCGTATATGGAGCTGGAATAAAACAGTAGATAGCTTTTAATGACTTTATTGTTTTTGAAGTATTCTCCATGAAGTTTAATGCACTTTTGAATGCGCTCGAAACAATTCTGGAAGCCGTTATGCCATTCGTTCGTGGGCACAGTCAAAATTGCGTTTTTGGAGGCATCGACTGCTCCTTCTGTCGACTTTGATCACGCAGTCGGTTCTTGATATTTGGAAAGGTAAAGAAATCATTGGGATTTAGGTCCGGAATGTATGGAGGATGGTGTAACAATTCGACGTTTTGTCACGTTAAAAATTCAATTGTCTTGCGTGCGAACTTGGTTCTTCGAAGCTCAGCGATGACTTGTGGTAAACAAATGGTTGTATACCAATAGGCAGTAACAAATTTTGATAGAGGAATTGTTACGAGACGACCTGCTTTCGAGTCAAATGTCACGACCATCTTTCTGGAGACACTTCGAGGATGGATGATTTTACGCACAATTCTACATGCAAAACTTTTCGAATTGAGGTCTTTGAAATCCCCAATGTTGTCTCAATCTCACGAAATGTCACATGTCGATCTTCGTTGATGATCTTACGCACACCACCGACATTTTCCTGAGTGCCTGCTGTTTTTGGTGCACCTGCTCTTGGATCATTGCTAAGACAAATCCATCCACGTTTGAATTCTCCAAACCAACGAGAAATTGTTGAGTGATATGGTGCTTCATTGCGCAAATAAATCAACTCGGCGAAGGATTCTTGTTGAGATAATTGTCTTCAAAAATTAATGCACGTACTGGCAGTACTGGGATTCGATCAGTGGCGCCCTCTATGCACCAGTATGCAAAACTTAAAAGACATCCTTTGTGCTTTTTGCGTCACTTACAGCGCGTATACATTTGCAGTGACTCCACTAACGGCAATGAATACGTTTAGGTAACTTAAGAGACACCACTTTTGTAAATAATATTAGATCATTTATGCTTGAATCGTAAATAATCATGGTACCATATTATTATATCATCATAATCCGGTAACATTAGTTTCTTTCCAATCTTTTCGAAAGGAAAACCAACGTTCTTCAACAATTTGTACAGTGTACTCCTTGAGAAATTAGGTACATCCTTTTTTCATTATTTATGGCACATAATATCAGGTCTAATGTGGGTGAAATGTTAAAGCTGTGGACTTTACGTCTAATATGCATTAGAATATGTTCATCATAAACGAGCGCTTCTGCCAATAACATTTCTTTCCGCTTTCTCTACAGCGGCAAGTAGATGATTCTTCTCATCGTTTTCTTTTCGATTGCAATACACCTTTACCACACCATACTGCTTTGTTCATTTCTACAACTGCCTTGGACACATTCATTTTTTGCAAAATGTGTAAAAGCGTTAAAAGTCGTTTGCTTTTCTCTTAGAGTGTAGGTTTTGGCTTGGCGCCTTCTCTTAAATGTTTCCATCTTAGAAACCTATAATTTGATAAGTGTTAAATAAGAAAAAATAATTCTTATTGTACGAGACTATTAAAAATTGTAATAGTCTTTAGAAAAACTGATCCACTCAAAAATAAGTGTAAATGGAAAGGAGAACGAAATAATAAACTCAAAGATAATAAAACAACAAACAATGAACCGAATTTGGCAAATGACAGAAACGATAAATAAAACGAGTCTTACCACAGATGCAAAACACGCCAAATAACTTGGCAAAACTCCTATGTAGTTCCAAAAAACATAGATACATATGATTTCATATAACCCAAGAGACGTATGGAGTATACAACATATGACCTAATACTTCGAAACCTGGGTGACACAGACTATAGCGTGGACTGCAAATATGTATTTGATAATCCGCACCTCCATTTTTTCGATTCATATCAGCTCTTAAGTCTAAACTTGCAATTATTTAAGCAGTATTTCATATTGACTTGATACTACTTCAAGCGTTCAGTACTTGATAGTACTGAAGTTTTTGTGTTATTCAAATACTTTTAAAAGGTATAAAACGTACCGTTCTTAAACAATGATGGTATCGGCCGTAAGCTTAATCCCTTAAAATGAGATAATTAATGAAAAAGAGAAGTGATAGAAGAAGCCCAATTACATGTATTCTAATTGCGACATCAAATTGTCGACAGACCGTGATTGGATAGAGGATTTTAATGCTAATTGTCTTAAGTGTCCGAGTTTACTGCCATGAGGAAACCAACTTTGTGTCATAAATGGGAAAGTAGATTCATATCTACTTTCCCATTTATCATTTTATTACCCAAGCAAATATAAAAATGGTAAAAGTACGTAGTTAATACCTACAACGTATACGTATTATAAAGATATCATAGATATTGATATATATCCTGCTTGTTATCCAATGGTTGAAGCTATATTTTTCCATTGTAGCTATTAAAATCTTATTCGTAATAAACAGCTTGTAACGAAACAACAAGGTATCATCGGTAGCAATTGTTAATTGGTGTCTAAAGGGACATATCAAAGCAGCAGGTGCGACATCTTTCCTTGCTTGCCGAAAATAATGAGACAGGCAGCTGGTACTTAAAAAACTGGCCAATAATCAAATCTATATTTGGCCTTATCAGTCATACAGGTCCTTAGTTTTGTGTTCAGTGCACATTTGCGACTAAGATATAAAGATAAATCCGACCGCTTGTTACTTGTGCGCACTGTACGTATGTGTACAGGTATTTAGGTGTAACTAAATTAAAGCGCCGCAATTTTTTACAACGTCAATTATCCTGTCACCGTAGTTTGCGTCCCTACGAATATTAAAAGTATTTATTACGGTTTCGCATGCGTTTATTGCCTAATATTTATAGGTGATGGACATAAAACTTATTTGTGTAGGATCCTTCAAACGATAATACCCGGGCGTACGTTGTTATTTCATGTTTCTACGTGTGTAAAAGAAGACAGACAGATCGAATGAAGTGATAAATCGGAAATTTATAGTTCCGTGCAGATAACCAATTTGGTAATTATTTTCGTCCCTTGTAATTTTAGCATCTCCAATTGGTTCGATACTTGCACATTACATATGAATAATTAAAAGATGAATCGATCCAAACCAGCGAGAAAGGAGTTCTAGATGACTGGCATTATTTTCTACATGAGTTTACTTGTAATTTGTATGCAAATTCAATAAAAGCTTCCTTAAAATAAAATACTTATTTCATATGCATATGTAACATGATAAATACGCAGGCGCTTACTTGGATGTACCTAAATTAGGTCAGTTCTTTTAAAGTTATATCTTATTTCTTTCCCTGCCTATTTTATTTCCCTTCTTCAAAGTTATTTAAACTTGTAGAATCGCTTAGAATCAGTGTTTCCGCTACTTCAGCTAAAATTTTTAACATTCTTCGACCCACTTTAATTGACAAGTTTACAGGTGTGTATCCGGAGGAAGGTAAATTTGGTGCAGTAACAGTATTCATTATAGAAGAGGAAAGTATACTTGTAAATTTTCACGTAACTAAATTAAAATTACTGGACAGCGTTAATAAAAACTCTCACCTTAATTATTATTCCCAATACAGCATAATGATGAAATGGCATATTTATACCATTTCAGGTTGAAGATGGTATTATTAAGTATTGGTTACATGCTTACATTGCTTATTGATGTGCAAAATACAGAAATAAAATACATAGAAGAAAAAATAAATCAGAGACGCAGTGAATAACTGTAGACAGAAAACACCAAAGGAAAATATAAGAACAATTTAGTTGTAAGGAAAAACAAAAATGTTAGCAAAAATAAAATTGTAAACAAATAATGGAATGCTAGGATGTACAGTCTGAAAATCAAAAAAGAATCATCATGAAAGCTATGCAGGTTATGTGAACAATTAACGTTGAAAGTCAACTGTAGTAACTGTGACAACGAAACTCCAGTATGCTTGCAGACAAAATCTTAACCAACAATCCCAGAAATACTGATAAAGTCATTAAAGGAAGTTTCACTATTAATGAGAAAACCATGGATAACGATAGATAATATACAAGGCTTGCTCGAAAAGTAAGCACCGTTTTAGAGAAGAACATTTTATTACAAATAAAATTTGTTTCTATATGAAAGAACATTTCTTAAATTATCTTTTATATAGTTGCCACCATTCCTCAGGCATTTGTCATGGCGGAAAACCATTTTTTTTCGATACCCTCCTCATAGAAAGATGCCGCTAGTGGAAACAGTCACTGCAGAATACCGTTTTTGACGTCGTTACTGCTGTTAAACCGTCTCCTTCCAAAATGACGTTTCAAGTTGAAGAATAAGTGGTGTGAGCTGCTCCCAACCGGATAGTTCAATAAGCTTTTGAGTAGCAGCAGCAGAATGGGGATGTGCGTTGGCATGAAGCAATACAATGCCTTGACTGAGTCTTTCACGTCTTTTATTTTAAATCTCTACAAGTTGACGATGAATTTAGGCTGGGTTTATATTCTTTACGTTCAAAAATCGTATTACAGAACGCACTTCACATTCGGTGGGTTCAGAAATTGTTTTAAACGTTTTGAACGATCGCAAATGCAAACATAACACGATCAGGCTGGAATGACGTCAGCGGAAAGACTGTGACCCAGAGAGATGCGTGTACATACGCGGAACCATGACAACACCGCTGCGATGGCGGTAGAACGAAACGGTACTTAGTTTCCGTTTTGACGCGAAGAGGCTTCTTAGAAAAAAGTACTAAAGAAAGGCGAAAGAAAAAGACTCCTTCAGCTGTGATTTCTGATACTTGTAAAAATATTACTTAACAAAAGAAAATGAAAAGCAATTGCTTGAAGCTGGAAAAGCAGAGAAAAATCATAAAAGAAAAAAAAATTGAAAATTAGATGAGCAAAAGTCCAGAAGTTTAAAAAGCAAAAGAATTTAGGTTTCCGGTTTGAAAGAGCGTAGCAATTGCATGAGCCTATCGATGTTTCGCATGGGACTGCTACATGTCGTATCGCATACTGTGTTAATAACGCACTAGGAACCAAAATATAGTTACTAATGCTAAAAAATAAGTGCACTCATAGGTGTAAGTCAACAATAAGTTTTAGATATAATAAATAAATAAAGCAGTGAATTTGAAGTGTAACACAAGAATTTTTTTTTGTTGTGTTAGCCTCAAATCAGAAATTCCATCTTTTTACTAAGTAAAAGTCTGTTTGTCTAGATGCTTATATGTTATACAGTCGTTTATAACTTAATGAATTCAGATGTACATTATATTTAAAACTACATCAAAATATTATGAATTTTGACAACATTCAAAGCAATACATATAAATTAATTTATGCTACAATATAGTACATAGATTTAACAGTTATTCAACCTAAAATAATAATATTTTTATTGGTCAAAATATCAGATATTCCAACACGAACCAAAGCGTATGGATTTGAGATACTTCTCGTAGATACGAGAGGAGGTCCAGAAGTTCGTGGAATGAGAGGGTTTTAAATAAAATGAAACGGTAAATCTATTTTTCCTTTTCAATATAATCACCCTTAAGCACAATACATTTATTAGATCTACGAATTAATTTTTCTAAACCATCATAAAAATATTTTTTATCTTACGCCTCAAAATGGGCCAAAATTGCCTCGTTTACCTCATTGTCCTCGGAAAACTTTCTTCAACGTAAATCTTTTTTCAAATTAGGGAACAAATAAAAATCACTAGGTGCCAGGTCTGAACTGTAAGGTGGATGGACTATTGATTGAAAGCCATGCGTGTGCAGAGCAGCCATTGCAACTTTGCTCTTGTGAAACGGCGCATTCTCTTGCAAGAGCAACACACCCTTGGTCAATTTTCCTCGACGTTTTTCCTTGATGGCCTCCTTTAATTTTTCTAGTATCGCTGCGTAATATTCTCCGGTTATGCTCCTACCTTATTCTTTGTAGTCAATCAATAATATCCCCTCACAATCCCAAAAAACAGTAGCCATTAACTTTCCAGCCGATTTTGACACTTTGAATTTCTTTGACGGTGGTGTCCCCTTTTTATGCCATTGCATGAACTCCTGTTTGGACTCAGGCTCAAAGTGATGAATCCATGTTTCATCTCCGGTAACAATCCTCTCCAAAACTGTGCAGGTTTGTCTCCACATAGCTCCAAAAATTGTTTGGATACACAGACGCGCTGCTGTTTTTGCAGCGGCGTGGGCATTCTCGGTACCCATCTTGCACTGATTTTTGTCATACCCAGGTAGTCATGTAGGATACGCAAGATGGTGGTATCTGATACTCCAACTAATGCAGATAATTGTTTTTTTCTTCAAACGGGCATCTTGCACTAGACATTTTTGCAGTTTTTCGACGATGTCTGATGTGGTGGCTTCAACTGGCCGTCCTGAGCGGGGGTCGTCTTCAATCGACTCCCAACCATGTTTTGAAAAGACCATGCCACTTATAAATCATTGATTTACTAGGGCACTATTCCCCATAACTCATTTCATTCAATATGGTTTGAGCGTTCTTTCCTTGCTTTGTAAGGAAGTTTATCACAGCACGGTGTTCAATTTTCTCCATAGTTTCAGTTTTCTTCCGGATTGACTTGTTTAGCAGGCAAGTATTCGTAAACGACTGACGCTATAGAGCTGCAACTTAATTTATATACTAATGATGTCGCCTCCATTCCACGAACTTCTTGACCTCCCCTCGTAGCTGAATGATAGTGAAAGGGATGTCAACTATGTACAACAATCTATAATCACATAAATATTCCCTTTGATGCGATGACTGGCGGATATTCAGATTTAGATACATATATATATTATATATATATCATACTGTAAGATAAATTCACAGTAACAATCATGCCACAGACCCGTTAACTTAGTTTAAAGACCATTTTACCTACACAAATATTACATTATTAGGCAATGAACGGTCATTTTCTTTGTATAGATGTTTAGTCCAACTAATTTAGATTGTTAATACATGTCTCGTAGGTAAGTGCTCAACATCAATTATAACATACGATAATAATTAATGAATATTAATTAATTATTCCAGAATTTGTTGTGTTGATATATGCCACAGTTTGTGCACTCAAATAATAACTGAATCCGAAAACAAAACGAGAGCTGCAACTGTATCCAGAAGTACGGGGTAAATAGAATCCCAAAGTATCTTAGGTCATTTTAGTGATTTAAACATAAATAAAACAAAACAGTACAGTGTAGGGATGACATAAGTAATTTATATATGCATATATACATACATATATAAAGGCACACGCTTAACTAATTTTTTTGCTAAAATCAGTTTTGTAATCAATTTTATGAATACCATCAGAAAGAATTCTGCATTTAGAGTAACTAGGCAGATCATTACCGTTTAATTGAATACTAGTGCTTTACATAAGAAGAAAAATGTGTAGCATATGGTAATGTTGCCACAGTACACTATTATTAGGACATAGGATTATACTTACACAACTGCAATAATAATATATAAATTATATCAACTGCTCCACATGTAGTCTGCAGACACATGTAAAATGGTATACAAATTACCGTGTAATTGTAAGCTTGATGGACAGTGGTTGTTTTCTACATTTAATTACTACTAAAAGTGATTTAACAGCCGCAGAAAATGCGTCAGTACACTAATAATATATTAGACCGTTGATATCCAACAGGCTCCTATCATTTCGTGGTAGTAATTTGGTGTGTTTTTATTAGACTGCCATTATAATTACAAGTTCTTTAAATAAATTAATATGCAACCGTAATTTTCCAAATACCTTTTCCTTCCAACGGATTACAAAATAAAGCCACGCATCGACCTAATAGTGCTTAGTACTTCCTATAACTAGCTAATACATATGTATATACCAATGTACTGTTTGAAAATTATGTGGAATATTTGTTACTTTTAATCTAGCCTCTCTGTTTGTGTGAGAATTACTGTTTTGTATTACAGCACTGTAATTTTGCATTGTTCTTTTTTGAAAGGTGCTTTTATTCGAATAAGTAGCGATTATAACATTAAAAGCTCATTAAGGTGCTATTATAGCTCTATGATATTTCCTACATTCCATTACAAAAGAAATAGCGGCTTTTATATCGCAGAAGCAATAAAAATGGCGGATAAGAAATTGCAAGTGACTGGATAGATGCGAACTCTTGAATTATTCCACAACGCAGTTACTTTAATATTAGTAGTAGTAAATAGTAAATCCTGTTGTTTAATTAGGGAGAGCGTCTTTGAAATCGGGCGCTAAATATTTGCTTCGTGGTTGGTTATTTTTCTTACAGAATCATAAAGTAAAGGTTAATAAATAATTGAGATATTTGCGTTTAGCGTTTACCGTTTCGACTTAACTTGTTGGGAAATGCTATGGACGTCATAAAACAAGCGTTGTATCTGTCTTTGGTACTTACGTAAATGTGTTCGTGATTATGGAACCACAACTCAGTTCAAGTCACTACTATGAAACGGGCAATCATTAAGTTTGGGAACAGACATATATATTATGCTCGAAAAACAGATCATACTCAACACGTATAAAAAAATGCGAACTAATACACCGAAGGTAAAGATTACTGCTATGGAGAAAAATAGTAGGACTTGCAAGTTAATGTCTAAACAACAATTATCATTACTTGTTATGTACTAAAAGAAAAATTACTCGTAAGCAATGTATAGTACTATAGAAGAATATAAAGAGAAAGCAAAAGTTACACTACCTAAACAAACCTACAGCGCCGCAAACTTTTTGTCAGCTACTTTCAGTGAAACTGTAGAAAATCTGTGACATAAGTTATAGTTTGTTTTACAAAAATATTTACATTAGGCGATGTACTGAATGGAACAAAACAATATAAACATTTGCTACAGATGAGCCGTTCTATACCCTACAAATTATTGGCAATAATTTATGCATAGTACTTCATAGGAATGTATTTTAAGTTTTATATATTGGGATATAGAGGGCGCTACTAATTAAATGTCAATACTAAAAATTAACTTCCATCTTTAGTTAATCTAAACTCCATTCACATTAAGAATGCAAACTTAGAATAGATAAACCTTAAAATATGGGCTTGCCACTGGCGAGGCATATTCACACAGGAGAAACGGATGCAATCTCTTCATATGAAATTTCTGTCCGTTAATGTCAGTTATCAAATTTACTTATTATTTTGGTAGCGTTATTTCCTGCAGTTTTTGATTGTACTTTATAATGGGATGGCTTATTTCAAAAGAGATTGTAACAGGTGAAACTTTATTGAAGCTTTAACTACTTGAGATAAGAAGAAAATATGTGACTAATAATCCTACAACATGTTATTGACCAAATGGTGCCGAAACATGGTCGTACAGTTCTACGTCTGCCATTAATAGAATACCTAAAATATCAGAGGTGAAAGCATTATTACTAGATGTTGTAACACCTGAAGCTTGGCGCAAACTGTGTCAAACATACTATTGAAGAAGAGAATAAAATGTGTCACCTTGCAACATAGTTGAAGAATTTATTATAACTACATATGCAGGATTCATCGATTATTTGTTGAAACATTAATATGTAATTTATTACTAGACATTTGCTATAATCGCAATCAGATGTCCTTAATAATACGTTTCTTATGATACGTATAAAACCCTCTAACAGTCCCAAATCCCAAAAGTTTTATAACCTTCTTTCTCATCGCACATTTTTAGGGCACAGGCTACAAGAATTGGCTCTATTCAAATAGGGTGTACAAAAACAAATACAGAAGTACCTTTATTCAATATTCAAATAAAATAAATAAACAAAAACTAAAAGGCAAACAAAAAACGTAAAGAAATGTTAATAAGGCAAGACGTCTATTGTCAATAGTTGTTGTTTAAGAGCGTATTTTGTGTAACAAATCAGGCGGTTTCGCAAAAATGGATAAAATCGAATTTCGTGCAGTGACAAAACACTTCTGGATGGCTGGGAAATCGGTCGCGGAAATTCGAAATATTTTGCGAGAGGTTCATTGCGGATATACTCTATCACTTTCGACCATCAGCTTCTGGGTGAGCGAGTTCAAACGCGGCCGCACTAGCACAGGTGACGAACCACGCAGTGGACGGCCAGAAAAACGCTATCAACGATGAAATGGTCGACAAGATTCATGACGTCGTGTTAGCTTATCGCCGATTGAAGCTGAAAGAGTTAGCAGAGACAATGGGCATCCCAGAAGAACGCGTTGGCCATTTCCTACACGAAATATTGGGTATGAAAAAGCTTTCGGCGCGATGGGTACCGCGTTTGCTCACTCCGGCGCAAAAACGAAATCGTTGACGAATCGTTCATGGTGACCGTTTCGGAGGGGTGTCTGACCAGGATCCAACCCAGTCCAAGGGATTTCTTCATGCGTTTAGTAACTGTGGATGAGACTTGGATTCACCACTACATACCGGAGACCAACGAACAGTCAAAGCAGAGGAGTTTTCCGGGCGAATCGGGTCCGAATGAAGCAAAGACCGTTTTATCGGCCAGAAAGGTCATGGCGATTATTTTTTGGGATTCCCAAGGTGTGATCATCATCGACTATTTGCAGGAGGGAAGGACGATCACGGGGCAGTACTACAGCGATTTATTGACCCGATTCATTGCAGTATTGAAGAATAAACGGCCTCGTTTTCAGCGGAAAAAGGTACTTTTCCACCACGACAATGAAACGGCTCATTCACCCGCATTGTCGTGTCCAAATTGAATGAGTTGCGCTACGAATTAGTCACTCATCCTCCATATTCACGGGATCTAGCCCCCAGCGACTTTTTGCTTTTCCCAAACTCGGAGAAAGATGTGAATGTCTAACTTTTTCGATTTTTCTTTGTCGTTTCGTCTATTTTCTCTACGCTTACGGTTAAACATTAAGCACTTTTCAATTATATAGTATAAACAGTTATATAAATAAAAACAATGCATTGAAGTATATACAATGAACGGTCGTGTGACCCTTTGGTAAGGTAGAGAGGCTATTTATTTTTTCACGTGTCCTGCTATACAATTGTGAGGTTCTAAAAATGACGGAACCGGGTCACTGCCATCGCGTAATTGTCCAAAAACGTATCGTGGGATGTTGATGATGATGCGTGGAAGGTAGGCAGTAGCATTGTATAGTCCGAAGTGATTGCAGCCGACACGCGAAACAATCAAACACGAACAACAAACGTCGTTGGATAGGTCATGGTTACTATACCGCACTCATACATATACAAATAGATACATAGTACCCTGACGTTTGTCTACAGTAATATAGTTAGATATCATTCTTGTTTTTATATTCACAGTAGTACTACTGAAAAAAAATGTTGTAAGATAAATCTAAGGAGTTCTAAATAATGTGATAAAAATCAGTTTTATTATAATTATAAGGGTGCCAATTTAAATTTTCTTTTTTTGGCGTGCTGAGATGCCAAACGGCATTATAAGCTATTTCAGGGCATTCTCACTTCGTTCTTAGTCGGGACCATACCGGATCCACCCGATATATTATGTAAATAAGTTCATGCGATTTCTTTATGGTAAGATATACGTGTTTTTACTAAGAAGCTCAATGACCTTTTGCCAACGTGACACTAACTTCTGTCTGCCTGTTTGGTAGAACTGTATGGATTTTGAATTAAAAAATTGATAAACTGGATTTATTACATCAACTCTAGTTTGGAACTGCGCATGCCTCATACAGTTGTCAAGAAACAACAAAGGTAGTAATCACTAATATGAAAGGTGTGGTAACGTTTTCCAGCCAAGTTCTGAAATTTTTTTCTGAGTCCAACTTGTGGTATGCGGTCTTGCGTTATCCTGTAAGAATACCACCTACTCGTCGAAGCTGTTCAGAATACAAGATCGCAAGAATGGTTTGACCCCTTTTCAAAAATTCATAATTAACTATTCCAATGGCTGTCCACCAAACACACAATAAAATCTTGTTTGGGTACAAAGAAGCCTTGAGTGTGTGTAATATCTAATCACTAGGCGACAGCCAATGACACTAATGCTTAAAGTTTTAGTACCAGACTTTTCCTCTGAAGAAATGGCTTATTATCGTTGGGTGAAATGTTTGCCGAACAAATTCCACGTCTTTCATAGTTGATGAAGGTGCAAACGAATGGTTTCGTCACTCATATTGAACCTTTCTGCAAGTTCTAAGCACGTTATACTAGAATTTGTCCCCACAAAATATTTCCGAGTTTTCGTAGGTCGCAGTGTAATGGTCTTTTTATTCGCAGTAAATTCCTATAACGGGTACCATAATTATGTAGATCAAACATTTAACTTGTTTTTATTAATAATAATAATTTTAATAATAATAACTTTATTCCTTCAATAATAGACTATACAATAGTATTAGTGCAATCGTTACAAACAGGTCGAATCCCAGAATCTCAGCCTAACCTAGCTTACAAAACGTTAAAAAAAGATACTGTAGCTCTTTCATTTTCCCTCAGCATCACAAATAAGATGTCCAATTGACTGAAAGACACTAGACCGTTTCAGAAATAGGACTTCCTTCTCGTGAGACTCAAAGCCATTGACATTTAAAGCTGTAAAATTATTAGTCATATTGCCCTTACTATAAATATTATATGAGAATGAACATTTATATAAGGTTATTTTAAATACAGTCGAAATTAGTTCACGCCGATTTTTCAGACTTAACCGCTTTACATTATTTAATCTATGCAAAATATGTTCGTATTTAAGTAATAGGCAGAATCGATCAATGAGGATAGACATCTCTTGAATTTATATATACACATTTTGTTTGATTTCGATATCTAAACGAATTATACATCGCCAACTGTAAATTTTTGGTGGTATCTCCCAATCTAGTTTGAAGTAGGTAAAAAGTTTTAGCGCGTATCAAAACTATAATAACTAGTCTCAGCAAAGAGGGACAAGCTTCAGTATCTTACTTACTACCAGAAGAAATTGCGAATAACTGAGTACTAGCGATGAAATTTTAAGAGTGGTCTTGAGGGCCTTGAACAAATTTCAAGTTTCGACAACCCTGCTTTTAATGTTTGGGAGTAACGGTGCTGCTAACATGCATTCCTTACACCGATATCTTAAAGAAGAGAGTGGCAATCTCTTACATGTAACGTGTAAAATCCATGCTTGTGGCGCAATTAATGCCTAAATGTTATAGACGAGTAAATGCTTTAATAGCTCATACGAAGGCAGTATTTCTAAAGTCCCCAAAACGTACAAAAAGATTTCACGAACTGTGTCTCAAAGTGCCTGAACCACCACAGCTGATTACAACGCGCTGGGGGGCATGGTTAAAGGCTGTGTTTTTACTACTGCGAAGATTTTGATGATGTAAAGAGGGTAGTTTTGCGATTCGATCCGAGACACGCCAAAGTTGATAGTTGGAAAAACCAGAAAATGTTTCGAGATAGTCAGATCAAATGTGATTTAGAAAGTATTCGCAAGAACTACTATAGACTAGCGGAGGGAATTGAAAAATTACAAAATCATTCGATGTCGTTTGTGGATTCTGTTCAAATTGTGAATGATGTTGACTCACATCTATGTCCGCATCGCCTATGCTCACTGATGAAAGTCATGATCATAAGTGATGCGAGTACGTAAACTGCCCTGAAACTTGCCCCACTTTACCGAAACTAATGATAACTGAATTAAGAATATTATCTGACGTTTTTAAACCATTTTAGGCGTTCTTAGAAAACGGGACTCCAAACATGGTAAAGAGAAGTAGCAATTTTAATTTAGATTTTAAGTATAATTACAATAAGGAAAGAGTAAACACTTTTGGAGAAATACGAACGAATGAAGTTGTCTGTACGAAGGCAGCCTAGAATACTTCTAGAAACGAAGTAAAAACAAACATACATTTTAGTAAACGATTTTATTGCATCAACACACTTTTTGCATCCGGTCAGGCGAATCTGCGCAGTAACTAATACTTTGAAATCCAGTGTTCGAAATATCTTAACAGGCGCTTCAAGCGACAAAAAGCACTCACTACGCATTTTATTGTTGATATTTGGGAATAAAAAGAAGTTATAATGTAAGAAATCATACAAATACGAGCAGTGGATCATTAATAGAGCTGCAAGTTGCGTTCCCGTATCTGTTTATACGTTGTAATTTCTGAAATACTTACCCTCCTAAACAGTGTCATGAGATGGATGAGCTCGGTAATACATCTGCTATATTTGTTACAGCGAGCGATGTTCGGCGTGATGAGCAAATGTTATTACACGAAGAAAACGAGCGTTCGACAGCTAACGATCTAATATCGGTATAATTAAAGTAATCTGTCGACGCAGAGCCGCTGCATATACAATTGGAAAATTTAGTGCCCGGACGATGCAAGTAAGAGCGAAGACGTGTTCTCCTCCCCCCAAACCCGCTTCAATTGCATCTCTAGCGGAAGGGGGTAGCGGTGATCAGAATTGATATTTTCTCTTTTCTTTAATCGTCCGCGTACTTAATTTTTCAAACGTTGTTGCAGCAGTAGCACTTCTTGCATCACTTTAATCATGTATCTGTGTGTGTACGATATCCAGTATTCGCAGTGCCTCCACCAATAAGAACGATGGCTTTTACAATTTGCGTAGAGGTCGTGGGTTCGAGTCCCTCCGAGACTGATATTTTTTCAGTAACTTAATTACGTTGGTTAATTGCAAGCAAATTGTAATGTTATCATTACTAATACCAACGGTGGTTTAGTATTAATATTCATTTAAAAACCCGTAGGATACCAGCGAAGAAATCGAAAAATTTAGCAGGCGAACAAGTAGGTCACTCTTTTAGCGCAGGCAGATGCAAGGGAATCGAAAGACTGAGGTAAAATTAAGTTAAATCTACTGCCTATGGCTTTTAAACCTTCTTAAAGTCTATCCTGCGGGAAGTACTGTTTGTAACACTTTACTATCCTTCCACAACTTTGAATCTTTACCCGATAGCTCGTATGGTGTTCATTTCTTATTGTAACTATTATACAGCAAGATTGGGAGTCCTACTTTATCAGCGTACATTGATTTTGACGTTCCGGCTTGCAGCACTATTATATAATTCTCAAGGTTATTATTAAACGTTACTGTTTTTGTGTATCTGTATTACAAGTTTGGTTTGCATGCGTTTAGTAATCGCTTGTACTTAAAGATATACTCTAAAATTTCTGTTATAAAACCGCATTTTTACGTAGTATGCCTGCGTTTATAATCAAGTAATCAATACCCGTTGGACCATTAGAAAAAGTCACGTAAGTATCTTATTAGAGTAGTTCGAACACGCACACATATTTTAAAGAAACGAGAAAATATTCAAACTAATTTTTTCAAAACTTAAAATTTTTATTTAATTTTATTAATAGTAATTAAAATTGAAGTATAAAAGTAAAAAAAAAGTTGTTCTAAAATAAACAAAAACTTCTCCAACATTCGTTTAACTTTCACAATTCGAGGCATCCGCCGCATTAGTTTGTGTAGGACTCTCTTTTGCATATTAGTCCATTCCTATTGTAAAATGTTCTACAGGTGGCCTAAGCAGGCAGGGCATACTTTTCGGACCATCCTGTCCAATTCATCCCATAACAGCTCGATGGAGTTTAGATTGGGGCCCCGCTGGTATAGAATTTTTTGCAGTATTTTTAAATAACCCTCTTCGAAAAATACCTTCAATTCGCTTAAAATCTCCTGTACGGGCGTAGGAGAAACAACCCTAAACAAGCACAGAACTTCTTCCTTGCTTGACAGTTGGCACTACACAATCCTGTAACAGTCTTTGGCCTTTCTCTCTTCTTACAAAAACGCGTCTTGATTATCCGAACACCTAAAACTTTGACTCATCCGTCCGTACCATCCTTGTCCCCTCATGCACTGTCTAATTTCTATGTGTTTCTGCTCACTGTAGCCATTATTGCGTGTTTGCCCGTTGAAGTAGGAGTTTTTCTGTTGCAATGCGGTCGTGAAGATTTGCAGCTTTTAAACTTCTTTTCACTGTAGCAACAGAAACTTTTCTTGCACGGTCGCGATTAATTTCGGCGGCGATTTCTGGTGCTGTCAGTCTCCTATTTCGCTTGCTCAACAATTTTATACGCTCATCGTCGGCGTAAGTTGCTGTTCTCTTACGACCTGAACGTATCCGATCTCTTAAAATACCCGTGCGTTCATGTCTTCGAATGATATTACGAACAGTCGATTTATTAACATGTACTTTTTCGGAAATTTGACGCACTGAATACCCTTCTTGATAAAAAGCAACCATTACGGAGTCCTGTTCTAAACTTGTCGGTCGTCCTCTCGGGATTGTAATAACTTTAATCAGGTTCACACAAAAGGATACGCTCTTAACACTAACGATCGTACAAACAGGTTTATATAGACACTAAAGCATTTAGTAATACACAATATATATTTAAATAAATAAAATAAATAAATTTATTACCCGTAATATTATCCCAAAACTATTTATGGCGATGAGAATTATTCTGAAAACTACCAATATAGTAGCTCATAAAATACAATAGGTTTTTGGTCATTTTCTAATCGATATTCTTGGAAGTTTGCCTGTACAATTAATAAACAATAAACTTCATAAAGGACCTAAGATAAATGTTATTTATATAAAAAAACAGTTATATTATCTTTTGGCGGAGTTTACATTTTACTGGGTGTCCGAACTAATATGGCCGGTAGTGTACATGCATATCCCGCATTTACCCTTACCTTACGTGACATTTAATGGTACAGACATCAGTTTAAATACGTAAGTTAACATATCGACACTATGTGCAGTGGTCAAGAATCACGAAATAAGCCGTCAGATTGTGACATCGAATTAATGATATGTCTATACACCTTCGAAATTACCTGCCGTTAGCGCAGGTATTGAAAATCAATCAAATACTTCGTGGAAGAGTAACTCGTATGCGTGTGAGTTACTCACGTGTGAATATGGCATGCATGTAATAGGACAATTTAACACGATATTCGTGTTGATCACTAAATGGAACGAAGTATCTAATTTCAACTTGCGATCGTATTAGGTAAACGATAATGTGGCGATGATTTGGTAATTTGTAACCGATGGTGTTAAATTTTAAGCGAAAGTACTACTTTACACGACGGTCCTCTATGATCTTTATGGAATCCATATCCTGTACAAGAGAATCGAGATGAGCAATTGAAGTTGTAATCTAAATGCTCAGTAGGTGTTGCTTCAGTTTCCTCTACTTCCGCCACCGCGATTTTTCCTACGATGATAAAGGATACGAAAAATAAAAATAATTTGCCAGGTAAAGACGCTCGAAGCTGCTAGAATATGAAATCATTTGTAAACATGTTAAGTCGTTTTTATGGAAACTTTTTTAATACCGAATATATACACAATAGTTCGATTTTAACTGTTTTCGAGTAAAGAAAGCACATTTATGAATGCACTGATTAGCATGAAACATTGAATTCTGTGAAATAGGCTGACTACAAATCTAGTTTGGCTATTATCGATTATGAAATGTCATTAAAACACAAATATTCAAACCAGTAACCTTGATAGAAATTTGCAATTTTCGTTTAAAATTAATTTTATTGTAGGAAGTGCGAGGGCCACCTGAATTCTTTCCGGAATCGATAAGAAAAACACGGTATTGGTGCGGTTTCTTATTTTTATTTTTCGATGTAATATCCTCGAAGATTTTGAAACGGTGCTCCACTATCTTCAAGCCGTCAGAAAAGTAGGATGTATCGAGGTCTGCACAATAGCCATCTGTAGCGGCAATGACCTCCGGATATCAGGCAAATGTCTTTCTTCCCAGTATTTTTTTCTGGTTTGGGAATAGGAAGACGTCGCTGGGGATTAGGTTCGGTGAATATGGAGGATAAGAGACTAATCCGTAGCGCAACTCATTCAATTTGGACGCGACGATGTGGGATGAATGACCCGATGCATTGTCGTGGTGGAAAAGCACCCTTTTCCTCTGCACACGAGGCCGTTTTTCCTTCAATACTGCATCGAATCGGGTCAATAAATCGCTGTAGTATTGCCCCGTGATCGTTCTTCCCTTCTGCAGATAATCGATGAGAATCATACCGTGGGAATCCCAAAAAATGGTCGCCATGACCTTCCCGGCCGATAGAACGGTCTTCCTTTTTTCCGGAGGCAATTCGCCCGGAAAAGTCCACTGTTTCAGCTGTTTCTTGGTCTCCGGTATGTATTGGTGGACCCAAGTCTCATCCACGGTTACGAAACGCATGCCGAAATCCCTTAGATTGCGTTGGATCCTGGCCAAATACATCTCTGAAACCGTTACCCGATTTCGTTTTTGCTCCGGCGTGAGCAAACGCGCTATCCATTGGGCCGAAACCTTTTTCATACCCAAAATTTCGTGTTGGATATGGCCAACGCGATCTTCTAAGATGCCTGTTGTCTCTGCTATCTCTTTTAGCTTCATGCGCTAATACGACGTCATGAATCTTGTCGGCCATTTCATCGTTGGTAACGATTTTTGGGCATCCACTGCGTGGTTCGTCACTTGTGCTTGTGCGGCCACGTTTGATCTCGCTCACCTAGAAGTTGATGGTCGAAAATGAGTACATCCGTCATGAACCTGTAGCAAAGTACTTCGTATTTCCGTGGCAGTTTTTCTAGCCATCCATAAGTGTTTTATTTCTGTATGAAATTCGATTTTATCCATTTTTGCGAAACCGCCTGACTTGCTACACAGAACACACTCTTAAACAACTATTGACAGTGTCTGAAATTTTGATAGTTGCTATAAAAACGGTTGTCCTTACCGACTAATGAATCCACTTCAACCTTCGTGCGCCATCTCTTGGCGATTCCGGATACATTTCAGGTCGCCCTCGTATTTTTTCACCATGTGAAATAAATATGTTAGAAAAATAAAAGTATTGATAACATTGAAAAAATTTAATTTGAAAAAGTTAGGAAGAAATCGCCTATTCCATTTTCTTGATAAAAGCATACCTGCCGTTACTTACTGAAAAAATAGTGCGTACGACCGTTCTTGAGAGATAATAAGAACTGCTACTGTATACGTTGTACGTGTTGTACGTATAACATCAATATGTTCTTGCTTCTGGTGTGCTGTCTGTCGGTATTCGCAGCGTTTGCTTCTGTTGCCCGTTCAACCATAACCGATGGTGGTGCGCGGTATACCACACGTTTAACAAAGATACAATCCGTAGATAATGTGACAGATTAGAATTTCAGATTTCACTTAAAAAGCCATTACGTCGCGAACCGGCCCGCATTCTTTTTCGGATATATTATTATCGTCAACCTGTCTTCTCCGTAGCAGCAACAGTCACACAGCGTACACACGCGCGCCCGTCTTCAAGCGGCGTATGTTGTTACGGCGGCTATTGGTATAATCCGAGCGATAAATTACTAAAACCTACAGACTTCATTCTTGTACATCGTTCGCGATCCTTCGATATCTCTTTGCGGCTACTTTTCAGCAGTCTGCCCACTTTACAGGATGCCTACGCGAACAGGCGGTGCTTCATAGTCCCGTTACAATTTGATCTAACAAATATAATTGAAATGAAACTTATAAACCTTTGTTACAATTAAAAGAACAAACATATTCACATACACATTATTCTAGTTATGTCATCACCGTATTATTGTAAACGGTAAGGAATAGAACTGGCTAAAAAATGTGGTTGACAGTGTTTTGTAACTGTTAAAAATTAATTATCCAAAGAAAAGTGAAAAGGCATCATTCGATTTCATTTATTATTTTTTGGACTTTAAAAATTCACTTTGTTGTTTAATTTATTTACATATTGCTGTATAGAGATTAGTAATTACTGGTAAAAGAAAAAAGGACTGCTTGGAAAAAAATATACAAACAAAAACAACAGAAGATAAAGAAGATTACAGTAGGAAGAGAGACCTAGTAAAGAGAACTATAAAGGAAGAGAGAAAGAATTCACGAAAGGAATTTGGGCAACAGAAACGTATAAAGTGGACAACAGAAAATGTTGGACAATAATAAAGAAATTAAGAGAAATCGAAAGGAAGGAAATAAAAGATAAGAATAATCAACTACAGACAGGAACAAGAGACATGCTGGGAATATGGAAAGAATACTATGAAGACAAATTTAGCGCAATAAATACAGAACAAAGGATAAGCGGACAGAACTGAACCAATAACAAGAAATAACAGAAAAAGAACCGGAAGAAGTAGTATAAAAAATCAAGATAGGGAAAGCAGGCGGAGATAATGGCATATTAACAGAAATGATCAAATAGGTACGATAGGAAGGAAGAAATGGATATGGGAGATGTTAAAAGCAATGTGGAAGGAACAGAAAATACCAAGGAAATGGGAAAATAATCTGATAATCCCGATTTACAAGAAAGGAGAGCAGTCGCAATGCGAGAATTATAAAGGTAGAAGTGCATACGATACAGTAAGATTCAGAATACAAATTGCAGGGCGAGAATCAGAAAAACTCCAAATGAAGAAAGGAATAAGACAAGGTGACAGCCTAAGTTCACTCTTATTTGTACTAATGATGGACAGAGTAGTCAAACGACTGAAAGCACATGCCGAACAGCACAATGCAATAGTAGGGTACAGAAATCTAGAACCTGTAAGAGTGAAAAGCTTATTATATGCAGATGATGTGGTCCTGACTATAAACTCTAAAAATAAAATGCAAAAGCTAATGAACATCTGGACGAGGGAAATAGAAAACGTGAAGATGGAAATAAACTTGAATAAAACTAAGGCAATAATTGTAAAGGAAAACCGAGACAATAGAGTCAACAATGAAATTAAGTGTAGAGGCAATACGCTGGGAAGCATATTGACAGACGACGGAAAAATTGATAGAGTTAACGAACAGAGCGAATAAATCAACAAGAATATTCTACTCTTTAAACAAGGCAATTCTAGGAAACAGGGATGTAGATATGAAGACAAAACTAAAAATACATAACACACGGGCTGAAAAGTCCCGGGCCTAACACATAGATGACGCTAGTTTCTCTCAGTTAGTGCTAACCTTCAAAAGACAGCTGTTAAAATTTCATGATATTCTATTCAATAGTTTGTGAGTTATTGTGCTAAGAGTCACGCTACTTTTGCTATTTTCAAAACAATGGATCAAACACAATTTCGTGTTTTAATGTTACACCGCTGCTTGATGGGTGAAATGCCGTTCAAGCGAAGTAATGGCTTGAAAAGTGTTATGGGGACTCCGCTCCATCAGAAACAACAATAAAACGTTGGTCTGCTGACTTCAAACGTGGTCGTAGAGACACCTATGATGCAGAACGCAGTGGACGTCCAAATGAGGCGGTAACACCAGAAAACATCAAAAAAATCCACAAAATCGTTTTGAATGATCGAAAAGTGAAGTTGCGTGAGTTAGCTGACATCGTAAAGATATCAAAAGAACGTATTGGCTTTATATTGCACGAGCATTTGACTATGAGAAAGCTGTGTTCAAAGTGGGTGCCGCGTTTGCTCACTATTGACCAAAAACAAGAACGTGTTGATGATTCTGAGCAACGTAACAAACCGGAATTTTTGCGTCAATGTGACAATGGATGAAACATGGATCCATGTTTCATCCATGTCCGGAATCAAAACGATCGTCATCTGAGTGGACAGCAACTGGTGAACCTCGTCCAAAGCGCTCGAAAGCACAACAATCGGCTGGAAAAGCTATGGCCTCCGTATTTTGGGATGTGCGTGGTGTAATATTCATCGACTTTCTTGAGAAAGGAAATACTACCAACAGTGAATATTATATAGCGTTATTGGAGCGTTTGAAGGCCGAAATTGCAAAGAAACGATCGCATATGGCAAAGAAAAAAATTTTGTTTCATCAAGACCGTGTCACAAGTCAATCAAAACAATGGCAAAACTACATGAATTGAACTTCGAATTGCTCCCACACCCACTGTATTTACCAGATTTGGCTCCCAGCGACTACTTGCTGTTCGCAGACCTCGAAAAATGCTCGCCGGTAAGAAATTTCGCACGAATGAAGAGGTTATCGCTGAAAGTGAGGCTTATTTTAAGGCAAAAGATAAATCGTTCTACAAAAGTGGTATTGAAATGTTAGAGCGGCGCTGGAATGATTGCGTTGCTCTTGATGGAGATTACGTTGATGAATAAAGCTAATTTTCAACCAAAAGAAACGCGTTTTCTTTATTAGGCCCGGAACTTTTCAGCCCATGTGTTAATACTAGAACAACTCCAGTAATGACGTATGTATGTGAAAACTGGACATTGCGGAAGAAAAATGAAGTAAAGGTAAATGCAATGGAAATGCAACATCTAAGATGAATAGCTGGCAAAACATAATGGGATAGGATCAAGAATGAAGATATTAGAAAAATAACAAAGTAAGAACCAATAATAAAAAAAATAACGAAGAAGCAATTAAATTGGTATGGACATATAGTAAGGATAGCGACAGCTAAAATTACAAGAAAAATAATAGAGACAGGACACTTAAAAAAAAAGAGGAATACCTAAGAGGAAATGGATGGACCAGACAAGAGAAATGGATAGAAAAAAAGGAAAAACCTTAGAAGAAATTAAAGGAATGGCAAGAAATAGAAGAGAGTGGAAAATGGGTAGAAAAAGAACCGGAATCATCATTCGATACCTAAAAGGTATAAGGATCCGAAAAGAAGAAAAGTATACAGATTAGTACGGTTGATTAGATGGATGCATGATGGCATATTGGCGGAGCAATAATACAAGGTGAATCATATCAAATTCTCTAAGCAAATGAATTCAATATACAATTATATGTTTAAGATCAGAAAGAAAAATTAATTTGGTCTACTTCTTACAAATATACATAAATTAATTTAGGGAGCCCTTTCTAATATTTGTGAGAAGCCGATCGAGCTTGTTGTGCTTTTCCGTCTTAAAGTAAACTCATACATAGCCTTCTCCCACCATAATT
Source organism: Trypoxylus dichotomus (assembly GCA_023509865.1). Classification (NCBI taxonomy): domain Eukaryota; kingdom Metazoa; phylum Arthropoda; class Insecta; order Coleoptera; family Scarabaeidae; genus Trypoxylus; species Trypoxylus dichotomus. The sequence continues at coordinate 24,297,009 of CM042081.1, read as the reverse complement.
GTTTAATTTCTCGCATATGACGGGTTTTTTTCTCAGTTGTCTTTGTGACTTTTTAATGTAAATACTACATTTGCTATAATATTATAGAAAGGAGAGAAACACATTCAACTATTGCAAGTCTAAGTTGGAATTTTCATATTAATTTTTCCTTAGAGAATATAGTGAGCAAAGTGTTTTACAAGCTCTGTGTCAATTAAAGGGAAAAATTACGGCTGGTCATGGTACAGTTCCCAGTTTTGTTGTTATGTACAGTAGATTTGTTCTTTGTGAGCTGCTTCTTCACATTTACAATCTAATACTGAAACAGGCAGCTTTTCCAATTTGTTGGAAAGTGTCTCGTGCTACTTCTGTTTTTAAATTCCGGGTTTATCTGTCTCTTTCGGGTATGCCACAGGGCTCTGTTCTTGGACCGCTCCTGTTTATTATTTTCATTCATGACCTTCTTGACTAGCTCTAAATGCTTACTATACGCCGATGACCTTAAAATTTTTCGTACAATATACTTCACTGCAGATTGTGACGTTTTGCAGTGTGACCTGCCATCTATTCATCTTTGGTGTCTAGATACTAAGTTACACACTTAATAAGCGTATTGTAAGTATATGTCAACAGTCTCCTAAAACACTAAGCTTTCTGTTTCGTAATGCTAAACGCTTTAGTAGTGATGCCTTTGTTGTTGCGTATAATGCATTTGTTTGATCGAGATTAAAATATGGTTCTACTGCGTGGAATCCGGGATATCATGAATATATGAATTTAGTTGAGATGGTACAGTATAAATTTGTGAAAGCCTTATATTTCCGTAGACACCACGTTTTCTTCCAACATGGCTATCCATATACTAATCTTCTAAAAGAACATGCATTTATTTTTTTGGCGGATCATCGTATTGCATCGCAAATAATTTTTGCACATAGATTTTAAATGGTGATCTATAAGTTCCGGATTTCCTGCCTCTTTTGAATTTTTACGTTCCGAGGCTTAACAGTAGGAATACTTTTTTTATCTTCCCGTGGTTAACGCGTCTCACCATTCTCAGTCACTAATTATGCCAATATGTAACAATGCGAATGTATATGCACCTAGATTCTATTTGTTTAATATTACTATCAATGCTTTGAGGCAACTTTTGTTTGAGCAATTTTCTATTGCTTAAAAATTTTTTGCATTTTAATTTGCTGTTGTTTTCTTTACACATTCACTCTTGTATTATAATAGTTATCATGGTACGATTATCCTATACTAGTTGGGTAATAATTTATTATTATTATTATATAAAGGATTACGATAACGAAACTCGAGAAAGGAAGAAAATGTTAAAAGGGATCCAAATCCTGAATGAAGGGATGCCTCAATAAGGTGCAGTTGAAGATAGCGCATCGATTATTTCAAAAGTTACTCCGAAGATTTGCAATTTTACATTTACCTTTTGTAGAATATATGGGATTCAGTAAAATTAAAAACAGTTGAAAACTGTTCTAGCGCTAAAGGATAGCTCATCGAATTTAATTAAATTTAGTATGGAAAGATCATTTATATTTACAAGATCTCTATGTTTCAATTTAAAGAAGAATAAAAAACTGTGTTAATAACCGTTACACATCATTCAAAATTCTTTTTGTACCATTGGTAAAGAATTACTGGTTATAGATGTTAAGTTACTATTTAAAAAGACATCAAAATGCAAGCTTAACATTTCCTCCACGAATTAAAATAACATATGAGTGCAAGGGTTGCAGAGAACGAATCGAAATGTACATGACTGACGCATAAAGCTCTAGTCGTTACTCCTTCTTAGATTTTTATAAATTGATTTATATTTAATTGTATAGCTTTGTTATGTGTACTGCAGAAGTAGTGTCGAACAATAGTCCTCAGTTGGCATTTACAATAAAGCTCAGAGCAGATTAATATTTTGATGAGAAAATCTGTCGCAAGATTTTGACGTATGTGAAATCATAAAGATAAAATATAAGTAGAAAAATATGTTTAATTGTGTAAAGGAAATGCAAACATTGGTTTTGAGAAGTTGAAATTTGGGAAATCTGAGAAATATTCTGGATTAGAAAATTCTTAGACCTAATTTTTATTCAAATTTTGACAGACGAATAAGATTCGTTTACAAAAATCTTACCTCTATATTCATGCTTCACGTGGAAAAAAATGAGAATGGTATAAAACCTTAACTTCCATAATCTTTATGTACATTGAATAACGAACTATTAAATACCGCCTACTTGTGTCGGCACTGTGTATAGTCACAGATTTTCTCAACCAGTACTCGCAGAAAGGCAAAGGAGAACAGATAACCCATCAACTAACTAACTGGATAGTGCGAGATGCGCTAACGAAGGCTTCTTACACATCTACACAGCCACCTTTTTTTCGCCCTCCTGCTTGGTTTAACTTTTGTGACGGTGAACACCGACTTCGTGGTAAGGATGGCCACTAATTATTGATAACGAGCGAGGGTGTTAACATTCACGCCTCACTATACGCGTCCATCTGTTCTTCTCCTTGTAGTTCTACTGCTATTTCTATGCAGATTACAAGCAGATTTAGATAAGTATCTAGCGTTTTCTTCTCCTGTTTGGTCGGCTAACTTGCTTACGTAGGTGTCATTAGCATGAAGGAAATGATTCATTCTATCTCAGTATTTTAGGACGTGTAAGAATGTTGCGTTATTGACGCAAATCTGCCTGTTACATATGTATAAAGATATTGTTTCGGAAAGCCTCCTGTGTGCAATATCCATGTTACTTATATAAGATGATAAAGTGTTAAATATGGGGAAAAGATATTTCTTTTTTAAGCTAAAAATAATAACGTTAGTTTTCAAGTATATTAATTGATGTTTGATTTTAGTTTATATCAAGATGTAGGATTTTTGAGACTAGTTGTCCATAAAATTGCTGATATTTGGGGTATAATATTGATATTGATGTTATGTGTAAGAATTTAAGTTAGATTAGCTATAGCATAAAACGTATAAAAGCTTTTTGTAATAAAACTATTTTTAGTGACAATATACTATCGTAATTTGGTAATCTGTTTTGGGAAGGCGACGCTGAAATGAATATTTTTTGCATACACAAATTTTTCGTATAATTTTCGATTTTCCTTATCGAATCATGTAGGAGCAAATTTTAGTTGATTAAAGATTATGAAATAATTTTTCTATTTTTTATCGAATCACTATCATGATACAAGTTCCAAAATTGTTTATTTCTCGTTACACAAATTTTAATTTTTATAGAATAAGTCCTTGCTACATATTTTAGCAAATTACCTCTGGGTGTTAACAATATAGTTAAGTTTGAATTTCTTAAGGAAAAATCTCTAACCTTCTAGTTTACGTTGAGCCATACACAATTATATCATTTATACAGGTTTTCTTTGCTAAATCAATTCTGGCTAATTTATTATAGTGTTGGATTAATCCATGTTATTTCAACTGTTTGTATATACAGGGTTTAAAAGACGAAAGATAAAATGAACCAAAATATTTAAGTACGATTCTCAACCATTTTAGAAACAACTAATAGTTGGTCAGCAGTTAAGGTTAAGAGTACCGCAACATAAATATCGTACTGCTGCAAAAGTACAAATAATGCTTTAGAGAGCAACTTCAACAATATTACTATGAATTTCGGCACCCTGGTGGTGATGATCTTTTCCAAATATTCTTCAAATTTGCCGCTAAATTACTTTAATTATTAATTATGATGTAATATTATGCATATTATGGCACTACTAACGTTTAAATTATCGAATTGTTGTACAGGCTGAGGATGGAATCTAAATGTCCGGATGCATTTATTTAGTTTCCACCGTTGGTATGACCAATGCTAAAATTACAATTTCCTTACAAAAAATTCTAACTTTATCAAAATAATAGCATTTTTGATGTTTGACGTATGTTGAAAAGTTTATTAGAGACCGTATATACGAGAGCGACCTGAAATCTTTCCGGAAACGGCAGGAGGTAGCGCAGGAAGGCTGAAGTGGATGCATTGGTCGGCAATGGCAAGCTTTTTTATGGAAACTGTCAAAATTTCAGACGTCTAGCGGCAATAGTTGTTTAACAGTGTGTTTTGTGCAACAAGTCGGGCGGTTTCGCAAACATGGCTAAATCGAATTTCATGCCGTGATAAAATACTTCTGGATGGCTGGGGAAACGGACACGTAAATTCGAAATATTTTGCTAGAGGTTCATGGCGGATGTACTCCATCATTTTCGACCATCAACTTTTACGTGAGCGAGTTCAAACGTGGCCGCAAAAGCACAAGTAACGAACTAAAACCGCTATCAACAATGAATGGTCGACAAAATTCATAATGTCGTATTGGCCAGGCGAACCGGCTCCGAAGAAAGCAAAGACCGTTTCATCGGCCGGAAGGGTCTTGGCAACCATTGTTTGGAATTCCCAAGGTATGATCCTTATCAACTATCTGCAAAATGGAAGGACGATCGCGGGGAAATACTATAGCAATTTCTTGACCCGATTCGATGCAGTATCGAAGAAGAAACGGCCTTGTTTGCAGCGAAAGAAAGTAGTTCTCCATCACGACAATGCATCGGCTCATTCATACCGCATCGTCGTGTCCAAGTTGAATGAGTTGCGCTACGAATTAGTCTCTCATCCTCATATTCACTGGATCTAGCCCCCAGCGACTATTTCCAACTCCCAAACCTGAAAAAATCACTGGAAGGACAGAGATTTGCCTCAAATGAGGAGGTTATCGGCGCTACAGGTGGCTATTTTGCAGACCTCGAAACATCCTACTTTTTCGACAACTTGAAAAGGCCGGAGCACCGTTTAAAAAAGTGTATTGATCTTCGAGGAGACTACATCGAAAAATAAAAATAAAAAACGACAGCGATACCGTGCTTTTCTTGTCGATTCCGGAAACATTTCAGATCGTCCTCGTATAAAGCAAATCAATTTCTTTTTGCAATCAGTCAATCTAATAGTTTTGAAAATCAAACACAGGAAGTCGTCTGTGAAGGAACGATCTTTAATAGTTAGTTTTCAATCTTTCATTTTGATACGTGTGTACATTTTACGTTTTTATGTAAATATTAAGTTTTCTGTTTTGTTTTGAGTAAACGTAAGCTTTCAAACTCAATTTTGAAGTGTCGATAAAGACACGTTATTCGTCTGAAATGTGTTCATAATCTAAAGCTACTGTTCTAAATCTTTGACATTGCTGTAAAATGAAATACCATCACCTGTTTAAAGATATTTGTCTCTAATGGTTACGATGTGCAAAAATGCGTCATGTTCCAGGTAAGAACGTCGATCCTTACAGTTTGAAACGTAATATGTAATTCAGATTCAAATTAGGCCTCACTCAATTTCAAATTTTGTTAGGTGTGGTTTGTCTTCTTCAGAGGGTAAATGTTGCTCCTCGCTGTTTTACAACTCTAAAACTGGCGATTTTGTCTCTGGAATAATGTGTTTTCCGTTGAAATCCATAAGTCTTGCCATAGCCAATACTTCTGATGGAGGCAGTGAACAACTAGTATATGGCAGCTTATGATGTACTAACCTTAAGGAAAACCCGCAATATTTCGGCCCAAATCATAGGACGTGCAAATGGTACAGCAACGTTCTTAACATCTAATCAGCCTCGTAAGGTAACAGCTCATTGTGTATATCTGGTATCTCTTAAAATGGAACTTTAACGTAAGATTACACTTGCATGAAATTTACAAACGGTACAAATACCTTACACGCGAACTCAAGTAGTTCACACGCTCCCAATAACGCTTCAGACAACAAGAATAGCTTTGTTTGAATATCTTTCGTTTGGTTGTTATAGATGCTTTATTGGATGTGATAAATTTCTATCTGCTTTCTAAACTATTGGAATTAGCAGAAAGGAAGTTTGCAAAAAAGAATATAAAAGTTTGATAATGGGCACAACGGATTCATGAGAAAATTTAACCTGGTCTCTAAACATTACTTGTTACAGTCTTTTTATACTCACGTGGTTCATGTTTCTAATTTCCCAGAAATAGTAATTTAGATTTTTAACACTAACTACTTTATGTATTTGCAAATTCTTGCGAAATTAATCTCGAATCATAAAAGGCATTTCGTGCATTGGTTCGTCGCTTCTGGTATAGTTTTCTCGAAGTGGAAGCGCATGCAACGAACACACCACGAACGGAATAGCGGACACATGGAGCTCCCGTCTGTCCCATTAATGTTAATTGGTCCATTCGTAATACCACATCAGTACTTCATTATATCGTAAATCAAGTTTTGATGGAAGGTTATTTTCGTCGCTCTCTCGTCAAAAAGAATATTAACGCGGGTCCGAACAAATTAAAGACCGCTATTATTATTAATCAATAAAATCGCATTGAAAAAAGAAAACAGGAGGCAATTTATGATGAAATCGAGCGTGATTTAAGGGCCGGCATGAGCCTCCGCTAAGATTAATGGATTTGTTTTAGGGACAATTTCATATACGAAATGAATCATTTTAACTCGTATTGGTGACGTACTCGACTTGCAGAGTTTAAAGTAAATTACGGAATCATTATCCCGAAGAAAATCCGATGTTGTGCTTGCGAAAGAGCAAGAACCACATACAGGTCTTCCAAAACCTGAAACCAAATTGTATATTAGTACTGCGACAGCTACTAAAATCCATTAAAAAACTGTACACTGAGAGAATTGTAGAATTGATTCTAACAATTCTTGTAGTTCTAAGAAATAAAATATTATTTCAATAGTACTATTTTTAAAGCAAGCACATTTTTATAGTTGTTCATTTAAGGTTGATCCAACAAAGAAAGAGCGTTGGTGTCCCTTCAAGAATTTTAACCAAATTAATTATTATTCGCAATGCAGCGTTTCTAGAACATGAGTCCACATGTCAACCAAGTTACCAACCGGGTGTGAAACGACTACAAAATATGGAAATAAAGTAAATTCTTTGTATTAAGTTGCAACATTTGTATCTTTTCTTATAGCATGCATTTCTAGTTTTTGTAATTTCGCACTAACATTGGCCTTGTTTATCGAAACGATTCGAAACTTTCTAATAATCATATCTGCACTTTATAGCTTCACTATACGCAAAATATTAACTTGAATATTTATTACTATTCAGTCAACTAAAATATTTCACTATTTTAGTTGTTATTTGTTCTACGCTTTGAACAAATCCTGAAAGTTCAGTGCTCGTGTTTAAAAGTAAATAATATAATAGTTCGGTGGTTAATTTTTTTCTCGATGTACGTGTACCTTCTATCTTATGTTCGAACATGTACTATATCGATCTGTAATAAGAACATGAACTAACGGAAAGAGAAAAATTGGATCAGTTATACACGTATATATGTCCACGTATCTTACTCTAACAGATACAAGAAATCTAGCAAGGGTCTTTTCTTTCCCAAGAACACAACAATAAGTCTATTAGATTATAATTACTGCAATCGGTGTCGAAGCTACAGGGTGATATTTATATGTAGATTTGCTATATTTCGATTTCTATGACAGGTATATAAAAAAATTAATTAAAATTTATTAAATATCTGTACGAGTAGAGTTCATTAATGTCGCTCTATTTTGTATCACGTTTAAGTTAAATTGTCCATAAGACATACAGAGTTACTCCACATTTATTCATTACTTGTAGCCAATGGTTGTTTTCGCATATTAAATATCTCAGAATTGCTGTATTTATCTCTAAAGTATACACTATATAAAATGATTGATAAACATTTCCTTCAACAAAAAGTGGGTAAAATGTTTAATAGTAGAAATTCAATGTTTCTGAAAAATATAACTAACCATATTATAAACCTATTTGCGTGTTATACGATCCCGTATAACTTATATACATATAACGCTATTACGTATGTATACTTTTCAATTCAACGGGTTAGATTAATGGTTTCTGTGTATCCGCAATATGGATTATATATCATTAGTGCTATTAGCTTCTCTGAAATGCTTTGTAAACAAAAATAAAGAAAAACAGAGTTAAAATGGTGCCTTCTGCGTAACTACAATATACAAATATTTATACGACGAGTGCAACGTGTTTCATACTGCTGCTCATAGAACCACTGCTTACAATTAGATTGGGTTTGATCTTCCAAATAATAGCATGAGCTTGCTCATCCCTTCTCTGAAGTGCATCAACCAATCAGATTAGAACAATAGGGCTAAACTAATACTACCACTTTTCGAATATGTTCCTTTTATGTATATTCTCTTTAATTGTATCACTTACTGACTGCGGTTAAAATCTTTAATGGCAGTGTAATGTTTTCAGTTATTCATTCAATTTTAAAGTTGCTTATTTTAATAGTAATAATAATATTTTTGTTAATACCCGCACGTCATGTAGGGCTTTTCTTATCCTTTCTAACAAAAAGTAAGTACAATCGTAATATGTATCCAAAAACAATACATCCTAACCATGCCACTAGGCCAATAGGCTGTCAGTGACAATTCGTTCCAAATTACAAATTGTGTACTATAGATATAGTTTGTATACTAAGAAACGCAATCTAATATCGTTTCTAGGAAAAGAGATAAAGGGGTGATAATAATATAGGAGGTAACAATGATCCTTCCCTTAGTACGCGTAGTAAGGTGCACGTTCATGCTTGTTCGCTTTTGGAAGAGACGGTGGTATAATTCACAGGTATAGCAGTAAACTCCACTCACATAAATTTATTAATTATGCGGAACGCAGCGTTTCGAGAGCACGTGGACCGTCGGTAAGATGGTTGACAATGAGAGTCCACGTACTCTCGAAACGCTGCGTTCCGCATAATTAGTAACTTTGTGTGAGTGGAGTTTGCTACTATACCTGTGAATTATACAACACAGTCCTTGCAATCGTTAATAGACGGTGGTATAGGCAAATATGGGCGAAGTGTATGCAAAGCGTTTTGAAGCAATGTTTTTGTGTTCACCCAAAGGGTTCAAAAATAAGTATTGCTTACCACAGCATGCTCCAGAAACTATTGCTCTCGGAGAAACACTGACAAGCGTGCTTAAAATAGGCACCAGAAAATATCGTCAGAGACTGGAAGAATGTGGTGTTTGCGGACGAATCTTGTTTTTGGGCCCGGGTACCAAGAAGCAAAGCGTGGTGTAGCCGTATAAATCGGATTGTCGAACAAACTGTAAAACATGCAGTGAAGGTTGTTGGGAATGTTTTAATGTTCGTGGTTTTGGGACAGTACGCGTCTTTACTGGTAATTTAAACGATCAGGAGATGGTGCAATTATACAAAAAAGGACTACTGATATCTACAAAGGTCTGGTTTAGGAATGGTACTGAGAACTGGATTTTACAAGAGGATAACGATCCAAAACACCGAAGCAGATTACAACATTGGGTTGGCCCTCGTAGTTCCCGGATGCTAATCCGATCGAGAATACGTGGGGTATCATGAAGGACAAACTTTGATGTCAGCGTACATATAAAATAGAAGAGCTATCTCGTAGCATAAAAAAGATATGGCGTTCATTATCTACGTTTTACCCTGAAAATTTGGTAGAAAGCATGGAAAAATGTTGTCAAGCTATTCTGGATAGTTATAGAGATTGGAGTCCTTTTTTAATTTAGCGTGTATTAACTTTGAAAATATAAATACATATTTTTTTCATTAAAATTTGTTTTAAGTTTGGGCCCTGTGCTTCTTGTCATACAGACTATACATACCAACTTTAACAAAAATTAAATCTATTTCCAACAAGGTTCCAACCTCACTGTACATATATATGTATATATACTGCATCAATAAGATTCATTTTATAAGTATGCATTTAAAATTGTTTATTTTTTCCTTATTTTCTTTTTGATACTTTTCTTCCTCTTCCATGCGGTTTTTTAATTTGAGTGTTTAATTCAGTCATTCAACTGTGCCAACCAACTGTGAAGGTTTGTCTTTACTTGTGCAAGACTATACAGATTTAACATATTTTCCAGTAAATCGTTGAAAATTTTCGGCAATTGCGCACTAACTAGTCGCTCACCATGTATGTTACTTGCCTTCGGTACTACGAACCTACCACACTACCTTGCTCTTGTAGTATGAGCGTGAACAATAGTTCGCAGATGGCTTAAAATAGTTATTGGTAATGACACGAAAAAATATATAAATGTTTTATACTTAAAGTATTACACTTTTTATATACATTGCTAATATTTATACTTGGATTTATATTTTTAGTAATTCTTCCCTGTGTAGATTTCAACCGACTGATATAACTTATTGATGTTTGCCCCCGCACAGATATTCCATATAAGAGAACCGACTCAGCTAATGATGTAGTAAGTAACACATCCTTTGACACAAAATCACTCAAGTAATAGAAACAGTTTACGAAATGGTTTATTTTCTTACTAATTTCTCCTATATACACATCCAACAGAAACCAACTGTCTATATAAATACCCAAGCACTTTTGGTGGTGCACTAACTCTACTACACTGTCACATTCGCAATTTTTATTATAATCCATATACACTATATGTAAGCAATTTGAATCGTGCACAACCAACTACAGTTAACGCCTGAATGTGGTGACGCAATATACATTAATTTTGTTCTAGAAGTATTAATTAGTAAATCTTTCTAGTGCGCCTACAGCTGACATTTATAAAACTCCTTTAATAGCATATCTTCGGCCTTCTTAAGATTCTTGCCTACTGCTAAAATTAATTATAGAAAGCATTTACAATCCTCGAAACAGTAGTGCATGTATAGAGGAGATATAGTAGAGGCTCCAAAATGCTACCTTGGAGTACTACTGCCATCAATACTCGCATAGCCTCATTTCATCTCCTACTTTTACACAAAATCGTCTGTTAGCCAAATAACTCCTAAACCAGTCCAAAGGAGGTCACTTAATTCTCAGATCCGCTAACGTTGTCAAAAGCTTGTCGCGGTTGATTCAGTCAAAAATTTTGCTAAAGCCAATAAGAATGACTAACACTTATTTATATTCATTCAATTATTCATAATATTAACCACGCGTCCCAAAAGATTAATGGTACCCCCATTTTTCGGTATCCATACTGCGGTTCATTCAGAATTCGGTACTTCTGTAGATAGTCGTGCACTACATTTGCCACATATTATTCAATAATTGTATCAACACCACACTCAGAGAAGTGTTTTCTTGCATCAAGAAAATAGATTTTCTTACAACAATGTGTCTTTATTCAAGTAAATAGTTTTTCTTCAAGACTAAAAAAATATTTAATATAAGAAAATAATATTCTAGAAATTGTATTTGCATCAAGTAAATATTTTCTTGTGATTAGAAAATCAAATAAATGCAAGACAGAAAAATGTTTTTTCGAAGTAAATCATTTAGTCTTAAGTTAAGAAAATGTTAATGAAATTGTAGTTTAAATGTAGGTTTAACACAGTGGTTATTATCTCCCCCATTTGGCTTAGTGGTAAAAGTCAGGTGGAATACGAAAATCGAGAACAAGAATAAATCGAATTCCATCCTCGATGCGACGACAGTTTCAGTAATAAAAAAAATACATAGGTAATACGTCCAGCACAAATCATCGAGCGTATGGATTTAATCTGGCAAATATATTTAGCCCTTCTCAGGCTATACATCCTGAAGATTGCCGGAACGTTAGACAATAAAAATGGGATTGATTCACAAACGATGAAGGAAAATAGTCCAAACAACAAAAACAACTCTCTAATTTATAAAAATATTTTCAAATTTTCTGCAAGATTTTCTTGAATCAAGTTAACAAATTTCTTAAGCAAAGAAATGTTATTGTTTTATTACAAATATGTAATTCTCTTTAACAGAGAAAAAAATGCCGAGAAAATATTTCTATTGATTTGAAACAGTAATTCTAGTGTGGATAACTAAAACGATTATTTTCTTGAATGACGGCGGACAGTCTTGATACAAGCGTTTCTCTGCGTGTAGACACAGAAATAGGCCTATGGTTTGTATATGCTTCCTTCTTCCCATTCTTGTAGACAGGAGTCACCACTGTAACTTTCAGTAAGGAATCGTTAACAGCATCTCTAAAGGATAAATTTATCAATCTAATAAGTGCGGGACTGACGATGTTCACACATTCCAATCACATCTACTAACACTATTACATCCCGGAAATTTCTTCCCCACATTCACAATCATGGAAAGTAACCTGCGCTGTGTAATATCAGGTACATTAAAAGGATTCTTTTCGTGTATACTGACATCTCAAATCATTTCTTTTCATGTAGTCATACTATATAACTCTTCCTGGCAAATATGCTCACCAGGTAACACTACAGAAGCGAAAGTTTCACAAAACTTTTTAGCAATTTCTTTCGTTGTGGTTTTCGTATGTTTCTCTAAGATATTTTCTGTTTGCAGGACAACCTAAAACTTCGTTGACACATTTCTATGTTTCCATCATATTAATATGATTATTCTCTTATTTCAAAAGGGATATTATTATATATTGTAATATAATATTAAACTATTTGTAGTTATTTGGGAGATGAAAATCTAAGTTTAGTATGTTATGATGATGATTCGGGTTGTTCTAAGCTCTAAGATTATACTTATTTTTATAAACATACAGTACAGTCTCTAATATATAGATTGCTATAACTGTTAACAACTTAAATTGCTTGACATATATTCGACACGACGTTTGCTGCGAAATCCCCGCCAATACTCGGAACCCTCTGTTTTGGCACAAAAGTGGTTTTTGTACGAAGCTGCTAGAGCTCCATATAGTTATGCCATAGCTTAAACGCCATTCAGTGTCTGAAATGTATTAGTCTTTTAACTACGTAGTTGACTATGGATCTCAAATGTCTTAGTTTGGAGATTGACTTAGATTTCAGTGAATTAATTGTATCAATATGTTTATTTCATTTCAGATCTTGCGAAACGGGTATCCCTATACTTTTGATCGACGTTGCCTGCTTTATTGTGTTATTCCCAAATACAAGACGAAGACTCGGTAAAACGTGCGATACTAAATATTACATACGAGGGGAGGTCCAGAAGTTCGTGGAATGGAAGGGTTTTAAATAAAATAAAACAATAAATTTATTTTTTCTTTACAATATAATCACCCTTAAGCACAATACATTTATTAGATCTATGAATTAATTTTTCTAAACCATCAAAAATATTTTTTATCTTTCGCCTCAAAATGGGCCAAAATTGCCTGCTTGCCTCCTCATCGTCATCGGAAAACTTTCTTCCACGGAAGTCTTTTTTTAAATTGAGGAACAAATAAAAATCACTAGGTACCAGGTCTGAACTATAGGGTGGATGGGCTATTGATTGAAAACCATGGTTGTGCAGAGCAGCTATTGCAACTTTGCTCTCACAAGAGCACATTGTCTTGCAAGAGCAACACACCCTTGGTCAATTTTCCTCGACGTTTTTCCTTGATGGCCTCCTTTAATTTTTCTAATATCGCTGCATAATATTCTCCGGTTATGCTCCTACCTTTTTCTTTGTAGTCAATCGATAATATCCCCTCACAATCCCAAAAAACAGTAGCCATCAACTTTCCAGCCGATTCTCACACTTTGAATTTCTTTGACGGTGGTGTCCCCTTTTTATGCCATTGCATGGACTCCTGTTTGGACTCAGGCTCAAAGTGATGAATCCATGTTTCATCTCCGGTAACACTCCGCTCCAAAATCTGTGCAGGTTTGTCTCCACATAGCTCCAAAAATTGTTTGGATGCACAGACGCGCTGCTGTTTCTGCAGCGGCGTGAGCATTCTCGGTACCCATCTTGCACTGACTTTTGTCATACCCAGATAGTCATGTAGGATACGCAGAATGGTGGTATCTGATACTCCAACTAATGCAGATAATTGTTTTTTTCTTCAAACGGGCACCTTGCAGTACAAATTTTTGCACTTTTTGAACGATGTCTGATATGGTGGCCTCAACTGGCCGTCCTGAGCGGGGGTCGTCTTCAATCGACTCCCGACCATGTTTAAAAAGACCACGCCACTTATAAATCATTAATTTACTAGGGTACTGTTCCCCATAAACGGTTTCCATTTCATTCAATATGGCTTGAGCGTTCTTTACTTGGTTTGTAAGGAACTTTATCACAGCACGGTGTTCAATTTCCTCCATAGTTTCAGTTTTCTTCCGGATTGACTTGTTTAGCAGGCAACTATTCGTAAACGACTGACGCTATAGGGCTGCAACTTAACTTATATACTGATGATGAGTCGCCAATCAGAATGACACCTAGCGAGCGCCCTTATCCCCACTTCATATCCTCCATTCCACGAACTTCTGGACCTCCCCTCGTAAACCATGTATTCAAATCCTCTAATATTGGGTTGGTTTTATCTTTGATGTTTTCCTTGCTGCTACTGACAATAATGATGGTGTCGTCGACGTAAATAATGAGATGATAAACGTTCAGAGGAGTTACTTTATAGTTAAGTAAACAACGTGAATAAAACCAGCGACAAACCGGCTTCTTGCGGAAGACTAATGGTAACTGACAGTAATCTACAATAGAAATTTTGCGTTTTTACAGATTTTCGGAGAAATAGGATCGAAACCAATCAAGTATCATACTTCTAATTCCCATCTTATAATTTCTCCATTAATATAATATGGTGAACACAGTCGGAAGCTTTACCTAGATTATAAAATACTCCCGTGGGTGCCTGTTTATTTTCCAATTATGATAAAATATAACTGTACATATCAGTAACAGCACTAAATATGGGTTAGCTTTGGCCAAATCGATGCTGGCTATCGGATATAATGTGCTTACTTGAAAAAGATTCTAAGCGAGACGACATGGCGTACTCTAAAAGGTTACCAATACACGAAATGAGCGATGTAGGTCTGTAATTTGATTTATCGTTCAAATCTCTCCTTTTGTGCAATGGTATTACTTACAATCTTTTAAATACCGCTAGAAAAATTCCTGATGATATCGAATTGATTTAATTGAAAAAAAAAAATTAAAGAAATAGTGACACCACCTTAAAAACATTACCAAGTTAATATCAACAGTAATAGTAGTTACATTGAAATATTAGAAATTATTTTGAATGCTATATATAATTTATTATTAGTATTTTACACAATATAACATACAAATTTGAAACGGTTACCAAAGGAGTTTGAAAACATAAACAAGATATGGAAATTAGTCGGATGACCCCATATTCTGTGAGTTATTGTCGGTGATCTATTGATACATTATTTTAGGTGGCTCTTATTAATATATTAAAAGAAATCGTTATATGCACCATATCCCCACATGTTTAACTATTTTATTTCATTTAGAAACTAATCGTTGAATTATAATTTAATATTCACTAAACGCTAAGCAGTTAAACCTGCGTGTTCACTAAGCGGCATATGAAATGCTATGAGATTGTTAATTGTCGAACGTCATGAAACGGAAAACGAGAAGATACTGACCCGTATACAACCAAGCAAAAGTTCGTATTAACTGAACGACAAAATGGCACATGTGATTCCTGTTCATTTCTCGTTCGCTTTTGCCCTATTTTAATACGTTCTTATTTTATAAGGTAAACATATTTTCTTTTTAATTTTGCCTTAATAGTACTATTGGGTACTTAAAGTACTACAGCTTTTATTTAATACTATAATCTTTTAAGCAAACCCTTTCAAAATAATTTACTACATTTCAATGAAATTTGTTTCATAATTTAAAGTAAATCTACTTTCCTCAGCTCTATAATAGCGGCATATGTTGACGTCTTACTAATTTCTTAGTTTTTCTGGATTTGGCGAGAATTAGTTAAAATGTGTTAAGCTTATGTATTGGAAATATTTCTCGGGTTTTGTTGTGAATTCACTATTTTGCTTGCCGTTTCGCTGATAAAGACTGTCTTTGGAAACCTTCTAAAGAAGCTGCAGCATGATCAGCGAAACGTCAAGTCAAACAGTGAATACACGACAAAACCCGAGGAACATTTCTACTATGGACTACGGTCGTGAAAGCCTACACTCAAGCTTATGTATTATCTAAAATTTCTTTTACAGGGGTTAATAATTTAAGCTATCTTCGATGGATTTGTATATAAGAAACACATCATATGAAAAGAAAGTTGCTTCTACAAGAAACACATAATGATTTCATTTTCTATGCTTACAGAAAATGCACTTAGCAAAATATACGTGAACATATAAATTGAATACGGACAATAAGGGCATTGGGCAAGAAACTGCTGGCGGACATTTCTAGTATTTGATACGATGTTGGAAGCGTTAGATTATTGAAGATATCCCAATTCAATTGTAAATGTTGGCCTTACTATACTGCCAAGTTTTGAAAATATCCCATATACCTTTTATATATCGATCAATGCAGTTCCTCGTGGGGCATTTTGTACATTATGTTATAATTTAGTATTTTTTTCTCCTTTGTATCAGTCAGGTAAAATAATCTGTTCTGGTTACTCCATATGATTTTATTTTTCTCTGCTACACGTTTCGAGGTTGTATTGCTCCTTCTTGGGGGCAATAATGGTAATAGAAACGCCGAACTTACATATTGTACTTTCTACAAAAACTCCATAACTTGTTTAAAATATTATATAACAGCCACAAACATTAAAATTATATTAAAGTTATTCTGTAAACCTATAAAAAACTTTTAAATATATTATGGAGTTTTCGTAAAAAGTACATGTATATTTTATAAGAAATTACTGTTATTTAGTTTTATTAAAAAAAAACTAAATAATACTAATATTATTGCCTTGAAGATAATGTAAGACAACCCTGAAATGCGTTGGAAATAAAAATAAAATTAAATGGAACTATCAGAATAGATTACCCTATCTGACCGAAAATTTCTGATGCAAAAAAAAAACTAAATTGAAAAATCATTACAGTCAATTAAAAATATGCATGTAGCCAAAGTAGGCCAAAGTAGATGGCCGTTTACGATTAAGAAAATATTCCCATATCGACAAAAGCAACATCCACACCTCGTTAATTACACACAATATTAGAAACAGATATTGGAAGCTCGGTTAAGTTGGATTGTAATTGTTATAAATGTGTAACAAATAACGGAAATATTTGACTTTAGTAATTTAGTATATTTTTTCAATAGTATATTTATAAAGATATTTGTAAAATGTACCGTTGAAACAGAGATACCAACGACTTGCACATTAATTCCATCTTTTTCTTTGATTTTAACTATGCTTAAGTTATTTTAAGACTTACTTCAGAACAAACATAGTTAAAAGCGATACGAAATTTAGTACGTACGTCTTGTCCCTCTCTAGAACTTAATTAACCGATAGAAGAAATACATAATTAATTAAGAGAGGAACCGATATTACCAACACGTACATCGAAAGAATCAGCGGTCTTTTATCTTGTTCTTGTGCTTTTAAATTTAAGCGCTTCCCTCGTCGCTTCGGACGACGACAGCAGCCAGGTACATATTTATCAGACGTTGCCGGGCGCTCCGGATTTAATATTTATGGTAAATCGACAGAGCGATATATTTAAAAAACAATTAGAAATGTCCGATGAGTCGTTGTGTTTTTGTTCGTATAGATTGCTAGAGCCTGATGCATGTGCCGAGGGTGAATGTGTGGAACGTGTGGAGTTGTATGGAAGCGGTATCTACACGAGAATATTAGCATATTCGAGTGTACGCGTTTGGAAACAGGGGGAAAGGATGCGGAGCGTAGGTATGACTTGAGAAAATATCATGGGTGTCGCTCGTGTACAAGGAGGGAAATAATTAACGTAAATTTCGCTGTTGATATTGCTTTCTTTTTCTAATTCAAAGATCGAAAAAGAAATTTGATTATTATCAAACATATCGAAGCTTTCGAAATTTCCTTCCCTAATCGCGGCACTTATCAATATTTTATGCATCTGCCAAATTGCATTTTTCACTTTTAGGTTACTGTCTCACATACGGGATGTATCCAAATATTAGATCAAACAAAATAAAGCAATGGTTTATTATGTGACAGATAGAAACAATTAATAAAAACAGAGCTTGTAACACTTAAAGTACAGCACACGCTATAATTAACACAACGTTAATTTGTTCCAAATACAGAGTGATTAATTTCAACTGAAGACCCCGTGATCCAAAATATTAAGTTAGCGTGACTGAGGCTATAACGGTAGCGCGAAATCATGTTTGTAAACATAGTTTTGACAAATTTTGTGAGGGCTATGTCAATTTTAAATGATTTCGACATAAAATGTGATTTATACTCGAATATATATTTCTAGACATATCAAACTAGAGGGCAGTTATAGGAACAAATTGTAGAAGGGAAGCTCATAACAAATACAATTTAAAGACATATTCACATGTGATTAATAAATGCAACAAATTACTACATCAAACTAAATGTAAAATAAATAAAAACTAATAAAAATCATATATGAACATCCTCATTTTGCTAGCACATATCACACATCTTTCTACGTCATTACATGCATTTTGTAAAGTTTACATAAAGTAAACATATATACACACTCAGCGAAATTTATATAGTTCCATACACGCAATTTTGTAGTTTTCCTATAAACATTTAGCAACGGTATAAGTTGGCAATTACCTAGAATTATATTTCTGAACGTAAAGAAATAGCAGAGACATTATTTTGTCAATATCACAATAATTAGACATGTAGGGGAGGTACCTGCCGTATAAACGTATAAATACGAGGGAAATTTTTGTAATTTCACAGAGTTAAAGAGATATCCTACGAAATCAGGTGTAAACAAGCCTCCAAACATCCTCAAAACTTTATTTATTGTTAAATATATACATTATCAAAGTCCACATATCAGTTGATAAATATTCCAAGAGATAAACTGCTATCCGAGAAGGAAAACACAAAAATAAATTGTTATAAAGAGGTAGGGTTTTCAAACAGAATCATAACTAAGAAAATAGGAGGATCCCATCATCTCATCAACAATTTTATAAAGTTGGACAATTGCTACGGCGAAAATCGCTTTAAAGGGTGTAATCAAAAGCTAACTCGAAGGTAGCGTTCACTGTAATGTAACCCCGCAACAAATAAAATGTAATTTAAATGTATCGGTAGCAAACAGACGCGTATAACAAATTTTATCCGACACTAAACGTTTTCGGTGGCTGACACCCTTAAAAGAGACATGCAAACAGGCAAGACTGAAATTTGTGCAAAATCATAAGAGATGGAATATGAATGGAGCAACGTAACATTTTCTGACCGGGAAAAAAATTAACTTGAGCAGGCCTGATAGTTTCAAATGTTTTTAACACGATTTGTGCAAGAACACTGAAGTTGTGTTGAAGGAGGAGATCAAGAGCTTTTTATGTAAGACACCACAACTTAGAAAAGGTAGAAATTACAGACTGTGTATTTGCAGATGATGTGGCATTGATAGCCGAAAATGAAGTAACTTTACAACACAACGTAAACGTTTGGAATTACACACTCACTAAGTATGCAATGAAAATTAATGCAGACAAAAGAAATGCACGTATAACTTGGAGAAACAGAAATACAACAAGTTAGAGATTTTCAGCATTTAGAAATTACAATACACGAGAAAGAAAGACATGAAGAAGAACTTAACAAGAGAATACAGAAAGCCAACAAAGTATACTATGAACTCAGGATTTTTAAACAAAAAAGAAATAAAACAGACAAAAGCGACGGTCTACAGAACAGTATTCAGACCAACCCTTATTTTTGGATGTGAAACTTGGGCACTCAACCGTCAAGAAAAAAGTAAGATTCAAACTCTGGACATGAAATATTTAGGCATAAGAGCAAAGAACGTAACTAGAAGAGATATGAGAAGAAATGAATAAATTAGACAAGAGCTACAAACTGAATCAATAGAAAGCTATGTTGAACAAAAACAATTAGCATGGTGGGGACATCTACAAAGGATAGACAATGCAATTCCGGTCAAGCAGTTTTGGAAAACAAAGATACAGAAGAAAAGAACAAGAGGGTGACCAAAAGGAAGCTGGGATAAAGAAATAACCAAAAGAAAGGAAAAACTTCGGATGAAGCTAAGAAAATTGTAAAATACAGACAGGACTGGCTAAACTTTGTGAAACGTTAGGAAACAAATTTAATCTATTCCGACACCCAACGGGTAAAAGGGTCTCCTTCATTGTATACATGTACGTATACATACGTACGTTAGGACGTACCCGGTTCTTCTGGAAACCAACGCCGAACAAGGGATGAAACCCGAGACAACAGAACATCTTTCATCCGTGAAAATATGCGCTACAATATATATATGTATGTGTAATTTTTTTGTAATTTTGTAATCAACCTTATAATTCACTTTTTCGTATTGCTGCAGAAAACTTTTCTATTGAAAATTAAATATTATACAATGAAGCGTAACGGAAAACGTTTTTGTCTGATAGGTACAAATATACATAGATATATATATATATATATATATATATATATATATATATATATATATATATATATATATATTATACAATTTGGAAAGAAAAGTTTAGTCAAAGATGCTGATTACTTCCTCTAACATCAATTGATTAACGTAACAATAAGGCAGGGTTAGCACAAAGCTTGAGAATTTGACACCATGAAAATTCGAAGCAAATTTACGAAATTTATTCCCCCTTCCGCTACTATTTTTAGGAGTTTTCAAATGTAAATTTAAAGGAAAAGCGCCGATGGAACTGATAAGATTAATTGCTAGAAAAAGAAATTAAACTTTTTGACTTCATGTCACTGTGCTGAAACGAGAAAAAAACTAAATAGAATAGGATAGACGATTTTTTAAAGCTGTTCTTTTAATGTGATATACGCATATTTGAGTTCATGCTACTTTTACAAAACAAGTAAGAACGTTATCGTTAGATAAACTCATTTCACAAATTCTTGAAAAACTAGAATATAAATCAAAGGTTACGTATACATATTGTAATGATATCAAATATTGTCTATTAATTATCAATGAATTTTTCTAAATTTTACTAGTTTCCTATTCCAGATATTTTCTCGCCACTGTTTGGTACACGCCGTTATTTTTATTATGGTTGATGTTATAAGTTGGAGACAATGTACTGCTAGTACTCCCTCTTTATGGAATTTTAGCACAGATATTCAATCTGTACAGGTTTCTTTCTAAAGTTTTACAGATATCTACTTTCAGTATTCTTTATTAACTCATAATTCATAATTTCATGTTTAAAAAAAAGAGTCCCTTCAACAGCACCTGCAGAGGAGACGTAAACTTTACTATCATTTATTATATATATATCGCTTTTCGTAAACATATTTTTATATAAATAAATATTTACAAATTCGTTCTTATAAAACGTTTAATATACTATACTCACACATTTCAATCATATTGTATAAATATGTATTATTACGAAATAATATCTCATAATCTTCAAAATTTCACGTACGACGGAAGGATGGCACCACTGGCAGCATTTACCTAAATAATTTCACTCGTATCAAGCATGTGTCTACTGTGTGGCCTACTATATAGGCAAACAAATGTGTTACTATGGATATATGTAGAAACACATCGTACCAGTCACACATATTGACATCGTCTCTCCTGAGAATAATCAGTTATTTTCTCATATAGATCTTTAATTTACAAAGATCTTCGATTATATTCACTCATAAAGTGTATCAGCTGATACTACAAATAAAATCTGGAAGTTCCGGCCACATTTATTGGAAGCCGAAGACCAGTTCATCTTAAAGGCGAGAAATCACGTGCGAGTGAATACGGTTTCAAAGATTAAAGACGTCGAATCTTCATAAATTCCTCAAAATTATTTGTATATATTGCTCTCATTTTGTTTCGCATATTAATTAGAATATTACATTTGGTTATTTTAATTAGAAAACATTATTATTTAATTTAAAAACAAAAAGAACAAACCCATTTAAAAAAATTAAAGAGCCTGAGATACCACCACAATATATATACATATGTATATATATGTATATATGTATATATATGTATATATATGTATATATATGTATATATATGTATATATATGTATACATATATATATATATATATATATATATATATATATATATATAGCATTGGAACAACTGAACTTATTTATATTATCCAGCACAACGGTCGCTGAACTACGCCACTGATTTTGTCTTCATTTAAAAGTCAAAAGGGACCTTTTTCTATCGTCGACGCTTGCCGTTGATGTCTTCATTCTGTTGGGTACGTTCCACGCACACACACACACTCACATGACTACCGATCCGGTAGCCGTATCACAAACATCGAATACCTCTTCACCTCAAATGTCTCGTTACGTCCTACATGGATACCAGCGCTGTCCATAAAACTCGACTCGAGACCGTTCTGCATATCTGAATTGTATCACTGGCACCTACATTTATTATAATCGCAGTCCTTTTGTCCGCCATCCATTCAGGATAAAATATATTGCCGCCGCGAAAAAGTCAAGAAGCACTTTGCCCATACTCACATATGAGTAAAAATAGAAGCACAATTTATGCAATACTGATTGGAGCATAAAGGTCTAAGATAATGAATCGAGAGTTTAATAAATCTGTCGTAATGACGTTTACACTAAAGTGTAATAGAATTAAAATAGTGGTCTGCATCGCTTTAGTTAGGTATTAAAATCGCTGTAGTTATTACACAAGATGTATATTACGAGTCATATCCAAATTTAGCTGATTCGCAAATTAGTAAAATTGGGCTAATATATACAAAAGGCAGTTATTTTGTATTCCTCTTCAAGACATTGCATAACACATAGATCTGACTAGTTTAAAGTGCCTTATAGAGATAATGTGAATTTAATAACGAGGTGTTGGCAACCGAGTACCTGATTTCAAGTGGCAGCATCAATACACACATTTACTATCGGCTTTATTTTCTTTAATTACCCAATACATTGTTGCTTTTTAAATTTCTGTAGGAATTCCTTGTAAAATTTGTAGTTGATACGCAATAAAGTGAATTCACCTGTCTCTGCCTCGGTATTATGTCTTAGCTAGAATTGTCTTGTAAATATTTATAGTTATTTCCTTTTTAGTAGCGGGCTAATGAGTCGATTTTTCGGATGAGAACAAACATGCACACGGTCAGCGGCACTTGCACTCTTGGTTATGCATCCGTACTGGAAACCAAGTATAAGACTATTTTAATTATATTTATTTGTACATCCTGTTTGCAAATTACTTACACGTTAATTATGTAAAGCTCTGGTTTTCATTATGAAAAAGGTGAAGTAGCGGAGAAATGCTGTAGTAAACACAACAACGGTGCTCAACAGTAAACAATGTCAAAACATTTGAGAGATTCTGCGCAAGATTGGTACAGTACCATTACGATTTGCTTTTAACCACTGGGAATTCAGGACAGAAGTGATATACATATATTCAGAACTTCGTCTCTCCATTTTTGGAATAAAATTTACTAGGTACACATTCATTTTTGGTAATAACATTTAATGTATTCACATTAGCTGAGTTCACGTCGTCGTCGTTTTGTAGTCTAGATACATGGAGAAAAATATCGACTGAAATATCATACACGCATATTTTGATTTGACAATAGTATAGAAACACTTCATACAAGGCAGAAATAAATGAATCCTTTTAACAAAATAAAATTTGGCACGTAAAATGTGTATATATAATACGTTTTTTTATGCATTACTCTTTGCTATGATTGTGAAAATCTTTAAAAAATATTGGAAACAAAGATATTAATTAAAATGCATAATCTTATAAAAGCAGGCTGTCCACCTATCGAGCATATGAGCATTGAAAGGGAATTGCATTGTCTATCCTTTGTAGATGTCCCCACCATGCTAATTGTTTTTATCCAACATAGCTTTCTATTGATTCAGTTTGTAGCTCTTGTCTAATTTGTTCATTTCTTCTCATATCTCTTCTAGTTACGTTCTTTGCTCTTCCTAAATATTTCATGTCCAGAGCTTGAATCTTACTTTTTTCTTGACGGTTGAGTGCCCAGGTTTCACATCCAAAAAATAAGGATTGGTCTGAATACTGTTCTGTAGACCGTCACTTTTGTCTGTTTTATTTCTTTTTTGTTTAAAAATCCTGAGTTCATAGTATACTTTGATCATCGAGCGAAAACGCATGTATTACTGGATGAACAAATTTGTCTGAACTTGATTCTATGTAACCGTTTTTGTATGTCAGGATTATAAAAGTAGATTTCGGTATTTGGAAGGATATTTGATTATGGAAGCTTTATATAAGTGAACATTTTGAAAACTATCACAAATTGGCATTTAGTGCTTAATAAATATTAGGTTCTACCGACAATATACCAGAAAATTTAAAGTAAGGAAGTATGCCAATGTTCATCATTTTGTGAGCGTGTTGTATAATTATTAGAATTGTCATTGTTTACACGAAACGATAGCAAATATAGCGATTTCTGAAATTCAAACAAATAGGTATAGCTCAGATAGTCCTCTCTTTATGGTAACATCCTGTATATAAAAATCTATATCAACTGAAAGAGCTTCTTAAGTGATATAAGTCCGCCACTGCTTCTTTTATATCTTTAGCTATTCAGAAGTTACGAAGAAAAAAATTTGGCCTAATTTTAAAGACAGATTAAACTCCCTAGACATGCATTTCCCACCGCGCAGGGCGTTGTTAATTAGCACCTGATGAGGTCCACAAACTGACAAGATTTTACTCCAATCGATGATTTATACTTCGGGGACTTTACTTATTAGTTATATTTTTGTCCACTAGCTAATTACTTAATATGTGCAAACCAACTAAGTTTGGATATAAGCCCTAATACGTATGTATATATCTATTTAGCTGTATTAAACTACAACATGCAAGAAATATAAATGCGTTTAATTTAATTCATTAAAATACAGTTGACCAAAAAATGCAAAATTTAATAATCGACTGTTGGCATTCTGATTAATTTTAAATTGGCAGTTAAAATACTAGAACTAATTGGTTAAATTAATTCCCCAAACATTTCATAAATATATGCTAATAACTTTACGTTATTATTATGTACCATCTGCCGTATACATGTCGGCTGTGCTTTTATAATATATTTTTTCAAAAATGTATTAGTTTAATATAAATTATTCATTTTAATTAATTATTTAATTTTAATAGTTTCCATTAACATTAATTACATTTTGACATTTATTAATGATATGTTCATGACACCATGTAGTACTAAGTGTTTTTCATTTATTTAAAATACGAACAGTGTTAACTTAGCTTCAGTGATGTGAGCCTTGGCTTTATATTCTGCATGTTTTTGTAGACGCTGTTAGCTCTGTAATATACGGATTGTAACTCTTTATTTCCATAATCGACGATACAAATCGATATGCAAATGAACCACCTAAAATTATACACTCAAATACCAGTCAAACTCAATAATAAGTTAAAAATCTGGCAAGGTAAAGTTATAGTGTGCTAACGAGGTAGCGTTTTCCAATAATGGCATTTTTAATACTGGTTATAACGTCACACAAAAATCAATTTGCATTTTTCGTGTTACTGTGCTGTAACTGTGTTACCATAACATAATTGTTCATTTAATATTTCCTCAAGCAGTTTCGCCGTTAATAGTGAAATTTGAAAATTTTTAGTTTACCTTAAATTTACGCAAATTATATTATCTTCTCCTATTTATTAATCCAGATGTGCATCCAACATTGGCAAGAACTTTTTGTGAACAAAGTATTAAATTATTAGTGAAAAAATTACATAACAACTGCCATTAGCTCAAGCCTGGAGATTAAAAGTTTCTGACTCCTTATGGTTAGAGAAAGCATAAGCAACTACGGTCAGTAATCACGATATGGGAAACAGATAAAAACAAATGAACGCAGCTTACTTGTACTTTGCGAATTGAAAATGTTTTCTCAAAGAGATCCTAATTCAGTAAGATTACAAAGCTACAACAAACATAGGGCTATTACTCTTGGAGCTTTGCCACAATGGTCGCATTTAATAAGGCGGCTTCCAAACGGAGATAATATTTGGTCTAGTCCAGTTCTAGCGATTGCATTTTATGTAAATATATATTCGGTGAGCAACAGCATTAAACGCATCAAATTCGAGCACGATTTTATTTGATATTTATAATAATAATTTTTTACATGGTTGCACGTCAAAGAATATGAGGTTAGGTCAGACTAAAAAATATAAGTTAATTTCTAACTCTTGACATGATATTTTCGAAAATGGATGATAATTAGAGTTGTTGTTTTAACCATTTCCATCATTTGGTGAACTTTCATATTCTGACATTTCGGTAGTGTGTCTACTGTTGCCCGATTAACGTAATGGTCAAGTGGATTGGACTACAAACGTCGGGATATGAAAGTTCCACGAACGATGGAAATAACCCAAACAACAACTCTAAGCTAATTTATGTGGCGTTGTGACAAATGTTATAAAAAGAGGACGTTATTGAGCGGGTAAAATAAAAAGGATTGTAAAATAACAGAGATGTTTATAACAAGCACAAAGAGCATCATTGTAACAAGAATGGTGCTCATCTGTGATCAGCTCCGACTGTTTGCTCTTTGTATAGCGTACAAATTGTAATAAACTACATTATACTACGGTATACATTAGTTATTATTACAAAATCGTGCGCTAGAAAATTGTTTCGGTTTTTGCTAGAAATGTCCAGACAGGTTAATTTTATTAAAAATAAATTTTAAGTTTCTCCCACTTCTGGTAATAACGTCATCGATAAGTTTTGACATCTGGTAGATCATTTAATTGTCTAAATAGTTTCATTAAGCTTTTAATACCTCACATGACAAAATTTTCAAATGAAAGTCACCTCAAGAGTGGAAAACGTAAATTATATTAATAACAAAAAACAAGGATGAATGCTGTTACTCAAGAGATGAAACTATTGTTACCCTTAAATCTAATTATTAAAATGCCATCCACCGGCCTCTTGACGGCGAATTCACTTTGCACATTGCGAATGACATCAGGACTAATTTGACTTACTTCATAAAATGCAACTAAAATACTTTTACAGAGTGAATTTAGTTACAACAGTATCTACTTCATGCTATTACCTCTGTACCTCGTAACTTCTTTCAGTCTCACACCTTTGTTTTCAGTGTACCTTCAGAAGTTTGCTGATTATAATAATTATGTGATTGCTTTTATCGTAAAAACCATGGCAACGTTACTTGGCAAGTTTCCCTATTCATAATAACATAAAAAAAAATCAGATTTATCTCTTTTTTATTTGTTATTTGTTGTTTATTTTTTATGAAGGAGAAATGGAGTTGTGTTAAAAATTAATCTGTTAAGTAGTGAAAGTAAATAAACTTGTATATACTCTATGCAAAGACAGATACAAGTATGGAGTTAAATCTCGCACTAATTTAACTTTCTTGACGGTCCTCCATGTCCATTTCTGGTACTAAAGTACACGGAGTCACATAGGTTAACTTTGGGAAGTGTTAATATTACACTGAAAAAGTTTACTTACGTACTTTCTAAAAGAGTTTGCCAGGCAGCGCGAAGCTGCAATTGTTTAGGTAACGTTTTCTTCGATTCTTTTTTTTTCTATTGCATCAGCTTAAATATTTATTACACAATGTAACCTTGCACTGAATTTACCCAATTTTGAATAAGTTCTACACTATATGATGTTAAAAAAGCGTTGAACTTTATTATTGTTGGAGTGAAATTGCTTCACTTTTTATAACATTTATTTTAGTACGTAATTTTATCTCGGAAAGT
Organism: Trypoxylus dichotomus; assembly: GCA_023509865.1. NCBI lineage: Eukaryota > Metazoa > Arthropoda > Insecta > Coleoptera > Scarabaeidae > Trypoxylus > Trypoxylus dichotomus. The sequence goes on along the minus strand of CM042081.1, from coordinate 24,269,215 downwards.
TAACAATAGCACTAAATTTGTTAAGAATCAACACCAGTTGGGATAGATTTTTATCCTTATTGTAACACTGAAGGTGTAGTAGTAAACTCTACCCTACACAAATTCTCTCATTCTCAACTGAGTTACGTAATTCGTCAACTATACAACCATACAGTCCATACAATCATTGTACTGATTTAAGGGATGATTATATAGTTTGATATAAAAGAGTAAATTAAAAATAAAAATGCTAGTATTGCTATTTCGATAACAGACATATTTATCAAATAGCAATTTCAGAAAATGCACTTCAATTGTGATTTTGGTAGTTACGTTTACTTCGTTCTTTTGGTTCAGCAAATAAAAATGCAGTAGAACTGCGCCGTATATTTAACTTGTTAACATGGTAATAGAAACAAATGACACTAAATGAAAAGCGTTAAATAGTCAATAAGCAAATTAAAGTACATTTCAGTAACACATCTAAAAGAATGCCCTGTGCGAGCGCCCTCTCGGGACTATCAATCCAAATATTGTTCGAGAGAAGGGTAGGAAACTGTACCCGCTTCTTTTCGCTATGTCTGACTTTTGTAGACAAGTAGTTCATTCTTTTGGCACTAGTTAGCGCCAAGAATAATAACTTGAATTGTAGGGTTAAATATGGCAATAGTAGCAGAGAGGGAATTGCAAAATAAACACCCAAGATTACACTGATGACGCCGGTTAGGCAGAAACATGTCTGTGTGTTAGCGTTTTTTGTCCCTCCTGGTGTACATTTTAGTAAAGTAAAATCAAAGATGCATTGATAGATGGTTTTGAGGAAGGATGAATTAATTTCTTTTGTTAATTCTGTAGTAAACTTCCACTACACAGAAATATACAACTTCTTATTAATATGCGCACACAAACGTCTCAATATCATTACTGAAAAGTATTGCCACCTAGACCATCGTTATACAGAAGGTGACAAATCTACGAGAAATTATAAACTACAATAAAGCCGTAGATATTTTATATATATATATATATATATCCATTTAAAAGACCAATGGAAACAATTTCTATTGGTCTCTTAGATTTTAGACTAGAGAAATGTTTTTCTGATACAGCGATTCTTATAGATTACAGCACAGATTTTGCGTAACAGAAACATTGTTACTATTGTAATCATTCACTCAATTTTCCTTTACAAGATTTGCGAACACTTAGGTGTATTAACAATGAATACAAGGATAAAGGACGAGATAAAAGTGACATCGCTTTTTAGATTTATAAAAAACGCTATCTAATGTTGTTCATATTGTATAATAACTGTATCTTCAGCACTTTATACTGAATTTCATGGTTGCAATAATTATTTAGCATAATTACTGTAATAGTACTATTCACAATCAAACAATAGCGTGGAAACTTTAGAGAACTGACTCAGGCAATTAAGCCGCTAAAGGAATATGTATGTATGTGCTGTTCTTACATGAAGGTAGTCTGTAAAGTTTTACCTACATAAATTTGGATTTTTGTGTTGCCGGTGTTCCCTTGGCAGATTGCAAAAATTAAATGATTGACATTTTGTTTAAAACTGGGTGTAAGTATATCCAGAGGATGTGATCCACAACAATTACCATTTATTTTACTTGCATTTGGCTGAATAGTGAACTATGTAATTTGAATGATGCATCGAGCGAGAAGTTTTAGAAATGACATGTAAATTTATTCTTTCAATATGCAATTTCACTGATTAATTGCATGACAAGTAGCATGAAAAGCGGCGACACTTTTAAAAACGAAATTTTTCTGTTAATATATCGTAAATGTTAATAGAAGAATTAGGAGGATGCACCTTATTATGGATGAATAGAAATAAGAGAAGCCTTGATTTTATATTACTTTCTTGTATTACTAAACTATGGGACTAGAAATTTCAAATGATTTGTAATAATTTCTCTCTGTACATAAGATTTTCAACACACCTTTAACGTCATAATGTGAATAAATTATCCCACATTATATTCACTAGACGTTAACGTGCACTGAATAATAAAATATTTAATTTGCATTAAGTATAGTAAAACATTGACTTTATAAATAGTTAAGTACCACGTCTCGAAATTGTAATTTCGTTCTTAGGAAGTTGAATATGTTATCGTGATATAGTTTTATATGTGCAACCTACGGAAAAAGCCCTTTAGGTTTCCTAAAATTTCCCATTAACGTAGAAGTAACAATCAGAAAAGCATATTACGTATGGTTTTAATTTATCTGATATATTCAAAAAGGCAAAATAACTGGATAACTATTTGCAGTTTCAACACATCTTGTTTGGAACATGTTGTGTATTATAATTTATATGGCCCCAGCAAAAATTTAGCATGAAATGGAAAATTCTTTATTTTAGATTTAAATTAGTAAAATATATGTATAAGTGACACTCGTTATAAATGTTCAGAATACTTTAATCTGCTTCGAGCATTCGCTTTATTTTAGCCTATTTTTTGTAATCTGTGATGAGGGTATCTCCTATGAGTATACAACAGTAATCAGCCAGTATTGAGGTGGACCATTTGCTCTGGTATCGTTGGTATTGTAGTGTCCTAACGAAAACGTTCGCCGTGCTTATCACTGACCTGCCCACAGTTGTTAGAGAAGGCATTCAAGTAGGAGTCAAAAAACTGAATTGTTAAGGACATATTGCACTGCAGTTCATGAAACAAAGCCATATATGCTCGACCAATTTCTTGCACTTTTCATCCATATTTTTCTTCAGAAAGATTGCTCCCACTTGACAAAATGGATTCTAAACCAAATTTGTTCTTCTTGATTGATGGCGAACGTCAAATGGAGTCGCTGAGACATTTTCGTTGAGAAAATTCCACTATCGAAGTTTTGAGGCTAGTATTTCCGCTCTTATTTTAGACAGGTCCAAATTGCGAACAAGTTCGTACAGTTCCCCCGAGGTATAGAAGGTTATTGCGCGAACATGCTTAGTTCTACTTTCCAACTAACTTGTCAACTTTAACAGGTCTTTGTAGCGACAACACCACACGTATCGCACTGAAACTTTGGATTTATATTAACTAAAGGAGGAGATTAATTCTTAGTATTGACATTTGATTAGTGCCGCCTTCTATGTTCCAATACGCAAAATTTAAAAGACATCCTTAATGATTAAGTGTTTTCACCTAAAAAGTAATTTTACTGTTGTCCTGTATAATTAGTCCTGAAATTATACGAAAACCTAAGAAGGTGAATGATCATTAATTTTAACCCTGTTAGAAAATTACCTACTTCGGAATTACAGAAATTAAGAGAGTTACACAGAAAAAGATTACGTGAATTTTGGTAAGGTTTCCAAACGATATGATAAAAACTACATTCCAAAACATGTTGATTTGTTAAATATATTAAATTTGTAAAATACTAGGAAATAAACTACATCATTGTATTATTTTTACATTTAATAGTGCTCTGCGGCTTGTATTTATGCATTTTATGCAATACCATAATTACAGAAGCAGTGTTTACCGGATTTTGTTATTTGTCCCATTTGACTAAATTCTTATATTTCACTTTTATCACTCATTCTCGAAGTTATAAACACAGTTTTTTGTCTAATTAGAGCTACATAAACTGTTGCAGGAACAAACTTCACGATTCCAAATGTGCCTTCTATGTCTATCTGGTTTGTTCACTCTATGCAATTCGTTTCTTTCTTATGTTGGAAATTCTCAGGCATCAATGTGCTTCTACCAAAGTGATCTTGGTAAGAGTATGTTAGTTTGACCATACTTGTTGTTAGTTCTAACACGCAAGTTTTCTACCACTTACTTTTTCACAACTTTACACGCGAAAATTTGTGTCTGTGTACTGTAACTGTACTTCTATGCAGGGTCTTTCTTATCCGCATGAGTACCTATTTTATATTTCTTCTACTATCTACTTTATATTATTATACAATTGTTTTAACTGCAATTGCAAGAAACTGGTCTGCACGTATGTCAAAATCCACACTGCAATATTATTTTTAGTTGTTTGTAAAATTACGTGATGATTTTTTTTGTTATTAAATGTCAATTTTTGCGTGTATTAAAAAAATCACTATAAATTTTTATGTGTTAGCGCATACTGAAATATAAATTTACAGGTTTGATGGTGTAAATATTATCCCAAAATCCTTTCCAATGTACTTTTTTCAATAAGGTTATGTTCGCATAATTATGAGCGTCACTTTACGAATTAATGCGTTTCTCGATGTGAATAGTGAAATGTACAAGACTTTCAAGTAACTATACATTGAAATAGTCAAACAGTACCGCTATTATATTTTAAATTGGCGATAGGCGTTGTTTCCCATATACACATTTACCTCATAATTCTATGTTATTCGACATATTAATTTAAAGTGTGACTTAAGCTTCTTAGTAACCATTGACCAACTATCTTAAACAGATATACGGCTTTTTGTCTAATTTTAGTGGCAACATTTAGCGGTAATTGTGTTTACCTACTGCTGCAAAAAAATTCAAGCTATACTTTGTTTAGTTTTATAGAATTAAATTTAGCGGAATTAAAGGATATTAAGTCCAAATTAAGACTGCCGAAGCGAGAGCTTTCGGAGATGCGCGCGATTCGGTTACTATCAATATTAAACATAATGAATGTAATTAATTACTATTTTAGTTTGATTATGATATTGATGTAGCCTCTGTATCAACAAAGCCTGCATCAATAACACAATCAAACTAAAATTTTAAGTAATTATATTCATTGTTTTAATATTGATAGTAACTTAGCCGCACGCATCTCCGAAAGCACCCGTTTCTGCAACTTTAGTGCAAATAGAAAATTCTTCTCTCCATGCATACATGCTTCCGTTGACTCCATATATGTACATGCGCGAAAGTATTTAAATAAACACCACCTTATATACAGGTATGTTCATGAGCAGTAGACGTCAAAGTGGGTCCATATACGATGAATAAATAGTACCTTCACGATTTTGCATTACAGCTAAATTCCTATTAAATTATGCATCATAAGTAAAATTTCAAAGTAAATTGCCCACCAAAATATGCTATATCGCATCATATGCAGTAAATAGCACCGGCGGTAGATGGAGTTATATTAGTAACGCAATTTCCTACATAATATTGTTTATTTTCACTGCTTGATACCGTTTTTTATTCGTTTCATTACCTATTCAGTTTAGTAACAAAGAAAATGTCACTACCTGAGCTAATTTTTTTCATCGAAAAAGATTCAAATTCGCAATTGACAAAGAAAATTTGTCCCCTTATAATGAATGTCTCATATAAAATTTACTGGTAGTTCAAATATTTGTATAGACATTTTTAGAAGTGGATATAACGCAGCTTTCCGCCTGAATTTAATAGTTTTATTAATAATATTAATCCATACCTTCGTATCCCCCAACAGCTTTCGCTAATTACAGGGAGAAATGGCCGGCCATTAGCTATTATTACGCCTGCCATGAAAAATAATACATAAATGTTTAATAAACGATAATACGTATACTCAGAAATCAAAATACTGAATTTACAAAGTGCAAAGAATAGAAAATTCGTGTTATTTTTCTGGATAAAAAAACGACACTTTTGTTTTGCTATAACAACTACTTTAATCTCTAAGGAATGCTTATGGGGAACTCAAAAGATAACTATAAAGTTGTTTCGTATATTCCACATTCAATTCGCAATTCGTAAGTACAATCCTTTCCCTGAGACACTGACATTTTAAACGCAAAATGGAATCTGCAGTGCTTTTCCTCACCTTTACTGTTACTTAAAATGTCATGCCACCCATTACGAGCTAAAACACAAAGAAGAAAGTAGTTTCACTGCTTTGGAATACATGTTATTTAGAAAAACATTGTGCTTATTGCTCTTTTGATTAAACAGGCATAAGGTACGTCACTTTTGCTCACGGCTTTCTACATTATTGCAGGATTTTTTAAGTTACTATTGCTTACTATTACTATTTTTGTATATCTAGATATACAAAACCACCAACTAAACCAATCATCTTTAACAGTGAAACTTGGTTCAGTAGAATTTAAGTGCTGTGGTAAGGACAATAGCAAAGTATTTCGGCAATGCAGCTTCTCCGATCGGTTAAAGCTACGTATGTATGTAATGTTACAGCTTTAAAAAACACGTCAACAGTAATTAAGTTCGATGTAATCTGATATTTAACAAAAGGAAGAAATTATAATAATTATATATAATATAATATATACAATTATAATATATATAAATATATATATATATATATATATAATACATACATGCGCCCTGAAATACTTAATTTTCATAGAAATCATAAAAAGTTAAATACAGAATAGAATATTCAAATTTATTATATTACATTTTTGGGCTGCCTTACTTTCAAACACCTCTTTATTTCCGCTATCCATAAAGTTCAACAAACAGCAAATAAAAACTTACACAAAACATATGCGTTTGAAAAATTAGTTGGTAGCAATTTCAATATTTCTTTTTTATTTAAAACTGTCGAACATGTAACTTATATTTGTTTACTAGTAAAATTTTCACTGGGAATTGTGTTGCGATAAGTTGAGTCATTATTAATTTCATATAGAATACAATATAAATAGAGTTATTTATCATATTTATTATTTCATTAAATTTACAATTATTACACTTATTATAAGTATTACATTTATCACAATTGTTATCATTCTTATTTCCGAGGTACATTGTCTCAAAATCAATGAGAATAATTAGTTCCAAAGTCTTTAACTGAACATATCTACTATTTAGTATTGTCCCCATCAAATTATTCTTCTTTGGAGTGCACGCAGGGTCTCCAGCGAGTGTTCCACTACTAGTAACAATTCTGGAAGTCTTGTTTCGTGAAGGTGTTTAGAACCTGCGTCGTGACTCTTTGGATGCTGCTTACTGTTCCGTAATGGGTACCTTTCAATTTCCGGTTAAGCGTTGGAAAAAGAAAATGATCACATCTGGACTGTAGAGTAGGTGCGGGAGTACTGGAATGTTTTTCTCTGTCAAAAATTCTCTGACCACAATATGGATAACATATGTAGCCCATGAATTTCCTTTTATTCTTCCCCAGTTTTGATGGCAAAACCGCATATGTATACTTCAATATACAGCCAGGACGGACTATGTTACTACTTTCTGATAATGAGTGTATTTTGAACACTTAATATTACAAAATTCCTTTTCCAGGATATACATATTTTTTCCACATTCTGCCATTAGCTACCTGTCTGCGAGGTCTATTTTGATCAAATAAAAATTACAAGGGCTGTTTGTTCCGTTCGTGCCGGTAAACAGTTAAGCGAGCGGTAGGAGATGGAAATGCCCAGAAGGTGACTGCGCATCTTCCTCACTACAATATCTGCCACTTGCATTACGCCATTTTCATCTGAGTTGCAGGCACATTAATATGACTTATAATTAACTCTCCCGCCATGTGGAAGTTGCGCAGTGTAATTCAATTCCTTCAAGCAGAAGGAAATAGCCGAGTATACGGTGAAAACTTTATGTCGGATGTTGCATCTGAAGACATTGTTCAACGAGTTGACAGAATGGTTCGAGAAACACGGTGGTTTACCATCAGTGAGTTGAGTGTGGAATTTCCTGAGGTTTCAAGATAAGCTTTATACACAATTGCGAAGGAACACCTACACGGACCATCTTAACTCACTGGCGTCAACATTCCATACAGAAGGGATTGGAAGGCTCGTCCATAGATATGACAAGTACATCAATCTTCACGATGATTTTATAGAAACGTAACCATGTTTGTACATAACTTTTGGCTATTTGCACTTGTCTTGTTTTTATGAGCTATCAGAAGTTGAAAAAGAAGAGCCCCCGTAAATAAGATAAATCACTTAACCATAATCGTTTAATCAACAGTCTTTTGATGCATAGTTTAAGTATTTATAGTAACTGTAAGCGTTGACTGAATGGACAACATCAATATTTCGCTGAAATTCTAGATACATGCTGCAACTTTCTTAAAAATCTAAGTTAATCTATTGTAATGATAAGGAACAGGAAATGGGAATATGTTAATTTAAAACAAAACATATATAAGTTCATTATTCGCATTTCTTTAATAATATGTATTACCAGACTGGTTTGAGTATTTTTTTACTAAGTTCTTAACGCGGAATAATAGAGATATCGCGAATTATGATAATAACTGCTCTGCCGGTATATCCCTGTTCAATTTGCATACATGCGTAATTCTGCTGTATAACTGCGATCCGAATATTTTTGTAATATAAGGAACATAAAAGCCGTACGCTATATTATGACGACTAAATAAGTAGCTATATCTAATATATAGCGTACAATACGTTCTCAATCTTTATGGAGCGCTTTCCCATCGTAATGAGCAGTTTAATGTTTACGAACAGGTATAATTAAATAGAATGACAAAAGCGGAACATAGCTACTGTTTGTGTGTATGCTTGTGTTATTGCGGACCTTTTCCCATCCACAAGCTAAATTATATACTGCTGCATAATTATAACGTACATAGCTATGATACGTATGTGTTTACGTGAAGTTCTACATTTATGTTTTTTTTTATTTATAAAAGTATACAACAACGAGATAAGAATAAAAAACTATTATTATATTATAAAATACTATCACGCATATCTTTGTTAGAAAATAGCGTAAATGGAATATTTGCTCTTGAGTACATTTAAAAATCATATGCTTGATCAACAGATGTATTTTTGTGAGGTGTGTTTAGGTAACAAATTCGTAATTGTATAGCGTTCCAAGCATTTAATTTTAGAAATAAATCGATTTTAAGTGCTTTATAAGACGAAACAGAAATATAATCGTAAAGAAGCATCTATAATGCTTGTGAATACTGTTGCAAAGATCTTATTACTATTTTCAATTTGTATGCGCTATATTTTAAAGGAGTGGTATCAGTAGTTAATTCGTGCTTATTATGTCTCTTATCACTATGATGAAAGAGATACTTATATGAAAAAAGAAATTTGTTACAATACTAAATCATTCCTTAAGCTTTAAAGCTGAACATTTAATAGTAAATACAGTCGTTGATCGTTAAATTAGAACAGAAACAATTTCAAACAATTTCGGAAATATGATTTAAGGATGTTATTCTAATTAAATAATACCTTTAATTCTTTTGTGTGTAATTACCGCTTAGCATTCTAAACTATAATTAAATTATTACGACACATATGTCTGGAAATTATTTTATTACATATACGCATTTTCAAACGATAGATAAGTACTATTCCTGTCAATAACATATGTCTTACCTGAATATCTCGTTTTGGATTTATTCAACTTTTGAAAAAAAATGACAAATGCAAGTTATGGTTTAGTCGAGTAACATTTCAACTGTTCAGAAATTTAAAGTATTGAATATGCAATCGATTATATAATTGAGCAATAAACTCACTCATGTGATTGGTTGAAAATTAAACGAAAATTATTCGTACGGTTAAAGTAAATATAGACAAATTCAACATAGCGTAACTCACTTTTTTTTCAGATGAAAACGTATTCAATCTAAAATCTACATCAAATTTCGATCACCATACACTTTTAAGAAATCATTTACACGGAAGATGCGATTAAATGTACATTCATCCATATCTATACGATTCTCACTTTTCAAGGATATCATTGATTCTCCCTATCAACGAAATTGCTTAATAAAATAAGAACCATTTACTTAGCCTCCGGGGGGTTTTAGTAAATATGCCACGTTAGAACTTCGGGGAGTCTCAGACTGGTGCACCATAGAACCAGGTGCGGCGTCGTCTATCAAGGATTTCCTCCTGGCAAATAATAATAATAGGAACAATCTATATTTATGCAACGATAATTAATTACTTACAGAACAATATACAAACAATTCGTGAAGTTACACTGTGCGCAATATAATTCAAATTATCAAACATTTCCAGGCTATACAATACATACCATAAACGTAAACAGAATCTTAAAACTTAATAAATATTCTACGAATATATTCTATTAAAGTTAGTGACCATATGAAACACAGGTGACTTGTGGAAAACATTTGTACTATGTCTATAGGTCACGATGTTTATAGATCTGTAGTTCACAATATTCGCCCAACCACCTCCCTTAAACCCTGGCACTATTTTACTAGATTAACATATTATCGAAAAATTGGAAGTTTTAATAATTAAATTGTATAATATAGAGAGTGGATACGCAAAGATCTAGGCACATTCACGGATAAGAAAACTCGGTATGTTATCATCACCCAATATGATATTATCTTTGAGTTTTGAAACACTTTTCAGCACCTCATCCTCAGTAACAAAGGAAACACCAAAAGAGAGGTAGTTGATATTTATAGTTTGCGAGGTCAACATAGTAACGTCAAATGCGTTAGAGAAATGATACGCAAAACTATTAACTATGTCTTAAGGTTGAGTAAGTTGTTCATTGTTGCAGACCATATGCCCAGGGGTCCTTGAAATTGTCCTACGACTACCAACAAGTTACCAAAACGCCTTAGAGTTATCTTTGATATTCACTTCTACCTGCATAATTATCCGAAAAATATTAAATTAGAACAAGCAAATTGCAATGATTTCTTATTATATTCATTAATGTATGGTATGAAATAATATAATAGATATATTTATATATATATATATATATATATATATATAAAATCTGTTACATTTAACAAATATATATGTTACATTACATTGAATATAGGAATACGGTAAATTTCAGTCATTTTTTTTATTAACTGGTTTCTTTTGATGCACTCTCTTCAACTTTTTTAATACGTTTACACTCTATTTGCAAAAGCAACGCTCCACTAATAAAAACCATTTCACCGCCAGCGTGGCATAATCTACTGTTAGCCTACTATATAATTTTTTAACACTCCTTCTTCCTATGGACTTTACCGACATTTGCCCACGGTATAATTTTTATCCAAATAACTTTCACACTGCCTCTGTATTTTCATACATACATACCACCATGCTCCCCATATCATTACATCTTGCCGCTCCATCAAACAGTTTTTATTTCATTCACATTTCTTAGATTTATAGCCTACATCAACAAGAATTTCACTTTCGTATGTAAAACACTTAACGTAGATATAGTATTGGTAGAGTATATGCAGAACTTATTTTGTTTCGAAGTACATACCTCAATTGTATATGCATATAAACGCTAAGCATATAAAGAAGTTAACAAATAAATTACTTCATGGATCTCCAATGTTATCTTCGTATCGTTCTTTCAGATTTACTAGTAATTAGAGTGACCCTTTTTACAACTTATTATGCAGGAAAGATGTAGTGGCTTGTTTGCTTTCCCTTCTCGTGGAACTCAATAATGTATAAATAATGATGAATATAATAAAATGAAAATGTTTTCACCAGGATGTTCCGCCACGACTTCAAAGAAATACTTCCTTAGTTGAATGCGTATTTCTTTGAGGTAAAGAAATTTTCCTTTCTGTATCGTACCTACAGGCTGTTTCATTGTTCTCTCCCGAAAACTTTGCTTTCGCTTATTGATAGCGGAGTGTGCATCTGATAAAAACAAACGTTTCGAGAAGCTATGTCGTTAAGCTTTTATTTTACAGTTTGGTTGAGCAATGTTATTACATAATAGTCAAGATATATACAGTTAATGCTTACCTATATGGGTAGTAAATAAATAAATTTAAGGTATGCAATTTTAATGAATTTCACATCACACCTGTCATGTTCTCGATGAAACATGTAATTATATCAATTTCCATTCACTTGTACTTCGCTAAGTATTGGAACTACTAGCGTTGTCGCTTGTAACTTACACGGTCATTAGCGTCTCCTTGTCAAAATTTGAACGGTCAGTTTGATATCTAGTACTCGCAATATATGTTATTTAACGAGCAAAAGCGTGAAGCAAATAGAATTTTACACAGAAAAAAACAAGCAAAACTCGTAATTTTAATACGCGTACCCAGCAAATAACAGTCTGAAAAACAACCATAGAGCTTATAATTAGAACTCATATAGGATTATATTATAAAGAAGAAGAAAGGAATAAAAACGCGCTCGTCATTAGACTGAGCGTATATCTAGCATTACGGCGGACGAATTATAAAGAAATTTGGGGCTCCGTTCTTCGGACATTTTAAGAGTTTCTCCTAACTCTTTTGTAATGACAGGCTGCGTTCGAGCCGCTATTAGCCCACTTAGCCGTTGGCAGTGTTGATTGCAGTTGTCTTGTATACCTACAATGTGAATATCCGTGTATATAGTACGTGGTTTTATTCCAGGTACATTTCATTGGTATGGTATATGCAGGCACATAAATTACTTATACGTATACAAAATTTTGTTAAATAATTTACCATACTACTTTGTATGTCCGTGTAAATTCCTTTTACCTTTAATATAGTAAATATGCCCGTACAGGTGTATATAATTTATTGAGAATTATACATTCCAGAATACTCTTACGCTTTTCGCGAGCACCATAACGTAATGATAATGTAATTTAGTTCTTTCTAGTTATCTGTATGTAAGTCAACTCTTCTCATGATTTGTAGAAATTGTATGAAAACGAATCACGTACATGCAGTTTGATGTTACAGTATACTGCTATGTCCTATAAAATTTAACAAGAAAACAATTGCGAATGAAGTACTTGCCATGAGGTAGTTGCCAATTACTTCTCGAACGTTTCAACAAACAATTTAATAATCGAACAATTTAGTACTCTCGTCCACAAATCTAAAATAGAAAAGAATCCAGGTCGATTGTTGAAGGTGCTGTAGCCTCCACTCACATACACGAATAAGACTATTCAAGAAATGGGCAAAAGATTGATAAAACTATTTTCCCCGTTTGGAAAATAGTAGTTTACAACAGAGTTACTTTACTATACCACAAAACTAGTTGTTCACAAACGATTGACAATGAGAGTCCACGTGTTCTTGAACCACTGTGCTCTGAATAAATCATTAAACGGTGTGGTGTGGAGTTTACTATGTACCTGTGAATTATACAACTACACAGTTCTTGCAATCGTTGTAATTATAGATAATAACAAATCACTTTTTTGATATTGACGTTAGAGCAAAATATACGTAATAAAAATGTAATTATTCAAATTACTACAAACTATTACATGCTATAATAACAACATTAAAGGAAACACTTCAGACAAAGTCTGGTTTTAGAGTGTCCCTTTGCATACTGAAATAAAGAAAAAAACGATACACATGTTGCCGGAGCGTTAAGCTAGGATTAGTACAAGCTAGAACAGAATATTAGTTACTATGAAGAAGCTGCACCGACAAAAAATAGGATTTAAATTACAGATGACTTAAGCATTACAATACGAAGCATTAAAAGTTCTTTTAGATCGTAACAATTCTCTATATTTAGTCTTGAATAACAACAGAGTACTACTGGAGTAAGCAAAAGGAGCAAAATTCATGATATGGCCAATTTAATAAAGAGACACCTTCTAAGCATCTCTTTAGAATGTCCAATAAGACTCAACGACGAATATTAATGTTGTCTACATCAGTCCTATAAGTAACCCTTTCAGAAAGATAAGAGGGAATGGTCAATACTTTGAAATAAAGATAGCCATCCAGCCCACTGCAAGGTGTAATAAATCCTTTTCCTTCTACCATTCCCATACACAAACTGTAAACACGAGTTCTGTATCTTTTCCACGTGGTTAGAATCAACTTTTGTCAAGCAAAGGCCATAAATAGAGAAACAGTTATTAAATAACGATAACACTAGAGAATCGCATAAGAGTAACTTAATTTTCTGATTTAAAAATGCCTGTTATTAAATGAAACTCTTAACTTAGAGCAAGAAGATTTTAGTAACTGGTGAATATGGTATGTGAAGCATAAGTTGGAATCAGTAATCAACCCCAATATTTTGGTTGCCTTTGATAGTAATTTTAAGGTTATCAAGGGTCTGCGAAGTATGTCGACTACCAAAAACAACCACTGAGTACATACTTGGATGGATTGATCTTTGAGGAATGCCGCTCTAAGGTGGGGCACAAAGCTTCTAGGTCCTCATTGATTAAGGCAACAGCATCAACTATATCACTTATAGAGCAAGAATGGTAGAGCTGAGTATCATCAGCATACATATGGTATTGACAAGTTTTTAATACGATTGGGAAGAAGGATGTATAGACAGAATAGAGGACAAGACCGAGAATTGTGCTCTGTGGGACCCGTGCCCTGATAAGTTTGGCTTCAGAAATATCCCTATCCACTTTAATTTTCTGCGTCTATCAGACAAGACAAGAACTAGGGTGACAGAATAAAATAGATACCTACTAATTAAAAGAAAAGATTCTATTCTCGTTATATATACAAAATATTTTAAAATTTTTAAATTAGACTAATATTTTGTCGATCTACCTTTACTTGCATGAAGTGCTGCGAGTCTTCGTGGCATAGAATCTATTAAATGATTAATGGTGTCTTCTGGAATATTTAACCACTCTTCTGCCAACAGCTGCCACGAGTTCTTCCTTATTGCTGGTTTTTCGAGGTCGTTTCGCCATATTTGTCTGGATTATGTGCCAAACATTCTCTATCGGATGTCTGGTGATTGGCCTGGCCATGGTAAAATCCGAATCCCTGTTCCTCTTTCCATGTGGTTGTTGTTCTTGCTTTGTGGTGGAGTGCTCCATCCTCCATAAAAGTGGCGTCTTCTTTAGATAAAATGGCGTTGTCGGATATCGATAGTAGTCCTTCTGTTAATATTTGGATATATTTTGCCGCATTTATATTTCCGTCGCAGATTACTAATTGCGATCTTCCACCATACCATATCGCGCCCCACACCATGATGTTCACACCGCCGTATTTCACCGTCTGATGCAAAAATTTGTCGTCCAGTTGCTGTGATGAACGTCTCCATACCCACGTACGACCACTATCACTGAATTGGCAGTATCTGCTTTCGTCTGAAAAAATGACAGACCGCCAAAGCTCTTCGGGCTTCGTTCGCATTTCGATTGCCCAAGCCATTCGGCGCCGTTTTTGAAACGCCGTAAGGAGAGGTTTTTTCTTTGCCACCCTTTTATACATCCCCACACTGTGGAGGTATCGCAGAACGGTGCGCTGACTTTTCTGTGAAGTTGCCGCAAGCTCAGCTGTACTTTTTCGCGGTTCTCTTAACACTTCGCGCACAAGCACCCCACTGTTGTTTTTTCCTTGCGTTTAAATTGTGTAATCACACGGTTAACTGTGGACAACGGAATATTTAAAAATTTACTTATTTTATTCGTTCTTGGAATGTAGCTGAGTACATATTTATACCGCTTTACCTGGTGTCTATTTTATTCTGTCACCCTAGTGTATTTTCTAATAATACTAATCTATTTTGCAATTGATTTAACTTCACATTCTGGACAATTCACTTTTCCAAACTCTGATTATTTTAAATTTCACCTTTCACTCCTGATATTCAGAAATGTAAAATAAATTTAAGATATCTTCATTGCTATACTCCACTATAATTAATATACTCTGACAGATACAAATGAAACGTCAGTATCATAGTTTTCAATTTTCGTTCTCTTAAGCAAAGCCTGCTTTATTAATTTCTGATATTTGTCAGTACTGAATTATTAATTTAAAAATATTGCTAAAATAACACAAAAACGAATATAAGCTGTTCCATTTGAAATAAGATGGTACAAATCTGTATCCACAATATCATTCCTCAAAGCAATAGTTTAATTACTTTTAGAAATACGTGTAATATACCAGACGGTCATTGTTAATGATCCGATATATACATGTATTGTGGTGGAAAATCATAGGCTCTTTGTTTTTTTTAATGGGTTGTTTAATTTAAATTTTATTCTTTTTGTTTTTAAATTCAAAAATACTGTATTATAATTAAAATAACGAAATATAAGGTTATAAAAATAAATATATTAACAAATCAATACCGTTTTTTTGACAAAATATCTTTTTGTAACAGAAAACCAAAGGCAATCCCTGTCTAGCTAGTTTTAAATATTCTAAATAAGATACGAAATAAAACGAGAGCAAAAATACAATTAATTTTGAGAATTAATGATGATTTGAAGTCTTCAATTTTGGTAATCGTACTCACTCACGCGTAATTTCTCGTATTTTAGGTCTCCTGGTCTTCGGCTTCAAAAAAATATGTCCGGAACTTTCAAGTTTTAATTATAATATCAGCTAAATTGTAAATTATATGTTAATAAAAACACCCAAAGTAGATATCTGTAAAATTTAGAAAGAAAACTGTACGGACTAAATATCTGAACTAAAATTCAATAAAGAGGGAGTACTAACGGTGGTTTGCGTCCAGTAATAACATCAACGATAATAAAAATAAGGGCATGAACCAAACTGTAACGAGAAAATATCCAAAATAGATATATATATATGTATTTTTTTTTGCGGTCGTCGTCTATAATACTGGAACGTTTGTGTTGATGGCTTCGTAAAGGACTCGTCACGTCGATCTAGTTGAAACGCATGTGATCATAAATCCGAATATAAACAGTTCAGGAAGATAAATGAGATCTCATCTAAACGTCTGCCTAATCCTTTCTGGACCAACAATATATGAGGAGAGGTCCAGAAGTTCGTGGAATGAAAGGGTTTTAAATAAAATAAAACAATAAATCTATTTTTCCTTTTCAATATAATCACCCTTAAGCACAATACATTTATTAGATCTATGAATTAATTTTTCTAAACCATCATAAAAATATTTCTTATCTTGTGGGCGGATGGACTATTGATTGAAAGCCATGCTTGTGCAGAGCAGCCATTGCAACTTTGCTCTTGTGAACCGGCGCATTGTCTTGCAAGAGCAACACACCTTTGGTCAATTTTCCTCGACGTTTTTCCTTGATGGCCTCCTTTAATTTTTCTAATGTCGCTGCGTAATATTCTCCAGTTATGCTCCTATCTTTTTCTTTGTAATCAATCAATAATATCCCCTCACAATCCCAAGAAACAGTAGCCATCAACTTTCCAGCCGATTCTGACACTTTGAATTACTTTGGCGGTTGTGTCCCCTTTTTATGCCATTGCATGGACTCCTGTTTGGACTCAGGCTCATATAACCGGTAACAATCCGCTCCAAAATCTGTGCAGGTTTGTTTCCACACAGCTCCAAAAATTGATTGGACGCACAGACGCGCTGCTGTTTCTGCAGCGGCGTGAGCATTCTCGGTACCCATCTTGCACTGACTTTTGTCATACCCAGGTGGTCATGTAGGATACGCAAAATGGTGGTATCTGATACTCCAACTAATCCAGATAATTGTTTTTTCTTCAAACGGGCATCTTGCAGTAGCAATTTTTGCACTTTTTCGACGATGTCTGATGTGGTGGCCTCAACTGGCCGTCCTGAGCGGGGATGGTCTTCAATCGACTCCCGACAATGTTTAAAAAGACCATGCCACTTACAAATCATTGATTTACTGTTCCCCATAAACGGTTTCCATTTCATTGAATATGGTTTGAGCGTTCTCTCCTTACTTTGTAAGGAACTTTATCACAGCACGGTGTTCAATTTCCTCCATAGTTTCAGTTTTCTTCCGGATTGACTTGTTTAGCAGGCAACTATTCGTAAACGACCGACGCTATAGGGCTGCAACATAACTTATATACTAATGATGAGTCGCCAATCAGAATGACACATAGCGAGAGCCCCTATCCCCACTCCATCCCCTCCATTCCACGAACTTCTGGACCTCCCCTCGTACATAGTCACAAATTCAAGAATATTATTACACAAACACGAACCTCGAAAACATCCATCTCAACATATATATTGTTTTTAATGTAAGTTAGTTAGTTTTTAACTGATAATTTTAAATCTCTGGTATTACAAACGCTAAATTTTAATTTGTTGAGTTTCTGAAATATTTCACGATTTCTGGTAGAATTTGAACTCGTTCACTAGACCGGTGCGTTTTTTCTTTTGCGCCGATGAATACATTCTTATTTAAATCGGTAAAATTTAAATATCTATTAAAGTTTCCATTTAAAATTTAGCATTATTCTGCACAAGAAACCTTCTACAGATGGGTAATGTACTTACAAACTTTAGAACATTCTATTAATATAATATGAAACTAAACTAGATTATATTAGGGAACAGCAGGATAAAAGTGGCATCACAGTTATTTATTTGTGTATACTGTGTTCGTGTACAGCGTAATTATATGATAATGTATATACATAAAACGGTTAATGTGCATAAATATGTATATACATATCTCTATATGAAATAATATTCCCGGGTTCGTGATCGCGTTGCTGGTCCCGAAAGAGACCGTCTCGGCCAGGTCGACATTTCGACGCGTTTTCACTCATCTTCTTCTGGACGCTCTCGTTCGGTTAACGGCTGTATGATAAACTTTCGGGATATATGTGGTATAAACCCGGGAATATTATTTCACATAGGGCGACCGTGAAAACATCCGTCTCAATATATACTCATACGGCTTCAGTGGAATGTATTGTAGTGAATTTTTCTCTCAGAATTTGAAAATGTTAACTAGTGAGTTCTTTGATCAGGGATTTTGCTTGATGAAATAAATTTGGAAGACATTAATGAAATTAAATAAATTGAATGGGAAGTAAATTAGATTGAACTAAAGAAACTAACAATATATTGACCAATTGAAAATATATCGCAATCCTTAGCTAGCTAATAAATCTGTATTTTAAAATTTTAAATAATAAATGACGTTATTAAGGTTGAAGTCCTTTACTCTCTTTGCTCACACACGCACTTCGCTATTGTAGGATGGCGTTCTCCCTATCTTTGTGCTGAAGACGGACGTCCCAAGGTTACGCCGGTGATGCCCTGCTGGATCAGCAGTGTTTCACCCGATATTCGGGTATTTTAAATGTGGTGACAAGTCCACTACAACTTTATACAACTTTTTGAGTTACTTACACAATAATATGCGAAATTCACTAAATACGGGGCTCACAAACTCTGTTGATGCTCAGCTATCTAATATTGATGCTATGTGCGCGTGTCGAGTCCCGATCACGCTCGTAAACCGCTACTAGATCCGGATGTTAGGCGACAAATAACTGCAGTAGGGTCATCATGGTAACGAAAACATCTCCCATGTGTTTCCAGAGATGGAGATGTAGGCTTTGGATGTGCTCTTCTTCGCCACGTCCGGTGTGGATATGCGTGTGTGTTAAATATACTTGTTTAAAATTTTACATTAATTAGACTGACTTTTGTAATATAAACTTTTGATGGGATAATTTCATTATTCTCGTCTTCTGTTGTTTAAGGGACTCTTTTTTTTTGACGAGAAAGAGAATTTTCTGTATAATAAAGACGAAAGAGTATTTTCGAAAATTGTAAAAAAATGCGAATACATCGCAAGAAAACTGTAAATTGCAATGCGTTAAGAAATTTAATGATTAAATATAATGTTAAAGTCCTATTCCATGTTAGAGGGAGTCCAACCTTGAATTTTCCCTAACGATAGCACTAAATTAAAGGAAACTACAATTACGGTAAATGAGCAAAATTAAAGGTGAGTTTAGCAAATGCAAAAAAAAATGGGCATGTTCTTGAGGAGAACAGGGGCCTCAAAAAATCGCATTACAATATATTCAGGGTTGGTAAATTTTATTCGGCGAAAATGAAAGATCTGTCGTAATACACCCTTAATATAAAATAAAAATGGTCAAATGATTTCTGGTCGTTTACATTTAAAGGGAATACCAACGATGGCACGGGCGACTTTAGATGTTGCTGTCTTAGGACGTCGTGGATAAAGTAATCCCGAATACAATGTTCTAACGTATCCAAATGTGCCAGATTTCATACGGACCATGCCAAATTACACTCTAGCTGATGTAACTTCCTACCGATATACTATTTTACTTTATCCTTCCCCGAGATTTTGCATTGATTTCTGTATTTTAAATATTGCCTACAATCTTTATCAAATTCACTGATGTTTCAACATATCGGAAAGTGGTCTGAATATAATGATAGTCTGTGACGTTTACAATTTTAAAACGTGTAAACTGCATTTTTTCCTTTGAAAAGGTTGTTCCATTTTATAATATATAACTATGCTATTTGAGCAAATATTTTTTTCCATTTCTAAGTGCTTAGTGATACTTACAGCTGTATATACATACAACCATTACGACGTAATAACTTGTTTAGACTTTGTAGTTATTACTGTACACACTTCAATTGTTGGAACTGCAACTTATTTATTCATATAATTAGCATTATAATTTCTTAATTCGTATTCTTTACTAGATTGTATTCAAATACAGCTAGACGTTACGTACGATTTACCTTATGGGAAGAATTAACCTACAATCTTCACATTCACGTAAACAACGTAAAAAAACGACAACACCCTCAATATCACTACAATTAGTTTCACTTCTCCTATAAGCGTACGCAGTATATTTAATAAGATTGGACTTGGCACATACAAACTCATTGTGTTTGACGCAACATATTTGCATAATGCATTATTATATGCGAAGAATATGCATTCATAAAGCGTGTATACTGCCATAATATCGTAATTACAATATCCACGTAATTTACTATAATGTATTAATTTTGATGCATATTGTCTTGATTACGTACGTTAGAATATTGCATTCAATGATGATATACTTTCAGTCTACGCTATTACGATCTGATTTAACCATCTGCTATAAAAATATATTAAAATAAAATAGGAAGATTATTTTAGAAGCGTGCTATCACTGTACATATCAATTAAAGTCGTCTGTCTGTGGTGGAGAACGATATGCTCGATAACTATATTAAAACGTATGAATGTTTCCATTTAAACAGAAAATAGCTGTTATTCGAGAGAGAAAGAAATTCTGGCAAAACTACAGCCTTGGCCGATTGTATTAGACACCCCTCACTTTTATAGATTAGGCAGTAAATGGTAAGAAATATAATAAAGCTACGAGAAGAGAAATGTATGTAACGATAATTTATTTACAAAATATTAGAATTGTTAATATTTAGGACTTCCTCCACCTACTATTATAACAACACGGACTGTTTGGCGTATTTGCCACAAGACGATAACATTCATCTGCAGATATTTTCTCCCATTCTTTGTTTCAGAATGTTTTTATTTTTGCAAATATGTTTTGCCACTTTAACTTTTAAAATCTGCCACAAATGCGCAATGGGAGACAAGTCTGGAGACTGCGCCGGCCACTCCAATATTCGCACGTTATTATCACTGAACCAACTGTTGTGATTTGTGGCACGGCGCATTAAAATTTACCAACGGTGACCTTCTTTGTTTTAAAAAGTACATGTAGTACTTTGAATTGTCCACATCTAGTAGTATTCAAAGTGGTCATACTTACGTACATCTATGTTACTTTCGTCCGACTTTAGCACATTACCCGAGTCTTCGACGGTCCAATTTCTATATTTTTTCCCCATTGAAGACGTCGTTTCTTCTGTACTGTAGTCAACCGAGGCGTGCGACGAGCTGTACGTGTGTGGGAACCACTAGCTACTAGACGCCTTCTTGGTATACGTGTAGAAACAGAAACTCTATGTCGCTCTACTAGTTCGCTAGATAGATTTCTTGTTGATGTAGATGTTTTTGTTGGATCCCGTATAGCTACGAGGGGAGGTCCAGAAGTTCGTGGAATGGAGGGGATGGAGTGGGGATAGGGGCTCTCGCTAGGTGTCATTCTGATTGGCGACTCATCATTAGTATATAAGTTAAGTTGCAGCCCTATAGCGTCAGTCGTTTACGAATAGTTGCCTGCTAAACAAGTCAATCCGGAAGGAAGTGAAACTATGGAGGAAATTGAACACCGTGCTGTGATAAAGTTCCTTACAAAGCAAGGAAAGAACGCTCAAACCATATTCAATGAAATGGAAACCGTTTATGGGGAACAGTAAATCAATGATTTATAAGTGGCATGGTCTTTTTAAACATGGTCGGGAGTCGATTCAAGACGACCCCCGCTCAAAACGGCCAGTTGAGGCCACCACATCAGACATCGTCGAAAAAGTGCAAAAATTTCTACTGCAAGATGCCCGTTTGAAGAAAAAACAATTATCTGCATTAGTTGGAGTAACAGATACCACCATTTTGCGTATCCTACATGACCACCTGGGTATGACAAAAGTCAGTGCAAGATGGGTACCGAGAATGCTCACGCCGCTGCAGAAACAGCAACGCGTCTGTGCGTCCAAACAGTTTTTGGAGCTGTGTGGAGACAAACTTGCACAGATTTTGGAGCGGGTTGGTACCGGAGATGAAAAATGGGTTCACCACTTTGAGCCCGAGTCCAAACATGCAATGGCGTAAAAAGGGGACACCACCGCCAAAGAAATTCAAAGTGTCAGAATCGGCTGGAAAGTTGATGGCTACTGTTTTTTGGGATTGTGAGGGAATATTATTGATTGATTACAAAGAAAAGGGTAGGAGCATAACCGAAGAATATTACGCAGCGATATTAGAAAAATTAAAGGAGGCCATCAAGGAAAAACGTCGAGGAAAATTGACCAAGGGTGTGTTGCTCCTGCAAGACAATGCGCCGGTTCACAAGAGCAAAGTTGCAATGGCTGCTCTGCATAAGCATGACTTTCAATCAATAGTCCATCCACCCTACAGTCCAGATCTGGCACCTAGTGATTTTTATTTGTTCCCCAATTTAAAAAAAGTCTTACGTGGCAGAAAGTTTTCCGGCGACAATGAGATAAAGAAGGCAATTTTGTCCATTTTGAGGCGATAGATAAAAAGTATTTTTATGATGGTTTGGAAAAACTATTTCATAGATCTAATAAATGTATTGTGCTTAAGGGTGATTATATTGAAAAGGAAAAGTAGATTTATTGTTTCATTTTATTTAAAACCCTTTCATTCCACGAACTTCTAGACCTCCCCTCGTATCTTTTTTATAACGCGATCTTCTCCTGCCGTTGTAAGACGTTTTCGAGTGCTTTTTGGTCGATTTGTTAACGATCCACTACTTTCATATCGTTGCCGCGTGATACGAACAACACATCGCGAACATTTCATTAGTCTCACTATACCGGCTAAAGTTTTACCTTGTGGCTTAGGTAGGACTATTTGACCGCGTTCTACTTCAGTTAATTCTCGATTTTTTGGCATTGTTTCACTATTTTAAACATCAAAAATAAAAATATTAAGCACAAAATATCCTGGTTATAAACTCATAATACACACTGCTCTGTTATCACGACGATAATACAGTCATATTTAAAATCGAAACATTGCTGCCTGCTAAACTATAGCGCGATCAATTCTATTTGGCTGGCGAAACTCTTAACCCCTCATCTCCGTCCCTATAGTACAGTCAAGTACAACATCATATTTATTTCCGTCATTGACAGCGTTGTTTGGGTTTTAGGTTAGTTTGAAGTTTCTTGTAATATCGTTAGTTTATCATGTTTATTTTTTAATTTCCGTTTCTATTTTCATACTGTTTGGTTTTATATTAACTATTAATTGCTCATTTCAGAGCTCCAGCGTTTTTCGTCTGATTTCCAGGTTAGTCATTTCAATGTTAATGATGCCGTCATTGGTGTTAGATATATACATAATTTATTTTTAGATATATTACAAACATGCCTAAGACAAAATCCAACCCGAGCAATGTGCTCACAATACTGCAGAAAATTATCATATTTTGCGAAAGCAAAAGGGCGGCAAAAGGATATATATCTTGTGTGTCAGAAATGATAGAAAATATGAGAGAACAATTCACCGAATTAAACAGACGCTTTGTAACAAGGAAAAAGAAGCACATCAGGCCGAATCACATTTTCATCGATGGATATTGTCAAGGCAAGCTCCATTTTGGTAGATTATGCAGACAGGTATAAAAATACTAACTTTCTATGTGAGTATTTACTATCTTATTGTTTTTCTATTGTTGATTTGTACTTCACAATAAAATTCGTTCCTGATATGCAGTTTGATAAGACAACGCCAATACTAAATATCCGACATGCGTTCATGCTAAATGAAACCCAATTCATAGGTTCGAAAGAAAAGGTGATATAATTTTCTTAGCTATAATCCATGAACGTACCATATCATCCACAATAAAATACGAACGCCTAGAAACCGTTAATAGGTACAAACTAATGCCGCAATATATAATTGACGAGCATGCGAAATCCAAGGATCATACTGTATTACGTCTTCCTCCACACCACTGTGACTTGAATCCCATAGAGCTAATACGGAGTATGGTTAAGAGAAGAATAGCCCCGCATAATATTGAAACAACAAATATGGAAAATCTCATTCACGAGGCAGAAATCAAGTAACTCTGGAATTATGGAGCGTCGACAAAATTAGAAAAAAATATATGACAAAAGGTCAGCTATTCGATAGTGACGAAGAGAGATTATTATTCATCAGATGAATCGGACAGTGATACCTCATATAGTGATTCTGATTAAAATAATTTTTAAAAAATGGATGTGTTTCTTTGATATATGATAATTGAAATAACACAAATATATTTTATATTGAAATGTAATCAATAAATGTATAAATATAGTATTGTCAGTTTTAGCATTTTGCTTTTTAAGCTCCATAATGGTTATTAGTTTTGTTGTTATGTAGACAACATATGTACATGAACATATTCTAAGACATATAAAATCAAATGTTAACAACTAAACAAAAAGCCTTTATTTTATAATCTAATAAGCAACAGTGATAACCTCGCATCCACAATTGTCTACATTATAACTATAAATGTCAATTTTTTTTTAGTTAAGCGCCATATATTTTTTTCTCCGAGTGTACCTTCCGATTGTGCTGCTTGATCGGCCACATTGAATTGGTTGCACTGTATTGTGACAAACTAAGCAACTAGGTCATAAAGATCCCATTACATATAAATTAAGTATAAATTCTGTATCCATTTTCTCAGAAATATAATAGTACTTATAATATTAGAGTTTTATGAAGGTGCCCAATATAATTGGCCAAAGCTGTATTTTAATGAAATGGTTCTCCTAATCCTGTAGATGCCAACACTTTAGCTGAGTTTCAATCTTGCTCGCTTAGTGTTCTCTCTACTTCATGGCTCCACGTTTTTTTCCTCTTTTATTCCTTCCTACTCATCTTGCTTTCCATATTTCTTTTACTTACCCTGTTCTCAGGTCAGACGTTCTTACTAGATATCCGAACCAATTTAAATGTTTTTATTTTTTAGTGCCGTTTTCGCTGCTTTTACCTACGTTTGTTATCTTATCTAGTCCCTTAATTTCTGCAATCTTCCGAATTTCATTTCCATGGCTTGAATCCTTCATTGTAACAATGTCGGTGGTACATTGTTTTTAGAGACTGATAACATGGTCTTTTTTACAATTCCCTGCTGGTTTAAGAATCTTGCAGACGAAGTACCGTATTCTATTTATATCTTCTTCAATTTTTCCCTTGCCATCAATTGTATGTCCCTAGTTAGTAACTTACTTTATGTGCTTCTCCTTTATTTTCAATTTGTTCATTGGTCTTCATCGCCGGTTATAGTTATTTTTGTGTTCTTAATGTTTAGGAATAGATTTTGATCTTCTAGAGCTTTTACTCTGATTTTCAAGTTTTCTTTATGTTTTTCTTTGAGTCTGCCAATATTACGATGTCGTTCTCCAATGCACACGTTTCGAAATAAACAAATTGTAAGCAATTATACCCCACAAAAAATTTGTCCATATTTCTCTGGTACGCTTTTATGGCATCGTCCATGACATGCAGAGACTTCTCGCAGCAGGGCAAAAAGGAAATAGATGAATCCAAGCTCCAAACCTTTGATTCAAAACATCGATCATTTGTGAGGCGACAGACTGGAGAAAAAGTGAGTGACCAACGTATGGTTCCTGCTGTGAAACATGGTGGAAGTAGAGTGATAGTTTGGGTTTGTTTTGGCGGTACAGCTGGAGATGATTTGATAAAAATAGATGCGATCCTGCGTAAGAAAAGTTGCCTAGAATCTTGCAAGAAAATATTGTGCCAAGTGAGGAAAGACTATGTAGCGAAAATTTTGCCTTCCATGAAGATAATGATCCCAAACATTTATCTTGTTTAATGTAATATAAAATATTATAGAGTTATTTGAACTTATATAGTTCCGTAGTCTACTGGTATGACGTAGGTTCAAATCCTACCGAAACTGATACTTTAAAAGTTTACAAATACAAATCTTCTACAAATATTAAAACATTGATAAAATGCAAGAAAAACATAATTTTTTATATTTAATGATGTATGACAGGTGTAACCTATATATACGTGTTGTTTCTTTTTTCTTAGATTCTCCGCGTTTCTTGACTGACTCAGTCCTCGATCACCTATCGTAATACGTTCGAGAGGAAGGTTGCTACAATGCCACCGAAACGTCAACAAAATCCTGTGCAGGATAGTCAAGAAACGGCGAGAATCTGAGAAAAAAGGAACAAGGGAAACTGAAATCTCGAGAACCTCCAATACACTATATATGGGGTATGCTGTATGCTGTGTATACTGGGTATGACAAAAGCATTGGATTTAATAAATAGAGAAGCAAATCGGAAAAAGGAAAACGTAAACCCCATCACAGCAATTATGATGAGGTTTTCCGATTTGTTTCTCTATTTATTAAGTCCAATGCTTTTGTTGCGCCCAGATAATCTGCGCAGATACCTCTGTTATTTGTCAGTTTCTTCCTCATTACCTAATTTGTAGAAAAGACGTGAACGTGGATACTATGCCCTGGTTGTGTGCCTCTTCTAATTGTTTTCTATGCTTTTCCTTAATTCTCCTACTTCTGTTTACGTAAATACATTGCTACATTGTTCATATATTCCTGTAGGCATAGCATAAAGCTGTACATTATAACACACAAATATCTTAACCTATCATTACAAAATATATGCCTTAGAAGAAAAATATTTATACTTGGTGATCTGCAAGGAACTTACTAACTTCTCAGTAACGTATTGCCTTTATTCTGGTTCTTATATTTCTTTGTTACATTCGCAAGGAAGTTTCTAATTTTAGATTAAAGACTTGGTTGTGGAGTACATTCAAGCCGGATACGAAATATTTTGAAAGCAACATTTTGCATCTGCCACAGACGAAGAACTGTTGGATTTCCGTCCAATATATGCATGAAACACATATGAACATGCATGTATTGAGTGGTACTGTTCAAATAATGTTTAACCGATTTTTTATCGATTATAAATTAAAGAGACCCTTTGAATTTTAAGTGAAAGTATAGTTTCTATACTCGGCTCGTTATTCAAGTACACTTTTTTAACGAAGATTAATAGTTTTTTTATTTATGTATTCCTATATTTGACATTTTGGCATGTATTAATGGGGTACTATTGAATGAAAATTTAAACGAAGGAAAAACTTGTAGGCAATTATCTTTCCAATTGAATTTAATACGTGCACTTATTCGCTCGAGGCTGCAAGTTAAATAGAGTTTGGCACACGTCCCACTAAAGTAATTCATAAATTTACATATAAGTTTTTAATTGATATAATAACAAAATTGTAAGGGGAGGCAAAATATTCGATAAAGTAATACATATTACAAACCTCATTACATACGTGCATTTTTATAACATATATTATCATCGAAAACGTTTTTTCCATTGACCTGTCATTATTTCTTGAATATATTACTTTCCTCTGTAAAAATCTGGCTGTCAAATAAATATGTATGAAGGCAACTGATCGATTTTTCTTCATATAATTAACAATATTATATGCGTATATGTTGGTTGTATAAATGTGGCAGTGTCAAACGTGTCTCTTGCTAGAGTGTTTTTAATATTAATTAACGTGTCACTTTCCTCCCTGTGTTACTTATTTCATATAATCAACAAAATTTTAAGAAATGACTGATATAATTTTTTGTATAGTGTTTAAACAAGTACGATTAAACACCTGCTATCATAATGAACATAATGTTCTTGCTTATCTTTCAAGGCGAAGCAATCAATAGCTTGTCAACCAGAATACTTTACATACATACTATTATGTATATAGTAAAACCAACTTAGGCTATCTAGGAATTACTAAATACATTTCTGATATTTGTGTTTTAAGTTAAATATAAGTGGCTTGGGCTGGTAAACACCAAAGCTGTCACTTAGCGTGTATATTTGTAAAATACAAGGTGTTTCAGAGGGGAATAGCAAATCTTTTAGGTGATAATAGTATAGACTATTTTGATATCATGTGTTTAATTCTTAATGGTTACAGAGTCACAGCTGCTTGAAGTTGGCACGTAATACTAAGTGGTTTTGTAATGGGCATTTGATATGTGGTAGTTAGCTATTTGGTATTACTTATAGTAGTACTTGTAACAATGTCGCACGTATTTACACATGCTCAATGTGCTGATATGATATTCGTTTATGTATTTTGTAATGCCAATGCTCCTGCTACTTATACGATTTTCTAACCGCAGATTTCCAAAGTCCAGAATGTTTATTAATGTTTTCGCTAAACTGCGTGAGGCTAGCACCTGGCATATTTCTTCTGAACCTACAAATAAAGAAAATGTGGATGAAGTAGAAGGCTTCATTCTATCGGTAGGACGTATATATTGTGTACTATAGATAGAATTAGTATAATAAGAAATGCAGGCTATTATCAAAGTTATTTTGGCATTCGGGATCAGGACCCATTTCGCTACATTACTTACTTAGTAAATTACTAAACATATACCACTATTATTTACAAAACGCAACACATCCTGGCTATATTTTTATATCTAGATAATAGGAAGGAACAGGGAGGAGACAAGGTTCAGATCCAGGGGTTTATCGGCATGGCTTAACAGAAAACGACCATCGGTAAAAAGGACAATCCACACTGGTAAACAACTATATCTCACAACTAATCTATCTAAAGTAAATGATAATTGTTGTGTGTTTTATAAATTTCATAATCGTGTCATACACGATTTTACGATTTTCTTGAAGAATACAGATAACATTGGTGGGCATAATAAATCTAGAACGAATAAGCTCTTCCAGAAGGGACTTTCTTTGTTGAGAAATATGTAAGTGAAGATAATACACTCTAGATATCAAAATAATTAATGCGTATTCCATAAGAATGATAATTAAATAGAAATATTCAGTTTTACAAAAGTATTATTATAACTTCTTCCAAACCATCCCAAGCGTGTTTCATTGAATTAACATCTAGATAATTGACTGACTACTCCAGTCACTCTCTACACTATCTTCATGAAACCAGTTGTTCACGATGTGGACGCATATTATCGACGTAAAAATGGATTGCATTTCCACAGCTGCTGCTCGTGGAACGACAATGGATCGTAGCGTCTAGATATCTGACCATTTTCTACGAAATAAAGTTTAGTATCCCCTCCAAAGCAATTTCCAACCCATACCACTGCACTATGCTGGGTTCACGGTTAAATCAAAATTCGTCTAGTATCTGCGTACAATATAAATTTGAATGCGTCACTGTGTAGTATCTTCCCCATAATGTTAATTGTGATCCTTATTAGCCCACATTCTACGAGCCCATTTATGTTCCATAGTAAGGGGAATATAACAATTTTCGGGCACATAAACCAGATCTATTCAAAGAATTTCCTATTGTTTGCGGCCATGCTAACCTTCTAGTGGCGGCAGTAAACTCACCTCGAAGTAAGGTTGCAATAGTAGAACGGTGTAAACGTGTTGCCAGTAGCGACAGGTGTCGACCGTCTCTTGATGTTGTTGATTTAGCCGACCATTCTCTTGTCTTTGCTGAACAACTTCAGATTCCTAAAAGCGATTCCCAAATCTGGAAATTGCGCCTCAGCTCGCTAGCTTTATTAAATCTGAGCTAGTTGGTGCTGCACGATACTAAAATAAACTGTAATAAATCAATAACATATATACAGCGAGCATTTTTTAAAGAACCTTCCTTTTTTAATAATTTGCCATATTGTTGCAAATTAGCT
Organism: Trypoxylus dichotomus; assembly: GCA_023509865.1. Taxonomy (NCBI): domain Eukaryota; kingdom Metazoa; phylum Arthropoda; class Insecta; order Coleoptera; family Scarabaeidae; genus Trypoxylus; species Trypoxylus dichotomus. The sequence continues at coordinate 24,239,182 of CM042081.1, read as the reverse complement.
ATAATTTGCCTGAAAACCTCATAGAAAAAGTATTTATTTTTAAGATTGCGCATATTTCTGCTCTATGCAATTCAAAGTTATCTAGGTTTATTTACCGTTTACTGGAATTCACGATATAATTACTTTTATTAAGAAAAACGATTCACCAACTACGTGCACAGTGGAGATGTAAACTCCAGTGGAACAGTTTATTTTACGAAATATATTGTCTGTTTGAAGACATGTATTACATTCTAAATTTTCGTACGCGTGGGAAGGACTATATGACTGACAACTTTATTTACACTGACGATGAGACAAATGAATATGAGGGTGACCAGAAGTGTTTCCGGTATTGACAAAAAAAATATTGGTGTGATTTTTTATTTTTATTTTTTCGATGTAGTCTCCTCGAAGTTCAGTACTTTCCACTGCCCCAGTCTCTTCAAGCAGTCGGAAAAGTAGGATGTTTCGAGGTCTGCAAAATAGCCATCTGTAGCGGCGATGACTTCCTCATTTGAGGTAAATCTCTTTCCTTCGGTCACCCGATTTCGCGGTACCTATCGTCCCGAAAGCCTTTTCATACCCAAAATTTCTTGTAGGATATGGCCAAACACGTTCTTCTGAGGTGTCTGTTGTCTCTGCTATTTCTGTTAGTTTCAATCGGCGATCGGCTAACACGACATGAATCTTGTCGACCACTTCATCGTTGGCAGCAATTTTTGGGCGTCCACTGCGTGATTCGCCACTTGTGCTTGTGCGGCCACGTTTGAAGTCGCTCACCCAGAAGCTGATGGTCGAAAGTAATGGAGTACATTCGCCATGAACCTCTCGCAAAATATTTCGAATTTCTGTGGCCGTTTTCCCAGCCATCCAGAATTGTTTTACCACTGCACGAAATTCTATTTTATCCATTTTTGCGAAACTACCTGATTTGCTACATAAACCACGCCCTTAAACATCAACTATTGACAGTTGCCATAAAAAAGGTTGCCCTTGGTGACCAATGGATCCACTTCAATCTTCATGCGCCATCTCTTGCCGATTTCGGAAAAATTTCAGGTCGCCCTCGAATAGTATACCATACGTTAGATGGATTAACGGCTCGGCAACAACGAGTATTCAAATAACGACATCGTCAAGTTGGTATTAAAAAAATAATTATATCATCTTCTCAAACACAATACAGACAGCCTTTGAGCTTCAAAGGCGACCCAGGAAGTAGTTTACCGCATACAAGCTAGGCTCTGAGCCTAGCGCACTTGGCCACTAGTCTCGAACTTCCGAATTCTAACCCCGGGACTATTGATTCTCAAATTTGAGGTTTCCTGTCGCTTACCTCACTTAGTGACGAATGCTGAGAACCCAGAACGCAGAACCTGAAGACGCACCGCCAGGGATAACAATAAGTCATGGCCAACCAATACTCTCTGTAATTGAAAACTGTTAAAAGTTTGGATCAGCGAAGATTTAGGAAAAACTAAAAAATCAGCGCAGGTGTGAGTACGTTATTCACACAAAATTGCTCAAAATTCTGTTTCGTGTATATTAACTTCAACTCATTTAGCTAGGCAGGGATTACGTTAGGAATTTGTCTTTTTAATTAACATCATTTTGTAAAGAACGATATCTATTTGCGCAATATATTTCGTAAACTGTTTAATTGTTCATTTTCTTATTAAAAAAAATATTGAAATCTTGGAATTTCTAAATCAAAGAACCTGCATATTAGACGAAAACGCTTAAGATCTTTCACAAAATATTCATTGGTTATCACTCCTACTGAACACTATTTCTTAAATTATATGGTGTTTAAAACATTATTTCCTAATCATTGCGTATCATTTTTATTCATACATTAAAATTCTAAATTTCCGGAAAGGATGTTGTCAACAAAAGCTAATCGTGCGCTATTTGTAATCGTGTTCTACATCATAGTGAACCTAAGTACAGGCTTTTTGAGTTATAATCGTAAAAGGTTTCTTTATCGCATTCATCCTGTTTTAACCAGTTTTCACGTAACTAGTGTAAACGCGAAAATTAAAAAAGGTAATAATTATAGACCTAGTTTCATGATTAAATTCTCCCTGGTTCGTTTAATTATGGTTGCACCTATAAATATTTTCCCAGGCTGCTCATTAATTCCGAAGGGTTATTATGTCGCAATTAGCTTGGTAATTGTTTTACTAAAGGAGAAATAAATTCCGAACATTTAATTTCATAACGATTCATTTTGGTTTAGAAAATGCTAGGTAAAAGTCATTAGAAAATGCTATTATAATTCTGCAAAGTCCATTTGTAAATAATTATGGATGCATATTTTAAATATACGAAAGTTCATTGTAGTAGCTTAATATTGCTATTAAAGTTTTCGTTATGTTTCTTCGATACGGTCTCATCATGCTACAAACTTTGTTAAACATCAGCAGATATTTGCGCAATTGTATTCACGAGCAAACGAAATAGAGGATAAACAGCGGCAGAAATTGTTCCAGCGATAATCCGGGGCTAAAACGTCACCGACGTAAAAAGGCGTTTGCACCAAGCTAGTTTGTCTGACAGAATTGTTATGCGAAAACCGTTACACCGTTACACAAAGCGATACCATTAGCATGGGCAACAGAACACAAACACTAGACGTTGAGAGATTGGAAGAAAATGCACTGGACCGATGAATCTAAATATCTCACCTTTGGTTCAATCAGAAGAGCATTTGTTCGTACATCGAAAGGGGAACGAGCACTTGAAGCCTGTATTACACCAACAATAAAACATAGAGCAGTAGTAAAAGTAGAAGGTGGACACATTGACGAATCGCAAATTTAAGTTAATTTATGATTATCTTTGTTAGTAAATTGATAATCACTTTGTTTTTATAACTGCTACAATTCTTTGTGTAAGTATAGAATAAAGGTTTATTTTACAATTAGTTTTTGCTATGTGTTTGTAGTATTTTACGGTTGGATAAACACTTATGACCGGTAGTGTATCTAAGGGAGAATGACTTAACAATCTCGTAAAGAATATTAGTCTGCAGATATCATTTTAGTTCGGTCTATATTACCATGTTCACCCACCTCTCTACATGCCCGGGACGCACTGTGCTTGCGAACTTTAGATATTAGTATATCACATCTATTACATGGTAATTTTTGAGCAACACATTTTGGTACAATGGTTTTATAGCTAACAATGTTTTTAAGTTTAGGAAAATCTTGTGTCATCGATTATGCTATCAATTTTGCGTAACTGGCGCTAGTTTACAAGACGTTGGATATAAGGCAAATCTAACCAGATATACTAGAATTATTTCGCCATCTTCTTGAAGAACCTACAATAACAGCACTGATTCATACACTCATTAACCGTAAGCGAAATAAGTGATGCAATGTCTATATATGTTTAACTTCAAGTATTCGATGTTGGGTGGAAACGTGTAATCCAATGTCGGATTATGCAATAAGACAATATTGCATAACCTTTTGAACTGTGCGTACTACTGTTATTAAATAATATTAGGGCAATGTTTGATAAAATTATGTGACCATGTAATACATTGAAACAAAAAAGTTTAATTTTGTTTCCAAAATATGTTTATTATTAAATCTACAGCAGCGCCAGAGATAGTATCGAAGTTTACGATATAACTTTTTATAGCAGTGAAGAGTAATTATCAACGCCTGTTATAGAATAAAAGCTCGTAATACAAGAATAGAGCTTTCATCTCAAGGTTTGTTCTTTTGTTACAGCCTCAAACCGACTCCGAAAGATGGCGTTACGAAAAGTAATCCTAGCAAGAGGCACCGGGAACGACTAAATGCCGAATTGGATAACCTCGCGAGCTTGCTTCCCTTCGAGCAAAACATACTCTCCAAATTGGACCGTCTTTCTATATTACGACTGTCCGTCAGCTACCTACGCACGAAAAGCTACTTCCAAGGTAGGAACGAATTCCGGTTATTGTCTATATGACGTTTCAACGGATAATTAAAGGCGCCACCAGACTTTCATAAGATCAATTTTTTTATTTGGAAAAAGGAAGATACAACAAGCGTAAAAATATTGGCCATAAAAAACGAATACTTTTGTGCCTGCAATAACTGGATAAACTTTGCTTTTTTAACGTTTCAACTTTGATGGCTCTACTAATTGAAGAGGTAATAAAACGCAATCACGACATATTATTTATTCAATCCTTACGGATAATCTGTTTAAAAAGTATTCAATGTGCAAGTCAATTGCTTATTTGTTAATAAAGTGTACGGAATAATATTTGAGGTAGGATTCTTCTTCTTTTTAATAGAGCCTGTTGAGTTTGGTTGTATTTAATGGAAGTAATTGAATGTTAAGGTATAGTGTTCATAATGTTCTATTTAAAGAAAAGTTTTAGTAATAACCTTTCGTAAATTATCGGTTATAAATTATATGATGTCGAGATGTTAACATCCTTTAGCTTCGGTATGTGCATACACATGTATGTACCTTGCATTTAACCGTTTGATGGTACGATAAAGAATGCAGTACAGTACTGCTTTCAATTTAAAAAAGAGAGATTAGCAAAATTTTTAGCATTCTTTTAGCAAATTTATTTAGGAGATTATTTAAATTTTCTCTTCTAATTTTATGATTCTAATTGGCGTTTCTAAATACTTTGCTTTTTGTGGCAAATCTGTGAATATGGATATTACTAAATATTTTTACATTTATTTATATATTGTGTACCTTTATCTACGCTATGTATATAAAACTTACAATATTCTCAACAATATTAAAATAAAATGAACGTGTTTGTAACCGTGTTACCCATCGGACAATAATTGGAATGCATAATAAATGTAAATAATAATTGGCAGGTAAGGAAAGTGACAGATACTTTTTCAGACTGCAGATTCTTGTTGATAGTTGTAAGAAGATCTTAATATTAGTATAATAATAATATCCTTTGTTGTCCGAGAGAAAATAATTCCATTTACACAACAATGTGACAATGACATAATGCTATATAGCATAAATCGGTGGCTTGAATCTTACTTTTCCATTATCTTGTTAGTGTCCATGGCTCACATCCGTACATCAATAACTGTCTAAAGATTGCTTTATATACATTCATTTTCCTCTTCTTAGATATTTCCTTTTTGTTAATAAAATTAGTATTCATGGCATAATACATTCTGAATGCTTTTTCCACTATCTTATTTAACTCTAATTCTTCATCTCCATGTTCTTCTATTGATATCCCCAAATACTGGATTTGGACATTACCTGCGTTACAGGGAAACATCGATAATTCAAATTTCAACAAATCTTCATAGATTAGTGGAGGTATTAAAAATGTATCTAAAGTGCCTAGAAAACAATACCTAGCGTAATAATGTTGCTAAATACAGCTACTCATGGTATTGATGTAATCATGTTGGATATTGCTTTCTAGACACTTTAGATGTTTTTAATACATTACAGTAAGCGTACAAAATCATTCACGCGTGCAGTTACTTTATGCACTATTTGTGCGCGCCCTCTCTGGTTTAGCAACTCATGTGTTGCGCGAAAGAAGAGTTGGGAAACTGTGCCCGCTTGTTTCCTTTGTGCTTGAACTCGAGTGTTTCATTGTTTTGGCGCTAGTTAGCGACAAGAATACTCACTTGAGCTGTAAGGTTAGATATGGTGGTAGAGTAGAGAATGAATTGCAATGTTTTCAGCAAAAGATCACTCGAAACCACGCTGACGATGCCGGGTAAGCAGAAACATCCATGTGTTAGCATTTCTTGTCTCCTCACATTGTCTTTCTCGTGAGTGATTTCACCAATTATTAAGTAATAGAAGGTACACATTTCTTAGGAATATAGTGGATGTAACGTTTCAGATTCCTTCAACATATCTCAAAATATGTCAGAAGGTATTAATTTTAGTTGTAGTCTTCGAAATATATAAGAAAGGTGTAAGTTTGGGGTTGGAACCTTAAACCATGCTAATGGTTCGCTAAACCAGTCCACGAAGTTTGGTCCAGATCTGAACACTTGTTATAGAATTATTTCACAGCGCTAGATCTAGACAGTTCAATTACATTCTTTTTCAAATTATGACCATTAATGGAACTGGTGGCTCAACGCCACGGGTTTCCTGTGGTTTTCCTTATTCCATGGCGAATTCTAAGAAAGAATACCTTAAGACGTACCACAGACGCACGCGTAATTAATAATAGCTCATTGTAAGCCAATGGCTTTTGTAATTGGCGAAAGTTGTTGAGAGATGCGAAAGCGTGGTGTATTAATTAACACTTCCATATTCTGGAATATGCAGTGCATTTAACCGTTTGGTGGTATATGTATCTAAGTAGTCAGTAAATGTCAACCAAAGCTATGTACGAAATGCCTCTGTAAATTAAAATGTTCTGTTGTTTTGAATGTGAGACAACAAACTTAATATGAATTCGCGAACTATTGTTTTTAAGCCATAATTAAAAGGATATCAACGAATCAACATTTTTTAAACCATAAAACACGCTATTTTTCTTTGTCTATTTTCTTTATATTGGTTAATGTAACTAACTTTTCAATTTTTTCAAGCAAGTACGCGATTATTACCCTCTTTTTCTACACGTTCGTGAGCATACCGTCGCGTGTAATGCACTAAATTGTATTATTTAACGCAACAATATCAACGATTATTAATTTACGAAGCACCCGCCGCGTGTCGGTGTCGCGATGTTCATTTTTCCAACGCTATGCACACAAAAAAATAGTGTTAAACGTATTTACGTTAGACTGACAAAACATATTCACACATACACCGACGTGCATACACAAACACACCCACACAATGCTACGCGCGTTCGCTCATTCAAGTAAGTCTGAGCATTGACTGTACCTCTGCGTTCGTAGACCGACACGCGACCAACTCATTAATATCTTCGGTTGGAACAATTTCAATCACATCGGCCAACTTATTGCACAATATAATATTAGATCTATCAATTTTTTGGCAGATAATCGGAACCAATATGTCGAGGTAAGGGAAGGTGAAGGTTGAGGTCTATTTTCGGAGGTGATGTCTTCGTTATTATGAGCAGGATTTATTTGTGAATGTAAGAGTATTTTATTATATGATACCTACACACTCTCGCTCATGGAAGATAATATACTTCATAACATTTTGTAAACTACATATTTATGACACTAGTATGCCAATAAATTAAGAATTATATTATTTTACGATATACTAATTTATACTTACCGTTATCCGCTTGGTATCACAAAATATTTACGTTTTCTTTGACTGAGATAACGGTAATCTATTGAAGCAATTCCATTTGTCAAGGAGGATTATTCAAGGGATGAAATACAATAAAGTTTCCGTGTTTCTGTATAATTTATTTTTTTAATTGCGCTTTAAAGTATTACAATTTTAATAATTGCAAATTAAACAGTCTTTTTGTGAAGTGTTAGTACACAGTCATGTAAGTTTAGCTTACAGTGAGTGAAAAATTGTTTGAAAAAATGCGGCGCGCGATGCTGGAAAAACTAGGCGAACAATCCTTGATCATTATTTTACATAATAAATGCAATAATAAATCATCCAGGACCATCAAAGAGCACATTTCAAGCAAACGATTTAAGGCTTAGACACCTTAGCAAACACAAAATTAACGGCACCAGAAATCGCTAATGAATTCAATAAAATAGCAAGCGTGTGAATCAGATTACAGTGAGTATTGTAAAACGCCAATTACAAGAAGTAGGATTACACGCTCCGGTTAGAGCAAGTATGGGCAGCCTTTGACATGTTTCGGGCCAAACTTTAATGTGCAAACACATTCGCGGGGCGCGTTTAAACCCTATATCACTCGATCTTCCTAACTTGGAGTGAGTATGAGTAAATAGTGTAATATTTTTATTTTAATTAGGTTTTTCAAAATGTCTCGAGGGCCGGATCAAATCATAAAGCGGTGGTTGCCCACATATGGGTTAGAGTAAGAAAACCGCTTCTATGGCAAAATAGGGCGAAACGTTTACAATCGGCACAAATGTGTCGTAAGAGAACAATGAAGGAATTAAAAAAGTTCTTGATGAATCCACGTTCGAGAAACTCGAACGAAAATGAAGAACTTTTGTGAGGAGGTCTAAACATAAAAGAACGACGCACAATTTCGTTACGCTAACAATTAAACACGGCGGTCCATGTATTCAGGCTTGATTTGTATTTTTTAATCAAATTGTCTAAAACGCAGAAATATTTTTTATACAGTCTGGTTCAATGCCGGCGCAGCATCCTTTTATTTCTGCAATTCGGGTATATTTCTGGGATTCAAAGAGGTAGATTATCAAACGTAAATTCAAAAGTCTCCAGATTTTGAAGCAATGAAATGTCAAATTGTTATATAAATCCTCGTTGGTGTTTCCTTAATCTTTAAGAACTAACTGGCACTGGTTCAGGAAAGTGGGTCATATTTTTCACAATAGTCACATATCAGTCAAAAATTGTAAATTTGAAAATACGAGGTGGATGCGATTTAGATGATTACCATACATTTTGGTGTTATGCCCAATTCATCACTAACCATCTTTATTTAGTTATCTTAATAAGTCTAAGATACAATAAAAATGTATAATAAAAGTGTATGTACGTGTATGAGCAGTGTTTACATAAACAACACGCTACAAAGACAAATATCGATCAATGCGAATCTGTGAAAGTGATGACGAACAAATCAGACACTAACTTTCCAAAAACTCCCCCGACGTGTAAAGCGAGTGAGTAGGTAGGCCGTCAACTTTCTTTTAAAAAGTGATGTAGTTTTATATTGTCTAATACGTAAAGGTAATTTATTATGGAAAATTATGCCTTTATATCCTGGACCCATCTCATAAAGGTGTGTAGGTGTGCATATAGTGTTGTGACTTCTTGCTGATATATCAACTGCTATTTCGTTTATGAAAGATACACATTACAGGTAAGCAAGAAATAATATTTTTAACTGTTTGAATACGAGTTAGCATGCGTTCGCATGAACCATACACCTAACGATCTTTTTCTGGCACAGAAACTCGTCGCGTTGAAAGACAAAACTCCAAAAACTAAGCAATAGTGTAAACGAGATTCAACATACGCAAAGAAAAGCGACGAGAAAGTATAAGTTCACCATGGCAATATTGTCTATACTTCAAACAAGAATCCACCATTAAGCCCAAAAAGTTATGATTGCACCTCGGGAACTGATTTCCTCTACATGCCGACATATGTATATGCTTTGATTGTCTGTCCTAAGACTAAACCCTGGGAAATACCCGTCTTGACGTCAATCATCTCCGAAAAAAATGTCCGAATGGTACAGCACACGTCGCCACTCAAAAATACCGTTATTTTGCAATTCGATGAATAATACTGTTTGAAGAGATCATACGCACGCTACACCGCGAACACCGATTTGTGGCAGCTTAGAAAGAAAGACGAATGTGAAGTCATGTCAAATGCTCTAGACTATACCTATAAAAGAATAAACAACTAACATTTTCTTTATCATATAAAGCGCAATAAACTCCATCCAAAGCTGAGTCGTAGATCTACCCGCTAAAAGTCCAAGTTGTGTTGGTGAAATTATGCTATAATTAATAATGATTTTCTTGTAAATTTTACCAAAGACGGAAAACAAACGGATAATTACCAATCTCGGAAGGGTCACCTTCCTTGTAAGTAAATATTGTTTTTATGTGCTTTCGATAGCATGCATGATTGTTTAGATCTCACATACATCAGTAGCGTTAAATAGAGGTTCATTAGTCTCGCGAAAATGCTTTTGACTCGCAAACGATGAGACATCTGAGGAAGATAACTTATAAACTGTTCACGTTAAGGAAGGTGGACCCCTTCCCCCGCTCCGTCCTCATCCCCGATAAAGTTAATTTGAGAATTTAACACTAATATTTTGAAATTATTTTTATGTATTTTTCTTTTTTGCCTCTACGATTCTTTAAAATACTTACACAGTTCCCATTTAATACTAACAGAACAAGAGTTACTATACAGGTAAAATAATAATTTTAACTGAATCTATCTTCTCTTCTGAAAACGAAACAGAAAAGTACAAAATGATCGTTTTTTTTAACTTCAACTAACAAGGAACGAAGAACATTATACTTTTTCGTTTGGTATACGGTATATAATTAACCAATTACATGTGAATTTATGTTGCCTGCATTTCACTGTCTGTTACTCCAAAAGAATATCGCTATTAAGCCCGTACATGTAGATTCGTATTTGGTATGTATTTTTTACTTCTATTTCTCGAGCTGACATGGTACGGTGGTTCTCTCTCTTTCCAAATGTTCGAATTCCTGCTACATAAGCTAGGGCTATGACGGATACCGTACAACGTAATGCGTAATAATCGACCAACTGACGTTTGGGCGCTTGAAACAGCAGCAGATGTCCATCACTGACCCCGGCCACTTCTGATTCAGATACAGCGGTGGTCGGCACTTACCTTTACTATCTGTTTGTCTGTCTTTCACGGATAGAGGGAACTCGTAATTAGGCGCGTATATGTTTATATGGTAATTTAGGCCGCTTAAACTGCTATTAAATATTAAAATAACTCGAATTACAATTGAAAAGGATGCAGATTGTTCTATTTTGTTAGTGCTGTTGTAACTGAATTAATCGATATTAACTACGCCTAAACATAAATATTACAGTACATTAAAGCGATTCTCACATAAGAACAGATGCTAGAACAAACATATAAAAGCTGTAATATTGAGTGATAGTTATTTTGTATAAAGATTTTTGTTACTTTGTCTAAAGACAGAATATGGTCCACTTAAAGTTAGTTTTCTCAACGGCGTAGCTTCCGTGTTATTCAATTTATTTTGGACGTATTTACAAGTATGTACAATGCGTACTTGGGAGTTACAGAGTAGTAGTGATGAAATTTACAAATTTAATATACCACTACTGATATTTAAAAAAAATATTCCAATATTGTACCGAGTAACATGCTTCATTTTGTAAAGTTATCTTTTACTATACAGGATGTTTTATAAGCAAGTAGTACACTACAAGAACATTTCTTTTAACTTAAACACCTTGTATAGTTTTGTATGTATATTTGTATATATAACATAATAATAAAACAGAAGCATCGCGGATGTAAATAGAAAACAATAAGATTATCGCCAAAACACGCCAAACAGCAGACACGTACTTTTGGCTACTTGACCCTTATCATTGTGGTGTAGCTGAGTAGCAAGATGGGAAACAACTTGGAAAGGACACCCTGACGAGAAAATCGGCCACCAGTCTGTGACTTTAGTTGGAAAGATATCCGATAAAGACAACACTCATTCAACGTTGACACTAAGAGAACATAATCAACTCACTGGACCAAGGAAAGGCAGCAAGATTGGGTGACCATTCTCTTTTTATTGTTTTCACACCTGCGATACTAGTTTTTGTTATTATCCATATCGCCTTGACGACGCGAATTGACTATGACACCTCTTGCTGATGTTGAATGTCTGTGGAATCAACCTAGGTGTCTTTCCGACTGTAGGGAACAAATTAGTGGTTGGTTTCCTTATTCGGGTGTCTGTACTTCCATATCTAAATTGGTAGTGTAGTAAATGTCTTCGTTTTAGCGAAATATTCTCAATCTATTACTTACAATTGATGCAGCAATAGTTATAATAATAATTTATTAGGGAATTGTGTAACCAATTTTACTCTAGATTATTTTCATTTATCCCCCTATACAAGATTTGCGGTGTGCGTGGCTAAAAATTTTAATATTATTAACATTCTATTGAAAAAAAACCGTCTATTGAAAAAAGTCTTGTAAATAATACATTAGCAACATTATTATAATAAATATTTACTTGAAAAGTAATATATACGCAATATTTACAAAAAAACATTTCCCGAAAACATTGTCATAATACATTATTAAGATTATTACAATAAATATTTTCTTCAAAGGTCATACATACACGACAGTTGTCAACTAGAAATATTTTATTATAGAAATATTGTCATAAAGGCATGTAAAAAAACTATTCATCTTCGTCAGATTCCCAGTTAATGTTGTCTCTTGAATCGTCTTCATTAGGATTTATAATTAGCTCTTTTGTTACTACATCGGTTAGTATTTCTTGTTCCATTTGTCATTCCTTGTTATTTTCTACTATAATGGCATGATTACATCTTGATTTCCACTCTTCTGAAGTAACGGCAGCAAATTCGTCTTCAGCTAACTTCTACGTATTGTTCAGTTTAAAGGCCATGTTTCGTTTTGCTACATTTACCTTTACTCTTGCCCAGAATACTTCGATACGATTTAGATCTGGATGTGACAGTGTAACCTTTTTCAGTACATAATCCATCAAATTTGTATTGGATGTGGATGCCCTTATAGTATTTCACTAGTAGGTGTAATTCAAGATCGACCAAAAAGCTTATTTTTTTGAATTAACCAGGAAATTATGTCACTTAGTAAAAGCAAACACATAAATTAGTAATGCAATTATAATTGAGTAAAGTTCATGATATTAGCTTTAGATGAAGAACTGTTAGGTGCCTTATTAATTTTAACGTAGTTTGTTGTTCAATTTTAACATACCCGACAGTTTTCAGTTCTGTGAAAATTATATATAATATTTCTAAAATCCTCCATCTCATAATTTGCCAGATCTGTAACAAAACGTTTGCGGTTACGTTTATCTTCTGATCTATCATTTCCCTCCTTCATAATTCGCTCAATAGTCCTGATATTCCAGCTGCCCTGTCTACTAAACTTTTAATTTTCATGCAAGCCTTCTCTACCTTAACTTCGCGAAAATACTTAACTACGTTAAAGAAAATTTCTCGAGATTGGCCACTTAAAACTTTGTTTTCGCCTATTCTTTATGACATTGTAAATGCTTCCGAAGTCACCAAACCTTAAGCCAAACATAAAGCTGACAGACCTAAATACATTACCCCGTAATTAGTAGTTCATGCATCATTACTTTGATTAGTAAAATTCTTTAATTTAGGAATATTTGCTATTATGTCTATTAAATGATACCTCTTACTGCAAACAATCGATAATTAATTAATAATTACAAAATAAACGGGTTTAGTTATACGGAATGACTACACTTAAACTAAGTATTCAATCATTGAGTAAAAGACTCAATTTAAATCTTTCTAGAATATATTTCAGAACATTTTCAATATTTTTTTTATAAATCTGTGTGGGGTGACAATGCACGCCACTGATACTGTTTGAATTTGACGTGACTTTTGAACCATTGCGTATTCCCTGTTCTCGCCATATTACGGCGATCAACCTGTATATATTTTAATACTTAAAAGTATCAATACTTTTTTACTGTTTTTGTTGATTTGGTGTACTAATGTATCATTTCGCGAATTGAAAATGCAAACAAACGTAGATGTTCGTGTATGTCATTTCCGTTTTCTAAGAACATAGCTACTATAATTTTAAATGATTATTGAAATTTTTGGGAATCGCTAGGTAATATAGCAATGAAAATAGACGAACAACAATCAATCTCTGCAAAATGCAATATATTACGCGATAACACGATGCACGAAGTTGTCATACAGTCATATCGAAATCACTCAGCTAAATTGTTTACTCTTTAAAATTACAGCATATTTACATATTTTTATTAACCTAGGTATATAGTCAATATCAAGTAAATGTATAAGTAATACCCTTGTCATGAAATATGTTATTGATTAGTTCTATAAACATCTTACATTGCATACTCAATCTTTTACTTTCTTTTTAACTGGCAAAGAATTTGTACATACATCACATACTAGCGTACTTATTTACTCATATAATGCGTATCATTTTGTCTAAACAGAATTATGATAGTTCGAAGCAATTTTCCATGCCCGCTGTTAATAAATTTTACTGCGATATTTAATTTGTTTTTCGTTGTCTACTTTCTTACACATACATGGTAACTAATGAAGACTAGATTTAATTACATGAATTTATATTCTAGATAAGAAATATATATAGATATTTTTCGTATAATTTTCAGTTAATGCGCGCTGGATATGAAGAATGTAGTGTAATTAAGCTCCTCCTTTATTAATTATAATAATGGAACAGGCAGCCCCCTTCTGTGTCTCGCCGCGTCCGTCACTTTAAAATTACGGGCCGGGCGCCTGTCAACATTAATACGTATATTTTATCTGGGTTATCTTCAAATCTCTTGTGTATTTATAATAATTACGCTAGTTACAGGCCCGTTTATTATTTTCGTTTTCCAAAGTTAATATCCTAAACGTTCAAGGATTACGATAGTAGATATGAAATATTATTTCCTAGGGAATTAAGGCTTCAGAAAACTAAAATATGGCAAAGACCTAACAAATATAGATTTGCGGTATTGTTTAATTCTATAAAAAGTGTAAAGGAAATGGTTTTTTTTCTTTGGTTCAACAGGAGGCCCAATGTGTTATGTATATACGTTACAAATATGACCCTCTTTTCGGTTAGCAGTATTTGGTATTGCGGTTTTAATCAAAACTTCATTGCATTAGGAAGACCCTATTTGATATCGTTAGTTTATTTGATCGAAGATATTTCAAAAAGAAGGGAGTTTTATATTAAAACGCGCACCAGAATATGCGTTTCACACGAAACAAACGTTGTGTACGTCAGACAATTGAAAGAAAGGAAGACACCGGTTCCCTTCAGAGCAGTAAACGAGGTGGTAGATTCAGATCAACGACGGAATGAGACAACCAATACATCCGAGTGATTTCCCTAAGAAATCGCCTCCTTACAGCACCGCAAATTACGACAGAGTTCAATTTACAGCGCCGTAGTTAGTAACATTGTCGACAGTAGAACGGTGACTAATAAAACCCAGTCTTTGTATATCAGTAAGAAAATCACGGTTAAGTTCTATACACCGGTGGAAAAGACTAAATTGAACAAACGTTCATGAAAACTCAAGTATAAATGATTGTAAAAATGTGTGTTAGACTAAGCCTTAAGAGTAGGACTTAAGAATATGTTTTTTACAGAAAAACCTAAAGCAATCCCTGCCTAGCTACTCTTTAAATATAAACAAAAATGAGAGCAATAGATACAAATAATTTTGAAGAACTTAAGAAGATTCAACGTCTTTAATCTTAGAAATCGTACTCACTTGCACGTGATTTCTCGCCTTTAAGATGGACTGGTCTTCGGCTTCCAATATATGAGTCCGAAACTTACAAATTTTATTTGTAGTATCAGCTGGTACACTTTATGAATGGATATAAACGAAGGTCTTTGTAAAGTTATCGAGTTATATGAGAAAATAGCTAATTATTCTCAGGAAAAACGATGACAACATGTGTGACTTTGACACGCTGTTTTTGTTTTTTTATATCCACACACAGTAGACACATAGTTGAAATAAGTGAAATTATATAGGTAAATGCTGCCGGTTGTGCCATCCTTCCGTCGTACGAGAAATTTTGAAGATTATAAGTATAATTTCGTAATAATACATATTTATACAATGTGATTAAAATGTGTGAGTACAGTATATTAAACGTCTTTTAAGAATGAAATTTGGAAATGTTTATTCATATAAATAATATGTTTCCGAAAAGCGATATATATAATAAACGATAGTAAAGTTTACGTCTCCTCTGTAAGTGTTGTTGAAGGGGCAATAATAAATTAATAAAGAATACCCAAAGTAGATATCTGTAAAACTTTAGAAAGAAATCTGTACAGATTGAATATCTGTGCTTAAAATTCATAAAGAGGGAGTACTAACGGTACTTTGCTTCCAACTTCTAAGATCAGCCATAATAAAAAATAACGGCGTGCACCAAACAGTGGCGAGAAAATATCTGGAATAGGTAAACTAGTAAAATTTAGAAAAATTCATTGATAATTAATAGACAATATTTCATATCAGGTTATATGACACTGTAGAAATGTTAGTAAATTTTAGTAACTACGCGTTATGAACTTTAACAAACAGTGTTGTTGGAAAAGTACCCATAAGAACATTCATTAATAGAACTATAAAACCTCAAGCATAATAACATAAGAAGAAATTCAAGTTGGTACGCAAACATGAAAACAGCAATTGCGATAGGTTTTTAATAAACGCTCCAATAGAAACAAAAGCTACACCAAAAAATACATTAGTTAATTAACCCTTTTAAAATAAATAGATGTTATTACTAATAACTAATTTTTCCTTGACCAAATTATTTCATTGCATAAACAAATTCCATCTTTCGAGTTAACTGTTTAAGTGTTAGTTCAACACAATCTTTGTTAAATGAATTGTTTAAGAGGTAAACTTTCCCAAATTTGAATTATCTGACTTAAACCAAGTTAGCGTAAGTTTGATAAATGGCGAATATATTCATCTGAGTTAGTGAAAGGATTAAAAATATTGAGCGTGCTATGACATTCCATTTTTAAGACAGAACATTGAGAATAGTTAAACAGTATATAATAACCATTCAGCTTACCGTAAGTTTGATAAACCGCGAATATATACATCTAAATTAGTGAAGGGATTAAAAGTACTAAGCAAATCGATACCCTGCTCTGGCACTTCATTTTTAAGGCAGAGCATTGAGAATACTTAAAAAAATATAATAACTACTCAAAGATTTATAGAACACGCAAACTTAATCCTATAAAATACATACATTTTCACTTAGACTTAGTATGAGGTTGTCCTAAAAACATATTTCTCTTCTTTGGCGGTAATTACAAAAACTCGTTAATATGAAATCCAGAGAACTTTTTTGCGGAATATTTTTCCGGATTTTACATATTTCTATTGTAATTTGTGTACTGAATAGATAGAATATATTTTTAATATGAATCTGTAAAAATAATTTTAGTTCAAACATGCAGTTTTTTACCTAATATAATTGTTTCCTATGTATTTTTCCATGTTTTTTTAATACATCGTGGTAAGCTTGAGGAACCACTCACATATGTAACACGTCCTCTTTGGTTTAGCAGTCCATGAGCAGTCTGGGAGAAGAAGTTCCGCTGTGTTTGAACCAATAGATGTGTGTGTTATTCTTATGGCATTAGATAACACCCAGAATGCTCACTTAGGCTGTTAGTTTAGATATGGTGATAGTAGTCGAGATGGAATTGCAAATGCTTGGAGTAAAGAAATCGCTCAAAACCACGCTGATGACAACGGGTAGGCAGAAACATGTCCGTGTGCTAACATTGTCGCTCACATTGTTTTTTCCGTGAATTATTCCACCAATACCACAAGTAGCTATATTTAGCAGTGTTATTCTTCTGATTTTTGTTTTTAATAGCTCTCTGATCAGCTGTAAAGTAATTTATTTATTTTTATATAACAAAAACAGACACTAAACCCAAAGCAGTGTCAATCAAATTACAAAAATACGATATAAAAAGCACATCGTAGAGAAATAAAGTTAGCCAATGTAAATTAGAATTATAAGTATGCAAAACTCTAGCAAAGTCGACAATAATAGCAGTAATTGAAATAAGATATCAATAAAGTTGCGAGTGTTTACAGACGCATTAAGCACCTTCGCACGCGGCTTGAGACGAGCAGTACCATCATCGGGCTCAAACTGGTTAAATGTTTACAATATCCGCACGAATTCGCAGCAAAATTTGTGGATCAAAATAGCATATGGGATATTAATTTAGAACGTATATGGCGGGAGCAAACATTAACATTTAAAAGAAACAAAATATTGGAAAAACCTTAATTATTTTTAATAAACTTCAATACGAATATTGTATCGTTTAACATCAGTCGAAGCTTTACACATTTTGAATGGCAGTTAAAATTAAATAAATTGCGATAAGATGATTTTAGTATACAAAATACTAGAGATTCCAGACCACCGTGGCATAATTTAAATAGCTACAAATAAAAGCAAAATAAAGAGGTTTTAACTATTTGTCCAGGTAAAATTTTTGCTCGATCTTATCGCAAATCCCAATATTTTGTACGCCTTATTAACGCAGTTATTTATATGTAATACAAACAAGATCTTAGAACTGTGCTTTTAAGGTTATAACTAGAACTGCTTTTATTTTTAAAATTCTATGGTATCACCAGGACGACGACACGACACAAATCTCAAGAAACTAACCTTAGAAAGAGGCGCAAGACACATCAGTTCACAAGTGCCTATCCCAGTACATACACATACTTCCTACTGGTCTCCATGGTCTAGTGGTTAAGGCGCCCACCCGGAGAACAAGAGGCGTAGGTTCATATCTTACCGAGACCAAATTTTTGCATTAAAAATTTTAACGTTTGTAATCACAAGAAAAGTTGTTCTTTGTGTGGTATTATTTTTTTTAGTTAGACGCCATATTGAAAATAACGGAATGGAAGTAAATTCAAACGACAAATTTGTAATTATAATTTATTCTGTTAATTTGTAAGCAACTCGCTTGCAAAACGGGTTTGTAAGGTAAATAATACAAATGTGCTTTTATTTTAGGAACAACAATAACGTTTAGAGAAAATTAGATGTATACAGTTGATTATAAATTACAATTGATTATAGAGCTGTTAAAAAAAAATATATAGCAATCATTGCGCTTCGAATCTTTGTTTTAATTTTTAATATGCACTTTGAATCACATACGATAACCATTAATCAAATGCATAATACAATTAGTAATTCGACACAGTAACAACTCTAGTACAATAACAGAGAACATATTGTTGCATATTATATTGCACTTATCACTGTGTCTACAGTTTAGTTCGGTCTGACTTTCGATCCCTCTTTATTAAATGAATAAAATGATTCAAAAAAATTAAACATAATAGAGAAATGAAACAACAAATAGTGTTATAGTGTTTATTATATGTAAATGTCTCTCTATTTAAGAAGTTTATAGCGTAAAATATTCTCTCAATCTAACGTATAATGAGAGCAAATAATCCATAACAAAATTTGGACAAGGTGGTACGTAACTGACGTTTCCAAAATAATGTTTTAAAGTGTGCCCTATTTTAGGGGAAAGACTAAACTAGAACACTATTCCAAGAATTGTTTCTAATTTGTATATATAATATGAATAAATGGCTCCCCTGGCATTTTTAACTTGCCAAACAATTTGTCCTTTTCACCACTTTTAAAATGGCAAAATACAGAAAAAGCAGTAATATAATTGGATGCCGGCAGAGCATGTTTTTCGCATATTAGCCAAGAATGTTTCTCCAAACACATTGGATACCCTCAAACATAGGTAAAAGCAGTTACTACTGGAAGGTCCAAATTTCTATAGTCCCTTGACCCTACAAAGATTTCTTCGTTTTCAATAATTGGCACGATAGGTAATTGTGTGAGCTATTTAACTGTAGTTGGTTCAGTACACTATTCAAACATGTTATATCCTTCATTGTTTAAAGAATTTATATTACAGTTTTGCACGGTACAAATAAGAGGGTTTGCGTCCTTCTTTCCACTGTTACCATCACTTCTAATTTTTGTCTTATAGTCTAAATAAATAAATAAACAATAACATAAACAAATACATAAGAAAAATGAGAACGAAATAACTAACAAAAACCGAAAACTCTGCATATACTCTAACTCAAACACTTTTAAAACTCTACGACATGTTTCGAGCGTAAATTCTGCCAAATATTGGTTCGAAAACCGATTAATAATGACACGGTTATGAAATGTAAATAAATACGGTAAATACGATGAAGTTGTTTTGTTGTTCTCTTATATTATTTTCAATATGGCTATTACGCGCAGGCGTGCTGAAAAAACGCTACAAGAATTTTGGAAATTCTCCTTTCTCTTATTCTGTGGTTATACTTTATCATTATAGAAACCAACGAAAATCACATTAATTTACATAAAGTACTAAAATAAATTCTACCCCTAGTAGTATAAAAACTTTTGTCGTAACTTGTACTATTTTCAGTTACATCAGTTGTCAATTTGACAGAGTATTCGTTCAGATGCATAATTGACAGGATCTTGTTAAAATTGTATTGTAGTTTAAAATTGATTTAAAATGGTTTTTACTATACAACACAAATCACGATTGAATCTTATCTTTACTTGAATATTGTAAATAAACATATTTCACTCAGTTAAACATTTCCGTTTTATGATTTTAACATTCGTCATGTCATTCAAATAGTTTATACTAAACAAAATTCGTGTTAACAAGCTAAGACAATTTTCAAAGGCTACTTTGAGGTAAAATTTATTTGAACGTAAGTTATACATACACGTATCAACTGTTTGGTCTGAGATCTTAGTAAAATCCGGTAAGGTGGAAATGGTGGGTAATTAGTGATCAAGAATTTATCGCTCCTTTGATAGACAGCACATATTATTGTATGCTTCCAGGTTTTAGGAAATGTAGAAGTCTTTAGCGATAAATTAACTATTGCCATCAATTTAAAGTAGCAAAGTAAGGCAATATCAATTAAGGGTTAAACGATGTTACGTTCGTGGAATACCCATTATTGGAATAAGAAAAAGAATAGAAACTGGAACAAAGACTATAGAGTCGAGAATAGGTAGAAAATAGAGAAACATTAATGCTGATGGTTTACTGAATAAAGTGCACCTTAGTATAGTTAAGTAGAGTACATTAAGCCGTAATTAACTGCAAATGCTAAAAGATCAATTGGTAATGAATGTATTTTAGTGCGAAATAATGTCAGTAAAACTTTACAAGGTGTTGTAATTGGGAGAGCTTCACTCGAGTAATAATAATAATATATTTGTCACTAATCCTGAAGAACATTGACATGGTTCTGTAATGACAATATTATATACAAAGTAAATACAGCATATAAAGTTCAATACATAAAAAAAACCTGAAAAAAAAACATGAAAATAGTAAATGTAAATAAAATGGAAAGCCATCTAAGAGCTCACTCACTGTATAAAATGATTGAGCCCAAGTTAGTCTGATAACTCAGTTTTAAAACGCGAAGCGGATCTACAGTGCTTGATACTTCACAGGTATAGCAGTAAACTCCACTCACACAAATTAATTAATTATGCGGAACGCAGCGTTTCGAGAGCACGTGGGCTCTCATTGTCAACCGTGTTACCGACTGATACTTGTTGGTAATTTATTAGAAAATGTTGTAGCTTTGTATCTCAGGCCCAATCCATACAAGTGAGTACGATGCTTGGGTACAGAAAGATTTTTGCAATTTGTTGTGTATATGGTGTCAAAAATGTCGTCATTTTTAATAGATAAATGAGCATTCTGTCGATAGAACACTACCACTACGTACATATAAAGTGACGGGAGAGGTAGTATACTGAGTTGTTTTTATAACGGCTGACAAGAAATTCTAGCTTTTGTGGCAACCGTACACCGGATAACTTTCTTGTGTTGTAGAAATAGACGGACTGCGTAAGAAGACGAACTATAAAAAATTAAATCGTAACGCAAATAATAATAATGATGCCTTCAGGGAAGGTAGGCCGATGCAATCGCGGAGGAACACAGACACCCATATATCACGGAAGAGAGCTTATTTTCCAAGTATGAGCAATGCTCTTTAGATTTATAAAGAAATGGATCGACAGTCAAGCCAAGAAATTTGTAGATTGATAGTTCCAGATATATACGAGGTAGGCGCCACCAATTTTCGGCCGATATAGAGAAAACAAACTTGGAAAAATATAAGAAATGTTGTTTTCAATGCAATCTCCCCTAACTTCTATACATTTATTACAACGATTAATTAATAATTCGATACCGCTGTAAAAATAATCTGAAGTTTTTTCGTCAAAACGTTCTATAACAGGTGCAAACAACATACTGTCGTCCTCGAAACGACGTCCCCTAAGGTCTTTTTAAAATTAGAAAATAATAAAAGACACAATGAGCCTTATCCGGTCTATACGGTAGATGTTCCAATTCTTAAAAGCCGTATTCGTGGATGGCAGTTTGTAAAACGGCGGCAATATGGACGGGAGCATTGTCGTGCAATACCTGCACACCGTCTGTTAATTTTGGATGAATACTGTCGCTTAATTTATGCATAAGACGCATAATATGCGCCATTCACAGTTGTATTGCGCTCTTTAAAGTCAATTAGCAAAGTGGTCCCACAATCCCAGAATATTGTGGCCAATACCTTTTTCGTTGATTGAGCGACTTTCGCCTTTCTGGGACGCGGTTCGTCAGCTCGCCGACATTTCACGGACTCCCTTTTCAATAGATGATCGTAAAACAGAGCCGTTGTTTCATCTCCTGTTACAATGGACTCCTAAATCGGTTTTGGGTGATCTCCACACATGTTTGAAAATAACCGCGTACATTCGACTTGACGTTCAGGTTGGAGAGCAGAAGTCGCGGTACCCATCTTGAACTAATTTTATTCATACCCAAATGGTCATGAGGAATTCGGACATGTTTGTTATCACTGCTAATTCCTTCACTTTCAAACGGTGATCTTCTAGCACTAAATCTTCAATAATTGAAATTGACTATTCAGCGCCTTTCAGGGATTCTTGCCCCAAAACGGAAACATTGTGCCCACTGCTTTACAGTGGAATACAAAGGAGATGAATCGCCGTTCTTTGTTAAAAATTTGATGACCGAGTGGCTACTAAAAGCTACTACTCTTCAAACCATCATATTTACAGCGTAGACTTCGTGCATGTGCATATATGCCGTGACGGAGGTTGAACGCGCTTAAACCTGTATAAGCCTGCCAGGTCGAGAATTTATAGCGCCTACCTCGTAGATAGTTCCAGCGTCGGTTTACACCGACATAGGTCTCAGCTGCAGTAGTCTCACCATGTCAGAGACTACTGCACCTAATGAAAGAGAGAGTCTTGAAACGAAGGGACTACGTAACTCGTGTTTGGTAATATACCAATTGTTAGGTCGTTGACATAAATCAAAAATATTGTTGGACCCAGTACTGAATCTTGAGGGACCCCGCACATAACGTCAATAATCATTGAGAAAAAGGGTCTAATGGTATCGGTCACCTCACCATTCACGCATACCGTTGTTCTGCGATCCGACAGATACTGCTTGAAAAGATTGTATGCTACGCCCCTGATTTCCTACAACTTAACAAAACAATTGATATCAACATCATCTTGTCTCGTACATGTTTTATATTTTCCCTGTTATTTAATTCCTCTATAATTTTTGTTATTTCTCATCGTTTTTATGATTTCCTCCTTACTGTCTTTCCTCTTTTTCTTTTCCCGCTTCTGCTCTTTGTCCAAAATTTAACACAAAATATCGCTGTCATCTCAGCTTGATATTCTTTTCTTCACCTGGTAGATCTTTCTCTTTATTACTAATGTGCGATGCCTGATAATATGCTTCTTTCTTAATTTCTCCATAAAAGTTACTTGGAATATTTTATTTATTTATTCTAACGGTTTCGCCATAACTTTATTCTTCAGATTCGCTTCCTTGTTTCAGTACCCATTAAACTTCTCTGATACTTTTCTAATAATAAAGCCCATTTTTTTAGTTCGCTTATACTTTAGAGATGTTTTCCCTATATTTTCCAGCATCTTTCTGCTATTTCGTCTCCTTATCACTTTTGCGTATTAATTTAGAAAGTACTGTATTGAAATAAAAGCCTAGAGACAGAACTGAAGGTATATTTTTACAGTATTTCACTAAACCCCACAATCTGAGAATCTCTCCGTAATTCATTCACAACTTTGATGTGTTGTTATGCTTCAAAAAGTATTAATCACCATTGTCATTATTCGCAACAAAACCATTTATTACCAAGCTATTTAATTATACGTAAGAAATATGTTTTCGAATGGTTTAAACGCTCAATTGTTGCACGAACTAGAGGATATTCCGCGTAATACAGTTGACCACATATAATCAATCGTACATTTAAACGATCGCTCGAAACTGGAAGCAGGTGCTAGTATTTAATCGTAGCAGTAAAAGTTATTAATAATATTCGATTATAATACGATGGAAGTTTTTATCTCGTCAAACATCTCAATCTTCATTCATCCGATAATGGAAGGAATAAATTAATTACACCAACTGTACTTTAGTGCTACTTCATCGGAAAGACACCTACAGGCTACGTAACCATTTCCAAAAAACGTATGGATTGTAAAAACGAAGTGATAATTTTTTACGAGGGATGTTTCGGGTTTATTATACCTTGGGCATAGTTAACAACTGCTCTGATAGTTGCTTACTGTAGGTACCAATTATTCGTCGTATAAGATAATCCTAAAATGACTTTAATTATAATTAAGTTCCTTTAATCTTTCGGTATTTAATTCATCAATAACACACAATGCGACACATAAGTTCCGAGACTTGAACCACATCTGAATAACTAATAGCGCCATCTATGTGTTCACGCCGATGTTTGAAATATGTGACACTGCTCTTTCCGATAATACTAACTTTGCTTCAGTCTGCAATCAGTCAATAAATAGCAAAGTTATGATAATTCTTCCAAAACAACTTTCGTATAGATATTGAAATACTAATATGGAATTAAGAGCTCTTATTAAATTTCTGGCGAAACTTGGGTAAAATGCATCAGGAACATTCCGATTGATGCAGCAAGTGTACGGCGACGATTATTTGAGTGCAGCAAATGTTTTTCTGTGGCATAAATGTTTCTTGGAGGACAGAGAGAAGTTAGAAGATGATAATCGTGAAGGAAGGCCAATTTCAGCTCGGACACCTGAAATGATCGAAAAAGTACGTAGTTGAAAATGAACACAATGCTTCGCAGAAACTGATAAAGGACGACTTAAACATCAGCAGAGAAACAATCTGAACCATTCTTCACGAAGATTTAGGTAAAACAAAAGTTTGTGCAAAATTTGTTCCACACTCTTTGACGGATGACCAAAAATCACATTCAGTCATTCCACAGAAGTCATTACAAGAAATGATACGAATTTCCTGAAATCAATTGCTACGGGTGACGAAACACGGTGCGACCCAAAAACAAAGCGATAAAGTGCGGAATAGAAATCGAAAAATTCACTACAAGCTAAAAAACATGGAAAGGTGCATCAAAAATCGAAAGAATGCTAATTGCATTCTTCGATGTCAAAGAAATTGTCCGTAGGGTATTCGTTCTAACGGGATAGACAATTACTGGCAAATACTATCTCGAAGTTTTGAAACATCTGATGACCAGAATCTGTTGTATTCGACCGGAATATTGTGATGCAGAGACCTAATGCACGATAATGTACGAATCACACCTCGCTCATTGTTTTTATATTTTTATCGAAATCAGACCTCTGTGTCGAATCATTCACCGTAATCACCTAATTCCGCCCCGTACGATTACTCTCTGCTTGTTAAATTAAAATTGAAGGTGAATGTATGTCTTTTTAAAGACATTTCGACAACCAATACAGCTGCAACATAAGCCACTATATAGCGGCAATTTCACAAAATGAGGTAGACTACGCATTTGAATCAGTGTTGAATTGCTGTAACAAGCGTATTAAAACTGAAGGAGAATATTTTGAATAAGAAATTATAAAAATTATATTTTTTGTTTAAATAATTTTTCCCACGGCCAGACTCGAAACTTATTTGTCGCACTGTATATTACTAAAATAACATTTACAAATAGCAATTTTCAATGTGTGCTGCTCGCAGATAATTTTTAAAGCGACGTTCTTGAGGAAACTACTCTATTAAATGAAAACTGGATGAAGTAGGCAGAACAAGACAAACGATATGAATGACACTGCAAAAGATTCATGGAAATTTACACCTCTTAATAAGTAATGTTACTCGCATTTAGTGTTGAATACTCCCTAATTCTGTGGCTAATACAGAAAACGCTCATTAACCGTGTTAATGACGACCTTAAACTACACTTAAAATAAGAAACTGGGTAACATTATCCTTGTGCAAGTATGAAATTTTACTATGTAATTGCAAATAATACACCACAGTCTGACTATAACTTCGTATTGGGGAAATCCCGCACAGCTAGAGGAATGCATCGTAAGATGCGCTTGCGTGCTGCGTGAAACCCTAAACGTTACATTTGCGCTGAGTTGTTGTCTAGATTTTCGGGGTGCTAACCGTGTTATATGAATTATATCATTTGTTGCTGTTGCAATGGAATATAATTTTATTCATATTTATACATTAATAATTATATTTTATAACAAAATTGCGCAGAGGTTTTAAGTTCCAGCATGCCTGATTTCATTTTATGTCTCATTTGTTAAAGAAAATTTTAAAATATGAAGGATTACAATTATCATTCTTTGATCACTCCGAGCAAACGTTATTAGATTTAATATCTATTGAAGAAGAAAATTTAACTTTTATTAAGAACCTTTTCCATTTATTCAAAATGATATTGTTAGGTAAATTTAGAAATCTATTGTAATGTTTCTATGCTTAGAAATGTGTATTTAAAACAAATAACTTTTCCCGAAAAGGGTTTCTAATTTCTTATTAACCGTATAGTTTTTTTAACAGAAAGAAAACATGCCTAAGGAAATGGGGTAGGTTTATTAGGTCCAGTACGTACGAGGGTGAGTTTTGGTAAGATCCATTTGTGACTGCCATTAGAACCTTCGCTTGCATTTGAGAAGGAATACGCGCACAAACACCCGGCATCCTTTGCGCAGAACTTGCCGTCATTTGTATCCACGATGTCAGTTTGTGTGCTTCACAGCGTGACGTTAAAATGTTTAGAAAAATCGGGCGACCCCCCAACTATGAAGTGCGATTAATCATCTCGTTTTTAGTAGCAAGAAATATGAAAGCTGCGGATATTCATCGCTAGGTATGTATGTGAAGTACACAACAAAAATTCAATGAATAACAGCAAAGTGCGAAAATGGATGAGATTGTTCAATGTAAATAGGAATCACGTCCTCTAGTAGGCCAACTATAATCAGCGACGATCTGGCGAAGGAGGTTGACCCAAAACACGCGAAGGCAGAAAATGCAGCATCACATTTAAAGACCCTCCTAGGTCTTTAAATGTGATGGGCAAGCAATACCAGGGCGGCAAGCGCTTCGACATGGGCGATGAAGTAAAAACGACAATAAGTAGCTGGCTTCCACTGGAGACATCAGTCTATGGGAAAGGATATAAAGAAGCTCATTGTTGTCTTCAATAAATGTTTAAAATTGGTAAGAAAATTATATAACGAAATAAATAGCTATATGTATATTCAGTAAATATTTTTAAAACCGATACAAGATGAATTTTAGTCTCTAAATTACTACTGATAAGGCGACAGATCAAAATATTTATTGGCAAATTTATTGGACTTTACACTATATGATAAATACACACAGAAAAGTTTAGTAATTTTCATTGAAGTAATCGTGACTGTATATTTAACATTTATATTTTATTTGTCAAGGGAGAAAGTGGTCATAAGCATTTTTATCTGCCAGTCTAATTTTACTTTTCAAATTGAATGTAACTATAGAAGTGAAAAATACCACGAGAACTACAGTCTTTGTCCATTTTATTAGGGTCACTTTATAAATGTAAAGCCTTTGTGTGTATCCAACGCGATAATATACAAATACAAGTATAAAATTCATGAATAGGGATTACTTAAATACCTTCCCTAAATATCTTTCTAAAAAATTGAGAAAGTGCCACTTAATGACTTCTTGCCTATTATTGGCTCCCTCATGAATGTACTGTATAGAAGATGGGTAGCAAAAAGATTGAAAAACACAGCAATTCGTAGAATATTATTTGGATCAGTTACTATTGTAGAAAGAATATTTATCTGTTTGGGTAACAACGTTTTATCCATGTTTACGTATTACTGTTGCACGTTAAGTTATTGCTTCTATGCGCTTGATATTTTTTCGTTATGTGTAAAAAAAAGACACACCAAATGAGAAAAAACTGCGTATTGAGGCACTGTTAGGTACGGAAGTGTATTCTCAACGTACAATTGCAACAAAGGAAGAAGTATCCCGACAAACAATTAAGCGAATCTCCGTTTTAATGAAAGAAAATATACCCACTACAAGTACCGGAACAGCGTTTTGCGGCAAGAAAATGATTGCTACTAATCGAAATGATCGACGTATCCTGCAAAATGCAGAGGCTCCCTGAAAAAGCAAAGGTTAACACCGATGAAGCGAGCACGTTATGAATAGTCAAAACGTCATCAACATTACACAATTGAAGATTAGCGAAAGGTAAGACAAAATAGTTTAAATGAATACGTAAATCAAGCAATTTTTTTTGTTTGAACAATGTATTTTCGTTAAAGATCATATTCAGCGATGAGTCAAAACTAGAAGCCATAACCGAAAGAGCTCAATTTGTTAGAATACGTCCATCTGAACGGTTTGGTGGAGCTAGTGTACTAAAAACGGTGAAACATCCTCTGTCAGTTGTTGCATGGTCCTATATGTCAATCGAAGGTCCTGGACCACTGTATTTTTGCCAAGACACCATGAATCAACACCAATATAAGCGTCTATTGGAGGATGCTTTGATGCCATATATCAATGAGTTAGATCCGAATGAAGCCCCTTACACATTCATGCACGATAAGGCACCATACCATATGGTCAAATCCATCCAAAATTTTTTGGAAACACACACTTTGCTACTGTCACCTTAGCTGGTAAATTCTCCCGAGTGCAATTGAGAACGTGTGGAGTGTTCTAACGCGTGTATTCGAGAACAAACACTACAAAAGAGCAACTACTAAGAAATATTGAGAATGTGTGGCAAAATTACGCTACAATTAGACATATCATTAACGCTTGCATACACAGTATGCCAAAAAAGAATAAGAGCAATTATAAAAGCCAAACGAGGCATTAAAATATATGTGTTGTGTAGTACAGTTGTAACGATGTCTATAAACAGTTTTGAATAAACTTATGCTTATACAATACGTTTTTCAATATATATTTTAACAAAATCGCTATTTTAGCAAGTGGCCCTAAAAGTTGGACAGGGACTGTACCTTTTAGGTAAATTTTTCTAAGAGTTTTATGCAGAATATGATAAATATATAAAGTAAAATTTCAATTTTTTAATGTGCTTGTATATATAATGTTTTCAATTATTTACCAAGGTAAAAGATAATCGTAAACATTTCTATCTGCCATGGTAATTTTATTCATCATAAGTTAAATGTAACTATAGAAATGTCGTCATTCTTTTAGAGCAAATTTCCCTAAGAATTTTTTGCAGTGTATCTAGAAGATTAGTACGAAGTAAAATAGAATAGAATAGTCAATAACAAAATTAATGTGTCATTGTATGATACTGGAAAGAATTTTATCAAAGTACTTTGATATCTGATGATGCGAAACAAAGTGCCTTAGCGAAAAACTGCACACATTGCAGGCTGATATGATCAGATGTTAAAATGATGAAATCTTGCTACTTTTAACGAATATATTCCCATCTATTATGTTTGTCACTTTGAAAGAAGTTCTTCTCAAAAATATTAAACACTTATTCTTAACATCTTTTAATGTATTTATTCTACTTTACAAGGAAAGTTTCCGGGATGTCAAATTCAGATCTATATGACATTTGGTAGGTGAGTAGAGAATGTCGGGAAAATCATTTTTTTTTGTTGAAATTCTTGTGCTACATCTGCCTATAGTAATATGGAAAAGAAATTAACGCAAATTGTTCGTCTTTGACATGTTTTATTGATTTTAAAGCATTTTCAAATACACAGGGTGTTCCAAAGGTGTAAAACAAGTCATACCTTGTGCGACTTACACCAAAACCATATATATGTACATATTGCATACATAGGTCTTCTATTAAGAAAAGCCATAACGAATTAGTAAAATTGCATGACTTAGTATGTCCTAACGTTCATAAATCATACAAATGTAAGCACCGAATTACACGTTATAACAAATACTTAGTATTAATAATAATGAATAAAGTATTTATTGTAATGAGAATTTCAATTATGTATTTATGATTTGGTATAGTAAGTGCTTAAAGCATAAAAAGTTTTCGCACCAAGAACAACAATTTATGGGATGTTCGAATTGACCAGGCCGATGCTATATATAACTGGACGTGTACTAGGTATATGCAAACAAATTGATATGTTTAGAGGGCGATAATTGATTGTGTATTCATGATTGCAATGTTATGATATTATTTCGCAATTGGAGATTAACATCATAATTTGAAATAAGAATCAGATCAGAAAATAGCCGTATAATTCTTTTCTATATTCGAAATCCATAGACGTCCAGTAGTTGAATCATACCTGTTGTTTTCCTTGGTATTGTCAGTATTTGAACATCTTTGTGGGATGAGACCTCTTTCTTTAAAGACACTGAACAGTGACCTGTCCATGAGTCTAAAAGTATAAGACTCTTTGACCCAATGCTTTATAAGTCAGTGTTAAGAAATTAATTAAATAAATCAGTGATTAATTTACCCCACGATGAGGCTTGAATCACGTTTGCAGGTCGAAATAGGATTTGTTGTACTTGGGGCCCCGAACTTTCCACCAGATTCTTTTTAGTACTCTCAGTAGTGGAAACATAAGTTTATCAGATGCAGATATTATTAGGAGAATAGTATAACTGTGGATTGTTGGTTGTACAAACTGAATAGCACCTTCAACTATCTTGATACACTGGAATGCTAGTGAACGTTCAGTTGAAACCGCTTTCATCTGCATTATATACATGCTGGATACTATAACTCTGAATTACCGGTTTAACTCCATTAATAAAATCAGTAGCAATCTGATCCAATTGCAGAGTATCTGATACATATGAGCGACTGATAAATTTAGTGATTTTGCGTGAAACAATTCTATATGCTCTTTTAAAATTCAGTATCCAGTATCTAGTTTAATATCTTCGTTAGCTCCTAATGCCCATTTTTCTATGTCTATATCGTGTATAATGGCATTCAATCCACTCGTTTCTTCAAATTATTTTATCACATATTGGCATATTG
Organism: Trypoxylus dichotomus; assembly: GCA_023509865.1. Lineage (NCBI taxonomy): Eukaryota > Metazoa > Arthropoda > Insecta > Coleoptera > Scarabaeidae > Trypoxylus > Trypoxylus dichotomus. Next base: position 24,208,259 of record CM042081.1, on the reverse strand, counting down.
CTGTTAATTTCTCCCTCTCCGTTCCGTCTTTTTCTAGACTTGCTTTCCATCGATACAGTTGTCGTAGGCAGTTTAACCTTTTTAAATCTTCTTTGCACCGACTCTACGGAGAGTTGCTTTTTTCCCACTCTTCCAATAACTAATAGCGTCTTCTTTATACTTCATATCTAAAATACCGCCTTCTTCTGACGCACAAGGTCGCGATTCTTTCTGCAAATACTCTTCTTGATCTTCTTGAGAAATTGGATATTCGATGTCGATCAATTCGATGGAGTCCGGTTTAAACGTGGATATTCCAAAGTCGTATCCATGCTTACTTCAAAAATAGTATAGGTTATACCCTTTGTGATTAATTCTTTTAGTACACCATGCAGTTCTACTTCGTGTCGATTTATAGGTATTTGGTTGCCTTCGGCAATATTAAATGACTCCACTAATAATTTAATAACATTGATTTCGTTTATGAATGACATTTTGCAATTTTGATTTGGTTATAGGACGAGTTCTGCTTATTTTCGAATTTATCGAGTGGGTATATAAATGTATTATAAAACCATAACGTTATCTCTATTATATATTTGTTTTTCTATACCTTTAGAAAAAACAAATTTTGTGGTATATTATGAAAATATCTAAAATCCAAAAATAAAGAGACCAAAAGAGAAAGGTGGGATCTCACCATTCTCTTTTGGTCTCTTTCTTTTTCCACTTTTTTTGTTTTTTTTCTCGTATCTCCTCCTCTCCCCCTCCCTTTGTCTCTATTTCTTTCTCTTATTCTTTTCACCTTTCTTTCTATTTCACGTCTCCCCACCCTTTATAATTTTTCTTTTTTTTATCTCTTTTTCTTCTTTCTTTTCTTTCTCCTCTTACTCCTATTTCTTTTTATATATATCTCATCATGTCACGGTCCAATTCCGGAAATAGTTCGTTTATTTAGATGTGGTATTTTTGAATATTTTTCGAAACAAATAATCACAAACGGCAATGTGTCAATTTTGTTGGGTTTATTTATATTCACTTACAGTAACAGCTGCATTTGACATCACATCAATTGGCGATTGCGGTTAAGTACTTCAATCAAATTTGATTAAAATTTGCATTTAAATTTTTGTTCTATCTACTTACGTTGAAGAATTAAATCAAGAAAATTGAAAATTTGTGAATTTTCAAAGGGGTAGGAAATTGTTATTGTCAAGTCTCAACATATTCTACTTACCTACCAAGTTTCATTAAGATCTGAATTTCACACGCGGGAACCTTTCCTTGTTAGCGAAGTAACTGACCAGGCGGAGAGAGTGCTACTTACGAAGAATTAAAAAATTATATAGTTTTTCTGAATGAAGAAAACCCTGAATCTTAGACAAAGAAAATTTGAAACTCATCACAAGGGTGGTGGGAAGCTGCTAATTTTAGAATATTGGATACCTCTCTTGAAAATATTACACTTTCTACCTTATCCAATGCTGCTTGTGTTACGAAACATTTAGGCACTCCGAAACTTATTAGACACACAACATATCTTTAAAATTGTAAATACTACTAGGTACTAAGTATTACTATAATGAGAAGAATCATCAACAAAACATTGAATTAAAAATGTTATTTAGTTAAGCAGTTCATATTCTAATCCCAACTGTGTGAGTGGAAGATGCATAACAAATCAGAATCTTCAAAAATCCTCAAAAGAGCCCAACAAACTACAGTGAGAAATCATTCCAAATCAGCAAGTATAATGCGAAGGAATGACTATCAGCAACACTTTTTAAAATTATAAGAGAAGGGGTCATATAAGGAATTCAAGTTCTTATACAGGAACACACATATAACAGACTATAAATTTATATTTAGATGTACGTTTTGGCATTAGCTCTATTGAAAATACAAGATTCTGCATGGATTTTATTATTTAGGATATATTCACACCTTTTATTGTATGTAGTTTTTCGCATGTCAAGTAGAAATATTCGCAAAATTTTTTCACCGCTTAAAGCTAATTAAAATTGTTAGTTCAAGCAATATACCTGCGAATATTCATATTAATAAATACGATTTTTATGAATGATGATGCAGCTGCCTTCCAAATTAGTGCCAACGGTGTAGCTATGCGTCAGTCGCAGAGAACTTTTAGGTAGGCAACATCTGCCCAGATAGATTTTTTTAATTGAAACTCTCTTTCTGAAATGTGCTGTTCTTTTTTTGTATTCGTCCATAATAAATTAACCTGAGAGGCATGCCGAAAATCGATAATTAGCATTTGCTTTTAAAATGTTAAGTACTCACGAGTACCTTTTAATAATATTTTGAATCGGTTTTTAGCGATTAATTAATCTACAGCCACATCCTTCGTACTCTTTTAACGTTTATTTTCGTTACACAAGTGTAAAATTTCATCCTTTCGAAATTACACCACGCCTTATTGTAATAATTTATATTAAAATTGTTTAAGAATAGTTTAGACGAGAAACCGGGCAAACAGACTATTTGTGTGTAGATGTAGATTCTTAACATTAATACAAATATTTGCGAAAATAATAAAAAATTATCATGTTGAATACAATATATACTGATTTTTGACTCAACTAATAGATGATGCGAATAACGATTTTTTCGGAATATTGAAGCGATTCAACTCAGTTTTTTTGTTTGGTATCATTTGATCGATATCGTTTTTTTTTAATAGAACATTTTGTATATATTTTCATTTTTAGGTCAAACATTTTTGATTAGTTACATTTTTTAGGCTACAAATTTTTAATAAACTGTATAAAGTGAAAAGCATTTAATTATGAAATTTATTTATTGACAATATTTTTTTGGATTTCTCGCGGATATTGTGAAATAAAGCAAGCTACAGTACTAATGGTTGGTTCTTCTTGCTATTTCCACTATGCTGACTCTAAAACAATTCTAATTTTCCCAAATTCAACTAATTTAAGCGTAATAAAACAGTATGAGTTTTGGAAAAGAAAGTTTGTAGGTATAGTTATCAGTTTGTTTTAAAAAATGTTTTTGTTAAAAATTGTAATTTATTATTATTCTTTCCATTTTCGACATAACACAACCCAGAAACGCGTCGTAAATACAATAAAAATATTTAGACCATATTATATTATCTGACTGGAAATTCTGGAAACAAAGAAAACATAATAAATTGAAAAATTGATATTACTAAAGATGAGGTTGAGTTAGCCATCTTTACCTCGAGCCAATATTGAGTGCTTGTGTCTTAACAGAAGTATCTTTCTGAACGAAGGTACAAATTATTGTCTACTTGTTCAAGTATCAATATCTGCTTTCTCCTCCAAGTTACTTCCCATCCCGCTGTTCGATTACACAAGTAGCCCAAAACTCATGTGTCTCTATCTGCTTTTGAAATATAAAAATCAAATTAAAATATGCAATAGATATGCACGTAGCGTAATAACTGAATTTCACCTGTGTGTTTATATCAAGGAAGCAAAACTATATTGATAAAAGTGTGTCATGGAATTTGAAAATGTATGTGATAGCTTATTTCATTTTTTGACTTAATTCTGACAGGTTAAATCTCTCAATTATCATTTCCGTCACAGTGCACAAAACTTGCATAATTGAAGCCTATTTTATAACAGGTGTGGTAGTTAATGGAGTTTGGCAATATTATCTTATGTGTTGTATGCGAACTTGCATTGTCTTGGTGGAAGATGATTGGTCATCCAAGGTTGATCTTCAGGGATGACTCGCGGTAAACAAGTGGTTCTATACAAATCGGCAGTAACACTTCTTTGATCTTGTAGACAAATTGTTGCTACGTGACCTGCTTTCGAAATAAATGTGGCCACCATCCTTATGGAGATATTTCGAGAACGGATGGCTTTTGTCGGCTTTTCCACACATTGAAACTCTCACAGACGACTAGTGTTTTTTTTCTGGCTTGCATGAGTAAATCTAAGATTCATCATCACTTACGATGTTGCATACGTTTTTAGAGTTTCCGGCGTTGAAGCGGTCTAAAGTTTCTTGACATCAATTCAGCCTAGCTGCTTTCCGTTCTTTGATAAACTTATATTATACTTAACCAAAAAAACCATTTGCACCAATCAAACTGAATTGGAAAAGATCATTCAAGTAATTGTGAAAGAATATTTAATACATTACAGAATTGGGAAATGGATTCAAAGGTATAACCGATATTTATTGTTACTTGGGGATATTTGTTCCTTTCTGTTAAAAACTGAAATTGTGCAATACTCTCACTTTCCTGTAATTGTTCTTACATAATAATAAGAGTTTTTATTATTTGTAGTAATTATAAATTTTCAAAAATAGTTTTTTTTCTTGAGTGTTACATTCGTGAAAAATGTAACTATTTTAGTAAGCAAAAATCATTCCATGTGTCTGATAAAGACTTTCCTTAATGCTAATCAGTGACACTTTTCTTAAGTCTGAAGAAATACTTCTTTTCCATTCGGTGCTAATCTCTAAGAGAATATAATAAATACCCAACACTTGTAAAATATTTTGAAGGAAGTGGCAGATCTTTTATGTTTTAATTAATTGTCGCAGGTAATAGATAATAAAAGTGGCTGCAGACAAACTGACCGATTCACAGATTGCCAGACTTCTGAGTACTAATGTGGCTTAATAATGCTGGCTTATTTCCATTTATAAGTGAATAATATAGAGGACAAATGGAAAAGATTTAAAAACAACATACTAGAGGTGGTAAAAGAAAGCGGTGGAATAACAAAAGTACGTACACAAAAAGAGCAGATGGTGGACAGCAGAAATACAACTCAAAGTTAAAGATAAGAAAAATAAATGGATCAGATATATGCATAGTAGAAAAGAGGAGGATTATAAGATGTACAAAATGGCAAGAAAAGAAGGTAAAGAGAGTATCAAGAGGGCCAAAGAAAATTCCTGGAAAGAGTTTAGGCTAAAACTGAGATAACTATAGAGAAAACCAAAAATTATTCTACGGAACAATAAAACAATTGAGCGCCAAGATTGAAAAATATAAAAGATGACAAAGGAAATATACTAACTGAGGACAAAGAGATAATGGAATGATAGATATAGTGCTTTGAAGAACTCACAAAAATAAAACAAGATAGATATATAAGAAAAAAAGAGCAAAGAACGATGAAGAACGTACCACATCAATAAGCGACGAAGAAGTCGGAGAAACAATTAGCAAACTAAAACTAGGAAAGGCGGCCAGGGAGGCTGAAATGATAAAAAATATGGGAGACAAAGGTAATAAAGAACTACTTGAGCTCTTAATAAAAAAAGAAATGCCTAAGGAATGGAAAAGAGTACTCAAACCACAGAGGAATAATGTTAACCAGCATCGCAGGAAAAGTATTGACAAGAATACTAGAAAAAATACTCCAAGAGAAACTGGAAACATTAGAACATACTCAAGATGGATTCAGAAAAGAAAGAAGCACCTAGGACTTAATATTTGAAAAATATTAGAAGAACTAACAGGAAAAGGAAAGGAAATACGTACATGTTTTATAGAGCTTAAAAAACTCTTGATAGGGTAAGAAGTGAAGGTATATGGTAGAGCCTCGAAGGGAGAGGGCTTGAGAGCGGAATCATAGAGATGATTAAGACATTGTATAAAAACAACAGGAATAAAGTCAGAACTTCCAACGCAGAATCAGCTGAATTCGAATCACAAATTAGATTAAAGCAGGGACGCGTATTAAGCCCACTGCTATTCTCTATATTAATAGGGGATGCTATAAAAAAGCAAAACAAAAAGGAAAAAATGTGAAAGTGGGAAACTGGAAAATGAACACAATTAACGTACAGGAACTAATGTTTGCAGATGATATGTAGACAGAAAAGACATTACAGCAAAACTTTAAAGATATACCAAGAAGAACTAACAAAGATAAACATGGATATAAACACGATGAAAACAAAAGCAATGATAATAACGGCAGAAGAAAAAAAACATAACATCAAAATCGAAGGAACGACTTGGAACAAGTTAAAAGTTACAATGATTTACGAACAACCATCGAAGACAACGGGAGAATAGAGAAAGAAATAAATGAGAGAATAGCGAAATCCGCAACAACATATGATACATTAAGAAATGCATTTCTAGATGAAAAGAAATACCAAAACAAATAAAGACAGAGATATATAGAAGAGTGGTTAGACCAACACTAGGCAATGAGTCATGGACAATCACGAATAGAATTAAAAGCAAAATTACAGCCATGGAAATGAAATTCCTAAAACGAATAGAAGGAGTAACAAGAACAGACAAAATCAAAAACGCGACAATTACTAATAGTCTAAATATCAAGCCAATAGAAATAATCATAGAGGAGAGACAACTGGAATGACTTGGACATGTATACAGAACGAAAGAAGATCGAATAACAAAAAGGATTTTTGAAATCCAAACAGAGGGCAAAAACAGAATAAGTATACCCAGATACACCTGGGAAGAACAAGTGTATAGAACATTAGAAAAAAGAAATATGGGATGGAAGACAAAAATAAGAGAATGATAGTCCGACACCGCAAGGTATAAAAGACGTAGGATTAAAAAAATGAATAATAATATGCACGTCTATAATAAGTAAACAGTTTCTTAAGTACTGCTGCTCTACAAAATTTACTATCTTGTCAGTCACATTACAGGATTTTACCTAAAATAGAATTGCGTCAGCTTTACTAGAAATATTAATCTGGATTCGTTCTTTTTTACGTTATATATTGGGCTGCGATGTTTCACTGACAATCGTATAAAATATGGTAGCGGGAAAGGTATCCGTACAATGAGAACAGCCCGACGACTCAGTCAACCTAGACAGATATTTCACCTTGCAGGTATTGATCCAGTTAGTATACGAACACAAAGCTTTCGACTCGAACTTTAACCCCCGCCCGCGTAAAAAGGAAAAGTTTCTTCCTCTCGTAGGTCGTAAACGGAAGTACAGTGAACTGCAAAAGTACACGTCTGTATGTTTGAAACTATAATTGTTTTTCCAGGTTTCGACTTATTGTGCACATGTCTATAGGGGTATTGTATTTCTCACGAAGTTATACTAAAAACTCCTCTTTTTAAAGTGTAAACTAATAGAAATAGATTCTAATATTAGCTTCTTGTTAAAACTTGTTAAAAAGAAGAAAATTTACTTCCAAGTACACATACTTTTCCACCTGGCAAAACGCCTGCTAGTTCTTTTAAAATTCTTGGTATATCATCAAATACCAAGTTACCAAATTATAAATACACACAATTACGTTGAGATAATTGAAATCATTTCAATGAAAATTTATATTCGAATCAATCTAATTCTATTTTTTAAGCGGTGACTAAGAAATCTGTACAGCACAACGAAATGAAATAGGTAATTGAATAATTATTCAATGCTGAATATTGTTTTACTAAACTTAGATAAAAGTGTACAAACATAACTTACATATACTTTTCACTGGATAATTGTACATTTTATGTAACAAAAAGAGATGGCATTTAGTGAAATCTAGTGCTACATATTTAAAATAAGATTAGAATTACTGCGAAAGTCTTCTCACATGTTATAGTTAAGGATAATTGCTTTAGAGTAGACGTTTTCATAATTAAGTACAAATAAATTGCTCGGCAATTAAGAGAGTCCAATACGTTGTTCAGACTTTGAATTACAGAAAAAAAAATTGCGCCAGGTGGATTGCGTGATATTTAACAGGTGTCATTAACGAACAAAGGAAAAAGATTTGTCAAGAACTTCTTATCAACCATCATCGTGAAAGAGATGATTTTCTCCTGAACAGGGATCAATCTTGTGTTCACCATCATGATCCGAAAACAAATGGTAATCATTGGAATATCATCTTACTGATTCTCCACGTCTACGAAAATTCAAAGGAGTTCCAGCAGCGCACAAAGTCATGCTCACCATTTTCTGGGATGCAGAAAGAGTCATTCTTACCGAACATCTGCCGAAGAGATCAACGATTAATTCAATAATATCGCAAAACTTTACAATCGCTAAGAAAATCCGTATCCGTAGAGTAAAGTCGGGAGGAACGAATTTTTCGTTGCACCGCAACGCCAGACCACATTGCAGAAGCGAAACGGGGAAGACAGTGACGAACCACAAAGTCACGGTTGATTCCATCCGCATCCTCCGTTGCAACAGGTATTGAAGGGTTAGCATTTTTCATCCGACATTGAAGTTCGAGCTGTTGTTCGCAAGCGGAACAACAGTTAATGTTAGAATAGATTTGGAGAATTGTGTTGCGCTAAATGGTAATTATGTGGAAAAATAACTATGTATGTACATTGACAGTACAAAGTGTTCCAAAAGCCCTTTTCAAAATAAAAAGAATATAGCGAAATAATAGCCAGGTTTAATGGAGAAATGTTTATTTTTTTATTTAAATATGGGCGCTGGGAATTTATTTCTTAAAAATTAGGTTCTCTAAATATGTTCCGTTATTTTGATGGTACTCTTTGACAAGTAACGCAAAATTTTCGAGAACAGCTCGGTGCTTATTCTCGGTGATAGCCACCATTTTTCTTCGAATATTCTCTTTTAATTCATTCAGAGAGTGAAGAGTGTTGCTGTATATCTTTGGTTAGAGATGGCCCCATGGGAAAAAAATCTATTGGTCGGAACTATGTGCCGGTCAGTTTATGTGTCACCGTGTCTGAATGTCAATTTTCCAGCGAAAATTTCAACTGGTAAGCACATGTTAGACGTGTGAGATGTGACCCCATCTTGTTAGAACCAAACGTTCCGATTAGAACCGCCAAAATCTTGCAAGACTGGCTTCACATATCGTTCGCCTTAGTGTACAGCCTCTGACATCTTCAAAACAGTACTGGCCGATAATTCGGGACTAGCGATTGGCATAATCCCCACTCAACGATTGTGTTCGCGTATTGCACAAAACAAATTGAAAAAGACTTTTGAAAGACCCAGTACACTAAATTTAGTTCATTTTAAAACTAGTTTCATTATTTTGTCTTTTCTTATTCTTATTCTTATCTTGTAGAGTTGGAGACGTTGTATATCAGTCCGACTTCGTAATTTCGGACTTGAACCACTGTTCGATAGAAGGATCTATTCTATCTACTTATTTGCTAAGTAATTTAATTAAAAACAGAGAAAAAATCTCTGAGCTTAGATAATGATAAGTAAAACAAGATATCAGTTCACAGGTACCGAATTATCAACTGTCGAGAACTTGGTTAACAATGAGGCGGCATGTGCCGTTGAAATGTTGGGTTCCGTATAAAGTATGAATTTGTGCGATGTGCACTTAACGACGATACCTATAAATGATATATTCATACAGTCCTTGCAATCATTGTGAAGATGTCAGTTTATAATTTTGACTTATAAATATTCAAAACATACAGCATTATAGTTTGAATTGGAAGATTTTAATTATGGTGTTAGAGAAAGAATAGATGCCGCGAACCGAGCGACGTTAAATAGAGATGAACATATTACTAAGATGTTACGTGTATAGTTATCAATAGAAACTACAAGCGATTACACCTCACTGACTACTGATTACAACTGCGAGTCTTGTGATCGCTCGCAGAACCTAACTAAGTTAATTGCAATACAATAATATTATATTTTCGCAACATATTAACATATTATAGAAACAATACTTTAACAAAATCAATTGCACTTTCGGAGCAAAATTTTACAATATCAACAGGACAGGAAGCAATCAACAGGACTGTACATTATAAATTATGAGTCATAAACATTACAGACACTACAACAACTATGTGTAAGGATACGCGAGAATTATTTTCCATTTTTATTGCTTCTTTACTAATGTTTTTCGAAAGTTTAACAACGAAAAAGACTGATCTCTTGCACGGAGTAAATAGTACCCGTGTTACAAACATCAAACTTCTAATATAAATGCGAAGTCCTTTCTGAAGCGATGGTAATTTACCACTAACTATTAATTTAATTTTTATTTCAAAATCTATATTTTATATTATTATAATTTATATGCTTTTACAATTTTGTCTAATCTGATTTAGGACAAGTAATTGTAAGAATATTATATTCCCTACATTTTCCATAATACCAGAAATACCCTTTGATATATTGTGCAGATTACCAACCAATTGTCGCAAAGGCTTCCGCACTTAATCCGTGACTCTATTAATAAACTATTAGGTCGATATAAAAGGGATGTTTCGAGACATAGATTAATGGGCGACTAATGTAGTGATACGAAGCTTGAATGTAAACATCGAGGGAGGCGGTCGCCTCCGCACACACTACGTACATTGTCAGTCAATAATAGCAAAGTAGCGAATAAAGCGAGCATATGCACATGCGGCGACGTCTCAGCGGGCAGTTGGCGTATATCCTCCATATACGTACGCATCGCCTACAAAAGCAAACAGATACACAAGCGTATAGATATCTACCACGTTCGGGGCCGTACAACTGACACGCGTCTGGAGGGTTCTACAGAAGGGGCCATGGCGAGAGGTCTCGGACTTTTATTATAACGTAATTGCGGACTTGGTACCGCATTTAATGGGTTTAACGATTCATTGCACCTCAATGACGACTATCGTTCTATGAGATTCGGATTTGTCCCCGTTTAAAGTAATAATTCCACCATAAAAGGAAAATACAATGTACGATGCATCCTGTATTGACATAACCTCAAGTATCTTATTGTAAAATGCGAGGAATAACTTCTGTTTGAATAATGGGTCAAGTTAGACAACATATGCGTCATGTCATACATATGCTTTTCTGGGTACATGCAACAATCGCCTACAGCTCGTTTCTTTGTTATACATTTTTTTTTTAAGAAATGTGTCCTACTTCAAAATTGTACAATATTATTGAAGAAGAAGCCGGTAATGCTATGTAAAATAAAGCTTATTCGAAGATTCTGAAGTTTATATTTCAATGAAAATTAATCTAGACTTTCCTCGTCTTAAAACTAAATACATTTTTGTGTTTATTGCTTTACTTAGTGTAAAGATTTAAGTATTATTTAAATATTATTTTACTTACCGGAGCATTATGTAATATTTAGTAAACCACTTTTGCAAGATGAATACTAATGAACAGTTTTATTCATCAAACAAGTTTTGTAAAACGAAATAAACTTCCACTGCGCAACAACAGTGTTCTCACTCTCAATACGGTTCTGCGAATCGCAATCTGAATTCTATATTTAATTGTGTATTATCCTGATTAATAATAATATTACTCGAGGAACGTCACAGATACACTAAACGTTCATGTTATTCAGAAATCCATGTGAATCAAATTTTTTAAAGGAATAATATGCTTGTTCTCCTATTTCAAAAGGTATACTATTATTGTACTTAATGTAATATCTACGTTTCGGATCTTATAATAACGATTCCAGTTGTTCTGAACTCTAAGGTTGTGCTTATTTTTATGAATATTTAGTGCAGCCTCTAATATGTAAATTGCTATAATTGTTAAGACCTTATTATAAATTGCTTACTGTATATTCAACTCGACATTTGCTACGAAAGTCCCGCCATTAGGTGCTGCTGTTTAGAGCTACATTTCATCACATCAGCATGGATTCATGTATAAAAGATCCACAGTCACCAACCTAACATATTTTACACAAGTAGTAGCAAATGTCCTGAATGCGCATTAACAAATAGATACTGTGTACACTGACTTTTCGAAAGCATTCTATCGGATAGACCATGCTATACTAAAAACAAGGTTAGATAAGTTGGTTTTAACACAGATTGTGACAGCTTCTCTCTATGTATGCTACAATGGGTTCAAGTCAAAGATCTACACGGTAACGTCGGAAGTACCGCAAGGTTAAAATCTGCGACCGCTTCTCTTTAATTTACTCATTAACGTTCCTGTAGGACCATGTGGGAAGTGTCTTTTTGCTGACGACCTAAAGATTTGTTGATATAGCCACATCGAACGATTGCGCTTACTTACAGAAACAAATTGACCAGATGTCGTTATGGTGTGATAGAGCTCGAATTAAATGTGTCTAAATGTTGTGTAATGACCTGCACTAAGAAACCACTACAAAATAATTATGTGCTTAACGGAAAGATAATCAAACGTTGTACTACCATCAAGGATCTCTGTGTGCGATTTAACTCCAGCCTGAACTTTGCATCTCATATAAATAATATAACATCTACTGCTCTGAAAACATTTAAATTTGCCATACATCATTTCAAATATTTCGGCACCAATATTACTATGTTGTTGTACAATACTTACGTCAAGAACAAGTTTGAATGCGACAACTTGGTTTGGAGTCCATTTTATAAGTGTCATATACAAACATTGGAGAATGTACAGAGAAGGTTGCGCAAATACATGAATGGAGAGCATCTATCCTCCTCGAGGATTTAATTATGATATCCTCTTCAGAAAGTATTATATGAAATTGCTGCAACTACAAAGAAATATTATCAGCGTGAAGTTTTTGTATAACCTATTGCATAATAACGTATTGCTCTTATCTTATTTACCGCAATTAAATTTTCAAATACCGAGAATGTCGAGTCGGCGGTCCTTCACGTTTTATGTAACTAGATCTACGATAAACACGACTTTTAATTCCCGACTTCAGTTATCATCAGTTATGTCCCGTAATTTCAATACAATATCCCATACCTGCGACATATGTACATTATGATAACCTCTTGGAAATACTTGGCTTTGTCAGAATATACTTGTGCTGATGTCCTCTGTTGAAAGATATTAAAAAAGGGAGAATTTGTATATTTTGCTATGTTTTTGCAACTGATTGCTACGATTAGGTTAGTGCTTATATTTTGTCCTTAATTTTTATTCTTATTCTGTTGGATAGATATGATATAAATAAATAAATAAATTACACAGATAGCTCTTTTTTGGCACAAAAGTGTTCTTTTATACGGAAGTGCTAGAGCGTCGCACAATTATACCTTAGATCAAATCCGATTCTTTGTTTGAAATGTATATCAGTTTCGTAACCTTGTGGTTATCTATTGATCTCAAATACCTTAGTTTTGGAATTGATTTAAATATCAATGAATTAATTGCATCGATGCATTTCAGATCTTCCGAAGGGGTTACCCCTATACTTTTGAGCGACGTTGCCTGGTTAATTGTCCTATTTTCAAATGTAAGGTGAAGATTTGGCAAAACATGCGATACGCTTAATATAAATATGACGTACCATGGTTTAATCATGTTTAAAAACAATTTATTTATTGCAAACCGTGCATTCAAATCCTCTAACATTGAGCTAGCTTTATCTTCGATATTTTACTTGCTATTACTGGCAACAATGGTGGTGTCGTCGGTGTAGATGATGAGATAATAATGTAATTAATAAAATGACGATTGCAACGACTGTGTGGATGTACAATTCACAGGTATAGCAGTAAACTTCACTCACACAAATTTATTAATTATGCGCAACGCAGCGTTTCGAGAGCACGTGGGCTCTCATTGTCAACCGTGTTATCGACTGAAAGTAAAAACTGTATCACACATGCAAATTATTTTCTACGCAGGCTCTAAAATTTCTAAAACATATGACTATTTACAATCTACTCGGTGGTCTAATGCCTTTTTTCGGGAAAGGATGGACCGAAAGCGAACCGTATCTTTAACAGGGCCTATGGTAATAAATCCATCAAACTCGAGTGTGCAATTGGGGGTGGTTCTCTGTTCAATAAGTTTCCGTTCTTTTTCATACATATCGTTTCGTACGCGTCTAATTCTCTATACGAATTCACGTTTTTAAGTAGTGTCAGAGTTTTTTAATTAATAAAAGTGAACAAACAACGCGAATAAAACGGGCGATAAAACGGATCCTTGCGGAAGACCAATGGTAACCGGCAATAATCCAGAGTAGAAACTTTATTTTTTACAGTTTTTGAGCAAAGAAATCCGTACGAGCTGTGCCCTTTCGGAGGGATCCGATCAGTTAAGTCCCATACCTCTAATTCTTATATTTACTTCGGTCATAGAATACTTCCTTGGGTGCCTGTTTATTTTCCAATTGTAATAAAATTTAATTCTATATATCAGTAACAATAGTAATTGTAGATTTGCCTTGGCTAAGTCCACGATGGCTATCGGATGTAATGTTGTACTTATATAGAAAAGATTCCATAGAGAGGTTGATATTGAAACTGCATCATTTTTATTCCTTTAAAGAAATTAACAGATTTTACCCAGGCCAAACCGAGTGTTTACGCTACTATATCAATTTTTAAATGATGTTGATACCAAAGCTTCCAAACAGAATTCATTTACAACATAGAAGATTGATAAAATTGAATTTAAATTTGAATCTATCATTAACTGCTCCCTTTTCTATTCACTGGATTTTTTTCTTCCAATTTATTTACATCCAAAACTCTTTATTTTAGATGCTTAAGGCTTAGAAATGCTTAACATTGTGCTAAGTGCTTACTAAGAACGGGTGTCGGCAGCATATAACATATCTACCCACCGTGCGCAATACAAGACGTAGTACAAGAATAACGGGTATTGTGCATGATGGTAAAGATGTACTTGAGAAACCGGAGGACATTCCCAGTTAGTTCTCAAATATTTTTCGGAGAGATGATTTAGATAATTCTGCGGGAAGTGCTTTCCAAACACATCTTGATTTTGTTACTGAAGACTACTTACTTTCTATTATGCTTAAACTCAGCAACAAACTTACTGCAGGTCACGGTCAGATACCAGTATGTACTTAAACAATGTCGCACTTGATTAGCTGGGGAGGCCAATCTTAGTTTAAGAACAAACATATTCACACATAATGTTGTAAGGAAATCCCGACAATTACCCCTATCTATTAAATTAGGATTACTTTGATTGCCATTATGCTAATGATGTATTAGATCATTACTATGACATTATTATCAAATATCTAAACATTTCATTTCCAAAAACAATCAAGTAGCTTAGGGTTGCTTATAAATAACCTCAGTACACGATGTAAGTTAGTACAAGTTGTAAACCAGTTGAAAGGAAATTGAGTCAATACCACCTCTAACTCAGTAGAAAATATCAATATACTTAATATATTAGGTGCAGCGTTTTATTCATCAAACAAATAATCAAAAAAAAATCATACAGATTTATTTCAACGTTCCACGATTGGCGGCTCGTTCGTCTGTACTATTTTATTTACCTACAGCCAGGACTAATGTTTTGATGCGCTCGCCTATCTCCATTATGTGCCAGTGTGGAAGTAAATATCTCGAGTTAGAATGATTGGTTGTAAAATATCTGTTATTCCTTTTTCATCCTGTGTTTGGGTTCCTTCCTGTTGGAGAATAAATTAATATTATTATGATTACCGTTAAAAATTACCACGTTCTAATGTGGAAACAAGGTATAGGAAATTTGCATGGTATTCATTTGGGCATTATTTAGTAATTTTAGTATCAAGACTCTTTAGATGAGTAGATTGCCACATAAAATTGATATGTAAAATATTTATAACGAACTTCTGTAAGGTGATTGCGTGTAGGATGGTAACAGATATTTAAATTTACTAAAATAACATGAAACTGTTTTATTTAGCAGATACAGCCATATGTGCATGACATACTTTAATTAGCAGCCGACGTAAAGTATTTCGTTTTAATTCAAATTTCAAAAAATTATGTCTTATAATAATACAGGCACCAACAGCGCGTTATAAGTAATAATTAAATTTTATACAACTTTTATGTCACCAATATTCGATATCGATCAAAAAATTACCGGACATACACCTGCACTTTAAGTAGATCAAATTCCATTAGTACGCACAGTTGTCGCTGCGATAAGTGGTAGCGGCGTTTATAAATAACATTAGAAGCAAGAAAAAAATAAAAATTATAAAAGACTTTTAACTGAAAAAAAAAAGATTAAAATATTTCATAATGCCACCTTTTTCTCTGGCAGTATTGCCGGTATTCGATTCTTCTAGATCGAAGATATACATATATCTTTCGCGTTTACCAACTGTAGATTAATCATTACAGATAGCGCCGCCGGTCATTACTTATGCGCGCGGGTTAATTGATATCAAATATTCGTCAAGAATAACGCCAAGGAAGGAGTAATTTACATAAATGACCTTTGATTATGGCGGAAGACATGCAAATAAATGCGTTGAGTAATTGCCACTGTATTAATCTGAGGAACTTGCAACGTACCTCTGCTGACGTACTTATTGATGCGACTCGTATTGGATAATGAATTCATTTTGTACGCTATAAGGCGTTCAAACGTTTTTAAAGAGTAGCCTAGACATGATTGGTATCTAAATTGATATGAATACTCGTTTTGAAACGGCTGCATTTGTCTCAAAGAAGGGAATTTGAAGATTGGTAATGACAAACTTATTATTAATTAAAGATGAGTTCATACTACAGTGAACAATAGTGTCAATTCGCGATTTTTTAACGAAGGGAACGCGATTTCCCAAAAATATGGTGAAATGCTTGACATTCCAATGCTTATTATTATCGTTTTATAAGAACTCATAGAATACACACATCCGAAGATTTCGCATGATTGGCTTAGATCACCTTCCCGAAAAAACAGGAGCTGAAAAATGTCAAAGTCATACATAGGAGAATTTACAGAACCTGTGAAGAACAAATAGCATCTGCGCATGCAATGGGACATGAACGGTGGGATATATGCATGTTTTGTTGACTATGAGAAGCCATTTGATAGAGTAAAACTCCAAAAAATTGTAGAAATTCTGAAAAACATGGGCCTAGATGGGAAAGACATCAGGAATATTAGGATCTATACTGGAATCAATCTGCTTTCGTCAGCGACAAATATACTACGAGATGTAAGGCAAGATTGCATTCTCTTTCCATTATTTTTTAATATGTATATACTCAGAGTACATATTCAGGGAAGCTTTATGACAGATAGAATCTTGATTTCTTCTGAATGGAGAAAGATTTTATAATGGGAGACTATGTTATTTTCGCTGACAGCTTGGAAGGATTACAACTTATGCATAGTTCACAGCCAATTGTATAGTCTGGACATAAACACCACAACACAAAATTAATGGTCATTAGCACTACAATACTTATGACACATAATGAGAAATGAAAACAGATTCCATCTATTGCAGAATACTCTACAGGGAAAAGTAATGGTTAAAAAATCTCAGAACGTGATTCGTTGTGAATACGAGCAATAGCAAACCAAGTTAAAATAGCATGCATAGCAGCCAACATCCGAAAGGAACTATTAGAAAAGAAGATACAAATACTATAACCAACGGACAACTAATCGCTAAAATACTCCATCACTTCGTTCTCGGAATTGTCTATATCTTGCACTAAACTGACATCTTCGATAAACCATTTAAGGCCGTTTTATTCACGTTCTGATAAAAATGCAGGTGACGCAATCTAACGGACAAACACAAAAATTATTATTCACGTTCTGACAGATAAAAAGCAGTTAGTAAACTGCTTATAAAAGGGATAAGTTTATCTGCATTTAAATCGTCCCATCAAATGTATACCTATTGGAGATTATAACCTCACTTTATTTCGTGTGATTGTTTTCGTATGAAAAACAGTAATACTCTGAATTAATATGGAATTTTAGGTTTTGAAGAAGTTTTTATCGCACAAGAAATTCAAGCAATTGAAAATATCAATAATCGTTGCTAGTTTAGTTTATTTCTCGTTTCACTGTTAATATTTTTGTTAGTTGTATGGTATTCATCTACAACATAACATTATATTACGTTCTAATTAAAACTATATTGATATATCGCTTTTAAATTTATTATATTCCATCATTTTACTCTCTAACTAAAATGAAATTCTCGTTAAAACTATATAAAAAAAAATAAACATTAGAAATAATAATAATATTTTTTTGTATTCCTTTTCCAAAATTTCTCCTCAATTTTACTTTCAAAGTCTTTAATCAGATTTTTTTTCATCAATTATTAGTTGCTGTTTTAAAAAGGTCTGATAATCTGTCAGCAAGTATTACGAATTTGTTTAGTTTGTTCCTTTTTTGAACTTAAAATTTTCGGCTTTCAGTTATTCTATTTCATAATTCGTAAAATTGGCCGGTTTTTTATCAGACATTTTTTAATACCGAATATTGCAAATATAAACACGTGCGACCTGATATACTACATAGTGTAAGAATGTTAGGTTATGTTCATGTCGAAACTACAATTATGTGTTTGTGTTACTTATTACAACGTAAATAAGTCACAGTTTCACTCGTATCCATTACTATAATAGCCGTCTAGAAACATTAGAGCGTACTGGTTTGTTATCTCTCTAATAAGATTTGGCGAATAAACCAAAGTGGGATATCTGCTACCTCAAAAAAAATATATCCTACTGGCGGTTACCTGCCACTTTATCAGAATGTGAATAAACCGGCCCTTAGACCGATCATTATGCATGGTTTTCCATAAACATTTTTAATCCTTGTTATCGTGGAAAATAGTGTTAAGATTCTGGAGTGATCATGGATAGTGTTTCTGTAGACGTTTCAGCAAGAATAGGTGAAACTAAATTCATTGCGACAAAAATGTTCCTAAAATCCGGTTGTGAAACTTCTAACTCCATCTGTAATTAAAACTTGCATAAATATGGACAGAATGACATTAACGCATCCAAAGGAAACGCTGGAAAAGCAGTTTCGAATTTTTTAAATACTTCATCGTTAAGTAATTCAACTGTTTAAATGTACAGACGATACAAACATCTATTCCACATTTGTACTATAATTACGTCGGAAATCACTTTAGCGTGCACACTCTTTTGTATGTTCTGTGATACCTGTGAATTATACAACCACACAGCCCTTGCAATCGTTGTGATTTTAAATGATTTATTTCACGGAATTAATATAATAACATTAATAATTGTACTGTAAAAAAAATAACCAAGTCAAAGCATTAATAAAGAAAGACGTCAAGTATTTACAAGGAATTAATTTATAGGTGTAAATACGTTAATATTATACAAAATACTGTACACATTATGTGTAAAAACTAACACAATAGCACCGATACAAGTTCGACTCGCGGTGTTATATATTTAAATCACTTCGCTTTCCTTGCTTGCTGAATGCGTATTCTTACTGCTAAGTGTGTTGTAAAATGTGTTTAATAAAAATTCAATTTATAAGAAGCACATAGAATTAAAAAATGCGTATATACAATAGTATGCAAATGTAATATATACTGGTTGAGTTGAGTGTAATTGTAATCGTTCAAGACAGAGAAGACAATAAGAAATATAAATTATTTATATCTGTTTACCTTTCTCCATCGACATCCGGATGCTGATAAAGACGTAACGTGCCGTAAAGAATTGTGAAGAATTGTTGCATTAATATAGCTTCCATTGATCATTTAATCTTCTGCGACATCGTGAAAATATGGAAATTAACATCTACTGAAGTAATATTTGCGTATTTGAAATAGTGATAGTTATTGAAGCGTGTCATTTATACTTTGGGTTAAAAACCACACGTTTTGCTAGTCTAAATTTCTATTTAGTAGGGTACTATATTTTACCCGTGCACGATGCGCTATACCATCTATTGTTGCCAGGAACCTTTTTATATCATCTAGTAGGTTAAATAATTCTAATAAAGATAATATATTATTTTATAATTGTTTAAATAACTCAACAACAAATTACTCTTCGTAAATCTCCTTTAAATCTACCTTAAGTTGGTGATTCAAAAATTATTCTCGACTGGGAATAAAGTATTAGATACCCTGAAAATATTCACTGTAATACGATAATGCTTTAAGTTAGGTACCTAATATCGATTCAAGTAGTAGTAGTAGCATTTCTGGAGAAAAGTTTTTAAACTGGCGAATTTTTTCAGGGAATTTGAAAAATGGTAATATATATATTTATTAAGAAACACGAGTATCCATTAAAATAATTACCATCGTACTCAATAACTATTTTGCCAACGTGACATAAATTTTTATACGCCGCTTTTATAGAATTCTATGGATTTTGAATCAAAAAAATGACAAACTGCATTTATTATATTAACTGGAGTTTTGAACTGTCTATGGCTCATACAGTTGTCAAGAGACAAAAAAGAGATAGTAATCACTCATATGGGAGGTGTGGTAACGTTTTCCACCCAAGTTCAACATTTTTTCCCAGTAATCTTGCGGTATGCGGTCGGGCGTTGTCCTGTAAAAATACTGCTTTTTTTCGATTGACTAAAGTAGGCTGTTTTTGGATGAGTGCGAACGTAGTAATGGACGTTCGGATTGCTCCCCACCAAACATATAATAAAATCTTCTTTGGATGAAAGGAAGCCTAGGTAGTGTGTGGTACCGAATCAGTAGGCGACAACCAATGATACGAACGCTTAGACTTTTAGCACAAAATCCACTTTTCGTTACAGGTTAAGAACCGATCAAGACCTGGCTCATTATCGTTACGTGAAATGTTTGCTGAAATGTTAAGACGACGGGATTCATACGGGACCTATTTGCTTAACTTCCACATCATTAAGATCTTCGGTCTCCCGTGCTTCATCGGCCAAGATGAGATCTCCCGAAGAAAATTTCAGGAACCATTTATGTGGTGTGCAATCACTTGCGGCATCACATCCGAATGCGGTATATATTTTTTGGGCGGCCAGTGCAGCCTTACTACCAAGTTTGTACTCATCGAGTAGTTAACAATCGAATTAAAGTTGTATTCAAACTAGGAATTAAACAATTTTCACCGAATGTGCGTGTATACGACAAAAGAAGAATTCATGTTAGAATAGATGACAGATAACAAAAAAGTGCTGTCAATCAACAACTTAAAAAATATTCATGGCACCCTGCTGTGTAGAAACACCGCACGAACTTATTTGGTTACTTGATAGAATCCACTCGATTAAACTGATACTAAATTTCGCTATATAACCTCAAATAAAATCATTCCCTTCGACGCCAGCCGAACTCATATCAGTCGTGCTCCTGTCCACTGACAAAATGATTCATCTTTAAACATATCGGAATCAATATCAACATGAATGTCGTGATGAGAGAGTCAAAACAAACAGTCAAAAAGGTTAGCGCATAAGAATACAGGTGGCATTGCATTAGTGCAAATTAGATCGAAGGAAATAGACAATCTTTGACAGGTTAGAACATCATAAGTTATAAGTCAACAGTAAAAATTGATTTAAGGCGTCAGAAAGTAAAAAGAATATTAAGACAATAGACGAAATAATTCGTGTAATAATCGACCTCACATTATATTGCCCGCTAACGAATGTTTAATTGATTTAAAATATCTCTTTCTGTATTGGTCAGATCGAAATAATCTACCGATCTAACTTTCCATCGCACACGGTTTAGAAGCTTTACGATCCGGTGTTCCGATATACCCAGCACTTAATTAACAAAACGACAAATAATTAATCAACATGGTCGAAGAACCTACAAAAGGAAGTGGCGGAACTAAATTTAAACCAGATGTGAAGATAATATTTAATTATAACGTTGCGCAGGCCGTTAATGAATACTAGTGCAGTTCTATTCGATTTTATATGTATAAAGTATATAGACGTATTTGTACGTTACATACGTAGTATGTAACATTAGTTACAGAAAAAAAATTGTTGCGATGCTTCTTTAATATTAATGAAAGTATTATTTGTGGTTATAATTAAAGAATCTTACTCAATCGTAATTAAATTCCGCATTGAATGTATTATTTACTCTCCATCCAACAGTAGTAAAACGAAACCGCCCGAAACATGAGCTGTTTTTATTCCGAGTGCTGCCTGTCAACCGGTTAAAATTTATACAAGTGAAGCGCATTTTTATGACGTTCAAGTGCAGAAATATTCAGTTACACGGCCGATAAATTAAGAAAAAAACTTTCGTCGGAACTCCGCGCGCATTCGAATATGAATATTCATGATTTTGCCGTCGAATATAAGATATTTACGTATCGTACCTACTTACGTATTCCGCACCGACAGGCGAACACAGTTATTGCACTATTATCATAATTCTGTTCGAGGTACCGCGATATAAACGGTACGCAGAAGTTAATTTATCTCTTTGCCGGCGTTATTTAAGTACGTTCAAAAGTCTATAGGTAAAATACTGTAAATGGTCTTGGTTGGTAGTCATTGATCTTACCCTTTCACCGTTCTGTTGCATTTGGTGTTTTTCTTGTTTTTAAGTTTCGATTCACTCCTACCGGCGTTGAGACAAGCGCAACTCTAATGTTCGTCACAATCCTTTTAATTATAAGATTTACAATCCGACCGAAACCTGATGATATTTGATAAGCGCGAGGCGTGGTGAAAACTTCGTACTATCCAAGCCAAAAATAACGGAACCAAAGCGATCGTATAAATTTCCCGCTTCTTTTGAATACAAGCACCACGGAATAGGAAAAATATATTGTCTACCGGGTACAACAATAACGTATCAAACTAATCATTTTTTAATAATCATTACCTGTTAATAATTTAGAAAGCACTATCTGAGTATTTGTTTTCTTTAATATGAAAAATTACAAAAGCTATAGGGTATTATTGCATGCTCACTTGCTCACATGCTCTTAAAACATAGCACACATGTATACTGCTGTAGTACGTTCTGTAATGTTGTGACACACACACACACACATGTATACAACACAGACGATATATACATACACAGACGTGACATATTTCAAATAGTTGTGTGACAGTTTTGACGTTAATAAACGTCGAAATCAACAAGTATTCATTTAATATACACATTTTCAATTGACAATTGACATTTCCATTTAAAATCAATTTAATAAGTCAGTTTGACATAATTGTGCTGTGAGTTGGATAAAATTAAATTAAAAATAGTAAATCCGTAAGTAGGGCGACTTCAAACAATTTTGTACTAAATATGTTATTATATTTAGAAAATTATTTTGATGTGCAACAAATTTTGACAAAGAATTTAAATTGATAGTTTTATTATTAATAATTATGTACTAGAAGCAAATGAAAAGGTAAACCTTAATACTAGATAAAATAAATTAAAGAACTTTGATTTCTTCTGAATTTCATTAATCGTTTTATATTCTTAATATCCTTAACATAGGCACAAATATCACACCTGACTTTATATCAGCGGTATATTAATTTCAAAATATGCAGTAATATTTATACTACTTACCACTCTTATTATTGTTAAGAAAAAAAAAGAAATATTATTGTAAAAAAATTAAGAGCCTAAAAAACTTGAAGTAAAATTATATGGGATTTACATATGTAAATTTTTAATCGCATCATATAAGAATCACATTTCTTCCAAAATAACTGGAATTGTAATGATTCGTAGCCCTATATCAATCCTACATGATTGTAAACAGAATTAAAAGACGAATGTGTTTCGTTCAAAGCTTTTCCTTGTACTGTTACAAAATGTAGGCAACACTCTTTACAAAGTATTGATATATATTTTACACATTCCTTCTATCTTTTAACATTTTAGGACTATTCGTCAACCTTTGAAAGGATGTTTTCCCCGTTCAATGCGAATTGCTGCATGTAAAAAATATACCATTTACATACCTTAGTATGGTTTAATTTCTACTAAGTTTCATCGAAATTTAAACTTGACATGGAAAATGTGAACAGGAAAGGAAACATCAATTAAAAGTAACGATGGGAGCATTCGAATACGATATTATGAAAGTAATCGATTCAACACTTTTTTTGTTCAGTCAAGAGACAGGATGTTTCACATAGACATGCGATACATTACGCTTTCGCTGGCCGATTACAAAATGGGTAATATACAGTAGGATGACAGAGTAAAATAAATACCTTGAGAAAATACGAAAATGAGCGACAGCCGAAATTCTCGGAACGAGGGACGATTACCTGCGTATGGATATTTGGCTATATGCATTTTGCCAAAATTTAGTATTGTCTCCGTCATGCCTGGTACAAGAGATAGTGTCGATCTCGATGACACCCGTGGGCGTATTGTAGGGTATACTTAACAATGTGGATCGCAACGCGAAATGAGTGAACTCTTAAAAATACCCTTGTCC
The DNA here is from genome assembly GCA_023509865.1 of Trypoxylus dichotomus. Classification (NCBI taxonomy): domain Eukaryota; kingdom Metazoa; phylum Arthropoda; class Insecta; order Coleoptera; family Scarabaeidae; genus Trypoxylus; species Trypoxylus dichotomus. The sequence goes on along the minus strand of CM042081.1, from coordinate 24,184,186 downwards.
ATTGTTAATCGCGTAATTCTACAATTTCGGGAAAGTAATAAAACGACATTACAATGAATATCGGGTCTACTAGGTCCATTTCAAAGAGCGCTCGTGAGAAGGTATAAAAAATCCGCAAAAAACACTTAATGAATTCACAGAAGTCGCACTGTTCAGCGGTACTTGCATAGTGTGAGCTTGTATAAACAAGTGGCAAAAAAAGCCTCTTCTTAGAGCGTTTTAAAACAGTGAAGATTGACATGGACGTACAAGAAATGCGAGCAAAACCTTTTGCAACAACTTTTGGCGGTCCGTAATTTTCACTGATGAAGCAGATATTGTTAATTCAGTGATAGTAGTCGTATGTGGATCTGGAGACGTTGATTGCATCAGTTAGAAGACAAATTTTTGCATCAAACAGTAAAGTATGGTGGTGTTAGCGTTATGGTTTGGGGGCAATATGGTATGGTGGAAGATTAGACCTGGTTATGAGCGATGGGAATATTAATGCGAAGAAATACGTGAATATCCTCACAGAGGCGCACTTACCAGTTTTTGTCAATGACATTCTTTCCAAAGAAAATTCAATGCACACGGAGGATGGGACTCCTTGTCATAAGGTCCGTAAAATAAGCTCGTAGAAAGACGCACAAGGTATTCGGACTTTGCTGTGACCTGCGTGATGTGAATGCCATGGAAAATATGTGGCGTATTATTCATAGGCGAGTATACCAAGAACAAATTGATACATATGTATATATATTGTAATGGGATTTTTTGAGGCTCCCGTTCGCCTCAAGAACATGACCATTTTTTTAATTGTATTTGCTAAACTTACCTTTCACTTTGCTCATTTGCTGCAATTGTAGTTTTCTCTAATTTAATGGTATAGTTAGGGAAAGTACACTTCTTCTAAGATCGGATAGCGCTTTAATATAATATTTAATTGCTAAATATCTTAACGTATCTGCAAATTACAGTTTCCTTGCGATGCATTTTGCATTTTTTTTTACAATTTCCCAAAATGCCCTTTTGTTTTTATAATGTAGAAAATTCACTAGCAAAGATCACACCCAAGGCCTACATCTCCATCTCTGAAAACACATAGGAGATGTTTTCGTTGCCATGATGACCCTACTGTAATCATTTGTCGCCTAAGATCCGGATCTAGAAGCGGTTTACGAGCGTGATCGGAACTCGACACGCCGAACAATTGACGAATAGCATCGGTATTAGATTTCTGAGCATCAAAAGAGTTTGTAAGCTACGTGTTTACGCGAATTTCGCATATTATTGTGAGGAAATTACCTCAAACAGTTATATAAAGTTGTAGTGGAGTTGACGGTGACATTATAATACCCGAATATCGGGGAAAACACCGCTAATTCAGCAGAACAACTCCGACGTAACCTTGGGCCTTCTGGCGTCAGCGCGAAGATAGGAGATATACCATCCTACAAAACAAAGTCCTTGTGTAAGTAAAGAGAGTAACGAACTTCATCTTTAATAATGTCATTTATTAATTAAAAATTTAAAATACAGATTTTATTAACTAGCTAGGGATTGCGATAGATATTTTGTTGAACACTTTCCGATGTAAGTAATATATTGTTAGTCTTTTTATGTTAATCTAATCTATTTTCTATTTCTATTTCATTTAATTTCATTAACGTTTTTTAAGTTTATTTCAACAAAAGCAAAATCTCCGATCAAAGAACTCACTCGTTAACTTTTCCGAACCCTGAGAGAAAAATTCACAATATATATATAGTGAAATTCCCCTTCGCGTTTCTCATGGTCCCGACCGGCTCTCATATGATTTCCATTTTATTAACTCTTTCTTGGACGGACATTCTCTTGAACGGACGCGGACACGAGAAAATGTTCTCCTAACCGGACACAAAATAAAATAAAAAGAAACGCCTTATCTTATTTTTATATCGAGAGTATTGCTATTGCATTTCTCAATCGCGCCGCGCGCCAATTTCGCTGGGACTTCCCCGGAGATTTACCGACTTTAATCTTTCGGTACAAACGCACCCTATGTCGTGCATTTCTACCTGGCGTGAATTAGGGACTTCCCCAAGTTGGTCGGGGATTTGCCGTTCTTATTCTTTGGTTGTATCTTTCGATTGAATCTGCTTTCAATATTAGTCTGATGTCTATGTGGAAAAGACACAGTGGGCGACACATTCATTGTAGAAATGGCTCCAAATAGAAAAATTCTCACGCTTAAACAAAAAATTGAGATTGTTGAAGTTTACAATAAAGAGAAATTAAGTGTAAGAAACTTATCCAAGCGTTTTAATATTGGAAAAACACAAGCTGCAGATATAATTAAACATAAAGAAATCCTTCTAAACAAATGAATGTCGAACAGCAATTTGAATGAAAAAAGAAGCTTCTTGACGGGTGATGGTACTAAAATTGACAAATTGTGTTATGACTGGTTTACAGCAGCTCGGCATAAGGGGATTCCTTTAACAGGTATGCATATGATTTTTTAGATAAGGTTTTCTTGTATTAATGCGTTGATTTTCTTTTCATATTAAATTCTAAAATAGATAAAAAAAGTGAGATTACCAATAGGTTTGTCGTGACAAAAACGCAAAAAACTTATTTTTTTCTTAGGTCCGCTAATACGGTGTAAAGCAAGAGAAATAGCCACTTCTTTGGGTTATTCTACATTCAGTGCTTCTTCTGGTTGGCTCAATAAATTTAGAATCCGCTACAATATAAGTTTTAAAGTGATTTCGGGAGAAGGAGCTTCGGTTAATGCTGAAGATTTTTCATCGTTTTTAAAAAAATGTCCTTCTTTGATTAAGGGATATTCACCAAGAGACATCTATAATGCCGATGAGACAGGCCTGTATTTTAGGGCTCTAAGCGACAAAACGCTCACATTAAAGAAGGAAAAATGTGTTGGGGGTAAGTATCCCAAAGAGAGGTTTACAATTTCGCATTGAGCAAATATGGCGGCTGAAAAAGAAAAACTCCTAGTCATTGGTAGGGCAGCTGAACCCAAAGCGTTTAAAAACATTAATATAAATAACCTGCCTGTAACTTGGAAATACAATAAGAAAGCTTGGATGACAGGACAAATTATGACAGAGTGGTTGCAAGACCTAGATTAGAAAATGGCTAAAGAAAAAAGAAAGATTTTGTTATTTTTAGACAATGCGAGATCTCATGCGAAAGACGTTCGCTTAAATAATATAAAAATATTATTTTTACCCCCTAATTGTACATCAGCTTGTCAACCACTTGATTAGGGGATTATAAAGAATTTTAAAACTTATTACCGAAGTCTAATACTCAAACATCTGCTAGTAAACATTGAAACTGCTGGTACAACCTTTGAGTTCATAAAGAAAATTACACCACTGGATGCAGTTTATTTGGCAAAAACCGACCAAGTAACCAAAGAGACAGTTCGAAATTGCTTCCGCAAAGCAGGATTTAATCATGTAAATATGCAAAGGGAAGACCAGTTAACTGAGGCTGATATATCTGAAGATGATTTGCCTCTTAGTGTACTTTCAGATATCCTCAAAAATAAGAATTTATTAAATTATTGTAATGAAAACCTTAATGATTTTTTGAATGTAGATGAAAATTTGTATGTTGTAGATACAAATTCAGAACAAGAAATTGCAAATCCAGTTGAAATGCAAGAACTTTCGGAAGATTCTGATGTCGATGAGGTTCCAGTACCAACAGAAGCTATCCCAAATTATGGTAAAGCTATTACCCTGACCAAGCAGCTCAAAAGTTTTGTCGAAAATCACGGAGATACAGAGTCTTTGGAGCTTCTTTCTAAATTAGAAATACGATTTCAAGACGCCATTTTAAAGACAAAGAAAAGACAAACAACAATATATGAATTTTTGCGTCCTTAAAGTGTTACATATACATATTATACTATGTATGTATATATCTAAAGGAAATAAACTTTTTTTTCTTAAGTTGAAAGTTTCTTATTTATTTTAAAAACATTTATATACATATACGATTTAAATGTGCCAGTTTCTTTAATATATTCATTTTTCGTTAAAACACGATTTTTATTTTATGTACTACATATTTCTTTTATGAAGACACCCCTCCTGAACGGACATCTTCAGTTGGTCCCGTTGGTGTACGTTCAAGAGAGATTTCATTGTATATATATATATATATATATATATATATATATATATATATATGTATTAATACGGAAATAAAATTTTGTTGTCAAATTTTCTGTGTCTATTTTACTGTCACCCTAGTGCAGTATTAATATGACTCCATCCAACCTAATATTAGTTATATGGTCGTTTGGAACGAAAGGGTGAATGTTCTAAATGTAAAAAAATATATATACTTAATTTCATTTTCATCTTCGTTAAATTCGTGTTTCAGTTCCATTTTAGTTCATCTCGTTTTCAATAATTTATCTAACATCATCATATCATTTTTACACTTCTGCAAAAACATAAATCTTACGGTAATCCAATAAAAATTGGTCGCTTCCAAACCCTACAAATTGAAAAATTGCACCTTTTTATAAAATTAATACGTCCGATTCAATAACGTGCAGTCTAAACGTTCACCTACGCGCTTATTTATAACTGTCTGCCATTTGGCGAATGCAAAGGGGGCTATCTCCAATTTTCTTCATTTTTAACGTTGATTATGGGGTTGCATGTGCATCATACTACGATCGTACAAGGTCTCCGTTTCAAAAACTGGAAATTTATTACTGCAGATTAGTAGGGGGGTTCGTTCTGACTAATAAACAGCCCCCGACGTCAACAACCGGCCGAGAGATATATGGATACTGAAATCGAGAATGTGCTGCGTACGTACTGGGTTTGTGAATAGCCGGTAGTGTAGCGATTGCCGTTATTATGTAGTAGAAATAGTAGACGGTGGCGTATTGGTATATTAGTGTGGTGGTAGCCCTGAGGAAACCGGGCGTGATGGGAGTAAGAACAGCTGGACAGTTCCAGGTGAAAATAATGAAATCAACGAGCCGAAACAAAAGCGCCGCTAGTCCGCATTATCTGATATTATTTAGTTCAAATCATTATACTGAGCCAATATATACTGACAGAAAGGATTTTTGGGACTGAAGATATACTTTTTTAAACATATTTCTTTCGATCAAACCAGACTTTTAGTGAAAGAAGTTATTCTTTTATATCATTCATTTAGCTTACAGAGTATTTGTTTTCGTCAGAAGATTTAATTTTATTAATTTAAAAAAAAAGAATGCAGTAACATTGAAGCAAATGTCGCAATTTCTTTGCATAAAAGTTTCTCTTCGTTCATTGAAAGGTATATTAATTTGTATTAAAGAAAAACAATATTTCGAAGATATAATTATTTGTTTGCTTCTTTTCTACTAATTTGCATGATTGCAGGGTTAAAATTGACAGTTACAAAGATCTTTTATGTAAATCAAACATGTAAATTAAAATAATACTTCGTACAGTACTTTCATTACCAGGAACAAGTTTCAAGTGCTGTTGATGTAGTTACATATGTATTCAATACGATGTTGCAAACTTCTGAAGTCAGTTTGTAGTTGTTTCCTATTGTGAATATTGAACATTAGCAATATCTAGCCTGTAGAGTGGCAATTTCCTTTTAATGAAACCACTGGAATTACGGATAGCTGCATTGTCTTTCTGAGCCTTGAGTTGGCAATTCTTCACCAAACTCTATCAGAAATAAAATACATATGGGGGTTTCATTGTTATGGGTAAAAGTCGCTCAAACCTTTACACTACCACCACCAAAATTTCAGCACATCGTAGTGTTATTGCGCAAATCGTGCTAATAGTACTTCAAACCATCAGGCCCGTTCAAATTAAATTTCTTCTCGTCAGAAAAATAACGTTGTGCGAGTCATGATGTCATCTCATATGATCTTGCGCAAATTTCAGTTTTGCCTGTTTATGTATCTCTTTTCAGGGTGGTTTTGAAACCTTTTTTAGCCACCGAAGAAGTTTACAGTCGGATAAGATTTGTTATACACGTCTATTTGTTGCTGATAAATTTAAATTACATTTTTATTTCTCGGGCAATTACATTATCAAAAAAGGCTAACCGCAATATCGATTGCTTTACTTTTTGATTACTCCCCTTAGCACGATTTTTGCCGAAGGAATTGCCCAACTTTATAAAGTTGTTGATGAGATGATGGAATCATCCTATCTTGTCAGCTATGCCTCAGTTCGAATACTCTACCCCTTTAAACAATTTATTCTTGTATTTTCCTTCTCGGATAGCAATTTACCTCTTGGAATTTTTATTAACTCGTGTGTATACTTCGATGTATATATATTTAACAATCAATAAACTTTTGAAAATGTTTAGAGGCTTTTTTTACACTGAAAAGTACTGTCTGATTTCGTGGATGTCTTTCTAACTCCGTAGACCTATAGAAATTTCCATCTCAGTATAAAATATACTACATTTTTTTAATGTTATATTCTCGTCCATTTGTCTTTCCTTGTAGTTCAGCGCTAACTACGATTCATAATTTGCCGAAGATATTTAAAAAGTTCATATGGAACTATAGAAATTTCCCCGAGTGTAGTATATTCATTTATACTTCTTAGGAACAACTATTAATTTACAGTAATAAATGAATGATGTAGTGCAAGTAAATACTATAAGAATTTATATTTAGTAGTTATTGTATTTGTAAATAGCGAATATCATTAATAAGATTGCCTAGAATTTGAAATCCGCACAATGATTATTGCTTCAAACAATCTCGGCTGAAATAACAGAGATATCGGAAGACAATTAAAATTAAATCTTTGAACGGTCGATTATGACGTTAAAAAATGTAACAATGCTGACTGATTATTAAATTAGACAAATTAGACACAAATTAAACGAACAGGAAGACGGAAAATAAGGACACGTAAGAGGTAAGTAAGAACGTCGACAGATTATGACGAGTGACGGAATAGACGAGAAATCGGACCTGAAGTTGAATGATGGGCCGAGGAGGGCGTTTATACGAAGCAAAGATTGAATATTTTTATCACAAATAAATTATATTATTGAATAAATATTATTAATTTCATTGTTTTAAGAGTATTTTGTTAAATATAACGCTACAATTTCTTTTTCAGATAGCACTTCCTTTATTTATGAATTATTTCTTAGGGTGGGCAAATAATTCTGACCGGTAATAAACGATAATAAACTTTTATATATGTTATCCAAATAAGGTATACACCTGCAATAATGGATAGAAGCCGAACTGTCTGCGTCATCATAGATAAAGTGCTTTGGATATTCTCTCCGTAATAGGGGGAACCATTATTTCGGACCACCACTGCACATATAAATAATAAAATAATTTTCTCTCTGTTAGTTTTATTCCAGGCATTTCAAATCGGAAAAGTCTATAGGTGCCACTTTATACTTAATCGTCAATATTTTAAAAGCAGAATCTACCACCCTGAACTTATGTTGTGGAGACATGAATTCCTTTAACCGATCAAAAGCTCCAGTAAATCTTTTTGCAGTAGTAACTGTTCCTTACTACATCCCTGAAGAAGAAAGAGTTTACCTTATTTAATTTATTTTTGATCGCAATTCTTCTTTAATCGGCTGAAGACTTTTATACTCTTCAGAATGTACTGTATTAGAATTACAATGTGAAATAACTATGCTTTGTCCTTTACCCGAATATATTTTCTGATATTTATTAAACTTCACTGGTTACATACATAGGGAAAATAATTAGTACTTCCCTTTAACTTTAATATTAATATATACGAGCAATATGTCTCTGCGTTAAATTTCTGACAAAAGATGTTCAATTATATTTCCAAGAAATCCACTTCTCCTTTTCGTTAGCAATCTCCTGCATCAGTGTTTCTTTTAAGCATTTCATATTAATATAATTTTCATTTTATTCTTAGAGATAAGTTTTCCATTTTCAATAACTTCTGAATTCAACTTGTTAAAGGATTTCTAAAACACCATCATGATTCATCAAAGTTGCTACAGCAAAATACTTTCATTCTTGAATGTTGCCAAAATTTTACAATCAGGAATACGACTTTTCAACACAACTTTATTTGATTTTTAGATATCAAGAATGATTTGTTTGATTGCTTGCTAGGATTTTGTCATATTTAAGTTAAATAAAATAGAACAGCTTGCACATACTTAACATGTACTTGACGATAATATTTTTAGGTATTACACAGAAAATCACAACTATCCTTAATTATATTTAAACATGTATCGTACAACCATAACACACGGTAAGAATATAGCACAACAATAGATGTAATAGCGACAACATTTATATATATATACTTACATATATATTAAATTTGAAGGTATGTATATACGTACACGCGTAGTAAGGAGGCTAACAACGTGCAAGTATATAGATATAGAGTTAATAAGTTTCGGCGCTTTGATACATACGTCTAGTTTCGTAGCACCACGTTTGTACCCTTAGATGGGGTTTGAGCATTAATATTTAGGCCGGAAGTAGAGTCCGGTTACGAATCAGGGACCACCGATCGTATCAGCAGTTTCAGGGAGGGCTCGGAAGGTTAATTTATGTATTATAGTACCCAACTAACTATTATTTACGAGGATCGTAACTTTTTTTATTGATACGAGTTTTTGGGGTTGTTACTTATGTGGAAATAAAAATTCTGAGGTATATAAAAATAATGATAAGTTTAGGTTTATAAGTTCACGTATTCTTTTCCAAGAACAAAGAACAGCTAAAGTTAGTTTTTACAAATGTCACCCATCAAATAGTAATGGCAGTTAAGGAAATAATGCCACACAGTTATGCAGTGTACAAATTCTCTACAGTGCCCGTATTAATTATGAATTTATTCCAAAATGGAATTAAATTCGTGTTCATTTAGTTAGTCCCCCTTTAATAACTAGCGACAGCGTTTGCCTAAGCTGCAAAGCTTAAAGTGTTACTTCTATACCCTTTCGTTACCAATATTAATTGAGGCCGTAAGCACACAATGTGTACGCCTATAATCAAATTATTTCGATGTGTAAGAAATGAATCATTTCTTTACTGATAGAGCAAAGGTTTCAAAGTGTACAAAGTATTTAGATTACGCCACAAATGATGATACAAATAACTTAATTTTATCGTAAAGGGTAGGGCAATAAACAATATTTTTTGTGTAAATAGAAACGTTATAGCTCCATGAAATTATAATGAGGCCTTATATGATTAGAGTTTCCTAGTCCATGGTATAAATAAAACGAAACTTTTCAAGGGTAACTCTATACTCCACCGTTATGAAACATTCAATTTTTAATTTCTTGTATGGTAAGGTCTACAACTGAGAAAAAGTTGTGTATAAAAGTTATTATCAAAAAGAAAAATGAACATTAAAGAGAAGTTTTTGATGGTGTGGCTTTTGTTTCAAACTTTTTGCTCTAAAGCAATGGTTTCCATCCTGTGATCTGTAAACCAGAAGTGGTTCATGAATGCCCAAAAGCGGTCTGCGAATGAAAGTATTCACGAGTAAAAGTGACTCTGAGCTGCAGCATAATGAATTAAAAAAAATTGAACTGGGTTTATACATTCCCCTCTCAAATGTGACAGAATATCTGAACCCATTCTATTTTTAATTTGATTACAGTTTAAATGAAGTTATCTATTTTACCGTATCGACAACCATCTAAGTTAGAATTTTGTTCTGTGAATTCTGTAGAAAATGACTCCGAAAAGGAAATGTGAGGACGTATATATATATATATATATCAAGTTCGGATTTACCGCTGTTGAAGTAAGAAAGGAGATGTGTGATTTGCACTATAGTCCCTACCAATCAAGCATTAAAACCGTCCATCCCATATTGAACGATTGGCCTCCTGAACGCTTCGAATAAAAGTAAGAAAATAGGAAAAGAAAAATTAAACTAGAGACGACTAGAACAAGATTTGAATCGCCTGAATAAACTTGCAGTCTAATTGGAGATTTCATTCGCTAAACTGAAAGAAAGCACCACACAATTAGAGACACCTCAGTGTAACCGTGTTTAATAAAAGCAGCTGAACAAGATGAAGATACATACGTAGCATTTTATATGAATAGAGCCTTTGCTTGCAACTATGTTAAGATCGTGTTTAGACTTGGCAACGTTGTTAAAAAAGGAAATCTCTCCTATATTCCTATGACGGTGAATGCTGTTAAAAGCAGTGTGCCAAATATTCGTGTATTTAGAAAATTGTACGTAGTATTAGAGACCGTGCATTAGACTCTACTCTTTCCATTTGTCAACTTTCAAAAGGAAACATATTAAGACATATTATGAATTGCCACAAGAGCTGAAAGTGTTCTTTGTTGAAACAAAGATTCATCAATTCACATTATATCTCATGGATACCTTTGTACATTCTTATCAAATAAATTTACAACTGCAAAGTTCTAGTTCCAGTACCTTTGCCTTTAAATACAAACCTTGTACATGTCCATGCAAGATTTAAAAATAAAGCTATCAAGCGTTTCGGGCGTTAGAAACCCTTCCTGAAAACAAGAATTACCCAACGGATTGTGACATATACGCACTCAAGGATGAATTCGCTTGTAATTCTCTTGAATATGACAAAAACTAAATAGAGGTCATAAAGAAACTAATTCGTAATCTTCTCTGTGTCAAAAAAACTAAATAGAGGTCATAAAGAAACTAATTCGTAATCTTCTCTGTGTCAAATTCAAGTAGCTTCTTGATAAAAGTCAAGAAGAACTTATCGAACTTAAGAACGATGGCAACTTTGAAGATTTGTTTGATTCCGATGTGAACATAGAGCAGTTACGATATCCTATATTTTTCTCTAAAACCTTTTCTCTGAACAAAGATTCTCTACTTTACATTAATCCAAAAATTGTCTGAACGCAAGCAATGATTTAAGATTAGCTTAGAGTAAGAGTATCACTCGAAGAATTTCACAACTGTAAAAACAAATCTAACATAAAAAATCACACCGAAAGGTATATTTACTTAATTATCATTTTTTTGAACTTAATTTGTTCTTTAAACACAAATATACATACACAATATGCTCTTATAGTCTTTCGAAAAAAATATGTAATAATACATATCTTTAAAAGAAGAAATGTTTCTGTCTAATATTTGAAATTGTTAAGTCGAAGGGAATTCACCGGAAAGAGGACCGTGCTTTATTAGTTTTTGACTAAGTAGCCGAGCTACTTAAGGTTAAGAAGCACTTATTTAAAATGTAATATAGTCGACTGTTTCGGTTGAAACAGTAGATAAAATATTACCTTCTTTCATTATATAATCCAAAGTTGTTAATAATAAAAATTCAATGAAAAATAAAAACATACTGTACATTATCTATTTCAGAAAATAAATTAGGTGTTACATGCAGCAGTCGCCGTACTTTTTCTTGACGCGTTTAATAACCTAATGTGTTCTGACCGCGTATAACTGTATACCTTGTGGAGTTGGAACCTATGCGGTTATGTGCATTTTGTACACTAATTTCAGCTCGAAAAGCTTTAATTTACATGGCAAGTAGCTCTTCACTTTGTAATTATGGATATGTTTGCAAATTTCTGAATTTCTAATTCGATAATAATTGTTTGGAGTCCACTACTTTCATATAGTGAAGCATATACAGCGCCTGTATGAATTTATATCCACGTAGTGCATACTAATGTACAATGCCCCCTACTTATATTTTGTACAACCCAAACCGTTCACAGAAGATAATGTTCTAGTGCTTTGACCTTTTAACTGTTAGAAAATCTATTAATCTAATCTAAAAGACAATAAATTTTCAGTTGCATGTATAATACATTGCTTTAAACATGTATTTTCAGTTAGAGCTGAAGATTTACCTATATTTAATCAGAAATATTAATGATATCAAAAAAAAGGTGGCGGTGGAGATACTAATAACTACCAATATTTAATAGAATCGAGTTTTTGTTTTAATTTTAGTGTACAATTGTACATGATGCGTCTTTTAATTTAGAAAAGATAATTAAATATTATTATTAAAAATGAATTAGGTGCGTGATTAGTTTCTTGGTTGCTTCCGCTGACGTCTTCATAAAATTTTCTTCTCGCGCTTCTTCGCATTGGGTTTGGCACGGTAATACCTAAAAGGAAATTGGTTCTTTTTGTTTGCCGCAATTCAAGATTAACAATTATCATTTGTTCCAACGACAAACACTCCTGGTCTGTTCGTCTCTAGATTAGGAGGTCTCCAAACTTGTTACCCTAAGAGCCACACTGACTCCTCCGCCAAATATCAAATGCCAAGCTCATCATACCAACATGTAATTGTGAATTACGCGCAAATGTCAGTCACGTTGAAGTAGTGTACTGCCATTTTGCGGGAGCTACAAACCGGACCTTGACAAACCACGTAAAATTGATGATGGAATAGATTAGAGTATAAAAAAGCTATTTTCTTATTCCTTTTCAATAATCCGATCAGTTCTTTAGAGAAATATTCAATGTTAAAATTACTTAAATTTCTTGCTTCTCATTCCTATCGATAAGGATGGTATGATAAGTACCTGTGTTAAGGCAGACAACGCAATGGTTTTCCATTTAGTAAATGTGTTTCTCGACATAATCTCTTGTTCCAACTTTTTTTAAGTAACCAAACAATAGGACTTGTCGAATTCTACAAAATAGTCCTCTATTTCGGCAATTATCTCTTCATTCGACGTGAATCGCTTACCGTGAAGCCATTTCTTTCAGTACCCAACATAATGTCGCTAAATATAACTACTCATGGTATTAGTCATCATCACTTACGGGAAAAACAAAGTGAAGAGAGAAAACAGTGACATGCGGGCATGTTTCTACTTACCCGGCGTCTTCAGCGTTGGTTTCGAAGGTCTTTCTCTACAACAAATTGAAATTCTCTCTTGGCTAGTACCACCAACAAACAGCTAAGTGCATAGTTCTTGGCGCTCTCTTTTCTGTCATCTAGAACATAGTAACACAGGCGAGTACAGTTTCCCAACCTTCTAGTCTGCTAGATTAGATAGAGGGCTCACCGAAAGTACGCTGGGCAGCCGCACATGTGAATGATCCCAAACTAACCATCATGTATTAAAAAACTTCGCGCAGAAACATATCAGCGTGTTAGCGTTTTCTCTCCTCGCACTGTCTTTCCCGTGAATGGTGTCACCAGTACCGTGAGTAGCTGTATTTAGCAGCATAATGTTGGGTATTGTTTTCTAGGCAGGGGACTAAATATGGCGAATATGGTAAATGCTATAGCAATTCGCATCGTAACTGGACTAGCTTCTTGGTCACAATTGCTGATGGGTAAATCGGGCCATTATAATGATGGTAGAGAATTTGTTCTTGATCAAGTGGTCTTTAGTTCAGCGTTGAATCGATCCATTAAATCACTATAGTTCTTCCCCATGGTTGTCTTTCCTTTCTTCAAATAATCAATTAAGATTATGCCTTACAAATATCAAAAATACTCAGCATAAGTTTTCCGGTTTATGGAATCGTCTTCGCCATCTTTGGAGAAAACCTGTTTTGCCGACTGATCTTTAGTTTCTAGCGAGTAAAAGTGTACCCATATCTCATCTACAGTTACATAACATTGCAGAAAATGTCTAAAAATTGCTTTGAAGTTATAATGCGATTCCGTTTTTGATCAATTGTCAGCAGACGCCGGTGACTTTCTCATACACAATTTTTGGTGGAGCATGTTCAATTACGATATTTACATCATGAACAATTTCTCTAATTTTCACCCAGTTGTTTGCTAACGTGATATTCTGAACTTTATCTATCATATCCTCCATAGACACCTCAATAGGACGACTTGATCGTTCCTCATTAAAGACGGATGTTCGGCCATACTTAAATTCATTAAACTAGTACTTGATGGTAGGAATTGAAGTTGCATCGTCTTTACAAACTGCATTCACCTTGACCTTAATTTCTGCACACGCTTTCCCATCGAAAGAAATGAATCAAAACACTGAATAGTATTGTTATCTTCTCATGTGCTACGTAAAGAAAAAAATTAAAAACTAGACCAAAAAAAACTGGTAAGTGAAAATGAGAAAAAGTTCTCTAACACTAAACTTCGAAATTAATGCCACATAAACTTTGGTGAGCATACCTTTAGTTACTTCCTTGAGGTCGTCTAACTTGCTCAGTAAGGCATTACGACAAAAAATAAATTTACAGATTTTACTACTTCAAACGATGTGCATATTGTCCGGTTACATAGAAAGAATATTTATTAATTCAAGAGACTAAAATTTTAGTAAAATAACAATATGATTTATAAACAACAAGTGTTTTATAAAAAAAATATTGAAAGGTCTTCTTTAGCTTACTCTTTTTAATATAGAGGAAACATCTTAAAAGAAGTATTTAATGTCTCAGCCGGAGCAGTAACAAAAAAATTAAGCAGTAGAAAATAAAAATGAGTTCAATTAAAATTACTTGGTAGAAGTATCCCTCGTAGTTGATCTTCACCACGCTGACTGCCTGTTGGCCAAGAGGATGGCTACTAATCAAGAAGTTCCTGTTAAAACGAAAGTTCGAATTTTTCAGGAGAAATTGTCTCCAGATACTTGTAATAGAAAATCTCTATTCTCAAAAGTATTATATGAGAGTATTAATAATTAACCCAAATAATTAGGCAAATGTTCGAATTTCAAACCAAATCATCAGAAAAACGCTCTAAATATAAAATGAACGAATATGGAATAAAATGAAGAAACACAAAAAGGACGTACCTGTTCGAGTTTCAGGGTCAAATAAATAGTTCAATATGTTGATAATGTCCTGGCTGCTAACTTAAATAATTTATGAGCTTAATAAATTATCCAAATCCAAGCATAAGCTCTAAATTTCAACGAAGCACGTGGTCAGATCCCCTAATCAACGGGTAGAATTTACTAAAATTCTATACACCTTGCGACTTCTATCTCGTATGACAAGCAACGAGTGAGCGTGCGACAGATGTGCTCGAGCCTAACAGAATTTGAAGAAGCACAAAAAAGTGATACGATTCACATCGCTAAAAGTCGAGTATACAGAGTTGAAAAGTTGAAAAGGAAAGTAACAAAGTAAAATTGTGCACGTAACACATGATTTCACAAATACATAATTCGCTCACTTTCAACAGCTCCCAAAATAACATCGAATATGTCCGAAATATTAACAAACGTCGACTAATCAGTAGTATTTACATTTGTAATGCAGATTTTGATACAAAGCACTATCTATTCTCAAACACGAGCACTCATCATGCGATCCTCGTGTATTACCACTAATGTTAAATTCCAGTCAAGGGTTGATGCATCTAATAACAGCTTTGTTTTTTTGCGATAAGGTAAAACCAAACGTAATCATAATAAATATATTAATAGTCGGAATGTTAGCTGTTTTGAACAGGAGGCTATATCATATGTCGCGTAAAACTTAAACAATTTTCTTTTAAAACGCACACATCTACAAATGCTGACACTACCTCAGCATTACTATTGAGCCTTTTGTGTAACGTTGCTAAACTTTAACACACCGTTGGAAAACAACATTCACATTTTGGTACAATAAGAAAATTTCAAGATCACTACGTAAAAGAAATTTTCTTTTCAAACTTGTAAAAGGCAAATTATTACGCACATGATATTTAAGTAAGTAAATTGTAAGGTGCCATACGTTGATGTTTATAGAATGTTTCAATAGCAGTGAGATTCAGGTACACTTTAAATCAAACGTCCAAACTCCGCGCCACATAAATACGACCAACAGATTTATGCTAAGCTTTCGGAAAATTATAAAACGATTAATTCATTAACACTACAACTGTAAGAAGATGATATAACACGTGACACTACGCAATATTGCCTAACGCAATGCAGTTATGATGCATGATTTGCGTACGTATAAAAAACATTGTGCCGTTTGTACACGACCAGTACTTAGCATTAAGCTATCAATGCGTGAGAGGTCGTAACGTGTATCCAGAGAAATACATGACATTAAAGCATCTCTAGTTAAAGATATTGTGCAACGATGGAACGCCAGTGGTGTCAAACAGTGAGGACGATTGAAAAAATAAAAAGCGCTCCTTCAATAAGGCTATTTCTCAAGCGCTATGGCAAAGAAGATAGGTCGATCACACCAGGCTGTGAATGATTTCTTATTAGATTAGATATCTTTTTAACACTAAAAACTACTTAAAATTCATTACAACTGAGAGAAAATGTCAAGCCATATTACACGAAACATCGAATTGAGCATTAGCACCAAGACAAATCGCGGATAACCTAGGAACGACTGCATCGGTGGGAACTGTACAGTGGTTACTGAGGAGCTGCCTACTATTAAAACGTCTAAAATACTACAACAGTCTGCTTTACAAGAATTTCAGCGCACTTTGCCCAAGAAAAAGTGGAGTAGATAAGAAAATGACAAACTATTATTTTCAGTGACGAGAAGATGTTTAACGTGAATGGTACGAATGGGTTATTCTATTATTACCATAACTTACGCAAAAAAGAAGTGACTGCGATAGAATGGGGAGTTATTTCCTTTAACGGACTTGTTGATTTAGTAACTGTGAAGGGCAGGCAAAATTCAGAAAAGTACTGTAATGAAATGTATTATTATCATTTAAAATAACAATGTTTTTTTCTTAATTTTCAATTACACCTATATTTGATTTTTTTTGATAGTGTTTAGTTCACACCTTTATTTTGTTTTGTTGTTGGAGCCAAAGTACCGTTAGGACTCCCTCTTCTTTCATTTTCTTATAATATCTATTCCGTACAGTTTTCTTTCTGTGTATTGCATATTACAGATATCTACTTTAATTGTTCATTATTAACATGTAATTTACAATTTCAAATTTCTTAAAAAGTCCCTCAAACAACGTGTGCAGTGGAGACGCAAACTCCACTATCGTTAGCTATAATATATATATATATATCGTTTTTTTAAACATACGCTTGTGATTAATTATAATTTCTTCCAAAATATTTCTAAAAGACGGTATAATATACTATACTCACACATTTTTATCAAATTATAAAAATAAGTACCGTCTCGGAATAACATACACACTAGCTTCAAAATTTCTCATACGTCGAATGGAAAGCACGCCTGGCAGCCTTTATTCCATCAAAAGTGTATGTGTACCATTAGGGCTCTCTCTGTTTATTTTCTTATAATATTTATTCCGTACAGTTTTCTTTCTATATATGGGATATAACAGATATCTATTTGACTAATTCATTATTGCCATGTAATTCGCAATTTTAAATTAAAAAAAAAAAGTCCCTTAAACAACATGCGCAGTGGAGACGCAAACTCCACTATCGTAAACCATATATATCGTTTTTCTTAAAAATACATTTGTGATTAATTATACTTTGTTCCAAATTATTTCTAAAGACGTGTGGAGTACTATACTCTCCAATTTTTGTCAAATAATGAAAATAAGTATCGTCTAAGAACAACACATACACTATCTTCAAAATTCTGGTACTTTGAATGGATGGCACGTATGATAGCTTTTACTTGTAAATAATTTAATTGTGTCAAGAGCGTGTTTACTGTGTGGCCTATCATATAGGTAAACAAGCAGAGCATAGTGAGAGTATCCCCGGAAACGATCTATTATTAAAGAAGGACAGTGTCAAAGTCACAGATGTCGAAGTTATCTCGCCAGAGAAACATTCGTTATTTTTCAAAATAAATATAGTTATTGAAATTCTTCAAAGTTAGATACTTAGACGTGATTGGGCGGTCCATTTCATCCGGACTATTTCAAATTATAACAAACAATGGCAAAAGTATTCATTAGTCAATAAAGTATTATTATTATTATTGCAAACGAATCCTTTATTTTGTACATCGGTCGTATTTAATTGGCGCTTTACAATATTCTATTTATTGTTATTAGTAACATACATTTGCACCAGGTCCTACAACTCCTTATACCTCCCACTTATTTTCGAAAATAACAATTCTAGCGCGCTGGAATGTATATGAGCAGCTCTTTCGTTTAGTATTAGTTTGGACTTTGAGTAATAGTGAAAATCACGCTTACAGGACTATTTCTTATGTGGTTAATTCATATTCTAAAGAACAAATAAAATGTGAAATACTAGTATATTTGTTTCTTTAGAAGTCTGACAAAATTTAAAATATTCTAGAACTAGTTTCGACGAGTTATCATCTTCAGCTAAAAAGCAATAGACGTAAGCGTTGCGGAAAAATGACGTTTTCCAGTGCGGTGATTACCAATTTTTATGTGCCTCGAAAATCATTGTATACGAATATAGATAAGAACCTTACATAAACTTCATTTAAAATTCCGTACGCAATGGATCAAAGTACATCAAAATACGCAAATTAGTATCGACTTCCGGTGTAACAGACAACAGAAATATTTTAAATGAGCTTGCCCCGCTAATAGTGTCCCTGCACCTTCAAATGTTTCCAATTCATATTTTTCTAGATACTGGTAATGGCATTACTTAAATACGAACTGTTAACTGGTATAAACACATAATCGTTTAACATACACCTGGTATCTACGTATGTTAGTAGATTAACAGTGGTATTCATTTGTTAATTATCCTATAATGGATATGCGGGATATGTAAATAAATTAGTGTGCTCGCACTTTTATTATATGGTGTTTTATTTAATTATTTAAAGTTAGATTACAAATTAATGTCACATACATTAGCTTACATTACGCTCCAGATATTTCATTTCAACTTGAGAATTATAATGGTAAAATATTTAAATGAGAATTTATTTCTGAAGTTTTTACAATATATGAAAACTGTATCGAAACTCGTAAATATATGTACTTTCTTAAGCACCACTTTCTTATATCTAACTATAATATACGAGACGATGTGTATGGATGGCGCCATTAATCAGATCTGAGAAGTATAAATCAACAGCTAATCCATTTGTGAGGCTTAAGATATACAACTTCTACCCATATACGAAGAGGAAGGTAGAGAGTGGAGTGAATTTGCGTGTCTTCTAATTTTATATGGTCGATATAGATTAGGGATTTACATATAAATGTGTTGAAACAAACTCTACGCGCAAACGTTCAATTATCTACTTCCCTCTACTATCGACGAATACTCTCTTTCGTTAAATGGATTAAAAGTAAATAACCTGTGATTATATTAATCAGACATAAATCATACGATATATTCTAACTGTGAAGATGTGCTTATTCTATTAATAATGGATCAGGCAGAACGTTATTATTTAGCGCCAGGATCATGTAAAAACTTGTGGAACAAATGTAAAGATTAATTGAAGTCTAATTGAGTGTATTATTACATTGCAAAACTTTAGACTCAATCAATTAGAATCACCCGAATAAGTTGGAGGCGGTTAATTTTGTGGAAAAAGTATCAAGAGAAAGTTTTAACGCAAGAAAGAATCAATGCGCCGATGAGGTTGCTCTAATTCTAGGAGAGCGTTTCGGGGTCACAAAGTCAAGTCAACTCTTTTAAATGGAACATGAAAATGTTTTTAGCAAATTTTCAAAAATGATTCAATCCGAAGTATAAACTATGGAAACTTGTATTGGCCACCGTTAACATTAAATTAGATGTTAAGTAAAACCCAAGTAAAAGATAAGCGTGAAACATTTAGCATTTTCATCACAGTTTTCAACGCATAATAGTAGCAGAGCGAAATATTGAACGTCGCTATTGGGATAACAATATTCTCGGAATGGAAACAAAAAGGTTATAAATTATTAGAGTTTGTATTTGTTTTTAACATAAAACAACAAATTACATAATTGCAGTAGTAGATTTGCTTAAATGTAGAAAATGGCAAAATAATCATCCGAAATATAATAGTAGTAATAGTTTATTTCCTGTTAAACCAAATTAGTACAAGACAAATGGAGATTATAATATATTGTCAACAAACCGAAATTGAATAATAACTAATGTTCTTGTGGAATGTACTAATTAACAATAAAGGAAAGTCAAAAAACTTCTTAGATTTTAGAAAATGATGCACTCATCACATGTATAGGACACCTCGTTCTGTAAAATGGCTTTTGCTCTATTTTTAAAATTATCATGCTACTCAAGTTCTTCAGTTAATTTGCTTACATAGCTTTATTCCCAATACAAGCTCTTTAGTTCTATTGCTACAAATGCAAGTACTATCATATACGTACATTATTATATTAGAATATAATAATGTACGTATAAGGGCAAATCATTTATGAAAACAACAAGAGTGACCGAAGAATAGGTCCTAGTGCCACAACTGTCTTCAATCTTGAATATTTTGACTACTTACCATTTACATCCACCACCGGACCATGCCCCGAACAATATAAACTGAAACCAACTATGAACTCTGCCCAAACCACACTTTCTAATTTATCCAAGAATTTAGAATGGTTTACCGTGTCGAAGGCTTTGCTTAAGTCGTTAAAAATACTGACAGATCACTTATTTTTATTCAAGTTGCTTATACATTAAGAAGTACTAAAGCATGTTACACTGGTTAGAAAACTTTTAACCGATAGCCTTCTCAAGCACCTTAAACTCGACAGAAAGCAATGACGACGGCCTATAGTTCGATATTAATTCTTCATTACCACCTTGATGTAATACGTAAAAGTGGTAATGAACCCAACCTTCAATATTCAAACTAAAATTCATCAATTATAGAGTGATTTATGATGTAAGTTAAATGCGTGAAAAAACTCTTTGATCTTGTAGAGAAATTGTTGCTATATGACTTGCTTTCCAGACAAATATCGGGACTATCTGCTTGGAGACACTTCGAGAACGGATAACTTTTGTCGGCTTTCTTCACTTTGGAACACCCAAACAGACAACTGGCGTTTATTTCCTAGCTCGTATGAGTAAATCCAAGATTCATCACCACTGACGATGTTGTATACGTTTTCATAGTTTCCGACGTTGAAGCGGTTTAGGGTTTCCTTACACCAACTCACCCTGGTGATGCTCTCTCTATTCCAGTATGCAAAACTTAAAAGGCATCCCTCAAACAATGTGGCGTAGCCCCATTCATTGGGAACCAATGTTTATGAATATTCAGTATCTCGATTGATGGAATGATGTGGTCTCACAACAGATTCTTATATTTAGCTGCAGTGAGGTTACCATCAATAAAAAATGGGCCAATAAGTCTATCACTTATTATTCCAATCCAGACATTGACATTTTTGGGGGTACTGCGTTCGAGTCAGATTTTGAGCATGAGGATTTGTACAGGACTGATATCTAATGGATAATGGAGAGTAAATTTTGCATTTTTCAATGGATAAATGTAAAATACTAACCGGAAGTTCTGACAGACTTCACCATTTACGGTAAATGTAGCTTCATCCGTAAAAATGATTTTATTTAAAATTTCTTCATTTTCATTTAACATGTTAAACATTATTTCGCAAAAAATCAGTTCGCTTTACTTTGTTTTCTTCGAAAAGCTCTTGATGGCTTGATATCCTGTATGGCTTATATTTAAATTCCTTCAGAGTTTTATACACCGAACTGTAGGATACTCCAAAATGCCTGGCTACATCTAAAGGCGATCCTACAGACAATTACTCTACATAACACAGGATATTCAACTTCATGCCTTCTGTTAAAGCGTGATTGGTTTCATATCTTTTTTGCGGAAATTTAGAAGACAACCATCATCTTTAAATTTGTCACAAATATTTAGAATTCTTTTTGCACAAGGTATAGACCTGTCAAGATAATTAATTGAAAACATGTCCCTAACTGTCCTTAAACTATTATTCTTCTGGTACAACATTATGATTGCCACCTTTATCTTTGTTGCACTTACTACATTTTAATCTTTGTTGTGCTTACCCATTATTTAAATTAGTTATTTACCTTTGAATAAAATCTATTTAATTTAAACTTCAAGTATGAATAAAAAATCAAAAATAATTGTCAAAAAATTTCTTTTCTTTCCAAGGCAACCTAATTTAATTATAAATCTATAGGTAAATTCTTCATTGGTGTATAACTGGTCACCTACCGTATCTTTAATGCATTGGCAATTATCTTTTTAAAGTTATACATAGGAAAAATGTATGGGTAATGATAAAAAAAAACTCGGTATAAATTTGCATAGTAAAAATTCAGAAACTGGTTCATATGTATTTGTTAATTTTTAACGTGGAGAATCTTCAGGATAATGGTGTAATAACGTGCAGCAAAGATCGGTAAACATGTTTACAGAAAAATAAAACACGAAAACATTAGCACACCTTGTAATATAGTATAATTCTAATATACAGACTGTACTATAAGTACATGTACATATGCATTGTAGGCTAGAAAGATATGCCAATGTGGCACATAGAGATCTTGTGGTAATAACTGCATGAATAAATTATAACAAGGCTCTCCTGCATACATCTTCAATAAATAACACCTTATGCTGTATTTATATTACTGCAGAAGAACTCTATCGAAATGCATAACATATATTTAATATCAAAAAGTTAGTAATAAATTTCGAATCGTAATCGAAACCATAATACACCAGCCAAGCGTAGTTATTTATAGAAATGTGGCCCTATAAATTTCAACAACCCGGTACAGAACAATTGGTTCGAATAACAACAACACAACTTTAATTAAAAAGAAGATTTACAGCTGTTTGGCACTAGCCGTGCATAACTTACGCTTAATAAAGAAGGAAGATGATGAATAAATTTCCGATCGAACTAATGAATATGAATTACTTCTCGGATGATATTTGAAGAAAATTAGTACTTGTACGTAGGCATGCATGCGATTGCGCTACGTTTGAATAATTACGGGTGAAGCTATGTGATTTCTACACCTCGAAAATCGTGCCAAAAATATATGCTAAGTTGTGATAAATGACGGTTATGTAATTGTATTCGAAAAGAGCACATGCTACTATGTACCCCTTCGCTTATGTACAACAGATCACAAAATCGGTTTTTAAATTAAAGGGGATATCAATCACGCATCTACGTAAATATATCACTACATTCATGTTCAATACAAATATGAGATTACAAGAATATTATTATAACTAATTACAAAAATTTTAAATAAAATAATTTATATGGCTTACAAAAATCTTTATGTATGTAGAGAGAACCCTAGAAGTTTTAAGTTACTTTCGGTTTTCTGTGCACTAAAATTACTAACCTTACAAATCAATATTACCGTGTCTTTATGAGTAAGGTTCGCAAAGTTGGCAAAATCGAACGAACTAAATTGATATCTGCAGACTGATGTTCTTTATACGATTATCAAATTTCTTGCCTCTTAGGATATGAGTAATAAATATTTTTATTTGTATTTCCCAAATATTACCCCCCTTTCTAGACGTCTGTGGTCTGGCTATGACTTTGCAAACTCTACTTATGAGTTACTACCAATGTTGATTTAAGAATTGTTAAGAATGTTAAAGAAGAAATAACGGGATGGCAAAAGAACATTTGCTCCTCAACTACTACCGTAATTGTTAATATTTGATTTGGCTATGAAGATCGTCCGGTAATCGTTTTTGTTTCAACTTGACTAAGACTTTTCTCTTCACTGTTGAATACCTTACATAAAACTGGAACTGGTATAGAAAAGGATTCCAATATCAAGGGCCCTAAGAGCCTTCAGGGATGAATCTAAACTCTATTAAGAGATGGATAACGAGAGTCGGGCGATTAAATGAATGAAGACGTGGAAGGAAACACAATCTTCAACTATCTGTGAAAAGATATGTTCACATAATGGTAAGAGCGGTAATATGGAGTACGATTATTTATAAGACTTATCCGATAGTCATCAAAAGTACTTTGTAATATGGAGTACGATTATTTATGAGACTTATCCGATATACATCAAAAGTACTTTGATCACTCAGTAATATTTAAAAGAATTGCTGAACCTGATCTTCCAATTTTATACAGCAATAATGTATTGTCTTGGTAAAACTTAATTTAAACTCCTTTGAGGAAATGTGTTTTAATTCTTTGCTTGCCAATCGCTTTGAGTTCTCGTTGAAAACTCTACCATGCAAATATTTTTCCAAAATTCTAAAGATATTGGTAGTTTACTGGCGAAACACCATAACCAATTAGACCACGGGACTGCATGTGAGTACAAATCACTTATAATACCTAAACATTGTAACTTCTGTAAATATATCACAATATCTCAGCAAACATAATATTATTAAAGGCAAGTTCTTATTAACTAAATTAATATGAAACATTCATTGGTGTTGGGGATGATAACATTACGATTTTCTTGCAAATTGCCAACGTCTTTAAAATTTCTGAACACGAATTTTCCGATGATTGTTTAAAATTAAAGTAAAAATAACACATGGGCTGAAAAATCCCGGGCCTAACAAAGAAAACACGGTTTTTTTGGTTCAAAATTAGCACCGCAATCATTCCAGCGCCGCTCTAACATTTCAATACCACTTTTGTAGAACGATTTATCTTTTGCCTCAAAATAGGCCTCAGTTTCAGCGATAACCTCTTCATTCGTGCGAAATTTCTTACCGGCGAGCATTTTTTTGAGGTCTGCGAACAGCCAGTAGTCGCTGGGAGCCAAATCTGGCGAATACGGTGGGTGTGGGAGCAATTTGAAGTTTAATTCATGTACTTTTGCCATTGTTTTGATTGACTTGTGACACGGTGCGTTGTCTTGATGAAACAAAATTTCTTTCTTTGCCATATGCGGTCGTTTCTTTGCAATTTCGGCCTTCAAACGCTCCAATAACGCTATATAATATTCAATATTGTTGATGGTATTTCCTTTCTCAAGATAGTCGATGAATATTACACCACGCACATCCCAAAATACCGAGGCCATAACCTTTCCAGCCGATTGTTGTGCTTTCGGGCGCTTTGAACGAAGTTCACCAGTTGCTGTCCACTTAGATGACGATCGTTTTGATTCCGGAGTGAAGTGATGGCTCCATGCTTCATCCATTGTCACATATCCACGCAAAAATTCCGGTTTGTTACGTTTAAACATGGCCAAACACTGCTCAGAATCATCAACACGTTCTTGTTTTTGGTCAACAGTGAGCAAACGCGGCACCCACTTTGAACAGAGCTTTCTCATAGTCAAATGCTCATGCAATATAAGGCCAATACGTTCTTTTGATATCTTTACGATGTCAGCTAACTCAAGCAACTTCACTTTTCGATTATTAAAAACGATTTTGTGGATTTTTTTATGTTTTCTGGTGTTATCGCCTCATTTGGACGTCCACTGCGTTCTGCATCATCGGTGTCTCTACGACCACGTTTGAAGTCAGCAAACCAACGTTTTATTGTTGTTTCTGATGGAGCGGAGTCCCCATAACACTTTCCAAGCCATTGCTTCGCTTGAACGGTATTTTTTCCCATCAAGAAGCAGTGTAAAATTAAAACACGAAATTGTTTTTGATCCATTGTTTTGAAAATAACAAAAGTAGCGTGACTCTTAGCACAATAACTCACAAACTAATGAACAGAATATCATGAAATTTTAACAGCTGTCTTTTGAAGGTTAGTACTAACTGAGAGAAATGTGACTGCAATAAAACTAGCGTCATCTATGTGTTAGGCCCGGGACTTTTCAGCCCATGTGTTACATGGGGCGTAGGTACAGAATAAATGATATTCGTAACACTTAAACAGATAACAAAATCTTTTTAAATATGACGCCTGCCTTATTTTTCCTTAGCGCATTCCTTAGCATCACCTTCATTATCATCCAATGTTTTCGTACAATTTTAATTTTTTGTTTCTTTCTGTTACAGCCAAACTTCCTTAAGCAATCAATGATTTCTTTTCTTAAGGCTATGTGCATAGTGTATTATGTAGTATTTCATCCAATTGCTTTCAGCTAAATGCCTAGTTTCCTTGGCTTGATATTAAAATCACATAACCAATAGATCTCACTTAAGTCATTTTAACCGAAAATAAATTTATCTGTTTTTATGTAATTGGCTCTCAAATAACGATGTTATAGGTATATCATCATCATAACATCCTGGAGAGTGTAATTAAAGCTTTTTGCGCATTACGTAAAGATAGAAAGAACGAATGTTCATAAGCGTTAGCTACAATGTTATAATATATATAATGTATATCGCAAGGTAATAAATTTACATTGACACATCAGCAAAATCATCGTGCTAAAAAAATTAGGTCGTTATCTTGATAGCGAAGGGTCCGAAGAAAAGAATTCGACAATAATTCGGTAGCGAACCTTAAGCCGGCACCGGCATCGTACTAGTGGAAGCCACTCGACCTAGCGTACTGCTGCCTCGATAATCTTTACCATGATCTTATTGCAGAGATTGTGTGTATTATGTTACCGGTTAGCTGGTGGTTGCATATCAACTTTTTTGTTTTTGTTAATTCAGAATTAAATTACCTTCTTCGATATTATTTGCAAACATAAATAGAAAAGTATTATCCTCTTGTGTGGTGGTCATCTTCTCTGTTGGCGAAAAATATGACATATAATTATTGCAGTAACAAATATAAAATACGATCAAACATGGGGTTTGTATAATCAACAATAAGCTATTGCCTTCCTTACTATACGAGACATCCTACTCTATCTTCTTTCTGAAATAAATTTTGAAAGAATAGAGATTATTAAATTAAAAGAACTTCTGCGGTAAAACTGTCTTTATATGTATGTGTTACCGGGCTTAAGTTAAGTACAAATTTATTATTAGAAGACAACAATTGTTGAAACATCAAAAAACACTTCATCAAAATTGTCAACTGTGATAAAGTACTCACGTCATCAGCGTATAGCAGGTATTTACGAAAACTAGACAAGTCATCAATAAATAAAACTGGTCGTAATCTTATCGTTGAGGCACTCCAATATCGTTGTTAACAAGATTTGAATGATATCTCCACAAAAGATCATCACTATGCATGTAACATATCTTAGTGAAGTGCAATCGCATCAAACATTCAGTCTCTTTTAGACAATATTGATTCAACTTATGCAATAATATTCCATAATCAATAAGTCAGACATCCTCAACAGATTACTGATATGATTGCAAAATATTTCCAAGGTTGTTCAATTAAAATGTATTTATAAAAGGAAGTAGCCAACCCGGATCAAATCAACAAAATTTGGGTGATTTATAGACCTTATATGACTATATAAAATATTATTTTCATTTCTGCCAAAAAGGGGTTTTTAGGGTTGAAATTGGTATTTGAAACGCGAGGTTTCCTTAGATGTTCCTTACGTATTAGATATTCATAAAAATTATAGGTACATATACACGTTTAGCATTTTTAAAGGGCTATTGATATATACTAAATTTACTGTACTTATTCATCCTCAAAGGTCGTGGCTGTCACTCACCATCACTTGGGCGCGCGATTCGAAATGGACCTAGACAACGTCTTGATTGATACCACCAAAGAGCCATAAATTTAAAGACGTAGCATACATCCACCTATACTTCTGATGTAAATAGTATAATTTCCAAGAATATTTTTAACATATATTTATTGCTAGTGAATTGCATTTTTTAGATTATACAGTCTATATCACACGACTGATCATGCCATCGTGTAACTAGTTGTGACATGTGTTTCATAGCGTGCAGTGATAATTGATCCTAATCAGCGATAGGTCTTATGATAAAATCGTGTGATGTTAAAACGATTTGAATCGATATTAGTTACTGCCACATGTACGAGGACTGCTTTTTTTCAACCTCCGATAGCTCATAAAAATAGGTCTAGTGTAAAGAACAAAACGAATTTATTACCAAAAGTTATATACAAACTCGGTGTCCTGATTGTTAAACATATTATCAAAATGGTGAAAGTATGATTGTCGCTATTCGTAAAGTACGTCCAATATTCGGTCGAGAGAATGTTCCTAACTCATCTACTGCGAAAAGAATGACAGAAAAATTCGAAAGTACTGGTTGAGTTAGTGATGTGAAACACACGACACGAGCTCGTAGAGAGACATCGTTTCATCATCGTGCACAAGAATTGTACATTACAACACCTACTTTTCAACGTATTCTAACAAAAGATTTGTACCTCGACACCTACGAAGTCCAATTGACTCAACAACTTCTGGCAATAGACCATGCACAGCGAAAATAGTTTATTAATTGAATCCTTGAGCAAACAGAAGTGAATGCCGATTTTGAGGACAAATTCGTTTTCGACGACTTCATTAATCGGCAAAACTGCCGCATTTGAACCCCAGAAAATCCACGAATGATTCATCAGAAAACAATGCATCCAAAACATGTCACTGTCTGGAGTGCACTGTGGTCTGGGGGAATAATTGGACTGTACTTCTTTGAAGACGAGAAAGTAATGCAGCAACGGTAAATAGCGAACGTTATTGTGGTATAATAAAATCGTTTTTTGTACCTCAATTTGAAAATATTTCTCTTGACAACATGGGATTTCAGCAGGACGGTGCCACATCTCATACCGCCCGTGAAATATTGACTGTCTTGCACGAGTTTGCTCCTGGCGGTGTCATTTTCCGGTTTCGTGACCAAACCGCCACTTTCTAGCGATTTAACACCTGTGGGGTTATCTCCCACCACCGAAACATTGAAGGCCGAAATTAGACGCTCAACTAATGAAATACCGCCACATGTATACAATAGTGTTACTGCATATTTTGTCAAAAATGTACGTATATGCCAGAAAAGCCATAACGGTCGGATATTCTGCTTTATACATAATACTTTGCGAATATTAAGTAGAGTAATATTGGGTTCCAAACCGAAGAAATACGTAGACACGATCTTACATAACACAGCCAAAACGTACTTCTTTGTAAATAGTCTAAATTGTTTGACTCAAAAAAAATGTTGAGACGATATGATTTTTGCTCCCTATTCATCGCCATAAAAGTTAAACAACCTCACTTGAAATCATGAATCAAAAGAAGAAACATTGTGTACATGTTGGCAGTAAAAGAAAACATTTTCAACAGGCACTGGATTTTAAACTACATTTAGACATAAGTGGACGGTAGTCTTTATCTTAAGACGTATACATACATATATAATACAAACTTAATACGACTAACCCTTCACAAGCTGGTATAAAGTAGTAAAACGAATCGCAGCTTTCCTCCAAACTCATGAATTATGCATACTAATAAATTATTTTTGCTAATTGACAAATGTAATATTTCTGGGTGTTGGATTTTTATTTGTTTCACTTTTTCTCAATACATACGACCGCCACCGCTACCTTAATACCTTTTCTTTTCGTATTCGTGTCTTCTTTCTCGGTCCCAAACGGTATTGTACTTATCCGCCTGGTCTCTTTAATTTATACGCAGCGTATCCGCTTCGTACCTTCTACCTTTATCCCCGAAGTTATTTATATTGGTGGTGGCATTATCGAATTTCTTGTTTAATATAAATTAACACAGCCAATTAATGGTAATTAACGCATACCAAACTGAAACTCTACGAAGATATTATCAGTAAATAAGTAGAAAGTAAAAAAGTAATACGCGTATTAAACAGAATCATTAGTCTACACAATTTTCGTCTTTCGTTCTTTATTGAAATATTAAGAATACAGTGCGGGGACGACTTGAAATGTTTCCGGAATCGGCAAGAGATGTCGCACGAAGGTTGAAGTGGATTCATTGGTCGGTAGTAGCAACCTTTTTGAAGGCAACTGTCAAAATTTCAGACGTCTACTGTCAATAGTTGTTGTTTAAGAGTTTGTTTTGTGTAGCAGGTCAGGCGATTTCGCAAGAATGGAATTTCCTACAGTAATAAAACACTTCTGGATGGCTGGCAATACGGCCATGGAAATTCCAAATATTTTGCCAAAAGCCGCACAAACACTAGTGACGAACCACGCAGTGGACGATGACATGGTCGACAAGATTCATGATGTCGTGTTAGCCGATCACCTATTGGAGCTGAAAGAGATAGCAGAGACAACCGGCATCTGAGAAGAACGCGTTTGGCCATATCCCACACGAAATTTTGGCTATGAAAAAGCTTAGGCGCGATGGGTACCGCGTTTGCTCACACCGCAGTAAAAACGAAATCGGGAGACCGTTTCGGAAAAGTGAGCAGGATCCAACGCAATCCAAGGGATTTCTTCGTGCGTTTCGTAACCATGGGTGAGACTTGGATCCACCACTGCATACCGGATACCAAGAAACAGTCGAAGGAGTGGACTTTTCCGGGTGAATCGGCTCCGAAGAAAGCAAAGACCGTTCCATCGGTCGAAAAGGTCATGGCGACCATTTTTTGGGATTCCCAAGGTGTGGTGCTCATCGACTATCTGCAGAAGGGAATGAGCATCACGGGGCAATACTACAGCGATTTATTGACCCGATTCGATGCAGTGTTGAAGGAGAAACAGCCTCCTTTGCACCGGAAAAAATTGCTTTTTCAGCACGACAATGCATCGGCTCATTCATCCCGCATCGTCGTGTCCAAATTGAATAAGTTGCGCTAAGAATTAGCCTCTCATCCTCCATATTCACGGGATCTCACTCCCATTCCTATTCCCAAACCCGAAGAAATCATTGGGAGGAAAGAGAGTTGCCTCCAATGAAGAGGTCATCGCCGCTACATGTGGCTACTTTTCAGACCTCGAAACATCCTACTTTTCCAACGGCTTAAAGAGACTGGACCACCGTTTGAAGAAATGTATTTATCTTGGAATAGACTATATCGAAAAATAATAATAAAAAACCACACGAATACAGTGTTTTTCTTATCGATTCCCGAAACATGTTAGGTCGCCCTTGTATTTGCTTTAACTGCAAATCTTGCAATAACAGGTGATTCTATATTCGCGCAAAGAAAGGAATATGTTATTTCTTTCAAATTATTATTACAGTTAAACTTAATTGTTAATTCCGTAACAGTGATAATAAGAGAGGTTACCTAACTCAGCATTCGCATCCGATTCTAGTAAATACAGAAATAGACTGACAGGTTTCTGATTAATAACAACTTTTTTAATCAGTCTCAAAGGTAATTTAACAAAATCCACATCGCTTTCGAAGAATAACATTGCGTCTATGTGCATTTTACTGACAGCAGCGGTACGAGTTAGAACTGTAAAAAACGATGATTTACCGTTATTAACTTGGTTTTTTATTGGGTATCATTAAGACAGTAATGCGAAGCTCTGGATAGGTAGGGGTTCGTAGCCAAAGGTAGTACCGGAAGCTTCGACAGGGCGCACTTTATCGTGGCGCCCGACAGGAAATGATGTTGAGTCACCTTCAAACCCGCCGTGTTTTCGGCAGCTATGTTAATTATTTTGAGACAAAATTAACAAGTATAGCTTGGAGTATTAGATATTTTTGTAAATTTTAGGGAGAAACTAGGACTATAAATCTAGTGCTAATACGCAAAATGTATTAATGTACTGTAAACGCCAAACTGGATGGTAAGGAGTAGGAGTAAGTCCGCGTAGCATTAGAAATAGTGGTAAGCTCTGTAAGGATTTTACATAAAGTTGCAAAAAAACATACATCGATCATTTAATAAATGTAATGAATTAATAATTTATTAGAGTAACATATATAGAAACTTATTTTTTAACAGTATACATTTATTATGAATTCAATTAGACGTTACAGAAACAATTAAACATATGCATAATGAGATATATGCATATACATGCATTACCGGACGAAATTATATGAGAAATGAGATTTTAATATATAAACAGGTATTTAAAAATATTTTTACAGAGGAAACAATTTGATGCTGCAATTGATTAAACAACTTACATATGAAATGATATTAAAATGTATAAACAGGTAGTCCAGAATATCGCAAATCACAATTACATTTGCTTAGATACGAATAAAGAATATTTAATTTAAAAATTATTTATTGGTTTATTACTAACAGTACAATAGACCATGTTTCTTATAAATATTAGTAATAATAACTTACACTTTTGAATAAACAAATCAATCTTTTTCGGAACTGACGTCGTCTTCATCACTATCACTCTCATTATTTACATTAACAATTAAATTTTCTGTCGCTTCATCACCTAATATTTCAGATTCTAAATATTTAACTTCAATATTAACATGTTTACAACGTTGTTGCCAATCTTCCTAAGAAGTTCTGGAAAAGTTTTTTTCCGCTATTTTACATCTTCCATCTTATAATTTATGTTTCTTGGAGCGAAATTCTTTTTACGGTAGCCCTGATGAACTCAATTGGATTTGCATCGTAGTGATACGGTGGAAGTCTCAAAACTGTGTGTCCACTGCATTGTAGAATTTTTGTCGAATTTATACGTTATGTATTGATCCTTATAGGGATTCTTATAGGTATATGGTATAGTTGCGACTTTCAACATTCTATTGTCAAAAGGAATATTTAGTACAGTATGAGTTAACGGTTTAGTAAAGTCAGTTTATCTTTCAAACAAAGATGAAATTAAAATTAAACACAGTGCTACTTTTTTACTATGCTGTATACCCCACACTGCGTTTTAAAATAATCGAGTGAAAGCATTATGCAACATGCGTATCTGCAATAAATTATAAATGATCACTCAGTTTGATAGTAATTTATTTTACAATTAACAACTAGAAAAATGCAGTGACTAGAAATAATAATAGTAACAATAGTAATAGTATTTTATTTTGTTGATGAGAGGTCTTTCTTTGTGATATAATAAATATGACTCAGACTTGGAATTTTGACAAACGGTAATATAATTTGGTATGTCAAAAAAACAAGCAAAGATGGTACGCAAAATTCATGGTCTTCTTTCAAAAAAATAGCCAATTTGACATATATATACACAGAGCTTGTAATAAATAAGGGACTACTTTAATGAAGTGATCGTTCACTACACACATACGTATATGTGTGTGTGCCTGCCAAGAACTGGATTTTACAGCAATTTAGTACCACAGAAACTAATTGTTATTTATGAGATACATGCCTAATATTTCATTTATATTCCGTGTGTGTACCTTACCTACGTCTCAATTATAATCTAACTCACAAGTAATAAAGTTCCTCGGTTGTTCGTTGTTTGTTTATTCTACCTTCTGTTGTGTAGCTGTACTATGTATACCTTCGTTCCAATTTATTTTATTTTGGATCCGTCGTCATAATGAAAACTATTGTTTTATGGGGTAGCTATAAACTAAAAATACACATGTACTGCAAATTTGCAATATTAGGAAATGATATATTGGTAGACAGGTTTAGAAAATAATTTGTGTTTTTAAATAAAATATCCAATACGTTTTTAAAATATGTAGAGTAGAAAATATCAACCAACATATACTGGACAAAGTAATTGCCGATTTTCTTATACAAATGCAACAGGTTCTACATAGTGATTAAACTTTATTCAATAATATATTTTCCATTTTAATCAGTGGCATTTTACTATCTTTCCGTAAACTTAATTATCCAATGCACATGGAAATTGAAGGTTTTACCATTCAAGGAATTTTATAAGGCTCTGAACAAATAGTAATCCGTAAATACATATGCCACATGCAGAGTATTTGAATGCAAACATATATCGCATCTACCTATATTCGTAGATTAGTCACAATTTGACTGTTAGCGTGTACTAATTGAAATGTATTAAGACAGCACGGTAGATAAAGATCTCCTACAAAAATAATCCAAATAGTCTGTTATATTTGTGAGGAGCTCATAATTCCAAAGGAACGAAAACTATTAGTCAACCTATAACCTATCACTCGCCACAAGTTACCGTTTGGGTTGTAATATCGGCCTAAGGAATTATCGGGCTGTATTTTTTTTGAAGACGACGGAGGTCGTATCGGGTATTTTTTTTTAAATTGGCAACACTGTTTTCTGTGACAGCCCATTTGACAGTTCTCGGTTGTTCTGGGGTTAGTTTAGTTTGGCAATTCAGCATGAATAGACTCACGCTGGAGTAATGTTTGCAAATTGTTCAAATTTATTTTGAAGAACATGGTTCAATTCGAGAAGGTTATAGAGCATTACGTACATTTTATGGTGCTAATAATCGTCCACCAGAGTAATTAGTTCGAGAAATTATGGACGTTTTCGCAATACGTTTGCTCTAAATGATAATACGCATCCTGTAAAACGTCATACAGTGCGGACATAACAAGCGATTGATCGTGCTCACCAATTAAACTTGTGTCTACCCACTTTATAAAAAGTTTTGCGTAAATATCTTGGTTTACCTGCCTATAGGATTCAACTTGTACAGAAATTGAAACCACAGGTTCATCGTTCGCGCCGTATATTTGGTGAATGGGCCGAAGGAAATATTGCTATTGATTCACAACTTTACTAGAAAATTTTGTTCAGTGATAAAACACACTTTTGGTTAAATGCCTAAGCCAACAAGCAGAATTATCGTATTTTGTGCGATGATAATCGACCAGCCATTGTCGAAACACAATTACGTTCAGAAAAAGTCACCGTTTGGTGCACTTCATGGGTCGATGAAATCATTGGTTCATATTTCTTCAACAAGATGGAACGA
This sequence comes from Trypoxylus dichotomus, assembly GCA_023509865.1. Classification (NCBI taxonomy): domain Eukaryota; kingdom Metazoa; phylum Arthropoda; class Insecta; order Coleoptera; family Scarabaeidae; genus Trypoxylus; species Trypoxylus dichotomus. Next base: position 24,149,656 of record CM042081.1, on the reverse strand, counting down.
CATCTCAGACGTCTAACGTCTCCTTGCTAGTTGTTCGTGAAATTTTTCTTGGAAAATTAATATCCAGATACGTGACTGATCGGCACGTAGCCCAATGAGGCTATCTTAAATCAAAGGTACATAATCACACTCCTCACTCTCTGAATGCATTAGAAGAGAATATTCTAAGAAAAATGGCGGCTATCACAGGGAATATCTACCAAGCAGTACTCGACAATTTTTTCTCACGTTTAGAGGAGTGCGAGCAAAATAACGGAACACATTTAGAGGACATAGTTTTTAAGAAGTAAGTCCCTAAAGCCTGTATTTTAATAAGATATAAATATTTATTCATTAAACCTGGCCATTATTTTTTATATTTCTTTCATTTTGAAAAGAATTTTTGGATATCTTGTGCAACAGTTGGTACTCTCAAAAATATGACATAAATTTTGATTCGCCAACCTGAGGCTATAGGCTGGAACCAAAAATGTCAAAACGGAAGGTATTTTTAAAGTCAGATTTTGTTACAACTGTATAAAGCAAATGATAAAAAAAGTAAAGGATGTATGAAAACTATGTTCCCATAAATAAGTATTGAAGAGTTTAAAACAGGTATTGTTATTGCCCAGAACATGAAGTATTTGCCTTTTTTTAGTTCTAATTTGACTTATTGATTCCAACATAAGATGGTTAATACACGATAACAGATTCGAGGGTCAATTAACGGAAAGAGAAGTTCGAATGTGGCAATGTATTAAATTCATCACTGGAAATGTCTTGAGAACAAATCGGCGGACAACTAATGTATTACATATGTGTACAAAACATGATCGTCTCTTATTGCAATATACAATTTGCCAATTTTGAGCAGCTTCAAATGTAATTTGGCGTAAGCAGAACTGGAATTTATCAAAATCGTTAGAAGTGTAATATAGTTACATAAACTCACACTAAAATTTTGTAATGAATCAGAATTTGATAAAATATGCAATGTGTTTTATTTAAAATAATTACTGGATATTAATTCTACACTGATTTTCAAGTGTGAACTACAATATGCAGTACAACTATTATTTTTATAATTGCGTCTTATATTGTCATTAAACACTTGAAGTGTGTTAATTTAATCTATATTGCCTGATTATTGGACCTTTTAAATTACAGTTTTATTTACGATTGTACTAAACGTGGAGTTATATCCTATTACATTGCAACAAAGTTACAATTTATAATTTGAATAAATTTAATAACGTTATAATTTGTAGTTCAAAATTCAATCAAATTCTTCCGATACATAACTTTTCGATCAAGATTGATATACTTACTATTTTTTTCACGTATTTATAACTAATCAAAATCAATTTATTGAATCTTTATAGTAAATATAAGTTGGACTGAAAGCTTAGTTTTATATCATCAATAACAGCAATAATTGTTGTACGTTGACCTCTAACTATTCAATCTGTCAATACGGAATCTAAATCAGTGTACATATCAATCTTGCCAATAGTACTAATGGGAAACAAATATTTTCACAAAAGTATTACTTAGCCTAAAATATTTTTGTCAATTTCATGTTAATCTACCAGATGTAACTCCTGATCTGTGCTACACATTCTTATGTTAGCGGATAAGACCATATTTAAGAGTTAGCAATAAACGTTCCAATTAAAGCGCAGGTTGTGCTTGAAAGCTTCACCTGTTTATAATGTTAGCGTTGCGCCAACGTAAGCAGTGCTAGCATTCAACAAACTTGTTTTCAACTGCTAATAACGCGTAAACGTACCGTAATACAAGCATTTTACGCATAAAATATAGTCGTTGCAATAATTAGATAGTGCTAATAAATCCTTACCTTCCCAACCTACACTAACAGTAAGAGCAACAACGTAGTCGGCCAACTAACTAACCACCGCTATACACAGCCAGACGTACAATAGCTCGGGGAAACATCGAAATGAATTGGAATTAATGAAGTCATAATTTACTGATACATTCGGACGTCTCCGATATTGAATTATGGCGACGTCCTGCATATTTCATGGCCTGCTTAAGAATTTGGTTAATGGAAAAGTCAAACTACAAAAATTAATAAACGGCGTCTACATGGCTAGGGTATCTTCGTTTTAAATTAACTATAAACTGGATGAATGTGTATTCGTAAGTTGCGAATATATAGCGTAGATTATACATTCAACAAAATGTGCAAATTTCTAAAATTGCATGCATAGAACTAAGAAAATTATAAGAAGCATGCAATACTTATAGAATAATATGACATGTTTCGAAACGTCAAATCTGGAAAAAGATTGGTTACATTTTATGACAATACAATAAATATTATTAGAAAAATAACTTTGATATCCAAAAAAAAGTAGTTTTAATTAATCAACTAGTAACGTGACTTCTATCTTTCAAGATTGTGTTGATTGATTGTTAGATAAATTTAAAGAATAATATCATCATGTTATTGTATACACTATTGCTAATAAGACAACCAATGGCAATAGCTATGATTTTAGCTTATAATGCAATAATATTTCTAAGATTACAATAGTTATAAATACACCATCGGCAAATATAATTTTTTTTAAGAAAAACGTTGTTCACTCGGTGTGAATTCATATTAAAATGTAAGGCAATGAAATGTCGGAACCAATTTCACAGTATCTCAAATTTTATTAAATAACGGCTACCGGATTCGTATAAATTTAAAGTAGATACAAACAGTACCATAACCAGCACCATGAGAACAGAATTGTATTAAAAACCAAGTTAAAACTTATAAGGACGAAACAAGACAATAAAACAAGTTTCAAAATGTCAAAAGGACAAGTCAATAAGAGCTACTACAATTTCTACTGCAGTAATATGTAATTCGGTCTTAAAATTATCACGTCAACGTGGAATATTGACCAATCTATGAAGATAAATGCGGAAAAGTGACAATTTATATTCGATCAGGTGGTTTAAGAAGCCGTCGATTGTTATACCTGTATGGGATAGTTTCCGATAAATATTGAAGGCAAGGTTGCTATCTTTAATCATTAATATCTAGAGAGTTAATTTCTTTTTCAATACTTTGTATCTCTAACATAAACACTATATTATAATGTAAGTTGGTAATGTACCCTAAAAAATGGTATAGTTTTGTCTAAATCACCAGACCGAACAAGTAGAATGTCATCGACATAACGTTTGTAAAGCACATTTGCGTGTACGTGGTTCTCAAAAATGTTTTGAATTAATTTTATAAAGTCTTTACAGTTCCGTTGTATTTAGGCGGTAGTTTAGTTCAACTGTATTTTAACCGTTATCATTTGCATTGATAGCGAGCTTACATAATGTGGGCGCAAATAAAGAATTGAACACTGAAAACCGTTCGGCAATAATTATTCTTCAAAATGAAGGCAAAAGTGAATGTAATATTTCAAATAAGGTAAAAGTTTCAAAAACTGCAGTCAACCAACGTTTAAATGCATCGGGCTTGAAAGGATGAATTGGCACTGAAGAACCACTTTCACTAATGCTCCTCTTCCAAATACACCAACATATTTTCACCTCGCCGTAAGAGTATGACCGAGTCAGCACTGGAAGGCATGCTAATAACACAGCAATTTTTAGCGTCACTTTACATCAACAACACAATAACACTGAAATAATAACTGCATTCATTACATTTAATATTGATAGTAACCCAGCAGTGCGCTATTGCGAAAGTACTTGTTTCTGCAGCCTTACTACAGAGTCGAAAATTGGATGGCTTAACATGCATTACAGAAGAACTACACATGCAATGTATTTATACCATAAAATAACGAATTTGAAGTAACATGTCTTTCTACAACAAAATAGAATTCAAATTTACGGTTTAGACATCTTTTGTTACTACCTCCCCATCATTCTGAACTTTTTAAACGTTCCTCCACGTACCACTTTTTTCCTGTACGCAGTTCCCTTCTGGAATATTTAAAGTTGATGCATCTTTTAAAACTGAGCTGTATACGTATTTGTACCAGAGCTATAATTGGATGATGACTCTCAATGCGAAATTTAATTAGTTTTCTTATTTTTTGTCATGATTATTATTATTCTTTAGAAAGTAGTTAGAAAGTACTAGAGTTGAGTTGCAACATTAGACAGAATAGCAAGAACTGACACAAATTTTGTATTTAATTCTTTAGGAAAAGTGCTATAAACTACGCCTGCCCCATTATGGTATAAATTATTCTACAATTGGAAAATGATGTGATAAAAGCGACAAACATAAATATGTAGGAGTTACGTTAACTTCCGATGGTAGAGATGAAATATGACATAAAATAAAACAATAAAGGGAAAAGCTATAATTAGACAACTACACTCTATGGTGTGGAATGATAACATTTCCAAGAAAACAAAAACGCGAATGTTCAACTCTTTTGTTGAAAGCTGTGTCACCTATGTAAGTGAAGCGTGTGCGCTGAATAAGAAGATGGAAAACAAAATAATATCAACGGAAATGATGTACTGGAAAGGCTGCTGTAAAAAGACATTAGATCATGAAGGAATAAGAAAAATAATGCAAGTTGACACGTCATTAATTCCTGAAATAGAACGGAAACAACTATTGTGGTATGACCACATGAGAAGAATTGACCAGGACAGACTACCGCAACCAGAAAAGGTTTGGAAATGGAAGCCTACTAATAGAAGGATAAAAGAAAGACCAAGAAGGAGTTGGGAAAAAGGAACTAAAGAAGCTATGCAGAAGGGAGGACTGGGCGAAGGTCGTTCTAGAGATAGAGCCTCTTGGAGATTGGAATGCAGTATGGGGCAAGATTAGCTGTTTACAAACCGGCATAATAAAAAAATATATAAATTGTACTACACACCATTACATTTGTATTAGATAGTAATACATAGATATACATACTTTTTCGGTGCAGAACTAATAATTCCATCGCTGATATTTTCTTATTATTCCATCGACAATTTTACATCTGTACGTGAAGATAATTTTATTTGCGACCAGTAGTATTACCAAAGGTGCTGATCTTGATAAGTAGCCATTAAAATAATTGTGTATGGTTTCATTAGAATCTTATCCATTAAAAAAGTCCACAATGTTTACTTTTTCATACGCTTAGGTATACTTCCTCATATTTAGATTCCGTTGCGCTTTCGCTCTCATAATTATTATTCTTATCGTGGCATTTTGTGCAAATTGTCGACATGAACACACGTACAACACAGAGGTCTGTGTGGAAGCTATAAAATATGAATTTACCCCGTTATTAAGTAGAACCGAAACATTCCGGACGCGGTAATGCATTTCGCGATATTAAAATAACGTTCGAACAACGCCAGAGAGCTCGGGCATCGTAAATGTGCAACATTATGCAAACTAATTCATTAACACTTAGCAATAAAAATTAATTAGACCGCCGCGCCAAGTCGTAGTACTCTCTCGAGTCAGTTCCGTGATGATGGCAAAGAACACCTCTCTTAATAAATAGCGCGGTTGGTACGTATACCATTAATCAAGGTTGATAAACAGAAAATTTTACTGTGTAAATTTTAATAGTATTTTATTGCACCTGCGCCTTGCTGAGATAAACACGTTACTCAAAATTAAGGTAAAATAAAAGTGCATTGTACTTTACAGATGGTAGTTAAAGGTTTCCAAAAAATTTGAATCATCTCTGCGAACGGACATTAACCCTTTGTGAATCAGTATGTCACATGGCGTCATTATAGATGTAAACATTCTACGCTGTACGGCATATTTGTATGAAGTTTTGTCTTAAATGATAAGATTGCCGTAGAAATACACAAATTATTACCGAAAGGTTTCGAGACGAGACTTTGGGGTAAACACAAACTACAACTTAAACGTTTCAAAGATGGTCGGATATCAATTATACAAGAACATATAGTGTTATTTGAAATGCAGTTGGTGCAGTTTCTTATTTTTATTTTTCGATATAGTCTCCTCGAAGAATAATACACTTTTTCAAACAGTGCTCCAGTCTCTTCAAGCCGTCAGAAAAGTAGGATGTTTCGAGGTCTGCAAAATAGCCATCTGTAGTGGTGATGACCTCCGGATTTGAGACAAATCTCTTTCCTCCCAGTGATTTCTTTCAGGTTTGGGAATAGAAAATAGTCGCTGCGGGCTAGATCCTGTGAATATGGAGGATGAGAGACTAATTCGTAGGGCAATTTGGACACAACCGTGCGGGATGAATAAATCGGTGCATTATCGTGATCGAAAAGGACTTTTTTCCGCTGCAAACGAGATTGTTTATCCTTCAATACTGCATCGAATTAGGTCAATAAATCGCTGTAGTATTGCCCCGTGATCGTCCTTCCCTTCCGCAGATAGTCGATGAGGATCACACCTTAGGAATCCCAAAACAATGCTCGCCATGACCTTCCAGGCCGATCGAACGATCTTTGCTTTCTTCTGAGCCGATTCGCTTGGAAAAGTCCACTGCTTCGACTGTTCCTTGGTCTCCGGTATGTAGTGGTGGATCCAAGTCGCATCCACGCTTACGAACCGCATGAAGAAATCTCTTGAATTGCGTTAGATCCTGGGCAGATACTCCTCCGAAAGGGTCACCCGATTTCGTTTCTGCTCCGGTGCGAGCAAACGCGGTACCCATCACGCCGAAAGCTTTTTCATACCCAAAATTTCCTGTAGAATATGGCCAACATATTCTTCTGAGTTACCTGTTGTCTCTGCTATCTCTTTCAGCTTCCATCGGCGATCGGCTAACACGACATTGTGAATCTCTTTCATCGTTGGTAGCGGGTTTTGAGCGTCAACTACGAGGTTCGTCACTTGCGCTCATGCGGTCACGTTTGAACTCGCTCACCCAAAAGCTGATGGCCGAAAATGATGGAATGCATCCGCCAAGAACGTCTAGCAAAATATTTGGGATTTCTGTGGCCGTTTTCCTAGCCATCCAGAAGTGTTTTATCACTGCACGAAATTCGATTTTATCCATTTTTGCGAAACTGCCTGGCTTACTACACAAAACACACTCTTAAACAACAACTGTTGACCGTAGACGTCTGAAATATTGACAGTTCCCATGAAAAGGTCCCCTTGCCGAGCAATGAATCCACTTCCTTCGTGCGCCATTTCAGGTTGCCTTCGTATTCAATTCTTGGATGGTGTTTGAATTTCTAATGGAGCAACTTTAATAGAAATGCGGCAGAATAGCATCCCGATATTCTACAATTCTATTTAATGTTATATTTCGGAATTTTCGGGTGCTAAGTTGTCAAAAAAGCATAGTAGTGGAGAAGTAGTAATACATTGATACAATTATATTTTCCTTGAAATTAACCAAGGTATTTAAATTTCTGATTATTTGATTGATTGAATTGGTAATAATTTTCACGGTAGGATTTGAACTCACAACCTCTACGTTACCCGCGCATTGTACTACCATTAGACGACGAGACCGACTGTGAATTCAAATCGATTTTAGCACCTAGATGCCACAATAGCTGTGGATGTATAGACACAATATTATTAAAGGCAAGTTCTTATTTTAATTATATATATATTTATTATTATTATTATAATCATATATATATATATATATATATATATATATAATTAAATTTATTAATATTAATAATAAATCAACTGGTAAAAACTTGCCTTTCATAATAGTATATAATATTGTGTCTGCTGAGATATTACGATATATCTACAGACATTGAACACAGAAACCTATGCAGCCATCACATCCATTATTAGTAGATAGTAAACAGTTAGAGGCATGCGCTGGCAAAGCCACTACTATTTCTTATTTCAGTATTTTAACGCTCTATACGTAGAGCATAAATCTAGTTTAGCATTTTTAGCTTTGTTAGCAAAAACTAATTCATCCGTCTATTCAATTTATTGACTTATTATTTATTTAATTTTTTCTTATTTATTTTTGGTTTGAATTTTCCGTTAGTTCTGCCGCTAGGGTTTCTTTGACGATCAGCTGTTCACAAGATTACGCAAGTACACAACAGATAGTGCCCTCAATAAAATTTTTAGAGATGACACTATTTTATTCAAGATGGCCTGGGATTCGTGTAGTAGTAAGAAGTATTTGGGAAATTATTTGCTATTATGAATGACGACATTATACACCGTTACGTCCGCATTTGGAAGACCCCACCTCCATTTTAGATCGTGCATGAAGTGCTAATTCTTTTATATTGAAAACCACCTTATATATCTTAATCCGCATCATTACTGCAAGCGGAGATTTTCAATCTATTCTGTTCACTAATATTGTTTGGAGTGTTTCATTTTAGGTTTTTTTCTCCTTGTATGGACTTATTTTTTGTAGTAGAGATTTTTTACTACTTATTGGGAGATTATTAAGTCTGTTCTTTTGTCTTGGATATTAATAATTGTCGTTGGAAATTGAAAATCTAACTTGAAATTTTGATCACCTGGCGGAAATCAACAATTAATCCTTCTTTCGGATGATTGGTAATCGTACGTAAATTTGAAATTTTTCGGGGCGACACTAGCTCGTCTTTCTGTTGCTAAGAAAATAAGGAACCCAGAGTAGTCAACGCTTTAGCAAGAAAAGCTACCCACCACAGCAAGAAGTCGTAACCTAATATAAGTGATCTAATCTAGAGTAGTCTGTCACTGTTTCATTGCCATACTGAACGGGTGAATTAAACCTTACTATTTGTTTTAGTTGAATTACTCATTTTGGCGCAATGTTGTAGTCGTTCTGGGAACTTCAAAAGTTTTAAAAGCTAACAGTATGCCCATTTGTTACCCTCTTACTGCTTCTATTGCTCTTTGTATTGCCAAATAATCCCATCTTTTTCTTTGTTTTTCATTTTTTCCTTCAACCACAAGAGGCGTACTGTAATAACAAGGTAAATCTTAAAATGGTGTGTAATATAGCCTAATCCATATTTGTGGCACTATAGTAGCCCATATTAAAATTTAACCTATTTAAAACTCAAAGCACGTACATCTTATATCGAAAATATTGATGAATTTTATGTAAAATATACAACTATAGTCATTATGCAAAGATGTGAATACAAATCTGAATTATTTGATTAAAAAAACAACGTACCTTCGTCAAAACTACTTAAACTGAACTTTACAAAACTTTCTAATACATGCAAAACAATCTTTCGTCGGTAACTGAATATGTAATTCATCACGTTTGCGTTCTACACTATGTTAATGCTAGGAGGAACCGTAAGTTGGGATATGAACTAGTAGATGGCACCACTCAGTAACTTGAAAATCAAAGCAACCCATATTAAATAACTAGCCCATATGTGTAGCTTCTCCTCTAACAGTGTTCTCCAGCGCATTTGAAACGAGTGTGGAGATTTGGGGATATCGGGACATCAAATTATTGACTGTAAGAAACATTGTTTCGTATATGCTGTTAAATCGTGCACCTCTGAATAACACCCGAATAATTTCTGCGACAAGATGTAACGGATGGATTTTACACGTAATCAATGTTAATCCTAAATCGAATATATATCGGCTGTTAGCTAACTTAACGCGTTCTTTACATTTGCGTGATATACACAACCATGTGTTTCTTATACGTTTTCATACTTACTCCCGGACATGTGAGCATCATCACAAACTTTATAAACTATTTTAGTTCTGTCATGTATTAAATCTGGGAATTGATTAATAAATTTTTATACTTTGTCAACCCAATGTTTGTTCTTTCAACGTTCATAGTTGCAATATTACTAAATTAAACCAAACGAAACTTCTAACACAATAAACACATTCGCACAAACGAGGCACTCGACCTCACTAACATGCAAATGTAAAATGTTTAAGACAATATCATTATACAAAGAGTAATTAACATTATTAATAGGTTTAATCAAAATCGTCACTTACCTTCAGAACTTTAACTAGATAATGCATTGATTATTATATTAATGCTGCCACATTACCTCTTTCGGAATCAATTTTTCCGTCCTAGCATTTAAGAATTACTTCGTCGATATAGTGAGTACTTTCACACTAAAAATGTTCTCCTCTGTACAGAGTGGCCAAGATAAAAAAGCCCCGCAGTCATACTGTACGTAATATTTAAATCGAGCGCTCGAGAGAGGCTACGTGATGTCCAGCGCCCATTTCGTATTAACTGTCATATTGTGTTTGCCAGTGTTGCACTGTCAGTTGTTAATGGTAGTTGTGAATAGGGTTCCCCATAATGCCCTTTTCAAACTAACAAAGAGTGTTTATTCTTGAAAATTATTGGAAATCTAAATCGTTTGTAAAATTAAATGAAACGATGAATATTGACAAACGTCTGCTCCTTCTAAAACTGTTGTGCAGAAAATGATTACTAAATTTAGAGCTACAGGTTCAGTCGCTAACGCCAAACGTAACTGTGTAAAGACACCGGAGTTCACCGGAAAATATTTAACGTATTCAAGAAACTATGCTAAGAAGTTCAAAGAAATCAACCCTACGACTATCCTCCCATGTAAATATCAAGCGAACGTCATGCCAAAACATGTTGAAACAGTTGCATATACGAGCGTACAAAGTAAGAGTGATGCAAACATTAAAGCCTATAGACTATACAAAACGACAACATTATTGCGAATAGTTACTCATGCCATCCTCGGTCTCCTCTAATACATTAGTAATTCACTTTTCTGTAAGTATTTGTACTATTGTATTCATACCTGACCTCTTTTATCTTGTCCACTGTGTACTAAATCAAATGCTAACACTTTAATAAGTATTCCAATACTTATTTGCGGTTAATCTGTTACTGACTGTCCAAGCACTAGGAATTTTATCTATAATTAACACAAGGATAAATCTAGAAATAAGTACTATTTAGGGTATCTATAGAGTGCAGCTCCTTAAGTCACTTACATATGTAAAATAAACGTCGAACGAATGCAAATTAAATTGCATAATAATTCCTTCATGGTTCGACATCAAAGTGACATGCGGGTGAGCACGCTATAAGCAAGAACGCTTAAAGAAGAATAAAATCAGCGTATAGCCAACATAAGACGTTCAAGTTTACATCCAACGACATGAAAGGGAAATATCCAGAGCACCTGATCAGCGCCGCCCCATACAAAAGAGTCCGGGATCGCGTGCGCAACCCCAATATCCAGACGGACCCAGGGACAACAATACAAAGAACCTGACTGGGATTATTACATTTAAGAGTTTCCCGGCAATGAATACTTACCGCGACACCCGCTTGTGTCGAAGGAGACCACGGACTGTTGTCGTTTTTGTCGAATATTCTTCTTCCCAACGCTGCGATGTCGTTTCCTCTTTCGTTCGTTCCCCTTCTTACTTTACCTCGGTCATTCTTCACGTTTCGTTGGCACAGACCAATAATTTACTACGGCTTTTACTATAATTGCAATATTTGCCGTCTTATAAATTATCTGCAGGGGTAGAGTGGAACGTTCGATCTTCTACGTAGTATGTAGTACTTACATGTAACTGTATTAATATCAGCAGTCTAGTGTCAAAAATTAAAATACCGATTTTGCTGTGCCTTTAACTAAATTTAGTGTTTTACTTACAAAAATTCAGGAGTGATATTCAGGGAATTAAAATTCTTATGTCCAAAATCGAGCATTGTCCATCTATTTGTTCAAATATTAAAATATGATAAATGAAATCTAATTAAACTGTAAATTTGAAATATTGTAAACCAAATGTATAAAGAACAAACAAAAAGTGCTAAGAGTGTAAAAAAGTAGACTTGAATAAATCACATTTATAGAAATGTTGCACGGAATTTGAATGGTGATCAATGTAATCGCATTGTTGCATCTTACTTCATCCCAGGATTTAGGAGAAAAGCAATGTCGCAAACCCTATCAAATATTCGCGTCATTTGAAAAATGTATAGTAATACCGACTCTATGCAGTTCATAGCATTTATTTCAATAGTGTATTTCCTTTTATAGTTTACCAGCACTTTTGTCTACGTTTCAGTTTGAATGAGTGATCTTCATGGTTGTATTGGTTATCAAAATCTCAAAATCAAAATGCACAAATATTCATTAATCCAGTGTTGTCAGTTTTTAATACAAAATGTATTAAATAGTGCAGGATATAAACCGATTTTACATAAATATATTTCCAGGCAGGAGATTTCCTTTGATGTTCCTGCTAGGATGGTATATTGTAGTCAAACCATTACTATAATATGGATGAAGTTACTTCCTGTTTAAGTCACAAAAAAGTTGTTCATTTAACAAAATTTTAGTCAATTCAATCGCGACAATCTTCATACATTCAAAACTGTTGAATTAGCAGAATTATTTTTCTCAGCGCACAAAATGTTAAACCAAGCAATTTCCCATACAAACATTTTATAATGTAACATTAAAAGACAACAATGAAGCACTTACCATTCAATCTCAAAAAGCTATTATTTGTACTACACCACGGAAAAACAACTGAAAGCCTGGATATAGAAATACAGACGGATAAGTTACTGTCCCGATATGTACTAATAGCTAATTAAAGAGGCTACGATTTCGGTAGACCCTGCATATTTGCAAAAAGAACAATTTTAATACTAAAATTATCGCTTGCGGTTTCAAAATCCTGTTTGTACATGTGATAGACATTGCAAAATTTTCTTCTTCTTAATACGAATGAATAATATATTCTCTACATTTTTAATTTTTTAAAGTAGAGGGAGGAATGATAGAGATGATTAAGGCATTATATAAAAATAACAATAAAGTCAGAATCTCCAATACAGAATCAGCTGAATATGAAAGACAAATTGGATTAAAGCCGAGATGCGTATTAAGTCTATTTTATTCTCTATACTAATAGAGGACACTATTAAAAAAAGCAAAAAATATGTAAGTGGGAAAATGGAAAGTGAACCCTATTAATGTACAGGAACTAATGTTTGCAGATGGTATGGTATCGTTAGTAGATTCAGGAAAGACATTACAGCAAAACCAAGACGAACTAAAAAAAATAAAAATGGAGATAAACACAATGACAATAGCGGTAGAAGAAAAAAACATAATATCGGAATCGAAGGAACAACCTTTGAACGAGTTAAAAGATACAACTACTTTGGCAACAATCATTGAAGACGGTGGAGTAGAGAAAGAAATTAATGAGAAAATATAGAAATCCGCAAAAATATATAATACATTAAGAAATACAATTTTAGATAAAGAAGAAATACCAAAACAAATAAAGACAGAAGTGTATAAAAGAATAGTCAGACCAACATTAGTATATGACAGTAAGTCGCGGACAATCACGACTAGAATTAAAAGCAAAGTCACAGCCATGGAGATGAGATTCTTAAGAAGAATAGAAGGAATAACAAAAAAAGACAAAATGCAAAATACGACAATAACTAGTAGTCAAAATATCATGCCAATAGAAATAATCATAGAGAAGAGACAACTGGGATGACTTGGACATATATACAGAATGGAAGAAGATCGAATGACAAAGAAGATTTTCGAAACCAAAATAGAGGGCAAAAACAGAATAGGTAGAATCTGGAACACCTGGAAAGAACAAATGTAGAGAACATTAGAAAAAAGAAGTATGGAATGGATTGAAGCCAAACAACTTTCCTAGAACAGGAAACTGTGGAAGACAAAAATAAGAGAATAGTAGTCCGACACCGCAAGGTATAAGAACGTAAGATTAAGATAAGAAGAAGAAATTAAATTTGAAAACATTGTAACACAAACGAATATACACAGAAATGGTATACTTCCTGTTTTATTGGAAATCGCCAAACACCTTCTGCATTCATTATTTCATCAGTACATGATGACTTGGTATAAGGAAACAACTAGTCGTTATCTGAGTAATATCCTATTGCTGAACCAAGAGCCGAAACTACCCTATTTTTTATATTAAACAATGCTTATCGCATTTCAATAGTTTTACCGATATCGAAAAATGGTGCAAACCGATTATTATAAGTTTCCGAATCATCCCTATATCTCTATTGCTGCGTGCGATTACCTTTTCGATTAACTTCAAATTGTTGTGTTCTATCTACGTTCGTGTAATTCGTGTACGGTTAGAAATTATAATCGTAAGCCAACCAAATGCGAAGGGAAAAGAAAGCAGAAGAAATTGCAATGCATTAAATTGTCACTGGGCGAATTTCTCCGATTAAGAAGCCCCCGAAAATGTTCGATACTCTACCCCACTGAATACGACTCCGCTCTTATACTCGTAAGAAGCGATAGGAGGGTAGCGAGAAAGTGAAAGAAAACCATCGAAGAGGCGAAGGTACGAGTGAACGAGCGAATGATCCAGGTACACATAAACTAACTACATTTCGGGATTGCGTGACCTGTGCATATATTCGTCGCAGGGGTCGGCACGCGATGGGGTCGCTCATTCGTCGAATTCAGATTGTGGCAGGGCCACGTGCCATTGTTCCGGACTCCCTGTAAAACCTGTACGTTTTCCACCGGGAGAAAAAGCAAGCGAACGTAACAGGGGCCCCGAAGGTACTAAACCATATATACTCACACAGACAAGTTGTAATCGAGCTTTCAGGTTCGTACAGAAAATACCATATTGTACAAATGATTACCGCTAAGCAATTTGTTTACTTTCTTAAACATACAGCTCATATAAAATAAATAATGCGTTGTATACGTAGAGTTATATTTTCACCGTGATATATACAACCTTGGTTAATTGTATTAGACACCCTTTACTTTTATAGATTGGGACCAAATACAGTCCCTGTCAAGTTTATTAGGGCCGCTTGCTAATGTAATAATTTTGTTAAAATATATAATGAAAAACGCATTGTATAAGTTTATTCAGAACTGTTTATAGATATCGTCACAACCATACAACTAACACTTTGTAATACCTACTTTGACTTTTATAATTGTTCTTATTCTTTTTGGCATACTGTCTATGCAAACGTTAATGGTATGTCTAATTCTAGCCTCATTTTGACACACATCCTCAATATTTCTTACTATATTGCTCTTTGTTGTGTTTATTCTCGAATACACGCGTGGTTTTAGAACACTCTGCATTGAGGTCGAGAGAATTCCCCGACAAAGGTAACACTGACAGAGGGTGCGTTTCCAAAAAACTTTGGATGGATTTGGCCATGTCGCATGGTGCCTTATCGTGCATGAATTTGTAAGGGCTTTCATTCGGATCTAAATCATTGATGTATGGCATCAAGACATCCTCCAATACACATGTTATGTTGGTGTTGATTCATGGTGCCTTAGCAAAAATACAGTGGTCCAGGACTTTCGACTAGTATACAGGACCATACCATAACTGACGGAGGATGTTTCACCGTTTTTGGTCACCAAACCGTTCAGAGGGACATCGTCTAACAAATTGAGCTCCTTCGGTCATGGCTTCTAGTTTTGACTCATCGCTGAATACGATCTTTAACGAAAAGACATTGTTCAAACAAAAAGATTTTGCTTGGTCACACATTCATTTAAGTTATTTTGTCTTACCTTCCGCCCATCTTCAATTATGTAATGTTGATGTCGTTTTGCCCATTCATAACGTGCTCGCTTCGTCATCGGTGTTAATCTTGGCTTTTTCAGGGGGCGTCTGCATTTTAATCCGGCTTCGTACAATCGTCTACGTACTGTACACGTGGATATTTGCACTCCTTGTTGAGACATTACTGTTTCTTTGGTGGATAAACCTCGGTTTTCAGTTGCTAGTTACAGGATATGTCGATCATTTCGATCAGTAGTGAACGTTTTCTTGTCGAAAAGCGCTCTTCTGGTACTTGTGGGTATCTTTTGTTTCATTAAAACGGCGATTTGCTGCACTATTTGTCGGGGTATTTCTTCTTTCTTTGCAATTGTGCGTTCGGAATACACTACTGCACCCAACAATGCCTCAATACGCAGTTTTTTCTCATTTGGTATGTCCTTTTTTACCCATTACAAAAAAATATAAAGCACATACAAGCAATAACTTAACGTGTAACACTAACACGACAACACGGAAAAAACGTTGTTACACAAACAGATAAATATTCTTTCTGATCCAAATAATATTCTACGAATTACTGTGTCCTTCCATCTTATTTCTACCCATCTTCTACACAGTATTCATGGAGAAAACAATGCGCAAGTGGTCATTACTGGCACTTTCTCAATTTCTTAGAAAGATATTTAGGAAACGTATTTAGAAAGGTATTGCAAACCCTATTCATGAATTTTATACTTGTACTTGTAAGTTATCGCGTTAGAAACTCGCAAAAGCTTAAATTTATAAGGTGGTCCTAATAAAATGCGCAGGGACTGCACATATGTAAGACAGTGGGCCTTCTGCAGAACTAAGAAAAAAACATTTACTTTACATTTTTCAGAGAACTAAATAATACCGAAAATCTATATTTGTTAGATCTTTGCCATATTTCAGTTTTTTAAGTCTTAATTCCCTAGGAAATAATATTGCATGTCTACTATGAACATTTAACATATTTAACATTGGAAAACGAAAATAATAAACAGGGCTAAATTATCGCGTTGGAAATACACAAAGGCTTAGCTTTGTAAGGTGGCCCTAATAAAACTACAACGTTTAATAACGCTTATAACGATAATTTATTTACAAAATAAATCTTAACGTTATAAAATAAAAAAAAATGATAATCGTCAAACTTGATTACCTCAGTATGGAAAATATTATTTAATACTTAGAATTACAAAGGTAGCAAATAAATATTTTAGCAATTAAGGGAGGTGGGAGAACTTGTCGCAAAGTGTGTTTTGGTACTTTCGGAGGATAGTATAATATATTTTTGCTTAAAGTCGAGAAGGCATACTATAATTTCTAGATGAGAGGACTTTGAAATGGAATAAAACAAAGATAAATTTTTTAAATTGACATGAAATTTACTTTATTCGAAAGATAATCTTCTGGCATTATAATTTAAATATGACCTGGCATATGACCACCACGGCTGGAGGTCCAATTTTCAATGACTTTTTCCAACATTTGTGGCCGTATATCGGCAATAACGCGGCGAATGTTGTCCTCCAAGTGGTCAATCGTTTCGGGCTTATCGGCGTAGACTAGCGACTTCACATATCCCCACAGAAAATAGTCTAGCGACGTTAAATCGCACGATCTTGGAGGCCAATTCACGGGTCCGAAACGTGAAACTATGCGGTTACCAAACGTTTCCTTCAATAAATCAATTGTGGCACGAGCTGTGTGACATGTTACGCCGTCTTGCTGAAACCATAGCTCCTGCACATCATGGTTGTTCAATTGATGAACGAAAAAGTCAGTAATCATGACTCTATAGCGGTCACCATTGACTGTAACGTTCTGACCAGCATCGTTTTTAAAGAAGTACGGATTCCACCAGCCCATAAAGCACACCAAACAGTTCGTTTTTCTGGATGTAACGGTGTCTCAGCATACACTTGAGGATTACCAGCACTCCAAATACGGCAGTTTTGTTTATTGACGTATCCATTCAAACAAAAGTGAGTTTTATCGCTAAACAAAATTCGCTTATGAAAATCTGGATCAACGGCAATCTTGGTTTGGGCCCATTCACAGAATCTACGCCTTAGTGATCGTGTGACTTCAATTCTTGCACGAACTGGATTTTGTAAGCACGCAAACCAAGATCTTTCCGCAAAATCTTCCATAAAGTGGATGGACACATATTCAGTTCCAGTGCACGATGGCGGATAGACTGATTCGGGTCTTCCACTACGCTAAGCTCTACAGCAGCAATGACTTCTTCTGTACGCACTGTACCACGTCTCTGTGGATGCGTATTATCATTTAGGGTAAACGTTGTGCGAAACCGTTCCGTAGTTAATCGAATTAATTGCTCTGATGGACGATTATGTTGACCGTAAAATGTACGTTGTGCCGGATACGTATTCCGAACAGAACCATGATTTTCAAAATAAATTTGGATAAATTAGAAGCGTTGTTCAGGCGTCAGTCTATTCATGTTGAAATGCCAAACCAAACTAAACATAAATCACTTGACAGCTGACAAAATGGCCGCCAGTTAAAAAAGTGTTGCGAACTTAAAGTTTTATACTTCTATTAAAAAGACTCTTTACATCCCAAAATTAAATTATATTAAATATATAAAAAAAATATCGATATTTAAATGTTCTATACAATGCGTTATTCTTCTTTTGTTAATTGCATGTTAATCAGCATTAAGACACGAATAGTTTCTAGCATCGATAATAACGGAAATGGCAACGGTGCGTACTTAATTTAGATCAACCTGTATACGTGATACCAAAGTTTGCGTGACAAATCTTTGTATGATATAATACATTAGCAGTAATCTGTTGAATGTTAGTCAACCAGTGATCGGGTGAAGAAACGTTAATTTCTACTCAAATATCGATCAGTGGCTTTCCGCTCTTACTTCTAGAAAAAAGTGAAATCAAATGGATTTTCTTCTCTTATCTGATGGTGAGCACTGCATGTCTGAGTTACAAGCGATGATTTTGATCTGCACTACTGTAATAGAATCGTTTAATTGATAATAGGATAACACGATCGCACCAATTTCAATGCAACTTATACTGTTTATTGGTAGTGATAAGCTAACGTGCCATATTGTAATCATATACGCGGAACAGATTTTTATCACTGTCAATAGAACGCGTTATCGCAGTAACAGTTCCCTTGTAGAATAATAGATAAATAAAATTATGTGAAAGAGGTGTTACCTAATTTTCGATGCCAGAAAATACTGGAATCTCCTTACTGTTAAACATACATAAGTCTTCTAGTCTGACAAACAGGGTGTCAGCCAGTTTGTCACGGAGGGAGTAGGTGAGGCTAGAATAATTCCGAAACCGTGGAGTAAATAAAACTAGAAAGACGGGAAAGTCATAAAAACGAGAATAAGATTACCTATGGTAAATTCATAATTCATAAAAGTAATATGTAAATGTAATTATAATATAACTAAAACAATGTTGAGCAAACCGTTTTAACTAAAAGAAGTAATCAAATTAAGAATAAAGAATAAACCGTATAAAGAATAAGAACGTTTTTTATACCTGCTCTACAAGCTGTAATTAAACCACTTCACATCTACATGAATGCTTCTACTTTTAATAATTTAAAAGGGCCGAAATTAGGAGATCC
The DNA here is from genome assembly GCA_023509865.1 of Trypoxylus dichotomus. Taxonomy (NCBI): domain Eukaryota; kingdom Metazoa; phylum Arthropoda; class Insecta; order Coleoptera; family Scarabaeidae; genus Trypoxylus; species Trypoxylus dichotomus. Next base: position 24,130,524 of record CM042081.1, on the reverse strand, counting down.
TGGAAAATACTTGAAAATTTTCAGGGAACGTATTGAGTAAACGAGAATCCCTGGGATGATGCACAGAAGAACAAAGAATGGAATGGCTTGAAACTGGTATAGGCATGCCACCCCAGCAGATGATCGTCTACTACAACTACAACTATCAAGTAAATTGTAGTAAAACGGCGCCAGAAATAACCAGCGAATTCTATCGCGGACCTCAGCATTCGATTTCAGTTATCACCATCAAACGTGGCTGGTCGAAAGGAATTTACACGGTCGCATGTTAGCCCCTAAACCATTGCTATGCCGCGGTAACCGTCTGAAAAAGCTACAGTGGGCCGGTGAAGATAGGAGTTGGACGGTAGAACAGTGGCAAAATGTTTTATGGACTCACGAATCAATATTTAAAGTGTTTGGTCGAAGGAGGAGAGTGTTCGTCAGACGTTCCGCTAATGAATTCCCGAATGCATTGTACCTACAATACAACACGGAGGCGGTTCAGTTACAGTTTGGGGTTGCGTTTCTTACTCAGGAACAGAAACGTTATAGAAAACTAAAGGAATAATGCGGAAAGAACAGTACCGTGAAATATTGGGGACTCATACCATTCCTTCTGGACTGCGAATAATAGGCTAGAATTTTACTTTTATGCAAGATAACGATCCGAAATGCGCAGCCAGTATATGCACATAGTATCTGAATGAGCAAAATCAAACAGATACTTAACAGATACTAAGTTATGACATGGCCGCCACAGTGTCACAGATCTCAACTCTATTGAATTACTGTGGAATAAACTTGATAGAAGAGTTTGAAATTCCGGTCCTACTTGCTGGAATAACATCCCAGGCGAGAACCTCAAAAAATTAATCCAAAGAATGCTGCAAGTTGTTTGAGCAATAATCAATGCAAAAGGTGGATGAAAGGAATGTTTAAGAATTTTGTTAACAATAAATAGGAAAAAATAAGACTTTTCGCTAGATTTTAATGGTATTTATTTTTAAGAGTAATACGTTTATTTCATTGCTTTCTATTTTTTGATTTTTTACTTACTTCCATGCACGATAATGTAATTTTTATTTGAGAATATTTGTTCTTGATATTACAAGCACAGACCTGTGGTGTGAATAATATTGTTAGTTAGTATATATACGTGTCGCTTACCAGTCCCTTACAAAAGATATATTTAACACTTTCTGAATTAAAGGACATGGATCCTAGACAAGCATTAAAGTTTATCAAAAACCTTGTACTATTCTAACTACGTTATAGATCTGTCTTGGATCGCAGTACAGGTGCTTACCTCCCTTCCAATATTAATATTATGCACGCCCAGATAAAAAAAGTGAACATGAATTTAATACTACCTACTTCCATAACGTGAGCGCACTCTGTTTCAATCAAGAAATCGTATGCTACTACATACACTAATTACCAACTTATACCTAACTTGTAACGATTTTAGTGTTGATAGACAAAGTAAGTACTCGTGCCACGAATATATTACAACGAAATACACAAGTTTATATGCGGTTAAAAATCTATGCAATTGCGCAAAGCGAACATACCAATTTTACGTCTCCGCGGTCAACTAATAACTTTTAATGTGTGTAACATCGTAGGAACAGAAAACGAAATACGATCTAATAGACTGCGGTAAGATAAAAATAGTTACGTATACTAACTATACCTAATGAAAGTTAATAATGAAAAGTAATTATCACTAAAATACACTACCGTCCACAGAAGTTACGCCAAGTAAGAAAAATTTTAAAAAATCAAAAAATAAGGCAATTAATACTAAAGAAATTTATGGCTCTTAAAAATAAGGACTATCAAAATATAACGCAAAATTTTATTTTTTCGTATTCATTGTTAACAAAATTCTTAAACATTCTTTTCGTCAAAAAATCCACCTCTCGCATTGATTACCACTCGAACAATTCGCAGGATTCTTTACACTGATTTTTTGAGGTTTTCGTCTGCGATATTGTCCCATTCTCGTAGGAGGATATGCCAAAGCTGCTCCTTGCAAGTAAGAACGACACTTCGAACCCTTCTATCAAGTTCATCTCACAGTAATTCAATAGGATTGAAATCTGGACTCTGTGGTGGCCATGCCATAACAAATATCTGTTTTTGCTCATTCAGATACTGTTTGCATATTCTGTCTGTGTGTTTCGGATCGTTATCTTCCATAAAAGTAAAACTCCCGACGTTTAGTCGCAGACCAAAAGGAATAGCATGATTCCCCAATATTTCACGGTACTGCTCTTTCCGCATTATTCCTTCGATTCGATGTAACGTTCTCCTGCTTTAACCAAACACTTTAAATATTCATTCGTTAGTCTATGAATTATTTTGTTATTGTTTCACCGTCCAATCTCGATGTTCACGAGCCCACTGTAGCCCTTTCAGTCGGTTATCCAGGCGTAGCAATGGTTTACGAGTTGCCACGTGACCGTTTAAATTTCCTTTGGCCAGCTGGTTTTTGACGGTGGCAACTGAAACCGGATGCTGACGTCCGCCATTGAATTCGCTAGCTATTTCTGGTGTTGTTCTTCTACGATTTCGCCTACATGATAGTACTAGACGATCGTCTGCTGAAGTGGTTATTTGTAAGGCACCTCGACGGTCACGGTCCTCTAAGCCTACTATCACCACAGCTAGATCTAATTTCTCACCGATTTGTCTGCTAGCAAAATCTTCTTTATGCAAAGTTATTATATTGGATAGTTTAACAGCACCTACTGATTTACCACGAAGCATTTCGGACAGTCTTGTTCACTTACTATCCCGCTGATCATAATAAGATTCAAATTGAACTATTGTCAAGTTGGTAATCGCAGTAAACGTTCGAACCAGGCAGGGGCGAGTCCTGAGAGAGAGAGAGAGAGAGAGGAAATAAAGTTAAGTCTTTACCTGCTTGGTTCCATCGATGCAAATTATCTAATAAATAGATTAGAATAATCTACTGTAAATGAGGATAATTGTTCCGGGTAATAAAATGCTTAATTACTTCTTTTCTTCACAATATTTTTAAAATTATCATCGTTGAATGCAATAAAGCTTATGAAATTAAAGTATTATAAAATTTTCTCCCTTGGCCAAACTTCTACGGACGGTAGTGTATCTAGCGTATCTTTCGTTTTTTGTTAAAGATGCTCCTTTTTCAAGTGAAGATAGAACAGGATTTTGTTTTTTTATCTCATCGAAGAGTTTGAAAGGACCAGCTAATCTCTAAAACATACATTTTTCCCATTGAACACATTACACAAATTGATTCCCGATTTTAGTGAGAAAAATGAAACAGTTTTTTTAAAAGAGGTACAAATCAAGATGACATTTAAAAAGCATTTGAGGAACCTTTCTATGTCATTCAAAGTGATTTTTGGGTGTTACCTTTATATTTTTGAATACCTAAGATATGGACTGAAAGTTGTAGCACACCCCATATAGAACTTTATTTTTTTTTTATTTTGCCTATCGCCCGCAGTGCAGTGACATCATAAAATATTCATATAGATCTCATTGCGAATGAACACATAATAAATGATTAGATATAAAAAATAACAGGAGTTGGTTACGTCCCATTACAATTCAACTTATTTAAGATTACAAAGTACGTATCTATAAAAAAAGTTCTAAGGCACCAACATTACCATTCACTATTTTTATATATTTTCTAACTAACAATTTCACTCTATTTTGCATACGATTTATCCCGCACAACCTTCCCATAAATTACGAGATTAAAGCTTGAGACCAGTACGTACCGTACCATATCTATACCAACCGATTTATTTAGTCCTCTTGCTATCATTATCGTCCTCGATCCATAAAACGAAAGATAGAGCTCCGGGGGCCCGAGCTTGAACTCCTCAAGAATTTGCGTCCGCCATTGCAGACGTCGCGACGGAAGGTGGGGCCGTCGGTTGCCAGGGGTTACCGCGAACGACCAGACACTGGCAATGCAGCTCTGAAATTATATCCCAACTTTCCGTATTATAAAATAAGTGAAACTATCGTTCTGAACCGATTGGCGCCACATACATGGACGAAAATAACTCGGAAACCTATAAAGATGTACACGTAGAATAAGTTAAAAATAAGTACATGCTTCTTCGTCCGAGAACCACATAATGCATGCCTTTTAGTCACACGTTCTATCGATCGTAGATTGTCTACTATCAGGAGTACCTCGGTCGACAAGAAATCATCCCGTATACGAAACGCTGCGGGCTTTTAATATTCGAAACTGAAATGAGACTGTTCAGTGTCTATTAATCAAATAAAACTTCGCAAATTATTTTTTTTTATTTTCTTTATGTGCGTTTAAAATCTAGCTAGTCGTAAAGACTTTTCTAAGCAATCTAATCTGTATATGTCTACCATTCTATTTCTTCGTTTGTAATTGTTTTTTTTACATACGAATGATATTAGGGAAATAATTAATAATTACAATCAAACTGTTACTCGACAAAATAAAATAGATATTGTTGTCGAAACTCCAAAAATCTGCAATGATATGCTAACAAATAATTTTGTGTAAATATATAGAAAATTTTCCTTCATTTATCTTGTTTATAACATTGTACCGCAAATTATTAAACTGTAATGAAGAATAAACTTGCTGATTATTATTATTTACAAAACAGAAACTTTAAATGGGTTTTCTCTCCCTCTAAAAATATAAAATTAAGTTGTACGCAAACTGTAATTAAAATCTATGTATGTATGCTACAATTTCGCAATAAAATCCGAGCGTAACCGTGACCTCAAAAAAGAAACATGCATCACCACAAACCTAAATCTATTATTGCTATTATACTTGCTACGAACGATGTACAGGATCGCGTTCAAACATCCATTCCGCACGACGACGGCGAAAATGAAAACAAACACTTGTCGGCACCACCAGCAGTGGAGGTAATGCATGTTTGGACCAAATCAGGACATTACTACGTACCGTATACCGAGCCGCGACGGCTAGGTTACGTTTGCGTGTTCTGGTGCAGCTTCGGGATCCTCTACTGGGCTGTACGGCATATACGTTGCGAGTGTTGAGCGCACGCTATTGCGTGGACTCAATATATTTATGTGCTCTTTGCCAATTCGTCACACGACGCGATCAGCTGATTTTGCAAACTTTTCGCAGCACGCCGACCTTCAGACACGCTTTTTCCTGTATGGTCGATTTTCTTCTCCTAACAGCTTCATAATATGATGTAAAGAACGATTTTGATAAATGCATTATATAGTCAAATACAATCAACGACAGCATAACCATTACTATATGAATCTGTGGTTGCAGTTTTTCACCTTTTTTGATTATTCATTTGATGAATAAAACACTGCACGTAATATAATAAGTATATTGAATATTTTCTACTGAGCTACAGGTTGTCTTGACTTAAGTGTCATTGAACTGTATTCAAATGATTTACAACTCGCACTGACTTACATTGTGTACTGACGGTATTTATAAGAAACTTTGGTTTTACCATAATGAGCAGTCCAAAGCTGCTTAGATTATTCTGGAAATGACATGTTTAGATATTTGGTAATTAATGATTTAAGAGAATAATTAACATAATAGGAATGAATGAAAGGAGTAAACGAACTACTTCCGGAATTGGACCGTGTTATGATGAGATGTATATAAAAAGAAAAGAAATAAGCGTAAGAGGAGAAAGAAAAAGAAAAATACGAAAAAGAGAGAGAGAAAAAAAAGAAAGGAATGAATATAATCCTAATTGAAAAGATAGCCGTAATTGTAGTGAAGCTTAGCAGTACTCATGATAGAATACATAGATTAAGATAACAGCAAATATACTAGCAGAAATTAATCTGAGTAAAAACATATGAATTATTATAATGTGAAAACACTAAATATAAATTACAACCTCGTTCGGATGTATCCGAACAATTACAACTATTTCTGTTTGACTCTACACATCATTTAGGGATAATTTATCGCATACGTTCGATTTTTCTCTATATGCATAAAATTAATAATCTTTAATCAAACAAAATGTAAAACCGTATGAGGCAAGGATTCCTTAAGTGTACGTTGCGACATCCCAACACCAAACAAATTATAATTGGTTAAGAATCTAATTAAATCTGCCATAATGTTTTGGTGTAGTGAGGGTATATAATCTATAAAACAAAAATCCAATATTAAATTTTCTAAGGAAAGTTCCATTGATGTAAACTGACGCTATTAACGTGTACATAACAGTTGCATATTAAAACACAGTGCCACATAAGTTGTTTTTCTGTTGCTATAGTGTACGTAAACTTGCAAAAATTATTAAGAAACGATAATTCCATTTTTTTAAATTGAACATAAACTTTATACCGTATTATATAATATTTCGTCTGTGCGGAAAGTAATGTAATAAGTAGAGACCGGATTATATGCAATGTGCAAAACTTTAATTTTATTTATTTATTATATTTTACGTCTATTCGTAGATGCCCTACACTGATTAAAGTTAATTAGCGTTAATTTATTTTAATCAGTGTAATACATCTACATATAGGCGTAAAATATAATAAATAAATAAAATTAAAGTTTTGCACTTTGCATATAAGCCGGTCTCTAGTAATAAGATAGGAAATATATTTTTGTAAGTGTGTATTTACTAATACTGAATTACATAATCTTTATTTTTATTACACTGAATGTTCATATCTCTTTAACATAGAACCAGGTGTATGTATAAGCTTATTCCGGTGTTTTTGCTAAAAAGAAACACGTAATTTTCAAGAGAAATTGTCTTTCTTTTATTCAAAATATTGACCATCGGCTTCTACACATTTCACCCATCTTTCAGATAACTTATGGAAGTGCAGAAGGATGTCCCATCCAACCGATTTCAAGGTATCTCTCACTGGCTTTGCTGTATGAGACGACGCATAATCGTGTAACAAAATCACTTTGCCATGTCTTCTGACACATTCCGGTCATCTTTCGATTAATGCGTGGTTTAAATTAATCATTTGTTGGCGATAGCATTGTGTATTAACGGTTTCGCAGGGCTTGAAGAGTTCATAATAGACAATACCGCCCTGCTCCCACCTGACACAGAGCATGATCTTCGCGTCAAAGCGATAGGTGCTTGGTATTGGAGGACTTGCTTCGCCAGGTTAAAGCCACGATTTTTTCGCTTTTGGTTTTGAAAATAAATCCATTTTTCGTCACCCGTCACAATTCAAATATGATTTTCTTTCATGGCGTTGAAGCAACATTTCACAGGTGACTTTGCGATTTTCTGTTTGACGTTCATTCAACTCATATGGGTCTCATTTACGAGTTTCCTGATCTTCCCCATTGCTCGTAAACGTCTGCTGATTGTTTCTTGTGATACATGTAATGCTTCTGGTAATTGCTGTTGAGTTTGACTTGGGTCATCATCCAATAACTCCTGCAATTGCTCGTCCTCGTATTTTGTGGTCTACTAAAGCGTTGATTGTCTTTCAGATTGAAATAACCACTTTTAAATTGTTAGGACCATACGTCACATATTCTAATCGATGGAGCGTATTCACCATATGTTTCTACTAGCAAACGATGACTTTCAATAGCCTTTTTCTTTTGATTAAGTAATAAAAGTAATGCGTGCCGCAAATGTTCCTTTTCAGGCACAAAACTAGACATGATCACTGAACGATAAAGCAAAGGCGCTGGTTTTTGGCGGACTCAACTTGTGTGTGTTTGTAGTTTAAATACCAGACGAATAAAATGACGCATCAAATTAATACGGTGCGTAATTTTCGCCGGCGCCATCTCTAAGTTTAACTGGAAAAAACTTATGCACACACCTGGTAAAGACTCAGATAGAAGTTACAATTTTCCATAACTGGACTGCAGTAAGTTTCGCATTGTCTATAGCTTTCTTTAGACCAACCCCAATATTTTGATTTGGGTTCACATACAAGCCTTATATTGGCTAGAACATAGTGTAAAAATTTATTGGATCAGCAAGGTTGTAGAATATGGAATATACAATATATATCACATATGCAACAACACCAAGGTATCGGTCTTTACAGAGACTGAAACTTCAATGAAATCCAATTTGGCTTGTATATTTCTGGTTTCACTTTCTTGTTTTGTCGCATGTCTACACAAATTAAAGTGATAACAATCGAAGTATGCTTTCATTTCTGATGTGAAAGTGCCAATACGATGTTTGACATGTTAAAAAGCCCTGCCGCAATCTACGCCTAAAAATGGGGAATGTGACGTTTTGCCTAAGAGAACAACAACAGACAGTTTTCCTCAACTGTGATTTTCAAGTTACAACAATAAAACTAGTCCTTCAGTAACCTATACCAAATGCAATTCTAAACACAGACATTTTTAGTGTGGAGTATGCATATCATTCATTTTTTGATTCCTTTCACACGTTTCTTATTTTTTAACGAACTTTCTATTTCTTACTGTATACAAGATCGAAAACTTAATTTATTCTTTGTGGTATGTATTCGATATCATTGTTTTTAAATTATTTGCTAATTCAAAATTAAAAATGCTTACTATAATTACACTTAAAAAACAGATATATGTTAATCTTTATTTCTATAGTTCCATGTGAGCTTTTAAACACAGTATTTGGTTTTCTTAATATCTTCGGCAGAGTATGCATCAAAATTAATGCTGAACTATAAAGAAACACAAATACAAGAGAAAATAACATTAAAAAAAAATTAATGCATTTTATATAGAAAATATTTAAAATAATGTTTACCCAAAACCCTCTAAACTTCATCAAAAGTTTATTTATCGTTACATATATTTATTATGGAAGTATACATATGAGTTATCAAAAATGCCGAGAGGAAAAAACAAAAATAAAGTATTATAAAGAGGTAGGGTTTTCAAACCGAGCCTTAGCTAAGAAAATAGGACGATCCTCCCTATCAAAAATGTTATTAAGTTGGGCAGTTCTTACGGCAAAAGTCGCGCTAAGGGGAGCAATCAAAAACTCGATATGTCGGTTAGTCTCTTCTGGTAATGTAACTGGCCAACAAATAAAATGTAATTTAAATTTATCTTTAACAAATGACGATTGCAAGGACTGTGTGGATGTACAATTCACAGGTATAGTAGTAAACTCCACTCACACAAATTAATTAATTATGCGGAACGCAGCGTTTCGAGAGCACGTGGGCTCCCATCGTCGGTAACACGGTTGACAATGGGAGCCCACGTGCTCGAAACGCTGCGTTCCGCATAATTAATTAATTTGTGTGAGTGGAGTTTACTGCTATACCTGTGTATCTTTAACAACGTGTACAACAAATTTTATCCGGCGACCAACATTTTCGGTGGCTAAAAATGGTTTCAAAACCACTATTAAAAGAGACACATAAACAGGCAACACTGAAATTTACGCAAGATCATATGAGATGGGATTATGAGTGGAATTTCATATTTTCGAACGAGAAGAATATTGTTTTCTCTTGCGTCTGTGATTCTTTGTAGTTCAGCGTTAACTTCACTGCATAATTTGTAGAAGACATTAAGAAAACCAAATAGTCTCTTCAAAAATTCATATGGAACTGTAGAATTTCGCTGAGTGTAGTTGTGAAATTATTGATTTATTAAATATAGGTAACCTTGTAAACAAAAAAGGAGATGGTGGCAGAATTTAATATATCCAATGATACAGATGAAGTTTAAGTGTATTTGCATTTAATAAAAAGCAAGAATGAAGTTATAAAGCTAAACTTCCATGATTAAATTTTCTCTTAAAATTCAGGGTAATAACCGTATTTTACAGAGAAGCTAATAATGTAACAGATAAGGAAATTATCTGTTAAGGATACCAATATTTTTTCGTTTATTTTATTGTATAAAACGAAAGAGCGGTGATAAAGAAGTCTCATGCGGAATGGTAAATGCACGGAATTTCTGCGGGTGTGTATGTACGCTATATATATATCGGACAAATCTCTCATTTCGTGGGAACATCATTTATTCTGGAACAGTAGCGAGGTGTTAAAAGCGTAGGTTGGCTCGAAAGCAAACTCGAATTATGTTTGTTCTTATGGGCTAATGTATCTGTAACAAAATCTCACATTTAATGAACCGGCGTGGATTTATTGTTGATGCTGCTGCTACCTCTGCTTCGCTCTCCAGAGCGATATCGCCACCTCCTCGGGGCTTCTCTTCTTTGTGTTTGTTTTGCTTCAACACACTATCGGAACCAAAACCGTAGCACTTTATCGTTTACGTACATACCTCTTCTGTTGATGGCCAGCAATCTTTGGTCAGAGCTCAGTTCATCGGAGAAAAGAACACAAACACAACGGCTACAGTATAACAATAAGAAGAGAAACGAACAGTTAACAACAACAGAACGGTTAACAGAAGAGTAGAGTTTGGTCTTATGTAAGAGAGGTGCCCTCTTGCGCTCGCGATAAGGGTTAAAATAATTACCGAGACTTGATCCTTGCGGAGGATTGATGCAAGAAGATATAGAGGTAAGGAGGGTTAAAGAACGGTCGATCGTAAATAACGCACAATCCTGGGTTAATGAGCTCACGCCGCGGACAACCCTTTTATTTATTGCTCCCCATCTTTTTATGTATGGTCGAGTTTTCTTCGGACTGGTGCGGCGCCTCAATTCTTTTTTAATTCGTATATAGACCATGTAGTATTAATTTTTATGTAATGATGTACGAGGAACATCTAAAGATTCATAGTTTTGTTTGATTGTCTATAGTATAGAAAATGTCTATTTTTTTAGTGTTCTATGAATATAGTTTTATATGTACATATCTTAATCTATTTATTGGGTTTGAAATGTTTTATAAGCAACATACAATTACTATCAAAAGTGAGTCAAGACCAACTACGTTTCCCCATTTCTCAAAATTATGAACAGAAAATATTGTGCGCACTGATTTTTGTTATAAACATTAAAAAGTTTATTCATTAACAATAAAATAATACAAAGAAAACTACTCATCGTGTTTCAGATGTAAGCAAAAAGACTTTATATATTACGTGTTAAAAGTGAGTTAACACTTACATTCCAAATTGTTTGTGAGGTAGACACGTTCCAAGATTTCCCATTACTTTCACTTCTGCTCGCAAAGAAAAATTCAAGTATATCTTAATTTGTTTGAAAAGGAGAATTTACATTGAGGCAAATCTTTTCGAAAATATCGAAAATTATGGGAGGGCATCCAACATCGATCAAAAAAGTTGCGGATATGCTCGAAAATTTTTAGTTAGTTGAAAATTTCAAACGAGCGAGACGGCTAAAATTTTAAAACGAAAAAGATGTGACAGAAATAGTTTCCACAGTAAAGAAAAATCTAGGGACTAGTGTAGTGCAAATTGCTAAAAACATTACTACGGAGTCCGTGTAACATATAAGTACCAACACAATTGGATGACCTTTGAATAAATGCAGATTTCGTGGCCGACGTCTGAGAAAGAAGCCTTTAATTTCGAAAGTAAATAAAGCAAAGCGAGTAGACTACGCTCAGAAATAAAAAAAGAAGGATATTTCTTTTTGGAAAATTGTTGCTTTTACCGACGAAAGCAAATTTGAGATATTCGGTGGGTAAAAACATAGAAAAATTTGAAGGAAGCAAAGTAAGGAATTTCATGCCCAACATCTTCAACATTCAAGTAAGCAAAGTGGTAGCTCCATTATGTATGATGTAGGGGTGTTGCAGGTTCAGGAGTTGGAGAATTTGATTTTATTGAAATCACAATGAATGCATAGGGATATGTGAAAGTTTTGCGGAAGAATGTCGCCTCAAATGTTGCTAAATTAGGCTTGCCAAGTCATTGGATCTTCCAGTAAGACAATGATCCCAAGTATACACCACGAATAGCAAAGAAATGGCTGTTGCGTAGGACCACGAAAGCATTGAACCAGCCCCCACAGCTCCCAGATGTTGGATTATGTGGACCCAAAAATACTTACATAAAAAGAATATAACTAGCAACGCTAAAAGCTGCGCTTCTAGAAAAATGAAGCAAAGTCCCTCCAGATTTAAATATTAGCTTATATTAAGAATCTCAACAAAGTTTATATATTTTAACCCCACATGTAAGTGTTGGCTCACTTTTGACGACTAAAATATATAAAGTATTTTGGCGCACCTTTTTTACATTTATTGTATTGTTAATGAACAAACCTTTCAGGTTGTGTAACAAAAATCGATGTACACAATATTTTCTTTCCATAATTTTGAAAAATGGCAAAACGTTGTTGGTGTTAACTTACTTTTGACGCTCATAGTTGTTTAAATCACCAAAAATGGGAAAACGTTTCACTGGATTGTGGAATAATTACACATTTATTTTAGTTTTTTTATTTTTGAAGAAATATTCTTTTTTAATAACACTTGATCTTGCCTCACAAAATCTAACTATGTTTTAAGAGTTGAAAATAATGGCAATATGCTCCATTTATACATTTCGCTCCTTATTAAATAAGAAAGCCATATATGTAAGAAAATGATATAAAAAATTTGATCATCTGATATAATAAATAATTTTAGGTAGTTTCGCCAGAACGTTATATAAGGCTATACATTTTAATACGACCGCTATACATTTTTAAGTTATAATACCTTGACTTTATAGTTCCCATCGCGTGACTACATAATTCTTACCTAAGTCCGTTTACCATTTTCCTTAATCTTGACCAGAAATCAATTACGCTTTATAGAGTGTAAAGCAACGATAAGAATACTTTAGAGAAATGTGTATATTAATGGATTTGCGTTTATTATATTTTGACTGCATACTTATTTGTGCTGTAATAGAATTGATATTGTAATGTTTTTATAACTGTAATCTGGAATTTTTCGTATTAATAAAAATTTTGTATTAATATGGAAAATATTATATATATTATATATGTTTTTAATAAAAATAAACTAGAAGCAATATATTATTTATTGATATATCGTACTATGCTGATGCGTAATATTGAATAAAAAGGCAATCTTAAGAAATTTAATATAGCTAGAGATAATATAATATAACAACTTCAGGTCACATTACCTTTTAACAAAACACTTGACTCACAATAAAGTCGGTAGCCAAACTGTTCGGTTCAAGTTACAATCGGATTGTATTACACCAAAAAGTATTTACCGTTCGGAAGATTATCTACTGGTTAAAATGTTATTGCATTTGTTAATCAATAATATTTCTATACAACTTTTCTAAATTTCTCTTGAAAAATGTTTGCCTTATATTGTAACGTAAATTTAATGAAAAAAAATCACAAATTACCATAGTAATTTGGAAGTACATAAATCCGTGACGATAGAGCTATCTCAATACATGCATAGCTAATATATATTTACAATTGCTGATTAGCAATAAATCATATTGAACCCCGCCCACTGCCTTAGTAGATAAATCCATTAATCGCGAAGGCTATGAATCAATTATTACTATCTAACGAATAGAACACACGCGCATTACAATTACAATTACATTTTATTTATTTTTGTTTTATTTTTTATAGGTGATTAATATCAACTATTTAAATTTAATAATAACAGTATAAACATCTGTTAAACTTATTGCAACAAAATTATTAATATATAAATTGCTTAATATTACCCAAAATACAGAATATATAGGGTGTCTAAAATGTTGGGCTGGTTACATTGGCTGGCATTCCTCTAAAGTGGTCAACATAATTTGACGCGCTTCAAAAATGCTTAATCAAACAATCGAAGTTATGAGGGTAGATTAATCTTCTTAAAATGCTGCATTTACTTGTTGAAATTTTGTTTTAACAGTGTATTTAATACAAATTTGCTGTGGAAACTTGTTAAAACGTAGAAGTGGTGCGTTCCAGCCTAATTTCATTTAACGGACCATAATAACTTTTTCTAATCACATTATCCCTCAACGAACTTTCAGTACCTCCGAAGGATTCGACTTTTATCTGAGCGCCTAAATATATACCGATAAAATAGGCAACCTACTCTAGAAACAAAACATCAAACAATTTTTAAACCCCTGTCGAAAATCTTATTACCGTCTGTCAAAGACAAAATTTCTTCCTTACACATCCAGGGTATTTACCGTATCCTTATAGGAATAAGGATAAACACAGGAGTGCTAGTGTATACATCGGGAAAACAAAGCAGTTAATCAACACACGTATGGCGGAGTACCAGATTTTATTTAACGAAACTAACTATTATTATTCTAGAAAAATCCGAGAAGCTATCGAAATCCACAAATATTCCAACAATCTCAACAAAGACAACGTTAGATTTTCAATGGAAATCTCTATTGGTCAAATCCTGCCATCACAACTCGGCTTATCGCCAAACGCGAAAAGGATAGTGGGAACTATAGTAAATACCTTTGATAAGTTCAATATATCGGCAACCCAACTTGTAATGTTAGTTACAGATGGGGATTCGAACACAGCTAAAGCTGGAAAGTTACTAAAACTATCTTATCCTCGATTGCTTTATGTAACCTGCTCCATTCATGTCGTCTTGTAGCTGAATTTATTAGAAACAGTTATCCCAAAGTAGATCAATTTATAGTTTCTACCAAAAAAGTTTTTATTAAATGTCCAAAATGCATTCGTGAGTTTAAATAGGCTTGTCCTGGCATTTCTCAGCACCACAGTCGGTATTGATGAGATAAGGAACGCGACTGAAAACTGTCTTATATTTTGAAAAATTTTTACACATTGTTAAACCTTGTATATTAAATTTAAATTCCCAAGAAGCCCAAGCAATTTCGGTAAGCCAGCAGCTGGTTTCAGTTACCGAAATCCATACTCAAATAGAGCAAATTTTCAAAAGTTATCCAATTCTTTTAAATACTATTTCCAAATTAGAGTACACCAAGCAGTCATTACATGAAATCAAACATATAGTATTGGAAGATTAACAACCAATAAATTGTGTCCGGTTATAAATAAGAATCCCGATTTTCATACTATAGTACGTATAAACAAGAGCTTAACTGAAAACCAAAAGTGCGAATATGATTCGAACGACCTTCTCAAATTTGCGAACACATCATTAGACGCAGAACGCTCCTTTTCCAAATACACCAGCATATTTTCAGCTCGCCATAGGAGCATAACTGAGTTAGTATTGGAAGCCATGCTAATGAGATAATAATACAGCGAACAAAATGAAACTAAAATAGTAAGCAATTACATTAATTATTTTTAATATTGTTGGTAACCGAGCCGTATGCAGCATTACAGCACAACCCACTACTGCGTTTATGTCCTGTATTACTATTCTGTTTTGAACGGATCACCTCTTGAAAAGTTAATCGTGATGTATCAGACCGATTCAGCAGTTCTAACCATTCTTTCTATTACGTTTTATCCATACTTGAATTTTGAAATTAAAAATACCATAGTTAAGTCGAAAACCCATATATGGGAACTACTTAAAATAACCCGGTATATAAAGTATTGTTACTAAATAGTTGTTTCATTCGAGTTTCTAAATTATGTAACTATGACAGAATGAAATAACTAGTTTAACAAATGTACAAAATTCATACGTTTAAAAATGTTCACAATAGTAATAATAGTAGCTTCTCTAAGTTTCCTCAATGACAATATTCCAGAAATCTTTGGAAAGCAGTTTCACTTTTAAATCAAAACCCATTTCCGAGAATCAATGTAGGATTGCAACATTTTATATGACAAAATTTCTACTCTATATATATAATCTATCTAATCTAATACTATCTAAAATAAAAAACCAATTCAAAGTTGTAACCCCAAAGAGAAAAATCACAACCAATACGAGCTCGCTATCGGGAAATAAAACCGAGGGTGAGTTTCTCTTGAATGTCGATCTGTATCGCATTGTTACATAAACGGGGCGTGGTTTAATTGCTCGTCGAACACTTGCCCGCTATCTATCAGGGTTATCTTTCTTGACAGCAAAGACTAAACGTAAGTGCATGTTTTGTATAATATTATTTGCTTCAGCTCCATCAATTAAGTTTCTACATAATAAATTTACGAATATGGGTAGACAATAGATAGGTAAACTCTAACGATAATGGGTAACTTTTATATAATTTTAGATGTACATAATTATCATATATACTATCGTTCATCAGTTTAAGGTCAGCTATTGAAAAATAGCGAAATGTTAGGAAAGCATCACTGTAATATAACTAAGTTGTTGATAACAAATGAACTAAAAGTATCAAAAGCTACGAACAGAATAATGCATAAAATTATTGTTTGAATTCACTTATTTTTATTTGACGAGTCACTTATGTTGTGATTATTATATATTAACTGTATCTGTGACTTTTTATAAAATCCGTTGCTACTTCCAAATTTTTGACGGTAGTATACGAACAATTTATCTGTTTTCTATAGCAAACGCAAGCACTCATTGCATTAATAGGGAGTTTTCGGACAACCTACGCTAACGCTAAAGTCAATTCACCACTTACAATAGTTATCAGCTATTTTAGCGTAGGCTGTGCCCCGATATCCATTTCTAACGATATGACTAATAGCGCATGCGTTAACTACAATTTGGACCTAGCTGCAGAAAGAATCGTACTAAAAGATATGTTTTTCCGTATTACTATGTTAAATCGACATAAACAAATCAGCAAAATTAAATACATCAAATAAAAATGAATATGATATGAATAGCATTTTTAGGAGTATAATGATATGTATTATTATTATTTAAAATAATTATTTTTGCTAAATTTTTAAATTTATCTATATTTCATTTTTCTCGTCCTTATTTTGTTTTGTTGTTGTTGAAGGCAAAGTACCGTTAGGACTTCCTATTCTTTATTTTTTTATAATATTTATTCCGTACAGTTTTCTTTCTATGTATTGGATATTACAGATATCTACTTTGGTTGTTCATTATTAACATGTAATTTACAATTTTAGATTTATTTAAAAAAGTCCCTTAAACAACATGTGCAGTGGAGACGCAAACTCCACTATCGTATACTATTTATATCGTTTTTCTTAAAAATACATTTGTGATTAATTATACTTTGTTCCAAATTATTTCTAAAGGCGTGTAACGTACTGTACTCACACATTTGTATCACATTATGAAAATAAGCATTGTCTCCGAATAACACACACTCTATCTTCGAAATACTAGTACGTTAAATGGATGGCACGCATGGCAACTTTCATTTGTAAATAATTTCATTGCATCAAGACTGCATTTACTGTGTGGCATATCATTTAGGTAAGCAAGCTGAGTATAGTGAGAGTATCCCCGGAAACCACCTATTATTAAATAACAACAGTGTCAAAGTCACAGATGTCGAAATTGTCTCTCCAGAGAAAAAAATATAGTTATCGAAATTCTTCAGTTATTTAAAGAAAAAAAGTGTCCCAGCTGATATATTCATAATAATTTGGAGATCCGAATACATTGGTGGAAGCCCTGGAAATCCAAAAGAGTGTGAGTACTATTTCGACATTAAAGACTTCTGTTCTTTTGGTCTAATTTTATATTTCATTTATATATTTTGAAAATTTAGCTAGACAGGGATTGTTTTAGGTAAATGTAAAAAAATGTGTTAAAAAGCGATATGAATACATCTTGTTTGTCAATAGACCCTTACATTTGGCTATTTCAATTATGTAATATTATATACATTTGAATGTAAAACAAACAAGAACCCACTCGGCAAGAAAAGGGCCTGAGATTTTCCGCCACAAAAATTGGCGCCTGAACTTTTTGGGCATTTAAATTTTCGACATCCTAATGTCAATTTATTATTCTATTTTGTGTTAGTCAATACACGTAAGACAAGAGTGCCTGAAACACATTCACTCGAATCCGAGATTGATAATACTTTGCCCACCAACAACATCTCCGAGCTTAAAAAGTCATTGCTATTTTAAATAATAATAATACATATCATTATATTAGATTGATATTATATAAAACTAAAATGTTTGTTCCTTAGTAGAGCTCACACATGGGGAAAGTTTTCCCAAGATGAATAATTCTTTCTTTCTGCGGACGAAATCTCTTGCCGTTTCCGGTTTTAATGCTGTGTAAGATTTTAGAAATAGTTTTGAACAATATATTCATTAAAATAAGAACTTAAGAATTCGTATCCAGTCAAAGGTGTACTATCTACATCTATAAAGCATAACCTCACCTATTATGCTTAATCAATTACGAGCAACATGTCGCAGAAACAAAACGACCGCAAAACGATCACGATTACGTCTTTCCGTTAATAATTTACATGCTATTAAAAATATTAATTAGTATTTAAACAGTTGTGGCATATTTCGTGACCGTAGAGGCAGCGTCGTCGGCCGATCTTTTCAGATCTCGGATAAAGGTGCTGGAGAGCGCGCGCCCTCTGTCGACGTCGTGCATGCATCTGTACGACAGCCCATTCATAATGCGGACTTCATTATTATTTGAAAGATTACGTAAATGCCGGAGCTTTCGCCGAAGTGCGCTACACTGCGGTTCTTACGTACGGGCGGCGTTTATCGATAAGAATTTGCATTTCGTCCGATAAGGGGTAGCTATTAAGCTTTAGACCAAAGACCGTTCTCCATCGACGCGGCGCGGCCGTCTCGAAAATGACAAAGACGAAAGGCGCGCGACGGCGACGCCAAGCACGCCCGTTCATCGATCATCGAATTTCGTTGGGTCGCCGAATATGACCTTTGAATTATAATAATTGTAAGAATGAGGTAACTGACTTATTCATACAGTATTCTATGAATATTATCCTATTACTACATTTTACCTAGTAATTTGAGTATCAGAAGGCATGTGCGAAATTTGTGGAATTGTAATATTTTTGTTGACTGCCCTAAATTCACTTTTTCTTTATTGCAATTTTTCTATATATGTATATTATTATATTGAGAAAGGGCCACTTAATGACCTCTTGCCTATTATTATCCCCCTCATGAATCATTATGCACTGTATAGAAGATGGGTAGGAACAAGATTGAAAGACAGTTTTCTCCGTGTTTACGTGTTATTGCTTGTATGCGCTTTATATCTTTTTCATTATGAGTAAAAAAGAGGACATACCAAATGAGAAAAAGCTGCGTACTGAGGCATTGTTGGATATAGGAGTGCATTCTCAACGCACAATTGCAGAGAAAGGAGAAGTATCCCGACAAACAGTGTAGCGAATCGTCGTTTTAATACAAGAAAAGATACCCACTACAAGTACCGGGAGAGCGTTTTGCGCCATGAAAAAAGACGCTACTAATCGAGATGATCGACGTGTCCTGCAACTAGCAACTGAAAACCGAGGTTTATCTGCCAAAGAAATAGAAAATGTAATGTCTCAACAAAGAGTGCAAATATCCACACGTACAGTACGTAGATGATTGTACGAAGCCTGATTAAAATACAGGCGCCCCCTGAAAAGTCAAGATTAATACCGATGATAAAGTGAGCACTTTATGAATGGGCAAAACGTCAACATTACACAATTGAAGATTGGCGAAAGGTAAGATAAAATAATTTAAATGAATATGTAAATCAAGCAAATTCTTTTTATTTGAACAATGTCTTTTCGTTAAAGATCGAATACAGCGATGAGTCAAAACTAAAAACCATGACCGAAAGAGCTTAATTTGTTAGACGACGTCCATCTCAACGGTTTGGCGAAGATAGTGTACTCAAAACGGTGAAACATCCTCCGTTAGTTATGGTATGGTTCTGTATATCAGTCGAAAGTCCTGAACCACTGTACCAATATAAGCGTGTATTGGAGGATCTTGATGATATGTATCAATAATTTGGATCCTAATGAAGGCCTTTACGCATTCATGCACGATAAGATACCATACCACATGGCCAAATCCATCCAAAGTCTTGTGGAAACGCACACTCTATCAGTGTTATCTTGGCCGGGAAATTCTCCCGACCTCAATGCAATCGAGAACGTGTGGAATGTTCTAAAATGACGCGTGTATTCGAGAAGAAACACAACAAGAACAATTAGTAAGAAATATTGACGATGTGTGGCAAAATGACGCTATGATTAGACATATCATTAATGCTTGCATAGACAGTATGCCAAAAAGAACAAGAACAATTATAAAAACCAAAGGATACAATCCAAAATATTAGTTATATAGTTGTGACAATCTCTATAAACAGTTCTAAATAGATTTATGCTTGTACAATACGGTTTTCATTACATATTTTAACAAAATCGCTATTTTGGCAAGTGACTCTAATTGGATGGGACTGTTACACACAAAATGATATGAAATATTGTCTATTAATTATCAATGAATTTTTCCAAAATTTACTAGTTTACCAATTCCAGATATTTCGTCACTGTTTGGTGCACGCCGTTATTTTTATTATGGTTAATGTTTTAATTGGAGGCAAAGTATCTTTATGAATTTTAAGCACAGATATTCAATCTGTACAGGTTTCTTTCTAAAGTTTTACACATACCTACTTTGGGTATTCTTTATTAACTTATTATTCACAATTCTCTTGTTTAAAAAAAATCTCCCTTCAACAACACTTACAGTAGAGACGTAAACTTTACTATCCTTTATTATATATATCGCTTTTCGTAAACATATTTTTTATATAAATAAATTTCATTCTTAAAAGACGTTTTATATACTGCACTCACACACTTCAATCACATTGTATAAATATGCATTATTACGAAATTATATTTATAATCTTAAAAATTTCTCGTACGACGGAAGGATCGCACGACTGGCAGCATTTACCTTTATAATCTCACTCATATCAAGTATGTGTGTACTGCGTGGCCTACCATATAGGCGAAAAAAATGCGTTGCTATGGATATAAAGCAAAAAAAGAACAAAAACATCGTGTTAAAGTCACTGATACTACAAATAAAATCTGGAAGTTCCGGACACATATTTTGGGAGCCAAAGACCAGTCCATCTTAAAGACGAGAAATCATGCACGAGTAAGTACGATTTGAAAGATTAAAGACGTCGAATCTTCTTAAGTTCTTCAAAATTATTTGTATTTACTGCTCCCATTTTGGTCCGCATACTAATTAGAATATTTTAAGATCAGCTAGACAGGGATTGTCTTAGGTTTTCTGTAAACAACATATTTTTTTTGTAAAAAAGCGGTATATATTTATTAATTTGTCAATATATTTATCTTTTCAACTTTACATTTGGTTATTAATATATGTATATATATATTGTGGTAGAAAACATTACGATTTAATTTAAATGGGTTCTTTGACTTAAAATTTTAAGTCAAAGAACCCATTTAAAAAGATTAAAGAGCCTGAGATTTTCTACCACAATATATATATATACATATATATATATATATATATATATATAAGACCTGTAAATAGTGGGAATCAGTGAATAAATCCTACAAATTTAAACCTTACCCCCCAAATAAACTCTAAACTCACTTAAATCTAAATTTTTCCGTGCAAAGGTAGCATAATCATTAGTTTTTTAATTGAAAGAAATTTTCTTTATAATCTTACTTATTGTGCAATTATTATTACTAAAGCCCCAGATATACCTCAATAATTTAACGTAATATGTTATTGATATTTGAATAGTAGGAATCTACAAGAAAGAGGGTAGTAGTTATAATGATAATCTATTAATAAAATCCCTATATATAATATCTCTATAAATAAATACTTTAATCAGTTAATTTTTTTAGTTGTTGGCTTTTTAGTTTTATAACCACATAAAAATTAGATTAAGCGCCCAAATCCAAACAAATTTAAACCTTACCCCCCAAATAAACTCTAAACTCACTTAAACCTAGTCCCCCAAGTCTTAATCTTGCCTAATTAGATTTGTCTAGAATTAACACTAAGTTAGTTTGAAAAGTCTTAGATTTAGGTGAGATGAAATTTAGATTTGTCTAGAATTAGCACTAAGTTAGTTTATTCAAAGAATCTGGCGGTATTTTAGTCTATTCAGAGGAACCTGTCCTATAATTGATGATCCACGTTTTGTACCTTGTGTATCAGGGTTTATTAAAAGAAGTTAATCTTTACTTTATATTTTCTAATAAAAATCTGATGTATAAATGAAAATATCATTCTACCATACACTTAATTATTAAAACTAAATATTTTTCCGGAAAAAATTTATTTATGAAATTATGATTATAGACAAAGTTTTAACTTAGTTTGAAAATTAGGTTTAATTATTTAATGTATTGTAATTACCTTAACAATTGGATTCTTTCATATTAATTTCTGATATCTGAAAACTAAATTTGTTTGGAATTCTAGGCAACTTAATTTGAAAAATTTTACTTTAAATTATTACTATATAAAAACTGTAAAAAAATAGAAGTATATCATAGCTCTTTTTAATTCGAGAAAACTAAATTATTAAAAATTCTATCACTATACTATTCACTATAATTAAATTTCTATATGCTTGAGTAGTAGTAGTTATGTTCTTGAAATTCAAAGAATCTGGCGGTATTTTAGTCTATTCAGAGGAACCTGTCCTATAATTGATGATCCACGATTAATTGTACTTATTTTTAGTTTGTATATCGTCGTAGGTTGAATGTTTTATAGAATTGGGTCTCCCCCACCTGCGGGGTCAAAAAATGAAGTATTAATATTTCGGTCAGTAAGAAGCATAGTAATAGCTCCTGCTAATACTGGCAATGAAAGAAGGAGTAAGATGGCTGTTAGTATAACTGATCATACAAATAGAGGTATTCGGTCAAAAGTTATGCCTGTTGACCGTATGTTAATTACTGTTGTTGAAAAATTTAGATTTAAGTGAGTTTAGAGTTTATTTGGGGGGTAAGGTTTTAAAATTAGTAAGTTTCTACTCTTAGCTACTATAAACAAGTTTCTTTCATAAGTTTCTGTTACTGGCCAACATTTTAGCTTCTCCCCAATTTTCCTCTCTTCTGGATGCTGTGTTTAATGGTGTGGTCCCATACCTTTCGTAGTCTTCCGTTTTTTCTTTTATTCTGTACTTTCGCATCGTGTATTAATTTTACTGGTCTAGTGTTGTCCATTCGTTGCAAATGTCTCCACCAATTTAGTTGTCGCTGTTCAATAAAGTCCATTATAGATGGTATCTCTAGTTCCTCTCGTATTTGTGAGTTTCTCATTCTATCCTTTCTTGTTACGCCCCCCCATTATCCTGAGATATCTCATTTCGGCAGCTTGAACTTTGCTTTTCTGCCTAGTAATAGCCATGATTTGCATCCGTATGTCAGACTATATGTGTAGACAGATCTGTAAACTGCTTTAAATACTTATGTATATCTTGGTGCTTCGTGATATTCCTTTCTTCGTATTCATTGCATAGTATGGTTGGATTGCTTTTTCAATTCTTTCATTAATTTCTGTCTCAAGACTTACCTAAGTGGTTTCATCTCTGCTGCTACCATGCCATTTGCTTCTTATTTCTCTCTTCTGAAGAACCCTTCTACAATGGAAGAGCACCGCTGAGATCCCGCCTCTGTTTTCAGTATTACACGGCCCAATCCCGGAAACAGTTCCACTATTAATACTGAACTTGTATACATATATTTATTCCTAAGCAAATAGTGTCAATGATGCTATTGTAATTATATAAATTATACTTTTTATGTTATATACCATGAAATACGGATAGAATTGCTTTCATTAATGTTTCACAAAAAGCATATACGAACGTTGTGTCATCATTGCATAAATAAACGCGTAATTAGTTGAAAAACACTATGAATTGAACATAATCAAATAGATTCGATTATATCGCT
Organism: Trypoxylus dichotomus; assembly: GCA_023509865.1. Classification (NCBI taxonomy): domain Eukaryota; kingdom Metazoa; phylum Arthropoda; class Insecta; order Coleoptera; family Scarabaeidae; genus Trypoxylus; species Trypoxylus dichotomus. The sequence goes on along the minus strand of CM042081.1, from coordinate 24,106,787 downwards.
ATGTTAATTATGGTTAGTTATATTCTCTATTGCAATATTTAGGACGAATAAGCATTTAGACAATATACAGTTTTTTACGTAAAAATAAAGATAAATTATATCTTAATAGCGCCACGCAAGGTGTAAATACGTGTTGAACACGAAACAATTCCTTTTCCATTATCAACATATGTACATAGGTCGCTGATGTATGCCGGATAAATTTACATTTGCCGAGTTATGCTAACTAATAAATCGACCGGTATTTGTTTTGATCGGTTATGATTCGATAAAAAACAAATTCGTTCCGAAGAAATAATAATAATAATAATGTTTCCAGTTTATTCAGCGAAACTTTTTGAAATCAGTATATTGTTCTTTCATTTTCGATATACGTATACATTGTATTGCAACTGCAAACGTTTTGTATTCAAAAATAACATTTATAGATGTCACCAGTATGTAGCTAAAATAATACTTGCTAGTACATTCCCTTTTAATTATTCAAATGTTACGGAATGAAAACTTTGTTGTTGATGTATGTAAGTAGTCGTCTGTGGAGAAAAAGTTGCGTTGGGTTAAAAAGCAACAATTGTATAAATATAAACATATGTATGTACATATTACAAATAAATGAACGTTGCGGTAACCTGCAATTGTAAAATACTCGTCGGTAGACTTCTTCCCAATTCTTTTGTTCAAATAAACTTACACACGTTAACTTATCTTTCGGTGAGGGATCTGCGGTTGCTACTGCATAAAGCCCTATATACGTACTTCTGTCTTTTTACTTTTTTACATAACGCTGCAGTAAAATTTCGCGCAATAAAGTAATGTCAAGATAATATCCTGTAGTCTTTAAGGATCCAGAATTAACGTTCAGCTGTTAATTTTCTCGTGATTTCAATTAAGCCACAAACACCAGCCACAGTAGTGTAATTCCACATCAAAACAAATCGATTTCACGCTTAATCATACAGATTTGATGATGATATCTTATCATACTGTCATTGCTTCAGGACCACTCAAATTTGGATTAGTTCCTTTATATTAGTCGATTCCAGATATCCACGGTCCATTTTTTAGCATATTTCAATTACATTGGCCAACAAATAGAGAATTTTTCCTCTGACTAAGATGTAATATTTGTTTTTAACTAATATAAATACGCTACTACCAAATATGAAACCCATTGTTCCCTAACACAGCGCGGTTCTTTTTCTACGGTATTCTCTTTCACCAAAATTGCGTCTTATGAGGCAATATGTTAAAGCTCTAGATTTACAAGGGATCTGATTCAAGTACATATGTGAAAAGTTTCCACGGGTAAGTTACGAAAAAATCAAAACTGGAATATTTGATGAGAAAGAAGCCTGGACATCATTCTCTATGGCCACGAACAATTTTCTTGGAGAAAATGCCTTTAATTACGAAGATCTAACGAAATCAATGCTTTAAAAATTTCACCGCGCAGGTTGTAACAAATTTGAGATTTTTATAACAAGTTCTCGGCATCCACCAACCACCACATCTAATTCGTACGCGTTGGGAAATGTTTATATTCAATGTTTTATTATTTTGAACATTTTGAATAAATAAAGACTTTAATTTTACAATTTTTAATCCTAAAAATACAGTTAGTAAAGAAATATAAAATTTTATTTCGTTTAAGTCACTCACCTTTTTACAGATTTACAAACTGTTTACAACAATTATAAGGAAATAGTTGAGGTGATAGAAGGACTATAAACTCTTTCATTATCATTAGTGGAGTCCCTGAAGTATGTACATATATACTCCTAGTTTAACACATTAAGTGATAAAAAAGACGTTTTGTTATAGAAAAGCAGAAGAGTACTTTAAATAAAGATTCATGTTTTGTTAGATTAGATTAAACAAAATCTCTAATGGTAATAAAAATCTATAAAATCTCACTCTGGCTGGCAATCTCGTCACTTTATTCTCTCATTTATGTCGAAGGTGTTTAGTTCTGTTTTTATATCTTCATTTAAACATGAATCAGCTGTTGTAACAATATGACGGCCAGCAATATATCAAATACCGCTACATTTCATTCACGTTAAGAATGCAGTAGGTAGCGCTACGATCGGTGGCTGTATTACACTGGTGAAATTTAACCGTTGAAACTGTCAAATAACAACGTCGTAAACATCAAAGTTTGGTTATGAAAAACTTGTATAATAAATAGCAAACTTTTTCATATTTTCACAGGTATAGCAGTAAACTCCACTCACACAAATTAATTAATTATGCGGAACGCAGCGTTTCGGGAGCACGTGGGCTCCCATTGTCAACCGTGTTACCGACTGAAAGTGGAGTTTACTGCTATACCTGTGAATTGTACATCCACACAGTCCTTGCAATCGTCATTTTTCATATTTTATCTGCAATACATTATGATTATATGACCTGGTAAAATAATACCACAATAATAAAGTAAAAGTAACATCAATTGCAATGTAAATGTATCCTTTCGTTGTTTCATTTACCAAAATAGTTGAAGCTTATTTAATTATGTTAGAAAGTAAATGAGATTGCATTTGGGGTTAATTAAAGAAAACATAAATGTCATATGACATGCTTTAAAATAATACTATTGCCATGGATAAACTTGAATCGGGGATACAACTTTGACATTAATAGTTATATACATTGTGTTATACCAAGTCATTTGTCATGAAGTAAATCTCTCCGTTGGTAATCTTCATGAATTTCAATGGTATGGTTGAAAGTAAGCAATTCAATATATACAAGATAAAGCCAAACAAGGAAGAATGTATCCAAGTCCATCGAATGGCTTGAGAGTACGTGGCAACACAATATCCTTAAATCTTGCATAGAATTTGGTTATTGTCAATGAAGAAATTAGATGAGCTGTTCCGTGAAAAAAAAACAGCACTCCAAGTATACTATTGTACCCCGACTGCAGTAGAACCAATGTACATTTTCAACGACATAAATAATTGCATGCATATCAATGAGTACAATAAAATACCAAATATACTAATGATTTATAAAAATCCGTTAACTTGCACATATTAGAAATTTATATAGTTTTATTCTCTTCATATCTGAAATAAATTTAATAAAAAAGATTTCTTTACTGCTAGCATTTTATTTATAAAATAACAAATGAAATTGATTTATAAATCAAAAGGTAGAGTGAAAAAGGCGAACAAATAATTTTAATTTTTTATGCAACTGATATTAACGGATATTTGAATCAAATTTTGATGACGGTGGTCTAACAAAGATTATGTATTTGCTGTTATGATAAATTCATCAAGTGTATTTTCAACAATATTATCCAGTATTATATTCTCTTCTTTGATAACATGTTTCATACAATTAATTTATATACATGTTCTTTTAAAATTACTACATTGTATAAAATACCTTATATATACTATATATACTATGCAATACATGACTATATAAATGAGCAACCAGAGTATTTTAAGTGTTATACACTTTTTATTAATTAATATTAGGTAAAATAATAATCTGATGAATCTGCATATGTAGTTATAATAAATCCTTTAACCATATCTTCAACTTAGCCTCTGCCTACCGCCAATATGCTTCCCTTGAGCGTTTTTCAATGGTCCTGCAACTACATGTATTACTGCTTCCTCAGCCACACTGGACCAAAGCTGTAATCGTAATGTAGAGTAAAAATTATTTTGTCTATATAATTGATTGTATGGTACCTTGAATTATTAAATGATAAGATAAAAGAGCCCTGAAAAGAACTATTTTTGCCACAACTTGTTTATAGATAAAAAAAATACAATGAAAAACTGCAGCAAACAACGACATGAATGAAAGTCGTAAGTAAATTTGACAACTGACAGAAATCTCATGTGAAGAAATTATTAAAATAAATAAAATTTCTCCTGTGTGAATATGCCTCTCCATTAGCCAACGGCAAGCTCGCATTTTAAAGCCTATCTATTTCAAGTCTGCATTCTTAACGTGAATGGAGTATAGTGTAGTTTGTGCGGAAAACTAACCAATAGGTAGCCTACTTTTTAGCGCTTCAGTTTAAAAATACTCCTCCGAATTAAAAAATAGTAGGTATACCATGAAACTCAATGCGTTAATTTTAACATTGTCTCTGGTATTTTTTATATTGTAGGCATATAAATGGTTTCGTATTCGCCCTATTAAGCTACTTATTCTTTTGTAACAGATTTAGTACTACAAACCAGTTATGAAGCTAGTTTGAGCGGAAATACTACCAAACAGTACAATTGTTTACAAATATAAATAAAACAATAAAAAATGCAAACACAACGAAAGAAAGCTTTTGGATTATCGAAAGCTTATGCATGTGTAATAATAAAATTACCGATTAGTCATCTGTTGAAAAGTTATCGTCATATATTACCGAGAATACAGAGAAACGATATTAGAGAGACAGACGATGATTTCTAGTAATATGCGATGTGTGTGCACATGGAAATAGAAAACCGAGTACGTCTAAAGGCTAGAACGGGACGGGTTATTCGGTAAACTATATTTATTTGATCAATACTCATGCCTCCCGCAGAGCAACGCCAGACTTGCGGTCTACCTTCGTCTAATCAATATACAAAAACACTATATAATTTACTGTTTTGTGCCGGCTGAGAAGGCCCTCCGATCTTTTACCTGGCCGCTTCACTTCGCTCCATGAATCTATAACTATGTTCTATATTTATTACAAATTAGTTGTTTTATTTCTTAAACTAATAAATATGTCTTCTAAACTCACTAGAAATATATTACATATACACTGCGGGCCGTAAGCTCGAGATCGTTTAATATAACTCAGTAATCATTCGATTAAAAGAACTATCAGTTAATATTTAAGGGTGGTGTAAACAGTTAATGTTTTCAATTCCTCTAAATCTATTTACTCCACAATAATTCAAGAAGAGAGAAGCATGTTGTTCACAAAACATAAACGCATTGAAAGTAGGCGGCGTGAAATTGCTGTTGGCTGAAATAAAGCATTGAATTAAACTTACAATAAGAAGCTTTATATAATAAAATTAATTGTCTATTTCATGTAATTCATGTTTATGCGACTTTTAACTGGCAATGGAAGAGCTGTGGTATTGCATTTCTTCCATTATTAGTGAAGAATAGACGGTGGCATAGACTTTCACTGCCACAATTCGATAATGTTTTCGGAATACTGTAAGTCTATATATAGATTGTCCTAGGATAAAAGTCTACGACTAGTTACTATTATTAGGCAAAGTAAATATGTCATATTCAATAGTACTATTGTTTTATTTTGTACATTTCAAAGAGAAAATTTAGCACACTAGACAATGACATGATATATACCTGCTGACAATCTGGAAGCTGTGGATTGCATTCTGAGCTACTGGAAAAGGGAAGAACTCCAGCTGTAGGCATACATAACCACGATGCCGTAACACAGATTTGTTAACATTCGGCGACCCGTCGTAGTATAGCCGAAATAAAATATCGCTATTGATGATATAAATAACGGATTAATAACCAAATATCTAAGCGAGCTATCTGTGGAAGCTGCATTCACTTTGGTGTATTACAATTACCAATAACAAACATTTACGCGAACACGATGCCCATGAACGTAAAGTGTTTTTTCGCCAGCAAATAAATTATTATTGAGAAATAATTCGTTATCGTAATATTTATTCATCATTATTTCGCAAAATATATGGTTACTATGGTTAACATTTATATTTCTCCATTCATTTATCAGTAGGCCGGAAAATTATAGCTTTTTTATTTAATTTTGATATGTCTTTATCTGGCAAGCAGTACTTTACACTATTTAATCTAACGGTGAAGTAAATATTAATCACGGCATTTTTTACAAGTAACCATTTTGATATGAACATGTGCCACCGACCGCAAAATTTTCTACGCGATCCGTTAATCGGTAACCTCTGATCTATAAAATACACCGTTTATCGCTTGTGCAACCCATACAAATATATGATTATTGTGATGTTCATAGATGCGGTCTAATAAATATCACGGGTAATTGCTGTAGTTGAAAATTCATATGCCACGCGATGAAGTATTTATGACCTACCGGTACGTGTTTCGAATTAGAGATTCCGATTACTTAATGATGTAAATGCTAATTGATCGAATCCTCGACGACTGGATACGTCTCATCAGTTTTCATCGAATTTACATATTCTACACATGTCTTTCATTGAGTACGTATGTATATACGCGTACGTGTACAAACGGTTCCAAATTCGCGAGTATTATCTCTCGTATCATAAAAAAAGAAAATAGACTTAAGCTTGGAAAAGTTAATATATTGTCGAAATGAATACGTAGGCTTTCACGGCCAGAGTTAGTAATAAACGAACTACTTCCGGAATTGGACCGGGTCATGATGAGATAAAAATGAAATAAGGGTAAGAGGAGAAAGAAATAAAAAGAAAAGAGATAAAAAGAAGAAAAATGAAAAAGGGGGCGTGAAAATGAAAGAAAAGGTGAAAAGCATAAAAGAAGGAAAGAGAGACAAAAAAAGACAGAAAAAGAGAAAGGTGGGATCTCGACGTTTCGCCTCCTGAAGAAGCCTCCTACGACGGAGACGAAACGTCGAGATCCCACCTTTCTCTTCTCTTTTCTTTCCTTTTTCTTCTTTCTGTCTCTCTTTCCTTCTCTTACTCTTTTCACCTTTTCTTTCTTTTTCATCCCTCCCCTTTTCATTTTTCTTTTTATTTTTTTCTCATTTCACTCTTATTTCATTTTTATCTCATCATGGCACGGTCCAATTCCGGAAGTAGTGCCTTTATTAGTAATATATTGTTACATTGTATTCGCTCAAAATTTAAGGAATCCAAGTTTTTCCGTTTAAATATTAACAACTAAGCCATGCTACATTATGCCATATAGTTCATATCTACCCTAATTAATTATACTTTGCTCATTAAATGTGGATTATATAGACGTAGTTATTTATTAATTTATGTTAATACTTTACGTTCTTTTTTATAATGGCTAACGTTAAAAATTATTCGACAGAATAAAAAAACTGCAAATTGTTCCAGAAAATTGCCTTATGCGTGCTAAACAGAAGAATGATTGACGGTGCTTGTTTTAACCTGTCATACTGTATTTTATGTTTGGGATAATTGGATATTTTAAATTCATTTGTTTCCAGAACTGAAAGAATTAACTTGAAGGGTACTGAATTTTACACACAAAGCACATTTTCATTTTCGTTATCTATCCGCCCACGTTTGTATTTTAACATAGTTCCCACATCCGGTTAGATTATTTAAAATTTATAGGTTTGTATGTACTTCATTGCAAGATTAGGCTTCAATTGAGTTAAATAACAGTTAATAGAGTTAATAATTATCTAAGATGGATAGTTCGAGAGTAATCGCTTTTTCAACTGACTCAAACTTCTTCTTAATCAATTACTAATGTCTTTTTAACCTCTTATAGGATTATTTTTGTAGTAAGTCCCGTTTCACAATAAAAAGTAAAATTTTTTAAAACCGCATTTATTTCTGAATGTTATGTATATACGAGATGAACTCCGATCGCTACTCAAACGAGAGCGTCCAGAAGAAGATGAGTGAGATCTCGTCGAAACGTTAACCTAGTCGAAACGGTCTCTTTCTGGACCAACAGTACACGTGACCAAAAGCTCGGGAATGTTATTTCACATACGGTGGCCGCTTTTGACCATTTTTTGACAACCTCCTCATACAATTCTGCCCTCTATGATGACAACCAGTTACTTATTCATACTTCATCCTCGTTCTCGAAGTATTTACCATTGAGGAAGGTGTTCAGACGTCGAAAGAGGTAGTAGTTGCAAGATCTCTATTGTATAGCGAATGATCAGTTTTTTTCCAGCCAACCGGGGTGATCAAATCTCGAGTTTGAGCTGCAGTATGTGGACTGTATTATCATAAATTAGTACGCTGGCTGACAGCATTCCATGCCAATTGCTTTTGATGACTTGACGTAGCTTTCTTAGGCTCTTACAATATGTAGTGAAAACAACCGCAAGAAGCTGACTGTCATCACAGAAGGCAAAATTCTACGAGAAAGTTATCAAAAACGTTCGTTTTGACAAATATTTAAATAAGGAAAGAAGTGGTGTATGAAAATCGATAATTGTGCATATATTTAGCAAGTAAATGTATTTTTGAAAAAATTTTATTTATTTCATTTTTATTGCAAAACGGACTGTACTTAAACAATAACACTGCAGTTATTTTTTATTGTAAAGATCTCCATCATCCTGTGCAGCAATTGAATGCTTAATTTTTAATCAACTCAAAAGCGTCTTATTTAATTTAGAAGTATAAGTTTTTTTTAGTAAACTTAATATTGACAGTCAAACAAAGCGTTTCAAGTGAATCCTTTTAGGTTAGACTGGAAATGCGGTAATATCATATAGGTTTCCAAAAAAGTTTGTATTATTATTCTTCTTATAACAAAATATGATTTATACTGGTTTGCCTTTTAACAGGTTTACAATTCTATAGAGATTGATATTACATAGATTACAAAAAAAAATCCAAACAATTACAAAATCATGAAATTTAAATAAGATCAATAACGGTGCGTGTAACTTTAAAAAGATAATTGTCAATGCATTAGAGGCATGGTAGGCAACCAATTATACACTAGTGAAGGATTTAGCTATAGCTTAATGATTAAATTAAGTTGACTTGGAAAGAAAACGCCGTCAGAAATGTGTTGAATGACGCATTTCAAGGCGGTGTATTGGCAGATTTGGCCCTATATCATATATAATGATTTCTTCCTTTGAGGTTACCTGAAAAGTAAAATTTGATACATAACTTGGACGAACTACATGTGATAGAATAAACCCACAATTTATTCGGAGTGCCTTGCGTTACTTTGAAGATCGTCTTGCTTAGTGTCTTGAAAGACAAGAAGGACACTTCGCAATCTTGCTATAAAAACAGATTTTAGTTATAACCTCATTATATCACTAGAAATAATAGCCAAAAAGGAGTTTTGAAGATTTTTATTGATTTCTTTAATTGCAGAGGATCAAAAAGTCTATACTATATGCTGGAATTCCCCCATCAGTAGATCTGGTATTGCAATGAATGTAGACACCTTTGCTTTTCATAAGCAGATCTTTCTATTGTTACCGACACCCTGATGTACTCCACAGGCGGGGCCAGAACTTAGATTTGGACATTGCTGCTATCCGATTCAATTAATAAATTGAAAATAATTGAATAAATGAAAAATAATAAATATAGTGTGAAAATACATAAACGCCACTTCATCCGTTAACCCTGACTAGAAAGGATATACTAGACCGTTTAATATTTTTAGTGGTTTTCGGGTGAGAAATTTTGGTTCAGGTTTTGGAACATTTGCATACGTGGGTACTCTACAGAAAAATGCTATTTTTCCAAGGACTATTGTCGCTTGTATTATGAAGTTGCCTTAAAGAGCCTCCAAGCTCGAAAATGTAATTGCACAACCTTGTGCTGCATTTTCAATATGTTTTTCAAATTTACTTAAGGCTTAGTTGCTTGAATAACGTCCAAAATATCATAAAAGAATTTATTTATAAATACAGAAAGTTTATATGCATATAGGGACAGTAACAGCAAGATTCCTAATTATCGAAATTGAAAAGATTTATAAATTCCAAGTACAAACAACAAGAAATATTGTACCATGATAAATTGTTCTAAGTTAGTCGAAGTAGCGTCACCAAACAATAACCGTTAGCGTAACGACTGCATACAAAATTTCCAAAAAATTGTCACAAAAATCTGTACCTTCACATTTTTATTTATATTGCAACAGATATAATACTAAGTAAACGAAAACGTTTCAAAGGATAGAGAACCTCTTTTTCCATTCCAGCATCCAGTTAGCAACTATTTTATCAACAAAAAGCACATTTAGATTTCGTTCGATGACATATCACGCGTCTTTAACTACATATATACATATGTATATCGCATAACCTCTTTCCAATAGGCATGCCTACGTGAATCTGATACATCCAGCAATATTTAATCGATTTGTAAAAAAAGTCCGAAAACGTTCGTCTGCCAAAGGGGATATGGATATAACGTACATTTATATAAGTATACAAATATAAATATAATTAGGTATTCACATCAATGCGCAACGCAGCGTGACCCAACACATGATCAGCCGCTTTCAACAGACACAATGGGAGCGACGACTTATTCTATTATAATAATAACACCTGCCACGCTCCAATCATTGGGCCATTAAACGTTTATTCAATAGACAGGTTAAACGTGACATATTGCAGCATCATCGTGACTAAGCCGTCAACGATCGGCAGGATCCTCTCCGCAGTCTTTATTCAACCTATTTTTCGCGAAGTGACGTCTTAATATTTGAAATATAGCATGTTTTTTTTGGTAAATATATATACATATGCAACACAAAAAGGAATGACCCGATTTTAAATCAAATAAATCTTTATATTATTGAAAATGAAGTATGATAGTTTTCTTTGAAAAGTTGGCCTCATTTGCTAGCAGCTTATTCAGAAGCAGATTGGCAGTTCTTGTACTCAAATACATATTCAGGATATATAGTTTCAGTGTTTCTATGGTATTATAGTTTGCGGATGTACCTAACTATGCTTAAAACGCTTTTATTTAAAAATTAAATCCAGTATTAAAAAATGGGAGCAACAATAGAAACACTTTGCAGGAAAATTTAGCACTCGATACTTATACAGATATAGGCTGAGGAAAGGCAACGGTTATAATAGCATGTGCGTCTCCCGTTATTCTTTCTCGCTGAAGTATTCCTCTACTATCAGTCTATCAATCATTCGTCGTATGCAGTGTTTCGCTGTTGTGTTCTACATCATGGTTATAGCTATAGTGGGAGAACGTAGGGATCGTCGTTGATTTTGCACGGATTATGTCTGTATAGTTCTTCACCAATTTTAACTTAAAGGAAATGTTTGCACAAATGAGAGCTATTAAGCCCCGCTACAACCAGATTAAAAATCGTACATGCTTATACTTCCAAAATTGAAGTATTAAATAACGATCTTCACCTGCCCGCTCCTAATTAATGATCGCATATGATCCCTTGCGGACGATATTACTATATATATATATATATATATATATATATCTATATATATATATATATATATATATTTACAGGAGCATTCCTAATAAGCGCAAATCTTTTGCTATTACGATGTTTTTTAGTTTTTAAAATTATGACAAAAGCAAGTATTTCAGTACACAAACAGAGTACAATTTAATAGGCTTACGAGATTTGCTTCAAATAACATTGTTTTCGTTCTCCTTTAAAGTTGAAAATAACAATGAATTATGGATTTATAGATATATCCACCCAGTTAAAGTTTTTGCCATGTACTTGTACACTCAGTGAAATCTCTATATTTCCATATAATTTTGTAGTTGACCTATAAACATTTAGCAACGATATGAGTTGGGAATTACCTAGAAATACATTTATGTATGTAAAGAAATATCAGACATTATTTTACCAATATCACAACCGTTAGATATATAAGCGAAATACCTGCCATGTGAACGTATAAATAAAAATTCCACTACTTAGTATATATAGAAATATAAGAATGCTTTCAAGAATTGTATCCTTAAGTCAAGTCTAACTCAAGATGTAATACTTTTCAATTTAAAAATATTAACTGTTATATTAACAGTAATACAGATCGATATTTATAACGCTTTAAAAATGTGTAGAAACCACCGCATATGTATGTATATATCGTAGAATATAGCCTAGACTATATGCACTTTATCAAAAGAAATCTAGCGTCAAGCAGCGTGAAAAACTATAGCGAGATAATTAGATAAGGTTCATGTTGTTGTGTTGTTCTTGCGCGATTTTTACCGGTTTGGTGTGCAAGAAATAATCTGCTTATAAAGTAATACACTGTTCAGTCAGTCAGGCCGCTGTTTGGAAGGCTGTATTATAGTCATCGACTGACATTTTCCGGGAATAAATCTTCGGATTATAATCGCTTAATACCGGTAACTGCATACTTAAACTTTGCAAGAAGATACAGGAGGAATTTCACCTTTACTCTTGCTGTGTGAATCAACCTCTACGTTTTTTCCGTGTGATAACGCTCAGGACATAATTTTTCAATTAACGTACATAGATGTAAACTTTGCATTTTTAAACGAGAGCAGTCTTCGCTTATAATATAGTATGTCTGTAATTACAAAATATGTAGAAACATGTTTAGTTAGAGAAAGATTCGTTTTCAAAATATTTTTCTTGTGTTCACAAGAGAAGCATCCTGTAATTTTGTTTTAATTTGGACAGTGTATAGAATTGGGGATAGAGTGAAGTGAAGGTCTTTTTGACAACAGTTTTGGTTTTGGAGCGAGACGAGCATCTCTGTTCTCCATACACTGTAAAAAAATGTTTTGCTAATTTTGCAACAATTTCACAAAATATATTTTTATTCGCAGTTAAGTTTTGATGTAATATTTCTAGCATTAATCGTCGTATTCGTGTTTTATGAAGACTAGGGAGACAATGTACGCCTAATAACGAGTGCTAAACGTTACAAACACTTTGAATTGTATACGCTAATCTACCTTCTTATTTTGAGAGCTTTTCACCTATCATTTTATCAATTATAAATATGCGAAGAGTTAATTTTACTTCGCCAAGTAGGGGCTATAGTAAACAAACGACTTTAGCATTATCGTATATTAGGTTTGGAAAAGGTTTGATAGAGTTATTTACGCGGTCCACGAACATTAGACGGTTATTATTCCGTTTTGGAAACACAAATACTGATCGTTATTAACGAAATAAAAACTCGTAATTATGTAAACCTACAAACTAAGACCATCTCATCGAACGAAATATTTATGTTATGAAAGACGTATATTACACATTGGCACGGAAAAGAAAGACAGGACAAGATCTTGATAGAAGACGAAGACGAAGTGGGTGGCCACGGGCGACTTCATAAGGTGAAATTAGATTTATAGTAACGACTTCAAAACGAAATCGACATCTAACGGCACCGGATACACAACGACGAGCAAATGTTCCTCTTACCACCAAAACAGTCACCCCAAATATTCGGCTGGAATCTGTAAGGAGTTTTTGGAGAAGAAAGCAGCAATAAAAGATTAATGCTTTGGCCTCCTCAAAGTTCGGATTTATTCTCGATAGAGCTCTTATGGAGTGAGTTTGATCGAAGGACTAGACAGCAACAACCTCAGAACCAAGACCTATGGGAATATTTATAGAACGCATGGCAACAAATTGACGCAGGCTGTCTCGAAAGATTGCTTCGAAGAATGCTTAAAACTTGTGCAGAGGCTATCATAGCCAAAGGAGGTCATATCGACGAAAATAAACTTACGAACTAAATAATTCATAAATATTGCTATGTTCGAATTACTTTACTTTTATTTGAAGACAATCACTTATGTTGTATAAATTAATAATCACAATAAAATACTACTCTATCTGTAACCTTTCCTAAAGTCTGTTGGTGTTTCTTTAAAATTTCAGCTATCTTGAATACCCAATTGCTACTTAACAGTTGCGTCGATAGATGTGTGTAGGTAGTGTTTCTGTAAAAATTGATAAAATGTAATATTGAGCATAAATTCTTGTATTTGAAAAGTAATAGCTCCATGCATATTAAAGTCGGGATGGGTGCTGTTCACGGAAACTTTGAACTATAATTTGCTATAGTGAAATTTTGCGCTGCTGAATTTAAGCGTGGTCGTGCGAGCTTTGTTGACAAAGCATATTCAAGCGACCAAAACTTGCAACCACCACGATAACAACGGAAACATCTACCAAGTGGTGCTAGACAACTGATAAATAAAGAGACAGCATGGCTATGTGTACCTCGAAAGAGCGCATGTGCCATACATCGACTGAAGGTTTTGGACATGAAGAAACTAACGGCACGTCGGCGTCGCGCTTGCTCACTCTGGACCAAAAGTGCATTCTAATGAGTATTTCCAAAGTTTTATTGAAGCGAATAAGTCGGACTTTTTCGTCGATTAATGATTATTCTGCTGAAGCCAATGCGCAGTCGAAACAGTGCACTGCAGAGGGTGAATCGACTCCAAAAAAAGACGAAGAATACTCCATCGTTAGGGAAAGTGATGGTGTATGTTCTTCTTTTTTTAAGACAGTCATAGAGCTGTGTTAATCGACTATTTTGATAGAGGAAAAACTATAGCGGGAGCATATTAAATCCCAATACTTAACAAATTGAAGATAGAAATTGGGAAAAGCGGCCACATTTAAAGAAAAAAGTTTTCCTCCAACAACAAAAAGCATGGTAATCGTCATGGCAAAAATTCACGAATTGGGTTTCGAATTTATTGACCAAATTAACGTATTCACCAAATCTGGACCTCAACGACCTTTTTCTATTTCCTAGGCTCAAAGTTTCACTCGGAAGATAAATATTTTCATCGAATAAGGGGATGCCAAGTACTATTTAAATGGATTAAAGAAATGAGAGCATTCCTAAGAAAAGTGTATAGACTTACAGTGTCGAGAAATAAAACTGAATTTGACAAAAAGTACTTTTTTTGTGTTAAGCTGGAAACTTTTCAAACTACCTATATACAATGAAACAAATCAAAACAGCAGGTATTAATAGGTCCTAATTAACAAATTTGCTCTTTTATCATACTCACCATCAACATTTTGTTTCAGTTGTAATGCATAAAGATAAAGACGAAAACGGCAGCCTTCATCGGTCACGAGACCTCACCGCATTTGACCATACTCCGTTGGATGGTGAGATGTTCTTACAGGTAAGCTTCAATAAACTAATTTGCATAAGTACGAAGCACTAACTGCCTTAGAAACTCCTCCATTTAGCGCGGCAGAGGGTGACAAATAATCGCCTTTGTATGCAAATACGGGCGACGCATAAATAATAAAAAAAAATGTATTAATTTGTCTGGCGCACAGTCAACGAGGATGTGTGGATTACATACAGACTAAATTAAAACATATACCTCACTTGTTCGTACCTTATTTTAAATGTAGGGGAAAGGTTATAATGGGAAAAACATGGCAAACAAAAGAAATTAATTCTTGCCATAAAAAAGAACAAAGCAAACATGTTAACATCTAGCTGTTGTGGAAGTTTATACAATACGTATAACAAATGTAGTTGGCGCATGGAATTAGATTCATTTACATAATAAACCAATATTGTTAGAAGTTTGGTTTAATGAAGATATGTGAAGT
Source organism: Trypoxylus dichotomus (assembly GCA_023509865.1). Lineage (NCBI taxonomy): Eukaryota > Metazoa > Arthropoda > Insecta > Coleoptera > Scarabaeidae > Trypoxylus > Trypoxylus dichotomus. Next base: position 24,091,517 of record CM042081.1, on the reverse strand, counting down.
GTCCCACAAAACGTTGAATTATTTCGTCTTTGAAGAGGTCATACCTCTTAATTGTCCAGTGTCTCCATAAAGTGTGGAATAAAATCGTTGTTTTTCAAACATATTCTGGCAACTCGATCTTATTCGTTTATTTGCGCAGACTATAGTTACTGTTAACATATGCACTGTAAAGCATCCCTAAATGGTTAAAGCGATGAGCGTTCAAGACCTCATTATTCTTCACTACATGTTTATTTACTCTTGTATTAATTTGGATTTATTTGTAAAAAAATATATAATAAAAGGAGAATTCCAACAGTACAATGCTTAACATAAAATATTGACCGAATAAAGAACATTATGCAGATTATTTAAGCACAAAACAGGAAAGAAAGTTAGGAAATTAAATTTCGAATTTAAATTTAATCAAAATAACAACATTTTGGAAGAATTATTTACTTACAAGTGCGATATTCGCCAAAGCAAACAGTACCGAAATGCAAGGTACTGTGAAATACTTTGTGCGATGTCCGTTTGTCATGTTTGACTTGTTTGTAATTAACTGTCAAAGTAACACCACGTTCATGCTAAACTTTAAAATCTAAAAGTCCTTTTCAAAATAAAAATGATATAATGAAATAATGTCGAGGTTTAATCAATAAATTGTTTTTTTTTTATTAATGTACAGGCGTTTGGAATTTCTTTCTAAACAAGTATGTGTTCTAAATGTGTTGTTAGTTTGCTAGCACTCTAATAACCGTGAGGCAAAACTTTCGTACATATTCTTGATGATAGCCACCATTTCTCGTCAAATTTTCTCTTTTAATTCATTTAGAGAATGAGGAGTGTTACTGTGTACCAGTGATTTAAGATAGCCCCATAGGAAAAAATTCATTGGTGTTATATCGGGCACTATGTGCCGTCCAGTCTATGTAATTGTGCCTAGGTATCAATTTTCCAAGGGAAATTTTACAAACAACTGGTAAGGACACGCTGAGCGCGTGAGATGTCGCTTCATGTTGCTTAACGCGATAATATAGCTATGATCAAATTATAGCTGTCCGCACTCAGCTTTTCTATTGGTAGGAATCTCTATGCGGTAAGGTACCCGCTTTCTTATGTGATATACACTAGCCTCCAAAAGTTTGAAAGCAGCGACATATTTTACAAAAAGCCGCAGGTACAGTAAAATGTTATTGTGTTTATTAACGAATTTATACACATAAGTAACTGCCGTCAAATAAAAGTAAATTAATTCAAACATAATAACATTTATGCATTATTTCGCTCATTCGTTTATTTTCGTTGATGTGGCCTCTTTTGGCTTTGATAACCGCTGCACAAAGTTTAGGCATTCTTCCAAGCAATTTTTCGAGACAGTCCGCGTCAATTTGTTGCCATGCGTTCTGTACGTATTCCCAGAAGTGTTGGGTGTTCTAAGGTTGTCGCTGTCTAGCTCTTCGATCAAGCTCATTCCGTGAGAGCGGTATGGACGATAATCCGGACTCCTGGAAGAGGCAAAACCATTAATTCTAGTTCATTTCTTCTCTAAGAAGTTTTTACAGATTCGAGCCGTATGTTTAGGGCTATTGTCTTGCTGGAACAAACAACTCCCCAACAACACGGAATAGCATAATTTTGCAAAATATAAAAATAATCATCTTTCCGCGTTGTACCACTAAATCATCCTTAGTTATTCCAGCAAAACTACCTCAAACCATAGCACTACCATCCCCCTGTTCGACAGATGGCACTAAGCAGGCCTCACTAGCTCTTTCCCTTGGTCGTTGACGAACAAAAACTCTCCGTTGCGTCCCAAATAACTTGTCGTCAAAAATAATTTTTTGCAACCTATAAAGGATGCATTGGTTACAAAAAAACCTGCTTCCAATAATCGTCTCTTGACAATGGTTACAGAAACATTTGCTCGTCGCTATGTATTAACGCGCGTTGCGATATCCAGTGCCGTTAGACGTTGTTCTACAATTAACTGTCTGCGCTTTGGCATTTTCACTCTCAGTACTTTATCAAATTATCAATAATTACCGAAGTAGTACTGAACCATTTGGCTGAATGTAATTACTGCAGGTATCCTACCCCATCCCCGTAAGACAATATCCGTACTCTTGAAAAAGAGTAATAAAATGTATTCGGATGAAATTTGTGCCTAAATCTTTGGACTTTACGGATTATGTGTAACAATTTTATATTTGCACATAATAATTTATAGTAAAGATTAACGATTTCACGATATGCCTATCAGTTGTATTATATTACAGGAATTTCACCTTGCTTCCAAACTTATCGACGGTAGTGTAAATCTGCATTTGACGTAGAAGTTTAGTTGTATAGAACTACTTACTTATAGTGTAAAACACTGAGGTTCTTCAGTCCCAACTTAACTATATGGCGAACGATGAGGCCAAAAAGTCCGCTAACGTTTATGCAGAATCCTCCATGCTATCCTTAAATCTCCAAATAGGGTAGTAATTAAACTAGCATCCATATTAATACTAATATTAATATGAATATCAATACTAAACCACCGTTGGCATTAGTAATGATACAATTACAATTTTCTTGCAATTTCCAACGAATTAATTTCCGAAAATATATCGGTCTCGGAGGGGACTTGAACCCAACATCTCTATATCTCCGGTATAGCGTGCTGATCAATTGCACCACGAGGCCGTTGAATCCAAGTCGCCTTAAATCCCCCTAGATGTTCTCATGATTCTTGGGATAGGTGTATTTAGGTATAAAAATGTATAATAGTGATATGAAACAAGCGGCCTTTTTAATCATATTCTATGATTTAGTTTCCTACCTATTCTATAATTTGGTAAGTTATATGAAGTTCGGGGACTAATTCTGACTATCTTAGGTTCTACCAAACTATCAATCTTGGTTTATACACAAATAAATGACCACTAAACCATCAAAAGTAATGCATTAGAATTTTCGAAATCTTGTCTGCAATTATTCATTTTCTAGCGTCCTACGACTCGAATAAAACTTTAAACCAAGTAATGGTAAATTTACGTTAATTGTGCACATTATAGTTTAAGTAAAATTTATTTCCTGTTAAAGTATTTTTACTATTGTGAAAGCACTCTTACCAGTACGTGTGCTACACCAATTTCATCTGATCACAATATATTGTAAATACAAAAAACAAATTTTGCATAACATTACTGCAAATAATGTACCATGTATCTACTCATAGAAGAGTAGGTACTCTAATGCATTAATTAAGGTTACTGAGGGGTTACTGAGAGCGATCTTTAATATTATTAATTATTAGACGGGAATAAAAAAGTTGATTATGTTGTTGTATGATTATTTTAAAGGTAAAAACAAAATCTTAGGTAAATAATTACTGAAATGAATACGTAGGCTTCCACGGCCAGAGTTAATAATAAACGAACTACTTCCGGAATTGAACCGTGTGATGATGAGATATATAGAAATGAAATAAGAGTAATAGGAGAAAGAAATAAAAAGAAAAAGAGATAAAAAGAAGAAACATGAAAAAGAAGGGGCGAAGAAAGAAAGAGAAGAAAAGACAAAGCTTCTTGATGTTTCGCCTCCGTCGTAGGAGGCTTCTTCGGGAGAGACAGGGAAGCCAAAGTGGCACGGTAACTCGACGTGTAAACTATGCTAGAAGCGGAAACCTTTAGAAGATTCAGCAGCCTCCTATGACGGAGGCGAAACGTCGAGATCCCACCTTTCTCTTTCCTTCCCTCTCCTTTTCTTTCTTTCTATTACTCTTCACCTTTTCTTTCTTTTTTAGCCGCCTCTCCCCTCTTCATTTTTCTTCTTTTTATCTCTTTTTTTTCTTTTGATTTCTTTCTCCTCTCACGGTCCAATTCTGGAAGTAGTTCGTTTATTACATAAATAATTACTATTGCAATGATCTAAATTGTTGAATCTTCTAGGCTTTGAATGGATTCCTAATGATACTGACGTGCGAAGGAGAAGTGTTTTTCGCAACGCACAGCATCGAAGGTTATCTTGGTTTTCATCAGGTGCGTACCGCTTTCATCCACCAATTGCCCTATAGATCTCAAGAGTTATTTTACAGTCTGACATAGTGCACCAGTCCGTTTACGAATTGGTACATTCCGAGGATAGGGAAGAATTACAACGGCAGTTGATGTGGAATTCGTTTCTGCCACCTGAATCAGCAAACATTGGTCTACAAGATGTACTGTTGCCGGACAACTGTCACCTGTTAGAACGTAGCTTTACTGTGCGCTTCCGATGTCTATTAGACAATACTTCCGGGTTCTTAGTAAGTTTTGTGTCAAATAGTAATTAATCAGGATTAGGAATATATACTCTAATTTTTATACATCCTACATCTGACAAAATCAAACAGTTTTTTAGTACAGTTGACCTTCGTTATAACACTATTCGATACAATACGGATTTAGTTACACTGCGGTTGAAAAGAAGCGCGCAATACCAACTGCCACTCGCATTTACAGTAAGTTTGTTTGCAATATGCATTATATTATCGGTTATTTTGCGATGAGCACTTTTAAAAGTGAAAAAATTACCAAAGAAATAGCTTATACTGTGAAAGAGAAACTAAATTTTATTAATAAAATGAAAATGGTGCATCCACGGTATGTAAAGGAGGGAGCTTGGTATATCTGAAGAAAGACTTATGTCATATCGAAAAGATGCCTAAAAAACAATACCTAACATAATGCTGCAAAATACGTCTACTTATGGTATTGATGGTGTGATTCATAGGAAAGACAGTGTGAGTAGAGAAAACGTTAACATACAGACATATTTCTGTCTACCCGGCGTCATCAGCGTAGCTTCGAGCCTCTTTCTCTGCTTTACATTGCAATTCCCTCTCGGCTAATATCACCGTATATAAACGACCAGTTGGCACTATCTAGTGAATACACACTCGCCTACCGTTCAAACACAGCGAAACAACCGAGTCCAGCTTCCCAACCCTTCTTCTGAGTATGATCTCTCAGGCCTACCATAATGTATTAAAAACATATCGAAAAAATTTCTAGAAAACAATACCTAACATAACACTGCTAAATACAGTTACTCATAGTATTGGTGAGATCATTCAAAGGAAAGACTTACCTAAAGACAAGGGTTGGCAAGAATGAACACCTAGATAAATTCACATGTATCGCAGTAAACTCTACCTCGCAAAAAAATAATAATTTATTCGGAACGTAGCGTTTCGAAAATACGTGGACTATCATTGTCAACCGAGTTACTGACTGCTTATATGTTAGATAATTGTTTGCCTGTATGATTCGTACAAAAAAGAAGTGAAGGTATTCTCGTATTTGACCTTCTTTAAAATGGCAATCAGAATAATTTCATAAAAGAAATGAAGCTGGAAGGCGAATTTGGACCTTGCGATGATTAGTTATGGTACAAGACACGTGGAACTTTCCAAGATTTAATTTCTGGTGAAACAAGGTCAAGTGATGTGAAATGTACAAATGATTTTCAAAAAGAATTAACCGCTTACATTAAAATAGAAAGCTACAATGTCACACATTTATAATTGTAACTTAAAAGAGAATCCTCAGAAACCAAGATCAACGCCGAAAAGGTTGAAATTATGTTTCTTGTGTGAATAAATCTGATAATCACAAGTTGAAGCTGATAGTTAATAGTAAAAGTCGAAATCCCACAATGTGTCAATCAATCAATATATTGTATAATTGCAGAAGGAGAGCAAATGCATGGATATTTAGCACATTTCACGACTGGCTTGACCATTCGTTTGTTTCTACAATACAAACATTTCTGAAAAATATTATTCAAGCACTGAAAACTTTGCTTCTGCTAGATAGCATGTTCGTCTGCTGACTCTTTTGTATTAAGTGATAGCAGAATAGAAACAATATTTCTTTCAAAGAACATCACACCGCCTATGCAGTCTTAGATCGGAGTCTAATCATGTTTCTAAAACTAATTACCAAAAAGAAAAAAAACATTACTGACGTCAGTCGTTGATATAAGCACGTTTTCAAAAAACATGCGTCTTAAAGAAGACAGACAATTCGAAACTGCTGGAAAAATTTATATCAATGTTCTAATCAAGACATTTCTGCTAAAATAGTTTCAAATTCTACTATGGCAACATCGGACAACTGATTTAATAGCAACATTACATGAATGAATGCGAATAGACATATAAAAATTCATCTGAGTAGGCGCAGCAAACCGGCACTAATTGCAATGGAAACTGTTACGAGGTAGATAGAATTTGAAAAGTCTAAGTTATGAAAAACTGCTACAACTTGCTTCCCTTAAAAATTTACAGACTTTGTTAAACGAAGTACTGTTTGACACAATATTGTTACTTAAGGATTAGATAGTAATCAATAAATATATAATGTGTATAATGAGGGTCAACTGTACTTGCTGATTTAGTTTTGAAAATTTGTAAGCGCCCCCTTTTAGTGCTTGTATTTCTTATGTTCTGAAAATTGCCCAAATTTTATAAACTGCTAACGGATTAATAAAAATTCCGGGGAATAAAGGTAGTGGATAAAGATTGTTACAAAGAAAAATTCTTTTTTAGAACTTTTCCCTGCTTGTTTTAACTTCTAGATAAAGGAAAAAAAATCCTTTTTGTAAAATTACAAACTTGACATCAAACTATTACTGAAAAATATATATGTATATAAAACTTGCCTTAATATAACAACAGTGTAGTTCTTCTTTAGAATTTTTACATTTTTTTTTAAACAATACCAGACTAAAAAAGATTAAGATAATTAAACATGCAAACAAAGATTTGAATTCAGTGTTCTTTTATTACCATTTTCTCTATTTAACAGGTTTCCTTATACTTGACATAGCACGCATTAGCCAATATCATCTTAGTGAGGCACTTGATAGACGAAAGCAGGTGGACTTTATCTACTTAGATTTTTCTAAAACATTTGGCTATATTAAACAACGCCATGTTACTACAAAAAATGGATAGGTTTGGTTTCGGTGTAGGTTCCCCCTAGTTAATTGAGTTTTACCTTATTAGAAGAGAGTTTTATGTTTACTACAATGGTTATTCTTCTGGACTGTTTCTCTTCAATTTGTGCATAAACGATTTGTTATCTCTGTTTGTTATCATGTTTGAGCATATGCAGGTGACGTAAAATATTTAATACATTTAATTGTAAACGTTTCAAGACAATCTTCTGCTAATTAATACTTGGAGCAAAAATAATTGTCTCTCTCTAAAGATTAATGAGTGTACCGTGGTTTACCACACACAACAACTATCAGATTACTGGATACAGCCATACCACGCAACCTCAAATCTTAATAACAGTACGTTAAAATTATAATGTTATCATTGTAATTTTAGAAAACAAAAAATAGCAACATGTATTTTTTAAATCACTTGTTCTACGCACAAATGCCAATCACAACCAGCACCAGTGACTCTAATGCATTGCCAACATAAAATACTGATTACGTATTAGGTGATTCACCATTTGACAGTGCTTCTGTAGAAAGGGATTTCATATTAGGGAATAATTAAAGGTGTTTACGATAATTGTATGTATGTATGTTGTTCAGTGTATTCGCATTTGGAGACTTTCAATTAACTCCATCTACCGAATCTACAATTCCCGGATAGAAATTTATAATCGATAGATGGAAATGTACTAATGAATCTAATCTTCCTTAAATCGAAATTATTATCTTAACACATGGGCTGAAAAGTCCCGGGCCTAACACATAGATCACGCTAATTTTATTGCAGTCAGCTTTCTCTCAGTTAGTACTAACCTTCAAAAGACAGCTGTTAAAATTTCATGATATTCTATTCATTAGTTTGTGAGTTATTGTGCTAAGAGTCACGCTACTTTTGTTATTTTCAAAACAATGGATCAAAGACAATTTCGTGTTTTAATTTTACACTGCTTGTTGATGGAAAAAAATACCGTTCAAGCGAAGTAATGGCTTGAAAAGTGTTATGGGGACGCCGCTCCATCAGAAACAATAATAAAGCGTTGGTTTGCTGACTTCAAACGTGGTCGTAGAGACACCGATGATGCAGAACACAGTGGACGTCCAAATGAGGCGATAACACCAGAAAACATCAAAAAAATCCACAAAATCGTTTTGAATGATCGAAAAGTGAAGTTGCGTGAGTTAGCTGACATCGTAAAGATATCAAAAGAACGTATTGGCTTTATATTGCATGAGCATTTGACTATGAGAAAGCTCTGTTCAAAGTGGGTACCGCGTTTGCTCACTGTTGACCAAAAACAAGAACGTGTTGATGATTCTGAGCAGTGTTTGGCCATGTTTAAACGTAACAAACCGGAATTTTTGCGTCAATATGTGCCAATAGATGAAACATGGGTCCATCACTTCACTCCGGAATCAAAACGATCGTCATCTGAGTGGACAGCAACTGGTGAACCTCGTCCAAAGCGCCCGAAAGCACAACAAAAGGCTGGAAAGGTTATGACCTCGGTATTTTGGGATGTGCGTGGTGTAATATTCATCGACTATCTTGAGAAAGGAAATACCATCAACAATATTGAATATTATATAGCGTTATTGGAGCGTTTGAAGGCCGAAATTGCAAAGAAACGACCGCATATGGCAAAGAAAAAAATTTTGTTTCATCAAGACAACGCACCGTGTCACAAGTCAATCAAAACAATGGCAAAACTACATGAATTGAACTTCGAATTGCTCCCACATCCACCGTATTCGCCAGATTTGGCTCCCAGCGACTACTGGCTGTTCGCAGACCTCAAAAAATGCTCGCCGGTAAGAAATTTCGCACGAATGAAGAGGTTATCGCTGAAACTGAGGCCTATTTTGAGGCAGAAGATAAATCGTTCTACAAAAGTGGTATTGAAATGTTAGAGCGGCGCTGGAATGATTGCGTTGCTCTTGATGGAGATTACGTTGATGAATAAAGCTAATTTTGAACCAAAAAAACCGTGTTTTCTTTGTTAGGCCCGGGGCTTTTCAGCCCAGGTGTTATGTGGATGGTCCCTTTAGTTGTATCTGCTGTAAATATCAATAACTTACTAGCGATATGTTCGGTATGTGGAATTCATGGAGATTTAATTGTCATGCTAAACCAGCATTAAACATAATACAGTCGAACTTCCATAAGTAGCATTTCTATTAAGTCTAAGTTTCTTTATATCGAAATATACTTAGCAGCAACAGCATTTACTGACAATTTACATATAATTCAGCCTCTGTACGTCAAACACTAAGTCAATATTTTTTACTAAGCCCACTAATCTTCTCGAAGTCGATTTCCGGGTGATAAACAACCTTTCATCAGCAAGCAATTCCGCAATGTTTTCGTATAAACAGCGCTTCAATTGTCAATAAATATAACGATTGCGTTAGATTTTGATGCAGTTCTAAGATTCATTCAAATGGTAGAACATTGTGAGCGTTAAATTTACAAGTTATATATACAAACTGAATATGGCACCTAAAAAAAATTTAAAACTTTAATACTTAATGAAAAGTATAAATTAATAAAGGATGTGAAAAATGGTTTGAGAAACAGAACTTGCTGAAGCAATATTGACAAATAAAGGATTCATTTTAAAATCAATTGAAACTGAGAGAGTAAATGGACAGATAAATTTAAACTGAAAAGTTTCTGGCGAAGCTACATTGGGAAATGAAGTCAAGACTACACAACAACCATTTTTCCAAGGATGTTGAAATATAATGAAAAGAATGTTTTTAACGGAGATGAAACAGGAATCTTTTCTTTGCTGTTTAGCAAGAAATATTTTAAGTTACAAAAATGAAAAGTGCCGTAGTAGCAAACGAAACAAAGAAAATGTAACATGGAGACTCCCTTACAATATGACTGCTTTAGAAAAATTAAAGCCATTGATCAAGGGTAAGAACCATAAGCTATAATGATTTTGCAACATTAATTCACTCCGTGTCTAATATAAATCAAACCAAGGAACGTGGATGATTGAAGAGCTCTTTAACAAGTGGCTTTAATATTTAGAATAAACTTTCGAAACCTTTTATTATTTATTGATAATTGTCTAGGTCATCCTCACTATATACAATAAAGATGAAATGCATTACATAATTCTATTCTATTATTTTCTTCAAACATTATGTCTTAATTACAACCTTTAGACCAATGTAGTACCAATACCCTAAAAATAACATTATTATCGGCGAATTTTAACGAAAACTATAGCGGAATTAAAGGCAGTCAAGATTACAAAATTGACATTACTTAACTGGACAAAACATAGCTTGAAAGCCTTGTTATACCACAAATAGTAATCAATTGTTTTAAAAAAGATAGATTTAGAATGCAGGTCTTGTCGAGCGAAAATGATACTCCTCTGTCTGTCTTGTTTTATTAAATAGTGAATTTTATAGAAAGTTGTAATAACGATCATATCAATTCTAAATATTTGACGTTTTTCTTTATAACTTCTTGCTTGCAATTGCTTGTTCGAATTATAAAACTTGGACTGCATACGATGTTATAATTATGTTATTATTAAAAGAGTATTAGAAACGTTCGAAAATACATCTATCACTTTCATTTATCGTAAGCATCAGCCGTCCACTAGCAGTATTAGGGTAGCTTTACAACCCAATTTTCGTAAATGCCTACTGAACCTATTTCTAAAACCAAATAAAAAATACGGCATTTACGTAGACAACTAAAATATTTGATAATTACATATTTTATTTAGAAATTTAATTAATTTAAAATATTAACTCATATTTACTAAAAGTAATATTTTATTGGAAATAAGTTGCATTCGATATTTTTAAATTTAAATATCTGCAACTATTCGGTTTTCGTGTCCAAACTACGTTGAAGGTTGATCTATGTCGTATTTCGCTCTCGACCGCGTAGATTCCTCTGAGCTGCATCATATCAATTATACTGCAAAAGAACGATTTGAACCCGAAGACCGAGTAGTTTTAGAGAACGGCCTCAGAACTCCACACCAACATAAAATGTCTCTTGTTAGCTACTGTTATCTATTATATCGGATTATAATTTTTGAATAAATACTAATTGCAACTTCTTTAGCGCTTGGATATTCGAGGACGAGTGAAAGTCCTTCACGGTCAAAATCGTAAGTCAGAGGAACCCCCATTAGCACTTTTTGCAATTTGCACACCTTTCGGACCGCCTTCCTTATTAGAGATTCCACAGAAAGAAGTTATGTTTAAAAGCAAGCACAAACTAGACCTGGCATTAGTATCTATGGACCAAAGGTTTGTCCATCTCTTTATAATTGTTCGAAATGTTTTAATTTGTATCATGTACATTTGGTTGCAGGGGGAAAATGTTACTTGGCTATTCCGATTCAGAATTAGCTAATATGGGTGGCTACGATTTGGTTCATTACGATGATCTAGCATATGTTGCAAGTGCGCATCAAGAATGTATGTGATGTTACTCACAAATTAAATCTGCATTTAATCTAACCCTCTATAATGATTTCAGTATTAAAAACGGGTGCTTCTGGAATGATAGCTTATAGATTCCAAACCAAAGAAGGACAATGGCAATGGTTACAAACAAGTTCACGCCTTGTATATAAAAATTCAAAACCAGACTTTGTTATAAGTACTCACCGTCCGCTAATGTAAGTATGACTAACATGAAGAATTGTAAGCATTTACTGCTGTATTAGCCATAAAGTATAAAATGAGGAAACGCAAGGTTGAATAGTTAAAAATTAAACCTATTGAAATAAAAAGTGAATTCGGAAACAGAACGCTAAAGGGGACATACGTATGTATACACTAAAGCATCCACCCCCCCCTCGCTAGCTTCTGGAATTTTCTTTTCCTTTTCTGCACATATACCAAATTTTCGAGTTATCGACACTTTAATTTTTACGATGTTGACGGATGCCATCTTTCTTATTTTAAATAGAACAACCGTATGTATTTGTAGACTATCCTGAGTGTACAGAGTTCTCACGACTTTTGCCCTCTTTATGATTTGAATACGAAGTCAGTACATGAGAACTCACTAGATTCTGTGCTTCAGTGATACACTGGACCACTTTGACTGTGCTTAAGCACTTCGACTTACTGAGTCGGTTGTCGGCTTAAGTATGATACCGGTTTCCACTCCCCATTTGTCTGCTTCTGTATTACTATTCCTCCTATCTCAGAGTGACGAGCATCTGTATTAAGTATCTGCTGAGTTACTATTTTTTATAATCCACTACCACGTGAAAATTACACGTCTTCTTCTTCAATAAGAGTATGGGACTAGCGTAAGGTGATTTGGCATCCTCTTCAATATCTTTTTGTATTAAATCTGCAATAACCTTCTCTCTTTCGGAAAGACATAAACGGTACGATTTACACATTGTGTATTGGTTGTAACTTTATAACTATATCCACACAAACAATATTCAAAGACGTATTTTCAACGTGAGTGCTTTAATTAATCCCTCCGATTTTTCCTTACGCCTTTGTTCGACACCTACTGATCTGGGTGCTGTGTTTTCTTTTTTAATAGTTATTGCAAAGCAAGTTTCCTGTTTTACGTTCACGACACTTAATACGAGAAAATTCTTGAATCCTCCTCCTACCTTCATTTTACTTTTCTGTATCATTATCTACAACTCGTTTCGATATTGTTCCGAAGGGTTCAGACACACTTTCGTTTACGTCTGCTGTAACATTTACTAGATTTAATCCAGGTCGGGATACTGTACTTTGAACTGTACTGATCCTTATTTTATTGGTTTTCCCGAAATGAGTAAGCAATTCTATAAATGTTCTTTCGTTAAGTTTGAAGGTCGATGTTTTGTTAACGAATTACACTTTCTTTTTCTATAATAAGCCTCACAGAAATGATCTCCAGTCCATATTCCATCGATTTTAACTTCCGTTCGGTGATTCCTATAGGTGTTATAGTGGCTCTACCGTAACCTTCAATTGCAATGTTATTATCATCGTGCTACAATTCAAGCCCGAGCTTAGGTGTTTTTTCTTCCGTAATATTACAACCACTGCCAAAGGCAATATATCCGATAACACATTGTCGTGTGTAGCTTCCTTCTAACATACCGCTTCCTCTCCTGTTGATTGAATTACAATTCTTCTTCGAAACATATTTTAGAACATTGATTTTTTTTGTATTCATCAAGACCACATAGACTTCAAACTTTTTATTTCGAAAATATAATCGCTTGCTTAGGTTCTTATATGTTTAAAACAATAAATTTTAATAAATGCTAGGTACTTGTACATGCTGGCGTCGTTTATAGTATTTGCGATAACATTTACAATTACACTGTCTTCCAACGTACAACTTTAACCTGATGATAATGTGTTATAATAAAAATTAACTAAACTTGGATGCTTTTCTGTGGGTACATTAACCAAGTCCTTCAATTTATTAATTACACCCTGTTGTGTCAGAAAAGCATCCAACAATTTTACTTTCCACTGACTCTACGATATGTTTATGTAGTCTTGATTATTATACCAGTTTCTGGCATTGCCTTTTAATTTGTTTCTGCACATTGTCTACTTTTCTTTGATATTTCTATGGTATTACGAAACTTATATCCTCATTGGCAGTAAATATTATTGTCATAAGAGTGCTTTAAAGGAAACTTCTTCCATCATTCCAAAAACATAAATAGGTTAAAGAACTGCATTACTTATTAATCGCATCAAAAAAAATGGATTACTCGCTGTAGAAAGTTTCAATCAAAGTCTTCGAGAATGAATAAAGAAAAAACAGTAATTTAAAAGAGATTGTGTTTAATATCGTAACATCCAAATGAGTAAGTGTTAATTTAAAACCCAGTATATCATTATACCCAGCGTTGTATTACAAAATAGTAAAAAAAATATTTCTCTTGCGACAAATAAAGCTATTCTATGCGATTGAAAGATACCTCTATTAATCTTTATTATCAGTTGTTGAACTTATCAATTAATAAATTTATTGCCTTTATATTATAGGGAAGAAGAAGGACGCGATCTTCTTGGTAAACGAACAATGGATTTTAAAGTAAGCTATCTGGACGCTGGTCTTCCCAATAATTACTTCTCAGAGTCAGACCAGTTACTCTCGAATACTCCGGCCGTTGCTCAACACAATCTTTCCACTACACCATCCAGGGTCAACAGGAGATACAAAACTCAACTGAGAGATTTTCTTTCGACCTGTCGAACTAAACGCAAATTATCTCACAGTTCCTCCAGCGGTCAAGTTACACCTCCAGCAAACGCTTCCGTTACCGGAACAGTGGTCAGTCCAATGCCAACTGTAGATTACATTGCAACCGACGGCTGTACGGCATACAATATGTATCCAACCCCATACGCCCCCGCAACCGCTGATCACAGCTTATCGCCTTACATGAGTCACTCAAATTTCCAGCATACCTTATATCCATCAACAACTGCCTTGGAAAATCGCTACTTGACGACTACTGAAAATTTGTTTCATCAGTATCGACCGCTTAGTACCTATTACCCGGATTATCATTCACCTGCTGCAAGTCCTTACGTCGGGAATGGTTTCCTGGAAATGTCATCCAGAACAACGGTCCCAACGTATGACCCTGCCGCAACTGCAAGCAGTCATCATTCTACTTATAGGACCGCGGTGATGCCAGTTGATGACAAAATTTATTCATGCCAACAAGTAGTCGAAACACCTCCAAGTAAATACCCAACGTACGTTGATAGTTCAAGAAGTTACGTGGTTACGAATTCGACGAAATGCCTGGACGTTTCGTGGCCTTATTCAGTCAGTCCGTCTTCAGGAATCATACAACCAGTACAAGTTATGAGTACGCAATTAGAATTAGGTAAAGCATGTAGCAAAATTAAGCATAGTACATCAGTAGATGGTATGTCTTCGAGTCATTCTACTTCACCGGCAAATAGTGGGCTTCTAACACCAAAAATGGAAGAAATAAAACCGGACGCGAACATGATCCAAAATGAACATAACATTAGTCAACATAACGCTGTCACAACGCAACATTTTTCGCCAATCACTACATCAAGCATGCAGGAGATACCCAGACAAACAGTGCTGATGTGGGGCTCTAATCACGTCCAACATAATTCACCTGGTGCTACGAATAGATCGCCGGCTAGTGTTGGAGAGTACGGTTCGGCACCTTCGTCGGAAGGTTGTGACGCTCTGAAGAGTTTAGCTGAAATAAGTAATCCGGATATGTGTAAATGGAACGGCGATAACACGAAAAATGAACCGGTAACCCAAAATAGTGATCCCGATAGTCCACATCAGCACCACCAAAACCACCACAACCATCATAACTCGAGAGTTGTCATGGTTCTATGATGATTGTGTTTCTGCTGGCTTCCAGCAAGTGTACATAGTTATACATACTTTTAATAAATTGCACATAATAAAGTAATAAAAAAATCACTTTAATAACAAAAGGTGATTCGAATAAATATATGCTTAAGAAATTCTCTAACAGCAATTTTACCTTATTTATTTATTCCGCGATGGTATAATTTGCTCTTAACTTGTTTGGAAATATTTTAAATCATGATATATATTTATTCGAATGACAAAAGTTACAGAAAAATGAATCTTCCTGTATTTTCTTTTTGTCGTAAATGTCTTCGAAAACATACGAGGAGTTGTATACGTGTTAATACTTTTGTACATTAGTGATGTAAATTTTCTTAGTATCTTTTTTTGTCTATTCACTGTGACTGTTCCGAAAAGTGTAAGTAAGTAGAGTATTTTTATGTGGGTTGGAATCGGATATTTTAGGATGTGCACACAAATCTCTGAATTCCTTGCTTCTATATAATCAGCAGATTGATCATAAGAAAAAGAATATTCTAAATTTGATGGTAGCAACTCGTTCAGCAACACAAATAATTTATTGTTGTAATTGAACTTTATTGCTTCCCCAGCAGCTACTCTTTATTATTCAACTTAGTTTCCATACATATTTTTCTGCAATTTGATTCTTCAGCACTTGTCTTCCAGCAAAAGGTTTTCCTTTGTTCTAGAAAACATTTTGTTGATATTGAAACAATCCACAAAACCACCATACTGATACCTTGGTATCTCTGTCGTAAACATATTGAAAGTTTATCTTCCATTATTACCTATATAAACTTAATAATATGTATATGGCTGGTTTATAAAATGCGTACACTTCTTATTGATCCAACCGTTGGAGTGTTCCATTAATTTTGAGTTAGTTTGGCTTTTGATAAAGGTTCCCAGCGTAGCTTCTCAACGTCATAATATATTTGGCTTAGTTTACTAAATTATTTATTTGAATTTCTATACGTTCGTTTCTTGGTTCAATCTTTTCTAATTTAGCTTCACCTTTCAACGCAATGTCCGCCAGAAGATTCTCTAGCGATCGTTATATTACCTTAAATAATAAAAATCATTAGCATACAAACTGAACTGATTAAAAATTTGTAATATGATTGTAGTAGGATAGATAAAGATGAAATTTCCTAAAATATCCGCTTCGTATCTGAGCATCGAGTCATGCATCATAAGTATCATTACAAATGTAAAGCGAAAACATAACACCAATATAAACTAAACAAAAATACACTAAGTTTGATGACTACATCATGTGTTTTACCAAGAACTCCAACTATCGATATCTGAAAAAATATAAAATAAAAAAATCTAGAAATATTGTAACTTATGACATCAAAACAAATTGAGATATAAAAATGATTGTGCTGAAGCTTTTCATCTGAAGCGTATATATTATTAAAAAAAATAAATTCGACTTAAAATGTAATAATGTACATGTTCCATTAAAAATAACCCATAAAAGCAATACGATGAAAGACCAAAATATTTAATTATAAATAATTTTTAAAATATTTAATGTGAAAAATTTTGATTTTTAAAATTCAAACTTTTCCAGATATTGATAATTGCTGTTCCTGGTAGTGCATTTATATAATTTCGCTAATGTTAATCGTATATTTATTTATAAATAAAACGGGGCGCTACTCACACTTAAACTAATTAAAGTATTCAAAAATACTTGCCTATTCTAGACAAAATGTAATTACTACAGAATTTAGTTGATAAAAATAATTTTTAATCTAAATTACAAAAGTATAATAGTGGAATTTGTATATTGTATTTTTTAACGATTTTTAATGTTTTTTCCTGTATTTGCAGGTCACTTTCGGTATTAGATACTCCGGAATTACAATGAATTATTTTGCAGAAACAAATGAAATTCACTATTCAAGTAAAGTGGCAAATATTTTTGTTATCTAAGGATTTTCAGGTAAATCAGCGAATGACAAAATCTAATCAATTTTATTTGTTTGAAAAGCTATAACCACTTATATCCTAACATTTTTAATGGAGATGTTGTTATTTGAAGAAATTGCATTACATAAAGCGCTTGGGTTACTAGTCATCGAGATTTAAAAATATATATATAATGTGCAATAAATTGTATTATTCTTATTCACGGTGTTATGTTTTTACTAAATAGCCGTACTTTTGTTTACTTTAAGAAAGGCAGTGAATATCGAAATGCTAGTCACTTATCTGATTAAATATATGTATATGTTGTATATTTTTATTTATATCTGAAAGAAAAGAATGCCACATATAATTTTTATATTTCGCAAGAAAAATATTGCCTGATTAAACGAACTGGTGGTATTTTAAGTTTTCTAATAACAACCGTAATTTTGTTTCCATGAGAAAGAATTCCATAGAATTATTGGAATTTGGCACACGTTATGTCAATTAGTTTATCATCTATTCAGTCATCTGTAGTAATTGTTTAATATCTTTATATAATTACCGTAAAAATTGATTACATTAAAAAAACAGACAAATGTAAAATAAATTATACCAGAATATACTCCTATGTAATGTGTATCACAAATGTATAAATATAAGAAATAAAATATTATAAATTATCTTAAACACGTGTTTTTTTAAGGAAAAGTGGAAAATCAAAAGATGAAATTCCTAATTATTTGATGCGGAAACCCCACGTAGATGATTTTTTTTTAGAGTTCAAATCGCAATACCAAATTAAAGTTCACTTTATTCAAAGTTGTACGGCACAATTATATGTGTACTTATGTACTACAAGTACACAGCGTACTTCGCAAGTAATATAAGAGATGTAAATGTAGATATATTACTGTGGGCAATATAGTACCTTCAGCATTGTTAATATTAACCACGTATTTATGCCTATATAGTCGTGTTGGTTATATATATTCTATTTTTTAATACGGAGGAGTTTGAAATTTAAGCGCCAAAAAGTAGGCAGTGGACAGTTTTCGGCAAAAATTACGCTAGCGATATTTGATATATCACCATAAGTTTTAAAACTACCGCGAAAAAGTAGCTTTGAAAATTTCCATTCTATAAACGCGTCTTTTCATTTTACTTATCTGTTTAGGTTAGTATTTTGTTACTTATATTGAATTCAGGAATAAAAGATTCATATTGTTTCATATTCATATTGTTTCACAAACATGATATCACTCAATTTAGTAAAATTGGAATTTTTTAGAAAAATTTGAAAATTCCATACATAAATTCCTAATACATTACCCAAGACTTGAGATCTTATACGGCTTACTCCTTTTGGATCCAATGCTTGTCATGTTCTTAACAATCGTGCGTTATCTTAAAATTCAGTATGGCTCCTATGGAAAATACGTACGGGGTTGCCACATTGTGTGAAAATTATGTTCTTAGAATGTTTTAAACTCTAAAGTTGACTATATGAAGAAATGACTAATGGAACATAAGCAATATTTCTCATATATGTTTATTATAGCGTTATGCTACATGGTAGTATTTAATTTAAATATTACAAATTATTTCCATATTTTCGAAATTATACGAAGCCGCTTTTGTTTAAATATAATTTGGAAATGTGACATTTCTTTTTCTTTTAGAATTGATCCTACAATTCACCATAATAAGATTAGTAAACCGATTTATTTATTGACAATAATACTGCAATAATATAATGCAAATAGTGGTACTCTGTATATTAACATTTAGAATATTAGACATAGCTATTGAGGGTTTGAAGGTTTTTCGATTTAAAGCTGACACGAACAAGTACAGCTTAAATACCAATTTATTTGTTGGTGCAGCTATCAACAAAGTGTAGTTTTCATCCCTAATTATTTTAATAAAAACTCATCGTTACAGTTAAAAATAAAAACTTGCTATATTTTTCTGCATTTTTTATAACAATGAAATTATTTACGAATAACACAATACCAGTTAAGCATATATTTGTAAATCTAGTGAAAAAATTTAACTGTACTAATAGAGTATTTACATTACTTCACCACTCTCACATATTCAATGTTTGACTTTGTAACTCCTGTTCTTCTGTAATTACGTCAGCCTTCTTTGATGTTGCTTCAGTTTTCTTCAAACATTTATTGTGGTCTATTTTGAATTTTTCTCTAGATGGTGGACTCATAAGAATACATCTAAAAAGACATTGAAAAGCAAAGTAAATGCTAAAACGTTAAAACGTAAGTATAAATAATCTAGGTAGAGTTCCGCTGCACGTCATTACTATATAAGCATTTAAATCTGCTACCACTTCGTTTAAATTAAAGTTTATATAATTTGCCAGTGCACGCATCATTTATTTTTTTAAATACATTTAAGGTATATTTACGTCAAAATTAAAGAAAAATTCCATCTTTTGGTTGTATAACTAAAAAAAATTGTTTAGTATTTTGTACTTTAATAATTGCTGGTATGGCAAATATCAGACGTTACTATGCTTCGACTTTGGCATAATGCTGTCAAAATCATTAGAGCGTTTGCTTTCCGTCATGTTTTAGTTGCCTACGTTGATTTTTATTCGGAAATGTTCCTTTAAGAACTCATTTACGAGTACAGAGCATATCGAAACACGCCGAAAGTATTGTGCAAACAAGGGGGGAAATGGTTAATTTTTTGATTGTGTAGTTTGAAAGAGCGTAAGAACGGTGGTCCTATGATATCTATAACAGCTATTAGAGAAGTATTTTTCTTTATTTAAAATAAATAAACAAACAACATTAAAAATCTATTACAGCATGTAGCTGCAGCATTAAATATCAGTTTATCAACTGTGGGTCAAGTATTATAAACTGTAAGAGATAACAAGAATCATTGTCTTCGTCAAAAAATAGTAAAAAATAATAGATAGTGATAATGCCAGCCAAACCTCTGTGGAATGTTATAAATTAAATGTATCACAATCGTGAATATAAATATGTACAACGTATAAATATCTACATAGTTTATAATAACTTTTGCGTTAGGTCAACATATTACCTGGCAGTCTCTTCTTGAGCTAACACATGGGCTGAAAAATCCCGGGCCTAACAAAGAAAACACGTTTTTTTTGGTTCAAAATTAGCTTTATTCATCAACGTAATCTCTATCAAGAGCAACGCAATCATTCCAGCGCCGCTCTAACATCTCAATACCACTTTTGTAGAACGATTTATCTTTTGCCTCAAAATAGGCCTCAGTTTCAGCGATAACCTCTTCATTCGTGCGAAATTTCTTACCGGCGAGCATTTTTTATGAGGTCTGCGAACAGCCAATAGTCGCTGGGAGCCAAATCTGGTGAATACGGTGGATGTGGGAGCAATTCGAAGTTCAATTCATGTAGTTTTGCCATTGTTTTGATTGACTTGTGACACGGTGCGTTGTGTTGATGAAACAAAATTTTTTTCTTTGCCATATGCAACCGTTTCTTTGCAATTTCGGCCTTCAAACGCTCCAATAACGCTATATAATATTCACTGTTGATGGTATTTCCTTTCTCAAGATAGTCGATGAATATTACACCACGCACATCCCAAAATACCGAGGCCATAACCTTTCCAACCGATTGTTGTGCTTTCGGGCACTTTGGATGAGGTTCACCAGTTGCTGTCCACTGAGATGACTATCATTTTGATTCCGGAGTGAAGTGATGGATCCATGTTTCATACATTGTCACATATCGACGCAAAAATTCCGGTTTGTTACGTTTAAACATGGCCCAACACTGCTCAGAATTATCAACACGTTCTTGTTTTTGGTCAACAGTGAGCAAACACGGCACCCACTTTGAACAGAGCTTTCTCATAGTCAAATGCTCATGCAATATAAAGCCAATAAGTTCTTTTGATATCTTTACGATGTCAGCTAACTCACGCAACTTCACTTTTCGATAATTCAAAACGATTTTGTGGATTTTTTTGATGTTTTCTGGTGTTACCGCCTCCTTCGGACGTCCACTGCATTCTGCATCATCGGTGTCTCTACGACCACGTTTGAAGTCAGCAAACCAACGTTTTATTGTTGTTTCTGAAGGAGCGAAGTTCCCATAACACTTTTCAAGCCATTGCTTCGCTTGAACGGTATTTTTTCCCATCAAGAAGCAGTGTACAATTAAAACACGAAATTGTTTTTGATCCATAGTTTTGAAAATAACAAAAGTAGCGTGACTCTTAGCAGAATAACGCACAAACTAATGAATAGAATATCATGAAATTTTAACAGCTGTCTTTTGAAGGTTAGTACTAACTGAGAGAAAGGTGACCGCGATAAAACTATCGTCATCTATATGTTAGGCCCGGGACTTTTCAGCCCATGTGTTATGCTGTAGTACTCAAACTTTCAAAAAATTGAGGAGAATGAAGGCAAAAGCTTAGATTTAATTTCCGTTAGATTTAAATTATTAAAAGTAATACGTTTTTTAGATAAATTCATTATTTCAGTTAAGTTGAACTCAGAATTGAACCAAAAAAATTGAGTTCAGCTTAGGCTGAGTAAGATATGGAGTTTGAGGTTAATCTATTCTCTACGATGGAGCTTCCAGTCTAACATGTACCCTATTAAAACAGAAATTTATGAAACGATCAAGCAATAACATATTACTTATTCTAAATATAATGAAGTTTTCTTAATTATCTGAACATCTTAGAACAGAAGGCCGAAAACTATTTGTAATCATCCGAGTAGTTTTGAAATATGGGATGATCATGACTTTTTCTTGCAACAACAATTAAAACTAGGGTACTGTTCAACATACACTGTATGATTGCAGGGGTCCATCATTTTCTCATTGTATTTTAATGTAATTTTAATGAAATAAAAATTGTTTGTACTATTTTCGTTGGTTTTCTCAATTTCTCCCTTTTTGTGATAAATATCTAAGAAAAACTAAGAAATGGCGATTTTTCTTATCAATTTGATCTATATTTTGTTATATATATAATAGTCGAAATTTTCATTTGTCACTTGAATACCTAACAAGTAAGACTAAATAATATTATTTTTTCAAAAATATGAATATCAAATTTTATGGACATACCCATAGGCACATTGTTTATTCTTTACAAGGGCGATCTGAAATGTTTCCGAAATCGGCAAGAGATGGCGCACAAAGGTTGTTTAAGAGTGTGTTTTGTGTAGCAAGTCAGGTGGTTTCGCAAAAATTGATAAAATCGAATTTTGTGTAGCAATAAAGCACTTCTGGATGGCTGGGGAAATGGCCACGAAAATTCGAAATATTTGCCTAGGGGTGCATGGTGGATGTACTCCATTATTTTCGACCATCAGCTTCAGAGTGAGCGAGTTCAAACGTGGCAGCACAAACACAAGTGACGAAATGGTCGACAAGATTCATGATGTCGCTATTGAATCGCCGATTGAAGCTGAAAGAGATAGCAGAGACAACAGGCATCTAGGAACAACGCGTTGACCATAAATTTTGGGTATGAAAAAGCTTTCGACGCGATGGGTACCGCGTTTCCTCACACCGAAGCAAAAAACGAAATCGAGTAACCGTTTCGAAGGAGTGTCTGGCCAGGATCCAACGCAATCCAAGGGATTTCTTCATCCATTTCATAACCGTGGATGAGACTTGCATCAACCACTACATACCGGAGACCAAGGTACGGTCGAAGCAGTGGACATTTCCGGGCGAATCGGCTCCGAAGAAAGCAAAGACCATTCTATCGGCCGGAAAGGTCATGGCGATCATTTTTTGGGATTCCCAATATGTGATCCTCATCAACTATCTACAGAAGGTAAGGACGATCACGTGGCAGTACTAGAATGATTTATTGCCCCGATTCAATGCAGTATTGAAGGAGAAACGGCCTCGTTTGCAGCGGAAAAAAGTGATTTTCCACTACGACAATGCACCGGCTCGTTCATCCCGCATCGTTGTGTTCAACGTTGAATGCGTTGCGCTGCGAATTAGTCTCTCATCCTCCATATCACCGCACCTAGCCCCCAGCGACTTTTTCCTATTCCCAGACCTGAAAAAATCACTGGGACGAAAGAGATTTACATCAAATGAGGAGGTCATCGCCGCTACAGATGCCTATTTTGCAGACCTCGGAACATCCTACGTTTCCGACGGCTTGGAGAGACTGAAGCACCGTTTGAGAAAGTATATTGCTCTTTGACGAGACTACATCGAAAAATAAAAATAAAAAACCACACCAATTCTGTGTTTTTCTTGTCGATACCGGTAACATTTCAGGTCGCGATCGTAATTAGCACAAGAAAAACAAATGAAATATTTTCAGCTTATAGTAAAATTTATGAATGTCTAATTCCAGGATTAACTAAAAAGCATGAATAATTATTGAACTTCAGTATTAATAAAAACAAGCTGCAATATTAATACTACTTATAGCATATTGCATAGGTACGCTTAAAACCATTGAATTATTTGCAAATCCAAAATTTCTATATAACATGCCTACAACTATAACCTAGTTTATTTAATATTATGGGTTATTGTTGTTTGTCAACAAATAAGCGAATTTGCAATGCCAAACTAATAGACATAATTTCGTCATAAATTTTTAATGATGTGCAACAGAATTTATAAAATCTACTATACCTCCGAATAAAAGTTCCTTGTCTTTTAGGCTTAAATGAAAGAATACTGTTAATAACTGCATCAAAATTTGCTTCTAAGTGTTTTGGGTCCATGTTCAACTAAAAATATACATAATACTGTATTTAGAGCATTAAATATATCCTATTATTTGCTTACTCTGCCTAGAATAACTTCTATAGATCCAAAATCTTTCTCAAATTCGTCCTTGATTGCTGTATATTGTATTCCTGTTTTAAATTTATCTACTGCTTCAGCTAAATCCACTTCCAATGTTCCACTTTTTATGTTCGGAAATTTTTTCTTCATTAAACCTCTTAAAACCACCAATTCGGGTAAAATATTGGGATGAGCTAAGATGAATTGGAAATCATGTACGCTAAGGTTGCCACTTTGAAATTGTTTCACTAGGTCAGGACCTCCTACTAGCTGTGCACCAGCTTGCCTTATACCATCAAAGGTTTCCGGATCTTTAGTGAATGCGACAATTGACCTTTCTTCTCCATGTTCAAATTTATGTGGAACTGCGGCAATGCTACTGAAGTTATCTAAAAATTTGTTCTTTTTTTCACCAGCCATATCCAACTCAACTATTAGATGGAGGGGAGCATTAGGTTGGTTATACATTTCAGGATGGTGAGTCTGTTGATGACATTCCACAGCTTCTATAAATTCATACACCCTCCACTGGTAATATTTGTACGCATAGACATCATCTGTGGGTAACCTCTTCCAAGAATCATCCACTTTACGACTAACACGAGCAGCCAGAACCCTAAAGTACAATCATTTTGTTCAGATTTCATTAGGCATAAAAAATTTAAACAGTATAATACTTCGTATCATCCCGCTGATTATGTGGAACAAATCCTACTTTCTCCTCCTCGACCTTTACCTTTTGCTTCTTCCGTTTTTCCCTTGTACCTCTCCTTGCTGCATAATTTCTAGATTGATTTAAAAATAAAGAAGATCCCAAAAAATTCTTAAAAACATTATTGGTAACAGAATTACAATATATACTATGTGATATATTTAAAAAAGAAATGCTTTTGGTTAATAAAGACATATTTGGAAAAAATATCTAATATCTGCAAAAATAAATTCAAATACAATCTAACCCAACCTAACCTAACTTTATCGATAGAGTACTAGCAGAATACAACACAACGTTTAATTACGCTGACATCTATTGACCACTGTGCTTTTTTGTATTAGTGTATATCGGGTTGCCAAAACGAGGTTTAAGGAAAAGAAAACAGTCCACATATACTGAAAGTCTCAGAATTGAATAACAGACAATATCTTCTCCAGTGTTTCGTCGTTTTCTGTACTATTTGACAGGTTTCGTTAACCATGCTGTTAGTTTCATTAGAGCTTTTCTAAAGACTGATGTTGTTTTTTACTCAAAATATACTTTCACGTTACCACATATAGTTGAATCGTATCTGTTCCTGGTTGTATTTATTACATACGTTTATTATCATTCATTATCAGTTATCAGCTTCCAAGTTTATAACGGTCCTTCTTATTAAAACCACGTGTTTTATAATAAATATCTTGTGATTAAACTGTTTTCCTCTGGGTTAAAGGTGTTTCTGCGTTTTCCCATTATCCTTTCTGTGCATCTCTAATACTTCTGTAGTCTACAACAATTTCTTTTGTTTATAATCTCCCCAATTGATCCTTTTTTATAGAGATACATGGTTCAAAGATTTTGTGTTGTATTTGTTTCTTTACATATTTTTTTCTTAATATTCCTTGGAATGTATTCCCTTTTAATTGGCCATCTGTTTGGAATACTTTGCATCACATTTGGCAGTTTTATTACTTGTAAAAAAATGCACGCGCTGTGCTATCTGACGGGATTCATGCTTTGATTAACACCATCATCAAATATACGGAATTTCGCAAATAACATTGTTTTAATCGCAGATTTCTCCGAAATTACTGGATAAGGATACAATCTAGCCTCTACAAAAAATTTTCAGAATGTGGAGTGGCATATAAAAACGATATAATAGACAGGTGCTCTACTTGAAATATCTTACTTGTAGATAAATATCTTAAAAAATTAAAAATATTTTTTAGATTGTGCACTACCTACGTTTCATTCCAGTTTTCTTTAGAAAATAATACGTAGACTTTGCCAAATCGTTGACTCAACCCAGTACGAATTTTAAGATGCATTGAAAAGAACTCACACCAATTCAAAAATATGTTTGTGTTTTATTCTCGTATTTTTGAATAATGGAGAATTTCGTTTTGAAGTAATTGAGTTATTTGAAAAATATAAAACTATGATATTTATCCCAATATGTGGAGTACTATCAAACTTCGCAACACCACTGAAATTATCCACAAAACATTTTCCATCTATGGTGCGACTCACAGCAATAAGAAACTCTCACTCATCAGCCCTTTGCTTACAGAATGAAAGCAATAAAAGGGTTCGCAAAGAAACAAGATCTTTGTGTGGTAAATGTGATATTATTCTTTGCGTCATTACGTGTTTTAGAATTTATGTTTTACCGTTGTAAATTTTGGCCAATACTTTATTTTTTAACATTTTTATCTTTTCAAGTTTTTTAGTTGCTCCAGTTAATTCGGTTAAGCGAGGTAAGTATAATAACGTTAGACTTTTTCTCATAAAGCAACTTACTTTGTTTTTTTTTCAAGATTTGTAAATGTTCTTTTATATTTTAAGAAAATAGAAAATAAAAAAAATGTGAAAAATTTATAATTTATGTATTCTGCCTAATCAAGTAAACGTAACTTTTACGTATATGTGTAATTGCATTGCACAAGAAAGTGGAATAACATCATTTGAATTAAAGATATCCAGAGTATTTTTGTTTTTAATGTAACACGAATACATCTCATTACTACATGGAAAAAGTCTATTGAATTTGAAACAGCCATAGATACCAGTGAACCTAGTAGATATTATATGTCTATACTGATAGAGAGGATGTTTTATCTTTAATGAGGCCGTAATAAAGTAATAATCATTAATAATAAAGCGTATTAATTCAATAAGCATAGCTATCTAATCACGTAGCTAAATAGAAATCATTTATTTAGACTAAAATCAAAACGCTATCTTCGATTTTACTACGTGATGTAGAGAAGCTAGATTACATCTCCAATAAAGGCTTACGTTTTTATTCAATTTTCGATAGAAATAATCATAAAACATTATCCTGGTTGCAATAAAGATCTTCATTTCTTTTTATAATAAACAACTGCACTTTCTTCTGATTTAATACATCTCTCATGAAAAGCATACATTATACCATTATACACCTTATTGAAAAAGCAGCCGTATTAAAATTGCTTATATACATAATTTAAATGCCGTGTTGCTTCAATGTATGATGTTTGTTAATATCGCTACATTAATCTTTTTGTTGTTTTACGAGTAGGTTATCGGTGCTATTTGTGTTTTATGTTTTTGACGTGGTAGGTTTTCCGGTTTAGCGTTTTGTCGTAGTTACTTATTGCTCGCTTAATATTCTAATATTTATTATTACCAAATTTAAATGTAGCTGATTTCTATTTGAGATCACAACTAAAACACTTCGTCCAGAAATTAGAGTGTATTCAAATGACGGAGGTAACGACGGATAACGAGATGAACGATATGCGAACCTGTTGCGCACTGCGGTTACATCAACCGCGTATGATAGAGTGAGAACAACCAAGTAGGGCGAGTAAGGCAGTATTTCAACGGGACTGGTGTTGCATGGATGATTCGACTAATTTTATTGAGCAAGCGTCTGGTTCTCATTTATAGCGCGCGTATGTTGCGGTTTTAATACAAAAGTCAGCTAGTTCCCCTAAAACGGTACAGTAAAATAATTGCGCGTAATTTGTTAGTAACTATGAAGCATGGATATTCCGTTTTTTTTTCCTGTAGATTGAAATTTCGTTTAGCAAATAGTGTTACTCGCATATTATACGTATTGTAATGGAATTGAGGCCTCTGTTCTCCTCAAGAACATACCCATTTTTTTAATATATTTGCTACACTTACCTTTCTTTAAGCTCATTTGCTATAATTATGGTTTCCTTTAATTTAATTGTATTGTTAGAGGGAATGCAAGGTTGGACTCCCTCTAAAATCGGATAGCGCTCTCTAATATAATATTTAATTACTAAATATCCCTTTCGTCCTTATTATGTAAAAAATCCCGTTCTTAAAAAAAAGAGTCCCTTAAACAACAGGAAAAGAAAATAATGAAATTATCCTATCAAAAGGTTATATCACAAAAGTCAATGTCAAATATATTTAACATAGACGCATATCCACACGACACCTAGCGAAGATCACATCCAAGACCTACATCCCCATATCTGTAAACACATGGTAGATGGTTTCGTTGTCATGATGACCCTACTGTAGTCATTTGCCGAATAATATCTGGATCTAGTAGCGGTTTACGACCGTAATCGGGACTCGACACGCGGAACAACTGACGAATAGCGTCGGTATAAAAATTCCGAGTATCAACAGTGTTTGTACGCTCCGTATTTATGCGAATTTCGCATATTATTGTGAGAAAATTACCTCAAAAGTTATATAAAAGTTGTAGTGGACTTCGCCACAATTATAGTTCCCGAATATGGGGTGAAACACTAACAGAACATCTCCGACATAACCTTCCGTCGTCAGCGCGAAGATAGGAGATTTCGTGCGTGAGTACAGAGAGTAAAAGACTTCATCCTTAGTAAAGTAACTTATTAATTTAAAATTTAAAATACGGAATTTATTAGCTAGCAAGGAATTCCGATATGTATTTTGTCGAGCACTTTCCGATGTAAGTCATATATTCTAAGTTTGATAATATACAGTAGAACCCGGTTATAACAACTTCGGCTGTAACGACACTCCTTTTTTAGCGTCAAATTTTAAGCGGTTCCGTACTTTACTATTCAAACGTAGGGGAAAAACCCGGTTTTACCTAATATAACGACAAATATTTACCACTTGAGGTATGTATTTATATTATCACTTATGGCTCAATTCCCGGTATTTGCCTAGCCTGCAACCGACCGTTCGGGGATTCCAAGGATATTACCGTTCGTTGAATTAAGATTTCTTGCAATTTGCCTGGCCTGCAACGTTCGACCGTTCGGGGATTCCAAGAATATTACCGATTCTTGCAATGCGCCAGGCAAAGTTCATAAGAAATTTCCTCAATCGGCATTTGAATCGTGCGAGTGAAACATCGAGATTTCTTTATCGAAGATGTCAGGTTTAAAGCGAAAAAGTTTAAGCGTGAACGACAAAGTCGCGATAATCAAAGCAGTCGAAAGTGGAAAGAAGAAAGCGGACGTGTCTCGCGAATTTGGGTTAGTTAATTCTACGATTTGTACAATTGTGAACGATAAGAATAAAATCATGAATACCTATGTGAAAGGGAAAGAAAAATAAAAAAAAAATCGATCGTGCGAAAAAGTTGAAATCGACGAAGCGCTTATTACGTGGTTTAAGCAATGTAGAAGTGCAAATTTACCCGTTAATGGACCACTGCTTATGCAAAAGGCCGAAGAATTTGGAAGTTTATTGGGAGACACAAATTGTAAGTGCAGCAATGGGTGGCTGGAGCATTTCAAACGGAAACATCCAATAACGTTCGGAAAAGTGAGCGGTAAAACGAAAAGTGTTAATATGACAGAAGCAGAGACGTGGCTAAGACAAGATTATGAAGACAATGAAATTTACAATGGCGACGAAACGGGAAATTAGCCAAAGAACGGTTGACTGCATTTGTGTGTGCTAATATGACCGGTACGGAGAAACGTAAAATTCTTGTCATAGGAAAGTCAAAAAAGCCACGCTGCTTCAAAAACATAAAAACACTCCCAACAAATTACTGCGCAAACAAAAGAGCATGGATGACTTCAGAAATCTTTGAAAATGAAATTCGACAATAGGAACTTGCGGTTAAAGGTAAAAAAATCTTGCTTTTAGTAGATAACTGCCCAGCACATCCATCATTAGTCCACTTAAAAAATATTAATTTGGTGTTTCTGCTCCCAAATTGCACTAGGATCCTTCAACCAATGGACCAAGGCGTAATAAGAAGCTTAAAATGATTTTACAGAAAATTTCTTCTGCAGAAAATTATTACGGGTATGGGCAAGAACACAGTTTCACTTCTCGACGCGTTGGACTTTTTAGAGAAGGCTTGGCATAGTATAACCTCTGAGACTATAGCAAACTGCTTTAGTCATTCAAGATTAAGGAATAATCCAGTTTGTCACAACTTAAATGAAGATGACGTTCCGTTATGTGAGCTTATTAAGAAGTGGCAGCAAAATCAGGGTGACGAAAACCAGTTTTGTTTCGACGACTTTGCATCCGTGGACAGTTGCCTCATTACGCCGGGAATGCGTTCGGATTCTGATATCGTGGGGGACATAAAACAGCGGGATAACGAAAACGATAATGAAATCGAAGAGGAAGAAGATTCATGCGACGAAGCAGAACAAACGACAAACGAAGAAGTCCTAAGTGCCATAACACTTTTAAAAACTTATTATAGACAGCGAGAAACGTCACCTCAAATTATTGATAAAGTGCGAGAATTAGAAATGGATATAGAAAAACAGTTTTGACGTGTGAAAACTGTGCAACGGAAAATTACAGATTTCTTTCATTCGACAAACAAGTTAGTATGTACCTACATGTGCAAGGTTATATGGTTAAGTACATTAAATTAATTAAATTCACATATGTGTCTGTTTACCGTAATTCTTGTATGTAAATAAGGAACTTGCAAAAACTCCGCCTATAGCGTCACCTTGTTATAGCGTCAAAAAATTCGCAGTTCCGTGACTGTCGTTATAACCGGGTTCTACTGTATTGTTCATTTTTTATTTAACCTAATCTAGTTTTCATTTATTTAATTCATTTCATTAATGTCTCTTAAATTTACAACAATATAAGCTAAATCCCTAATAGAAGAACTTACTCGTTAACTTTTCCGAACCCTGACAGAAAATATCACTACAGTATATTATAATGCGAGAAAGAAATTGTTACATTAAGCATTAAACAGTCATTTTCTATATTTATTTATCAGTTTATTTTTATTATTGATCACAATGCCAGCTCTTATAAAGGAGAATATTGGAAATATTCGACTGTCTAGACATATTTCATGTAACTTTATTCAGAATTCCATGGAATGGTTTTATACAGCGCTAACATTCAATAGGTACAAATCTGACCTTCTTTCACCCAATATCTTTGTTATCTACTTGGATCTTCAGAAAGCTTTTAATCAAATCGATTACCATATTCTCCATCAGAGGCTACAATCGTATGGCTTTTGGAAGCGGTTGTTTTCTTTACTGAAGTCGTATATGTTCAATTGAGTATTACCAAGTATACTACAGAAATGTCATTTTATCCAAATTAGCTGTCACTTCCGGATAACGCAAGGATTTAATCTCGGACCCCTACCGTTTCTGTTGTTTATTAACGATAGTGCTGAAATTGGTAAGTGAGAAATTTTAATGCATGCAAATGATCAAATTATCCTCATTTATTGACAACCCAACAAATTGTGAATCACTTCAAAGTTATGTCATATCATAATATATTTCTGAGTGATGTGGAACAAACAGATTTTCCTTGAATAAGAAGAAGTATACTACCGTGACTTTTACTAAATGACAACAACTTCTTTGTTTTCCATAATCTAAAGATCTGTGAATTCTTTTTGATCCGTCCTTGTCATTCACTGATCATATAACGCATGTAGTGCCGAAATCATACAAAATATTGTGTATAGTGTTCAATACATACGCATTTCTGTTAATGTTCGTTTATGTATTATTATCCTTTTGTATTGTGAATTCATGTACCATGCATTGTGAATAATTTTTTTATTGTCATGTATACTGTTCTATTTCCCATACCTTAGCGTTCAAAACCTGCTGAAAATAAATACTTATGATTGTTATTATTAAACAGTACTGTTTATTGATAGATCTTCGTTTCTTTAATTTGTATATGTTTAATGACGTCTTTTCAAACGGCCTCATGTGTAATTAGATATTTTGCACCAAATTAATTAATGAAACGGATTTCTCTTTACAGTTGATAATGCACTCTCCAGAGGTTATGTATTCTTAAGGTCACAATATATCACTTTTAAAAACATAATGTTATTTATGTGATAAATTAATCGCTAACGCTGCATATTACAGTCATTTTTCTATCGAAAATTTTATGAATTAACTAAAAATAATAATGCGCAATCTTTACGAGAGGTTTATACATCAACATGCTAAAGCGAAACCGTTAGCGGTTAAGTAAGTGTAACTTCCCAAGATTCGCAAAGAATTGAATTCTAATTTGTTAATTTTTAATTAAATTTTGTTATGTATATTCTTTAGACTTAATTAGCTGGTCATAATTTGTTTTAACAAAAGTAGATAGTTGATACTTTCACTAAGAAAATAAATAACATCAAATTCAATAATCTACGTGAACTATGGTTTTCTAACTAAGGATTAAATCGGTAAGAATGTGGCACCAGAATGAAGGCGATGGATCATCTTCATTACCTGCCACAGTGCAGTGCGCGATTAATTTTTTACTTAATAGATATTTGTTAGATCTCTACTAGGTAAAGGTAGGTACAAAAGAGAATTAAAGTACATAAAAACTGAAGCGATCTACAATGGTCTTTCTTCTATTGCTGCTGATCGTCTTTAACGAAAAGTCCAATATATACAATATATCAGAAATATTATGACTTTGACCCCAAAAGACATCACTAACAAGGAATTTTTAAAACTACTTTTCCATTCAGCAATAAAAGAATTAAGTAAAATTTTCTGCGAAGAATATATAAACATTTCTTTCGTGTTAAGTAATACTTTTAGACACTTCTGTTTTGTTAAACCAGTATAATGTAGCAGAGGATACGATAAAATCCGGACACATCGAATTAAAAAATCCTAAGCTACATAAAAATGTGAACTTTTTTAAAGAATTAGATGTGTATTAAACCATATTCATAAAAAAGGAAACTTGTTTAACAAAGAACAACCTCCTAACCACATTTATTGTGGTACAATGATACTAGATAAGTTCCAATGCACGTCTTAACGCACGTCATACATATAATCAAATGACGTGATAAATAAGCAATGCGACCACACAAATAAATTGCAAGTATTTTATATTAGTACATAATTATAACATAATACTTAATAATCAAAGTAAATATCAATGGATAACGCAACACACTGTTTTTTAATACAAACGCTGATTTTATGAAAGTTAAAAATGTAAAAGAAATACTTATTTACTTAATTATTATGTTTTCCATATCGCAGTACTTTTACGTTGCTGTTATTGGCTATATTTGGTGAAATATAACGTGGTGGGTTGTCTTTGGTCCGGACATTTTAAATATTGATAGTTCATAGACTAGGTTACATTAATATATTAGGTTAGGTTTGATAGCGAGCTTATGTGTGTGTATTCGGCAACGACGTAAAAACCCGACGCCACGATTTGTAAAAACTTTAGAATAAGAACATCATAATAAGTAGAAAAAAGAAGAATCGAAAAAAAATACGAAAGATCGCAGGAAAACACACTTTATGACACGGGCCGATCGCACCGGCTTTAATTAAAACAGTTCATATGTGTCGTGGAAAAGAGGAGACCAACAAAACGAATGGCAAATAAAAGAAGCGAAAGTAAAAATGCAGAAAAGAACCGTTCATCATCGCAATGTTGGCGTAATTGAACTAAGTTGTAACGCATGTCTTACGCGTAATGTGAACAGTCTACAAATCGGATAATGTTAGCACGATCAGTAACAACTAATACTTAAACTATTGAAAGTTGTAATTTTTTCTAATCTATCTAGGTTCGTAATTGCTACGCCAATGCAATTTTCTAATGGTTTACTAGATAATAGACCGAGTTTGGTGGCTAACTACTTTGCGCGCTTGCCTATTAGCCTCGCAGTCGTGGATTCGGATGCCGGGGCTGTTTCTGAGGGTTGAAGTTTTCAGTAGTTTTCCCAACTCCATGACGAATACTGAGAATGGATATCTTAAGATGCACCACAGATGCAGGCGTAATAACAATAGATTTTTTTATATCTGTTGTCTCGTCCATGCATAACCTCAGATTTTTCAACTCTAATTTAATGTCATACAACATGCCTCCAACATACTCCGATTTGGTAACTTCCACTTAGGATTATATTATATATTCTAGAAGCGGAGAAATGATTTTTGATTAAGAAGAGTAAATGTTTAAGTTACACGTCATCTACA
Source organism: Trypoxylus dichotomus (assembly GCA_023509865.1). Classification (NCBI taxonomy): domain Eukaryota; kingdom Metazoa; phylum Arthropoda; class Insecta; order Coleoptera; family Scarabaeidae; genus Trypoxylus; species Trypoxylus dichotomus. Next base: position 24,057,303 of record CM042081.1, on the reverse strand, counting down.
CAAATATTAACATAAGATAAAATCCTTTTTTCAGTCCTGAACTACTTTGTTACATTGGCATTGTGCACTGTTGACGTATCTCCTGCAGAGCATTTTACCTCAACACAGTAATAATTTATTTCAAACTGAACATATTATTTTTCCACCATTGTATTTTGAATCTATAAATTGTTGTTTTTTTAATCCTACGCACGTTCAACATAAATAACAATGCTAAAAGGTTGGCATCTAATAGCGCAGTGCACCACTACTAACAGATGTTTAACTACTCTTCATTTAGAAAACTTAATTAAATGACAAGAAATTAACTACCTCCGACGCTTCGCCAGAGGCACTACACCGAATGTTCTCAACTTAAATGTTCAAGATGGACGCAAATCTAACTATCTAAAAATACTCTAACTTAGCCTAATTAAACTAGTGGTTCCCCGCTTAGCTATGTACATTTGCACTCCTAACCCTGCGGAAGTAATAATAATAATAATAATAATAATAATAATAATATTTAATGCCCAACAGATACAAATATCCAATTACAAGGCAATGTTAAATAATGTACACATGCAAATATAAATAACATAAAATTAAAGTATGTCAAATTAGAAAACTTAGTAACTAGTTGCTTTAATTTAAATTAAAAAAAAATAGTTTACCAGTGGTTAGCAAAAAGAGAACGGAAAAAGTATTCAACTAAGTGTAACGCACCCGCGGTCTACATACCGTCAAAAGGGACGGTAAAGTGCAGGTATGTATATCCAACTCGGCAAACTCCACAGAGTTGAAATTGCTACACAATCTGTGTATTGGGGACCTGATGGCGATGTTTGTTCTAGGTGCGAAACAGTAAAAAGTATTTGTTTGCCTAGATCCTGAACGTGGTACAATGAAGTTGATTTTACTCAACAACTCAGGGACATCAAGACCATTATGAAGTAAAGTAAATAGGAATTTACACTCAGCCTGTTTTCGACGTAGTTCTAATGAATCAATATTAAATGCCTCTAGCAGAGCACTGTGGCTAAATCCTTGTATCAGGTAAGTATTAAATTTTTTAAAGTACAAGAACTTCAAACATCTTCTCTGAATCTGCTCTAGAAGATGTATCTGATAGATGTACATAGGTGACCAGACCAGGACGCATACTCCAGTCGAGACCGAACAAAAGCGAAATAAAGAGGAAGAATTGCTGTTATAGAAGCAAATGGTCGTGTAACACGTATAATGAATCCTAACATACTCAACGCTGATGTACAAATACTGGATATGTGCTCCATAAAGGTCAGTCTTGAGTCAAAGACGACGCCCAAGTCTTTCATAGAGGTCTCCCTAGGTAAAGAAGATCCAGCCAAGTGGTAGGTATATATAATTGGAGTCGTCTTACGAGTGTAGGTGACAATTTTGCATTTGTTTACATTAACTGTTAGTCTGTTGTTGACACACCACGTGTGGAATATATCGAGTTAGCTTTTGCAAATGATTGCAATCCTGAGAATTATAAATTGTTGAGTACAACTTCAAGTCATCTGCGTATAACAACTTTGGACAGTTCAGTTGATAGCACAAATCATTTATATATATGAGGAACAGAAGTGGACCCAAGTTACTCCCTGAGGAACTCCAGAGCTCGGCGCAAGTAATCAGACTCAAATCCCATGTATGTCACAAATTGCTTTCTATCAAGAAGATACGATTGGAATAAAGACAAAAGAAGACGAAAATCCAATATTGTCCAATTTATTAATAAGCACGGTGTGGTCGATTCGATCAAAAGCTTTTGTTAGGTCAGTATACACAACATCTACCTGTCCACCGGCATCAATACTATCAGATAGGTATTGTGTAATTGTAACAAGATTAGTTACCGTAGATCGTTGAGCAACGAAACCGTGTTGGTCATTTTGAAATCCAGCGTCTAACTTGAGCATAAATATACTTGTACAAACATTTCTCAAAAACCTTAGCAAAATTATTTAATAACGATATGGGACGATAGTTGGAAATAACACACTTCTCACCATTTTTTAAAAACAGGCACCAATTTGGCAATCTTCCACACAGACGGGAAGGTGGATGTTTTGAGAGCGAGATTGAACAAGTAGCAAGAGGAGAAGCAAATATATTTGCACAATCCCTAACAAAAAAGGCCGGAATGTCATCACTACCCGCCGTGCAATTATTCTTTAAGGATTTCATAGCACACACCACATCCATCTCAGTTACAGAACCTAGGTCAACCATAGTAGCGCACGAAGCAATTGGAGCAATAGGCGTTGGAGCAAATGAAGGAAAGGTACACCGATTGGAAAAACTCCGCAAGGCGCTCACTATGGAAGGTGGGTCGTTATACGTATTGCCGTAGTCGTCCTTCATAGTTCTAGGAATACCTCCCCATCCCTCCGAGATCGCACAAACTGCCAAAAATGTCTAGGATCGGTTGAAATGGAGAATTCAGCGCTCTGAATAAAGTTCTTATATAACCGCCTAGAATCTGTTTTCAGCATCCTTCTCATATCTTTGAAAGCATTTAAATCGCTTAAGCATCCTGTTCTTTTATACATCAATCGATAATGATTTTTGAGTTTGATGTTACTAATGTGATCACGCGTGAACCACTGTGGATAATTTGTATGCACACTGGTTTTTACGGGGACAAACATATCTAAATTTTTATAGATTTCAGCATAAAATGCAGAACAAGCGTCATCTATACTGGTATAATTGTAAATAAAATTCCAATCTGTAGTTAATAAAGAATCATACAAGTTAATAAAGTCTGCTCGCTTAAAATTATACACTCTTTTGTCCTTATTACCACACATATTGCTATATCGTGACGATGGAATTGATAGGCACAGCGCTAGAGCAGGCTAAGTAGTCCGCTCCCTATCTTTTCTTAAGAATCATATTTACGAGAGGAGGTCCAGAAGTTCGTGGAATGGAGGGAATGGAGTGGGGATAGGGACGCTCGCTAGGTGTCATTCTGATTGGCGACTCATCATTAGTATATAAGTTAACTTGCAGCCTTATAGCGACAGTTGTTTACGAATAGTTACCTGCTAAACGAGTCAATCCGAAAGAAAACTGAAACTATGGAGGAAATTGAACACCGTGGTGTGATAAAGTTCCTTACAAAGCAAGGAAAGAACGCTCAAACCATATTGAATGAAATGGCAACCGTTTATGGGGAACAGTGCCCTAGTACATAAATCAATGATCTATAAGTGGCATGGTCTTTTTAAACATGGTCGGGAGTCGATTGAAGACGACTCCCGCTCAGGACGGCCAGTTGATGCCACCACATCAGACATCGTCGAAAAAGTGCAAAAATTTCTACTGCAAGATGCCCGTTTGAAGAAAAAACAATTATCTGCATTAGTTGAAGTATCAGATACCACCATTTTGCGTATCCTACATGACCACCTGGGTATGACAAAAGTCAGTGCAAGATGGGTACCGAGAATGCTCACGCCGCTGCAGAAACAGAAGCGCGTCTGTGCGTCCAAACAATTTTTGGAGCTGTGTGGAGACAAACCTGCATAGATTTTGGAGCGAATAGTTACCAGAGATAAAACATGGGTTCATCACTTTGAGCCTGAGTCTAAACAGGGGTCCATGCAATGGCATAAAAAGGATACACCACCGCCAAAGAAATTCAAAGTGTCAGAATCGGCTGGAAAGTTGATGGCTACTGTTTTTTTGGAATTGTGAGGGGATATTATTGATTGATTACAAAGAAAAAGGTAGGAGCATAAACGGAGAATGTTACACAGCGACATTAAAAAAGTTAAAGAAGGCCATCAAGGAAAAACGTAGAGGAAAATTGACCAAGGGTGTGTTGCTCTCGCAAGACAATTCGCCGGTTCAGAAGAGCAAAGTTGCAATGGCTGCTCTGCACAAGCATCAATAGTCCATCCACCCTACAGTCCAGACCTGGCACCTAGTGATGAGGAAAGGATTTACGTGGAAGAAAGTTTTCTGACGACAATGAGGTAAAGGAGGCAATGAGAAAAATTAATTCATAGATCTAATAAATGTATTGTGCTTAGGGGTGCTTATATTGAAAAGGAAAAATAGATTTATTGTTTTATTTTATTTAAAACCCTTTCATTCCACGAACTTCTGGACCTCCCCTCATACAACAATGTTCTCGAATATCTCAATTACAAAGAAGAATGGTTTCTTCGCTTCGTCTTCCCCAAGGTTAGTTCTCTGCATGGTCCTCCCTTCGGTTCGAAAGGGCCCCCAGCGGTCCTTAAGGATCGTCCAAGTGGTCCTCTCCCTCCTCCAGGGTGGGGTGCCAGTCCCTCCGTCATTGATCGCTTCTCAGTGGCTACAACAGGTTCTAGCGTATCCGCTTCGCCTCTTCTGCTTCAAGGTTGACTCGTCCAAACGCTCATCCCTTCAGTTCAAAAGGACCCTAAGCATTCCTGGCGGCTCGTCCGGGCTGTCCTCTCTTTTTTCCAAGATAGTGGCTTGCCGCCGTGATAGCTTTCTGAAATGACAGAAGAAAACCAGAAGTATCTACTGACGAAATTAACCTGCATAACGCGGGTGCCTTCCCCATTAATTCGTTTGAATTGCCTTAAACAATACAGATGTGTACATGTATATATTGGATACTCAATGTATCAAATAATACCGTGGATCTTCGTCTAGTTATCCACTCTGGCATGGGGGAAAGTCCCGCTGCAAAAAGAAACTGCGCGCACCACGAATCCCAGATCCGGGGGTCCAACGACACCGCAGAGTCGCAAGCTCTATCCCGCAAGACGCCCACGCAGAGCTTCCAACCTCAGCCTGCAGGCCCCGAAGCACGCCTAGTGACGTGAAGTCCAGCGCCATCGACACGAGGCCCAGAACGTAGCGACGCGATGTTTAAGTACTGTAAGCGGAGACTTTAGTTCGACACCCGTCGTTTGCATATATTCGTACATATTCGTAGACCCTGGTGGAAAAATTCGACGTCCCTAAAGATGTGTCATAAAATAATTTCTCCATACGCAATGAAACATTTTCTTGTTTCTAATTTTGTAATCCTTAAAGTAATTCTTATTTTCCAATAGAACGAAGTGATATCGATCGTTATGATATTATATGATGCCATAATAAAACACTTCAGCTGCGCTTCAAATTAATAGCATAATTGAATTTAGAGTTTAGAAACGATAGTTAAAGAATTATATTTTTATTGTAACATAACAAATACCGCTATTTTAACTTTATCAATAATACCCAGAATTAGTTTTTATTATATTGCTCACTTGACACGAATTTGAATTTAATTCACATAAAAAAGATAAAAAGAACAAGTACTTTAATTAGTATGTATTATATCGAACCTATAGGGATATGAAATATTTCAGATAAAATACGATTATATGAGTTTTTTTCTATGAAAATATCTGTCACGATAAGTTGGTAAGTGTGGTAGATACACGTCTCGTTTGGAGTAGGTTAGCTATTCTGCTTAGTTTAGAGAGCGAATGGTATTAGCAGACAGACAAACAAAAAACGACTTTGAAGTGACCTGATTCATCGAACAATGATCCTAAACTTTTCGTCCAAATAGATCGAATACAAATAGAACATACAAACAAATATTTATTTTATGACATTGGCCTCTATAGCGCGTATAATTAGAAAGAGATCAACATACTTTATCGAATAAGGAATTAGCAATACGTTTTTGCAGTATGCCACTCTATCAATGAACATCTAACTTCTAAAATTGATAAAATAACAAAACCATGTTATTTTTATAACCCATCCAATAATACTCACATATATATTATTTCTTATATATTGAACAATTTTAGTAGTGTTCTTTGATTGTAACTAATCATAGTTTTTTTATTTTGTATTGCATTCATTAGATGATTCCATAAATAAGTAACAGGAACACGTTCAATTAGCGCTTCACATAAACTTATTTTTGTCAATTTCAATACAAATAGACATATTTAAGCGCAAAAATAATTTCAAAACATAGTATGAAGTTGTTTCAGACAATAACCGAAGATTTTGAATTACCCACCAACGGAGAGGTTTAGTGATGTGCCGTTGGCAACATTGTGTCCGGCATAACCACATGTTTTTGGATTGTCAGCATCTCGTATAGTTCTTGTATTATTGTTATTAGACTGCAAGATGTTTCGGTGTTCGTAGTGACTATTGCATTATACGAAACTTTTGCGTGAAACTCGGAATAACTTTCGCAGAAACATTTCATTCATTTTGAAGCAAGCTTGCAGGGGTGATGCTGTGGGTCGTACGAAATGATATGAACAGTTTACAAAATTCAAAGGTGTTCGTCAGTCAATTGAAGTTTCCCTTCGACCAAGGAGACTTTTGCCTTCAACTGATCACGCCCACGTTAAGCAAAGTAAGGATGTAGCATAGTTTGACTGTCGGAGAACTTGAAGAAGGCGTTTAGATCTCAAAAGGGTCGTGCAATGACATTTTAACCAAAAAACGGAATATGCATCGGATTGAAGCAATGTTTTAAATTTTAATAGTATTGTGTGTTCCTAATTTTTGCCACACAGTCGAACAGTTAACCGTGAGTACTATAAAAATGTTTTACAATGGATTATGCGAACGAATTTGCAAGAAAGAGATCAGAACTGTGGTGAGAGTAGCTCAAGATACGTACTTCGCCGCAATAGTTCGTCAGGCCTGGCTTCCTCTGTTTTTTTCTTATTCGCGAAATTGAAAGAAGCCCTAAAACGATGCCGTTTTGAGACCATTGATGACATTAAAACGAATTCGTTATAGACATTGATTCAAACGATATTTTACGAAATGGAAACATCTCTGGGAAAAAAGAGTGTGAACAGGGGATTAATCTACAAGATTAATAATAAAAGTTCAAACAATAAATGTTCGATTAGTTTTAAATTTACGTCGTCTGTATAAAATTTAATTTTAAACCCTATACAAATAAAAGTTTTAATTCAAGGTGGTTATTATCCTTTATGCGTAGTATTTAATTATGCTTTAGTAACTTTATAGTAACAATTTCATTATCATATGTTAGCCCTTACATTAGGAGCACTAGGAAACTATAGCAATTCCGTAGAAACAGGTAAAAATGATTTTTCTCTATTGCTCTATTGATAACTATTAAAATAAATAAATGCATGCATGTAGATCGCTTAGTATTCGGTGTGACTTCCTCCGATTTAATAACAGTAACTATTTTTTGGACATGCTTGTCTACTGACCAATTTTATTTTATCACTATTTTCTCCCACTCTCTTAATATTTTCATTAATTCTTCTTTATATTTTCAAAGATAGCACGTTTTTTTAAACATTCCATACTGTTCGGATACAACTGAACGAGATTCTATTTTGCATTTTACATTTCTAATGTTGCAATTCATTTACTTGTACTTTGTATTCATTTTATACAGGTATATTTTAGTATATCGCTTGCTATTGTAACTAAATCTATATGTAATCTCCATGTAATTAGTATTGAATGACGATTGCAAGGACTGTGTGGATGTACAATTCACAGGTATAGCAGTAAACTCCACTCACACAAATTAATTAATTATGCGGAACGCAGCGTTTCGAGAGCAAGTGGGCTCCCATCGTCGGTAACACGGTTGACAATGGGAGCCCACGTGCTCGAAACGCTGCGTTCCGCATAATTAATTAATTTGTGTGAGTGGAGTTTACTGCTATACCTGTGAATGGTAATTAGTATTGCTTAATCTACGTAAAAAATGCTGACCTAGTGGAAATCTAGGCAATTACCCCGATCTGCTAAGTTAAGGTTCTATTCAATGTCATTCCATTGTGCTAATACTCTTCTCATCTTACATTTCGTGCAGTATTACTGTTTTCCAACTATTGCTATGACATCATCACCGGATTCCTAGAACCATCATTTACAAGAACAGTCAGGTAGTTTTATGGTTGCTCAATAATGCAAAACCGAATTTGTGACCAATTCAACAATTCTACACTCAGTACTTCAGTACATAGCATAAGTTCAAAGAGAACACAGACTAACTTCATTCAGCACAGAACATAAACTTAATATCCTAGCATAACTTTATATAGTACACAACATAAGTTTAACAGAATACTTCAACAGAGTAAGACCTCAAGTTTAACACATTTAGAATAGTCATAAGTAGAGACCGGATTATATGCAAACTGCATATATTTTATTTTATCTATTTATTATAATTTACGTCTAGTTCTAGATGTCTTACACTGATTAAAGTTAATCAACGCTAATTAACTTTAATCAGTATAATACATCTACATATAGACGTAAAATATAATAAATAAATAAAATAAAATATATGCACTTTACATATAATCCGGTCTCTAGTCATAAGTTACAATTCGGCAGCATTGATCACATATTCTACGAGTTTTCTTTGACCAGAAGAAATTCAGAAGCACTTAAAGAACAATCACGAATTTGTAAAGCAAAGATTGTACGAATAATGCACTAATTTGTTTCTCCTAACGGTGTACACCTGATAAAACCAAAACTAAAAACCAAGTCGAGTTACCGAGACCTATACCGGAATCATCCAGACCAGCAGGCCAAAACACATGCGTCTTCCGTTGGATTTAAGAGAATTTCCGGGCCAATCTAGTAGTGGTGAATGTAGCGCTTTTTGACACGGAGCATTTTATGTATAAATATGTATAGGCTGTTAGTTTCATCTAATCCTTCAATATGTGATAATAAAAACGCTTTTGTATTGTTTTTGGTCCATAGTTCCCTTTACAAAATATAGTATCTCTGGAATTTGTGTTGTAATATATGAAAGTAAAAGTTTTACCGTTTTCGTTGTATAGTCTTCTTTATAACTTGTACCTTCACTAATATACTGACGATCCTCTGCTACAACTTCAGTTCTTGATTCACCACTAAATTCAGTCCAGAGAAAATAAAAATCAGAAATTTTCAAAAAATGACATTTGGGAAGTTATTACACGAAATATTTATCATTGTCTTTTTTAATTTGAAGGCAGCCGGCTTTCTTGCATTTTGTTCTTTCTTTCTACCAGATGCCTATATTTTAGTCTAGTTCTGTATTACTCTCCCCAACTTGCTCAAATGTATATCATTACACCCAGTTTGGTCATGATGTAGTGAATAGCTTTGAGGAATAGCATACGGTTTTGTGTTGCTATTTTATAACTTTGCGGTTATGTCAAACTGATGTCACCTTTTTCTTTTTTATATATATAAAGGAATTAAAGTATTTTACATTTATTTTTTTTTAGAATTAAGAATTTTCGTAAAAGATTTTGGATATATATATAATAAAATTATACCTTTTCTTTTTCCATACGTCTTTATTTATAAGATTCTAGAAACAACAGAAAGGGAAAGCAAAAACGTTACCACAATTTTTTTACATTAAAAGTCGAAGTATTATCACTAACAGGAGTAAAATTATCCAATAACGATTCTGCATCATGTAGGGCATTTGCTAAATAAGCTGAAGTACCAATTACAGGTGCTAGCGCGTGTAATGGTAAACTGGAAAAAAAATAATCTACAAGACATTCTATGAACTTCCAGTTAACATAATTCATCCATCGACAGATGTGGGTGGATAACTTTCACGAAATTCATACCTGAGGTGGAATGATCGCACTGAAATTCGGCAAACTAATTGCAAACATTACGTTTGTATGGTGCTTCATCCTCCAAAACAAACGTTAATTTATAAACAAAACTACTCTTTTGAATGCTGTGCAAACAACATCCGTTCACTTGTGTGCGAATTGTCAGCTGGATTATGAGTTAGAAATATCAAATTTCACAAATGTGACAATTGAGAATCGTAGGTACCTCTTAAACTACTAGATTTCAAAAGTAACATTCATGTAGATTATTAAGAGTTGAGTTATTTAGACCCACGGTGAAATAATTTAGATAATCCACTATAGCAGAAGTACTGCCGGAATTACGATCATATGAATTTTAATTTAATCAGTTTAACAAATAAACGTAAAATGGATGTCAATTTAGTTGTTTTTTTGTCCAATTTTGGTTAATACTGCAAGTAGTAATTTTGTAGGCCTTTGTAATGTCCTGTGACCATTTAAGGTATATAAAACGGTAACAAACTATAATATACGATGTAATATATATATATATATTACATCGTAATGTATTATCAATAGGAACTGCATTGTAATTATAAATTTAAAGCAATTAAAATCGTATCCAAGTGTATTGATGACAATACTGAAATGGCACTTTTTGCGACTAACATACGTGGTCTAAGAATGTTGTTCAATTAAAACCGTGATTATTCCTAAGTGGCGACAAGTAATCTAAATATTTGTATCCACATTTTGATTATAAAAAGTCGTCAAAACAATTATTGTCATAATGCACTATTGAACAAACACTTATAAAGAAGAATGCACCGGCTCAAGTGCTCAAACTTAATGACCTTTCTATTGTAATATTCTAGGACTAGTAGTTTTATATAAATGCTATTACTAATAACAAGATTGTCAATATTTCTTGTTTTGTACTTTGTGAGGCACGCGATAAAAAAGAAAAATATTCCACATCTTACCTGGTATAAGTAAACTCCGGCAATTCTCTGCTAGTTGAAAAATAATTATCTCCGGTGAGATATTCCCAAATAGCCTCAATATTTACGCGTCACCTTGTGCAATAGGCTGCAGTTAGGTTGCAAAGGAATCCTTCATATACTTCAATGCATTGGTATTAATCAGAAAGACGCAAAGAGGGTTAAGTTTAAAAGCAGTTTGTATGATTGTCAAATGTTCAATGTAATAAGAGTAATTGCAAACTCAAACAAGCAATTGAAAGCGTAAATAATTAACGAATAATATGGGCTTAATAATAACAAATCAAATGATACCCATGTACCAAAGAAAGATCAAATAAGGTCAATTTATTTAATAGCACTTGTGGCAAACATAATCTATGTTTCTTCGTAAGTGGAGAAAGGAATTAAGAAATTAGTGAAAGAAGTGTATACTAAGATGAACCCCGTATGGTACACGTCGAGAAAAATGAAATGTTTGTTCTAGCAATCCTTGTTAAGAAATAAAGCATTGATTTAGCCAAATCATAGTTAGATAAAAAAGAATGTTGGAGTCCCTTCAGGGACCTATTGATACAAAAGTAGTAGATAGTTACAAAAACTCCCTGTTTTCAATTTTAACGTCAATTAAAATTATCTTTTAAAAAATTTAGGCTTTCGGGTTGAAACCGCGTTGTAGTTACATGAGTCTGTCGGCATTTCACTCTCAGTTGCACGAAGCTTGCATAAATAATATAAAATTGTAAGTAGAGGTGTTTTGGAAATATTACCAAAAGTAAATAATATACCTAAAAGGACATTTTTGTATTCGCTATATACTTATATTGAGAAGATTGGCTGCAGTATAGAATAAAGATTTGAAACCCATACAAATCATAAAAATAAAGCAAATTCTTTTTATTAAATTGGTGGTTGTGTGGCTTTATCCTGTTTCCTACATGTGCGTTACGTACAATAAACAATTATATGTACTTGAAGTTGTTGTCTTTTAGAAGGGGGCCAATTAATTCTCGATGATATAAAGGATTATATCCTTTAAGAAAGGTACTTCCTTATAACTGGAGACCGGATTATATGCAAAGTGCAAAAATTTAATGTAATTTATTTATTATATTTTACGTCTATGTGTAGATGCCTTACACTGATTAAAGTTAATTAATGCTAATTAACTTTAATCAGTGTAATACATCTACACATAGACGTAAAATATAATAAATAATTAAATTAAAATATATGCACTTTGCATATGATCCGGTCTCTACTTATAACACTTGTAGTTTTTCAACATTGGCCTTGTTTGCGAAAGCGATTCGAAATTTAGCTATCAATCATATGTGTATGAACTTGAATATATGTTATCATAATCGATGCTGACCATACCTGTTCAAACTTGTAAATTGTAGGCAATGATATCAAGCTCTTCAACAACTATTGAATCAAGATCAGAACGATATCGAAACATCTACTGACTGCAACTGATCGTTAAAACCAATAGCAGCAACATAATGTAGATTAACAGCTACAGTGGCAATCCTATTAATACAAAAGCAAAAGAGCAAGCTGGAGAGTAAAATGAATGTTTATGACCCTTGGCCCTTTGTGACCGTCATTACTTGCGATAGTTTTTCAAATCGTGAGATGAAACCAATTCATGTGGTACTTCTAAAATCATCGCAATTTATCCGAACAGATAAGCAACACCCATACAGTAAAAGATCTGTAGTATCAGTATTAACACTCGAAAATAGTACATACACATATATAGGTCTATACTTTCGAAAGTTGTTTTACTGAGAATTTTCGCGTATAAAAAAGTTGTAAAAAGCAGATGTTCATTCTTCCATAAATTGGGTGTAGATTTTAAACACTCGTATTTGCAAATATATACAGCGTCAGTGTTAATTGTGTATACAGCTTTGTGTTCAAATGATGTATTGGGTGTAAAATATGTATTTCACACATTATACATCGAAGTAACGATATTATACTTTGGTATACTCGCTTTATACACTGACGTTCATAAGTAGTTGGGTATCTTACCATTAGTATAGGTAGAACATAACATAATTAAATAGTGTGAGTACTGGCCATTCCTAACAATGAAATGCGAAGACTAATGTGTACTGATATGCTTGTTAATGCATTCTATTATTTATATCACTTGAATCTTATATCCTGAAAATTCGTTCGTTGATCAGTTAAATCGCTTGAAATCAAAAACAAACGAAATATGATAGTTACATCATGGATTTAAATCACACGGTGTACTGTTTGGTCGATTCTATTACATATGTATAAGTAATCAAGTATCATAATTATAATAAAGCTTATGTAGCAATATATAACGGCAAGCATACGGCGTAGTACATGATGTAAGCTGTAGCGTAGTTACAGCAAAGAAGGTACTTAAAGTGAAATATTAGTATCCTTGAATAAACTGGAAAATGTTTTCGCATTTGTATAGAAAAAAATGCAGCCATATTCACGAAATACCGACAATATGTTGAGGATAGTGATATCGTATAAGAGACAAGCTTGTTTGCAGAAAGTTCGATATGTTATATGCAAGTGTAGTAATCATGAATTTGTGGTCAGTACAGCAACGCATCTTTGTATATAAGAAATTATTATCCTAACCTAAGTAATTGTTTATTTATAATTATATTTATTATTATATTATAATTTGTATATTGTAAATTATAAATATTCTGATGCTGTGCGTGAGATGTTTAACTGAAATAGGTATGCTACATATTGCGAAACTGTAATATCTCTAGGCATTGGCATGAAAGTAATATATAATATTTTGCATAAACATTTCAATGTAAGGAAGCTTTGCAATAGTTGGATCTCAAACAATTCAGGAGCTCAAAAACGGAATCGAAAAAAATTGTGCAAATAAAATTCTCAAAGAATTCAATCGAGGTCGTTCAAATTTAATTTACAACATCCTTACTGCTGGCGAAACTTTCTAGTTATTCGATCGAGCTTAAAGGCAAAAAATAATCTACCGTTTGGATATTTCAGAGTGAGACAAAATCAAAAAAGTTGTTTCTTCACTGTTGCGAAGCAAATGGTTGCTTGTTTCTTCGGATTTACCGGATATGTGGCTATACAACTTCAATAAACCATGACCACTGATTGATGTGGCACGTTGTTTTCCAGAAATACTGGACAAAATCAAAAGAAACAAAATTATTCTTTATTATAACCAACGTTCAGTCTTATCCAACACGTCAAACCAATAATTTTTTGCCAGTAAAATATTGAACTAATAATTTGTTGTCCATACTCACCTAATTTATCATATTGAATATTCTTTTTATTCTAAAGCATCAAAATAAAATCCATGGTGAGTGACTTTTATCGGCTGGAGCTGCTAAAAGATTTCGAAGATTGCTTTCAAAAGTATGAGCTGCAGAGTGAGAAAAATTCTTAGCAAATTTGTTCTAACGTATTTATGCAAAAGTTTATTGATGTTAAAGACGAATACTCTTAAAACCAGCAAACTTATTTACTAGATTCTATGTGTGCATTTTACATCGGTTGCGGTGGTATTTACAGCAGCTCTGGTATCATTATACACAGTGTGACAAATAAGCTCCGAGACTCAAACCATATCTGAGTAACTAATAGCGCCACCTATGTGTTCAGGTCGCCGTTTGAAATCTACGACGTTCTTCTTTCGGATAATATCACCTTTGCCTCAATCGGTCGATAAATAGCAAAGCTATGACAGTTCTCCCAAAACAACTTTTGTGTCGATGTTGAAATACAAACGTGGAATAAAGAGCAGTTACTAAATTTCACGCAAAACTTGCTAAAAGTGCACCAGAAGCACACCGGTTAATCCAACAATTGTGCAGCTATGGCTGCTTAAATAGAGCAAATGATTTTTCGCGTAATCTGCAAGAGGAGGCGCCAAAATGCCCTGTAAACGCATTCCGACCGAAAATGCGAGCGCGGAAAGCGCAAAAAAATCACAATGTTCAATGTCAAAGGTCATCGACCCCAAGAACCGACACCCGAAGTGGAATCGCAAATTAGGGAAACGATGGGGTATACTGTAATGAAAACACGTGTTATACGTACGGATTTTAGGAGTGGTATATTACGAAAAGAACAAATTTATTCGTACAATAATCAGTGTTTGCCTTGTCCCGGACGGATCCGTGCGCCGTTAGTAGTGGACATTCTGGAAAAAAAAAGGAAAAAGAAGCTGCATTGTGGTAAGGAGTGATTTTGAATATAGTACATACGCAATTCTCCAACGAGCCTATAAAACTCGATGGTCGGGTGGAGGGCGAGCTGGCGGCATCTCTTCAAGAACATATACCTGGCAAGGTTTCCCGGTATGTGCGCCTTAACCTTGCCGGAGGTAGACATGGATACCTTTGCTGCCCTCCACGAGCTATCGATTGCGTTCGTATGAGCACCGGTTCCGGATCTTTGACTGTGATGGAATGGTTGATCTGTAAGGAAAAGAGGAAAAAGGTCGTATTATTTCACATATTTACAGAGACTCCACTCCGGCTCGCGCACAGACCGACACCGACACCGACACACATACACGCAGGAGGTTAATGAGAATGTTAAATTACCTTGAGGTGCTCATAGCCCTCCTCCGTGAGGCAATCGTAGGCTCGCCAGTAGTCGCTGATGATCGTGGTGCTTGGCAAAATTCACTCTTTGATGATGGGCAGTAGGGTGCCGGCGGCACGGGCACCATAAAAACACGTCCAGTGCCCCTTTCGTAACCACCGAACACCAACTGCCCCTCTACTGGATGACCTCAGTGGTACTTCCTTCTGCCAAACTTCGACTCGTCGATTTCAACAATTTTTCCCCAACTTTTGGGGGGCTTTTATAAATGCGGCTAAGACGACTTAGCGGCAAAAGGAAGCCCAATCAATGGCAGTACGGACGGACATTTTCGTTTCCGAGGCAATCGTGGATAATTTGTTGCTTTGTACCCACACGTAAGCAAAAACTGCCAGGCATCCAATTTCGATCTGGCGAAGGTGCCTGTGCGAAACTCCACCTGCTTGGCATACTTCTTCGCCTTCTGCTTGCGCAGCGACACCTTCGCATTGCAATTATAGCATTTTATTTGTCTTGAATGAATCTGTTGTGTAGATGAACTGTCTTTTTTCCTACTACCTTCTTTCCTTGTTCCCGGTGGTCTGAAATCCTGGTTTTTCTTACAGTATTGACCCTTTCAAAACTCATGAAATCTTTAAATAACTCATCCTCATACTGGTGTGCTTTTGACATCAAAAGACTGCCCAATTCCCTGGACCACAATCCGGTGATTAACTGCTCTTTTGTTTCAGAAAAGGCTAAATCTAGAGCTTTGCAAAGCGAGACCCTTTCGTGGAAATAAGGTGAAAAATTTTCTTTCATTTGTTGCGTTCGGTCTTGCATACGTTTCCACAACTCTGTTTTGCTTCCTTCGTAGACGAATGTTCTTTGAAACGCCTCTACAAACTTTTTCAAGTTAGTTATCTCAGCAACACGACTACGGAGCCAAAAATTCGCCGCACCTTTTCCATCTTTTTCCCCATCAAACTGGTCTATCGTCTTCAATAAATCCGGTACCATCGTCACATTTGTTGCATTTGTCGGGGTTATATTATTATTCATCTGAATATGACTTACCAACGTCATATTTTGTTCCATTAATTTTTCTACCATCTCAACCAACTGACTCACATTATCGCTTTTCTATAAATTTTCGCGCGCTTCTAATTCGTCCGCTATATTGAAAGAGCGCTCGATCTGATAAACATTTTCAAATTCTTCTTCGCTTTGTCTAATACCGTTATCTTTTGACAATAAATTCATCGATCCCTAATCGAATCCTCTATCCAATCTCCGATCCTATCCTCTATTCAATCCCACTTCTGACGCTATAGTAGATTTAAAACAGAAAAACACAACTCGGTTCGCACACGTCTTTATTCCCTCATGTCTCCCGTAATACGTAATGCCTGATCCATAAACTCTTAACATCCTCCTACTTTACCGACCTGGCCTGCGCCACTTACGATTACACGGCAGGAAATTTAAATTTAAAATTAGGAATTGATGTAAAGTAGTAAAGTATTGATTATCATTTTCCAAAACATTGTTCATGTTGCCAGCTTTAAGCTATAGTTTTTTATAAGTGTCTACGAGAAATCAAATTTTAATTACAAAATAATTTAGTAATACTTCACTCTATGAATAATTTAAAGAACATGACTTTATAGACCAATAGCTGTATAAATATATAAGGAGTTTTCTTTAAAGAAATGCAATTTTAAAGCGGTGTTTGCTTGCGAGACATTCTTTATATTTAAATAATTTTGCAAGATGAAGTTCGTCGTCTTATACAATATTTATCTAGTCATTTTTATATTTCTTCGAATTGGAAATATTAAGTTTTGCCGAACCATTAGCGCATCCTGTGCAAGGTTTACAATGTCAGTAATTTGATAATTCAGTTGATGATATGTCTTCATAATTGATTAACTTGTGTCGTGTGGAGTGTACTGAGGTACTGAGGTACTGAGTAATTAGATTACAAAAATATTTAAAATGCGGATTTCTTCTTTTGTTTTTGGAAAGTTATCTAAGAAAAAGAAATTAATGTAACTCAATTTTCCAAACTGAAATATAGCCATCAATTCAGTTGCAACGCGATATCGTGTCAACAAATTAAATGTTAGTAATACGGCTTAATAATACCATAAAAGTAGGACACACAGCAATATTTTAGTGCCAATTTAATATCTATAATTCACAGTTGTTAAATTACATTCCATTATCGTCGCTTTATGAGACAATAATAAATGGTGTTATTTATGTATGTCGTATATGTGTGTGTTAGAATTAATGGACTGCATAAAAAAATTAAAAATCATAATAACTTTCCTGCTGAAAGGTACTGTATCACAGTACCTTTGAGAATGCGAACTACAGTTATTCGCGAAACATCGGGGACTCGAAACATGGACTAGAAACACGGCGGAACCCGAAAATCTGACATGACTAGACTGGCGCGGCAGTATAGGATCCGTTGTAATAACATATTGCATATAACCGACTAGGCAAAAGGAACGCTATCAGCGGTGGAATTGTTACATATACAGCCTTGGTCAATTGTATTAGACACCCTTCACTTTTATAGATTGGGACCAAACCACATGAACAAAAATGCATATAATGATAATTTATTTACAAAATATTAGAGTTCTTTTTTGCCTGTTTTTACAATAGCCACAAGACGATAACATTTCTCTATCTTTATTTTTCCCCATTCTTCAAATATTATTTTGTTTCAGAATGTTTTTATTTTTTCAAACATGTTTCGCCACTTTAACTTTTCAAATCCGCCACAAATGTTCAATAATATGTCAGGAGGCTGCGCCGGTCACTCCAATATTCGTACGTTACTATCACTGAACCAACGTACTGACTGTTGTGATTTATGGCACGGTGCATTATCTTATTGGAAATAATGTTCCGGTATTTCAGCTTCAAATAATTTTAAGGCGGATGGCTCTAATATTTCTTCTAACATCTGAGTATAGCTCTGGTTGTTCATGTGGTCCGCGCTCACGAAGAGTTCTCCGACGCCGGCTGCCGTCATGAAACTCCAAACCATGATACTACCTCCACTGAATTTTACGGGACATTACAATCGAGATGGTATACTTCTCCACGTTGTCGTCGGACGTACTGTGGCCCAGGCTGCTTGAAAAGCAATAAAATTTACCCACACTGACCTTCTTTGTTTTTTAAAAGTCCAGTTAGTAATTTGAATTATTAGATCTACTAGTATTCAAAGTGTTCATACTTACGTGTCCCTATGTTAGTTTCGTCCGACCATAGCATATTACTCCAGTCTTCGACAGTCCAATTTTAATGTTTTTGCCCATTGAAGACATTATCGCTTGTGTAGTGCAGTCTTCTTACTGTACGTGCAGAAACAGAAACTTTATGTCGCTCTAATAATTCACTAAATAGACCTCTTCACGGTTTTGTACGGCACCGTATAGCTGTCTATGCGATTTTCTCTTGCCCTTGTTAAGCATCAAAAATAAAAATAACAAACACAAAATATTCTTACCATAGATAGATGTTTAAAATCAAAACATTGCTGCTTACTAAACCATTGTAGCAAAGAAACCTCACAAAAATCCCACTAAATATGCAAATTAAGTATAAATTCGGTGTTCATTATTTGGAAATATAATAGTACTTATAATACTAGGGTTTTATGGGGGTGTCTAATACACTGCACTATTTACTTTATGGGGTGCACATGCGCTACGGATAAATAGTTTAATTTATGAAAATTTATTATATTTAATAACTCTTCTTTCACAGCAGATACTTACAGCTATCCGTATTTGATTTCTACAAATAATATCTATATGTGCGTAATAAGTACGTAAACACATATATTGCAACCTCTACATTCATTATTATTACGAAGGATTTATAGCTGTTGCCACAACTATTAATGTAGCTAGTACATTGCTTTTTTAATTGATGTATTAATACCGTGCATTGGCAAATATATTTTCGATATCTCCCAAGTACCATGTTTTGGTTGAAACAAAAAGAAAACTAGAACGCGTCTAGCTCTGTGGACAGGTCAAGTTCCATTTTTGATCCGGAAGAAGATAAAAATGCTAAATATAATTACGTTTAGTTTGCACTAGCAATGTTTAATTTCTGTATTGTATTTGTGTAGATAAAACGTGACCCATCTTCTTCAAAGCCTTAATTCATTACGCAACAGATTAAAAACTGCGAAATATTTACTGTCGAACAACTTATTATTTCATCTCTGGTAGTGTTTTTTGTAAATATTTGTTCATTAATTCCGTTTCGCAAGCTGGTATTAAACACAGATATTTACCGTTCTGCGGAGCTCCATAGTATTATTTAAGTGTTACATGCAGAAAGGTTGATGTTAATATATCAATATGGTAATCGATTTATTGCTATAAGAAGAATTTTACTAGCAAATTAAAATACATCAATAGTGTTTTCTTTTGTTCTTGGCAAATAATCATTTAGTAACGTAAAAGTCCCAAGAAAACATCAAAATTCAGACAACCTACACTAGCCACAAAAGAAATCTGAACGAAGAACGAAATGAACAATATAAAAGTACACGGGCCGGATTGTCTTAACTTAAACCAGGCGGATATACCCGAAATCGGGATTCATATGTGTATGGTTAGTATGTGTATGGATGCCAGATTAGATTTATGGTGAATCGACGGCGTTCTTTGTTATGTTCGACGAGTGTTAAGAGATTTCTTAACCGGTTTCCGAAATTAGAATGCATTGGCACTATTATTAAATATATTACTTGCAATATCAACATTTTACCGTACAGTATTTTTGTATGTAAAAGACATGTTAATAGGAGAATACACCAGTTAAATGTGCAATGTGATCTACCATATTACAAATTTCCATATGACTTTATTTATATGTTAAGTGTGCGCTATGTTCCACAAAATATTGTAGACAATGAAGAATTTCGAATGTGTTAGGGGAAACACGTCTCGGAATGGAAATTGCCAACAAGCGGTCAGTTACAATATAATTTTCATGGGGTGAAAAACAGCTAGTAACAGCTGGTACTTATAATTAGACAAAGTAATAGTCAGTTTATAAAACCAGAAAGATTATTTGATAAATAATAAAAAGAAGGCATACCTAGTAGTTTATTCTTTGCAACAGATGTAAAAAAGCCATTTTAGGTTTTATTAGAGCTATAAAAACCAAAAAACAACATGCCGAGTGTGCTTTGTTTTCTGTAGAACGCACTTGTTGGCACTGTATGGCAAAATTATATGGTACATGATAAATTTTAATTTCCTTGGTCTTTTCAACGTCTAAAGTAATTATCAAGATCAAAAGTTTCACGACATCCGGTAGGATTCGAACCCACAGTCCCTGTTCGGTAAGCAGGTGCGTTAAGCAATTACGCCACGGAGATTATGGGAACGAATCACGTTTAATACTTTAATCTAACAATGTCCGCAGTTTAGTAAACGGATGTTAATGAGCAACACAAAAAAAAAAAATTAAAAAGTTGCTGTCCAGCTTGCAAAGCAATCAATTTTTGTAGATTTCTTTGCCGTGCATACTTGTAATCATAGGAGAAGAGCCCTACGTCATCAACAAATCAATATATCAATTAAATCAGTAATATCGCACTTCCGGTAGTATTTCAAAAATGTTATGGCGCGCACATAAAGTTCTTCCACGAACAAGCATGATGTCAATAATATTGAAACTAGTTTAAAAAAATACTCGATTTATAAATTACTTGTGAAGTATTTCCGACTTTCACGGCCGTTTGCCATATTTGTAACGGTTGTCGGGTTCCGCCGTGTCACTAGGTTTTTGTCCCTAACGTTTCGCGAACAACTGCGGTTCCTTTCCAGTACCTTTGAAAATGCGAACCGCAGTTGTTTGCGAAACGTCAGGGACAAAAACCTAGTGACACGGCGGAACACGACAACCGTTACAAATATATACTTGTGAGTATATAGTAATAAAAATTGAAAATGTCCCAAGTCGTTACAAATAACATACAAAATGCAAATAACCTATTTATATGACATTCGACAACCTGGAAAACAACGTTACGTCTCTCAGTACGGCTGCTCATGGGCTACATGTTGGGATGGAAATCTTATTTTTGTTGTATTTCTATCTTTGTTCTGTACATTATTAAACACACGGAGTTAGTAGAATGTCTGTGTTGCCGATATGTTACAAACGAATGACATACGTTTATATTTATATATTTATCTTTCAAAGTATCTTGTCAAATAACTTTATAAATGTGTGTCGTTACTAGACTCTTCTCTTATGATTCTGATTTTAGTTTTTGTTTAGATGTTAGTAATTTACCAAGTGTCAAGCCCAAATCATCATGTAAGACTCCCCCATTACTAGTTCCAGCTAAACATAACTAATTGTCAATAGCGGAGACCCTCTTCGATCATAAATTTTTCAATTTCCATTTTGACATTTTCCTCGTTGCCTCAAAAAATGTATTCCTATTTCACTGAAACCTTATCTCGGAATGTAACTATAAAATAAATTAATGCAGATTGTCCACATATGGGCACTATGTATTCGTTTATAGATAGTTTTAAATCATTACTTTTGCGAAACTTTGTGAATTTCTAAAAGCCATGCTTGTAACACCAAAACATTGTTGTCGTTCCTCCTTTGTTACAAAGTTGTGTATTTGTGTTACTACATTGTCTTTAATTATTCAAAAATTACGTCTGATTTTTCCAAACTAGCTTTCTTTTTAGTAAGAAGTGATTTTCATGTTCTTCTGCAAGCGTCGCTTTATTGGGCAGACTACATGAAATAACGATAGGCATTATAACTAGGATGCCTAGTGGAGGAATAAATCAGCATTAAATTGACTTTATTACCGCTGATACTTCATTTATTATTAGCGTAATAGGAGACCGCTCAATATGTACTGATTTATCGCAAAGCTTACTCCTTGTTCGGTGCTAAATGCATCACCGGAAATCGCTTTTTACGAGACACGAGATCAAAACACACCGAAGAAGTGAAACGATCAAGACGGGAAAAGAAAAAAAAAGCGAAGAGGAAGACCGAATACGAATAACAATAAAATTCTCGTTCAGGGCCTCTCCTGATGCGATCCCCGACCAGCGCACCACGCTTACGGCTTATTGTAGAGTCGGTCGCTCAGTCACCGTCTCTTTCTTGAGTGGAGCGGTTCGTGCTCCTTAACGAACGTAGGTGCGGGTACGCGGTCGCTTAAAACTCAGCCAAAGTCATTCAGTGTCGAGGCTTTCGATTTTTGACCGCGGTGTTTTATGTATATTATACGGTTCCAGGCTGTGTTTAGTGCCGTAGTAGTTTAGTTCAAGGGCGAGCGCGAAAATGTAAAATACATGTGCATATTTATAATCATTTTGAAGTAACGCACAAACCTTTAAAACTTAGTAAGGAAAAGTCAACTTTGGTTAGCACACTTAACAAAAATATTTCTGTTATGTATACAGTGGATGACAGTAATTTTAATTTTTTTTAAATACTTAATATTCCTCAAAAATATTAACATTATGTCTTAAAGCAGTAATTTCAATGCATCGATTGAATTGGAATGGATACAATAATCTCAAACAACCTTAATTTCTCTGCAGAGAGTTCGGATTAAAAAACTTGGTAAAAAAGCGCGTGGACGCTACAAAAATTTGTGCCTCTCACTTTAAACACCTTAACCTGAAACACCTACATCAATTACATAATGTCTTGAAAACGGGAGGTAGTATTATTCGTAGGCATGGAAGAATAGAATCTTTCGGAAGTTACCTAACCACTTTTTACCGTCATCCTTTTTCTACCTACCAATATTTTTATTAATTGCTTTTCTTTTTAACGCAAAAAACATTCTTTCCAGAAATTCCACTGTAGAAAATTATCTGTGGATTTTTTATACAATTTTCATTTAGAATTTATATGACCGTAGTATAGAAACTAAGTTAATTTTTTTTGTAGTTAGAACGTTAAATTAGATTCCATCCGTAAATTTTAACACCTGTGCATTAATTCTAAGCGTCAACAACAGACGAAGTTAAGAAACACAATAATTACATGTACATATGTGTATATACATTTAATAAAACATAAAATTTTCATTTTCATGACATGCGCTAGTTTCTTTCCTGCATAGAAAAAACCGTATAACAAATTGGATCCGAGTTGTTTGAAAGAAAACTAAAATAATTAAGTGTTTTTTCTCTCATTGAAGGCTGTAAAATTTTTGAACTATTTCTAGAAGGTAAAGAATATTTTGCAGATTACATCATTAGTGTCTCCATCGTATTTTTAACTTACCAGAAGAAGATGTTGCTAAAACAATTTTCATTCTGATTACTTTAAGCTACTAATATTTGAAATTTATGCTACGTCATATTTATTTTGTTAACATTTAATCTTTCTAAAACCGAACATGATTTGACAGTCTAGAAATAACATGTGGAATTAGTGTGCCACATTTCTATTTTTTTTATATATATAACGAAGTAAATTAATTGAAATCAGCGTTTAAGTTTAGATTAGTAAATGTTAAGTAATATATTTTCAAACAGACTGTAGACGCAACGCCTATCACATTAACATCTCATAATTTTCCTACGTAATTCGTTCAGTGATCCTACACGTAATTCATCTTTTTTCTAATTGTCCTATACCCTCAGAAACAACTTTAACAATTGACAAACAAAACATTGTTCGAAACCTTCTAGATGCCCCCTCTGAGGAAGGCATTCTTCCTCTGGGGTGTTTTTTTAAATTTCCGAATAGACAGAAGTCCGATCAAGTTCAGACTGTCATGTGGATGCCGTAACCTTGATAATTTACAGCCATTGATTGTTTAGTACACGTTATTCGAGGAGCCTGACAATTATCGTGTGACCACAAGTTTTTTGTGTACAAGAATGTGAAAGTTTTTTCCAAGTTTTTTAAAACTTTGAATTGTGTTTCCTGCCCATTTATAGCAGATTCTCTTAGCATATAGTCAATAAACAAGATGGTTTTTGTGTTTAAGCTATTTTAAAAGATAGAGAGCTGTATAGATTTTTTTGTAGGTATAGTGATATATAGAAGGATTACCCCCGGTGATGTATTAGAAATGAAAATTCTATCACTCTCTAATACAGTCTGTATAACAAGAAACGCAAGGCCCAAAATCAAACAGATTTTAATGAAAACAAAGATATGTATATTTTTAGAGTGAACATTTTCAGTTTTTAATACGCGCTAAATTTAAAAAACTGTCCAATCTCCATTACTACCCAGAATAGCTTGACAACGTTTTTTTTTTCGTCCTTGCTACCAGATTTTCAGCGTAAGATGTAGGTAATGCACGCCATATCTTTTATATGCTATATTATTTATGCTGCGAGATAGCTCTTCTATTTTATATGTACGCCCACTTCGAAGTTTGTGCTTCACAATCGTTCACACTTTCTTGATCGGATTAACATCCGCAGCCTGCGAAGACCAATCCAATGTTGTGACGTGATTTTCTTCCAATCCGTACACAGTCTGCTTTGGTGTCTTGCATCGTTATCTTCTTGTGAATTCCTGTTCTCTTCTTTGTAGATATCAGTAGTCCTTTTTGTATAATTGCACAATTGACTGAGCGCTTAAATTACCAGTAAAGACGCATAACGTCCCAAAACCACGAACACTAAAACATCCCCAAACATGGACCTTCTCTGCATGTTTTACAGTTCGCTCGACATTGAAATTTGTATGGCTAGATCACGCTTTGCTTCTCAGTACCTAGGCTCAAAAGGAAGATTCCTTCGTAAACACCACATTCGTCCATTCTCTGACGATATTTTCCCGTGCCCATCTTAAGCGTGCCTGTCGGTGTCTCTCCGAGAGCAAAGGTTTCTGTATCAGGAAACCAATGTCGTGGTCAAGTAATCGGCTTCTAAGCCATTAGTCTAATATTTACACTAGGGTGAATAAAATAGATACCTACTAATTAAAAAAATATACTATTCTCGTTATATATATAAAATATTTTAAAATTTTTAAATTAAACTAATATTTTGTCGATCCACCTTTACTTGCGTGAAGTGCTGCGAGTCGTCGTGGCATAGAATCTATTAAATGATTAATGGTGTCTTCTGGAATATTTAACCACTCTTCTGTAACAGCTGCCTCGAGTTCTTCCTTATTGCTGGGTTTTCGGGGTCGTTTCGCCATATTTGTCTGGATTATGTGCCAAACATTCTCTATCGGATTCATGTCTGGTGATTGGCCTGGCTATGGTAAAATCCGAATCCCCTGTTCCTCTTTCCATGTGGTTGTTGTTCTTGCTTTGTGGTAGGGTGCTCCATCCTCCATAAAAGTGGCGTCTCCTTTAGATAAAATGGCGTTGTCGAATATCGGTAGTAGTCCTTCTGTTAATATTTGGATATATTTTGCCGCATTTATATTTCCGTCGCAAATTACTAATTGCAATCTTTCACCATACCATATCGCGCTCCACAGCATGATGTCCACACCGCCGTATTTCACCGTCTGATGCAAAAATTTGTCGTCCAGTTGCTGTGACGAACGTCTCCATACCCACGTACGACACCTATCACTGAATTGGCAGTATCTGCTTTCGTCTGAAAAAATGACAGACCGCCAAAACTCTTCGGGCTTCGTTCGCATTTCGATTGGCCAAGCCATTCGGCGCCGTTTTTGAAACGCCGTAAGGAGAGGTTTTTTCTTTGCCACCCTTTTATACATCCCCACACTGTGGAGGTATCGCAGAACGGTGCGCTGACTTTTCTGTGAAGTTGTCGCAATCTCAGCTGTACTTCTTCGTGGTTCTCTTAACACTTCGCACACAAGCGCCCTTTTACTTCTTTCAGAAGGTCCGGCACGGCCTGGTCTCGGCTCCACTGTTGTTTTTTCCTTGCGTTTAAATTGTGTAATCACACGGTTAACTGTGGACAACGGAATATTAAAAAAATTACTTATTTCACGTTGCGAAGCACCGCGTTCACTCTGGCCAACGACGCGACCCCGGGTGAAGTCGCTAATATCACTCGAACCTTGTAAGCGAGGCATAGTTGTAACGATACTAAACTATGACGATTTCCTTCCGATACATCTACCGCTACCCTAATAACAAGAGAAAGTTCTTAGTTCGTTCTTAGAATTTAGCTGTTTACATATTTATACCGCTTTACCTAGAGTCTATTTTATTCTGTCACCCTAGTGTATACTTCTCGCCAACATAGATTGCCTTTGACACAATATTAAATGTGGTTTTCTATTGAATAAATTAGTTGTTGCCTTATCTTGCCTGGTTTTCGTCGTACGATATTGAGAGCGTACTCTAACATCATCTACTGCCGCCGTCTGATAGTATCGCCTTATCCAGCGTCGTATATAATTTGGTGTTTTATGTAAGTACCTAGCAGCCGCTGCAATACTCATTCTTGGGCCCTTTGTGTGGTTACACAAAGATACTGCTTGAACACGTTTTGCATACACTGAGCCCGTATTTGCTTATACTACCGTATCTTCCCAAAGCGAACAAGAACTAACTTACAACTTACTACGGGTACTAGGGAAAGGCCATTGGTACCTGCTATATCAATACCGCCGCTCTAGCTCTTTTCCTAGAAAAGATATTAACCTGCGTTTCTTATTATACAAACTGTAAGTCCCAATTCTCTTAAGATATTTATTTTCACAATATTTTTACTAGGAATACGTCGTTCCATTTATCTTCCTCATATTTAGACGGTTGTGAAAAAAATTTAGGGTATTGAATGTAGCTAAGAATCCAAACCTTTCTTATACCAAATTTTCAACACTTTGCGTTGTCTCTTTTATTTAAACTTACACCGATCATTCGAACGTTGGCTTGTCGTTTTATCGTTTGACCCATCGAAAAAATTTAGACCAAAATTTAACGATTGAACTATTTCGTCATGAATAATTTGTCGGCCTTTTTCGTCTTTTTGATAAACTGTATAATACCAAAACGCACAAATTAAATACAAATCAATATATATACTACGTCCTCGGCAGTTTGAACACTTGTATTATTTATACAGTATACTTTCTATATTAAAATAGTTGTATACACGCAGATTTAACTACAGTTTGTTTTATTTTATCGTTTACTTGTAATTAATAATGAACATCTAATACTGACAAATAACAAAATTGGTTTACATTTTCAAAGAAACGTTGTTGACTAGGTGTGAGCTGATATCAAAGTGTAGGACAAAAGAAAAAAAGAATGGGACCAATCTCACAGTATTTTATACAACTTAATCAATGGCCACCGGTGGCGTGCACATTTTCAACGATGCAAAAAGAACAACATCAGCAGCATCTGTTTTTATTCTGTAGTCCTTTTCTAGAGTGTCTTGGGCCGATGATGTGCAAATGTGCACGAAGCTGGTAGCCATTGATTAAACTATTTTAGATACTCTGGGATTGATCCCACTTTCTTTCCTCTTTTCAATTTTTATATTTTCAATTCTTGCATTGTATTTTTGTAGATTTTTTATTTATTTCTCAAGTAAGAAAATATCTCACGAGTCTGCTAATATATATATTGTAGCAGGTAAGAAGGGTGGTGAAATTTTAGTTGGCCAACTTTTAATATAAAGACATGGCATAAAATACACTATCTATCTTAATTAAGTGTATTTTACTTCATCACTGTGAGAAACGATAGCGACAGCCAGGTAAAGAGAACCAGGAAAGTCCAGTGATTGACCTGTTCAACTTTCGGTATAATAGCAGATTGCAGTAAAGGCTATTCAAAAAATTGAGTGATTTGGCATTTAAGATTCTGGTAGTACATATGTATAGGAATGATATTTCAGTGAAATTATTTATATGAAAATCTATAAGTAGAAAAATGTAATTTCAGAAAAAGGCAATAAAGTTTGACTCATACGAAAACTAGTTAGAATTTGAAAAGGCATTCTGTAAACGAACGTATTTGCATATTTCTACGTACAGGTTGAATTTCTCTGTTTCTATTAAATATACAGAGTATAAGTTAAATGTACACCACCGCCCATAAGTGTTTACCCACTCCTAAAATATTACAAAAACAAATGAAAAACTAATTATAAAATAAATCTTTATTCTGTACTTGTACAAAGGACTGCAACAGTTATAAAAGCGATGCACTTATTTTCTAACAAAGATAATCATAAATTAATTTGTGAGTAGTTCGCGTTCATTACAGTCGCACATCATCTTGGCATTCTCTCTAGCAATTTTGCCAGAATTAACGGCTCTATTCTCCTCCACGTATCCTGTAGTTGCACCCAAAGTACTGTTGTCGAATTTGGAGCAGAATTTCGAACGTGTCAAGTTCCTCCTACAAAAGCTCGATCGGATTGAAATTTGGACTTTGAGGCGACTACTTCATAACGACAATGTTTTCTTTATGCAACAGTTGTTCTAAATACTCACGACATATATTTGCAGTATGCTTTAGTTTACTTTCGTGCTGAAACACGAAGTTTTCACCGACTAATCGTGTTCCAGATGACATGGCCTTCCTCTCCAAGATCTCTCTACAACCTTCTCTGGATATCATCTATTTTTACCTAATTGCCCACAGAGGTACCGCCAAAATCACCCCAAATCATGACTAATCCTCCTTCATGTTTTATTGTTGATGTAGATCCCCTTTCGATCTGCGGACAAATGTTCTTCTGTTTGAACCAAACGTGAGACATTTAGATTCGTCGGTCCAAAGTACATTCTCCCAATTTTCCAGTGTCCCAATCTTTGTGTCCTCTCGCCCATGCCAACTGTATAGCTTTGTTTGCTTTGTGTAATAATGCTTCCCAAATAGCAATTCTTCCATACAAACCAGCTAGGCGCAAACGCCTTTTTATCGTGGTGACGCTGATTTTAGACGCGAAATATTCACTTCGGCAGAAATTTCTGTTGTTCGTCCTTTTCATTTTCCCGTGATTATGTTTGCGTGATATTCTGCTGGCGTTGTTATTTTCAGCCGTCTGGGTCGCTGTTTATTCGATACACCGCCATTTCTTTTTTTGATACTTTTGAACAATATTATCCACGGTTCTACGGTTTAATATATAATATGACACTATTTGAGCACGCGTTTTCGTAGATAATTCTTTTCTTGCCAACATTACTTACTCGTGTAACTCGCTGTTTTAAAACACTTTGCACAAGTTCTCCCCTATTACAATACGAAAGCTAAATACAAACTAAATTTATCATTATATTAAAATGTCGTCTATTTTCATATTTTATGAGGGCCGTAGAAAACATTTCCGAAAAACTGCTCTTTATCTAATCCGTTTTCGTGAACGTGCCTGATCCGCAAAGAGAGTCATTTTTGAAATCTTAATGCCAGTCGGATCATTATCTACACATAGAACATGACAGAGGAATTATAATCTATCTCGCACCTACAGTTTAATAATGCAAATATTTTGATAGAGATAAGATATAGTTTTTTTTGAGTGATCAATTATGTGTCAACACTAATGGCCGGTAGTGTATGGCTGTGCAATGCTTTTGTTTCCCGTGAAATTATTTACATATAAACAGCTACATCATCTGCACTGCAGTGCATCAAATACCATTTCATTTTATAAGTAGTTGTTGTAATAGTCTATATACCACCACGTGTAAAAGCAAATTTTAAGGTCAAGTAGAATTAGAGTCATTAGAATTTTATGTAATATATTATTGAAGATGAATGAGGTCATTGTCCGCCAATAACGCGTAATAACTTTAAGTACAAATTGATGATTTGAAATTATTGTTCTCCCTCTAGTTCGAAAATGCAGTCATGCACTACGAAAATATTTAATTCTCCTTTGCTTTTAAATGGAATCAGTTTACGAATATGCTTGAAAATTGATGTGTTGGCGATTTTTTAGTACCCCCGTTAGCTTGTGTGCTCAAACCAATACCTACACAATTTTACTGATTTTATTTATACAGTAATGACTTTTTTGCTCGAAACCTCATAAGTTGATTTTTACGAGATTTTTACTTATTTAGAAATTCTCCTATTGTAATGTTTTTTTCTTTTTCGTTGTAAATTAATTTTAAATAACCTTAGATTAGTTACCATGTGTTTATTCAAAATTGTACTAAGGTTATCACAGTACTATCAGTACCAGGGACTTCTAAGATTTTCCGAATTGATATCTTTCATCAATCTACCGAAAAAGATGACAATATTACATTCTTAAGCTATTTTACTAATAATTAGATGTTGATTATTTAATTCATCCTATGCCCTTATATGTAATGATGGATTGAAATATTCATTAAAATTGATATACCTGCGTCAAAGCAGCTTACATTAATATCTAATTATAGAAGATACTTCCTTCACGCTCTGTAAAGTATTTGTCCAATAGCCGATGTTTGTTCTTTACTCTTTCATTTTAATTGTAAACACAGAATAATTAGATGTTTTATCTGGCGAGTGAGAAATTTCCCTCATTCGTTATATTGAATTATTGGTAACAAACCAACTCAAACCCTATTTCATCTAATTTTCATACAATAAGAAGAAATGGTGTGTAACAGACGGATGTATATTGTATTGTTGGAAAAGCACGTTCTTACCAATTCTGGTGTCTAACTAACTGTTGCCTATGCCTAGTTTCGAATTTTTGTAAAGTGTCTGATATCATATTTTTATGGCTTCGGCATGACAAGATTCAAGTATTTTATTGGCAACCAAGTGTGAGTGTGACGATTTGCCTGGTTTTAATAGTTGAACTATGATATGTACTACTACGTTTTTCTTTCAATCTATTATTTCATCTGCAGTCAGTCACAATTTTTTGCCTTCACGCAGAATTATGTACACAGTCTGACAATTGAATAATGGAGCTTTTTAGGTATAGAATAATACGCACTATATTGTTGCTCAACATTTTTTTATTCCTGTAGGCTCAATACAGCATATGGCATGGGTTGTGGGATGTTCTTCAGCACCTGTGTTACGGCTGCTTGAATAGCTGGAATATTATCGTAAAAGTGTCCATTCATTGTAGTTTTTAATTTCGGGAACAGAAAATAATCTCTCGTTAATAGATCAGGTGAATACGGTGGGTCGGCGATGAGACAAATTTGTTTTTTAGTTAAAACTTCACAAACTTTAATGGTTTTGTGAGGTGGTTGCATTATCATGCAATAAAAACATCTGTTTTCCTGCTGGATATTCGGGCCTAACTCGAACAATTCTCGACCACAAACGATGTAAAATTCTAAGATAATATTCTCCATCAACAGTTTTATTTTCTGGAACAAATTCCTTGTGCACAATACCTTTTGAATCATATCGAAAAGTAATCAGCATTGTTTTGATTCTTGACTTGTTTGTGATTTTGACTCGCCTTTGGACTTCCATTGTGCAGATTGCCGCTTAGTTTCAGGGTCGTACTTAAAGCATCATGACCAGTTATGATAGAATCAAGAAAATCTGGGTTGTTTTCAGCAGTTTGATTGATGTTTCTACAATGCGCTACACGAGTGATTTTTTGGTCTTCATTCAGCTAATGTGGAACAAAACGTGCGCACATCTTTTACCCAAATCAATCATCAAAATTTGTCGAACGGCTTCTCTATTGGTATTTCATTCTTCAGCCAACATTCTCAGTATTAAATTTCCATCGACAGCAACGATTTCTCGATTTTTTTTATGCACCAATTCAGCTGGGATAACAACATAGCATATTTACTGTAGTATTCGACAAGTCCAGACCGTAATCTCCTAGAAAATGTCTGAGGATATAAATGAATCGTAGTAATATCAGGGCTAAAGGTATCGAGGAATTAAAAGATAAAATTGACGAAATTTGGTATTATTTCACTCCAGAATTTATTTGTTCCCTTATATTTTCTATGCCCAGCCACCTATGAAAAGTACTAGACAGTAATGGAACTATTAAAATATGTTTCACAGTATCTCATGTAATTTACATGAGAAGTCTGGTTTCCAATACTCAAAAACAGCCAAAATAACCTATAAGTCTTATCGGGATTTTTGTTGCCACAATTGTACATATGTGATCTCGTCTATGGATCCGCCGTTTTATCTTCATACAAAGCTTTTTCGTCAATATCAAAGGCCATAAATAACTTAAAATATTTTGCTTTTATTACAATATATTGTTTTAGAACATGATAAAATTATTACTTGCGCGGTACTATTACTATTCAAACTATGGGCAAGAAAATTTGTGAATATTTAGTTTCTATTACATAATTTTTATTTATTGTAGATAACTTTAATCTAAATTATAAAAGATGACGTGCAATAGGAATACACATATGTACATAATTTTATTTATTTATCTAAGTGACACTTTGTAAGAGATATTTAAACATATGATGATGACATTTTATATTTCATGCATTGATAATATTGTTTTAGATGGATAGAAATGTATGTAAACCACTGTATACATCACATGAATGAATTATTAGCAGAAGTAAAGACAGACTGGAATCGTTGTTTTTATTTGTTTTCATTCCATTCTTTTACGTGTTCCGTTGGTGTGTCTAGATACACGTTATATACGTAACAATCAGACATATCGAATTACCGCATATACTCCGCTGTGTGCCACGGGATCACACCACATAGCATTTCTTCAATTACTTTTAACCCATCTTACCGCTGCTCACCGTAACAGTTGTAGTAGCCGGTCGTGGCCAGCACAATGCAGTTCGCACGTTAGAGTTAGTTGGCATTTCACTGTACCAAATACGTTAGATGCGAACTCAGGCGGAGGTACCGTTAAAATTATTAATGAATCGATAAGATAAAATGATAAATCTTATCGGTACAAAAAATTATCTAGCGATAAATATTAGTCGAAAGTATTGTTCGTAATAAGCGTGACTTAAAATTGCATATATTACAGAAACGGAATAACGTGATGTCAGTTTACATAAAACTACCGGCGCGTCAACTTTCGAAATAGTGCAGCTGATATTACACATTATTTGTAGTATGGAATAAATGCTAGCGTTAAACGAATAGTAAATCGTATAAATTGGTGCGTATTAAAAGGTCCAATGACTTTAACAGTGATAAAATACACGCGCTTCTCAGGGAATAGGCAAACCATGCAACAACATTTTGTCAACATTTTCTAACATCACTACGAAATACGATACCAGGTAATAGTTATGGTTTTTTCATCAACTGAATCTACGAAGAAGATGATCGTAATTCCCCAGAATGCTTAAGAACTTCTACCTTTCCTTAACACAATGGGTAGACGGAGAAAAGTGCTACATATCTTGTGCGGGATAATAGTCGGGATGTGTCTATACGCGATTACTCAAAATCTACACCAGCGTAGTCCAGACATTTGTAAACCAACGCCTGATACAGTGCGCAGAAAAATCGCGGATCCTGAAGCATTAATCAAGGAGAACGTTGAAGAACAATTAGTGTTTGTTGGTGTAATGACTGCCGCAAAGTATTTAGAGACTCGTGCGAAAGCGGTTTACGAAACTTGGGGGAAAACGGTGCCCGGGCAAATGGTGTTCTTTAGCTCTGAGTACTCATACACGAACTCCGTACCTCTAATACCCCTCAAAGGAGTCGACGACAGCTATCCACCTCAGAAAAAATCGTTTTTTATGCTAAAATACATGCACGACCATTTCATCGACAAATTCGAATGGTTTATTAGAGCCGACGATGACGTATATATGCGAACCGATAGATTAGAGAATCTTTTACGATCAGTGGATAGCAGAAAACCGTGGTTTATAGGCCAAACGGGCAGAGGAAATAGTGAAGAGTTCGGTTTGTTATCTCTTGAAAGTGATGAGAACTTTTGCATGGGTGGACCTGGTGTTATCTTCAGCAGGGAGACGCTTCGCCGCATAGCTCCCTACGTGGAACAGTGCCTGACGAACTTGTACACTACACATGAAGACGTTGAGGTTGGAAGATGCGTAAGGAAATTTGCAGGGATCTCGTGCACGTGGTCCTATGAGGCAGGTCACAATTCTAAGGCAAGAGAGGTGTTATATTTTTGTTGCTCTTGTAATTAATTCTTGCACTTTCGAGATTTTTTTTTATCACTATCATTAGCCTATTTTTTAGCGTATCGTTTCATCTGTATTTTAGAGTGGTGGTTTTTTAATTACACGTATTCGAAAGAAAAACCAATGAGTCACGTTCAAAAGTATCCGAAATACAATTTATTTAATATTTATTTCATTATTGCAAATGCTTTCGTTTAAATTTTTGATATTTTATGAAATACAAGAAACTTGTAAAGAATAAAATACAATACAATTAATTAACAAATAAGTTTTGATTTTACTTTAGCTTGTGGTTTCTGCTGGATAAAATTAGCTCCACCAATGTAAAATGTTAGGAGCTTGAACATACTTGATTATATTTTATATGTACTTTGCGTTCTTAATTTACTGAAAAAGTATTAACTGAGATTTTTTTTGATATTCTCGAGTAAAGTTCGCTGGTTATTATTAGACAATATTTGAGATCTTACTGAGCGTTATTTATAAAATCTAGATATAGATATACATATGTAGGAAATAATTCCATATCTTTACAGAAGAGATAATTATAATGAAAATTTAAATACTTTATTTGCTAGCTTTGATATTCATAATTTCTGCAACAACATTCATGGTAGTCTCTTCCACAATTCGTATGTTTATGAGAATAAATTCTATAATCAACATTAAATTAATGATACGCTTACTTCGAATTAGGCACCCCGCTTGTATATTCCTTACCTTTAAATATACATTCTGGTTTTTTGCTTATTTTGATGATACTTCCCTCTATTTCAACATATTTTATTGTAAATAAGTTCTGACATAACTTGGTTTCCAAAACTCGGCATATTTAAGTACTAATAGTAGAATGTATTTATCGTTTTTCTGTACAATAAGAAATTTTTAAACCAAATTTGGTATAAATATTTGTTGTGTTGAGAATAATAAATGATTAAATCTCCATAGAAGGATTCGTTCCCTTTATAGAGAAAATTCAATAATGAATTGGCGCCTTACAGTGTATGCATTCGTTTACCTGCAGAGGATTGTACAAAATTTGGTTTTACAATATATATGTTTTTTATCAAATGGTATATTAATTTTGCCATTCATGGTTTTGACAAATTTTAGGACAACAAATCCCTGATTTAACTTTTATAAATTAAAATGCTAACTGTAACTATTATAACTACTTATTTATTAACTTCGTTTACCGTCTTATATTTTTATGTGTATGCAGATAATGCAAGGTATCTTATAATGCAGGAGTGTTTTGTTTCAATGCTTTGTATATGTATAAAATCTTCAAAGCTCATCAGCTATAATATACACTACCATCCAAATATTTGGAAGCAGCAACGGATCTTACGAAGGGCATTCCTCGAAGCAATTTCTCAAGACAGTTCGCGTTAATTTGTTGCAATGCGTTCTATAAACATTCCCATAGGTGTTAGGTGTTCTGAAGTTGTCGCTGTCTAACCCTTTGATCAAGCTCATCCCATAAGAGCTGTATGGAGACTAAAACCGGACTTTGAGGATGCCAAACCATTAACTTTAGTTCATTTCTTGCTGGTTTCTCCTCTAAATTTTTTTGCAGATTCGAGCCATATGTTTGCGATTATTATCTTGCTGGAATGAATACAAGTGGCTCGGCAACAAGACGGCTACTACACAGAATAGCATGATTTTTCAAACTATCCAAATACTCTTCTTTCCACATTGTATCACTAATTTTCACTAAATCATCCGGAGTTATTCCAGCAAAACAACCTCAAACCATAACACTACCACCTCCGTGTTTGACGGACGGCAATAAGCAAGCCTCACTAGCTCTTTGCCCTTGTCGTTAACGAATAAAAACTTTCCGTTGCGTTCCAAATAATTTGGACTCGTCAGTCCCTAAGACTGCGTTCCAATCGTGACCAGTTTGCATGTTCTGTTGCCCTGAAATGGCTTTTTGCGGCCGATGCATGCGTTGGGATATTCGGTGCCGTTAGACGCCAATCTCGTTTCAAAGTCGTTGCTATAAATTTATTTTCAGCTCCAGAAGTCACCTGTGGCCGCCCTCTTCGTCTTCTATCAAGATTTTGCCCTATTTCTTTTTTCCATGGCAATGTGTAATGCATATCTTTCGGTGAAATCCCTAACCATAGAGCAATTTCTCTCTCGGTATATCCTTCGTCGCGAGGAGTACAAATATTGCTACGTTGTTCTACAGTCAACTGTCTGCGTTTTGGCATTTCTACACTCAGTACTTTACCAAATGGTTACAATTGCGCACTGATTTCAAAAAACTAATTCCGCACAGGAAAGCGATGAAAGGATTAATATCTTTGCTACATGCACTAAACTATTACCGAAATAGTACTAAACCATTTGACTCAAAGTAATTACTGTAGTTATCCGACCCAATCCCCGTTAATTTCTTTTCCAAGAATACGACTATTGATTCTTGGAAAAGAGCAATAAGATGTATTCGGTTGAAATTTGCACCTAAATGTTTTGGACTTTGCGCATTATGCGTAACAATTTTATATTTGCATATAATACCATAATTTATGAAAGGGATTAACGATTTCACGATATGCCTATCAGTTGTATTATTTTAAAGGAATGTCACCCTGCTTTCAACCTTATGGACGGTAGTGTATATAGGCAAACATTTTTAATTGATGGGAAGCTAGCTTCTGACACCGAAAAAAGGTATATATATATATATATATATATATATATATATAGGGTACCCACCAAGTATGCCGGATTTAAATGTCCCGCCATTTTTGTTACATTCAAGTTAGCAACTCTAATATTTAACATTTGTCATCTGCGCACGTGATTTCCCACTCGTTTTCTTTTCTACTGTTCCGTCATTAAACGAGAAATAAACTTTGCTGCAACTCAAAGCATGTTCAATTTTTCGATCAAAATGTACGACACTATTAAGATGTTAGCCTCTTCTGAAATTTTTCTGGCAGTCAAACAACGATATGAATAAGCTAGTTGATTGATTTTCTGGACGTGCTCGTAATCAATTTAAGTTCAGAGCATTCTTGAATGAGTATCATCTTCAATTGATTAATGACAATCTTAGAGTCATGTAAACCATTCGTAACATTGCATACCACCAAAATGTAATCTTTGTAAGTTTCCTTCAGTTTCCCGCAGAAGTTTAGGTTACATCGCTGCCCATGAAAACACGTTACTATAATCGCTACGAACACTGAAACACATTGCACTCAAATAGCAGTAACACAAGAATTAAACGAGATGTCAACGATCCGAAAACATGTGATTTATGCGGGATATTATGGCGGAAACAATACTGCCAAAGTACGTCACTGAGTCTCCCCATTTACGCGTAAGTCAAAACGTCAGGTTATTATCTGAACAGACCTGGTACATTGATTCAACAAGTAGATAGCAATTTTAAACACAAGCGCGTGCTATAGCGTATTCCAGGACTATTACTCATTAGCACTTACGTACGGAATTTTTAATTTGTTTTGATATTAAGTGGAACGGGTAATTACGCAAAATCGATAATTCGAATACTGGCTCTTACAAAAAGAGGGCGTCTATCAATAACCGCGTAGAATTATTTATTTCACCTTCCTAATACGAAACCTGTTCAATCTGTTTACTTGAAGTAATATTCCAAAATAAATCATTTAATTTATTGGGTCCTAAATTTATAAGAATTCATTGCAAGAACATGCTATTTTTGTACTAATTAAAAAATCTACTAAGTATTACTTTAAGTATTAACACACACAGGAGAAAATGTCATGACGAATTTTAAAGTTAGGGAACATAGCAATATATTAAATACTATTCTATTTATTACCTATCAATACTAAAAGCGTACTTTGTATCTTTTAGAATGTCATATAAAATTACATGGCAGCTTCTTACTATTGCCATGCAAAATTAGGTATTTACACCTAGACGTTCGATACTGCGAACAAAATGAAACAGACTACTTGTACTAACGGTTTATACACATTAATTTTATGCTTAAAATCACGTGATCCTATTGTAAAAATAACGTTTTACGCGTACTAATCCTTTCTTTTTATATACCTTCGATATATTAACATTTAAATTGTTTTCTGACTGCCAAAAAAAAAAGAAAATATATACGCACATGCGATTTTGTTGGTATAAATTGTTATTCTTTGAATTCGTGTTACAATAGGGACAAATTTTTATCCTAAAAAATATTAATTCTTATCAAATTTTAGTGTTATTGTTAAAAAATGACCAGTTAATTCATTCCTAAATGAGAAAAGTTTAATTCGCTTTTAACACTTACGATAAAAAACTTATTTAAGATTAGCTAAATTCAGTAATTAGGACGAAAGTAAATATTCTATTTGCAATTGAAAATATTGTCACCAAATTTTACCCGTCGAAAAGGAAACGATGTTCTAAACGTTAGTTCCCGTTGACGATAAATATTTACTTTGGCGAAGGTAGGTATAACTCCTTTAAGGATACAAATACCTACTACAAGGATTTATAATACCACCATTCTTTCATCATAATATCGACACCCTTTACACGAGAATGGATGTACATATGTACGTAGGAAATCACCGAAAACAGAATGGTAATGGATTAATTTATGTGCGTATATGTATTTCTTTAATAAATAATGTTTTTCAAAAATATTCTGAAATTTTGGTTTGTACTTTTATACTTATTGACTTTTCGCATTACAGATTTCTCTCTCATTTCTTCTAGTAATTAAATATAATTAGTATTTATCCCATTTTTTTCTGCCTATTGAATTGAGATGTCTGTTTATAAATTGTCTGGAGTAATTTTATTTTTAGGATTTACTTCACGTTCTGCATTAAGGGAAAGTTACTTAATTTGCAGTAAACTTTTAAGTATTTTCTTTCATTTTTGTCTATCAAATATATTCTACTTGTATATTCACTTCACTCCATTGAATTTAACATACCTTTTTTTTTAAATATAGCAGATGACATCGTTTGATAATTATCGCAACGTTTACTCGGTTTCACGTAAACATCAAATTAATCACAGCATCCTTTAATATGAAATCTGTTGATACTCTTCTATTGTAGCCACTTGCAATAATTTTGCAATAAAAGCTACTTATGTAGTATACACTCAGTGACATTTCTGTAGTTCCACATAATCTTGTAATTTCTCTGTAAATATTCAAGGGCAAATGTTGGAAATTACCTACAACTGCATTTCTAAACAAAACGCAGTAGTAGAGGTATTATTTTCTTAATATTACTACTGATTGATGGGGGAAGTACCTTTAATATAAATAAAATATTACAAAAACAAGTCAAAAATGAATTATAAAATAAATCTTTATTCTATACTTCTACAAAGAATTGTAACAGTTATAAGAACAATCTACTTATCAATTTGCTAGTAAAGATGATCATAATTTAACTTAAATTTGCGATTCGTTAATGTGTCCACCTTTCGCTTTTATTACTGCCGCACGTAATCTTGGCATTCTTCTATTTTTATCCACGTATCCTATAGATGCACCCAAAGAACTGTTGTGATATTTGGAGCAGATTCTTTGAACTTGTCAGTCGAGTTGCTCCTACAAAAGCTTGATCGGATTGAGATCTGGACTTTGGAGCGGCCATTCCACAACAACAATTTTCTCTGTGCTCCAATTGTTCCAAATACTTAGGGCATATGTTTGCAGTGTGTTTTGGATCACTTATCCTGTTGGAACACGAAGTTTCCACCGATTAATCGTGTTTCGGATGAGATGGCATCTCTCTCCAAAACCTCCCTATAACCTGTTTTTTTCTAAGGATACCAAACCGCCCATAAAGGTACTGGCAAAATAATTCCAAATCCTGACTGATCCTCCTCCATGTTTCATTGTTGGTGTAATACAGAAGTGCTACGAGTGCACGGACAAATGTTTTGTTTAAACCAAAAGTGAGATATTTAGATTCGTCGGTCCAGAACACTTTCTTCCAATCTTCCAGTATCGAATTTATGTGTTCTCTCGCCCATGCCAACGGTTTAGCTTTGTCTGTTTTGTGTAATAATGGTTTCCGCATAGCAATTCTCTCACATAAACTAGCTTGACGCAAGCGCCTTTTTACCGTGATGACACTAACTGGTTTTGGGCGCAAAATATTCCTTTCAGCAGCAATTTCTGACGTCGGTTTTGGTCTGCTTCATTTCCTCGTTATTGCAATTGCGCGGTTTTCTGCTGGTGTTATTTTTTGACCGTCCGAGACGCTGTTTATTGCTGTTTTTTGCATTATAATCCACGGTTCCACGATTTAATTTGAGTAATTTACCTCTGGTGTTTTAAAATACTTTGCACAAATTCTTCACTATTTATTGCTTGTAATACCATAGCTGAATGCAAACTAAATTTTTATTTTATTTGAATATCTGCGTTATCTATTTTCATATTTTATGGCGGTTATAATCAAGATTTCCGAAAAATTGCTATTTACCTAATCCGTATACCTGAGCGTGCCTGATCCGCAAAAAGGGTCACTTTCGAAATCTTAATGCCAGTCGACTTATTACGCACAAACAGAACATTATAGAGGAACTATAATATATATCTACTCGTACTTATAGTTGAATAATACGAATATTTTGGTAAAGATAAAAAATAGTGTTTTGCAATAATCTCCAATTATGCAGGTGGGTAAACATTTATGGGCGGTAATGTAAATACGAGCATCCTCTTTTTATTCTTCATCGCCTACAATCTACGATTCCTTATCTGTTGTGATCTCTTTTATTGTAACTTTCTTCTACCTTATCTCTTTCTCTCTGTTCTTTTATCCTCTGTCCTTTCGTTGATCTAAATACCGCTTTGTAGCCTTCTTTCTCTGGTAATAATTGGGTTTATCGGTTCATGTATTTTATTCTGGCTTCTCTACTTGGTTTTGGGCCAATGAACATCTGTCCAGTTTCAAATTTATGAATCTTTCAAATTTACCGACATTTGCTTTAATTTAAACTACTGTTAAGTGCTTAACAAATCTCAAAGGTACAATAGAACACCACATAGAGTAGAAATATAAGTATATATACCAGAGGTGCGCTAAGTTCCAATGCACCTCATCAATAAGTCGTGACGTCAGGTTTTACGCCGTTGCCGGATACACACACATAAACTCGCTATCAAACCTAGCCTAACATACTAATGTAACCTAGTCTACGAACTGTCACTATTTAAAATGGTCGGACCAAACACCACCGATAACATTGTATTTCACCAAATATAGCCATAACAGCAACGTAAAAGTACTGCGATATGGAAAATGTAATATATTAAGTAAATAACAATTTCTTTTACTTTTTTAAGTTTCATAAAATAAGCGTTTGTATTAAAAACCAGTTCGTTGCGTTATCCATTGAAATTTACTTTAATTATTAAGTATTATGTTATAATTATGTACTAATATAAAATACCTTTAATTTATTTGTGTGGTCGCATTGCATATTTATGACGTCATTTGATTATATCTATGACATCGCGTTAATGACGTGCATTGGAACTTATCATGCCAGTAGTATATAAATACATACTTCAGAGGTTTTCGTGAAACTTAATTCGCAACATCAAAGATCACACAAACGCTATTAGCGAACAATAACTTTTGATTGAAAATGTACTATGAGTAGTTTAAGCAAAAGAATATTACATTTTGATTACATCAATTATTTATACATCGTAAGAAGTAGTTTTTATGAAAATAACTATTGTTTTTTGGTTAACTTTTGTAATCAAATACTTTACTACGGAGCTGCTAGATAATAAGGGTGAAATACGCGATAGTAT
This sequence comes from Trypoxylus dichotomus, assembly GCA_023509865.1. Lineage (NCBI taxonomy): Eukaryota > Metazoa > Arthropoda > Insecta > Coleoptera > Scarabaeidae > Trypoxylus > Trypoxylus dichotomus. The sequence continues at coordinate 24,015,292 of CM042081.1, read as the reverse complement.
TGTTTTTTTTTCGGGGTTACACGATACTCGATGTGACAAGAAAGATGACTATTCAAATTATCCTTATTTTTCATACTTGTTGTTCATAGTATTGGCGTGCATTATAAATATCAAAATTATGCATAAATAATTTCATGCCTTTACTGTGAGAATTCACATTGTACGAGATATATTTTTTTCTTTAATAAAAACTGTTTTGATATAAAAAAGAAGACAATTGTCTAACACATTTATTTTCACACGAACGTCTTGACCTTAATCTGCTTTTGAATATAATTTACACCTATATTAATGCATTTACATACGCAAGTGCATAAATGTATCACCAGTTGAATTCTGTCGTAGAAATCTACCATCTGAGTTAATAAACATTCTACCACAGCTGTTACGACGTCGTTATCGTTCTCGTAGCGCTGACTGAAAAGGTACTTCTTTAAGCGCAAGAACAAATAATAATCATTGGGCACTAGGTCAGGGCTATACGGAGAGTGATGCAATTGTTCTTAGCGATATGACGCTATTACATCAACCATTGTTGTAAAGCAAAACAATTTCTGTATGTATCGACATTGATTCTGTTACCTTTAAGCAAAGATCCACCTTCCCTGTATCAAAATAGTGCACATGATTATTTGAACTGAAAATGTTTGAATAAGCTTCATGTTCTTGGGTAATGTACAGTGTTATTTTAATCCTGGTGTAACGTGATCAATCACCAGTGAAAATTTTGCTTAAAAACTTTTCTCATTCGACACGGTACTTCTCGAGTCAAAACCTCAAAACATTTTTGTAATCTACCAGTTCTATCACAATTTCATTGAGAAATACTTCTTGAAAGTTGAGGAGACTCATTAGGTAACGATGAAATCGTATAGCGTGCATTTTCTCCAATTTTGTCAACTTTTTGGACCATTAATGGCTGACGGTCGCGCACTTCGTTTTTCATCGTGCACATTTGTATGGTGTTCTTTAAACGCTCCAAGCCATTTTCTTACCATTGCAGAGATCATAGCGTTTTCTCCATACACTTCACTAATTTGCTGATGAATTTCGGCGGCTTTGATGTCTGTTGCACTTAGGAAACAAATAGCACATATTTTAGAATCGATGAGATGTCCGGTGGTCTGAGGCATTTTGAGCATGCATACCAGGTGTATGCGTAAGTTTTTCCCTTTCTTTGCTAAAAGTAAACACGTAATTCTCAAGCGAAATTAATTTCTTTTCATTCAAAACATTGGCCATCGGCTTCTACACATTTCACCCATCCTTCAGGTAATTTATGGATACTATGCCAGGAAAACTGTTTGCCTTTTGCGGCAAACCATTCGTCGAGCTATTAGTACGCAGAGGTAATAGTCAAATGGCGCCAGGTCTGGGCGGTACGGCGAGTACAGAAAGATGTCCCATCCAAGCGATTTCAAGGTGTTTTTCACTGATTTTGCTAATGAGACGGCGCATTGTCGTGTAACATAATTACTTTGCCATGTCTTCTGGCCCATTCCGGTCGTTTTTCGATTAATGCGTGGTTTAAATTAATCATTTGTTGGCGATAGCGGTATGTATTAACGGTTTCGCCGGGCTTCAAGAGTTCATAATACACAATGTACCACCAGACACAGAGCATGGCCTTCTTTCTGAAGCGATTTGGGCTTGGTGTTGAAGGACCGGCTTCGCCAGAAGAAAGCCACGATTTTTTCAGCTTCGTGTTTTCGAAATAAATCCATTTTTTCATCCGTCACAATTCGATACAAAAATGATTTCCTTTCATGGCGGTGAAGCAGTATTTCACAGATGAGTTTGCGATTTCTTACTTGACGTTCATTACAAATATTTACCGAGTTTATTGATCTTCCCAATTGCTCGTAAACGTCTGCTGATTGTTTCTTGTGACATATGTAATGCTTCTGCTAATTGCCATTGAGTTTCGGTTGGGTAATCATCCAAATCTCCAGCAATTGCTCGTCTTCGAATTTTTGTCGTCTAGCGCTCACTGTCTTTCAAATTGGAATTACCACTTTTAAATTCTCGAAATCATATCTCACATGTTCTAACCGATGAAGCGTATTCACCATATGTTTATACCACCAAACGATGATTTTCAACGGCCTTTTTCTTTTGATGAAATGAGGAAAGTAATGCGTGCCACAAATGTTCTTTTTCGGGCACAAAACTCGACATGATCACTAAATGATAAAGCAAAGGCGCTGGTTTTTGGCGGACTCAACTTGTGTATGTTTGTAGTTTAAATGTCAGACGAACAAAATGACGTACGTGTCAAATTAATACACTGCGTACTTTTCGTTCGAGCCATCTCTTAGTTAAACCGGCAAAGACATATGCATACTCTTAGTAAACAAAGGCCAGTAGGAGTGGGTGATTTCGTAATGAATGGCGATTGCATCACTTTAGCGGCTGTATTTCAGAAGGATGCTTACTTAAGAGACGCGCCTCGTAGTTATTGCTTATCGCACATTATTCTATATGAAACCTAATATAAATAATAATTCTGTAGAAATTATGCAAATTTACATACTTTTTTTTCAATGTTCTTCAAATATTTTTTTTAATTTAATATCTTTATATATATATATATACTTATATATATATATACTTATATATCTGTAAATCTGTATAAACTTTATGCACGCTTCAAAGTATCTTTTTCGTTTTTGATTAACTATGACATTTCATCTAATCGGCATATTTCCTATCAAATGTTTGTATAAATAAAATTTTGTTTATTATGCTTAATACTCCTGATATGATATTGACATAGTATTTTATATATTGTCGAATATTATCTGGGAAATTCTATCGACGTACAGTAATCTCCAGGGCGCCTCGATACATATTGGGTGTTTCTCTGAAGTTAAATATATAAATTTTTATACGTAAAACTAGTTCGTTCTTACAATAGTGATGCATGTTTTACAAGTTTAAAGTCGTACTAAACAAACATTATTTCAACCATAATAGAAGTGACGAGATATTAATACGAAAATGGCTGCTAAAATACAAGTTTTCATTTAGTATGCTATAGATAGATGATGTTACGTCTCACTCTTGCAGTTATCGGATAAATATTTTTCATTACATGATATAACAATGACAAAGACAATTCAAAACTGCGATTAAAAATGCACAGATAAAATTGCCATGTATAATAGAAGAGAACTTCCAGATCAGATGACAAATTTTATTGTTGTTTGCGAAATATTTGTCATCTAATACATTGTTGTTGTACACGAACAATGCTGGAAGGATGACCAATGATGAGCAGAGAATTGTGAAGCTACATTCTGCTGTGTATTATGCACACATCATCGTGTAACGCAAGATAACAATTTTTATTGCTGGCTGTAAAGCTATCCTCTTGAGATGTTTTCTATTTGCGCGATTGAAGATGGATATAAATTCCACGTTCCATTTTACGTGATAAACTGGAAGTGAATTAAATAAAGCCGATCCTATACTACTCACACAAAAATCTCGTATTTTGCTTCTTCTGTTGTTAAAATTCTTTGGTTTTAATAACTACGTCTTTCTATATGCCGTTTTGCTTTTTTAACAACTTAAAAATTAAAATAAGTCACATAAAAATCGGAGATTGACCTTTGTATAAAGCTAATGATTTGATTTTAAGTACCGACGATTATTAGTACGGCAATAGCTTTGTTGCTGCTCCTTGTAAATTTCAATACAGTCTTGAATCAATTCCAATACTATGTAAATTTTACTTATAAACGTCAGTTGATAAATATATGTACGTACATACACTACCGCTCATAATAGCACGAGGACGACCTGAAATTTATCCGGAATCGATTAGAAAAATACGGTATTGGTGTGGTTTTTTGTTTTTATTTTTCGATGTAGTCTCCTCGAAGATCAATACACTTTTTCAAATGGTGCTCAAGTCTCTTCAAGCCGTTGGAAAAGTAGGATGTTTCGAGGTCTGTAAAATAGCCATCTGCAGCGGCAATGACCTCATTTGAGGCAAATATCTTTTCTCCCAGTGATTTTTTCAGGTTTGGGAATAGGAAAAAGTCGCTGGGGGCTAGGTCCAGTGAATATGGAGGACGAAACGGCCACCCGATTTCGTTTTTGCTCCGGTGTCAGCAAACACCCATCATACCAAAAGCTTTTCATGCCCAAAATTTCGTGTAGGATATGGCCAACGCGTTTTTCTGAGTTGCCTGTTGCCTTTTTCAGCTTTAATCGGCGAACGGCTAACACGACACCATGGATCTTGTCGACCATTTCATTGCTGGTAGCGGTTTATGGGCGCCCACTGCGTGGTTCGTCATTTGTGCTTGAACGGCCATGTTTGAACTCGCTCACATAGAAACCGATGGTCGAAAATGATGTAGCACATCCGCCATGCACCTCTGGCAAAATGTTTCGAATTTCTGTGGTGGTTTTCCCACCCATCCAGAAGTGTTCTATCGCTGCGCGAAATTCGATTTTATTAATTTTTGCGACTGACTTGCTACACAAAATGCACTCCTAAACAGCTACTATTGGCAGTAAACGTCTGAAATGTTGATAGATGCTATAAGAAAGGTTGCCCTGCCGACCAATGAATATACTTCAACCTTCATGCGCCATCTCTTGCCGATTCCGGAAACATTTTAGGTCGCCCTCGTATGGACACCATTTCATGCAAAATTTGACCTAATACGCATGTGTACACAAAAGATAAAATAATAACAAACATTAGAAAACATAATGTAAGTTATACTTTCTTCTCATCGAAACACCCACCTCTTGATTTAATAACTGTTCGCACAATTCGTGCCATTCTTTCTACCAATTTCCTGAGTGTATGGTATCCTGAAAAATATTGTTCTACTCCCTCTACAATACCGTCCAGAGATGGGTTTTGGATATTGGACATTCTAATTCGTCTGTCCAATTCGTCCCACAGAACCTCTATCGGATTAAGATCCGGACTCTGGGGAACTCAAGTCATTATCTTTAATATTTCTTCATTCTCTGCATCAACGAGGTAGTTTTTGCATAATAACAACGTGCGCTTCGGATCCTTATCGTAAATCAACTCGAAATTGTTACTTATTAGGCGCAATCCGGATGGTAGAGCATTTTCTTTCAATATCTCGCGATAATTCTCTTTTGAAATGTCCTATTCCAGTTTCGTTATTTATCGATTTAGTTTTTTAATTAGTAAATTCTGTATATGGTTAGTGGTGTATATGAATAATAAATATTAAATCGGAAACAAAAAGTGTAGGATTAAATATATTTAAAAGGTTTATACTTCCATTCAATTAAGATTTAAAAAAATGAATAAGATATGATAAAGACAAAAAGTACGAGGCTAGTCCGGAAAGTCAGATACTTTTCGATACATGGCGATGCGATCGCAAAAATGATTATATTTTTGGATAGTAGCGTCCTTTCTATATTGTAATACAGTATGAATTTCATGCCAGTCTGAAAATTAGTTTTGGTTTTATGCCTTCAAAAATAAATGGAATAAAAATGTTTGCAATAACGGAGAAAAGTGTATGAATGAATAATATTCTGTGGTGTTTAGGACGCCTCGTTGAAGTAAGAATATGATCAACAAAATCCATGGCATCGTGTTGCCCGATCGCAGAGTGAAGGTTAGAGATATTGTTGAGATTGTAAACGTCTCGGATGACATCTTACATGAACCCTCAGACATGAAGATACTTCTAACACCATAAGTACCGCGTTGATCACTGTAGAATAAAAACTGAATCGGAAGACCGAAAGCAGTGTTTAGACATGTTGCAGCGCAGTTCAAAACAGTTACTGAGATGATATGTAACTATATGGGAATGAAACCTGGATTCATTACAACACTTCAGAATTGGAAGAACAGTCAAAACAGTGAGTATTCTATGCCGAATGTACCCCTAAGAAGCGAAAGACGATACTATTGGCAGGGAAAATTATGGTCACTGTTGGAGACTCGTAAGGTATCGTTTTTACCAACTATTTGGAAAACGAAAAAAGAACGATCACCAATAGCAAGTATTATGTTGTACTATTAGCCACATTACATGAATAATGTAATTAATGCCCACGTTTGGCGAAAAACATGTGTCCTACCACGTAAATGCACCCGCCCTTTCGATTTTCGTTCCTACAGCGAAAATAGACGGTTTGTAGTACGATTTGGTAGCCGCATCCGCCTTATTCTCGGATTGAGCTCCTACGACTTCTATTTCTTCTCAAACATGAGAAAATGGCTAGCTAGGAAGACATTCTCGTGACATGGAGAGATCATCGTCAAAACAGAAAACTATTTTACGGCTTTGGAGACATCTTAACTTTTGAAGGGCTTAGAAAAACTGGAGTATCATTGAACAAAGTGTATCGAACTAGAAGGAAATTATTACATTATATAATTATTATTATAGAAATAAATGATAAAAGTTTATCAGACCCTCGTATTTCGAGGGTAGAAAAAGCTGAATTTTATTTATGTACGTCAATTCGCCCTACCTATGCTAATAATTTAAAAGGTAGATACATAGAAAGACTTTGTTTAACCAAGTATGTCGAATAAATAAACGGCACATATATTCGTTAACTTTTGAACAGCAGAAGATGGCGTTATTAGAAAAAATACGTCAATATTTTTCTGTAGTATCTTTTTGGTGTTGTTGACAGTTTATTTCCGTTGTAAGACGGTCTCTCTTTTATCTTAAGTAGAACAACCCGCATGCCTTTACGTTTTTATAAAGATAATGTTTTCATTATCTTTAGCAAATGCAACGGTATCACGCATGTGTTGCTCTCGAAATTAAGAAATATGAGGATATCTAGTAAGAACTGTTTCGGTAGTATGATTTTGGTTTTATGCAAAAATTAGCTAGAAAAAGCACTAAATTTCTTTTGTGACGGCAAGATCATTGGAACCGATTCTATCTCGATATAGTACAGCAAAACAAAGCCAACACAAAGAGCACGAAAACAGGCTAGGGTTATCAGAGGTGGAATGGAATTTGATGCACTTTGGAATATAAAAGAATAGCGAGAAACCCCAGGTATTTTGGGAGAAATACCAATTGTACTATTTTAAAGTGTTTCAATTTTTAATCAGAGACAAAGAGAAAAAAAATATATTTAAATTATGCATACTATTGAATATGTATAGAAAGGTAAACCATATTGGTGGGATGATTCTTCCAAAAGTACCTGACGGTTCCTGCGAAGGTAAGATGCGACTCTTGTTAATATATTACGAGTAGATAAATGTGTGTTTCTGGACGCTACCAGAAAATTGGTACGATTTTGCCTTTAAAGTTTCCTCATGGTCTCACATTAATGTCATTGCATTGTATTTGGACAGCTAAATATCACCATATTATTTATAATTACATTTAATTACTTTCGTCCTAAAAAGAATTATCCTATTTCATATAATAATTAATCATTATGGACTTGGCTTAATGCACAATTTAAATTATAAAAAAAAAACGTCCAATAAGGATAGTATGGAGCTAATAATAAACCACATCTAGAAGATACGGTAGAATAATTTTAGTTGCACAACATTGTCGAACTTACAGGTACACGTAAACACACAATGCATATTGGAAAGCATATATGTGGAAATATATAGCGACTTGAGAATATCAAAATGAACAATATTAATGTTATAAAATAGAAACATGGATGACAATAGATTGGTAACCCTGTTGATATATTGAAAACAAAGAAAACGTAAACAAAATTTGTCCGTTCGTTATTTTTCTTCGATGCGAAATATCAGTTTGAAATAAATGTATTATTATACAAGTAATAAAGATTACCAACCTTGTGGTTATCAAAAACAAAAATCAAATTAATTAGCGAAATTTAGTCTCTTATAAGTATCAGTTGGCATTAGTTCTTGCACTAACTGCAACTTGTAGGGATGGAGACGCAAATCTTTACGCAATATGTGATGTATTTCCATACATCACATATTGCGTAAAGATTAGTTAAGGCGCTTGCTCTTTTGCGAATGGAAAGATTACGAGAACGCGAACCGACTGGCACATGGGGTTTATCTGTTGTCGAACGGGTATCTTCGAACTTTTATACCTATTTTTTGATGAGTTGAGTACACGGTGTTTGCCGAATGTGAGGCAAATGACAGAAATTAGAAAATTCTCGCCGCGCAATGGTGATAGAGCTATTGTTTTTGTAAAGATCGCACACATTACGCACATTCCGCTTCCGTAAAATGCTCCATAACAACTAAATTCAAAAGGATGGAGCTAGTGATCGGCAAAGCTCCCAATCCCACTCAACCATTGTGTTCGCGTAGTGACCAAAACAAAATGAAGAAGACTTTTGAGACACCCAGTACTTGGTGTACGAAAATTTCCTTCATTAGTTATTTGTAACGGAACAATACATATAAAGAGAAAGAAAAGCTGTAATCTGTATTGTAGATAGTAAGAAAATAGGCCAAGTTTGATGATCAAATATCCAATAACCTCAGTTTGAAAACAAAAATGAATATAAGTTGAAAGCAAGCAAGAATGACAACAAAATCTAAATAGCAATAGCCAATTAAAAGAAATAATTTAAATTAAATTTGAAAGTATAAATATGATACAGACTATAGTTATGGCTTATAATTCGGATTGCGCTTTAGATTATAGAGCGCCAATTGAAAAAATATAAATAGGAAAATAATATGTGGCACAGCCAAGGGAAATAAAAATTTACCCTGCATTAGAGAAAATGAAGATACAAAAAACACAACGAGAATTGGAAAGACTACGGGTGACAATTCCATTAAAAAATCATCAAGTATTAAGTATTAAAGATAATTAAAAATGTGAATGAAACTCCACCCGCTGCTTATTTGCGTTCCAACATTAAATACACAGAGCATGTAAAAAGAAAGTGCTGCTTTTCCAATTCCAGAAAGAAGTGAGATAAAAATAACAGTAAATTGTCTCACAGAAAACAGACTCTAAACAGTATAACTCTCTCTCTCTCTAACAGTATAAAAGAATAATCTGATATTAGAATGTATCATCTAATAATATACCTACCATCAATATCTTTATGGTAACACAATTGATAGAGAAAAGTATTTTATTTAGATGTATAAAAACATCAACGTAAATAATAATAAATATATTCTTTGTTGAACATCAAAATAAAAAAAATATTTTAAACCTAATACTAAAATATTAAAACCCCAATCAACTGGTTAACCATAAGCACAAACTTCAATGTCTAATTTATAGTGGCCATATATGAAAAAATCTAAGACAAAGAAACACTATCAGACTACATATAATCCATACCACTCTTTTGTTAGAGTTAACTTTACACTAGAAAAACATAATAAAATATACTTTCACGTTGTAGATTCTTTAGTCATAGGACGCAATATTAAAGTGAAACTTACAGAATCTATACTGCTACTTCTTTCATGTCTTCTCTCCCAAATTTTAAATAGACGCGAAATTTGGGGAGTGCCGTGTCCTATAACTAAGGGTCCGAATGAATGTTGAAGCGTAATAGAAGAAGGTTGATTTGGTTTGGAAATATTGGCTGGCTACTTTAAAATATTTAATTTTAAATTTTTAGAGATGCTTACTAACTTCATATTTGGTGCGCTTACACAAATATTTTTACATTCTTATAGAAAATTTCTTAGTAGCTCACCAAAGTAATATTAATACATTTAATTCACCACAAAATAACATTTGGTATGTATAACAATTATATTTGTTTTCCGAGGTTGTAACCAAGACAGATGAGAAGCCCGTTTTGAAAACAAACATTTTCATTTGATACAATTCATTGTAGATACTATAGGCTCTTTTCAGTTATGTATGTGTATTATATCTGAGATGATAGATAACACCAATACTTCACATTGTTACACTTCAAAGAAAAGTAAAAACGCCCTATTGCTTCTGCTATTTACTGTACTTATTATGTTGAAATAAGTTTCGTTGACTACTTCTAAAAATATTGAAGTCCAAGAATAATATAAGCGATATTTTAAACGTTTTATCGCGCTGCACTAAGCTACAATAAATATACAAGAATTGAATAAACATTTTTCCGAAATTTATATTTTCGAATTTAATAAAGCAATTACTAGGTAAGCGAAAATTTGTAAGGAAAAATTACCTATCTCCCAAGGAAGTATTAATGCAATGTCTAATCCCATTCGTTTCATAAGAACCTGGGACGCACGGTCTATGTAACTGTTAGTGACGCTGTTTATTAAATAAAACTTGCTTGAAACTGATGTTTTTCTTCGAATACATTCAAAGTCACTTCAAAAATTTAAATGAAAAAACTCTTAGGCATATAGCCCAAAATTCGACATTGAACAGATTCATACATTATGATTACTATTGTTAGTAACGCTTAATAATAATATTTATTTCGAATAAGACACACATATATTTCATTAATTTTTAATTTTTTAATTTGTACTGGGATTTTCCTTTCTATTTAAATTTGTAATGAAAAGGGAACTAAAATATCTTTCTATATTATCTTTGTTAGCAGTATTCAACGACACGAAAATCATTTTACATCTTTATCGGATAATACACAGATACATACATCTTTTAGATTATCATACATTTTATACATGTCTTTTGCATCTGTGCACGTCGTTCTTCTTTTATAACAACGAAAATAACACGAAACGTAACAACATGCGCGCGTTAAAACAAAACGTAATTTGTAAATTTTATCCAGAACACGTATTCATAAAATAGTGAAAAAAATAGTATACACTACTGCTCAAAAGTTTAAGAACATCTGAAGAAATCTATATTTAGTCAAAAAGGAAACAGCCTATTTCTTGATAAAAGGAAACGTGTGTATTTGTTAGAAATGATAATGTATCTCCTTTTCTGAACAAGCGCCATAACAATTAGGCCATGAAGGCCGTAGGAATAGATTTCTTTTAATACATAGACGTAGTAATGTCTGTAGAAAGATATATCGTAAATATTTCAGCAGACACAATAATAATATTAATGCCATATTCTTATTAATTAAATAACTATGAGATTTCCGTTGGTTTTTTAATTGTAAATTACATTTTTTTTTGTAATTTCCTACGTTAAAATTATTATACATATTAATATAATTAAAATTGAAACGAAGGATATTGGTTATTATATACACACACACTTAAATGGTGGTTTCATAAAAAAAATCCACCTTTGTCTTTCATTACAGATTGGCACAAGTTAGGCATTCTTTTCACCAAGTTTTTCTAAAGTTTTTGCGTCAAGTTTAATCTACTCAAAATGGTAGCGCTCCCGTAAATGTTTTGCTGGACTTGAATTCCGACTGGCGTACGTTTCTGCCTAGTTCGTTCCTTAACTTTTCTATGCAATTGATGTTCGGTGATTATGATAGCGAGACCATATCTTTGCCGATTCCCTCTCATTCTTTCCGTTGTAAAGAGTTTTTGCAGACCTTGAACAGTGCTTGAAGTCGTTAGCGTGCAGAAAAGTAACCTAACCCTCGACCATCGACAAACCAAATGGGATGCTATATAGTTCTAAAATTTCTTCATATTGCTCCACACTCAATATTCCTTCAATGTAAATGAAATTTCGCCCCCCATTGGCAGAAAAGTATCCTCATACCATCACCAAACCTCCTGCGTATTTTACAGATGGTACAAAAGCTGGTAACAACATTTTTCCTTTAAATGTTACGTGAATAAAAATTCGCCGTTTATTACCAAAAACCTCGAATTTGGTCTGGTTGCTCCAAAGAGTATCTTTCCTCTGTTCTCCTTCTTCAACTTCAACCCTTCTGCGTCCCCCTAAATCCGCTGAATTTAGTCGTTGCTTAACCGCGGATGCTAATACAAGATTTTCACAGTTTCTATTAAGACTTCCATAGACTTCGGGTACTGTAAGTCACCAAGTGCGTTTGCTGATTAACATAGTACGTAGGTCTTTAGCAATGGTTGTTTCCTTCTTGTTTTACGATTTCTTTCAATTGTCGAATGAACAACTTGAAACTTATAATTTATTTGAGTCACATTACTTCACTTCTGCCTTCATTCTTAAAAATAATTATTGTAGCATATTGGTCGATGTTTATCTTTTTATGTTTACACATAATATGTAAGTAAAGTCGACATAAGCAACTGCAAGCGCAACTGAAAAAAAATTCACAAAATCGATTGAAAAAAGTACTTAGAATCACATGCACGCAAAAGTACAGATGCACTTCATAGACATGCGGTATTTAAATTACATTTACATAAGTGCACACTCTTACTGAATTTGTAATAATTTATGTTTACGCTAAAACAAAAAAATATATATCAGTTACTAGGACATTTACAGTTTTTATAATTTTAGAAATACTATTACACTATCTTTTCGAACCAGTTACATTTTTTAATATTTTACCGTTTTTTGCTGTGGTCTTAAATTTCTGAGCGATACCGTACGCGCAATTCACTGGAATATAGCGCGCTGTATCCTCAATTCCGAAAAGTGATTGTTATAAATAAAACCGTATTTCGGTAGAATAGATTTGGTTATTGATAATGCCGGATGTTAGCTCAACGAAATTACACTTGAAAAATGATAATCGATCTAGAAATATAAAATCAAATAAGATGCTGAGTATTGACAATTAAATACAAAAGGGACATACTATAAAAGCTTTGACTTAAATATCCGCCTACAGCTACTAATTTTAGCGAGTGAGCAGATTAAAAACGATCAATATTTAACGTTTGCAGTAGGAACATAATCTTGGATTTATGAGTTTGCTTGCTGGTTAGTAGTTAATATGCTAACAATTTTCATATAACCATAATATTGCTTTATACTGTACATGCTTTAGGTATGTATATGAGCCTTGTCTTCTTTGTACTATATTATACTTCATATAATTACTTTGCTAAGGAAAAATAAAACAGAATTATTTATTGACACATTTCACATTACTCAAAATGTTTTCTAAATGCGTAGAAAAGCGAATATGTTTTATTAACACAAAATGTATAACTTTTTTACAAAACTGAAATTTAAAACAATACTTTAGAATTCACAGGTATCGCAGTAAACTCCACTCCACATAAATTAATAATTTATTCAGAACGCAACGTTTCCAGAAAACATGGGCTCTCATTGTCAACCGAGTTGCCGACTATGGCAATAAAAGTCGATGTGCTCTTGAAACGCTCCCGAATAAATTATTAATTAGTGCGGTGTGGACTTTACTGCGATACCTGTGAATTATACGTACAATATATAGTCCTTACAATCGTTGCAATCCTTCAGAAGATTAACTAATTTCAAAGAAGTGTCAAAAATATGTAATCGTACGAAATTTTTTTATAATGTTTAAAAAGAAACAGTAATTTAAATGCTTTTTCATTACCAGATCTCTTTCCTAATTTTTAATGGACAAGCCCGAAATGCTGAGCAATTTACATAAAACTGGAACGATACGTAATTAATTTCTGGAACATTCCTCCGAGGCCTTCGCCGTAGTACTGCATTTACATTTTGTGAAATTTTTGTGAAAATATGCTTCGTGAAATGTATGTCCTATTACAGGAGAAATATATATAACAAAACTAATAGTATAGTACTTAATTACACTAAAAAAGCATAAAGTAAAAAATATTCGTGGTAAGCAATAACAATTTAGACTACATAAAGCACAAAAATATTGGTACGCCTCTATAATAATTAAAAGTGTTTATGACGCTTTTTATAGAAATTTAAAAAAATATATTTCACAATGTTTTCAATATCTACAAATCGCAAATATTACCATTTGCACTCTTCCAACGTAACAAATAATATTAACGACCTATAATATGTATTGCATTTAATTAATTACTTTTTAGATTTTAACAAAGCATCCATCAAAGATTACAAGAGATAAAGCCGTTAAAGTTCATAGAACTAACAAATTCTCGTAAACACTTTGAATAGACCTCTAACCTTGTGAATTACTGCACCTACGGAATATATTTAGGAATTGTGTAGAAAATTAGTATAATGACCTTATCTTATAAGCTTGTGTATTTCAATAAAAACTTGTCCTTGTCAAAAATTTGTTTTCGTATACATACAGGTACACTTCACAAATTGCTTGATAAGTTAAGGTTTTTTAGCGAATTGCACATGGCATTCTTTTGAGTATAACACAATAACTTAATAAAATAATAAATAGAAATAAATTCTAAACTACCTTAGAGAATTTATAGGTCAAACATGCGGGGAATTAAGCTTCATTTTGCAGTTTATCTTCATCTCTAAAGCAACAAAAATCCTCCTTATTACGTAAGATACGATCAAATAGTATTATTATCAATTTAGAATATCTGTTGCTAATTTTATTATCAATAGGTATAATTTTCAATTGAAATAAAACACGATAAATGGTTATGATATGACGCGTGCTTTTTGTTTTATCTAGTGCTATTTCAATTTGTATTGTTGCAATATATTTTTATTCTGTCAATAGATAAAACGACGAAGTCAAAACTAAGACAGAATGTGATATTTGAGGTGTTATGATTTTTTCTATAATTTATTTACCAATGCAAACTTTGCATTTGCTCATTTAATTATATCATTATTATTGTTATTATTATTATGTATAAAACTTTTTTATACAGGTTTGATAAAAGAAGATAACGTGCATGTATAACTTTATCTAAGCAATTAACTTAAGTATACTATTCACAACAATTTTTAAGTTGACGGTTTGATATATTTACATACGCATAATGAATACGAAAGTTGCTAGTTAGGTGCGTATTCTGTTACAAGTAAGAGATAATTTCTGTGATTATTTATAGTACGTGATACAACTCGAAAAATCGCGAAATGTTACAACATTAATATCATGACAATGATTTGAAATAGTTGAAGGTAATATCATATATGTAACACACAATATATAATACATACAAGGTGTACCAAAATTTATTTTCAAAACAAAAAGAATATAATAAAATAATGGCGAGGTTTAATAAATAACTATTTATTTTTTTATTAAAATATAGGTTACACCCAAATCTGTTGTTAGGTATGTCTTTTTTATGATATAACTTATTTTTCTACTCTAACCAATCCCCGGTTAGTTTTCTCATTTCTTCGGTTTTCTCTGGGGTCTATTACCTATTTTTTCCGAATCCATCTTTTAACTATATATTTGCTGCTCATGTGTCCAAACGAATTCACCTGTTTTGCTTCTACGTAAGTGTTCAATTTTATCAAACACGGATCTTGCTATTTTATTTCGTTTTGTAATTTTCGTATCCATGCATCACTGTATACATTCTGAATTTATACGTTTACACATATTTGCACACCTTGTTTGCTCGTATTTTCTTATATCCGTTTTATGGTTATATCTTTAATATTCTTTGCTAAAAATATATGAATTGTGGTGCAAATCTTTACTACATTTTCCTAGGCTGGACGATAGGAGAAGATTTTAACATTTTTCAAATTAGCGTAATAAATTTGCTCCAATTGTGTTTGTCGTCTAGTGCAGAATTTTTTTTTAACTTTTTTTAACACCTTTCCTTTTCAATATTATTTGGTATGTGTTGCTATATTGGCAAATGAACAAATGTCTTTAAATGTACTAGTTTGTCGCAAGAAAGATTTATTATTTGGGTTGAAAATATTGTAGTTAATCTGTGCCAATAAGACAAACAAGTATCTATGTAATGTAATTAAGATAGATAGAGTAGAGAAACGTATTTAAACGTAGAATATATGTTGAACGGCTATCATAACGAATTTATGTATATCCCATAAAATATACACATGACACAACAGAAATGAATAATGGAATAGTACTTTTTTAATTAATTCAAATAACAACGGACACTGTATCCGTTATCATTTTATAACAGTTCTGAAATGTATCATTGTAACAAACTCTTTAATAAAGAACTACTTGATTACAATACCGAAAAATTTAATTGATTGTTTATAGACTTATTTTTTAAGTAATAAATTTACCGGACTGGCTTTCGAAACTTGATTAGTGTAAGTAAAAAATTCAACATCATCTGTTTTCAAGTTAGAAATTGAATAAATTGTAAAGCACGTCGCTTAATTACTTTACCTTTCTTTTAATATCTGGTGAACGTCCCAACGGCGTTATAAGCTATTTAGTTACGTGTATTTCTTCTACTTTAATATGTGGTATAATTAAGCTTAATGTCACTTAATTATTCAAATATTTTCCGAAGATCGCTGATGTCGAAAATCAAACCGAAATTAACTTTTGTGAAACGCCTGTCATAGAGAATGTTAGGGGGAAACAAATGATTATTCGTCGCAGATGCCCATTAAAGATAAGCCTTGTTATGAATATAGTTTCCATTTCTACATTATACAGTACTTAGGTTTCCTTTACATAGGGATCCCGCGTTGATTTGGGACTGTTTCCATTTTAGACTAGATTTCACTGTACACGGGGTTTTATACAGATAGTTTTTGTTGTAGTTATTAATAACAATCTTAATTTTAACATATTTATAGATATATTTTTAAATAAGGCGTTAAACATTGTTCAGTTGTTTACAGTTGACGAAATAGTACATTTTATTTTAGGTTTTGTTAAAACAGTTATGTTCTTGCTATGAATACAGCTTCCATTTCTACATTACAAAAGTCCCACTGTATATAGGTTTTTTTACAGAAAGATTTCCTAAGTGTTATCTAAGGACTGGAGCATTTATAGACCAGTTTTATTATAGATAATTTTCACTGTATCTAAATCACAATACCCGAACACTGTGGTACTTGGTACACTGAAACACTTCGCTATCTCTCTAACCACAACACTTCAATAAAACTGGATGCATGCTTCAACGGCTAAGCTATCATCTTCAGCGGTAAAACTCAATCAACAAACTATACTAAAACTATATTATTTATACCCTATTAAAATTAAAGTTACGATTGACTGACTATGGTGATGCATAAATTTAATAGAGTAAAGGCTGGAATTTGGAGGGCTTAAATCTGAATTTATCAAAGAATGTTTGTTTTTGTAAATTTTCATGCCTTTGTAATAATTTAAATAAACATTGTTGTTTATATTTCGCTTTACATTATCAACACTATGATTTCTTTGTAGCATATGTACACATTTTTTAATAAATCGTATACAATTATACATCCATACATAATATCTTATACACCTTTTTCATAAATAAATTGTTTGTTTCGAGGGTAGACCACGTTTTATCTCCGACAAGCATTATAATGGATAAATTACTCTAATGTTGAAGTTTGTTAATACCCAATTTGTTACATACGATATTTTCTTAAAGAAATTTAAATGATTTACTGTGAGGATATCTTCTTAACCTTACAAATAAAGATAAGTATGACTAGATTGTCTGCAAATTTTAATGTTTCAACTTTGGTTTAGACATTCTATCAAAGTGTGTCTATTTTCGTTTCTCAAATTTCTAAAAGGTGCTAATGATATAAAGATAGAAAACCGTTAGTTTACTTCATTAACACTTAATTGTAAATAATGTGCTCATATCAAAACTATTTTGAATAATTACGCATGTCTAAGCATGCATAATTTCAATTAACATTTCCCTATTCTCAACCTTTACATCCTTTATTATATAATTAGTCGAACAAAATAACGTAAGAAATTAATCGCGTAGGTGGTTTGTATCAGTATGTATACATATAATAATACATAAAATAAACCGTGAAGGTGAATAGAGCTATAAAAACAGAAAATTATTAAGCATACACTCACATGCGCGTACGTATTATATTAATACATCGCATATATAGATAACAAAAATGTACTTCGAAAATTGTTCTTACTTTAGATAATACGGAGGTCAAAATAGGGGCAAGATAAATGCACACAGTAGCATTGAAAGGAAAGTAAACACAGATGTTCAAATAATAAGAAATAGACCTTTGTTAGATTTGAAGTTGAAGGCTTTTTCATTTCTACGAATATACATGTATAGATATATTATCCTGTAAATATTGCGATATTTTTATGATGCATGAAAATGTGAGCGTTGTATTTCACAGATAATAAATATACAATGCCATCGCATTATTCTGAAATGTTGAATGAATTGAAACAAACTCCACTCGGATTGTGCTAAAAAACTTTTGTTTATCTGTTACAATTATAAAATTGTAATCTTATAGATTTTTAAAATCATGTAAGTAATTAAGTTAGCGGAGAAATTTCAAATCAAAGTAGTTCATCAGTTAAGCTGGGATTCTTTAACATCCTAACTTTATTACACTAACCAGTGTTTGTAATACATAGGTTGATGATGCTATAAAAAAGCTTAATATCTTTAGGAAAACATCAAGTACGATAGATACACTATCTCACAATTCTTGAGATAACTAGTATTAATTCATCTTGCTACTTGTAGAAGCACATAGGGCATCCAAATTGGGCGTTTGCAGGTCTGGTGATCTCATTTGCGTTTCGATTTGAATTTGTATAGAACTTGACTTTTATATTTAAAAATAAATTTTTCAAGAACTTCTTGTTCTGATACAATATTTTAATTCCCTTCCCATTATATTTGTTTTCTCCCTTTGTTTGCTTCCTCACTATTCACTTTGTATTTCAAACTCTGTTTATATATACACTAGAGTGACAGAATAAAAGAGACACATACTAAATAAAAAAAGATTCTATTCTAGTTAAATATACAAAATATTTTAAAATTTTTAAATTAGACTAATATTTTATCGATCCACCTTTACTTGCGTGAAGTGCTGCGAGTCGTCGTGACATAGAATCTATTAAATGATTAATGGTGTCTTCTGGAATATTTAACCACTCTTCTGTAACAGCTACCACGAGTTCTTCCTTATTGCTGGGTTTTCGGGGTCGTTTCGGCATATTTGTCTGAACTATGTGCTAAACATTCTCTATCGGATTCATGTCTGGTGATTGGCCTGGCCATGGTAAAATCCGAATCCCCTGTTCCTCTTTCCATGTGGTTGTTGTTCTTGCTTTGTGACAGGGTGCTCCATCCTACATGAAAGTGGCGTTTTCTTTAGATAAAATGGCGTTGTCCAATATCGGTAGTAGTCCTTCTGTTAATATTTGGATATATTTTGCCGCATTTATATTTCCATCGCAGTTTACTAATTGCGATCTTCCGCCATACCATATCGCGCCCCACACCATGATGTTCACACCGCCGTATTTCACCGTCTGATGCAAAAATTTGTCGGCCAGTTGCTGTGACGAACGTCTCCATACCCACGTACGACCGCTATGACTGAATTGGCAGTATCTGCTTTCGTCTGAAAAAATGACAGATCGCCAAAACTCTTCGAGCTTCGTTCACATTTCGATTGCCCAAGCCATTCGGCGCAGTTTTTGAAACGCCGTAAGGAGAGGTTTTTTTCTTTGCCACCCTTTTATACATCCCCACACTGTGGAGGTATCGCAGAACGGTGCGCTGACTTTTCTGTGAAGTTGCCGCAAGCTCAGCTGTACTTTTTGGCGGTTCTCTTGACACTTCGCGCACAAGCACCCCACTGTTGTTTTTTCCTTGCGTTTAAATTGTGTAATCACACGGTTAACGGTGGACAACGGAATATTTAAAAATTAACTTATTTCACGTTGCGAAGCGCCGCGTTCACTCTGGCCAACGATTGGACCCCGGGTGAAGTCGCTAATATCACTCAAACTAAACTATGACGAATTCCTTCCGATACATCTACACCTACCCTAATGACAAGAGAAAGTTCTTAATTCGTTCTTAGAATTTAGCTGTTTACATATTTATACCGCTTTACCTGGTGTGTATTTTATTCTGTCACCCTAGTGTATATTTTTTGTCATTAAGACAACCTCTCTCAGTTACCAACCGCTTCCTTCGATTGCTTAAAAGAATGACTCCAATAGACTGATGGTTAAAAAGTTTTTTTTGTGTAATACAATTAATTAATGTATCATTTACATAATGTATTCGTTGCGGTTCATTTAAATTGTCTAACAAAATGTAACACGTTCTTCTATATTTTTGTAATAGAATACTATCGAAGATTATTGTTAAAAATTCACATTTAATGTCTAATTTAACTTAAAAACTAACCACCGCAAACCTGAATAATATTAGAAACTAGTAAATGTGTAAAAGGAGAAAAATTTGCACCATTTAAAATATAAATGAAGTGGCTACTGATATTTCTGAGATGGTTAAAAACACTACAAACGTTATGCTAAATTGGTGCAAAAATATAGGCAACAGGTAGTAAGAAAACAGAACTTTACTTTTACTTGAATCATTTGTTACTTCCCCTAATTCCAACGTTTCGGCGAGTAACCTCCCTACGGTTCAGAGTAGCTCCGAGAAAATTATTTGTGTGGTCTTCTATGTAATTTTTATTTATATGGATGTACATATACACCGGGTGAAAAGCTACGAGCTGTTGATTGCATTCTGGGCGACTGGACAACGAATCGAACACCGGCTTTCAAATGAATAACGCTTGTCTAGCGATTCGTCAGTTTCACCTCGCAGTAATACGGAATGAGGGCTTCATTGAATAGACTCAAATTGACAAGATGGATGTAAGGATAGGATTTTGTATAAGTAGCTAAACAAGGGTAAAGAATACCGTTAGACAGAGCTAGCATACTGACATACAATCGCCCTGCAGAAGAGCATGCATATCTCTCGACTTTGTTAACTTGTAGAAATCTTATCTTACTCATAATTACGGCGCTCGACACTGCCATGACTCGCTCCAATGAAAAATACTCCAAGAAAATTTCGAGCTACTTCAGCTGATAACTAGCTACATGGATCAACACCCGCGAAAACCTCAAAGAAAAAATATACTTATTATAAAACATGCAAAACACACACATAGATATGTTACTACAGCAATGTAATAAATGAATGCGTAGGCTTCCGCGGTCAGAGTGACAACAAGCGAACTATTTCCGGAATTGGACCGTGTCATGATGAAGTATAAATAATGAAACGGGAGTAAGAGAAAAAAAGAAATAAAAAGAGAAACAAAGGAAAAAATGAAAAAAAGGGGGTGAAAAAGATGAAATACAGAGTAAGAGAAGGGAGACAGAAAAAAGAAAAAGAAAGAAAGAAAAAGAGAAGGGTGGGATCACGATGTTTCGCCTCCGTCGCAGGAGGTTTCTTCAGGAGAAAACAGGAAAACCAAAGTGGCACGGTAACTTGACGTGTAAATCACGCTAAAGGCTAAACCAGTTTGGAAGAAGATCACGGTAGTTCGATATCTTAACCATGCTAGAGGCGGTGGTCTACCTGACCGTTTACCTGAACGTGCCTGATCTGCAAAAAGGGTCATTTTCGAAATCTTAGTACCAGTCGAATCATTGCGTACACATAGAACATTATATAGGAGTTATGAACTATGACGTACTTATAGTTTCATAATATAAATATGTTAAAAAGGATAGAAAATAGTTTCTTCGAATAGTCTCCAATTATTCATGTGGGTGTAAACATTTATGGCTGGTAGTGTAGATGTTCTTCTTGTGGCTTTTACGAAATATTCGTATAGATATAAGATAAGATGGAAGTAATCCGCCCAACTCTCTAATTAACATTTCGAAGTTAAAACAATCTTAATTCATGGTGCGTTGTGCTTTGACTTAAGATGTTATGATATCATACAAATAACAAATTTCGATAGCTATGAGCTTACTACTTATTTGAGAATTAAAAATACATCGCATTACTAGTGTACTTCGTCCTGCACGAAATTATTGATTAATTTGAGATTTTAGTATCAATAGTACCTAAATTGCTATTGGTATGGTTCCTTCCTTGGTGTAACATGTTCATTATATTATATGGTGCGCTTATATCGTTTACGTCAGAAGACATAAAATTCACATACTTAAAGGAAGGTCATAATCAGATAGAAAAAGCCCATTATAAGCACGTAAAAATGAACAATATGCTGTATTAAATAAATTCAAAAATTAATTTTCACCAAGACAATAGAAATTCACTCTGTATATACATTACAATGTCTATTTATAAGTTATTGCTAATTAAAAAGGCATAATCTCGACATATGGCTCATTGAAAAGCGGAAAAATGTGTTAATGTTTAAAGTAGGGAAATTTTCGGCATTACTCAGACCGCGGTAGTTTATTTTGACACTTTCTCTTTTAGCACATTGTAAATACACACATCTGCATAAACATTAGAATCCGTATAAATAGAAATTGAAATCGATTGAGAGATATATCGACCCGCATTTATATAATAATCAGTGATTACGCAAATGTAATTTTATGCACTCGCGCATGTTTAATACGTATATATGCACATACTTTCGAGAAAGATGCAAATATAATATTGCACTGACGTATATAATGATGAAAGTAACCGGATTTATCTTTCAAGTAGCTTCTTTTAGGTCAAAATTGGGAGACGTTAAATAAATATGTGAGAATTTCTAGCTATACAGAACAAATCTAGAAAAAGCAGTTATTCTACAAGCAATTTTATCAAAATTAAAAAAAAAATCTTCGTATTAATTTCTTCTATAACGAAATTCAAATTTAAGGATTGTTTCCAACGTTTCTCTGGAAGCAGAATTTTTTTTAGAAGAATAATTTTTTTTAGAATTTAATATGTTTTATCACATTTTTATTTAGTTTATATTTCTACTAATATTTTTGACTTCATCAAAACACATTACAAAAGTTATATCAAATTGGTGCAGACAACAAAGTAAAAAATTAAAAATGTTTTTTGTTGCTGGGGTATTATTTTCTCTTCATAATTAAAGTGCTTGTATCATAATGGAAATAATCGGCATTAACATTATTTGAATTTATAAATTCGTTATCTGGAACGCACAAAAAGGCCTACCCTGAAGTTATACTTCTAGAAATCAATATAAAGATATATCAAATACAGTTAGGAAAAAAAATAATAAAAAAAACATTTAATTATACAAAATTAAAGAAAAACAGTATTAGAATATTGCAAGCATATTGCAAAAACATTAAAATTATCTTATAACTATAAATTGATATAGTACATAATGATAAGTTGATAGCGCTATTAATTCTGTTGTGCTCATATCTCAAACTAATAACTTCTTTTGAAATCAGAAATTACTTTGTTACCGATCAATCTCAAAGTAGTTAGTAAATTGCTGTGATCATTAAACAGTATGTCAGAATCGGAAATTTCATATCGAAAAATGATTTAAATGATGATGCGCATACTTTTCTACCGTTGCCAATGGTTGGTAACGCCTCTACGGACGAAATTGATATTAGTATATTGTTTTTTTAATTTAATTAAAAATAAAAATAAGAAAACATTGAAGCATATTACACAATTCCGATTGTCAAATAATTAGGTCACAATTAATCAAGGTATTATACATTCGTGCATAAATAAAAAAAAACGAAGACATATTTTTATTAAATCAACCTTTTCGCAACGAGGTAGGATATGATACTTGTACAACGAAACTCAAACGTTCCGTACGTTTGAGTTTTTAAGGTTTTTCGGGAAGTGAAAAATACATTTATTAGAATTCAATAATAAGCAAGTTTTAACACATTATTATATAATTTATATTTTAAAAAATATAAAATGTTTATTACCGAAATGATAACAATTACGAACGCAAGAGAATTGAAACAGTTTCTAACCATTTCAGCAATTACAAAGAACCAGCGTAGTCTAATTTAGTAATCTCTGCTGCTTTCGTTGCTAATTATATATGTACATACGTTTTCTCTTGTTGTTCTTAGTAATGAAAACGTGTAATATTTACAGAAAGTAAAAACCTAAGTCTTGAAGATGATGAAATGTAGTTTATATCTAGGCACACCTGTAGTTATAAAGATTAAGAACTCACTTACAAATGATACTGTTGCTGCCAAATTTAGCATTTTAAAGCAACTCTTTCTAAATTAATGTAAGGTTATAATAATTTTACAGTGCTGTTGCGAATTAGTTTAGGTACAAGCAAATACCATAAAATGACAATACTCAATGATTTGTTCGGGGGTACAAGTTTTACTCGTTGATATACAGAGCATAATTTATGAGTATTTTCTAGATTATACTTGCAATTTTTTCATCCATTTAGCAACTTTCAAATTTAACATTTCATATTTTTGCACTTCACATATTTTTTTAAATTAGAAATTAATTTACTATGTAATAGTAGAAAAACTCGAATGTGACGCACGTTTGCTTATTTATAGCTACTATGGCGCTAGAAAGTTCACTTTGACAGACTCTTTTAACCAACTCAATGCACGGAGATAAATTAAATGTTTATTCCAATGGTCATTGCCTTGTTAAGAAATGAAGCATTATTTGAACCAAATCATAGTTTAACCGATGGTAGTGCTTTTCTTTAAAGGAAGCACATTTTGTTGTTGTCCGTTTAAGACTAATTCAACAACAAATAAATGTTACACCTCCTTCAAGAGTCTTAACCTACTGATTAAACGATACATAGTGCAGCTTATATGTTACTGAAATGGTCCTTTTTTGAAATTTAACTAAAGATAACTTACTACAGCCGTGTTGATTAAGTGCTCTGTTATCTTCATATGTATATTTTCTCTACCGTGGTTTATATTTATTCGGTAGTAACATAGACGCCATCTTTTATCAAGGGATTAACTTGGATAATGCATATTGTCTAATTTAATTAAGTTAATGTATAAAAGCTTTCTTGCAAAATTTAGCAATACCGTTCGCTGTCTGTGATCAATAGTGCTTTTGGTTGAACGCCTTTCAACCTTTCTCAACAATCCGACCGACGTAGAATTACGCTAGCGAAAATATTTAAGTCTAATTTGGCCTTCACATTAGCAAGTAAGAACTAAGAACGTATCAGCCTCAGTTCGTTGAATTAATCGATTATACTTTCCTTTTTCGTGTCCATTTGTAGAAAATATGATTTTAGTAGTTAGTACGCCACTTAATAACTTTTAGTAAAGAAACAGATGACAGACATTTGGTCAGTTGTAAATTAATATAAAATGACAATAAAATTGAAAATTATTTTTTATAGTGTCATTATCTTTTATGAAGCAAAGCAGTAGTGATCTATTTATTTACTTGTAATGTTACAGAGATTTTGTTTTTAGTTTGTAGTTTAAGTCGTCGCTTTTTTATGTACTTTCGCAGTTTGTAGTAAAAAGTAAATCATATGTGTTTCAGTAGATAAAACTTTATCGAACAAAAATGGCAACATTTATACCAGCTGAAATAATATAGAAAGATTAAAATTTGTACCGTTATATTATAAAATTTTTAGGAAAGTATGATTGTAGTACATTAATCTCAAATGACGATTGCAAGGACTGTGTGGATGTACAATTCACAGGTATAGCAGTAAACTCCACTCACACAAATTAATTAATTATGGGGAACGCAGCGTTTCGAGAGCACGTGGGCTCCCATTGTCAACCGTGTTACCGACAGTCGGTTAACAATGGGAGCCCACGTGCTCTCGCAACGCTGCGTTCCGCATAATTAATTAATTTGTGTGACTGGAGTTTACTGCTATACCTGTGAGACATTAATCTCAATTTATCTTCAACAGACTGATTAAAAAGACATGCAATCGCATCATTATTAACACCTATTATGAAGAGCAAATTACAAAATGATATGAACGCTATAAGCTTTTATGAAATCAGTGTATTTGTTTTTTTATACTTACCTATGTAATTAGACACAACACAAAAGGAAATTTTCAGATGTAGTTAATCACAACTTTAAACAGTCATAGTTTTTTTAATATACTATTTTTCTTGTTTTATCGGGAATATCCAATCAGATAAAAGACTCGAATTTGATTACACTGCATATCTTTATTTCCTTTGTGACGTGCTTCGGGTGTTACCTCCTCTTCAAGGCAATATTTTTTTTTCGAAAATAGATATGCTTTTGCAATTGAAGCATCTTTTACGTGTAGTAAATCATATTAACTACACATAAATTTCCTACTCAATGCAACATTCATCACTCTCGTAAATAGCCAAGAGCAACTTCAATCAAAAAGTAAATTACTAAATTCCTAGAAAGCGGTTCTACCAGTAATTCACTCGCAACATTGTGTCAAAAAAATCGCATCATTGCATAAGAAAATGTACAACAGTTCTACAGTGTCCCGAGGTGCAGCGGCGCACACTTCGGGAATCTTTGGTATAGACAGTAAAGAAGAAAATAAATATTCGCCTCTACAATACCCTGTTGTTCCAAACTTTGTAGTAACACCTCCACTTTCTAAAAACTCAGAAGTGATTACGAAAATGATAATGGAAACGTTTGATACACTAAATCGCCTGTACAATGTACAATGAAGGATCTATATAAAGAAACAAAACCGAAGTTATTGGACTTCACTTAACCCAAACAAGAAAAATCAAAGATCGTTACAAAGTTTGACGGGTGTAATATAAATGACGATTGCAAGGACTGTGTGGATGTACAATTGCACGTGGGCTCTCGAAACGCTGCGTTCCGCATAATTAATTAATTTGTGTGAGTGGAGTTTACTGCTATACCTGGGGGTGTAATATAAATTAGTTGTAACAGTCATCTATTTTTTAACAAAAATGGCGCTGCAATAATAGCAAATTCTGAGTGGTACTGTTCACATGTTTGGTACTTTTTACGCGATTCATTCAAAGAAATGCCAATTTTAGTAAAAACGTAACATTTACTGGGTATCCGGCTTATTGCGCATATTCCCAATAACTAGAGATCGCTCAGTATTCTGCTAAAACTTAACAGTTTAGCAACCTATCTTGGCTTTCTAGATTCTTCTATGGACCTACCTCTAATCTAAAGTTTTCACAAACCAACCACGAGCAATAACGGTGCTTAAGGAAAATGTTCGACAAAATATGTTGTTCTAAACCTCCGCGATATTTGTATTCTTTTAAAGAATGTAGGTTGAAACCGAGTCGTAATTAAATGAGTCCCCTGACGTTTCGCCCTCAGTTGCATAGAGCTTCTTCTAGGCTGCTTCACGTCGCATCGCTGCTGTGAGAACAATCTTCTCACTTTACTCATGCAATTACGATGCAGTCTCAACTCGAAGAACTAAATTCTTTAAAATAATGTTTAACAGAAAATAAACAACAGCTCATTGGTACTTCAAATTGCAAGAAGTACGTATATGCGTAATTATTAAGTACTTCGATGCTACAATATTCTAAAATATAATCTGGTTTTGTGTTTGTTCTATTTGAAATAAATAGTTTATACATGCAACATTACTTATCTCTCTCCTAATTAAAAATTGAACTTTTGCACATTATGTGTACTTTAGATTTATTATTACATACATTATTACATTTTTATAATTAGAAAGAATATAATATTGTACAATAGGTTATATTGCATAAAAGTTACTTACACCAAAGTATTACAAACGTAAATAATAAATGTTAGAGTCCAGAAAAAATGTATTATACGAACTAAAATACCTTTATAGTGTATTCTTAAAGTAATCCTCTAGAAAGTGTTTAGTTTGTATTAATGGTGCTAAACAATCTACAAACAGAAAGAAACGCTATAAAATTATGATAAAAGTGTCAAAATCTTATCTATAAAATATGTATACTATTGTATACATTCATGTAAGTACGGGTTAAATAATGACATACATAAATCCAAATTTTCTTATCTGAGAGATGATTGTTATGTGTGCTATCGATTTATTAGTCGTCCACTTTCATTGAAATAAAATTTCTTTAATTCGCTTTAAAATTTAACTCATCATTGCATACAGAAAACTTTTAATGTTTTAATGAAAAATATTTTTTGATTTAGTTTATTCACGGGAAGGAATATTAAAATTAAAAGAAAAACATACTGCATGTAAATAAATGTATTTCTTTACTTCCAGTACATTATTTTCTTGATTAGTTTCATCACTAATTTCAAGTGAAGATCCTGTTGAAACACATGTAAGGTTTCATTTTTTCGTACGCTACCAAATTTGAAATACTGTTATGGGTCCAAATTCTCGGTATGGATTAAAATTGAATTGGATTGAATTCGCTTAGAAAGACTAAAACCTCGTGTACATCAGGTTCTGATGGTATCTCTGACTTCGTTGTTCGGGATTATGCTGACGTACTCACAAAGCCGCTGCATGTGATATTCAATCTTTTTGTAAAGTGTTCCGAATTTCCATTTGAAACCATAACGTATCTGTCCTGTACTAAGGGTGACCCTTCTGATATTTGCAATTATCGTCCTATCTCCCTACTATGTAACTTTTGCAAAGCATTTGAACACATTCT
The DNA here is from genome assembly GCA_023509865.1 of Trypoxylus dichotomus. Lineage (NCBI taxonomy): Eukaryota > Metazoa > Arthropoda > Insecta > Coleoptera > Scarabaeidae > Trypoxylus > Trypoxylus dichotomus. The sequence continues at coordinate 23,986,975 of CM042081.1, read as the reverse complement.
TTTTATGATTTTTTATTCCCAACTTCGCAATTTAATATCAAGAAGTTGGCACGGATTTATGCGCCAGCGCTCTACAATCATAAACCTTGCCTGTTTTACACAATACGTGCCTGTACATCAAGGGACAGGTAGACATCATTTATTTGGACTTCCAGAAAGCGTTCGACCAAATTGATCACTATGTGAATCATTTGGATTTTGTTTTCCATTATGTACTCTATTAACATCGTATCTAACTAACAGACACTTTCCGGTATGTTATAGGAATTTTACATCTGCCAGGCATTTGGCTACTTCCGGCATAGCACAAGGCTCAAATCTCGGTCCCCTTATTTTCTTTTGTTTATTAATGATATCGCAGCTACATCAATTAATGACCTGGGAGTTCTATTTGACACATCTTTGTCATTTTCGAGTCACATAACCAAATTAGTTACCAAATGTATGGGTTTATCTACCGTAACTGTAGAGATTTCCACAATGTAAAAGTTTTATCTTCATTTTTTTTTACTTATTCAATCTAGGTTGGAGTACGCCTCTAATATGATTTCCTATTCAAGCGACATATGTAAACTTTTTAGAGTCGGTGTAAAGGAGGTTTTTAAAATTTATGCATTTCCATATCGAGGGATTTTACCCCGAAAGAGCTTATGACTATAGTGTTTTATTGAATAAATTCAATTTCACATCGCTCTATATCACACTATATTAGAAGAATAATTTCATTATTCAAATTTCTATTTTCTCTTTTACACAATAGAATTGACTGCGCGTGGTTAGTACATAAATGTAACTTGCTTGTTCCTAGACCCAACTCCAGTTCAACCTTTACTTTTATTGCGATCATACTAGAACAAATGTATTAGTTAGATCGCCTATTTAGCTAATGTGCACCAATTTTAATCGAATTTCAGGTCTCTGCGCTAATCCACTTAGTTTAGTTATAGATACTGGTTTCCTTCGTTTCGGAGGCAGTGACTAGTTTTTCTTTATCTTCTCAGTTTTAGAACTATATATACAATCATACTATCTAATGCGTTGGTATTGTTTAGTTTTAGATTAGTATATATATATACATATTGTTTCTTACTTGATATCATATCTCAGTAATTTCCTGTAATTGGGTGTTATAACTTGTTGAAAATATTAAAATCTTCATTTCGTTCGTTTGATTTTGTTCTTTATATTGTTCTATTACCGTTCAATTTAAAGTACGCAATAGCAAGTAATTTATGTGATCCAAACACATCCCATTACTAATCTACTTACGATTGCTCATATCATTTAGATAATCCGCAAACAGTACTGAATGAATCCGCAGAGAAACCCAAACAACAGATTAAAAACCCGGGATCGGTACGATAAAATCAAAACAGAATTTCGATAATGCACATGCGCGAAACGGTTCTATTATGGTTCAAGGGAGAGCGAAAGCAAACCTGTAGTGTTGCTGTGTCAAGATGTGAGGTAATTCGTACATACATACATATGTGGATATTTTTTTATAAATAAACATTGAATGCGTAGATGCTGTTTGGTTTGCTTTGCTTGCATTTACGTCAAGGTGTAATTAGCTAATGTGGTAATAAAACAATGATTATAAATTCAATATGCGTTTATACTATGCGACGTGCAAAAAAGATAAATCAAGTAGCCACCTAAAAACTCGAAGAAATATTAAATTTGCTTCATTTATTATATATTGCCTTATTGTTAATATTTATTTCTTACATGTATACATTCGTTACGGTATTAAGGAGTATGTACAGAGAGTTGGGCTTTCAAATATTTCAATGGAGTTCTCATCCCAATTGTTTTATGAATTGCACAGCTATACAGAACAACAATAAAGTTCGATTATTATTGAGATATTTAATATAAACAGTATTTGAAATGATTTTATGAAGTGTGTACGTTCTCTGACCTCTTGTATGAAAGAAGTAGTTTATTTAAAATATGTTGAAAAAATGCCTAAAAAACAATACCCAACATAATTAAACCGGACGGTTAAATATTCTTTCTGACCAAAGTATTCTGTAAAAATACAGTAAATATTATATGTTACAATAAAAATATATGCCGTTATACTTCCGGCATTCACCTGTGGCCTTTTAGGAAAAAGAGCCCCGCAGCAAGCTTTTAATATCGCAATTGCAACCGCTGGTTATGGATGTGACGTGATATTTTAAACGCGAACGTGATAATCGGAGTTTGTATGTTCCTTCAGGATATCTGATGCAGATTTTACGCTTAATATAAACAAATTCATATCGCTTTAGCGTACTATAGAAGCATGCGGTACCTGTAATACAGTTGCGTAGTAGCACAAAAAATGAATTACCGCAATCTGCTTCAAAGTACCGTAAACGTCAAAAGTCAAAATGTGTATAAATACGTTAAAGCATACGTTAAAGCTACAACGTGAGGAGAAAGATTTATGAAATGCATTCTAAACCTACTGTTATATGTATATACGTAGGTAATTTTTCTTTTTGAATAATTTATTTGTTGATGTTCATGTCGTTACATCACAAGCTGTTACAAAAAGAGAAGGAATTTTCCAATGTTTTCAAATACAGAAAATCAAATTTACAAATATTAAGTTAGGTGATAGTAGGACAACTTTATATGAACTGGTACATGCATACTGTACAACGTAAGTAGACTTTTTTGAGTAATAAGGGATGTGATCTTATCTTTTTGAATGAAACGCAGATTTTTAGTTGTAGATCAACTAAAAACTAGAATGAGATTCTTCTGAGAGTATCGGAAAGATACAGTTTGGCAAAGGAAACACTTGGTTGATTGCTAATTGTTCACACTAGACATTTTCCATGATTCGTATTTCTAGGTTTATTGTATTAGATACAGCCAACAAGAATTGCTTTATTACATAGACATCACTGGTGTTTTAATATCCCAGAGTAATTAAGAAAAAGTAAATCTTAATTTTTCGAAAACAAGCTTCGTTGCTCTCGACAATAAAGGAAATGTCAAATTAGTATCTAACAAATCCTCACACTCGTTTTCATACGACAATATGTTTAAACAAGAAGTTTTGTTTCTCATGCCAGAAAATTCTCTAGAGAAAATGTTCGTAGTTTGTAAGATATTTGAATAAAATGAGTATAAACTTGTGGGACTACTATTTGCGAAAATTATTATAATAAAAATATTGGTCTACCACGTTTAAGAATGAAGATAATTGACGGTAGTTCCTGACAATTTTTTTTTCAGCAAGTAGAAAGATTAATGAAAAGAGTAAGTGTATTTACCAGCATTATTACGTTGGAAATAGCTTATTGTTTGGTAAAACTCTCTTGTTTCACGGAAATTAATTGAAATTTTTGGATCAAGTATTTATTTTATAAAATTAAGAAAAATCAAAAAAAAAAACACCAAACTTTACGAAATAATTCATGATAAACAGTAACATTGTTATAGAAAAAATGTTATTTAATTCCTCCATCGTAGTCTTAAATTATTACATTAGTTGTGCTACAGATTATTACGTACCTACATTTTAACAGCACAAGCGTAAAGGCAGCTATTATTCATGTTTTATAACCATCCCGCCTAAGAGAAATCTAAACAAACTGCCCTGCACATGTTCTCCTGCTAACACATTAAGTGAAGCCAATATAGTGAGAATAACAGCAATGATCTTGGGTGGTCCCGTACATAACGTTATATCCTGCCTCTTTCTTCGAAATCTTCCTCAAACTGTCTTGTCTTCCCACAGTTTAAAGAGGGTTATCATACAAATAATTTGCAAGCGATCGGAGCGGTAGAATGTTAGATATTTTCAGAACCGTTACTGAGTGCCTGAAAACAACAATGATAATTATTAGGAACATTAATTAGCTATTGCATTTAACATGTCTTTCCATAAAACTGTTTCTGCAAGGTTATGTCTTTCCGTGAATTAATAAAACTTCGCATGGTAACGAAGCATAATTCCCGAATATAATATACAGTATTGACGAAATGAACAAGACCGGTTCGGAATATTAATTGAAATTTCAGGTTAAGATTTTCTATAAAGTTGTTTAAAGGTATTAATAATACATACACTAACGGTCATAAGTGTTTACCCCCCTACACAAATATCAAGAGATTTGTATTATTAACTAAGTACGAGATAGATTATAATTCCTTTGTTACGTTCTGTGTGTCCGTAATGAGCCGCCTGTCATTAAGTTATCGAAAATAACTCTTTTCGGAGACTAGGCGCGTTCGGGTAGACAGATTTGGTAAAGAGCAGTTTTTCGGAAATGCTTATCACGGCCATCATAATATATGAAAATACACGACACGGACACTTTAATATAATCAAAAATTTAGTTTACATTCAGTCTTTGCATTACAAGCAGCGAATAGTGAGAATTTTGTACAATGTATTTTGAAACAGCGAGTAACGTTAAAGTAATGTCGGCAAGAAAGGAATTATCTACGAAAACACGTGCCCAAACAGTGGCATATCACAACATCGGTCACAGTAACCGAGACATTATACTATAAAGCAGTAATAATACCTACTATTACTATCAAAGTATCAAAGAAGTGGCGGTGTATCCAACAAACAGCCACCAGCCAAAACTAACAATACCAGCACAAGATCGCGCAATTGTAATAACAAGCAAACAAAATAGACGATAAACAACGCCAAAATTTGCTGCTGAAGTAAATATTTCGCGCCCAAAACCAGTTAGTGTCATCACGGAAAAAAAGACGTTTGCGCCAAGCAGCTCAACCGACAGGTTCTAAAATCTGTAACAGTACTTTGAGTACAATTACAAGATGCGCAGAGAAAAATAGAGCCGCTAACACTGTCAAAGTCGTTAGAGAGAATGGGAAGATTATGTGCGGCAGTAATAAAAGCGAAAGGTGGACGCAATGACGAATCGCAAATTTAGGTTAATTTATGATTATCTTTGTTGGCAAATTGATATGCACAATATTTGTATAACTGTTATAGTTCTTTCTATAAGTACAGAATACAGGTTTATTTTATAATTAGCTTTTGATTTGTTTTTGTAATATTTGAAGAGTGGGTAAATATTTATGGCCGGTAGTGTATGAAAATCTAAAGCACTTAACACACTAAAGAACTTATATTCCCTATTTTGGGTAATACATACAGCTGTGGCCATATGTATTCACCACCCTTTTTTGTTTTTTATTCCGACGAATATATAAGAAATAAAAGAAAATTGATCGATGAAAATGTTTCATTGTGAATGTATACAGATATATACAGATATTGCTTAATATTTGGTAGCTCCTCCCTGGGCTTTTATCACCGCACGAATTCGTCGGGGCATACTGCTCACCAAGTTGTAGCACTGTTCGGGGGTGATTTTATTCCACTCTTCGAATGTTTTTGTTTTTAAGTATTGCTTTCTGGTAGATGAGTATTTAGCTACATTTCGCTTTAAAATGTACCGTAAGTGCTCAATTGGCGATAAGTCCGGGGATTGTGCCGGCCATTCCAGGACCCGCACGTTATTTTCCTCGAACCAGCGCATTACTTCGCGAGATTTATGGCACGGTGCATTATCTTGTTGGAAGTAATACTCTGGCTCATCATTATCGAATAATTTTAACGCACATGGTTCCAGAACTTCTTCCAACATGTCGATGTACGTCCGACGGTTCATTCGGCCCTCGCAGACGAACAGTTCTCCGACGCCTGTTGCACTCATGGAACCCCAAACGATTATGCTACCACCCCCAAATTTGACAGACGGGATGATACAGTCTGGATGGAAGGCCTCTCCTCGCCTGCGCCGCACGTATCGAGGCCCAGGTTTACCACAAAGCTACCAACAAAAACATGAATATTGTTACATTTTGGAACCCATTAAAAAGAATAAAACACTGTAGATACCCGGAATTGAATACAGAATACCGCAAATACAATAATTATGTATTACTTACCTCAATATTTGACTCATCCGTCCACATAACATTGGCCCAATTGTCAATGGTCCAGTCGCGGTGACTTTTAGCCCATAGCAGTCTCTTTTTCTTTTGTTGCGGAGACAACCGTGGTTTATGTGGAACTTTGTATCCACCTAAATTTAATTCACAAAGGCGTCTTCTAACCGCGCGAGGAGAAATAGCAACATTATGTAGCCGGAAAAGCTCACTGGAAAGCTGTTTATACCCTTTTTCCGGTCTCGCAAAGATATCCGCTCTAAGACTGGCTCATCTCTGCTAGTTGTCTTCCTTTTTCGACCAGTTTTCGGTTTGTTTGTCAAAGATCCACTCTCTTTGTATCGTTTTATCGTCATTCTAACTGTCGATCGCGCACATTTCACTTGTCAGGCAATAGCAGACACCGACAACCCTTGCTTTTCTAACACCACAATTTGTCGTCGCTCTACCTCCGTCAATTCGCGTGTTTTCGGTATTACTTTTTACAGTATACTATCGTATTACACAGACAAAATCACAGACACAATATCTTCACTCTAACTAGCTCAACTTTACTCTTACAACTTTTAGGAAAGACTGAAGAAATATTCAGAAATTACAATTTTACGTCTATTTTCTAATTTACTCAGAATGGCCTACAATAAACCATTAAAGCCTCATTACCAGGTACCTAGTTAAGTCCGTCATCGATCCTGCTTCTTAGAAATACAATAATATTCGTGTAACACGTTCAAAACGAGAGTGGCGAATACATATGGCCACAGCTGTATATTTGTAAAAGAATATAATTTCTGATTAAATAGAAATATCACCTAAAACTTAAAATACGATTTATTTTCAGTAACACAGTAACCCTATTTAACACTTTGTTGAATCGTCATTGTTTTAATAACAGCCCTAATTGTATTCGGTAGAAATTGTAGATATTTTACAGTTAAACTTTTTTGCGGCCACTTCCACTAGCTGCTATTTTTTTCGGTTTATTTCTCGCTACTGTTCTTGAAACAATGTACAATTTTCGGGACTGCTTTCAGGCCAAAAATATGTAACGCCCCTACTTCTAAATAATATTTTACCTATAGCGTTATTGATACAAAATACTTTAATTAAGTGCGTACCAATTAGTTATTGTAGAATAACAATTATTTAGCAGTATTCGTTTATGTCGTTTTTAACTTTCAATGGATTTTAACAAATACTATAGCGATTACTTAATATACAACCAATATGTCACTTGTTGCATGTATATGTTAGAGCTTACATTGACAAAATCTGAGCCTACTTAATCCCATAAATTTTCAAGTATTCTTTCGCAATTCGTGCATATGTTACACATAAACCAAAATTGTATATTTGTAATTTGTAAAAGTAAGCATACGTAAGATTAGCTAAAATTAACATGAAAGTGAAAAATTTAAATAGCGGCAATATCTTTTAAATGGTAATTATTTATTTGTACAACATTTTACCTTTCTGGGTCACTTTTCAGCAGTAAAACAGTATAACGGGAGATTTGGGTAGCATGATCGTTAAACTTTGCTTCTGCTTAAGGTGGTCCTGGTTTACATTCAGTACATAACTCAAGTGTTAGTAATGACCTATTGACGAAAGGTAATACTAATAAATTTACATAATTCGGAAAGTTATGATGTAATACTACTCGGCAAAAGTGCACGTATGTATTCATGTCATATCTAACAATCGATAAACATGAATTCAAACGGTTGTGTTGATGACTTAACTACCTCGCAGTGCATTCCAAAGGTTTTTAAAACATGCATGATTCTGTGGGTACATTTTGAATAGTTATATACACATTTGTTTTTATTTCATTGTAGTTTTCTTTTCGTAAGGACATCAATAGTAATTTAGCTGTAATTATATTTAGAGATGAACTGATGGATAGAGGTGTACTTAAAAGCCGAAAATTAATATTTCAATAACAATAATTCCTTATCATTGGCGTACCACGTAAAAATACAATACATGAATGGTAAAAGTTGTCTATTTATTCTAATTAATGTAAGAATAAAGCTAGATACACTAATTGCCAGTGGGTATATAATAGATTAACTTAAGAATAATAACCTGCAAGCCTAGTAGAACACATGATCATTTGCTAAAATTACCTATAATCAAAAAGGCATCTTGGACAATATCGTAAACATAAAAGGTTTGAAAAATTATGTATAATGTACTAAAAAATATACAAAACTGAAGTCAATTAAATATACAAGAAAACATCGGACTTAATGGTGACGTCGATGTTATATAAATATTGGTGCGTACCATATGTTCATACCAATATACTGTTGCTGCGTGCTTAAAAAAAAGTAGAAAGACAAACTGTTGTTCAGTGTCAGTGCCAAATGTAAAGTACATGAAATAAACCAATAGGAAAAAGTAACTTATTTTGTTCTTTTATGTAACATTGACGTAAATATTGTGGAGTCAATAATATATATAAATATTGTGATTATCTGCTTCTTCTTTGAACTGATGCATAATTTAATAATACCCAAGAGATAGCAATATTTTTAATGATTTTGTATAGATAATATAGATTGCATCGTCCTGCAGGATATGGTAAATTCAATATGATTGATGTTCTTTTATTCCCCATGTACACTTGAACGTTAGACATATTTTGGTTATCGAATTCCGTGGCAATTTTATTGGAATTCGATAACCAAAGTATTTCTAACGTTCAAGTGGACTCGGAAATAAGAGGACATCCATCACATTGAATTCCTCATATCCTGCAATCGCTTAACTTTTTTGGAAAGGTACCAAGCAAACAAAGAGAACTTTCTTAGTCGGTATGTGAGCATGGATGAGTCATAGGTGCACCACTATTATTCCGAGACCAAAGTACAAGATAGAGAGTGGAAACATCACGGTTCTCCTCCTCCACGCAAATTTAAGATCTTGCCGTCTGCTGGAAGGGTTTTACTATTTGTGTTCTGAGATACTCAAGGAATCATCCTAACTGACTATTTGCAAAAGGGACAGGGCATTACAGGGGTCTACTACGCACAATTGATTTCTAAATTGTGAGACGCCTTCAAAGAGAAATGCCGAGGAAAGTTAAGGTACAGTGTGGTATCAGTGGGTAATGCTCCCAGCCATAAATTTCCTATTGCTATGGCCAGCAAGCTTTGAATTAGTGGAGCACTCGCCATATTCGCCGGATCTGACCCCTAGTGATTACAGGTTGTTCCCCAAATTAAAAGAAATCTTACGTGGAGCAAAATTTTCCAGTAATTATGAAGTGATGGTAGCTGTACAAGGGTGGTTTGCAGAGATCGGACAAAAAATTTTCCAGGAGGCTGTTGAGATGTTGGAGTACTGGTGGACCAAGTGCATTAGTGTAGACAGAGACTATGTCGAAAAATGAAAAATATAATGCTACTGCAACAGGGTCAGGAGTTCAGCATAGAGATCCACCCTCGTATAAACAAGCATTTATATTCAACTGAACGAATAAACAAAAAATGTCTCCGTTATAATTGCGTATTCATCCCGTAAACCCGTCATGGCCATCGGTCAGAAGGAATTGGGAGAAGAACGCAAATAGGATCAAGTTAGTGAGTAGCGACACAGAAATTGAACTTTGAGTATTGCGAAAAATCAAAGTTTTGATGTAATAATACCACATTAAGTGAAAATAAATTCCTTTAGCTATTAATAGCAAATTTGAATATAAAAGCAATATACTCTTTTCTCCATTTTTAATGAGTTTCTAATTATAAATAAGAACTATAATGATAGTTACCATGGAAATGTATAAAACAAAAAATATTTCTATATTTACATCAGATAAACTATACACAATTTTGTAGATGATTGAAAGAATTTTTGAATGAAATATAAAAATTAACTCCGTCAGCTCGTATCAGCAACGTACACATTGGATACATGATTTTTGCATCCGACTTTAATGTATGAAATAATTATACTGCGAAAGACAAGAAACAAGATGCCTTAACCGATAATAAAGCTGTGGATATCCAATTCGTAACCCGTAACACTACCACTTAGTCATTCGACCAACTGGTGATTGTGGTAACTTTACACTCGATAAAATATATTTATAATTTATCGTATAGTTTTTTTCGGTGTTTTCTATATACCGCGTTCAATTTTGCTTTTATTTAGAGTGCAACTTATTTTTACTGGTACTTGAAATTGTCCCAAGCTTCGTGCTGTTCATATTGATGTACTAATTGTTTTAGGCTCTACTTTATACAATACCACGTACAGGTATTTTCATCCTCTTCAATTCGTAAACTTGACTTGAATTAATCTCTTTCAACATTGGTCTAAAACATCCGCACAGTATTCGTAGAAAGACATGCGCTCTTGTATTTGTGAATATTTTATTGAATTTGTATTATAAACATTTCTATTTGCAAATGACTTCTCAATTTGACTTAAAATTCATTTATACAGTTGTCGACAATACGCACGCGCTGTCAGGATTGGAAGTCTATTCCCTTTTAGATTCGCTAGGAGATACGACCTTATGTATGTACATATGTATGTATGTTATATATCTACATACATAAGGAATTTATGCACTATAAACGCATGGTATTGTAGATGATCTGCATCTCCAAAGCAAATTACACATTAAAATGGCCGTGGGACACTAGATACTATCTAGACAAACGGTATTGGCAACAGCGAATGAGCACGATGTTTAGCCTAGGCATTGCATTGTACCATTAAATGCACAAGGAAGAACAAGACTCGTTGAGGTTCTCTACCTCTACGGTCATGCGGGTCTTTTTCGTCGCTTTGCCTCGGCTAGCATACTATTAGGTTTCCTAACTGCGTCTGCACACGCAAATAATGCAGAGATAAATGTGTAGAAGTATGTCTAGTTCGTTCGTCGTATAATATTTCATAATCATTTAAATATACGCCAGACATACACAACTGATTACTTTTACTTCACGTGTTAAAACAAATATGATCGTTTTGCGCGTTAGCATAAATAAACGTGCAAATTGATACATTAAATGCCGGTGTTCCATTTGTATATCGTATATGGCATGATACTTAAGTACTTAGGAATCGTTTTCGCGTTTTCGATTTACTTATTTGGGAGAAAAGGTTTCTATTCTCTTGAAGTGAACTCTGCTGGTGTATATGTTCGATATAAGTCGTTTTAACTGGGAAAATGTTTACTGTTTGGACTATAAGTAAACAAATGATGGTAAAGCATTCAACCTTCGCAATTGAACCGTGTCGTGATAAGGTATAAGAGAAAATGAAATAAGAGTAAGAGGAAAATAAAAAGGAAAGAAAAAGATGAAAAAAAGTAAGAGAAGGAAAAGGAGAAGGGGGTCAGAAAAAGAAAAAGAAAGGCGGGATCTCTTTACTTTTTCTTTTTCTGTCTCCCTTTTCTCTTTCCTTCTCTTGCTTTCTTTTGCACTTTTTATTTCCTCTTACTCTTATTTCATTTTCCCTTACACCTTGTCATGACACGGTCCAATTCCGTGGAAGCCTACGTATTCATTTCAACCATTTAACTTGTTCCGGATGCAATCAATATAATTTCCTACGATCAGATAAAAATATTACATTTCGTAGAATATTGTTTACATTTACTTTACTCTGGAATTTAGATACCAAGTAAAATAAAGGTAATGTAGTGGGAAGATTTTAGTTTATAAAAAAAAATGTGTGATTTACTACTTTGCAGCGATTAACTTTATTGTATATCAGTTACATAATTTTGATTTAAGTTTTTTCGATCACTTTTGTCAAATTATAAAATTTCCTTGTTAACGAAATTTCTAAATTCACTTACAGAAGAATTAGTTATCGACCAATTAATGAAACTAAAAACTTTTTAAACGACCTTGACAGAGCTGTTTCGGTCACTCCATTAAGGATAGAATTCCTTTAGAAGATTTGGCCTACGAGTAAGTATAACCACCTTTGCGATGTGTTTGTGGTCGTTATCTTGCTGATGAAGGAGCTTTCGCCCAATTAATTCACATCCAGTTGATACCACATCGTTTTCTAGGATTCTCAAATACACATCTTTTGTCATTCTTTCATCTATTCTAACTAATTTTCCAATCCTTCCACCTCCAATGCAACCCCATACCATGATATTTCCTCTTCCATGTTTCACTGTTTTTAAAGTACACTTGTCTTAACATTCCTTCTCCAGGGCAGCGACGAACAAACATGCGTTTGCTTTCGAATAATTCAAATTTCGATGCATCCGTCCATAACTCATTTTACCAATTATTTACAGTCCAGTTTGCGCGGCAATTTAGTCTTTTCCGTTTGTGTATAGAACCTAACCGTGGTTTTTTTCACTGCTACATTACTCCTCGGGCAGGTTTCTATTAGTTTCCGTTCTACTGTCTATACACTTACTGGCTGATGGCGTAAATTAAACTCCGCCGTAATTTGCGGTACGGTAAGGCGGCGATTTCTTAGAAAAATCACCCGGATGTTTGGTCATTTCGTTCCGTCGTTGATTTGGGCCTTCCATTTAACTTTTTGCTCTGAAACTTACCGATCTCTTCCTTTTTTTTTAATTATACTACCCACACAACACAAACATTTTTAATTGTCGAGCAATTTCTCTATTTGAAACATCTCTTTCGCGTAAAACGCATATTCTGACTCGCGTTTCAATATTTAATTCGCTTCTTTCTTGCTATATCTCCGGGCAAACAAACTAATAATATAAAGTAGGGTCTTCCTAATGCAATCACACGTCTCCAATATCTCGGCAATATGCTGGATGCATACGGAATGTATAGTTTGTTATAAGGCAAATGAATAATTCAGTACCCTTCCCAAATTCTATTTCATCACGCATTAATTTCCTACTATTAACACATTATTGCTCTATTGCCATCATAAAATTTAGTACAGGAATACATTGTTTTCGTGTGTAAATGAATTTTATAAATAAGTCTTATTGCTGTGACTATATATAATTCTATCAACATTAGATTTTTAAATAGTTCTACGTGTAATACAATATTTTATGAACGATTAAACTTGCGAACAGTATTGTATATTGCCGCTTTAGTCTTACAGGAATGCCCTTTTCTCAATATTGATTCGCTCAATTAATCTGCTACAGTCACGTTGTTAGGTTGATTACATGCCCATATTGTTTATACCTTTATAACTTCTGTTTTTTAAATAGTATTGGGGCTGGTGCCTTGCACTGTTGGCTATCATTCTCAGAATCCTGAAGTTTATTTGGGTTGAAATTTTCTGTGGTTTTCCTGCTGAGAATGAATATATTAAAACACACCACAGGTGCAAGCGTAATAGTAATTCCTGACCGGCCGATGCCGACTGTAATTGGCGAGAGCTGTTGAGGAATGTAAAGACATGGATTATGATTATTATAAAATGGTTGTAGGTATGGATATGGATCACTTACAAAATATGGAAATAAAATAAATTCTTTCTATGAAATAGGTGGTTGTGTTGCTTTATTCTGTTCAGACACATGTGTGATAAGTACAATGAATGATTATATGTACTTGCAGTTGTTGTCTTTTAAGAAAGTAACTTTGTTCACATGTCGTTAACCCAAGGTCTTGATTACATAAATATCTATATCCTTTAGGAAAGGTACTTTCTTGTAACATGCATTTTTAGTTTTTTAATTTCACGCTAATATTATTCTTGTTTGTGAAAGCGATTTGAAACTTCGCTATCAATCATATGTTATACTTTAACTATGTGCAAAATATTGACGTCAATATTTATTGTTATTCAGTCATATAAAGACAATTTTTTACGCCTTGAACAAATGCTGAAAGCACATTGGTGGTGTTCAAGAATAAATATTGTCAATATAGCAGTTTGACGGTTAATGTGACAATTTTTCCCTGGAAAGAGTTTCAGAAGATAAACATTACGCTTACTAATTAATTACTAATTACTCCCTCAGTCAAGGCATCGCAGAATTGATTAAGAGTTCTCCGAGAATTGCATTGTCTATGAAGCAATACCGTGGCAGCATTGTTATATGAGAACTGATGGTGGCTGGCGAGATTTGGCAAAGTAAGCAGTGCCTGCCCAGTCATAATCAAGTCAAACTTATTTTTGAATATTTGTAAGCTGCTTATCATAAAATAGAATTTAACGGAATGTATGGTAATACTGTTAGGTAACAACTTTGTGTCGCTACCAACGGATGAACTTTATTAAATAATAAAGATAAAAACCAATCAATATAAAATCTGAAAACTCAAAAATAATAATAATTTTCGTGTGCCCATTACCCATGTACTTGGTTTACTTATCATAACGCGCGCGACACAGTAAGCACTATTTGGATAGTTTTGTTGCCAATATTGAGAATGAATCGTGAAACAAATTAGGTATCCTTTCATCATTTGATCAGAAATTACAGCATGGAGATTACATGGGGTAGACATTTTAAAACACTTTGCAGATATAAGTAAGACGTATGACAAAAATCAGTATTCACTTTAATATTTACTTGTACATATTTGCGTACTCCTTAAAGAAAGTACAGTAAGGAAGGTAATCTTCAGAAGGAGTTGGAAAAATGTTCACATGTCTAAAGTAATCAAATATATATACTTATAAAACTCAGATCTTACTACGTGAAAGTGAATTCTATAATAATTTCAGAAATAGAATGCAACAGATCCTTTGTATCGTTTAATAACAAATGTTCTCGAAACTTGGTTGATAACTAAAACAAACAAAACCATGCGAAAACATTCTGCGGCCTATTGCCAAAACTTAGCAAGTACGATAGTTGAACGTGTTCAGATAATTATTGAAGAGCGAGAAGATCATACAGAATATTAGGACTCGGTTACAACTGTACGTACGATGCATGTATAGCATATAAGTATGAAAACTGATCCGAATGTGTATGGGAATATGTAAAGAATTAAATTAAATTTTTGGGCATTAGTAATAATGGAAAACCTACTTCAAGTAATACTGGTTATTAGATATTCTTTTAAGTATTTTAAAAGAATTGAGATAATAGCTACACTATCTTCATGCAACACAGCAATGCGAAATTCTGAACAAAAATCCAAAATAGTTGTAATTGACTCACGGTTTTGCTTCAAATGATACATATACATGTCGTGTAATTTATATTTAAGTGCCTTGATATTTTGTATGTATTATGTAATACACTAATTAGTGAGAATAAGACATATTAGATTTTTTGCGCTCTTATTGTCCTTGCATAAAAAGGCGCACAGACTAACCTAAAACGTATTTCCTGACACCACTTGGTTGAAAACAAAAAACTATCAGTTCCAAGGTTATTCGTACTCTTGTACCCATAGAATTAACCGCGTCGCTGTATTTTATCGAAAAGTGGGCCACTAGAATCGACATTTTGAAGAACCTTAATAAACCGGAAATTGTAATGACTAAGCCAAATTTCCAGATTAATGTCTATCAACTACGAATAAAGTTTTGACGTTTTTTTTAAGTAAAAATACACACAAGTTTATTTAATTGGACTGTGATGGTTGAACAGTCACATTTGTATAGTTTGGATGACTTGCTTCTTTATTTCGTTTTTATCTTGCACCAGAATGTACTTTTATTGAAAAATAATTGACTTCAAACTTAAAATTAATGTATTAATATTATAATAACAGCAAAAAAAAGTTTGTTAATTGCACTATACTGGACGTATCAATAAAAAGGTAACGTCCATAATTCAGCGGTATACTACAAACATAATTTGCATATGCAACTTCGAAAACATGTCTGTTAAGAAATTAGTTATAAAAAATGGTTTCCTAGCTTTTGTTTGTTAATTTTGACATTACCATTTAATGGTGAGTTGCAGTTGTAAAGATTTGTAGCTATTACATGAATATATAATGTTAAAGTAGTTACTGTAGTTTTTGGGACCAATTCTAAGAATTGCGATTGTTTCTCGTTAGATTTATTTGCCCAAAAAATAATTCACGCCCGGGTTGACAAATACGTCGATTATTTATTGGAGACATACATAGAAGACGACGCTCCTTTTCCTCCATATATGTAGACTACTGCAACTTCATCGGTCATTAACACCACAAATGCATGCGAACCATTTCATTTCAAACTAAAATAATCATTTTTAGAAAAAAGGGATTCCCGTTACTCCTTAATCTTGAATGATTCAGGAATGACAAAAGCACAAAACGATTTTTCACGACACAAATTAGTACAAAGCGGGCAAAAATCTTAAGTGCGGGAGCCAACTTCATACACCAGACTGTTTCTATTATAAATCTTGAAACATTTCATTGCATCCATACGTTGTATTGTGAATGGAAATGCTTATGACGTGTACAAGAGGTAAATGAGGATTTACAAGTCGCTACTCTTGTATCTCTAAATTTCCCAATATCAAACACATTATCACCGTTTTCAACATTACAATCTCTGTTAAATGAATTTTGAATAATCGAGAACTTTTGAAAGAAGAAAAGTACAATTCATATATGACTGATAATGTAGAAACATTCCTAGATCGGGGCTACTATAATAGAACATCTTTCTCTTTAGTCTTATATTTCGCAAAATTCCGTATTTTAGTCAAAGAAAATCTACATGCTGCTTGACTAATATACTCGATGACCAAATTAAACAAACGTCTGTAAGTCTGCAACAGGTATTATAGGCAATAATATTTTAGGTCCTTTTTATCAAACCAAATATCAATGAAGACAAACAGATAAGTTTGCAGCACAATAGGACACCGCTTTGTGCTATAAAAGTAAACACTTTGCAATCAAAAGACCAGACCTTCCAATACAGCATTTCTCGTTATGGAATTATGTATAACTAAAAATATTTCCATTGGAGAGACCAATTTGTGTCGAAGATTTTAATTATAGAATATGTGAAATCTGTTAAGGCATCATGTACAGACAGTTGTAAAATGTGAGAAATGTATTTGCGTTGGTCATTGCTAAACTTTACTGCCGATTTTATTTATAAATATGAATCTGAATAATATTTTATTTGGAAAATTATAATAATTTTCTCTCAGTAACGCACAAAAAGTATGAGTGATCGAAACATGAATCCTACCGCAGACAATTATTGTTTGTTTCTTCTTATTTTGTAGAATCTTATTTGTAAATCTGGCCAGTTTTTCTATATGAACGTTCGCTCCACATTGAAATTCACGATATTTTCTTCAATAGAGCGTCAAAAAGGAAAATTAACATAGGATTGAAATATGCACGAATAAAAACTAGTCGATGTTAAGAATAAGCCAACTATCAGAATACTTTGCTTCATTAGTGGAATAGAAAACTGCTTCATTAATGGAATGAAAAAGATACGATATATTTTAAAACATGTTGAAGTAAGACGTGAAATTACTTAACAACTCAAGATTTTATCGCACTCGTTCGATAATTAAAAAAAAACTGTACACCATAAACCTCGGACTACAATTAATGTTCAATACGACGACTGATCTCATTAAAAGTTGTCAATCTATAGCGTCGTAAAATACAATAAATTTCAATGTACCACACAAACGATGCTTAATGGTAGAAAACGTTAAAGAATGAGTAGGTGCGCAAGGTAATCTCGTAAATCTACATGAAAGGAGCCTGCTAACCTAGGTTATATCAAGTTGCATTGAGGTAACAAAATCTAATGCTACGAAAAAATGAGAATAGCCGGAAATGAGATTGGATTGTTACTTTTAAATTTTTAACATTGACTATCAAGTGTATCCTAATGAAAGACTATCTTCCTTAATGTTTTGCAATTGTTGAGCATTGTACAAAATGTAGAGGATTATACAAAATTCGAAAATGCCCTCGGTAGCAAAAGAAATTCTTAAAAATGTATAAAATTCAATGAATGGTGTACTACATAACTTAACGAAGATTAAACAATTATAAAACTTAAAAGTGCTTGGAGACCTTTACTTATGAAACCAACATTTTTGGACAATTTTGTGTATCAGGTAAGATGTAGCTCTTTCCAAACAGGTTTCCACTAGTAAGAAAGCTAGCATCATGAACATATGTTTGAATAGATATACAGACCAAGACACTTTTCAGTCATAGATAATAGAAACAATGTTTCTAGGTGCACTTCGAATGATAAATTACAATTTTCTTGCAATTAGCCAACATTTTTAAATTCCTGAAAAAATATCACTCCCAATGGGATTTGAACCACAACCTCTGCGTTATCGACACATTGTGCTACCATTATACCATGAGAGCGAATGTGAGTTCAAATCGCTTTCAATGCCTAATTTCACAATGTCTGTAGATATATCGTAATATGTCAGCAGACACAATATTATTAAGGTCACATTTTTAACAATTAAATTAATATTAATGTTAAACCACCGTTAATATTGGTAATGCCAAAGTATAATTTCCTTGCAATTAACCAATATTTTTAATTTCCTGAAAAAATATCAATCCCGGTAGGATTGAAACCCATGACCTCTGCCTTACCGGCGCATATTTATTCAGGAATTTATAAACGTTGGTTAGTTGCAGGCAAATTGTAACTTATTATTACTAATAAGAACGGTGGTTTAATATTAATATTGATATAACTGGTAAGAACTTGCCTTTAATAATATTGTGTCTGCTGAGATATTAGGATATATCTACGTACAGTGTGACACTTAGGTATTAAAAGCGGTTTGAACTCGCATTCTGTCTCATGGTGTAATGGTAGTACAATGCGCCGGGAACGCAGAGGTCGTGAGTTCAAATTCCTCCGGGACTGATATTTTTCAGGAAATTAAAAACGTTGGTTAATTGCAAGGAAATTGTAATTTATCATTGCTAACACCAACGGTGGTTTAATATTAATTTAATAAGGAAAGAGTACTGGTACGAAATGCATAAAATCTAAACGTGTCCATTAAGAAATTACATTTCCGTACAGAGATTATGTATTTTACAAAAAAATATTTTTTATTGCCACTATTATTCTACCTTTATAGCAATTGTCCTACCGTTTCGCTCAGAAATATGAAAGAGATACATCCGATTACTATTTTACATTGGGTAATAGGCAATTAAATATTATACTACTATTTGCAACGGTAAAGTGCGACTATGAAGTCAGTAATTAATTTCTACCTTTGGTGGTAATCGTTATAGCATGCTTACTTCTCGTAAATTAACTCTATACTCACACGGCTTGATTAATGTATTGATCTGCTCGCAAAATTGTGAGTAATAAAGTTTGTAGGAGAGTGTCGTTAAACATTTTATTGCACCTCAGCATTGCTATATCGAAAGTTTTACTGCATGTTTACACAGGTATTTCTTTTCTCAGTTACATATATAAGAGAATCCCGTTCTAAAATCATTTTCAAAATACCTGGACCCTTTTTTGAGTGAATGGCGAAACAAGTATCGCTAACCAATGAAACGTAATGTATTAAACGTGATTAGGATTACACTAGAATAGTTATACAAAATTACCTAGAACTTCATCGACAAGTAGTAATAACCAACTATTTATATGCACTACCGCTCACAAATTTAAGTTCACCTTAAGAAGCCTACGTCAAAATTTAATTAAAAACAAAACATTTTTAACGAGGAAAAACATCTGTATTTGTTAGAAATTATGATATTAAGATAGAAACTATATTATAAACAAAAACATGTTATTACACGGTAATGGTATATGGTAATTTGATCCAAAAATCTAAGCTTGTATTTTGTTACAGTGCACAACTTTGGCATTCTTTTTACTAACTTAGAGAATGAGGGCACTCTCATATACGCTTCACTGAACTTGAACCCCGCTGACGTGCTTTTCTGTCTATTCGTTCCACAACTTTTGTATAAGATTGAGGTTTCTTGATTATAGTGACCAAATAAAATTTTAGTTAATTCCCTCTCCCTCTTTCTCCTCTTAAGCGCTCCTAATAGAAAATAGAATCACACTTTGCTCTAATTTTTTTTATACTGTCTTTTTCTCAATATTGACATAAATACATCCCTGGACCAAACTTCATCTATCTTTTACAGACAGCAGGACAAATTGTGGCAACATTTTAATCTTGATCTTCGGCAGTGATTATCATTTCTTTCGATCCCTCCATGCGTTTTCCGAGTGTTACAAAGAAGATTAATAAAGTGACATACATACACTCGCTCCTGTGTTACATTTAAACGTTGTTTTTGCGATTTTCCGTGATTAGTTTGTGGCTGGATGTGGCGATAAACAGAGGATGGCTCATTCAATGAAGTTCTCTTAGGATACAAAGCTCGGACCAATTTTCAAAACCAGAACTTTGATTCTATATTTTTCAATTACTGACATCACAGTACAATCAGAAAACATTTTCAATTTTGAGCTCTAATATAGGATGTGGTAGCTCTGTGGCACATTAAACTTATAGGCGGATATGCTTTTTGAGATGCTATGAAACTAGGAAAATTAGACAGGGGAACCCTGCATTTCCTAATACCACCACCTTAAATAATACGCTCTGACTCTCAGTTGAGTTGCTGTTATCATAGAGCAAACATGGTACATACGATTTGTCATCGAAATATGGACTTGTTAAGAGAACATGATATACTACGATTTTGAGGTCGGTATAAATGAATAACAAAGTCTTGAACGATTGGAATCGCATTTGGTGATGAAAGTCCTTCACGCGCAAGTGTGTTTCGCTGGTATAGCAAATTTAAAAGAGGACGGATATCGCTTGGTGATGAGTCACGTGCTGATAAGCCCTACTCTTAAGGTGCCGTTGGAAACATTGAGAAAGTGAGGCGTATGATCGACGAAGATACAAGATGTTCCTATGAAGCGATTGAGGCAATTCTTCGTGCTGGATCCGCAACAGCAAAATTCAATTTTACATGATTATCTTTGGATGAAGGAGATTATTACTCGTTGGGTGCCAGACACGCTTAACGATTTCCGAAAGACAGAATAAGTAAGAATCGCTCGGTAAACGTTAAAAATATTAAATAATGGTTGACATCGTATACTATCTAAAACGGTAACATGTGATGAAACTTACATCCCATTTTACGATATTCCTACCCGTCAAGAGAGCCGTGTATGAATCCACGAAGATGCACCAACACCAACAATGGCCAAAAAGCAAAGTAGTATCAAGTAAGTTATGTAAGCAGTTTTCTTTCGTAATACAGGGCTAGTGAAAGCAATCAATCTGGAAAATCAACGTACAGTCACAGCAAACTGGTACAACACAAAATGTTTATGTGCAGTGATTGTTTTGAATATAAATAAAATCTTCGGAAATAAGAGGCATAGAAAAGACAGGGTTGGGCGTTGTTCCATACTAAAGACAACATAAACGTTGCAAAAGGTAACCACGTGTGCTTACACAAACTTCCGTGTAATGTGTAGGATAGCTAAGTGCCTCAGACTTATACTAGGTGTGTAAAATCTGTAAAAGAGAAGAGAATACTTGCACACAGGTATAAATGTACATATATAAAAAAGACACTAAGATCACTTCATAAAAACACTAACATGTGCTATGCATGTACAGTTATACATTTTCTGTGCCCTCTTAAAAAGGAAATTTCTGCTAATAAATTCTTTATCCGGATAAATACTGTGTATTATTTTAAAGGCAATTGAGCGAAGACATAAGTAAAACTTAGATCGATGCTAGAAAAACTAATTACACTGATCCCTATACGTAACACTGGTCCTACAACCGTTTGAAGAGAATATTTATTTATTTAGTAACATTTCTTTCTGAAACCAGTAGAATGTAACTGGTAAGTTTCCGAAATATCCTATAAGAACTTCGAAAATGAAACACATTATATAGTCACTATTGAAAAATCTAAACATTATGTTTAGAGTAATTTAAAAAAATTATATACAGTTTATTTTAATTAATTAGAAATTTTTTAAATTCCTTACTGATGAGTGGTAATCACTAATCTTTCAGAGTACTTTTTGTTAAATACTTACGCAAGTTTGTTGTATAACACGTGTCCGCATTTATTTCTCCACAATCTAGATTACGTTGTAACATGTTTATTGAAGACACGATCTTAACTTATGCTGACGATATAAACAAGATTCACTCCCTTTGTATATAATTTATTATTATATAATATTAAAAATGTCTTATTAAAACCACCACTATAGCAATAATTCATTCCTAAATTAAGCAAATATTATGGAACAGAGCGTATATGCTATGCATATTTGGGACGTAAACGTAATCTCTATTCAATTTAGCAGACCTTTGGAATTTCAAACTCTGTTTATACATTAAAAAAGCGTTCCAGATGATCGAATAAGCGTCCGACCGGGTATGAAATCGTAATAAGAAAATTTGCACAAAACTCGCGCGATTTATTGGCCTTTGTTTATGTATTTACTATGGTTGATAATTAGTAGTAACACATGCTTCGCAGGTTCATGTTTTTTTCGATTGATGAAGTTATTTTGAGCGAAACCGGTAAAGTAAAACACCATTTATAAATATATGTATGTAAACCGTGGCAAGTGTTACGCCATGGTGGGTTAATTTTAACGGTACATACCTTGTATGCCAATTAATTGTGCTTTACGGGGAATTACGTTGTACGGTGCACTAAAAACGGAAGTATCGAGTTTGGTACACTACTGTCTCTGCACGATTAAAGTCTTAACTTTATCAAAATGGAAATACAGAGATTTTTAGATAAACTAAGCTGTATTATTACCTTAAATGTATAAACGGAATTCCCAGCTTTTTATCATTTAACAATTCTAATGAATTGTTTAAGTACAATTTACAATTTCTGGTTACAATCAATCAAAACAGTGAGTAATTTTATTCCTTTAATGGTAAATGAAGACAACCGTTTCGGTGGCATTTAAACATATCCTCTTATTCTTATCAAGTATGTTATTGTAAGATCAAATTACGATTAGATCAATTTTTTTCACATTTTATTAAAAATATTTTCGAAATACTCATGAATTATTTTTGTCTGGACATCGCACACGCATAGGTGAATATTTATTAATTTAACGAGCATTTGCTGGCAAATGGTCATGTAGAAATGTTTTGCTAAAGAAAAGTATCTACATGTACGAGGAATATCTTATAAGTTTCGCATAGTGAGACATAGAGGGCGCCACTAATCAAATATCAATACTAAAAATGAACCTCTATCTTTAGTAAACCTATCCCATCCAAGGTTTCAGTGCGTACGTCTAGTATTGTAGCTACATCGAACTGTCAAAGTTAGCCACAGTTGAAAAAATTGAATTAAACCGGAAGTATTTTCACATTATATTTTTTTTATAAATTTCAAAAAGAATTATCTCAACAAGAATACCCCACGGAGTTGGTTTCTGTTTTCGGCAATGAAGCACCACATCAGTCAACGATGATATAGAAAATTCAAACGTGGACAGATTAGTCTTTGCGGCGATTCAACAGCAGGTGCACCAAAAACAGCAGTCATCAAGAGAAACGTTGATGCTGTGCGCAAGATCATCAACGAGGATCAACATGAGACATATCACGAGATTGAGGCACCACTGACAATGTCAAATACCTCAATTCAAATAAATTTTGCATGAAGAATAGTGTGTGAGAAAATAGTTTCCCCTTAGACACCGCATCCTTTGAACGAAGAATAGAAAGCAGCTAGAGTGAATAGGTGTCAAAAAACTAGACCGTTTCAACGCCGGAAACTACAAACCTAATATCATCAGTGGTTATGAATCTTGAATTTACTCATACGAGCCAGAAAATAAACGCCAGTCGTCTGTTTGGAAGCTCCAAGGTGTAGAAAAGCCGACAAAAACCATCCGTTCTCGAAGTATCCCCAAACAGATGATCGCGACATTTGTCTCGAAAACAGGTTATATAGCAACAATTCCTCTGCAAGATCAAGGAACTGTTCCTGTCGATTATTATACAACCATTTGTTTGCCGCAAGTCATCGCTGAACGCGAAATAACCCCGAACGCCGAATCATCCTCCACTAAGCCAGTGCAAATTCGCATCCAACACGCAAGACAATTGAATTTTTAAGCCAATAAAACATCGAATTGTTAAACCATCCTCCGTATAGTCCGGACATAAGCCTAGCGATTTCTTTACCTTTCCGAAAATCAAAACGGATCTGCGTGGTCAGAGTGTGGATACCAGACACAGAATCTGCATTATAGCTCCATCCACATTTCATTTTTGCACTACTTTTGAAATAAATCATCTGATGGTGTATTGGAAAATAAATAATGAACTTGTTGACTGAAATGTGGATGCAAGCAGCAGGTTCTTTGAAGTAATTGATTTACCAATTCAAGCCGGAAAATAAATATTTTCTAAAGAACATGAATAATTTTTAATTGGCGCATGCACTGTTCATATACAAAAACGCATGTGGATTTTTCTATTGCATTCGTAATTTTTCTATGCAGATCTTCAAGACTAGACACAAGTATGTATCTTCGTACATTCTACACCACAAAAATTAATCATTTATTCTGTTGTGATGGAATCTTATGCAGTCTGGAATGTGTCTACTATACGAAGTGGTTTTAAAAGTCTGACAAGGGTTTAAATGTTCAGAGTTATTTTGAAAAGAAGAAATTTAGGACGAATTTCAAGAGCAGATGACAACCTCTAGATAAGCATCTTCACCATAACAGAGGGTACCGTTGAGCAATACCCAAGGGGAATACTGACAAAGTTTCATCATAATTCGCGAACTATTCTTCTTAAAAATTCGTATTTCTTTAAATACCTTAAATTCTGACACATGAAATATTTACCACAAAACAAAAATCCGTGTGCCTGAAAGTGGTTTGGAATGTAAAAGTAAACGATTTGACCGCCAGATACACACACGCGTTATTTTTATGTTAAGTTACTTTGCAAATTCTACACAGCTTCCTAGTAAGCGTATGACGACCGCGTTGTTGATGTTAATAAACTTCATGTTATGTTTGAAATATCCAGAGTACTGATGGACGGTTAACGTTATAACGTTTGATTAAGTCCGCTTGTATCTAGTAAGTACTTGGAATTGTTACCACGTTTATTACAATTACATTATAAGCCTTTGGGACGCAATTCCTTGTGCAAATTGTTTGGAGAACTGGTTGAAACAGCGTTGACAAGATCATAAAATTTGTATAACCTTGTTATTGTTCTCTAGGTATATATGTACTTTATTCGAACTCCGGACATGTCTTCTCTAACTTTCAAGGTAATAACTGTAGCTGGAAAATAACATAATAATTACGTAAGACTAAATTGTACTTTATTCCTAATTCATATTTCATAAAAAGAATTATTGAGTATCCTTTTGGATAGATAAGAGAAACAACGTGACTCATTGGTTTTGAAATCCTGGTAAAAGGGTTTTCAAGTAGATCTAGGAAAATTGCACAGCTGTAAGTTAACTGATTTGTTTTGGTGACAGTAGTACTTCAACAAGAATATAACACCTCTTGAAAACATTTTTCATCACATCATTATCGCTAAACATGAAACAATTAATTCATGTTATTGTTTTGTTCTATTGTATTTGCATCAGTAGAATATGTCGTATATTCATACTGCACGTTAGTATTTGCAGTCACATCTTTCGGAAGAGTGTAAATCCAACTTAAGAAAATGCTCAATTTGACGCTTTAATTGAATGCATTCTTTGATGGGCTAAAGTTAAACGAGATAGAAGGGCACGACAAGCGATTTTAAGATGAAATGAGATATTACAAGGTACGAGAAATTAGACAAATAATTTGCACGTACAAAATTGCTCCATTTAATTCGCAATAATGTCTTTCACTGTTTCAAGATGAAAAACTCATCAAAATGACTACGTTATTTGTTAAAAACTAAACTTTCATTAGATACCCAACTTGCACAGAAATAAGATTATATTTTCAATATCAGCATTTTTGAATTTAAAGAGTGACATATATGGTATTGTTCGATTCATTTTTCTGTTATCTTTCAGAGAAAAGGCGTAAATATAAAATATTTGTTTAAGATAAGGAAACTGGCCTCACTTCTGGTGAAGTCGGAAATAGAATTAAACTGCCAATAGCACTGTAAGTTCGCTTACAAAAGAAAATCGACGTATTTTTCTCCAGTAACGCTAGCAGTTGTTCAAAAACTAGCAGGAAAATACGTTAGGACTTCGTTGTGTATGAATGTTGTATAGTTTTACTCAACACTTAGGTGCAGTATGATGTATTATGTAAACAAGAACTAAAAAAAAGGTAATATTCCTACTAAGCAAGACCGTTATAATCACTATGAAAGAGACAACGAATTAATAAATTGATAAATACCAATATTAAAATTTAAAATGAGAAATACAGTAATGCTACTGAACTGTTAGTTATTAATGTGCGAACGTTGAATGCTTTAGTTGGTCCACTAATAAATCCACAACATTGTAGTACATTGTCATTAGAGTAAATGGTTACACTAAGGTATAGAAGCAATACTATTAAATGCTAAGATCAATTAGTTAATGTTGTAATTGCTTTTGGGCACTATTTTTCAGCTGTTATTCAGAATCAATCATCTTGTTTCGCAAGACTATTATGCACAACTCTAACAAAATGGTGAATCGATGTTTTGCTGCCCTATTTCTGGGAATAACATAGGAAATATAATCAGGAGCTTGCCCAATAAAAAATCTACTGGTTTGGGTGGTTTTAATTAATGTCTCCGCTTGTGACGAAGGGAATATCAAAACTACTTCTCCTGTGATGCTGCAGACAGTTCGGCTTCTATCGGTTATTGGAGGTATAAATCTGTACCTAATTGGGCATATATAAAAGCTTATTGTCATTTACATAACAACAATACGGGCAAAATAATAGTTGTTCCTAATTAATGAAAGAACTAGAAATGAATATACTATATATTCCTTCCAAATTTCTATTTATTCATTTCGTAAAATCATTACATTTATATTAACAAATGTTTCCGCAGTTATATTTATAAATGGTCTAAACCAGAAATAATATGTTTTACGCCCAATTTAAATACTTATAATAATCTCCTAATCGACCATAAAATCTTTAAAATTAGATTGATACATTGGATTCGAAGGTTACAATAGAAGAAGGTAAATAAGATTTATGCCTGCAATAACCGATAGAAGCCGGCGTCACAGGGAAAGTAGTTTTGATATTCTCTCCATCATAAGACCGCTACTCTACATGTCGCAGTCATGAAAGAATGTTATAATGAAATTTCTCAACATTCTGAGAATTTAGTAAATGTTATAGTAGTGTCATATTTCCTTAATATGTCAAACTCTCACTTATAGAACACATAAAAAGCGACCCCTAAAACATTGCAAACATAATTACGAAAAAATTACATTCCAATTGTTAAGAATTTTTTTTCTAAAATAATTGAAAAAGCTATGTCCAAAAAACACTATTTTCCAATGAAATTTAGTACAAATATAAATATTCAAATAGCCAGCACGGTAATACATTTACAAAACAAAAACGGGCTCAGGTTTAAATGTTGTAGAAACTCTCGTTGGTCTCACTAGGGCATTTGACATGCATTTCCATAGCCTATAACTGGATGATGTCATTCCTCCGTACTAAAAAAGACTTACGAGTAGAATCAAAGAGATCGAAGGAATTTACCATAAATATTGATTGTTCGCAGGGAAGTGTTTTAGACCCACTTGTATTTCTTCAATTTATTGACGATCTTTCCATGCACATCACGGTGGGTTAAATTTATCGATATGTGCTAACAACTTGCGCATAGTTCTGCATCTGAGGCATAAGATTGCAACGATCATCAAACTATTATTAAATGGTACACGAGGAACAAATTAAGATCGATAACGATAAAGCTGTTGTTACAGAATTCTACAATAAGCATATAATTAATATTTCTTATGATTACCTTGAATTGGCTGTTATCAAAGAATCTAAATCATTAGGTACTGTCCTGGTCTTTACTTTGCTCTGGAAGACATAAGTCGAATGTAACTGTAGCCAGCTTCGTACTCCATATCATTAAAAACGCATTTTAATATATAAATGTTTTAAATATCCATTATGCATGCGTGTTCTCGTTGCAATGTGTCATAGTCTACAAAGGCACAAATTGTATTTGCGTTTTAGAAAAACGCATCATTAAACTAATTTTTAATGTATCGACCAAATGGCACGTCTTCGCCATATCATATTTTAATTATTAATATTTGCTTGCAATAATAAACATGAATTTCTTGCTCATATCGATAAACTTAAACACAGTACATAAAGATTTTGACATTTGGTTAACCGCATCCACACCTCTCACCTAATATTCTTTTATTATTGGTGCTCTATTGTTTAACAAGCTGCCCAAAGTAATCGGCGGCTCTGGAACTTTATTTTTAGGAGAAAATTAGAAACATTATTAACTGGTGGTGGTTTTCATACCGTGACGGAATTCAAGGGTATTTGTGATGTGGACTCCCACTTTCTAATTATGTTAATTCTGGATTAAACTTCTTCCTATTTTTTCTTTCTTTTTTGTACTATAACCGACTTATCTACTGCTATTATAGCCGAGAAGATTAATAATGAATAATATCATATGATATGCCAAGAGATAAAGCTATAATTTACACTCAAAACTTTGCTAATAGCAGCCACTATAAAAGGAAGGTGAAATAATTTAAGATTTACCCACTATACTCTATACAGCCCGGTTAACAAAACATCTGCCCCTTTAACCTGCGCCGGGATATATTAGAATAGGGCAAACCTTTTAAAATAGCAGGTAAAAAAAAGAGACCGTCGAGAAGATTGATGGTGTAATAATTTGGTGTAGAATGAAAATTTCGTATCTATAAGTGAGTTTATTTATAACAGCTACGAACAATACTTCGCAAATAATATTTCACATAACAGCAAGAAATGTTACTATGAGCTACAAATGTCAATGCGTTCGTTTACTTTACTTTGAACAATGAATTCGCGGTGCTGTGTTAAGATATTTTTTCTGCATAAAACATCGAACATGGTTAACCGTAAGCGTTGGCTTAAACGACGATTCCGCAAATAGTCAAGTCTTTATGATGTATTTCTAAATGTGTCCCACAATTTCCTGCTTGCATACAACGTATACAGATATAATCTGAGCAAAGTCAACGGTATAATACGCATGTGCCTCTCCCGTTATTCCTTCTCGCTGCAGTATTCCCCTAGTCCAGTCTATTAGTCATTCGTCGAATGCAGTACTTCGCTATTGCCCTTCTACATCATAGTTATAGGTAATACTGGGGGAAAGTAGGATTGTAGATACCTCCCCGTCGTTAACTTTGCTCAGATTATATCTGTATTTTAATACTTAGAAATACGCCGAATTATACACGTGTAAAATAAACATCATTTTACATGCGAAAGCGATAGCGAGGTGACTTTGAACAGCATTATACTTAATTTTAGTGTAGCTGAAAAGTATAATTAATTCTTAGAAATTTATAGTGATAGTACTAAGAACATTAATACAGTTGGTTCCACTTTTTACATTCCGACAAACAAGTATTTTGAATTATACAAACTTAAGCACACGGTCTCTACTTTTACTACCGAGCTTTACGGAATAATAGAAGCTTTATATCCTGCACAAAAAATACTATCCCAAACGGCATTGCCATAATATTCGATTGTCAATCTGCCTAAAAGTCCATACAACATTATTGGAATTCTTGTAAAGATTATATTAGAGTCATCACTTTTAATCTCTCATATGATTTACAATATTAAAGATGAGTGTACAAGTTAAATTTCTGTAGTGTAAAACCCGTTCTAGTAGAATAACAATGTCTATATGCATTCCAAAAGTCTGGTTAATGATATATGCAGTTCACCTATTTCTACATCGGATATTGTTAGCTATTTTCAAGGTAAGGGAAAAACACTGCCATGAACTTCCCCAGAAATTTACAACGCATTATGCGTTACTACATCTCTATTTACCTTTTCAGATTGAATACATTCATAAGTATAGTGTTATCAACTTATCAAATATTGTAGTTCTATTAGTGTTATCTCGTTTAAAGTTCAATCACACATGCACATGTCTATAAGGTTGGTGTCCTTGATAGCCCTTACTATTCGTGTAGCAAAGGGACATTAGATTATAGTAACCATATTTTATTTAAATCTTTGAATTTCTTTAGATACCGAGATTTATTTTTTGGAATTTATGTTTCTTTGATGCAAAGCAATGTAAAGGTTTATAATATTATTACATGATGTTTAATGTAATTTAAATTCGCAATAAACGCAAATGGAAATAGAAACGGAAATCACACTCTTCTAGCTTATCAAATATAATACATAAATATACCAATATACCTGAAGCGCACGACTTTGCATAAATGAAAATTTAACATTCGTAACTTAGAAATGGGCCACCCCGTACGTATATTTGGAGATTTTATACAACTATTGTTTTTTAACAATTGGAAGCATACGTACTATATTCTTGGGTGTATCAAACGTTCATTGTAGTACCATACTCTAGTACACATACACTATGTATTTATCAGTGACTTGAAGCGTCTTAAAATAAGATAAATATAGCACGTATTCAAAAAAAAATTACTAAAGTGTTATACATCGAAATATATTTAAAAAAACAAGTCAATAATTTTTTTTGCTTTGGTGACCTTTGCCCGATAGGTACATTTATTGTAAGACCTTTATTAAACTTTTGCAGAAACAAATTGAGTTCCTTATTTTAATTTAGATCTTTGAAGCTTCAGAAGGTGGGTAAAGTTCCTTAAAATTATTGAGGTTCATTTCCATAGTATTATCCGCATAAGTTTTGTATCACTATACTCTATTTTTTAATTTGGGGGAGTGTTTTTAAATTGAAGCGCTAAGAATTACAATTCACAGGTATAGCAGTAAACTCCACTCACACAAATTAATTAATTATGCGGAACGCAGCGTTTCGAGCACGTGGGCTTCCATTGTCAACCGTGTTACCGACTGTGACTTGACGGTAACACGGTTGACAATGAGCCCACGTGCTCTCGAAACGCTGCGTTCCGCATAATTAATTAATTTGTGTGAGTGGAGTTTACTGCTATACCTGTGAATTGTACATCCACACAGTCCTTGCAATCGTCATTCGCTAAGAAGTAGCTTAAAGGTGGTTAGTTTTCAGTAAAAATTACACTAGCGATATTTGGTGTGTTGCCGGCCGCCATATTGTTGCAACAACTGATTGACGTTTAGAGCGTGTACCTTTGAAAAATTTCTTAGTGTAAACGCGTCTTTTCATTTTACTTCTCTGAATTAAAAAATAAAATATACAAAACATATTGGTAACATATTATTCTGCACAGACGCTAGAACTGTAGCAAGAAGGTTATTCAAACTCCTCCTCATAGCAACCAAATTCTGTATGTAAAGCGATTTTATCCATTATTTCACACAGATTTGTGGCAATTTATTGTAAAGAATGAACATCTTCCCTTCTTTCTTTAGGTCTCTTTCTTATTCATTACTCTCCAAATTGCACTCGAAACCATACCATTTCTCTTCCGTCTTCCTCCTCATCCTGAATGAGAAAGCGACATTGCGACTTCGGATTCTAGATCTTTCTTATTCTAGTAGTTTTTCGAAGGACGGTTCCTTAAACTTTTCTTCGTTAATTTTAATACCCACGGAGCACACAATAAAAATGTCCCTGACTTGATTTCAAACAACTTCAATTAATAGACCAAGCGAATGTATCTGTTTAAGTAGCACTGTCGTTGTATTATGTACACACAAAGGAAAAAAATTAATGCGCCAGATTCAAATGCATACTACATATGTAACACAAAATTTCAATAATCAAAAAAGCATAACATCTCGAATACCTATATAATTATCCAAGAAATCTCAAACTAAAGCGAAAAATTGCAATGATTTCTTATTTCATTTATTACTTTATGTTATGCGATGACATCATAAATATATTTATATATACATAAAATCTGTTACACTTAACAGATATGTATGTTATACTACATTAAATGTAAGCATTTTTAAAATTATAATTCTTCTTTTCAACTTTTTTAATACGTTTACGCTCTGTTTTTCAAAAGCAACGCTCCATTAATAAAACCCATTTCGCCATCAGCATAACATATAGTCCACTGTTACCCTGCTATATCCTCTTTGAATACTCCTTTTTGCTCCGAATTTTATTTTGACCACAGTATAATTTTTATGCACATAACTTTCATCAAGATGCAATACTGCACTTGTATTTTCATCGAGGCAATCGTTATAGTTCATTCACTACAAGTACCATGCTCTCCATATCTTGCTGCTCCATCAAACATTTTCTATTTCATTCACATTTCTTATACTTATAACCCATATCACCAAGAATCTTACTTAGTATCTCTTTACAACTCATAAATTCACTCTTAGTTTTCATGTATGTAACGTAGGTAATAGTCTAAAGTACACACCCAAAATTATATGCATATAAATGTTAAGCATGTAAAGAAGTTAACAAATAAAGTGGATCATCCAATATTATGTTTGAAGGCATTTTTCACTGCCTAATTGTTCTGGGTGTTGGGGAATGGGTTTAGGTAAATAGTTTATTTTTAATAGGTCATATTGTTTTTTCAGATTTACTAGCCATTGCAGCGACTCTTTTTATAACCTATTCTGGTGGAAAGATGTACTAGCTTGTTTGCTTTTCTCCGCGTAAAATTCAACAATAGTCTCCAGAATAGTTAAAACATCATTCCTCAAAGATTTCTGTTTAGCCATCATTAAATACTATACAAAGTATTCGTTTAATAAACAAGTGATATAAAATTGAGGTTACGAAATTCGTTACCTTGAATTAAATAGTTTCCATATTTAAAATGATAGAATTAAAGAGAAGTCAAAATATCGAAACTGCAGGTTAAAAATGACCAAAACATAGAAGGGATTGGATGGGACTGTTCCCAGCTGTCAAACACCCAAAATGAAAATCAACAGGAGAGAGGGGCAAAACGCTAGTAAATTAGTTCGCATATTTCTGCTCGCCACATTTACTTAGTCGCACTGTAAATTCTATCACCAAAGGTTGTTGCAGTTGTATTTTTTCAAATAGATTTATAAGTTAGATTTGTTCTATTTTTTATAGTATTTCTGTCAACGAGATTTACCATTTATTTTATATTCTGGATATGTACATACATATGTACATAACGCTGAGTTCAACATAATGCAAGGTTGACTATAATATTGTACTGTTGGATGCTCTATTATCACCAAAATAATAAAATTATCCATAGGACTGCTTGTTTTGAGGAAATTAACTAATTTGTGATATGGAATGCTGCAATTTCGCACATACAATGTCATACATTTACTTTCCTTAAGCAATATAAACGATACATTTTTATTCTGTTTCAATGTATATGATTTGAAATAGAATTACGAAAAGACTCTTCTCTTTTAAAATGCTAATTAGTTCCGATGACCATGTTCATTCATAATTTAGTCTATTGTGTTACCAATTATATGGTCTTAGATGCGCGATATGTTATTTAGGAATGTACATTATAATTATCTCAAGATCAATAATTATTTTATTATGCAAATTGTGTGGTTTGAATAGTTAACTTCTTTTTATTACTATTCACATACAGATTGTATCAGTTTATGAGATTTTTCACCTCCGTGATACGAGAATTGCTTGGTACAATACTTGACACGTTAACGTATTAAACTCGTATATCATCGTACGGTTACAGTCTTCTGCCATTATTCAAGTATGTATATGTCCGTAAATCAAGTAGTATAAATTTCACGAATAGCGTTTATTTAAGCTTTCATATACATTGACTTAACTCTATAGTGGTAGCATGTCGTCATATATGCCCCATCTATACTTGCTTTAAAATCAACTGTAAATTACGTATCAAAATGAACATACATTCACATATTTCACTCACTCTTTGTAAATTTAAAAAATGATAACAATATTCTGCGTTTCTATTCGAGCTGCATACCTGTTCAATCTCACTGTTACTTTTTTACCTGATACTAGTTAGTTTCGTGGTGGTCGACACTTCCTACTTCATCCTCACGTCATGGTCAAACCCGTCGGCATATTTTAAATGTTTGTATTCATCTCAATGCACGTTTTAAATAGAAACATATGTCACCTTATACATATTAGATTTTATGCTAATACGTTATGCCATTCTATTTATAGTGCTAGACAGGCTTATCACTTTGAATGTACTTTCTGTGTGACTATTTTTATTTATTCTTCAGTTATTTTTCTCACGATATACATATACGAAAAAGTATTATTGTTTATATGTTACTATACTTATTATTATAGTAGTATAGTAGTAATAGCAATTATAAAAATATAAATTGGTAAAATGCGGATGACTTTCTGTGTTTTAACAAACATTAATTCTACTATTTTAAAGTTTTTGAAGACAATATTCTAGCGTACGTTACGTTTAATAAACTATACATTCCGCTGCACAGTGGGTCAGATTGCTATGTTAGGGCGACAACACTACCGTCCACAAGTTTGGAAGCAAGATGAGATTCCTTCAAAACCATACAACTGCATATTGTGAAATCGTTAATCTCGAAATTATAAATTATTCTACGCAACTACATTATAGTTATTA
This sequence comes from Trypoxylus dichotomus, assembly GCA_023509865.1. NCBI lineage: Eukaryota > Metazoa > Arthropoda > Insecta > Coleoptera > Scarabaeidae > Trypoxylus > Trypoxylus dichotomus. The sequence goes on along the minus strand of CM042081.1, from coordinate 23,952,380 downwards.
GTTATAAGTTGTTACAAATAATCCGTAAAGTCTGCATTTATGTACAAATTTCACCTGAATATATTTTATTGCTTTTTTCTAAGAATACAAGTATTGTTTGACGGATATGGGATAGGATACCCGCAGTAATTATTTTCGGTTAAACGGTTTAGTACTGCTTCGATAATCATTTAGTGCTTGTGGTAAATGTATTAATCCCTAATGTCTTATCACTTTCCTGTGCGGAATTAGTTTTTTGAAGTTACTGCGCAATTGTAACAATTTGGTAAAATACTGAGTGTAAAAATGTCAAAACGCAGACAGTTGACCGTAGAACAACATAGTACTATTTGTACTCTCCGCGACGAAGAATATACCGAGAGAGAAATTGCTCCACGGTTAGGTTTTGCACACTGGGCCCGGAGAAGAGACATGACAAGATCTTGATAGAAGACGAAGTGGGTGGCCACGGGTGATTTCTGGATCTGAAAATAGATTTATACTAACGACTTCAAAACGAAATTGATACCTAACGGCACAGGATATCGCAACGCGTGTTAATACACAAAGGCGAACAAATGTTTCTGTTACCACCGTCAATATACAATTATTGGCCGCATTTTAAGGGGGTTGGAACGCATTCCAATCATCTAGTGACAAGTTTATATGCTCTCTTACCCATGTTAATCGTTTCTCTTTATGCAGGCGTTTTAAAAACGGTTTTATTGCGGCCGATGCATCCCCTTAAACCTGCTGACAATAATGACCTCTTGACTGACCTCTTGATTGTTCGTTAAACTAGGAATTTTTCTGCTGCTTACTAACCTATAATATTTGAAATGTTTAAATCTGGTTTCTTGCCCTTCTTCTGATAACTCTCCGATTGAAGTCGTAAGCGATTTAATTATTTTACGTCCATGAATTAGAATTTTGTGTACTGATACGGAGATAAAGTACCAAGGATAAACTGTTATTGATATTTTAGCAGCATTTTTTTGCATAATTATCAAATTTTTCTGGATCCAAATTAAATATTGATTGAAGAATATAAGCAGTTTTTCGATAACATCTTTACAGATTCCTGTAATCTCTGATGAAAGTGTCGCGTTTTTAAAACATCTACGAGCGCGATTGCCATTGTACCACTTCCTCCAATTATTAGAATGTCCACCAGTAGCCCCATTGGTTTCTAACATTGTCCCGAATATTAGCTTTCCTTGCAGCTAATAGATCCTTGTCTACTTGCCCTCGCACTTGCCATTTTTTTAATATTTAGCCTATATGAAATGTGTAAAAGATATTCCAAACAACGAGTCGAAGAGTGCAAAGGGAACAAGCCGTACTGTAAATTGTAGATGTTTATGGTTCTATTCTGTAAGACCTCAAACGATTTATCTCTTTTGGCGATGCTACGCAAATAACACATACTTGGGCTGAATCTCTTGATGTCAAGGTATTACACATGTTTACAGCAATCTTGGTAACATGTTATTCATGAGTAACTGCTATAGCTGCATTGTTTACTACGATAATTGAAGCACACTTATTATTAACTTGACTCTGAACACTATTAACAATTTTATTTACAAACTCGTTTATTTCTTTGTCAAAGTAGAAACTAGAGATTTGCAATACCGAACAGAAGAAGGTCTAGGATTTTTCCATAAGAGTGATTTGTTATCTCGGGTTATTGATTTTAAAGAAACAATCCATATCATAAAAGGAGTTCTAACACTTGCTACATGTATAGACAAATTTTCGTTTAAATGTATTTTCGTCAGAGTTACCGTCACGTGCCCACTTAGAAATAAGAACTAAGTTGTTTTGATATTTGTTCTCAATATTTAGAATAACAGCATCTTGCAATAAACAACAAAAATATAAGTCTTTCTACGATATGGTTCAACAACCAGTGCAGTTTAATTTCTACACCCAGTTCTGTTATACATATAGACTCTCCATTAAGATAACACCTTCTTTTAACGTTTCATAAATGATGATATAATGGAAAGACACCCATATTTTTGCAACATTGCTCTTCGTAACGATTTATATTGAGATTTTGTGTATTTAGCTTCCACAAATAAAGACAAAGCTTCATCTTCGCTGAATTCGGAAATATTCTCACAAAGTCTGTCGTATTTCATCCAAATTTTCTTTCCTCTAGTTGGCGTTGTTTCTGTTGCTTCTTTGATTACTCTTGCTGTTATTGTTTCTCCACTAGTCCCTACAGAACGGCCAGGGAAAGTTGGTAAATAGGTCGCAAAGAGCTATTATAAAAATAATTAGCCAAACACAAGTTTTATTTTTCAACAAACTCTCCACCTACATGTCTTGTTGAACATCTTTATCACCCTCGAAATGCTTTTTGAGTGGACCAAACAGATGATAGTCGCTTGGCTCAAAATGAGGACTGTAAGCCGCATGTTCAATAAGTTTCTATCTTAATTCTACAATTCTTGCCTGGATCGAGTGGGTCGAATGTGGCCTGGCATTATCGTGATCTAGCAATATTCTTTTCGTCAGTAGGCCTGGACGTTTTTTTTTCGATAACTGTCACTGAATATCATAAAGCTGGATTGTGCTGACAGCTAGTGACAGACAGGGAAATAGCTATTTTCAGTTTTCCTACAGCAGTTTGTGACTTATTTAATGTAGTAGAAGAAAAACATAATCTTGCAGTTGAAAGTTCTCTACGCAATGATTTTGTTCGTCTCTCTTTCGTACGAACTGAAACGTCATCAAATCCAGTTATTTTAGGTCCTCCTGGATTAAATTTTCTTTTATTCATTAAAGAAGTTGGTAGTTTCAAATCTTGGTTTAGCCATTTTCGATACTTTTTGACAAAAATTGTCCCGTCTTTATTACATTTTTAAGAACATGTTTAAGGCTATTGCCATTTTTGTTTAAAAGTTAGGTAAAACAGGTTTCACTTCTTCTTGTTCCTCACTAAGATTTTCCAATTGAGCTTTCGATTTTGTGTAATCAATTAGCTGGCTTATAACCAATCAGAATTTTTTCTTTCGCATTTAGAGATAGCATCCATCAAATCCCTATGAGTTAAAGCTGTAAAAGAATATAATGTAAGCATTGGATATTTTCTCTTTATTCGTTAACTAAAAAATTATCCAGATAGGCAAATTTAGGTAAGTGATCTCTGTCATACTAGAAAATATAATGCTAAAGAAGTGTTTTCCAAAAATTTTATAATATTTATTGTTTATAAAAGTCTTCTCAAAGTTCAAAATTAAAGAGAAATATTATATCTCTCATCAGCGTGCAAGTGAAACATGCATTCTAGAAGTTTCCTAGGCCATTGCACAAATTAAAAAAATACGTACTTCACCATTTAAATCACATAATGAAAACACTATTCGAAGATAATTCTAGGCAATACCATAGAACACTGAGAAGTAGTATAACATTCCAGGTATACATATTGCGATACATATTGGATTGCGGCAGCCAGTACAGGTTACCGTAATTATCCATGAGTCATTAGACAAACTTCCAGAATTCCTAAAAATAACTTGAGATTTGTATTATATTACCGTAATATAATTATCTGTGCGCTTTTATGCAGCACGAAGTATCAGGAAATTTATATGTAGTCCTTAAATGGTTTGAACTATTCGACAGCTATGTGTAGAATGTAAGTGTTGTTATATGATATTGATAGTATTTGGCACCAAATAAAATAATCCACTTCAACTATGGCGATTGCATTCACTGAGGAGTGTAATAAATTTTAAACTGTTCCTAAAGTTTACCTTTGAATACAAACATCATTTGTCTTTTAAATATTTGCATTATATTCCTCGAGCCTTTGTAACTACTGTGTATAGTAGCAGAGTGTTTATCATGAAATAACATTGGAAACATACATATTTTATCATTTTGTTGTAGTAATTTCCACAAGAATCCAAATAAATGGGTACGAACGTATTTGTTGAGAAAATCTTAGACATTCAATAAGTAAAAACAAAATAAAATGAATAGTAAATATTACACCGAATCAAACTAGGTCATCGTATTGATTTTAACAAATACGTAAATATTTCGCTTAATTTTTTTTGGGTTAATGGGATAACAGTTCGATGCCGGAAACATCTATACGTGTTACTGCTATCGATTATTTCACAAAATAATCAAATGTTTGCATTTCAACCTTACAATTACACTAGATTTATAAAGAAGCGTATAAAAGCAACAAGTAAATTAATAAATCAAATATATGATTAAGTGACCGGCATGAAAATATATACCTAAGATAGCAGCCAGTTTTTACAGAAATCTCATCTGTAATAATAATTTGAAATATACACTACCGTCCATGTACATAGTAATGACTATAAAATTGACGTTTGCTTTGATTTGAATTGAAATATATGTAAAGTTGGTTTGTAATAATATTTATTACTGGAAGTTTGACACAGCGGAAAGAATATTTTATAACTAAAAAGAAACAGAAAATATTACAAAATTTTAATTCAAAGTGATTTCTCGTCAATATACTCACCTCGTATAAATATAAATATAAATTGCGGCAGCACATACTTTTCGCATTCTTCTAATTACAAATAAACCTCCATCTTTAGTTAATCTAAATCCAAAGTTTTACTGAGATCCGTGTAGTATTGTAGCAGCAATGAAAATCAAAGTTAAGACAAGGTTTTTGAAAACTGGAATTAAACCAAGAACATTTTCTTGCAATGAGAATGCCTCCCCGAGTTAATCCTAGATCGCTTGAACACCGGAAACCCTGAAAACGTGTACAACATCGCCAGTGGTGATAAATCTTGGATTTTCGCATATGAGCCAAAAAATAAATACCAGTCGTCTGTTTGAGCTACGGTGAAAGAAAAGACATCAAGAAGTCATCTGTTCCGGAAGTGTCTCCAAAAAGATGGTCGCGACATATGTTTTGAAAGCAGGTCATATAGCAACAATTCTTCTACAAGGTGAAAGGACTGTTACTGCCGACTGGCGTACAATCATTTGTTTGCCGCAAGTCATCACTGAGTTTCGAAAAACCAACCCTGAACGCTAAATCAGCCTCCACCAAAATAATGCAGATTCGCGCACAACACGCAAGTCAATTGAATTTTTAAGGCAATAAATCGCCGAATTGTTAGACCACCCACCGTATAGTCCGAACTTAAGTCCCAACGATTTCTTTACCTTTCCGAAAATGATGAACGGTCGAAAGTTCCAGTAGTCAAAAGGAGCAGTCGATACCTTCAAAGGCGCAATTTTGGCTGTACCAACAAACGAGCTCTGCTTCCAGAGTTGGTCCGAGCGCTTGTTAAAGTGCATTAATTTTCGTGGAGAAAACTTCGAGAAACAATAAAGTCTTTGAAAACTATCTACTATTTTATTCCAGCTCTATATGCCAAACTTAAAAGACAACCAGTGTATCAGCAGATATGATTTATTTGTACTCAGACCGCACCTCATTAATAGTGACAATATTTTGAGATTGAGTCCCAAAAATCCAGTATAATAGCAACAAAATGGGGACGACTGCAGTTATCCATATTGGAACCGCTACCGTTCGTTACCAATATTAAAGACCTTTGTGTGAACAAATCAGCAGATATGTCTTTTCTGTACGCAAACGACACGTCATCAATAATGAAAGAAAAAAAAATGCCTAAAACTAATACAAATAACGGAAAAGTATTGGAAGAAACAGAAAAGTGATTTACTTGAAATACATTGAATCTAACAAAAAGCCAACATCTTAGTTTCCGCCTAAATAAAAAAGTAGTTTCGAGTAATCCCAAAGTTTTGTCACCATAGCCACAGAGAGACCCCGATCTCATCATATAAGAGAATTGACCAAAACGTGCTGCAGTGTATAGTATACAAAGAATAGGAAGTGTGTCTACTCACAAAGTTGTCAGAATGGCATATTTCACGAACTTCCATAGGGTTGCGGTTGACGGAAGGTAGTTCTGGGACATGTCCACCGAGGCCAGGGATATCATTATGCCTCAAACACAGTGCAGTAATGCTATGATTCCTGAAAAAAAGGAAGAATCTGCTAAAAATGCTTTTATTCAGAGAAGTATACTTACTTTAGTGTGTATATACATACATGCTAACGACTGCAAAGTATTTATGTATATAGAAACAACTGAAAAAACCGCTATATCATAGAATAGAAGTAACACAAAAATGAACCGACTTCTGATGTGTCATCTGCCCGAAAGTGCGAAGGTCTTTCTCTAGAACAAATTTGTTGTTAAACTTAAATTACATTTGTTAAACCACGCTTTCTTTGACGAATTTTTTAACTGTATTGTAAACTGAGTGTTTCTTTTTCATGCCGCATGTTTGGCTATTTGTTTCTTATAGCTTATTTTTATATAGGCTATATATATATATATATATATCTGCTTGACGTTTTATTCAAATTGTTATTACAATAAATAAACGCTAAACATTGACTATTTTCAACATTTAATAATAAATTATTAATAAACTAAATTCTTTATGGCTAGTTTCACGTTAACGATGAAATTCGCTATTTGATTACGTGCTGGTTTTCTAATATATAAAGTTTGTTTGTTTGACCGGCTTGAAATTCCTCCAGATTAATAATATGACATTATTGTGGCATGTAGAATACTAGGACAAAAGCTTCACAAATAAATACTAAGTAGCAAAAGCGAATTTGACTAACCTCAAATGAAATAAAGTTATACCAATTTGTTTTCTTTTATTTTTCTAGTCCGAGTACTCAAATGTTAGTAAGGAAGTATTTTAAACTGTTCAAATTTGTCAAAAAAAAATCGCTCGAACGCTAAGCTAGAACAGTAAAGAAGATGCTCAATTAGTATTTCACTATTTAAACGACAGTTCATAGAACACAACATAGAAATACGCCTGATTACACGTGAAATATCGCTTTTAAAATGCTGCTCGGACTCTCGAGTTCGACCACTTATATAGTGTTTAATTATTACAGAGAAGAGGGTAATGTTTGTCTGTAGCAAACTGGCCTAAAGCAAAAAGATTACCCGTAGTCGGGAGTGCGGGCGGTTACAGCATTTTAAAAGCGATATTTCACGTCTCCGTTGTTTGAACCGTTTTTTGATTGATAATCAAGTATCCTAGTTGTTCGAATTTTTAACAAATTTTAGCAGTTTTAAATGTACTCTTGGTAACGTTTGAGTACTTGCACGAACAATAAAAAAATATGATAATTTTATTATATTTGATGTTAGTTACATTTGCTTTTGCAACTGCTGTCGTAATGGTGTAACTAACTCAACGTGCTCTAACGACGTCATATTTTTAGTATCAACCAATTTAGAGCAAGACAAATAAACAAAGCATATATACTTATATTACAAAACGCCCACATATTGAAAAGTGTTAATATGAAACTGCTAGACACAAAGAATATAATTTATTCATAATTGTTCAAGTGACGAAAATTGGCTATTTTTAATGAAGGGAAATAGCTACTCGAATCGTAAGTGATTTAGGAGAATAAACACATTTTCGTGACAGATTTATATTAAATTCAACTAAAAGAGTTAATTTGATTCTAATCATAAATTTATTTTGAACGTAATTCAAGTTTATAATGCAGATACTGCTGTTACTTAATTAAATTCTAACCTAATTATAAATAAATAGAGCAATTTAGAAAGTGCTGAGAGAGGTTTGACCATGAAACGGTCAGTTCGGTACATAATTTACTATATCAATACATTTTAAATTCACTTCGTTAATTGGCTCGTTCGCAAATATAATCTGTATAGACTATGAACAGTATATGCATACTTACTTGTGTCTGCAAAAAGTGACGTTAATAACTTATAGTACGTAGTTGTTTGCAACTTTGCTTCTGTATAAAGTTTACTTTAGAAACAACGCTTTAGACTAGACGATAAAATACCAGACGGAGATAGAGCAATAGATTGTATTACCTTAAATGTATTTATTCACGGAAGAATACATGATAAATTAAGAGGGGACGGAATTTAGGTCGAATGATAGTTAATAAACCCCAATGCGCAAATACGATGTTATTATAATAATTTTCAATTTTCATTCCCTTAATTGAATCATATCAATTTCAGTTGTTTATCGCAAGTAAATTTTAGAATTCAGGTATAGGAAATAAAATATGTTTTGTTTCAATGTTTCAAATAGAATATACAGAAATAATCAAAAAATAGAGATTACTTTGAAGAAAGAATATTTTTTTTAGTGGTAAATACATCCAAACTGGATTTTCAGAACGTTTAGTATAAAATTGTTAAAATGTAATTGTAACAAGTAAGCCCCCATGTTATCAATAAATATCAAATCTTTGTTTAGTAGTGTATCTGTCAAAATTTCAGAAAGAAATATACTATACCGTTGAAGTGTCTTTGAAATACATAGTTATTTAAAAAGTGCATTATATGTAGGATATTCTGTACGAAAAAGAAAGTTCAAATTCATTCCTAATTTAATCGAGTCTGCCATGAAATTGACAATATTTCTAGACAATGCATCTCCATTCATAATATCGTTCGTCAAAATTTCAAAACAATAGTTTCGTTATTTTTGGAGGTACATATGTATATATATGGAGACGACTATAATCTTAACGTGTTTTTTTATTTGAATTTTAATATAGAGTTGGTTTATAGTAATATTTGTTAATAAATATTTGACATCGCGAAAAGAATATTTAACAATGAAAAAGAAATAAGAAAATATTAATTGAAAGTGATATCAAGCCAATCCTTCTGCCAAAAATCTCGTACACTGCTACCTCCCCGTTTTCGAATCCTTCGGTCCAATTCATCCCACACCATTCCTATTGGCAACAAATCTGGAGATTGGGATAGCAAATTCATCCGTATCAAATTGCCTTCTTCCGTGAGTGACGTCAAATATGTTCTACATGAACGAGATAAATGTTTGGGATCGTTGTCTTCCTGGAAGATAAGGTTTTGACCACATTATTATTCACCACTTGACGTAGCATTTTCCTATGAAATTCTAAAATAACCCTCCTTACGCAGGATCCCATCTATTTTTATCAAAACCTCTAGAGGTGGTACAGCAAAACAACGCCAAATCATTACACTACTTCCACCATGTTCCAAAGTAGGAACCAACCACATTTTTATTAATTAAAAATTTCACAAAAAACTAATCCAATTATATTTAACGTTGGTAATAACAAGGAAATTGAATTATCATTTAAACCCTACTGGAAGATATTCTAAATAATTAAATTACACACATAATGTTCAGATTGTTACATATTATTGTACTACTACTGAACAAGCAAAAATCAATTTTGGAATAGTTTGAACTAGAAGAAACTGAATCAACTGAAAAGTATAATATTAATGTTTAAAACTATCTTTGTTTTTTTGAGATTTAAACAAATTTACAGCAAACGGTTATACAATTTTAAAATAACATTTAACTCATTTAACTCTTTGGAGTCTGTCAGTACAGAGGGGAAGATGTTTTTTACCGGAAGGAAAAGCGAAGGATGTTGAAGCTGGCCAAATGTCGTGAGGTCAGATGTGAGATCTTACCATGCATCAAAACGTGGTAAAATAGCAACGATGTTTGAACTATCCCCAACAAAATTCTTAAGTGGCTTCCTTCAATTACCATCGTTATCTTTTTGAAACCGGGTAAAAACACATTGGAATTCCAAACTCTCCAGCCTCTCCAAAGTGACAAAGTTCGTTATGATGTCACTTTCGGGATACACTGATGGCAGTCGAGAGAACATTGGTTTCCGTACTGACGTCTTGACAGAATTTTAAAATTTTTGTATTCATGGAAGTAATTCGTAATATAATAGAAAATAAGAACACTAGATAAGTAATTTTTCTGATGTTGACTCTTAAACAGACTTTTGAAAGTGGGAATTTACTCTTAGTTGGTTAGGATTGTACAGAGTTACCTTTCTGATTGGGCATTTGAACCGAGAACCGACTGCTCAACTCATCTGCACAGGTGCCCCCCAGCTTTCACTTCTAGCACCGGAAGTGTTTATACAATGATGCAACAAAGCCATCGGCCGCCATGGTCACGATATACACAGATGACACGGCAATATATTCTGTCTGTAGGAAGAAACGGTATCCGAATAGGCGTATGTGGATTGCCATAGACCAGATCTTCGCTGGTTTTCAAAATAGAAGCTAAATGAAGTCTTATGTAATATTTAAGACTAACAGCTATATTTAGCTTCCACTTAGATATGTATTCCGTATATAAATATATATATATATATATATACTAGGGTGACAGAATAAAATAGACACCAGGTAAAGCGGTATAAATATGTAAACAGCTAAATTCTAAGAACGAATTAAGAACTTTCTCTTGTCATTAGGGTAGGGGTAGATGTATCGGAAGGAATTCGTCATAGTTTAGTATCGTTACAACTATGCCTCGCTTGCAAGGTTCGAGTGATATTAGCGACTTCATCCGGTGTCGCATCGTTGGCCAGAGTGAACGCGGCGCTTCACAACGTGAAATAAGTAAATTTTTTAATATTTCGTTGTCCACAGTTAATCGTGTGATTACACAATTTAAACGCAAGGAAAAAACAACTGTGGAACCGAGACCAGGTCGTGCCGGACCTTCTAAAAGAAGTAAAAGGGTGCTTGTGCGCGAAGTGTTAAGAGAACCGCGAAAAAGTACAGCTGACCTTGCGGCAACTTCACAGAAAGTCAGCGCACCGTTTTGCGATGCCTCCACAGTGTGGGAATGTATAAAAGAGTGTCAAAGAAAAAACCTTTCCTTACGGCGTTTCAAAAACGGCGCCGAATGGCTTGGGCAATCGAAATGCGAACGAAGCCGAAGAGTTTTGGCGGTCTGTCATTTTTTCAGACGAAACCAGATACTGCCAATTCAGTGATAGTGGTCGTACGTGGGTATGGAGTCGTTCGTCACAGCAACTGGACGACAAATTTTTGCACCAGACGGTGAAATACGGCGGTGTGAACATCACGGTGTGGGGCGCGATATGGTATGGTGGAAGATCGTAATTAGTAATCTGCGACGGAAATATAAATGCGGCAAAATATATCCAAATATTAACAGAAGGACTACTACCGATATTCGACAACGCCATTTTATCTAAAGAAGACGCCACTTTTACGGAGGGTGGAGCACCCTGCCACAAAGCAAGAACAACAACCACATGGAAAGAGGAACAGGGGATTCGGATTTTACCATGGCCAGGCCAATCACCGGACATGAATCCGATAGAAAATGTTTGGCACATAATCCAGACAAATATGGCGAAACGACCCCGAAAACCCAGCAATAAGGAAGAACTCGTGGTAGCTGTTACAGAAGAGTGGTTAAGTATTCCAGAAGACACCATTAATCATTTAATAGATTCTATGTCACGAAGACTCGCAGCGCTTCACGCAAGTAAAGTGGATCGATAAAATATTAGTCTAATTTAAAAATTTTAAAATATTTTGTATATTTAACGAGAATAGAATCTTTTTTTAATTAGTAGGTGTCTATTTTATTCTGTCACCCTAGTATATACATATATATGTATATCGTTTTTCTTAAAAATACAATTGTAATTAGATAGCCTGAAAGCCTTTCTTTCTAAATAATTTCCATCAAGAGTGTTTACTGCTTGACCTATCGTTTAGGTTAACAAGTCGAGTATAGTGACGGTGTCCCCGGAAACAACCTGTTATTAAATAACAACAGCGTCAAAGTGGCTCATGCCGAATTTATCTCTCCAGAGAAAAACTTATTTCTCATAATAAATAGTTATTAAAAAACTTGAAAGTTATTCGTAATAATAAAGTGTCGCAGCTGCTATACTCGTAATAATTTGGTGTTCCGGATACACTGGTGGAAGTCGAAGCTCAGGAAATCTACAGATACGATACAATATGTGTGAGTGTATTATTTCGACATTACAGACTTAAACTTGTAATTGTTATTAAAATTCACTGTTCTCTTGCTCTAATTTCATATATCGTTTCTATATTTTGAAAATTTAGCTAGACAGAGATTGTTATAGGTAAAGGTTTAAAGAGTTGCGTTAAAAAGCATTATAAACATATATACATTTTGTTTGTCAATATATTCGTACAACCTTTCATTTGGCTACATCAATTATTTAATTTAATATACATTTTAAACAAAAAAAAAATAATAAAGGAACCCATTTGACAGGAAAAGAGCCTGAGATTTTCCACCACACACGGTTGTTTCTTATATTGTCTATTTTCAGTGGGCTACTCTGGAATAAAATATACATTAAGCTATACCATTTAACGGTACAATTCTAAACTTCCACCAAAAGATTTTTCAGAAAGGATTTATTTGGGTGTGGGTACGACATTTTCATTAACAAACTCTTGTATATTATTCTTTAAGGCTTCGTAAATTTCATTGTACAATTGTAATCTATATTTCTCATACGCATTTGGATCGTAAATTTCAATGAAAGTGTACTGGATAGTTGTACGGAATAGTATAGTTTAAAGTAAATAGTTTCTATTAGGTATGTTAAGGACTTAACATTGTTTTTAGTATTTTATAAATTTTTTACTACTATGTATTTTATCTTCGTTGCATTATTATTTTCATTTAGAATATTACTTTATTTTCATTTTTATATTTATTTATTTTCATTCTTATATTTATTTATTTTGCTCTCTTATATCCAATTTTATTTTAATATGTATGTACATTACGCATTGTATATGTATGCAAGTCAGCCATTCGCATTACGCCAGCTAAAACTGCCTAATTAGAAATCATTCACTGCAACGTCGTCGGATATGTAATGGGAGTTTTCTTTAAATTTAAGGTACACAAGCATAGGCAGTCGTCTCCCGCGCGACAGTCGAGGTATTAGCGATCGTGCACTCTCGGTCACCTTTCGTGCCTCGTCGTAACGTGTACAGTAACGTCGTCGTAAGATTATTAGAGATTTCTAAGTTTTTCTAGTTTTGGCGGGAATCGTCGAGGACGTTGTCTATACATTTATTTCTGGCGGGAGTCATTTGGTAACGTCGTCGGACCACACGTATAGATTTTTTAATAAGTATAAATTCTCGATTTTCTATCATCGTACGTCGAGGCTACTGTGTCCATTGTCGTCTATACATATTTTTAGTCTTCAGTTAAGTTTGTATCGGAAATTATTTTGGTGAGATTGTCGGCGCGCATGTATAGACCTCCTCTATAAGTACGACCACTCCGCTTCTTGCTGACGGTCGTTGCGGCCGCAGCGCCCGTTGTCTTTTGTACGTTTGTTCGGTCCTTGTCGTATCGGGACTTTTTTTCATTTTTCATTTAGTTGCTCGTCGTAGCGGACGAGTGTCACGGACCAGTTTTCTTATGTAATGTCGGCATCATCGCTCCGTTTTACTTGTCGGTGCGCAGTTCGCACATTTGCTGGTTACTGGATTTTTCCCTTCTTTGGGGCGCAGTAGTATAGAGCTAAAGATTGCACATAGCGTAATATTTCAAACGAGAACGCCTGGGTAGCTGTGACATTACTTTTGTATTGAGATCGGCTATTATCGCTACTGTCGCCCTCGACCAGGCGTTCAAGCTCTAAGAGATAGGGTGGGTTCCCCTATAAATGTGAAAATAATAAACGTATTTGGTCAAGTACAAATACATGCCAATAATACAGGGCCAAGTCCCTTAGACAAATTTAAAACAAGGAAAGTATATTAGGCTCCCGGAAAGGGACATATAAATAAGCATAGCACCGAGGTGCGCTTACAAATTTAAGAAATAAATAGGGTTGGCTCCCCTATAAAAGGTAGTGGTGCATGCAAACAGATAGAGGCATTAGTACATGCCTCTAACAAAGCTTCAGCGGAAGCATATAAGAGTTTAACCTTTTAAACAGAATTAAGACATGGCTTTGCAACGTACATGCTGAGGCATTACTTTATGTTGCTACCAATGAAAATACATATACAAATGCTAATGTACATTACATGTATAAGAGAGCTCGAATAACTGCAATTATTGCAAATCTATATATCTTACGTACATCGTACATGTACATAGGCAAGAGTGGAAACCGTGTAACCATTTCATTTTTAAATATATTTTTTTGCGCATGCGCATTGAGTTTCACTGTACAACCTCTCCTCTAGTAAATAAGCGAACATACTCTACAAGTAAGTATTGGTCAAGTAATTTAGGAAATTACGAGCAGGCTACAGCGGCGTTGTTCTTCAAACCAGGAGAACGTAACAAGGTATTGATTAAAACTCCTTCACATGCTGTCCTGCACGTGGTATTAAATTATAAATAAAGTTAAAAACACAGCTTCATGATTTGTAATTTATCTCGCGCGTATTAATTACATCTATGTACGTATTGTACATCGAAATTTTGTTATTGATATAGAAGCCGCTACATGCCACGTCATTAGCGCATACCGTATGTAGCAGATAAGTAATGCTGCCTAAAAATATATCGCAAGTACGTTAATATACATTTCACTGTTTCTTATTGAACGTAATCAAAATCAGTCATTTAAAATGACGGATGAAACAATTCAATAGCATATAATTGTTAAAATTTGTAGTTATACTTTTCGTACCTTTTAATATGTATAATTTAATATTATCTTATTTAACAGTTCTACTTGATTGAGTACATACATATTTAGATATTCCAACTAATTTTATAATGAGAAAAATGACATAAACAAATAGAAAACACTACTGGAAAAGTTGTTAATACCGAAAATGTTCGCTGGATATTAGGAAAAGGTGGCTATAATGGACGTGTTACGAGAAAAAAACATTTATTAGTGCGCAGAATCACAGAAGAAATAGAGTTCGCAAATGAACACATAAACAAAGACTTAGAGTTTTGAAACACAGTAATGTTTAACGATAAAAGTAAATGCGATATTTTTGGTTCTCATGGAAGAGCGAAGGTATGAAGGAAGAAAAACATAGCACTAAAAGTAGAAAATTTAATTCCCAGGGTCTATTAATAGTTTGGGGATATATGGCGGCGAGAGCCGTCGGTAATTTAGCATTTATTGGGGAGTATGGATCGTTGGATTCATTTACAACTATTAAAGACCAATCTGAGAATAAGTGCTAGCAAATTACATCTAGGAAATCCCTGGATATTCCAACAGGATCGGAATCCCAAATATACTTCTGCCATTGTAAAAGAATGGCTACTGTATAATGTACCGAAACAGTTGAATCTCTTTTCCCACTCACCGGGTATGAAACCCATTGAGCATGTATGGGACTTTGGAGAAAACAAAATAAGGAAACATACTATAACAAATAAGGCATCACTACGAAGCGCCTTATTAGAAAAATGGACAAAAATCCGAAGAGAATTTACAGAAAAACTTGTGTATTCGATGCAGTGACGTTAAGAGGCAGTTCTTCAATCACAATGAGAACCAACTGAATATTAAAGCACTATTTCTTTTAATACAATGTAGTTCTTGTGTGATGTACGATGACTTTCGTGATTTTGCTCATAACGATTTTTTTGAATTTATATAAATTATGGCATATGAAAATATATGCAAGTGTTGTTTGTAGGCAACGCATGCTTCTATAAATATATTTTGTTGGTAAAAACGTATTATTTCTGCAAAAATTAGCAATTTGTGGCGTGTACGAAGACTTTTGTGACTGGTTGGTATCTTTTGTGAAAAATTTATGCAATTATGGTAATTTTCACAGAACTCATCAGTCAAAACCTTTATGATTGAAAGAATACGCTTTAGATTGCAAGTTTTTATAACTCTTAGAAGTCCTTCTTCATTTTCCTTCTCCTCTTCTCAATGTTGGTGACTTAATTCTTAGGCTAATTCTTCCGAGTCTTCATTAACCACCGTAGGTGAAACCGGCATAAAACAGGCACTGCGTATTCGTACAAACTCCTCAATAAATTAAATGGATAAACTATAATGGATCAACACTGAATTATTGCCACAAACTGTATTCAAGTCAAGCAGGGAACCTACGATTAGAATTTTTGCCTGTGGCGTTGGTAATCTAATAGGAACAAGCAGCGCAGAAATGCCTATGTCGGAAGCCGCAATTCCTTTTGCTTTTTAAAGAATCTCAGATCTAATAAACCTTTGTTAAAAGATAACTATTTTACTTTTTATCAAAGATATATTTTTATCGAACATCCTTTATATTGTGATACCGATCTATAACATACACACGTATACACGGTCTTTGACACTATCAGTAAGTGTTTACTTCCTTTAAAAATTCCTATGATTTCTGTAAATTTAAACCTCGAAATATATAATATACATTTAAAAGATTTTAGTGGAAACGCTGATGTTGATATGATTTTGGGAATTGGTTGTGAAATCAGAGAAAGCATCATCTATTAGAAAAAAAAGCATCAATTCTATTCACAAATAAATAAAAATTTGCAAAAGTATTTTTTTCAAAAAAGTAAAAATATTTAAGTTTAAGTTTTCTAACACGTCTTTGCTTAAAAAGAAGAAACCAAAATAAAATTCCAAACTGATGCAAGACAAGTCAATGATCTATTTATTTTATTGATGCATTGGTTCGGATTATAGGTGACTACTATCTATTAATTTCCACCTAAAAAAATTGATTCAAGGTATAATACAATTGCACAACTCTACAGAAGTGTAGAAGTAATCCTACGAGGGATGTCTTTTAAGTTTTGCATTCTGGAACATAGAGGGCATCCTTAGTTAACCTAACTACAACGCTATGCATATATATACATATATATATATATATATATATTTATATATACATATATAGTGTAGTTACAACGAACTGTCAAAGTTGACAAGTTAGTTGTAAACGAAGCGAGATTATTTTAAACCGAGAACATTTTCGCGCAATAATTAGTCTTAGCGACGATCCAAGGCAGGTGCAGCAAAAGCGGCAGTCACTCAGGGAAACGTCGATGCTGTGCGCAAAATCATAAACAAAAATCGATATGTGACATATCGCAAAATTGAGAAATCCTTGGCGATTTCAAAGATATTTATTCAAAAAAAAAATGTATGACGAATTATGTGTAAAAAATTTAGTTTCAAGTTAGCAGCTAGGATGAATTGATATCAAAACACTATAGACTGCTTCAATGCCAGAAACTCTAAAAACGTGTACAACATTGTCAGTGGTGATGAATCCTAGGTTTACTCAAACGAGCTGGAAAATAATCGCTAGTCGTATATTTGAATGTTCCAGGGTGATGGAAGGCTGACAAAAGTCATCCGTTCTCGAAGTTTGGAGACACTTCGAAAGATGGTCGCAACATTTTTCTCGAAAAACGATAAGGTCTTTAAAAGCTATCTAGTGTTTTATTCCAACTCTGCATGAAAAACTTAAAACACAGCCCTTGTATGTACTGTTTTCAAGCAATTGCCTCTGATTCGAAACATATAACGTTCACTATGGAAAAGACATTGTCCAAAAAAATGGAAGGAGCAATTTAGATAATTTATTTCAACTGCTGGTCATATAGCAACAAGACTGCTGTACATGTCTCATTGAGTCGGCTATATGAGGAAGTGTTTAAAAATTGAAAGTATTTCGCGAAACATATTGTAATATTGTCAGGACGTTACCCTAAATGGCCAACACAGTTTTCAATTGTTGTTACTGAGACGAACGAATGATATTTGAAACGAATTAAAATTTATGATACATAATTTTTACTAAATATGTGATTGAAATTACAAAGGTGATCTTATACATTTGCATCTTACCTATTATTTCATACTTTACTGATATAAGATATGCATAATGTCAAATTGTAAATCATACCGATAGATCTATGTTCAATACACCTATAATTCTTGAATAAACAAGAAATTTATTGTTATCAATTTATTGCTATAAACGTCAATGCAACATGCCGTGACCACTTATGTGAAAATAACATTCTATCAGATTAATAATAATAAAGTTCGTTAGGACGGCCATTTAGACACAAAAGTAGCAAGCATTTATTTTGCCACTTAGTACGTATCGCCAATCCTAGAATTTTAAACTTTAAAAAACTCTACGCTTGATTGCATGAATGAACTGAAGGGTCCCCTCCGTTTCACTACAAAAGAAAAATAGGCCACGGCAATTAAGCCTCAATTGAATTAATGCGATAAACAAGAAAAATATTTAATTCCTTTTCTGCTGTCGCATCAATTATACCTTAATTGAAATGGTCATGCTGTTTGTTGTTTACGCTACACGTTCGCACATATACCTACACATTACACGTCGTAAACTTGCTGAACGCTCGCTTTCGTAAAGTAGGTAAATGGACGTTGAATATAATTACGCTTTCCTCTTTTCGCAGATGCAAGTGATACTCTACCACAATCAAAGTGGGAGCGCCGCCTTCACCGGAGATCTCAAGCAGAAGGAAGTTCACCGAGCTATTACGCTGCATCCGGTTAAACAGCCGCAATATATGCATCGTCTGCATAAATACGTTAAGGTAGGCTTTAGCTATGTTTATATTTACGAGATTTGAAT
Source organism: Trypoxylus dichotomus (assembly GCA_023509865.1). Taxonomy (NCBI): domain Eukaryota; kingdom Metazoa; phylum Arthropoda; class Insecta; order Coleoptera; family Scarabaeidae; genus Trypoxylus; species Trypoxylus dichotomus. The sequence continues at coordinate 23,933,886 of CM042081.1, read as the reverse complement.
GGTTTCCATAAAGATGTTATTAAACCCAAAACGTAATAAAATGTGTTCTAAAATTATATTTTGTAGTGGTTATATAGGATCGCGCAAACATCCCGAAGCATTAGCAAAGATGTAACCAATAGTTAAAGGGAAAAATATATTTTAGGAAATTTTTTTATAGATTTTCAAACTATTCAATGACGTGTATCGATTTTTGACAGATATCACCGCCTTTCGCTTATGATGTCATCAATATTCTACTGTTAGATCAGCTTTTTTAGCAATGATATAGAATTTGACAACATTCAGTTTAAAAATATTTCATAAGGTAATAAGGTTATTAAATTAATCAATATACTATTCGTCAAATGAATCTTTAGACGCACGTTATCAAACATACGTCATCAGATATCCGTACGTGAATATTCAATAGCGATATTAATATATAAAAGTAACCAGCAATCTTTGCTTATGCCATCAAGCAATGACGTGAGTCTTAAGATCCAGTAGACAACGTGCATGTATTTCTGCGGGTTCCAAATAATAAATTTGACCAAATTTGTCAATAAGTTTTTTACCCAAGTCCAATAGGAATCGTAGCAATTCTCATACAGTATGATGAATATTACTTAGAAAAATAATCTAATAGATAATACTATATTTGTCAATAGATTATTTTGCCTTGTAATCGATACACTTGTCGGTATTCTTCTAATGAGATTTGATGGAAGAAACCCACATATTCATACTTTTGACAATTGAAAGTGTGCAGTGGTAGAAGTAGTTTATTGTCATTCCTCGTTTGTAACATGGCCAAATCCAAATACAATAAAGTATGATAGTAAATTAATTGATTAAATGAAATGAATAAAATTGAATTAATAAATATTGTAATGGATTTTTGTGGGATATTTTGTCTTCGCTTGCCTTTTATTTTCCATTTTTCCAAATTTTTCGTGTCCTCCATCGGCAAATTTACATATACTTGGTTTTGTTAATGTTGTAAGTTTTGCGAGATATGGTAATTCTTATAATATGAATTGGAATCGTTATATTAAGTCATCTATGTATCCAGTTGCCTTAAATACAGGTACAAGTTACCAATTGTAAGCTTTGGTTAAGAATGATTTAGGAACAAAGAAACAGGGGACTACAGAACGTCGTTTGGAGGGTAAACCTTCGGTTTTAATATGTCGCACCGCTATTCCGCATAAAACATGACAGACCCTTCGCAGGCTTCCAACAATTTTTTATTTAGTATCGGTTCTTAAGAAAACCGAGTTGAATATGTCGAATTCGTAAATTTCGTGCGATTTGCAGAACACAATTTTACGCACATCTGATTGCAATACATCGTGCAATCTGCTCAGCGTATTTTCATGTGTTAGAAATTTGCATAAATGCTACGTGCATACTGAACTGATCGCGGATGTAGACAAAGCTTAAAGAAAGAACTACACAAACCGCGTCTTTGTAAAAGTAGCGCTATGTCTAAAGTTTTTGTTTGGGCTATTTTCATCGTTTGTGAAACTTATATAGTCCGACGTTTCGTTGTGCACTATCGTCTTCAGGGTAGTCCCGAGAAGGGCAATTTATTTGCTAGATTCATTTGTCTCATGTGGGAATCGTACCCGATTTTTGTTTTTCTCAAATTTGCTACTCCAATGGACTAAACCACGAAGATAATTAGGCGAATAAGCTCCCCTGCGCAAAAAATTAGCCTACTACCCAACTTCCTGTGCGCAGAAAATTGTAACTTAAATATTGCTCTAACACTGTAACTTCTGTCCGTCCTATTAGCATAGTACGAAATTCGAGAAAAACAAATTCAGTTCGATACCACACGAGACGGTTTCACTGATAAAAGAAATACGGGAGACAAATGCGTCAGACAAAATCATTGAACAATTGATGAATCTGACAAGTAACTACCATTCTCAGGACTACCCTGAAGACGGCAGTAGACACACTGTCGAAGCGTTGAAATATGTAAGTCCCACAAACGATGGAAATAGCCCAAACAACAACTATAATTGTAATCCATCGTCAACAATATCATACCAAGAGAACGCTTTATTATATATTATATATTTTTATAGATATCAATTAAATATTTTAAAATTATATTTAAAACGGCTCGGTGGTTCGGTGGTAAGAGGACCAGCACTTGAATTTGGCAACTCAGGTGTCGTGCGTTTGAATCCAGCTTCCGACGATTACAGTGGTGATACTTTTCGGGCGGGTTCGGTATGCTCCCGAGTCACCATTTGCCGTTGGAAAAATAATTAACAGTGCTTCACCCTTTACGGCGAGGGGGTGCTGCAGTAACAAGGCCATGGGACACTTTACACGCACTTTCCTACACCTTAAGACTCCTGATATTATGACAAGCTAAAAAGAGCTTATAACCCCGTTGGATCACTCACCACCGATAAAAAAAGAAACCCCGATAAAGTTTAATTTTATTTTGTGAAAACTTATAGGAATTGTCAAAAACCAGGATTACTATTCAAAAAAATCGATTTTTTTTTAATTAAACTGACTTTCAAAGCGGTTTCTATAACATTTCATACAGTTACAAAATATAATTAACTAGTTATATCAGTAAGAAATCTCAAAACCAATTTATCATATTGTTAATAATAGTTGACAGATTTGTACTTATACCACTCAATGTTTTTTTCTATCTCTTGTAACAGGAAACGATGTCGAAATTGTTATAAACAATTTCAACACGTCTAAATCTATAAGATACGATAATATAACATTCTTGATTATTAAGCTGTTCCGTTATTAATTCTATCCGTTATGACGTATTTAATTATCTTTCTTGCCACATAGGCATTTTCGCGTCTAAACTTAAAATATATGTTGTCAATAACACAAGAAGATAATAATCATTCAAAGAATTACTCCCCAACTAGCATGTAATCCGTTTTTGCAAAAACGTATGAAGTTATAATGCATAAACAGTAAGTTATTTGACAAAATTTAATTTATGTATATGACTACCATCGTGGCTTTACGTCTAATAAATGCACTGATACAACTTTTTTCAATTTTTCGCGCTAAATTCATACTGTTCGCGTTATTTATAAATTAATCTAAATCTTTTGACTTAATTACTCAGAAGATTTTAGTATGCAAATCAAAGCACCATGAAGTAATTGGTGTTGCATTGAAATGGTTTGAATGGTATTTTGCGGGAAGGAAGCAATTTGTTTGCAATTCAACGTGTAGAGATGTCGTTGCCGGCATATTTCAAGGCTTAGTTTTAGAACCTATCTTATTTTCACTATATATCAATTGAATATTAGCGAAACAAATAACCCTTTGTGTCGATGATATATGTAAATATAGCGCTCAACCGACTCTATCAAACCTTGACGAGTTTTCAATTAAAACGTCTGCTGCACTATATGATATAAGATAGTAAATGGATAACAGCAATCATTTGGTCATTAGTGCGGTCAATAAAATACGATGCGTTTCCGTTTATAATAAAGTCAAGCCCATAACTCACCTATTCTTAAGTAGCGAGATCTTTTCTCTTAAAACATCCGTAAAAGTTTTAGATACGAAGATTCTCAATGAGCCCCACGCATTAACAATTTCTTAGTTTCTTGTCAAAAAATATACTACGAGATAAGGTAACCGCGGAACCTTTATAATACTTTTATAATACTACTAAAACCTTTTATCATTCTATTTCAGTACAATGTTTGCGTTATGGAAAATAATTCATTGGGACATGTCACTTGAATCTCAAAAATTTTTTAATGCAGAAACAGGCAATTAGAATAGCGTTTTATCTCGGGGATAGTTCTTGAAAGCCATTAATTATGCGCATTTTGTGACCTATGCATCTTATTTCATTCACACTGCCCACTCTTAAAATACTACAAAGACAAGTCAAAAACTAATTATAAAATAGACCTTTATTCTATATTTATACAAAGAACTGTCACAACCATAAAAATAATGTGCTTATCAATTTGCTAATAAAGATAATCATAAATTAAGTTAAATTTGCGATTCGTCAACGGGGGGAGATTTTCAAACCTGTCAGTCGAGTTCCCATAACAGCAATTTTTTCTCTGTGCTCCAGTTGTTACAAGTACTCACGGCATATCTTTGCAGTGTGTTTTGGATCATTTTTCGTACTGAAATACGAAGCTTTTACCGATTAATCGTGTTCTAGATGAAATAGCATTCCTCTCCAAGATTTCCTTATAACCTTTTTTTTTCTAAGGATACCATCTTTTTTGACCCAATTGCCTACAAAGGTACTGCCATAACAACCCCAAATCATGACTGATCTTCCTCATGTTTTAAAGTTGATATAATACAGGATTCAAGTCCTCGTTACCCTTTTGATCTACGGACAAATGTTCTTCTGTTAGAGCCAAAGGTGAATTATTTAAATTCGTCGGTGCAGACCACTTTCTTCCAATCTTCCGTTCTTTATTCACTCCGGCAGCAATTTCTGGCGCTGTTTTTCGTCTATTTCGTTTGCTAATGATTACACTTGTGCAATTTTTTGCTGTTGTTGTTATTTTTGGCAGTCCGGGTCGTTGTTTATTGAATACAGTACCAGTTCCTTGATGCTTTTTAATATTACTCTGCGGTTGTACGGTTTAATTTCAGTGATTTGGCAATTTCTTCGTTACTATTACCGATATTGTGGCTCTCCACTATTTGAACACTCGTTTCCGTAGATAATTCTTTTCTAGCCGACAATACTTTAGCGTTACTCGCTGTTTTAAAATGCTTTGCGTGTTCACTGCTTGCAACACGAAATATGTATGCAAATTGCATTTTTTATTGTATTAAAATGCCCGTGCTGTCTACTTTCAAATTTTATGTGATAAACATTTCCGAAAAACTGTTCTTTATCTAATCCGCTCACCTGAACGTCCCTGATCCACAAAAACGTGCATTTTCGATACCTTACTGCTAGTCAGCTCACTACGTGCACACAACATTACAGAGGAATTATAATCTGTCCAGTACCTGCAGTTAATAATACAAATATTTTGATAGGAATAAAAAATAATTTCTTTGAATAATCTCCAATTATTCAGGTGGGTAAAAACTTATGGCCTGTAGTGTATCTTCGTGTATGTTTTTTTGAGTCTTAAAACGACTGTTTCGGATAGTATCTTAGTTACGGTATATTTCTTGCAAATTGCATTTCGGCTCGCCTGCGGTGTTATACTTTAGAGTTTTGCGATCCATGCAAAGATGAAGAGCAAATCATTTGACTTATTATGGGTCTTGCTCCAATGGATACTTGTAGACTTTCTTTTAAAATGCTGCAAATTCTAACGTTACCCTTTTGTTTTTATGGCTTATCGGATCGACATCTGCTGCTTCATGACAATCGACGCAATTTAAAGCTTGTCGATTTAAATATTGAGGATCTGGAAATCTGAATATAACAGAATATCTCCACACATAAAAGCATGCAACAAACTAATTTTTTAAATATATTCGTTGGAAAATCCATTTTACACGACTTTTTGTGACAGATTAACTGTTCGATTAATCAAACAAATGGAGCTGTTTTATTTTTTCTGATTTACTTTATTGTAGTTATTGTTTCTTTTCATGAATTAATTCAATCAATTGCTTCTACTTTTGTTATTATTATAGAATATGGCTTATCCAATATTCTTTCTATTGAAAGTATGAAATAAAGTATTTATCTATCTAAATCATGACTACATACGTAAAACGACTTTTACTTACACTATATAAGCCACACTTGAAAATGGCATATACAATGGTTGGAAGTTTTATAATAAATTATACGCATGAATGTAAGATATGTAAATAGTTACTTGCTGTTTAGAAATTTGCTTAAAAGAATATATATTAAGACATCAATTTTTATTCTGTGAATGATTTTTTAAATTGATAGAATTGCATTGTTTATTCTTTTTGCCTGTGTTGTTTCAAGTTTGTATATATTTAAAAGAACGTTGTTGACTCGGTGTGAATTCATACCATAATATAGGAAAAAAAGAAATAAAACGGGACCAATCTCACAGTATCTCAAATAATTTAATGAAAAAGTGGCTACCGGCTTCGTGCAAATTTGCATTTATCAGGCAAAGACTGAAATAGCAAGTGAAAGCCATAATCAAGCCGTCAATTGCTACCATACACGTGTGAGAATTGAAGGCTCCTCTCTCGATCGGGCATAAACTATCACCTTGTTACAGTTATCTTCATAGATTTGTCAATATTCCACTCTCATGTGAAAGTTGTCAGAGCGAATTGCACACTATTAAACAGATTGCTGTATTGCTAGTTGTTGTTGATTTGCCCCTTTTTTAGCATTCCCACTTGTTGTGTATGTCCTTATATAATTTTAAGTTTATATTTCTTAAAGTTAACTTTACTGGCGTGATGACTCTGATGTTCTTTTGCATCTGTTTTAATCCTATAGTCGTTTTCTGGAGTGGTAAGTGTGCGATTCTTTTTTCAGTTTTTATTATAATTTTTGATTGTTGCTTTCACTTGTTATTCTAGTCCTGCCCTGATGATGTGCAAATGTGCACAAAATCGGTAGCCATTGCTCAATTAAATTACTTGAGATACTGTGAAATTGGTCCTGTTTTTTCTATTTCTATATTTTGTATATATTTATTTCATATAATCCTTTATAAAAACATATATATATTCAAATTGAACTTACACTCATAATAAACTATTTAACTGAACCGGTATTTAAAGAAGCTATTAAAAAATTGATGAAATACAGGCGTTCTATTTAAAGCAAGAAAGATGGTATCTATAAGTATCCCTCCAAAATGTTTATATAGTTTTATTACTTTTAAAGATACGTTTAAACAAGCCATCGTCGTGAATTGGACTGTATTATAGTAAAATATTAAACAAGATTTTATATTTAAAAATAAATCGATATATACTAAAGGTAATAGTATGATTGTTACCCTTAAAATAATTTTAGCCTATCGTATAAATTAAATTAAAACAATATTACGTAAAAAATTGTAAGTTAATTAAAAGCATTAATTCATTTTTGAGAGCCTAACACCTACAAATATGTATACATGATATACATTAGACCGTTAGAGTCGATGAACACATCAGTATGATAGATTTATGGTAACATAATATACACAGGTTACGTTTTGCGGAACATATTAAAAAAAAGCGAGCTGCGAAGGCATGTGTACCTTTCTAAGCTGGAAAGTAGATGTTAAAATATACAGTTAATCTCTCATCTCTAAATAAGTTAATATAAATTACCATGCTGTCTACTTTTCGCGGTATTGAATTGTTACAACTTTATAGTAAGAGTCAGTTTAGCAAAAGAAGGAAATAATCAATTATAATTAGATATATAATCAAATTTTGTGCGAGTTGATACGAAAATATATTTGTTGTGAAACCCAAACTTTAAACTTTAACCTGTTTCTGAAACGAAATTCTTTCCATTGTTTCACGCATTTAAGAGACATTCAACAAAAAACAGCAAGTATAATAAACTATTAATTGATAATTTTGTATTCTCTAAAATTAAGATATAGCAGAGAGGGTCACGTTCGGAGACTTATGGGTGTCCTGTGACTATTACTGGATGGTTTACTGTCTAAATACTTCCCATCAAATACATTCTTATAATTACACGTATGAGGATAGTATGAGTATCACCACCGAGCACTATTTTACGACAAATATTAAGCGTTCTGCGCCACCCCTTTCTGAATTCATACTGTATTTTGTCAATAGTATCATTAATTTTCCATAAAATCATATTTCCCAGTATGTATTTTCCTTAAAAAATTGTAAAGCTATGCCTGTTTTAATATGAACATCCACGAGAATGCTATGCATTTTGAGGAGCTGGAAATAATGTTGAATTCAATTTAGAACTTACGTCACAAATATATTTCGTACCGTTAAAAATATACTATATAATTTCGTAAATACAATAAAAATTCTAAGTTTAAGACATCATTTACCTCATTTTGTAACTCTTATTTTAGTTTATTCTTTCACCTTAGGTAACATTGCGTATACTACATACTTCCAAGTTATGCGAAATCTACGCAAACTTACTACAAATAACCTATTTCTAAATCGTGTTCTCTTTCAATTTCTAGCCTGATTAATTTACGACCGCGTTTTATCGCTAATGTTTGGTTTGGTGTATAAACGAAACATCCCAAACAAATAACTCAGGGAAATGATAATCTAGTCACCTGTGGATAAATAAAATTCAGCAGATGTTTCCTGCACGATTTCTCTTCCATTCCAGCATGCTACGTATATACAGTGAAATTCTTTTGTTGCAGAATACAAATTAATAATTGTATTAACTTTGTATATTTTACTTATATCTATAATTGAACGCAGTTCTTAAAATAAATTTGTTCATTATAAAGCGGTAGTTTAAAAACAAAGTTCAAAAGAATTTGAAAATAATTCATAAACCAATAGAAGCAGTAACATTGCTAGTTAATACGTATTCCATAATACATGTTTGAATTATATTTAGTGTTTACTTAAATGTAAGTTATTAGGTTAGTTACTCTTTTATCAAATTATTCTCTGTATACACTGCTTGTTTAAAGAGAAAAGCGGGACCATTATGTTTATTAATTCATTGTATACTGCCGGCAGACTATAATGATAGTTTTTCTTCAAAACCAACTATAAAAGAGATTAAACAATTCTTTGCGATACACATGTTTTGTAACAAAAGTGTACACTTTTTTGCACGTAAAATAGTGTAGCGAGTTATTGAATTCGAATCCACATCTTTTGTTAACCATTTTTAGTAATTTATTAGTAGCGAAAAGTGTTCATAAACAAAAAACCAGAACCTTCAATAATTTCAAATAAATTATAGAGGTGCAATCATAAAAACTGTTTAATGTATATACTTCTCAAGTTCCAAACGTTGAATTTCATTGATTCGAATAACTGGTTTTTTTAGATTTTTAAAATAAGTTCATGTAAATTAACATTTCTAAGAAAAAATATTGCTTAGAAAAGTACATTACGATTATAATCAAAACTATTGCCATGTCGTATCATCATAGTTTTATAAGATAATAGAAATATCTTATTATACCAAATACAAAATATTTCTTGAATAAAAATATTTTGCTATAACAAAATTGTTTTAACTCAATAGACATATTTATTTTTTTCCGCAAGAAAATAATGGTCAGTCTGTTGCATGCATTTGTTTTATTCGAAACAATGTTCTAGGACAATATTAGTTTTTACATGAAATAAAATGCTTTCTCTCAGGAAGACAGAAAGACAAATACTTGATGCATAATCAAATTACTCTACGTTTTTCTTCTTCTAAGCATCAGTTTTAGATATATGTAAGCAAAAAATAATACGATTTTTTTCTTTAAAATTGTAAGTAAAAGGCGATATACAAATATAACGAAAATGTACATAGCCCATAGTATATATTACTAAGTTTGGACCATGTCCTGTGTAAAAGCCTTGAAACTTTAGCGCCATCTTTCTTATGAATCCGCAGTTATTTGTGAAACATTATGCAAACAAAACTGTGGATGGCATAAGTATTTATTCTTTTTAAGTAGAGGGCTATAAGGGTTTCAACCTCACTTAAGGAATGTTTGAAACCTCTCTAAGATTTTTTCTACCATAGCTAAAGAAATCCTTTCTATAAATGTAATCACATTCTTGATAAGAAATAAAGCAGCTTAGGTGATGTAATATTTGTAGGTTTCAATTGCGTGCATAAGTAAACACATTAGAAGATGTAAATTCGTAGCGTTAGCTCACAGGTCGCAAATCCATATTCTTCCATAAAAGTCTAACATCTAATCCATACAATGTGTTAAAAAACCTCCATTACTTCCTGCAAAAATAATTAATAAAAAATTAATGCATTATTTAGACGGAGAAACTGATGTAATACACTTTTGGATGCAGTATGTCCATTGAGAAAACGCATTTCAAAAATAGCACTTCCAAATTAGTATAATAGTATAGATACAGGCATGTATAAAATCTATGTGCTGTATTTAAATAGATAAGATAATCACATTTTATAGAGACAAACGCAGACTCACAGGCATCCTACTTCGTTGACACAATTCCTCATTTATTGTGCATTTGTTGATCCATCAAGTGACAAAAGAAATTGCAACCTCATTAACGTCGCTGGAATCCTAAAATAAACTAAATGAATTTCCGATCTATAAACTAAAAAGATGTAGCATGTATAAAATACAGAATCTTACATTTGATACTTCAATAGTGCCTTATTTATTTATTTTCGATTTGAACTCTGTGGCCATCCCGCATTTGCCAGTAAACTTTGCATCCGTTATATAATTAGCAGTTCTCACACATTAAAACACTCAGTGAAACAGTTTTCGCTTTTTACGCGATTATTAAGATTACTCAGATCGAGAAAGTCTTGGAAACTACTTGTTTAATGAATAAGTATAGGTAATGCAGGAAAATTTTCAGATTACTGGAACGATTCCATTTTAAGGTGAGAAACGCTGGTACATGTTTGCATATAATGTATGTATGTTTATAGCGTTTTAACGGGAAATAGAATAACGCTTCCTTTATTTTTAATAGTATGTTTTTAACGGGCTGTGAAAAACTAAGATGTTGCTAAAGCTTGACTACTTAAAAAAGTTTATGACGCGTTGTTTAAAAATAATAGCAGGTGGGAAGAACAGTAAGAGTATTTCTGCCGATATTTAAATGCATGTACCTGAAGCTTTACCTATATAATTTCTCTAAGTATTACGATTGTATAAATCATAGATACCGCAGTAAGCTCCACATCACGGATTGTCAACCGAGTTACCGACTGCCGGGTAGCTTTCTCATCATTAAAAGACATAATTTTGACAGTCTTAGATTTGAATGTACTGTTAGCACTATTTACTTTAACACTACCAATCTATTATTATACATTAGCACCAACAATGGCATACTTCATTAAATGGTATTTTAGACATTTTTAGTCTATTTTGTAAACATTACGTTCTAGTAATTGCAGTTTATTTTTGCATATCGCATATGCCTCTCATGTCCATATTTTGGATCTGCGACAGAACTGCTGCAAATTGTTCATACTATACCCCCTTTTTATATAAAAGAAGTAGAGTATAAATCCGCGTGAACAGAGGGTTAACCAAATTTTAATATGAAAATTTGAAATATGTAATGATTTAGTACACCAATGAAATTATTTATAATTGACATTCCTGAAAAATTATTTAACTTTAATTATTTCATTTGTGAAGTAATGCAATTCAAGTTTGAAATATGGATATAGATTGTTACAAGAAACCACATATATACAGTATTACATTACTATTTCGGTCCAAACACAGAATATCCGGTATAGTGTGTAGCTATGAAACGTAGTATAAAAAAACAATTTAAAACGTGTACATTTTCCTAAAGATTCTGAAACGATTAATGTCGGTTCTGAATTTCATTATCAATTTTTTCCCTCTGTATGCTCTCCGTTCAACCAAGTTTTATGAAGTCAGTAGATTAATGCAGAAAGAATTTTTCTGATAGATTTGACAAAACAAAATCAATTCAAAGTGAATCACATAAATTATTTTTATATGCTATATTGTTTGCATAAATGCCTATTGATAGTAGTAAATACGTAGGGTTCTTCAAAAGATTCAACACTCTTGTAGCAGTAGAAAATTTGTTTCCAGTTGTATGAATGTTGTAACTACAATAGATATTATCATTGTTAATGTTAAGATAGGTTCCCTAGTTTAACTTTGTATTTTTCACCAGCACTTAGTTTAACAAAGTGGCGAATAATTTTCGACCTTTTCCTTAATTTCATCCATGACATAAAAATGTTAAACTTTTGCCAAATTGTTAACATAATATCACTAGCATACGGAATAGCATTTTAATTTTATTAAATAATGTCATTAACTACAACTTTACATTAACATAAGGTGATTATGTCTAGAAATAGCAGATTTAATATTAACAGCTGAGGTTTATCGTGAAGTCGTTCGTGACCTAGATCCCTTGACAACTAAAGATTCTGCACCATTCGGCATAGCTCTGTAAACTGACCAAAAACTTCCCAACCGTAAATTTCGACAATAGTTTCAATTTGACTATTACGTTGTATATCAAGCACTCCGAATATCAACTGGATTCACTTTGAATGATTAACTTCTAATATAAACGTTAACGCCCAACGTGAACTTCTTTACATTGCATATAAGAAAAGTCTCGTTCCGTTTCGCGTCTACTGTCTTTACACATAGTAAACTCTAGCGTTGCTTGTTGAAGTTACACCGAAGATATAAAAGTCTTTATTATAAACACGACGTGTAACTATTCCGTTGTGGCATTCGAAGAATTGGAACATCGTATTTCAGTTTTTTGCCCATAATATGAAATTCGATCCAAAAAATGTTGGTTCTTCATCAATGCTAAATGGAAATGTAGTAAAATACTTAGTAAGACGTTGTTTAATAAAACTGCCTTCGTTCCTAGTTCGTGTTGTTTATCACTAGAGACCGGATTATATGCAAAATGCATATAATCCGGTCTCTATTTATCACTAACCGTTACGTTCTTCTAGTTTGAAGAACGCTTATAAAACCAATACTTGACTTGAGAGGTGGCCTTTCAGAGGAAACAAAATGTATGTATAGATAAAATTTAATAAAAGACTGTCTTTTCATAAAATATACAGAAAAGAGTAATAATTTGTAATTTCCACATGCAGGCGGAAATGTGCAAGTATAGTATATATAAGTATATTGGTGTATGTGGAAGCGAAGTAATTTGATGAAGTCTTGTAGTCAAGTGTACATACTCGCACACATTGTTCGCATTTGGTTCAAGATTTACAATGTATTCATCTAGTGCAGGAATAAGGCGATTAGTTACCTCATGTATCTGTAATCACTTCCATCAAAGTTTATTCCAATATATGTTTGCAAGTTTATATTCGGGACCCAATCCTATCTCTTTGTATTTTATTTACAAGGAAGTTTCTGCAAGCTTACCTGAAAGTGCGTATGTATATCGCAATTTTTCTATAAGATAATCAAATTCAATATATCGAGACTTCAACATCTGGTCAGGATGACGTAGTAGTTGATCACCACTGCAAATGCGGTTACTTACAATTACCTAGACGTTCATGCTATTGGACGTATTTGGTATATCTGAGTCTATATTACTCCATGCTAGCATTCCTTGAAGAAGCAAGGCTGATGTCGACCAAGTTTTGTGTAATGTGCGTACCTATGGCACGTATGGTCAGTTCGTTGACCGACAACAATCGCATCTTTCTATGGAGTAGAATGAAGGGGGCCCACCTAGGCTGACAACTGTTTTCAAACGACGTTATCTTTAATATCCAACACTTCGATCTCTTATGCATATGCTTAGTTTGACACGCCTGAATGTTTTAGTTGTATAATAGTATACATATAATAACATATATTTCTGTAAAGTAATAAGTTCTTAACATCAATGAAAGTCAAATATAAACAAATACTATTCCTGTTTTCAAATCCAATTCCATGAACAAGATGCTGTGCTCTCGACCAATAACATAAGGTGTAGCTTCTTAGATATATTTGGGATACGTGTATACTACTAGAAATCTGCCGTTACACTAGTACTATTATACAGCTCAACCGTGCAACTTATGCAATTTTACACGATTCATTTCGGAAAGCAAGAACAATAAAACTTAAATTGAGGTCGTTTACTCTTACATGAATAAAGCGTTCGATCATATTTAACATGAAATTGTTCTATCTAAATGACAATATTTTGGCTTACACGCCAACAATACAACAAGATTATTTATCAATCCGTCAGCTATATGGGTAGCATTAAGGTGCTATTTCGAGTACGTATGCTATACATACTGGTGTAGCACAAAGGTCAAATTTTAATTCGCTTTTATCCATGTGCATGAATGATTTATCTGAAAGACTCAACGCGAAATTTTATTATACGTGAATGATCTGAAAATATTTTCGATTATGGACATCAAATGTGGTTGCATTACTCCACAGCAGAGCACTAATAAATGCAAAAATGATTACTATTTAATTCTACTTTGTATATTAGAAGTTATGTACATAGGCACATAATTTCTAATTTGTATATAAGCTTACGAAACGAAATATTTTCAAATACGAAGAAAAAAATGATCTGCAAAATTTACTACGTCTACATTTTATTATACATCGAATAGTACACGTTTGTATTAAGAAAAAAACGTGTAAGGCATGAGGTGAATTTCTCCAAAAGTCATACTGTACGTCAATCTCGACTGTGTATTTGAAAAATAAACCATGTTAAGATCCTCTGACTCAACTTTCGACACAAACTGTCACAACGCAATTTCCAGGAAAAAATGAAATTAAGATCAATATCAAAAAATTTTACCTCAACATGACATTAGTGCTGTTTATAAACCTTTCCCTGGTATGACGCAAGACCGGGAATGTTTTAGTAGGATTAAAGTATAATCTACTAGACGAAAACCACGCGTATAATTTTTCTAATAGCAGGTTGCTCTTCCATGTTACTACAATTTTTTTAAATCAGTCTTAAGCTTAACCATCTTACACATATTTTTGATGGTGAGCAATAAAACGTGGTTAAAAGCTATTTTAGCGTGTCATAACCTCAAAAGCCTTAATGTCTAGGAAAGCGTTCCATGGCATTGTTACTACACCCCTTCCTTGTAAAGGTGAAGCGCCGCTAATTAATTTTCCAATGGGACATGGTATTATATAATAATACGAGGATTGTCTCTTAAGTTTTGCATCTAGAGCTGGAATAAAACAGTAGATAACTTTTAAGGATTTTATTGTTTCCCAAATTATTCTCCACGAAGGTTAATCCACTTTTGCATGCACTTGAACCAACGCCCGAAGCACTTATTCCACTGGTTTATTGGTACAGTTAAAATTGCGTTTCTCAAAGCATCGATTGTTCTTTCTGACGAGTGGAACCTTTGACCAAGCAGTCCGTTCTTGATTTTCAGAAAAATAAAGAAAGCGCTGGGGCTTAGTTCAAGACTGTACGAAGGATGGTCTAATAATTAACCGTTTTGTTGCGTAAAAAATTCAATTTTATTGTGTTCTGTGTATGGATTTGCTTTGTCCTGATGAAGGATGATTTGTCATTCGGGGCTGGTGTTTCGAAGCTCAGCGTTGATTTGTGGCAAACAAATATTTATATACTAATGAGCAGTAACAGTTCTTTGAACTTGTGGAGGAATTGTTGCTACATAGCTTGCTTTCAAGACAATTGTTGCGACTATCTTTTTCGAGACACTTCTAAAATGGATGACTTTTGTCGGCTTTTCTTCACCTTGGAATATCCAAACAGACGACTGGCGTTTATTTTCTAGCTCGCATAAGAAATTCATCACGCCTGACGATGCACACGTTTTCAAACTTTTCAGTGTTGAAGCGGTCTAGGCTTTCTTGACACCAATTCACTCTAGCTGCTTTCTGTTCTCGGCTCAACAGGTGCGGTATTCAACGGGAAACTAATTTTTTAACACAATTCTTTATGCAAAATGTTTTGAATTGAGATCCTTCAAATTCCCAGTGATTATTCATTTTCACTATATGTCACATGTCGACCTTCGTTAATAATCTTGCGAACACCATCGACATTTTCCTGCCATTTTTCGAGACTAGGACTAATCCTTCCACCTTTGAATTTTTCACGCCAATGAGAAATTGTTGATATGGCGCTTCATTGCCAAAAACACAAACCAATTCTGCGAGGCATTCTTGTTGAGATAATTATCTTCGAAAATTATAGAAAATTATTGCGCCAAAATGTTCTCGGTGTTTCCTTATTTTCAACTAACTTGTCAACTTTTAACAGTTCGTTATAGGTACAACACCACGCGTATTGTGAGAAGGATTGGATTTAGATTAATTAAAGATAGAAGTTAAGTTTTTGTACCGATATTAGATTAATGGCACCCTCTATGTCCCAGTATGCAAAACTTAAAAGACACCTCTCATATTGATAATAATAGTCTGTTCACTACTTTACATCTATGAGTATGTAATAACTTATTACGTCTAAGTCCGGTCCTGGAATGTACTCCTTATGTCCGTCCCTAGTTATAACTCTTTTAAGGAACCGTAGAAGAAGATGCATATTTGCATCAGTGACACAATAGGGTTCTTTGAATGTACATACTCATAGTAAATATGTGTTTATTATGCGATTGCCAAACCTGTCAAGTAATTCTCTTAATTATAATCTCCATTTTGTGTACATTTTTAAAAATTATCTATACTTGATAGTATTCTCTTATTTTATGAATTATTTAAAATATCAATACTTAACCAGGAGGATTAATAAAACATTGCGTTGTTTTGCAATAACAATAACAGCTTTTTTAAGATTAAGATGCTGTGTTGAATTATACATATCTTCTATCAAAATATCACACCATAATTTTTGAGTATTGCGTTACATTTTACCTTGACCGTTGAAATTTCTCAAACTAGTATCATTACTATCATCAAATGTCTTGCGTATTTAGCTAAAAGCGACAGGCGTAACGTATCGTATGCAATTATACGACAGTAAAGTCTATGCCTGTATAATTATTTAAAATGAATTTCGTCGTATTCAATGTTTGGGGACCTTGAATACCAATTATTACCTAATACTCATGTAGATATGTATTCTGTGTATCGTCGCGTATACCTGTTATTAATAGTAGCGAATTTCTGTGCCTATACAGATAATCAAATATTGATTCGCTAAAGTAAAATATGTTACAACCTTCAAAAGTAATATCCACCGTGAATATTCTTCATTAGTATTCCATGCCATAATTTAAAACTAATAATACGGAAGAGCTGCAATGCGCGACACTATTAAGACATTTAAAATATACATTTGTTTACCTTCTGGATATAAATGAAAACGGTGATAATTTATTTAAATTTATCCAAATGTACATGAGCGCAAGCAGAAATTTATTTCAAATAAATTGTGATGAGATTACTACTGCTAACGGTAACTTCTATACTTCAGGATGCTAAAAGATTTTATAGCCATTTTATATTGAAACATAAAATTAATTTCAAGCTAATTAGCTGACTAGATTTAGTCAAGAAATAATAATTTCTCAGATATAGAAATCCTTTTTCCTTTTTCTGTATTTCGTTTGCGGTAATACTATATTGCCCCTAAAATTTCGAAACCATGTCTCTGATATTTATTTCGTAGAAGCGGTATTCATTTCGATTTTGACAAATAACCTTAATTTTTTTCATTGCTATTTATTTTTTTTTGCAATTGGTTTCAAAACAAAAGTACTATCGTTGTTGTTGTTATTCGCTTGGTGTTGTATTCAAATACACACATATACCATTATATATCATTTTTAAAAACAAATATTGTTATAGAAGATTAAAATAAGACATCTCAAATTCTGGGCAAAAAATAACATAATGATTACTCGCTTTCATAATTCGTATAAATGACCAGTGTAAATAATATACCATTTACATACAACAGGCATCAATTATTTTAAAAGTTCAGAAACAAACGACATATCAGACATTTTACAAAAAAGCGTAATATTGCGAAAAAGTCAATAACTTCTTTTTGTAACAGTTTGTTTACTACTGCTCTATATAATACTAGTAGCAACTATATTTGAAAACGGTAACTATTTACAAAACAGAAAAACGTAAATGGATAATCTGGCGAGGACATTTACCAAAATTACATTTTCTGCTACTAAATTTCAGATTATATTGCCGTTTTGGAGAATTCCCGAATTTATTTACATTTGGATGTCGTCAATATATTGTTTGTTTTCAATATCCTAAAACAAAATATACAATAGCAGTAAAAACCATTTGACTAAATAATGTAAAAGAGCATGTTACACATGCATTCATTAAAAGTATTAGTTAACTATATTGTTTTTAATACTTTAAACTATTGTGAATCGTTGAAAGAACAGTTAAAATTATTCCATATTTAAATAGAAATACAATTTTCTTCTAATTTTTAATTAACATGCCATTATCCAAAAGTATATACATACGGCATTCACATTGCACAGTAAGTAAATTTGTAAACACAGATAACGATGTTTGGTTACATATGTATGAGTGTTGTATTACATACATACATATATCATAGGCATATTGTTCTAAACTCATTACTCAAATATGTACATTACGTATTGATAAGATCAGCAAATAGTTAGAATAGACCAATAAAACAACATTTCACCAAGGAAAAAGGAAATCATAGCAAAGGTAGTTATAAACAATAAAAAATAACTAGTACACTGACAATGAAAATAACCTATCAAATTTTTAATACAGAAAATAGAAAATTTCAATCAGAGATTTATAAAGACAGTCATAAAAAACAGAATACATCATCGTTACAAAAATACTGCAAGACGTAATAAACATGCGAATAATAAAGAAACAAAAGGATACATCGCACTTCCTTACATCCGTTATTACATTATCTTCTGTTTTATTTTTAATTTTTATTTTTATAAATTATATAAATATTACTATTACTACTGACAACTAAAATGATCAGGTCAATTCATAACACTTACATGCGTTCCCACAAGAAAATGTAATGAAATTACTTGACAATGCGATTAATAGATATAATGTGTTACGGATAAATTACACCATAGCTGAGATTCCGCTTAGATCACTGCCGGCAATTTACTATGGGAATTAAAAGTGACGTTTCAATTGATTATTGCAACGGGTATGGGAAAAAGTTAACAAACGCGGAACATTAGTATACGTATATACAGGATGCATCACGGAATTCGTTCCATAAACTACATTTGTTTCACTAGAAAGAATTATCTTCGGTCACACATGATTTGTAGAAATGGTTGCCTGTTTCAGCAAATTTTTGATAAAGCCACGTTGATAATAATAATGAAAATGGTGCAAATTTTACGTTACTTTAATTGTTCGGATTTTTAAAATTTAAAAAAAATAACCAAAATTTAGATCTTGACAGGTTAGAAAATATTGATTAAGATATACAGCGTTAGTAATGTAAGAATCTTTTAATCTCAGATGCAAATGATAACAAAAATTCTTATGGTCGTTGGCCATTAATAAATTATGTACAGGGTCCACTCCAAATAATTTAGAACATTGATGTAAGAAATTTTATTCAAATACCAGGCATACAAGTATGAAATACGGATTTTAGACAACAGAGCAACACCAATGCCGTTGTGCTATTGATGAAGTGAAGATTTTGATACTGCGCCATTTTGTTGTGTCATCAACAAGTGTCAGAGGCGCACAAGCGATACATTAGAAAAGTGTGTGTATAGTGTTGTGTTCAATATGTCGAGATTTATGCCGAACAAGGAGCATTTGCGGACAGTATTCATTTTCTAATTTTATTTGAAGAAAACTGCTGCTGAATCATACCGATTACTTCGCGAAGCTTTCGGTGAACATCGCAAGATACATGTGAACGATGGTTTCGCCGTTTCAAAAGTGCTGATTTCGATACTGCAGACACGGAACGTAGAGAAATACGAAACACAAGCTCAATTCGCCAAGCAATTGGGCGTTAGTCAGCAAGCTCTTTCCAATCAGCTACGAGAGATGGGAAAGATTCAGAAAACCAGTAGATGGATACCGGATGAGTTGAATGACAAGCAAATGGAAAAGTGCAAAAATACTTGTGGCATTTTGCTCAATCGGTACAAAAGGAAATCGTATAGTTACAGGGGATGAAAAGTGGATTTATTTTGAAAATCTCAAGCGCAAAAAATTATGGATAGACCAAGGTGCACCATTCGCATCGACCGCAAGTCTGAATCGCTATGCTAGAAAGACAATGCATTGTGTTTGGTGGGACCAGAGGAACGTGGTGTATTATGAGCTGCTAAAACCTGGGAAAACGGTTAATACTAAACGTTACTAACAACAATTGACCGATTTGAACCGTTTGCTCCTTGAAGAAATGCCAGAATACCGAAAGAGGTAACGCAGAGTCATTTTTCTTCATGACAATGCTCCATAACATACAGCAAAACCGGTTCGGTGGAAACACTCAGTTGGCTAGTTCTATCCCATGCGGTTACTCACCAGACTTGTCTCCTTCCGATTACCACTTGTCTGCATCGATGGGTCACAAACTTGCTGAGCAGCGTTTTGGTTCGTACGAAGATGTGAAAAAATGACTCGATGAATGGTTCACAGCAAAAGGGGAACATTTTTATTGGTGTGGTATTCACAAATTGCCCGAAAGATGGGAAAAATGTTTAACAAGCGACGAAGCATACTTTGAATGAAGCACTTTTTATCATCCTTTAATTTAACTAACATGTTTTTTTAGAAGAAAAAATTCGCATTTCATACTTGTACACCTGGTAAATAAGTCCTTAGTGCTCAATTGCTAAATCAATCGAGATACCACAACCGTCCGCATCATGACAGGTAATATAAAATATTCAGAAACACCTAGTCGCTTACGAAGCATTATCAAACTAAATGACCTCGCTTATATTCTTGCGGTATTTCATATATTTCCAATGGCGAGTTACACTGAACTACGTACATTACCGTTAAAAGTATTTGGGCAATCGTAGATTTAGGAGAAAAGATTAACAGCACTAGTGAAGAAGTGAACATATATTTATTATTTACATATACATATCTGGCAGTAGTATTACACATAATATTTAAACTTATGATTCGTCTATGTGACCGCCTTTATTTTTGATAATGGCAGAACACAATCGCATTCTTGCAATTAGTTTTGTCTAGGTATCTGGTGTTATCGAGACCCATTCTTCTTGTAACTTCTTCCAAAAATCAGCCTCCCATGTTGATACTGCTTTCCGAACCTTCCGATCAAATTCCTCCCACAATAACTCTATGAGGTTTAGATCAGGGCTTACGTATATATATATATATATATATATATATATATATATATATATACTTATATAGCATTGTCTATATATTTATTCTAAACATGCAATCACGGACATTCAAAGCCATAGTTATATACATTTCTACAAAATAAATTTGGTGACGGGATTAGTATTTGATTAGTTTATTATTGTCTATGCTTTAATTAAAGTACATTACTATATTTGAGAGAATCAAAATGAATTAACATTAATGCCTATAGGTATACTTATAAATACCCAAAATACCAAATTGTTTTTGTTTAACCCCTGTTCTGCTTAATTTCGCTCCTAACATAATTTAGACATCGAGATTCTTTTCTATCTCTTTTAAAGAAACTTCATAACGACAGTAATCGAAACATATGATATTATTTGTAATCTTATCGCGGCAGGCTCTTGGCGTAAAAGTTATTTAATTTTAGCTGAACTTGATCTAAATCTGTTTGTGGCTATATTCCGATTGTCTTGTTTATAATTGATATTATTTATGACAGAATTCGTGTTCTAAAAAAATTAATGATTACAATTCTTTCAGCGAAAAGTATACATTTGATTTGTATATATTCAGCGTTTTAAAAAAATTATCTACATAGAAAAATGAACTTTTGGCGAACAATTTGTGTGATATTAAAAGAGTTGTTATTACGTAGTATACAAATTTATAAGTTCAATTTTCAATATTTATGCGTACTGACTGTAGTATAGTATTTCATTGTTCTTTTTATACAGTTTTTGATAGTGTGTTTTTTTAATAATCGTGGTTACTACACTTCTGCAGTGAATACATAAAAAATAATTACAAGATACGATTTTATTATACATGTCACATACTAAGTAGTTGCTTCATAAGGCAAGCAACTGTACTTGTAAAGACAAAATAATAAAGCGACAATGCAAAAACGTTTTCTTTAGTTTTTTAGTCTACATGTTCCTATTAGTTGTTTAGACCTTTTTCATAACTTCGAAATTCCAGTAGGAACCTCAATCATATTTCGAATGTAAATTCTTCCATTTCTAAATGATTATTAGTAGAGACCGGATTATATGCAAAGTGCATATATTTGCATTTATTATATTTTACGTGTATACGTAGTTCCCGTGTTATTGTTATTTGAGTGCATGGTGTTTGAATGTTTGTAGTGATTATTGCAACGTGCGTGTTTCGGGAACAATGATGCAACGTAGAAGTTTGTGTGAACCTGGGAAAGACAACCACGAAACCATTTCAATATTTAAAGCGGTGCCTTATGAGGATGATGCCCTAAATGCGTAACGTTACGAATGGTTTATGCCATTCAAAAGAGATCATCAATCAATTGAAGATGAATTTCGATAATGCCCTCGTTTTCAATTAATGTTGGTCCACTTTCAGAAAATCAGAGATCTGTTGCATTCAAATCGTCGTTTGACTATAAGAGAACTTCCTGAAGAGACTAGTGGCTCAATAGGGTTGTGCCATGACGTTTTGACCGAAAAACTAAATATGTATCAAGTTGCAGCAAGTGTTCGTCTGATAACTAAACAACAAAAACCAAGTGGGTGTTTGCTTGCAATTTCTTCAACAAGCCAACGACGACGAATCACTTCTGCAAAAGATCATAACGGGAGACAAAAACTGGGGTTAAGTCTACGAGGTCAATGCTGGAAGGATGCCGTTATGAGACCATTGCTAACATTAAAACAGATTTATGAAGGAGAACGCCTCGGAAAAGGCTTTCCAGGACTGCTTTAGGTGGAGGAGACAACGCTGGGAAAGTATGTGAATAGGGGAAGCGAGTACTTTGAAGGAAACAAAAACAAATTATCTGTATGATGACAACAAAAAAGAAAGTACCGTTACTTTCTGAAGAAACCTCATATTGCACATATTTTTCTGATTAAATCGTGTTCTATACTTGAAAGTGCAGAACTGAATTTTACGGTAGCTAACTCCATATCAGAATAGCTTTTCTGTTGTCTTATAAGAGAAAACATTTTCTCAATTATTTCATTTGTTGTCCCACTCGGTAAACTACTGGGCAATAGCCCAATGGGTATTGTTAACATGGAACGCGTTTTGTAAAATATAAATCGATACCTCAAAAATAAAATGTTTCAAAACAAATATATGCATATAGGAATTTTTAAGATAAAGGACTATTAAGTTAGTAAATTAAAAATTCTCAATCTAATTGATAAACCAAGATTTCATTTAATTTAAATAGTATATAAAGCGTATAGAAACACACGCACAATCATACATATTCTGTTTCTTTTACAAATACCAAAGTTATTTATATACATGTATGTATATATGATTTTTACACAATAACTAAACACTATTCTCAAACAATGACTATTTGTTTATCTTATGGACCGTCTCTTGTAACCGAAATGGCTAGAAACATTATTTAATATCGAACTTCGTTTTTTTCTTAAATTCTAGGAAAATATTGGAACGTCAATATTACACTAACACCGATTTTGATTGTGTAGTCTAAATTTCAAATAAAACTGTTTTCAACTGTCAACAATTGCCTGCATTAACAAATGTAAAATAAACATATGCCATATCCGATCAACGATAGTTTTTATTTAGGGAAAAGTAGTTATAAATTTTGTATCTTAGAATTTTAAACCAGATTTTTTACATTTAGCAATCAAATTGGATAGAAAAGAAATGCAGTTACTTCAATTTCGGAGGTAAAAATTTTACATATTAGTTCTTAAGGACAGTATGTGGCTGTATTAAGTGTAAACAAAAATGCTCATGCTATCGGAGGTAATAATTAGTCTCGGCAAAGAGGGGTAATTTTCAGTGCCGCGCGGAGAACAACGTGGCCGGGTGACGAGCGCGGCACGGAGAATCGAATCCCGTATCAAAGCACGCCTGTTCAGTATTGTTCGACTGGTCGTTGTGAGTATTTCGGAAACGGCGTATTTCGAATAAACTAGAAAACGTAATAGCGAGTATGCCGGATTTGGAATACGAAGGCGATAGAATTAAATGTGCAAAATGCGACAAGTATTTTTCGTGAACCATCAGGTGGAAGTATGAACGCCACCTAAAAAGTATAAGACACAGTTCTGCAATCCCTGGCAAACGATACAGCGAATAATTAATATTTGATATAGGTGTTTGTTTTATTCTATACAATGTACCATCCACCAGACCAACAAGCATTTGCATCTTTCTGAAGCAAGTATTCAGATTATACATTACCCAGTCGGATATCGTTAAGAAACTTTATGACTTGTTGAAAGAAGAATTAAAGCAGACTCGAAAGATAAAAAATTGTGGTTGTGTGTGGGCGAAACAAGCGATCGGCAAAAACATTCTGTGGTGAATGTGATGGTACGTACAATAGAAGTGTTTGAACCGTGATTCCCTATCTTACCTGCTTCCAAAAGAGTTACAAAATGTACTAGCGATAAAATTTTAAAAATAGTGTTGAGGGCATTGAACAAATTTCAAGTTTCAACAACCCAACTTTTAATGTTTGTGAGTGACGGTGAAACTAGTATGCTTTCCTTAGGCCGATCTCTTGAAGAAGAGAGTGTCAATCTGTTACATGTAACATGCAAAATCCATGCTTTAAACCTTGTGGCGCAATTGATCCCTAAATGTTATCCACGAGTAAATGCTTTAATAGCTTATACGAGGGCAGTATTTCTAAAGTCCCCAAAACGTTCAAAAAAATTTCACGTATGTCCCAAAGTGCCTGAACCGCCACAGCCGATTAGTCCGATTACTACGCGTTGGGAAATATTGTTAAAGGCTGCGTCTTACTACTACATGTTGATGATGTAAAGAAGCTAGTTTTACAATTCGATCCGAGACACGCCAAAGCTATTAAGAAAAGCCAGAAAATGTTTCGAGATAGTCTAGTAAAATGTGATTTAAAAAAGTATTCGCAAGAATTACTGTGGACCAGCGGAGGGAATTGAAACATTACAAAAGGATTCGATGTCGTTTATGGATTCTGTTCAAATTGTCGATGATCACTCATACCTATGTACGGTGGAAGGCGAAAAATAATGATAGTGTAATACAAAAAATTTGAAAGTGTTTTTGACAAGGATCAGATTTTTTTATACTAAGACAAATTTGTGAAAGTGTTTCAAAAGATCCATTAAATTGTCACAAGGATTATTGTGGAACGGTCGTTTCCATCATTTAAAAAGTATTTATTACGCACGCCCACTCATTTGACTGAAAAAAGTGTGGAAACATATTTAGTGATCCTAATATTTAATACGAACCGTAAATGTTTCAGCACGTTATATAATAATATATTTTTTAGCATTATTTTATGTGTAAATTTTTTCTGCATCCTCATCGCCTATGCTCACTCATGAAGGTCACGATCATAAATGATGCGAGTACTCTGCACTGCATTGTAACTTTCCCCACTTTGCCGAGACTAGTAATAACTATAAGAATGTGTTACAGGTCTAATGCATACAATGTACTTGCAAACCTGTCTCAAAGAATTGACAGCAGACATACAATATAAAATTTGCTAACACATAGGAAATTGCAGATAATAAAATTTAGAAGCAACCTTTATCTTAACACAGTTTTGTGTCCTGCTGGAATTATAGCAACTGTTCAAAATTTATTTGCTACCATTTTGACCATTGAACGTAGTACAAGACATATGAGGAGTAATTCAGGGTTTTCCTTATTACAAGTGCGATAAAATCAATCCTAAGCTAATCTTATTTTATCGTCCCACTATTTCAAATCTGATTTTGAGTTTTCATTTGTGTCATTTGTAAAACACTGTATAGAGTACTTCGTTTTTATAGTTTGGACGTTTTATGACTACACTGGGTTACGCGCAAGACATTCCAAAGCTCCCATTAAAACTCCAAGTAGCTATCTTCTTTGCTTTTCGAACAAAAAGTCTGACAACGATTGTGTCTCTGAAGCCTACCTTTTACTCGACAGAATAAGCTCAACTCAGGTGTCGAAATTCTACGGGCCAATCTGAAATATAAACTCCTTTTTTTCATAGTTTTCAAATTTTAGCTTCATAAGTTTCATAATTTTGCAAAAATTTTGTCCTGTTGAAGAATTCCTAGAAATTTTTTCGGAAAAAGTTTTGCATACGATAATTTTTACGTAGCACTTAAAACCGCCTCACAACCGTTAGCTGTTAAATTAAAGCTACCTTGGATAATGTAGCATATCTGATTTCAAAAAGAATTATTCTAAATAAACGTATAATACTTTTAATTCTTTTGTATGGATTATTACCTAGTATTCTGTATTATAATTAAGCCGATTTGTTGCGATTATTGCTTGCTGATTTTTAGGTAGCATTAAGTAAGTGTAACCCCTCATAAATCTGTAAACTACTTTACTACTATTACACAGTGAAGACAACGCATTTTGGGGTGTTAAAAAATTAAAAATAACATCTTTCTACTGTGCTGTGTCGTGAAGTAAATTTCATTTTGTAATAGGAGGTGCTTTAATCGGTGCTCTTATGGATAAGAAAAAGGACACATTTGTGGAGAACCAAAGTAAAATAATCAAGAGAAATGTTTCTCATCAAACGGTAAAAATAATTACCGCACTACTTAAAATATTCTCAGAATGAGTATTGTGACAATATTGCGATAAAAAATGGGAAATAATATTTCAAATGGTCGCGAAATTATAAAAACAGCAACACAAAATCATATGCCACCCTCAAAAGGTATTCACAAAATCGCAAGAGAACGGGAAGTGAACATGTCCCACCGAATAGTTCAGAAACGCCTATACGTAGCCGGATTAAAATGTAAGATGAGAAATTTGTGACGTGGAACAATACTTGTACTGGGACTAAAGATATTATAAATGTACTTTCATTATTTAAGGCAATTGTTTAAAATTGATACTATTGCGATTATGCTACTTTTAAAGTATTTGGGCTCTTTTCCAATATTCAATTGTGCCATGTTGGAGATTTTTTGCCTATTTTAGCTCCTTTCTCGCTTCTAGCGACCCTGAAATAGCCTAAAGTAACCATTTGCGCTTTCTTAGTGTCATTTAACATTCGCTTTTTTACCATAACAAATATTATGTAAACGTCTATAGAAGATATTCAATGGTTAACTAGAGTTGCATTTTGATTTCCCTTTTTATTTTCTTTAAATATTCGGCAGAGCATGCATGCGTTATTTAAAGTGTTATATTTTATTAAGCAAAGAAAGAGGTTGTTCTAAAATTTGTCTTGCCGGAAAGACCCGCACTAAAAGTTTTATAAGCGTGAACTAATATTTGTTTATACCATATTCAAATAAAACGAAACCGTTCGACGCAGAATTGTAAATTAGTTAATTTATAAATACAATTAACGTTAACCTAGTTTTCAAATTAATTACAGTGTGTAAAAAAGGAAACATCGTAAATTAGTTTAAGTGCGAATAATTGGAAACAATGAGTAAATAGACAGGGGAGCATTATTATAAAATTACTGTGAAGCACCCATGTAATTTGTAGCTATATTTATGATTGAAAAACTGTAATTGCTTTTTTTGCGCTACTTTGCTTTTAAGTATAAATAATATAAGGATTAATTAAAATGCGCTTATATGAAATCGCTTAAAATAAACTTCTTAATTTTATATGAATGACTTTTATCTTTTTAAGTTACAAAAACTACACATACACACTACAATAAATTTAAAATAA
The DNA here is from genome assembly GCA_023509865.1 of Trypoxylus dichotomus. Lineage (NCBI taxonomy): Eukaryota > Metazoa > Arthropoda > Insecta > Coleoptera > Scarabaeidae > Trypoxylus > Trypoxylus dichotomus. The sequence goes on along the minus strand of CM042081.1, from coordinate 23,906,248 downwards.
ACTGGCATTTTCATATTTTCATTTTTAAATCCAGACTTTGTTTTTAACAAAAGTCTAAAAGGAAAGATACAAATGATTTTTTCTTGATTGATAATATCTTGGTCTTTTCTGATTGTTTGCGTACTTCTTGACGTATCGTAACAAATATTACAGTAAACATCAACGTATTCTTGTATCTTGCGCTAGCTGCAGCTCATATCAAAGAGGCCTCAGATAAGGTTCGATTCAAGAAATACCCAAAGATTGGGGAAGGCAAGGAAAAAGATTGACATGAGCCTTTTGAATAAAGCTAAGTTATAGCAAACACTATGTTTATACCAACAATGGCGAATTCGTCTGTAAATAATTCCTTTTGTGTTTTCTACATTCCACTCCTTACCTAGAAGACTGGCTCTGTTTTTCATAAGTCGGACCAACTAACAAACTTCCATTTACACAGGTTCATTTTCAATCTATATTACATATTTGAGGGCAAATTCAAGAAGAAACTTTAAAAACTTGTGATTATATATTGCCTATTTATATTTTACTAGGCAATTATAGAAACGAATTACCAATAATAACAATAATAGTAGCAGAAAATAAATATTTTTAAAAGTCACTTTCTGGTGTGTACCTATTAAAGTCGCTAACAGCATTACACGACCTAATGCATACATTTCGTTCTCTTAGTATATGGCATATGATATACATTTTTTCCATTTTCCGCTAGCAATATTTGAAATAGCTTGGAGTAATAACAGTTTTACATCTACCATTTTACGAGTTTTGTTATTCGCAGCAACTTCACCTTTAATTTGCGCCCAAGTGAATTCAATAGGATTTAGCTTACAGTAATATGGTGAAAATCTTAAGACAACTTTATTTTGATTTTTCCTACTTCATCAACATCACAATTATTATACTTATCCTTATGTTGTATCAAATTCAATAGTACTGATCGGTACATGCCTGGAAGAAAACGTATATTTTTCTTCTGCAGCCATGTTTGCATAGCTCTTGTCTGAAGAAGTATATGACTCTTTCGTGAGTAATACGGAACATTGTCCATCACGATTTTATGAATTTATCCAGTATGTTTTTAAAAGAATTTTCAAATGCGGTAGAATTCACATCTTCATACTAAGCACCACTTGTTTTACTTTTAAGATAAAAAAGATTATTCTGAACAAACCCATTGTTTGAACCAATATGTATTATAATGAGCCTTTTATCTAATCTTGTGGAATCTTTTAAATCAGCAGCCAAACCTTCCACAAAAGCTTGCCAAGGAGTTAGAATATTATTATCTGTGCATAGTTTTTGTTTGAAATGCTCTTCGTTTACTCAGATTTTATCAGAGTTAGGTACTTTTCAATTTTCTGCTCTGCAAAGTACAATAGCAGGTAGATACTCATATCGCCATCTTCTTATGTGATCAGATCCAATCAACATGTTTTTTCCTGTGTCTCTTCATATACTTAAAATTATTTTTTGTATTAATAAATATAATAAAAACCGACTTATCTGCGATATATCAAAATGGTTCTACACCTCATCATGTAGTTTATTAATAGTAAGTGCTTCGTTTTTAAAAAAGAAGCAATGAATTATTCTTCATACAGTATTTTTCACATGCTCAGATTAATCAATGTCTGCCTGGGGTTACTCAACTCTCTAGTGGTTTTGTACCCACTTAATGGTAAAAACATTGTAACTTGAAAAACCTAAAATCAAAAAAATAGGTTGCATATTACCACTTTGGATACCTGTAAAATATTACCTAATCTTCTTACAGTCTTCACAGTACAGCTTTTGTTGATGATCTTGGGTTACTCAATGTTAATTATTTGTTGACAAATGAGCTAAACGTTCACGTTTCCGTGATGGAAAAATTTACAATTTCCATTTATACTGGGTATTGAATCCATCTTTAATTGTCAATAAATAATTTTAAAAAACAACGAAACTGAGTTCTAATACGAATTGATATGTAGAAAAATGCGAAAAAACCTTCAATAATTAAACACAAATGCCATAGAAGACGTACATACCTGCAACAGATGATTGAATGTGTAATGGCATCCGGTTTAGGTAAAATACGGTTGTGTTAAATTGCCTTTTCGGGAATCAATAACACCGTTAGAATGTACCGCGCAATTTGTAAGGTGGTTCCCATTATTGAAAAGCACTGTAGTTCATAATCCGTTACACATTAAAGTATATCTAATGGAGAATTTGTAAAACTAATTAACAGCGAAGCATATTGGTTTCGATACCTTAAGGTCCTGGACCCACTCCATTATACTATGTATCAAATAGTCTATTCTATTTTTTGGTGCGCTAATCTATTCAGAAATTTCAACTGATATTATCAAACTCCAATGTAATTTGAACATATAGCTGGAGTGTTGCAAGCGATCTGCGTTGAAGTTCAATGTTGAGAAGTGTTGTGTGATCAATGTGAACACTTACTGCCCTGTTGGCAGCAATACTCTAAGTCGTAAGACGAAAGTTCGGTGTTTTGGTTTGGTGTTTAAAATAAAATTGTACCCACTCATTACTCTCTTTTTTGTTGCGTACAAATCGGAATAATTCTCGGAAGCCTTATACGAAGTATACACGATGTCACTTTCCCTAATTTGGTATAATGACGTAATTACATGTACATTTTCCATTTAGTATGTAGGACAGGTAATGTAGGCAATTTGTCTAGGCTCGTAAATTTAACCTTTATTGTTTGTTATGCAATAAAACGCATCCGTTGCACATACGTGAGAGGTTTCTCTGGACGACTTGCGTGCTTGCATTAAGTAAAACACATTTAACTTACACACATCCTCTGAAGATGTACGCACACGTCTATAAACTATACATCTCCTCGCTTTTAACTCTGCTTTCTGCATCGCTTCAGCGTGCGCTTACAAATTGCTCTCGGACGTCTAATGGTCATACTAAGTGTTCTTGTCATCTGAATAGCAATAATCAAAACGGTTTTATTTAGCAGCCAATTTGCATTGGCAAATTTGGCACACTCGCATTATCTTATCATACTCGAACGAGGAAAACGAACTTATTATATTATAACATAAAACGAGATACCGTTACCGGTTACTCGTAATTGAACCTGCTTTAATAAATTGGCTTTTAAATTCTGGTGGAATACTTTCACTTCGTTATGATAAGTTGGGTGAGTATCGGTAATATTATTCATATACACATCTTCTTATCAATATCATATTTACGTGTATATATTTTTAGAACTTTAATGTAACACCTGCCAGATTTTTTAAGAAAGCAAGGTTATTCACACCGATTGGTAATGCAGGTCTATCCAATATTGGTAGTAGTAATATAAGTAAAACAACTTTCATGCTTTCAGCTTTGTACCCCGAAATGTGCGTCTTCAATAAATGACAGTGTTTGACATGTAGCAAAATAATTAGAAATAGGCTAAGAAAGTTTTAGAAATATATGGAATGCTTGCTCCAATTTGAAGTAACTATACTATATGTTGACGGCGAAAAACTTTTATGCGATACTACATTTCAACCATTGGAACGGTGCTTACGAACCTTGTTTAAATCTTAAACACCCATACATTTTCGGTTTTAGCACAAGTTTCACCCGTGCCATGTTAATTGCGCTTTTTTGAATGAACGTTGCTATTCTGTTTACATTATCAATTTTCCCCACGTGTTTAACCGAACTATTTAGTTGTACACACACTCTCGTTCTATTTAGCTTACGCACATAACCATAATCCACGTTGTGAAGCATGTGAATCACGAACTGAGACCGAACCGAACTTGAAACACCCACATATTCTCGGTACGATCCTCGGTTCGTTGAAACACGAGGATTAAAACCGATGAAAATCAAATGATTCGAATTTACTCGTTCCCGGTTTCTTACTAGGGATTACCCCCAGGACCTGTTTTTTTAATACAAGTAATTGATTCCATTAGAAGTAGTAGGGTAAAATCTCAAAAGAGAGCGCAAATAAAGGAAATAAAGAAATTGTTGGCAGCATGATATTATCGACTGCATCACTGCTTTTCCTATCTATTAATATTATTCATCATTTGTCCGACATCTTCTCTGTCGATTATTTTATGAATAGGTTAAATTTGAAAGTGTATTCATTTTTGCCATATCCCTATGGTTTAATACCTGTTATAGACTTAAGTATTAAATTTCTTTAGAGATTTAGATTGTTAGGTTAATGTATTTAGAAGAAGTTTTATTTTTATATAAATTAAGAACAAGAGAGATATACCTTGAAGGTAAGATTAAAAATACGTTAATGTAGTAAATTTTAAAAATAAGTAACATATGGTTGGAAAGTGTTGAATTGGATGCAATTGTCATTTGAGAAGTCGGTGCGTCATTAATTTTAGTCCTCAAAAGTTTCAAATATGTACTTAAAGAAAGACGTGGTTCCCAGTCTATATCTTCCAAGCCATACTGATTCAGGTCATGTTTCATTATTAGACATTTGACATTGTAAAATAAGTACATATGTTAAAGGCAACACTTTAACTGTATTGAAAAAGCAAATTACTAAAGAAAGGTTTCGATTGCAAGGACTGTGTGGTTATATGATTCACAGGTATCGCAATAAACTCCACATTTAAGCATTCCAAATAAATTAATACGCGTGGTCCGGGACGACGTTACTTCAAATGATCGAAATAAATGTATAGACAACGTTATCGACGATTCCCGCCAAAACTAGAAAAACTTAGAAATCTCTAATAATCTTACGACGACGTTACTGTACACGTTACGACGAGGCACGAAAGGTGACCGAGAGTGCACGATCGCTAATACCTCGACTGTCGCGCGGGAGACAACTGCCTAAGCTTGTGTACCTTAAATTTCAAGAAAACTCCCATTACATATCCGACGACGTTGCAGTGAATGATTTCTAATTAGGCAGTTTTAGCTAGCGTAATGCGAATGGCTGACTTGCATACATATACAATGCGTAATGTACATACATATTAAAATAAAATTGGATATAAGAGAGCAAAATAAATAAATATAAGAATGAAAATAAATAAATATAAAAATGAAAATAAAATAATATTCTAAATGAAAATAATAATGCAAAGAAGATAAAATACATAATAGTAAAAAAATTATAAAATACAAAAAACAATGTTAAGTCCTTAACAAAGAACAAGAGAGATATACCTTGAAGGTAAGATTAAAAATACGTTAATATAGATTAAACCTACTACAATTCTGGTTATTTAGAAATCATTCACATCGCTTTATAAGATAGAGAAAAAATATTTCGTATTTATTTTATTTTTTGCACCCCATTGACGGCCCGACAATGAACTTTTTGTTTTTCTCCATCTTATAAAGCGTGCCACCTGCTACAATTCTGGGTATTTAGGAATCATTGACATCGCTTTATAAGATGGAGAAAAAATGTTTTCTATTTATTTTCTTCTTTTGCACCCCTTTGACGCACGACACTGAACTAGCGTCGTCGTCGGTTCATGTTGTAATAGGCATTGGACGCATTAGAGATAATTATTTTTACCTTGTGGATATCGGACAATCTCTTTGTAACCTTTACTATACGTGTACTATACAACTTATACGAGATTGCCGTACCGCAAAACCGTTGGTCACTTCACACCCGTTTCTCAACCAATAGATTACTTGAATCAATTAACAACGTTACTCTACTTGTTTTTTCTGCATTGACGTTAGCATTATATGTAGATCATTTCCACCGACAATGTAGAAATTACAAGCTACAACAGCTTTCTTGGCCTAAGAATATTACCACCAATTAAGTTCAAGCAACCCGCCTTTTCATATTAGTTGAGTAAAATCACCCTAAATAACACTTATAAGGAACCCGACACACTGTCGTTTTAACTGTACAAGTTTGTCATCTACAGCGAAAACTGATGCTAAAACCGGAAGTGTAGGGAGGAGTTTAATGCCGTGTATAGAGTACAAAACTTGCAAATTTTGATTTTCTCGTGACCAATATAAGATTAGGGGTAGATTTTAGCAATAGAAAAGGCATCCCAATTCGCTACATACAACTCGCTATTTTTGAACGCTGGGTTACTGTCAGAGTCGTAGGGAATTCGGACACAGGACTATTGCAAACATTGAAGGGAATTTGCCAGAAAAATTTTAAATGTAAATATTTCTGTAACACTTTGTATAAATAATTATGCTTGCAATCATTGTAACAGGGAATTACATAGCTAACTCTAATTGTAAACTAATATAATAACATATTTAGTACAAAGTTATGTGGGTCGCCCTACTTACGCACTTAATATTTTGAATTTAATTTTATACAACTCACAGCACATTTATGTTATGTCAAACTGATTTGTTAGATTAGTTCTAAATGGAAACGTCAATTAAACATGCAGCAGTACTTATGTGCGCTATGTTTTAAGAGAAATAAGCATGCAGTAACACCCTCCAGTTTTTGCAATTATTCAAATTAAAGGAAACAGATACTCAAATAATGTTTCCTAAAGAATTAATGGGCAATGATTATTAAAAGAGGAATTAGACCGTATACTTTTCCTCTTCCGTGGTGCTTGTATTCAAGTATCATCAGGTTTGGATCGGGCTCTAAATCCATAAATTTGATGCCCAGTTCGCAGACCTTCTCTCCGACTTCGACAATACCCCAGTGTGATTTCGTATTGCTAAAATCTATTGCTAACTTTATATCGGCTTTCTCGTGACATTATTCCACCACCACACTGTACTTCCCTGTTTGAAATATCGCTTAGGTATACATAGCATTGGATGGTTACATAACTTATCTTTATCGTTGAAATACCTGAACATTGCTCCTTAGGCTAACACTACTCACATTTCTGTATTGTATTCTACATTATTTTGATTTTCTTTTATTTGACTGTGCATGTACCATATGACTTGAAATTACCAAACCTTTCACTCTGTTTTGTAGGTGAATGTGTACGTATACATATACTAATAAATTTCGTATTCTGATTCGCTTGCACGATTACAGTTTGTTTTCTACTTTCTGCGGTCCTTAAATTGAAAAACAAACTAATTGGTGCCTGAATTTTAAATTTCGATCACACAAGAGGTAAATTAAAACCTCCACATATTTTCTAAACCGCGTAAAGGTAAAATCGTGCAAAATATGTATATATCAAGAAATTACTGTATATGCAGTGATTGCAATAACAAAGAGTATTATTGTCGTTACATCTTTAATATAATTCAAATAATTGTGTAAGTTGTTTTAAACCTTCAAGAAATTATTTCTGCACACGGCACTACTCTCCAAATTTGCCACCATTTTGTTCTATTGCGTTTTTGGTATTATTGTTGCATTTGCCTAGAATTCTAGCATTTCTATTCATTTCTTATTAGCTTAAAATGTTTATGTTTCTCGTTTATATATCATATAACGCATGCTTTCTCGTTATTCCGTCCTGTTCTGGACCTTTGCTATTTTGTATGTTCTCCGTAGCAAGTCCTGCCAAGTCTTTGTAAGAGAGAAAAGTTTTGTTAATAAATTTCTGTTTTGCCAGCTTTTGCTTTTTTTATAAGCAGTATAGATTACATATTTTAAACTTAGAATTTCATCCACATTTACAAGAGTACTGCGATTGTGTTTAAAATTGAAAATATTTAGTTTCCTCCTGAAACCTAGAAATAGACATTTCATTTTCTCACACATCTAAACAAGAAGAAGTTACACAATTTTAATGGTACTATGTTCAGATACGCCAACGATTTTATTGAGACCAAGAAACGATTTTTTTAAGAAAATATCTTGAATGATACAAAAGCTTATTTCGTTTTTTGTTCCATATCACCAATGTTATTTAAAATATATGGGAGGACGGCACTGAGGGATTGGAGAAAGAAATGTACGCCTATGAGAGGGTGCTTCTCGATAACCAGCATATATACAGTTTGGAGCCCACTGACGACCTGGTTACATTAGCCGAAGACGGAGATGACATCGATTGCATGTTGAGGAAACTGAGGGAAGAATACGCGAGATGGGGTTTGGAGACAAAATGGATAAGGCAGAGTACATAATCGTAATTGGTCTACAAGGGAAACAGTTAGCGGTGGAAAATCCAGTGACAAAAACGAAAAATGCGTATAAATATCTAGGAGTTGCGTTAACTTCCGATGGTAGAGATGAAATAGGTATAGAAAATAAAATAATAAAGGGAAAAACTATAATTAGAGAACTACCTCTGGTGTGGAATCACAATACTTCGAAGAAAACAAAAACCTGGATGTTTCACACTTTTGTTGAAAGCTGTCTATGGAAATGGCTATTAGCCTGCTAATAGAAGGAAAAAAGGAAGACCAAGAAGGTGTTGGAAAAAATGAATTAAAGAAGCCATGCAGAAGAGAGGACTGAGAGAAGATGGTTTTAGGTATAGAGCCTCTTGAAAATTGGGATGCGGCAGATTAACTGTTTACAAACCGCCATAACAATAATAAGTTTTTTTTCTAGATGTACATACCCTAGTTTAGTCATGATCTATGAAATTATATTTTTAAACTTAGTATTTTGCAACAAATCAGTATTTAAAATAAAGACAAATAGAGTCTAACTGAACGCAATTTGGAAATAAACACTCGAATTAGTTGAACCTCATTGGTCACCTCAAAAAAAAAGGATGCAACATTCAGAAGATTAGTGTGTCAGTATACGATATATACGATATTATACATTAGACAGTTTCTAATTTACTATCAATCAGTACAACCTTCATTGGCATTATTTTACAATTAAATATCACCAATGTTCTAAATTTAGATAAACGTAGAAATGTTTATTGTTATTGTATGAGATTAACTTTGCGCTAATCGAAAATCCATTTATTTTTAATATTCGTCAAACGGTAACAATAGTGATAAATGGATAAGTTTTAATTCGGTTTAATCGATTTAACTAAACGAATTCCGAAAGGGCAGATTTTGGACCATGAAAAGATTTGCATACGTTATCTAGATAAATGGTATCTTAATCAGGCGTCAAAATATTTTCTTAATACAAACGATCATGATACACGTGTAATATTAAAGACTGATTATGATTTCCGAGAATTCAGTATCAATTCTCTTTGTATGACTTGAAGTAGAGTTGTACATTGACAAGCTCCAATATTTTAATTGAGTGTTTTTGTTGTGAGTTATTTACGCTGATCCGAGCTACTAAAATAAAACACAATTTTAAACTGTCAATGAACAAACCTAGATATTTTACAAATTGATCTAGAGATAGGAGATATTCAATCCTCTACTAAATGTGGAAAAACGCGCAGTAGGAGCAAATGCGAGAGTTTATAAAAAATTGCGCTTAGGTAACTGGATATGCTAAAAGAACTGTAAAAACTAAAAATATATGTATCAATCCCTCCGTTCCAAGATAAGTCCCCAATTCAATAGATATTTTTGTTCGAAAATCATAATTAACAAATCGTTTAACTACTTATTAATACCGCATTCGATAATTTTGTTTCCTGTTTCTGGAGCTAACTTATTGTCACATGCGCCTACTCGGTATCAGTTGGTTTTGATGAATGAAACAATTCTTAATAATAGATATTACTGCAATTCACTTTCATAATTCATAAATCAAGCACTCCTAATAAGGAACACTTTATTCAGCGATTGTCGATCTACACTGTCAATATTGCTAAGTGCAGTCTGATGTAGAAAATGAATAGAATCGGAGAATATAAAATCAACTATGTTTGCATCGAGACTGCTTAGAGATTAACAAGTCATTTTAATGATTTGCAAAAGAAAATTGTAATTTTATCATTACTAATGCCAACGGTGGTTTGATATTCATGAATATTAATATTAATATTAATATGGATATTAGTTTAAAAGTCATTTTAATGTTCGACTTCAGTAAAATCTTCATCAAAAGGATCTAATTGAGGTTCAACATTCTTTTGCAAGTAGCAAATTGCTTGAAGTCTACACCAACACTTTTTTGTATTCTTTTTTGTCAATAGAAATGATGATCTTGATTTTAAGTGTTCCAGCAATCAATTCTTGCGACGAGATTCATTATAGACAAATACTTGATTTTCCATCAAATCAAATAATAATACATGGACGTTTAAGCATGGCGGTGGAAACCCCACATCCCTTTGTATATTTTATAAAAAGATCATAGTTTAATTTGAAAAGCCAGTGAACAAATGAGTAAATAAACAAATATTATGTAATTTTCAAGCCAAAACTATAAGCATAACGAAAAACTCTTCCGAGGAGACGGTCAGCGGCATCTGTTCTTTAAAACCAGGAGAGCAACACATTCTGCCTTTTCATCTAAATATTTTTTATCTATTCTACTGGAATTTAGACCAACTAAACGACGTCCAACGGATATACAGTAGTCCTTTAGGATTCACGGGAAAGACAATCTGCGGAGAGAGAAAACGCTAACGCGCGGATATGTTGCTGCCTACCACGAGTCATCAGCACGGTTACAAGCGCTTTTCTTATCGACCAATTCCACCGTAATTCCGTCTCGACCAATATCACCGTGTGCAAATGACCAACTTGAGTGAGCATTTCTTGGCGCTATGTAGTTTAACAGTCCATGAGCTGCTCGAAACAAGAGTCGGGAGAGGTACTCGCTTGTTTCGGTGTGTTTAGATGCGCAGACGAATACGCATTCTGGTAGCACAATAATATATTCCAAAAACCGAGAGACAAATTTCTGAACAGACCCAAGTAACAGTTATTTCTCACTGGTTGATTACGCCGTACAACATTTCCTTTTTGCTATAAATTGTTAAAGATTTTCCTCACAAACATCAGATTAAATTCAAAAATCTTCAAATAGTTTATAAAATTAAATGTTGTTATTAGCTTAGTCAGTTCTAATTTTAAATAATTGCCATGCATTGTTGTAAAATTTGAGCTATTTTCAACTCCATTGTCTATTATGTATTAGCATATATATACTGTTATCTATATAACGACATGTACTATTATTTTAACTTTTTTCTGCAAATAAATAAATATTTATTTACTTTCATGTATTGTAACTACTATATTTACCACTCTATTGTCTTAATTGTAGAATTATCTCTGAAGAATCTATATACAATTTTATTTCTATTTATTTTTTTTTGTTTTTACGTTTCGGACAGACCTTCAAATTTAAGTTTACCGCGTAAAATTGATTTCACAAATTTATTGCTTGTAATTTGGGATGGGGGTTAGTTCAGAATTTTGTCTCTCTCTTTTTGGAATAAACTCTCGATAGTGCCAAGAAATGCTCACTGTGGGTCGTTTATACACGGTGATATTGTTCAAGAGGAAATTGCAATGTTACACGAGGAAAACGCTCGGTCCCACCAATCCCATGAGTAGCTGTATTTAGTAGCATTATGTTAGGTATTGGTTAGATATTATTCTAGGCATTCTTCGATGTGATCAGATGTAGTAACGCAACGTTACCCAAGAAAACGGAATCGTGGTTTAAAGACAAAGGACATCTTTTGCCCCCCCTTTTGCAAACGTTGTCTAAAGCCAGATAACTGAAATTTATATGCATTAACTCGGTTTCATATTTTCGTGGTTCAATATTTGTATTGCTTCGCAGTTTTAACAGTCACTATTAAAATTACATATTACTCACACAGAAATCGATTTTTTGAATAAATCTTATTTTATAAAGAGGGAATAACATAATTAGCAGTGTAATAAAATTGAGAACTTAACAAAAAAGCTTGCTGATATTAGAATATAGAGACAATAGATTCCCAAGTATAAAAATACTTTCGTAATATGCTGATTTCTTGGTAGACTAAGGGTTAAATTCCTGCTGGTCCATGAATATTGCTTTTTTAATCAGATAAACAAAAGTACCATTAGCAGAAAAATACTCCCATGAACTTGGCTGTCCGTCTAGGAGTCTCTGGTTGCAACGTTAATAAGGAAGCAAAGGGAAGAGAGTTTTAGCAGGTGCATCACCAGCACTTAATCCACAAATAGCTAAATGGTGGTGGAATGGTCGTTATACAGTCTAAACGTTTCTCTATCGAACATCCCTTTAAAAATTAAGTATTTACTTTTTTGTAAAAAGATGTGCATCTATAGAATTTGATAATTGTATTGGAGGTGTCTTTCCTATGATTAACTTTTGGAAGTATTACTAACACAAATAAATAAATAAGAGCAACAGTGACATAACAGTGATGCAAGTTAAACAGTGACGCAAAGTAAATACAATAGAACATATACAGAACTTAACAAAGATGTCTTCTTTATAAATCTATATATTTGCTTGTATCAAGTATACTTATATACGACTGGGTATTTGAATATCTTAGGAAAAATTGGAACGGTAGCTGGTTTCCTGCACAAATGGAAGTGACGAAAACATGCTAATATTTCCAGCAAAATATGTTTTCAGGCACGTTCAATAATTTCTATTATTAAAACTAAACACAAAAATGTTTTCAAACGAAATCTTATATGTCTATTTCACAGAAGAATTCGATATTTTTGCTGTGATTATTATAGGCAGTCTGTGTGCACATGTAGTAAACTGAAAGCTAGAAGTACATGTCATCTCATACAAAGCTGAAGTCATTTCCGGCAAATCCAGATGGTACATTACATTAAATGTAGGCGACCTTATTGCTTTCTTTTGTATATTTCCGACTTTTTGTATACGTAGGATGATTTATATGCAAGAGCGCTCGCTGAAGGTAGTCTAAATGTGGGCCATTGCCTCATATGTCTCTTGAAACTTATAAATAAAATACAATTCTATTTTTAATCCGTCCAAACACATACGTAAACCCGATATGCTTACAATTGTAAAAATATGTGTAACACCTCTACGTATTTGATCCATCAAGAACTTTAAAGGCTGTTCAAATAAAAAAATCTCAGAGAAATATTATTTAAGCATATTTCCTTTATTTGCTTTTTCCTCAATAATAAGTTATTCCATTGTACATTTTCTTTCTTCTTCCACATATGTAGCTTAATTCAAAGAAATTGCTATAGCCTATAGCGCCTTAACGGAATAAATCTTCAAGAAAAATGATTAATGAGAGAAACTTTTTACTCATATAAAACCTAACAAGAAATCCTATATCGTGGGCTTTCTTCTGCCGCGTGCTTGTCAAACTAAGTGAATGATTATTCAGGGTGCCAACCTTTTCGTCGACGAGGGAAAGGTAGTTTTAATTACTTTCAATAGTTTTCCGATTAATTTCTAAAGCGCCACGTGTTTTAAAAACCGCATCAAGATCCGGGAAAAACAGGACCCCTTGAAGATGGTCTTAATTAATTTTGAGGAAAGGAAGGAGAAATCGTACAAAAAAATAACAAGGCAAATTAAACATTTTAACGAATAAGAAGAAGAAACTTCAAATTTCTTGTAACACGGTCGCAATGGCAAACGCTATCGTTCACAGATAAGTTAACAATTAATCTGATTTTAATTATTCGCAGCCACAACGAGAATTCCGGAAAAATGTACTCGAGGATACGATTCTCCCCACAACGGAAATACGTTCTCAACCTACGTCAAAGATTCAAATGTTAAAAAGAAATATGAAAACATTAGCAACCAATTAATATGAAAAATATCTTAATGAATACTAGAGTAAAAGAAAATTACCCAATAAATAAGAAACTAATTACACAAAAGAATTGAAAGTCATTTAAGAAGATTTAACCCACTGAAGGGAACTCCACCTCTAACTTGCCGAAGCGTTCTAACCGCTAACAACTCAAATAATCTTCTTATTAGCTAATCGACACTTTCTGTGTCGATTAGTACTGGCAGTATTCAAACAATACCCAAAAATTGCTAGTGAAATAAAATTGTGAATAGGAGGAAACCGTATATGGAAATAAGTTAAATATATATTTAAAGAAATATACATGCCAAAACTTACTTGTTACTATAATGACTATATGTGGTGCTATTATGGACATTAAATTCTGATTTCCATTTAATTCTTAATGTCATTTTTCTATCGCCATCGCATTCAGTATGTATCAGGTTTTTCAGTATGCGCACATTAGGTTTTATACAGTATATGACTTTAGTACATTTATCTTGCTCTAAAACATATGCGGGCAACAACCAGCCCGCTGTAAGATTTGAACCCAATTAAAGAGAAAAATCAGGATTTAATTATAATGTTGTACCTATTTTTTTCATTTCATTTTCTTATTTTAATAAATTGCACTATAATAACATTGTCATTTCATGTCTGATATCTACCGCTAAAAATTATGAACACTACTTTAAAACACTGCTTTTAAATGCACTACTTTTAAACGCGGCCCGCGAACGTATTTCCATACTAAAGTTTGGCCCACAACATGTTGCCCATACTTGCTCTAAAACATAATACACGAAATTAATATAATTATTTGGTTCAGTGCGATACTTATACTCGTTTATTTTGTATGGGCAACATTAGTATTGGTATAAAATCATACGAAGATGTACTCGAAAAACAAAAAAAAGAGAAATCATTGCACAAATTTACTTTTGCTGTAGAAGCACATCTCCTAAGTCAAAGGAGAATGTAATAATGCAAACCGATTAATAACCCCTACTTGCCATAGAAGGTGCTTAGAACATTTAAAGAATACTTGACTGCACTTAAGTTGTCAAACATTCGTCTGACTAGCATTAAACAGACGACCAGCGAGCCGTCAAAATCGTCCTGAAGATGTCAGTCGCAGTATTTGACGAAACTTCGACATATAGCTACTACAGACCACGGCCTAAAAGAAATACGTACTCCCAGTACAAGCTCTTTATAGATTCTATCGCTATATTTTGGTAGTTATGTACATAATGTCTACATCTTCAGAACCTTCTTAAAGACCATCTTCAACAAAGTGAGTTTCACTTTCGTTTACAAATAACCTCATATTTTCTTAGTATTTGTCCGATTTACCGTTTTACCTTTACTTATGTTAATTTTCTTTAAATATTTCCGAAACTACAATAGGTACCGCTTAACTCGTATCCCTATTTTCTCTTTTCTTCTTTTTCTTCCTATAAAAAATAAAGCAGCACTCACGTAGAAATCAATGTGATGATATGAAACGCCAAAAGTAAATAAACTTGCCTATGCTAAAGAAAGTGGGTATACTAACAGATAATTTCGTATACATGAAGAAACAAATACGTTGCCACTATATTATATATTTTAATTTAACATATTTTTAACGGTAGAATCATCCAATTCTATGTCCCACGTCCACCTAAAGCTTCTAGTTTTTATGTATTTTGTTGAATATCACGTATAACACATGGTGTCGAAGAAGATGCAAATAATTTTTAAAAAAGTTCTGAGAAATAAACCCCACGCACCAATTTTCTCATTTTTTTGTTGATGAGAAATAAAACCGTTCTTACTTCTGTAACGGATATATAAAATGTTGTTATACAAAAATACTCTATGAATCTACTAAGCTTCATTCAAATACGAACGTCGCGTTGATGCCCTAGTTCTTTTGTTAATGAAGGTACTTTGTATATACAAGCCTTACGGCGAGTATAGCTAAGCATATCTATTACTAAATTAAGTTTGTTGTATAAAAGATTAATGCTTTAGCAAACTTTCACTGCATAACATTATAAATGTCATATGGAATGTTAAATTCATAATAATTCGATTTCATAATAAATTTAACATCTAGACAATGTAGGAACTACGAGGGCAAATCAAATATGAACCGCACTTT
Organism: Trypoxylus dichotomus; assembly: GCA_023509865.1. Taxonomy (NCBI): domain Eukaryota; kingdom Metazoa; phylum Arthropoda; class Insecta; order Coleoptera; family Scarabaeidae; genus Trypoxylus; species Trypoxylus dichotomus. Next base: position 23,890,510 of record CM042081.1, on the reverse strand, counting down.
GGTTTTAAAACATTTATTGATACAGTAAAAAAATTGAATGCAAATTTTCTATATAATCTCCTCTTTTATTTATACAGCCTTCCCACCGTATCGGAAGTTTTTTAATTCTGTCATCAAAGAGTAAATGTGGTTGTGTCTGTAACCAAGTGCGCACGAATATTTCCACACCTTCGTCGTCGTCAAACTGCTGACCTCCCAGTTCTTCTTTGAGTGGCCCAAACATGTGGTAGTTATACGATAACAGATCGGGACTGTAGGGCGGATGTTCCAGTGTTTTCCAATGAATTTTGTCCAACTTATTTTGGGTCAATGCATCTGTGTGTGGTCAAGCATTGTCAAGGAGCAGCCGAGTAGCCATGTCTCGCCTTTTTCGTCGATACACCAGTTTCACTGCATCAAGCAGTTGATAGCAGTACGCAGTATTAACTACTCACTGCTCATAGATAGTACGGCGTTCGTGGACGATATCAATGAGCAGTATGCTTCTAGAATCCTAAAAAATCGCTGCAAGAACTTTTCCAGTAGAAGGACGGGTCTTGGCTTTCCACGGTGCTGCTTCTAAAGGTTTTCGCCTCTCCATCCTCGCTTGCTTAGACTTCGGGGTGTAATGGTGTATCCACGTCTCATCACAGGTGACAATGTGCCTTAACAAATCATCTTCCTCTGTTCGATATCGTGCCAATTTTCGATTGCCCACACTCATAAATTAAAAAATAATTTTTACATACTATTCATCAAATGGACGTTTAGGCGCACATCATCCGACTTACGGCATCAGACATACGTATCTCCCGCGCGTGAATATTTGATATCGCTGTTAAATAAGGATAGTAAGATTAACCAGTGATCTTTGCTTATGCCATCAAACAATGACGTGCGTCTAAAGATCCATTTGACGAAGTATATATATTTTGCGTTTTAGTATATCACGATAAAGGCAAATCCCAAAGCGTTGTACTCATCCACGCGGACGATTAGTGGTTCTTTAAATCAATGATGGATTATCAGTCTACACAAGTTGTATTCTTCTTTTAAAAATATGCCGGCAAGAGTAAAGTGAAAAACGAGATATTTAGATAAAACAAGATTATGACGAAATAATCATTATGTAGTTTAACTTTGAAAAGATTAGTATGTTGCAACATACCATACCGTTTTCCTGTATTTCTGAATGTTAAGAATGTTTAAGCTTCATACTTTAAAATTGCATTATTTCGACATTTGTGTGGTACTTGTATGTCATATGTTTGTCTTTTACATCCTTCATTCTTTTTGTAGTGTAAATATGTTAATAACTTGATTTTATTACATAATATACATGATGATTCGTTTTAATTTCCATCACTTTCTCTTTGCTTTACCTTATCTTAATTCAAATGGAAATTAATTAACATCAAAGAAATTGTTATTCCTTCATGTTCTTACATTTTAGTTACAAACTTTTGAAAGAGTATTAGAAAATAAAGTTTTGTCATATATTGCTTCTTAATTAATGAAGTTCCTTGTATTGAACACAATATAGTGATTGCACACGCTGGCACTATGTTTACGATACATTTATATTAATGATTTTGAAGACGTTAGTGTAAATTCATCATTTTTATAGACAGACATTTTGTAAGATAAGCAGATGATTAAAGAATTTATTATTATATTCTCTAATCTTGTTAAATACTTAGTTGAATAGAGAAGATATAAAATACACGTAATAGATATTACACTAATTGTTCCTATCACAAAATATTCGGTTATTTTTTGTCAAGCATTCTTTTCAAGATACGATTGCATAAAAATATGATGTTTGATTATCAGATAAGAACATACTCTTGTTAACTGTTTAAAAATGTTCATTGTTTAAATTTTATCAATTTTAATCTTGTAACTATGTTAAGCGTATTAACAGGAACAGATTTACAAGTTCTCCTCATGTTGTATTCATAATTTTAAGTGAGTGGGCGCTACTTGTCAAAAGAAGCTATTTTTAGAAAAAATATCGACATGGCTTTTATATTGTAAAGTAGAGTAACGTAAAATAAGCGTTTTCTAAAATGCAAGTATAGTTGAAATGAATACTCTGTAAACATAACTTTGGCATCATCGCATGTTGCCACAAAACAGACAGAAGCGCAAATTTGAAAGATCTTGGGATAAGTTTTGTACGCGCACGTCCCACAATCATGTCGATTTACTATAATTGCACAGGTATCGCAGTAAATTCCACATCGCACAAATTAAAAATTTATTCGGAACACAGCGTTTCAAGAACTTATGAATTCTCATTGTCAACCGCGTCGGTGTGAGGTTCATTACGATACCTGCGAATTGTATAAGCATACAGTCCTTGCAATCGTTTTTCCAAGTTTTCATATTACTTAATTTTAAACTACTAAATTTAAGCGTCATTAATAGAAAGTATAAGATATTTAAGAAGAAAGAATCTTGTCCAACTTTCTATAGATAGTTTGTCATTTGAACATATAAGTATTAACTGATGCATTATTTAATTCACGTATTTCTGGTAAGTAACTTTTATAGTCATCTATAAATTAATTTTGGACCTTGACATGCTGTATCTTCCTACATTACCTAAGGTGTTACAGACATATACTACCACTTATAATAGTACAGACACTTCCTATTTCATACAAGAGTTGATGCTTCCTTCAAAACTTTAAAGAAAACAATTATAAGAAGAATATTTATTCATCTACGACTTATTGCACATGTGTGCTCAAAACAAAAAGTAATAATAAACATTCTTTCCACAAATTTTCTCAGTATCTCTTGAGAAATATTGTTCCGCTCCCTCTGCAATACCATCCAGAGATGGGTTTTGGACGTTGGACATTTTCTTCTAATTCGTCTGTCCAGTTCATCCCACAGAGGCCCTATCGGATTAAGATCTGAGCTCTGTGGAGGCCAAGTCATTATTTTCAATATTCCTTCATTCTCTTCTTCAGCGAGCTAATTTTTTCATAATAACGGCGTGTGCTTTGGAGCGGTACTGTACATCAACTCAAAATTGTTGCTTATTAAGCGCAATCCGGTAGAGCATTTTCTTCTAATATCTCGAGATAATTCTCCTTCCTCATTATTCTATCAATTTTCACTAGGTCCCGTGTTTCACTTAATGAGAAATAGCCTCGTGCAAGAATGGAACCGCCACCTATTTTTATTATTGGTGTAATGCACCCAGGAAGCATTTTCTCGTCTTTTGAGTACCTGACAAATGTTCTGCGGGTTTGACCAAACACTTCATATTTGGACTCATCCATAGTGCGTTTCCTCATTGTCCTCTTATCTAGTCTTCGAGAGTGTTAGTCCACTGGAAACATTTTTGTTTATTCCCACGACGTAGCAACGGTTTTCGTGTAGCAATACAGCCGTGGAGATTTGCTTCTTTTAGACGAAGTTTCACTATGCTAACAGATACATAATTGTTGCTCCCAAGTGTACCAATTTGTTCGAAGCGGCGCACAGTTAAATTTACTGGCTACTTGATATTCCGTATCGAATATCCTTCTTCATGCAGCACTAAGATTGCTGATCGTGTTTCAACACTAAGCGGTTTTACGTGAGGCATTTTTACAAAGGAATGAAATTATTTACTTGCACAACGAAATAACAATATCGAGCTGTACGTAACCGTATACCATATCTGCTGGAACTAAGTCTATTCTTTGAATTCGGGTTTCATTTATGGTGCCATAAAGTTTCTACCCATTTTGCTTAAAATATCTATACCTGGGTTTGTTTGTACTGTACCTAATTATTTCACGATTTTGAAAAGTAATGTTCCAGTTTCGTTATTTATCAACTTAGTTCTTCAATCAGTAAATTGTGTACATGCTTACAGAATTTTTACATGAATAAAACTACCTCTTTTTAAAATATTTTCAAATTTAAAGTGTCCATTCTATTATGAGCAGTAGTGTATATACACACATACAGCCAAAGCGGGCGGTGATACTACGTTACAATTCATCATATTCAGAATTACATGGTGTTGCACTAGATACGATGTGGATACGTTACCTTGAATTGAAAAATTTGAATATTATAGTGGGTTTTTATTTCAATACTTCCACCTACCCTACCACTCTTCAAGGTGTATATTCTTAAGTTCATAAAAATTATAAAGTTAAAAATTTAATGTGTAACTTACTACTAGATATTTATCCTTATCACTATCACACGAGTCTCTTCTGAGATACCTGGCGGTCCCAAATAGTATAAGAATACCTTATACGTTTTAGAAGATTCTTTTCTTGGTACGGGAATGATTACATCATATGCTTATTATTATTTTTAGGAAATGTGCTCTCTGCGTAAAGTATATAGCAAATATATAAACGTACACGAAGAATAAATAAACATAAGCAGTACTTATAAAATCACATTACATATATTTTATAAAATGTTTTGTCTACAACAACTGTTAATTTCTTTGGTGGCGCTTCTAAACATGGAGTGTGAAAGGTTTATTTTGCAAAAACCTTCCAAATTTCCAGGAACGTTTAAAGTATTGAGTCATTCGTTAAATAAACAGCTTGTATATCTGTGATACTCGTATATTCAGCCATAAAGTTAAACCGTAATATATACAACGATTAACATTATAACTTGAAGTGTTTTGAATACAAAACCTTTATTAGGCGCTTAAAAAGTTATTCTTTAATCAAATTATATGGAAATTAATTAACATCAAGGAAATTGCTTTTAGCTAAGAAGTAACTATTATAAAAAGAACAAAAGAATATCAAAAAAATATTTATAAAACATAGGAAGTATCTATTCGCCACCGGATATTTTAGTGGAAATTAATAAGTTCGATACTAACGAAAAAAGTCGCTCATTTATTAAGTTTACAAGGTGATAAATACGACAAACTGATAAACAATTGAGCTTGTAAGATTTTTTACGCGCCCGTGACTAAATACACTGAAATTTATGCGAAGGAAACTTCATATTTAGGTCTCTTAGCCGGCGGATAGCTATCCTTTCGCACATCCTTTCATTTCAAGGTTTCATAAATTATAATTTCAGTAGCATCCGCATCTGTATATACAGCTACAGATAAACACTAGTACACGTTACGAGTACATACCCTATATACACTGACTTTCGTAAGTTTTACTATATTTCCTCTACTTATTAAAAGATATGACAATATGTTCTCAACAAGTTTGCACAATAAATGTAATACTTAGGTTTTTGTACAGAGCATAGTAATGATTATGCACGACAAATTCATTGATCAAAAATAAACCATACATGGTTTAGCATTAATTTTTTTATGAAAGTATAAGGAACAACAGTAACACGGACTTGTTCTAAAAACTAAGAGCTATCCATCTAGTGTATGGATTGAAGATAGCCCCTTCCCTAAGCAACTTAGAAACTTGCATAGTATAAGATCACACTAAGGTATACATATACACATAAGTATTTTATTTAACACACTATGCTTTGTGAGTGGCTTTATGTGTAGTGATCCAGTGTCTTTCAAATAAAATGAATTACGTACTGTCATCCAGGCTTAGAGGTATTGCTCTTGTTGAGATACCACGAAGCCAAATATCCAATGCAAAGGTTATTTCAAATAATAAGTCTGTATTCCATATAATTATTATGCCATTTTGACAATCAGTTATTGTTATTTATGGTGACACGATTTTGTATAAGCTGGGTTTGAATAAAATGTAGAGCAAACAGAAAAAAACGAAAATACTTGAATATATTCTTTTTTAAATTTTTATTGATACATAATCTGAAACAAATTTATTCTGTTTTTTTTATGAATGGTGTCTCGGTATCACAAACCACCTCAGAGAAAATAATAAAAAAATTAAAGCTTAAATTAGGAATCACTAATGTTATTAACCTCCAGTGAAAACAAGCACGATGATGTAAAACAGGGACACCCATTTCACATCCCGGGGCCTATCGGAATGACTGACACAGTATGCACTCACAAGAAAACGGCCATCGAAAAACAAGTTAACCCACACACGTGAAATAGGGATGGTCGTTACTTCCATTGGAGCTCAGATGCTAATTTTCTTCCGTTTCAATTTATTCTTTTTATTAGAATAAGACTAAATGTATTTATAGGTTATTCATAGTCTAAAAGTTGACAGAAATGTCAAATAAAACAAATATATTAGCCTGGATAGAAAGCGCGCCAAATAATGCTCCTAGTGAAAAAAAACTAGGCACATGCGAATCCGTATAAGGTAATAAAGACGTAAGACCTAATACTTCGAGACCTGGTCAACAGTGTCTCTAGATGTATCTTTATAGGTTATATTGTGGTTACGTTTTTATACTGTTTTTGTGTGGTTTGATGTAAGATAGATTATGTGAAGAAGATTTAAAAATAAAAAGTATATTAACCTCTTGAATTTCTTCTATATCCTGAAAGATGACCAGACATTTGATATCTACCATATTATGAAATTAAGAGAAGTTCATGCAAAAGATCCATTTAACCGCAGTTCCTTTTGGTTAAAAAAATGTCTAACATTTCATCGCATGACAAAAGCTCCATAATGGAGCTTCCGAAAAAATAACAGAAGGGAGGACCTTTCCCTATCGCACCTGAAAAAAATCAATCTTGGTATCTGGCTAAGTACTATTCTTGCTTTTGCTGATAGATTTAGTATTTGCTTCTACAAGGTCTTAGAAGTTAAAATATTGCTATACTCGGTGATTCATTGAACCTGGGATCTTGAAAAACACGCATCGTACAAGAAAATTTGTGGAATCGAAATTTTAATATTTCCGCGATTGGCCTCCATAAGCACTAAATTACACCCACCTCCATCGCGGCGGCAAATTTGAAATCTTAAATAGGAACCCCTATTTTTTATTACAGATTCGAATTCGACGTCGAAAAAAATTTTTCGATTTGGCACGGATGGCGCTGTTATCGCAAGAACTTGTTTGACGTTTACTGATTGTTATTTAAGATTTTAAATTCTTTATCAAACTTTCTAGGTTCAACCCTTACATGTCATCGCGTTACCTCTGATAAACACAACCGTCAAACAATAATCTGTTTACATTTGGAATTTTGTGAGAATTATTATACATTAGATGTAGAAAATAGTACTTATACTACTTAATAAAGATTAACAAGGAACAATTTGCTTTGTTAGTCACTGTGAAAATGGGCACGTTTACCTTACAAGAGGAATTTGAAATGATTCTTATTTATGGAGAATCTGGCAGAAACCTTGATAATGCTATCAACCTTTATGATCAGCGTTTTCCAGACAGACCGCGATCACGCACTTCCATACTGTGAAACAGTTTTCTGCCGGAGGAAGTATTCATCCTAAAAAAAGATTCATGAAAAAACTAACTGGAGAAGGTAATGCAATTGCTGTATCAGCCCACATTAGTACACGAGAAACAGCTTGCAATTCCGAGCGTCATAAATATCATCGTTGCCACGTATCTTTGCACCAAGATTTTGATGGTGTTGATTTCGAAAATCGCTTAACATTTTGTCAGTGGGTACGGGAACAAATACAAATGAATCGTAATTTCTTGCGTTGGGTATTATATGCTAACGAAGAAACGTTTACAAACCATGGAACAAATCGACATAACATACATTATGGAAGTGTTGAAAACCCGCACTTGCTGCGACAAGTTCAGCATCAACGTCCTTGGTCTATCAACGTATGCTGCGGGATAATTGGCCAAAAATTCATCGGTACCTACATCTTTGAAGCTAATTTAAACGGTGAAGTGTATCAAGACTTTCTGCACAATGAACTATCGCAGTTACTCGAAGATGTAAGTTTACAAGTGTGGCAGAACATGTGGTTTCAACATAACGGTTGTCCGGCGCATTATTCGGCAGTAGCATGCGAAGTACTTGATCGTGATTTCCACGATCATTGGATCGGTAGAGCTGGTCCGATAAATTGGACTACCAGATCACCAGATCTGACTTCACCAGATTTCTTTTTATGGGGATACTTGAAAGACAAAATGTACCAACAACTCGTGAAAATGTAATTGAACGAATCAGAAATACATGTGCCCATATTACTGCAGATGTACTTCTCAGTTGTGCACAATCATTTGACAGATCGACAAATGTATTGCTATTCAAGGTCACCATTTCGAGCATTTACTTGAACAGTGGGAACCAATGAGACTCACGATAATCCAGGTTAAATAAATCACTCGGTATTTGTAGTTGTAATTTCAATCAAATATTTACAACTTTTTGTCCACGTGCAGTTAAGTATTGGTACCTTAATAGTTTAAATAAATTTCTGGGATTTCTATATTCACTTCCGTTATTTAAGATAAATTTGTCGAACAACTCCCAGGCCTAAAATATGATGTTACTAAAGTGGTTAATTTAGTGTGTGATGTCCCGTCGAAATAGAAGAAACTCTTTTAGTTACGTAAACAATCTTTAAGTTCAAGCGGATTTACGAACTATTTACAACAATTGCAAAGGAATAGTGGAGGCAACAGAGAAATTGCAAAATTCTTCATTGCCATTAGTGGAGTCACCGCAATTAGCGGAAGACGTTTGTACACTCACTGTTAAGCACTGTAAGTGGTATAGCAATATTTCAGAATGTTTTAAAAAGGATCCAGATTTTACCAGATTAAAACAAATGTATACTGCTTCTGTGCCTATAGATTCGTTACATTATTGCAAGGATCATTTTAATTATGCCAATACTACATCACTCGATGTCGAACGGTCGTTTTCTTCATATAAGATTCCTTTTTCACCATCGTGAACATCGCGCAATGAAACTGCAGAAGCATATCTAATTCTATATATATTTAATCAAGCTAAAGCAGCTGCTAACGCTTTTAGAAAGGTAGGTATTATAGAATGTAATGTATAAAGTCTTCTCTTACCATCGCTTACTTTATTTTGTTTGACTAATTAGAAAACCACGAAAGTGATGACTCTGGCACTCTAACAAAACCAGTAGCTTAAATTATAAGCAGCATCTTCTCGGTCCTAACCAATCCATTTATATACTGTTACATAGCGGTAGTTTTATTAAATTATAATGTGTTTTAGTAAGGTTAATTATGAAAATATTTCTTACAGTATGCTATAATATACCATATGATCATTAAATTTACCCTCTAGCAAGCCATGAATTTTGTTTTCTTTAAACTATACACAAACGTGTCAGTTGGAAAAATAAAAAGTTTAATAATAATAAAGAATGGTTACATACATGTTCAAATTGAGCTCCCACATTTTCTGTACATAACGCCACTCTTCGTTTCATGTTATTGAAGGCATTCCTTAAATTATTAGGTGTAATTTCTTCGCAGAGATTTCGGATAGCTTCAGTAAGTTCGTCAATTATATGAAGACGATTTGTAAATATTCTATTTTTTCTGTGTCGATATATGAAATAATCCATAACCGTCAAATCGGGAGATAGCGGTGAAAAATCTACTATCCGATTATTAAAGAATTCATACCATAATTCCATCGTTTCCCTTGTCGTATCGGGTGTTGCATTATCTTGCTGTAAATATCCCTCGCCAAATTCGTCGTCATATAATAGATTTAAGAATAGTCATAATAAATTTTTACGATATCCTTCCGCATTTATGGTATCATTAAAGGATATTGTACCAATAATCCGTCTACAAGAAACAGCAAGCTAAATCCTTATTCTTTGAGAATCCAAGGGTCTCCCAAGAATTTCGTGTGGATTTTCAATAGACCAGATCATTGTTTCCTTATTTATATATCCTGATAAGTAACACTATGCTTCACCCGAGAAGAAGGATTTATCAAGAACATCATCATTATTCATCGTACTTAAAAACCATTGACAATAATAAGTCGAGTTGTGTGATCAATGAGTAAGAGCTCCTGCACGCAGTGAAATTTATATGGTAATTTTTGTAGACCTTTTTTAAATATTGCCTGGCATATTCCATACGAAAGTGCTGTGAAATTTTCGTTCGTCAATATCTGCTACATGTTCAGCTGTTCATTTTGATGGTCTACCACCACCTAGCTTTCGAGGTGCAGACCCTAAAATTTTACCACTGATTCTTGCATAAGTTCCCGCAAACTGTCATATGTATGTTACTTGGAAATTCGAAAGTGCTGCCCGAAATTCATGTGTACATGGTCGCAAAGAGTACGGCCATTCTCCATTTTCTAATTTTATACCATTTGTGAAGTATGGTCTGATAATGAAAACTTTATGACTTATTGTAAACATTTTTGTACTAATAAATGTGACAAATGTACACTACTCATTATCAACAAAATATTTTTAAGAAATAACTTCATGGCTTACTAGAGAGTAAATTTATATGATGATATAATGCTATGATTAATGTAGAGTGAATTTTCGACTTCCTGGATAATGTGAATACTAAAATCGAATTCATCTTACGAGAAAAAAAATCGATATGGGAGAACATATTCGGCTGACGAAAACAAATAACAAACAAAGCAACTATATTATTTATGTCTATGTTTACGCACGTAGTGCATATTTCGGGAACTTCTGGTTACCACACCGTGCGTCCTATTTTAAGCTTCCATCCTATTTTACTTTTTCCAGCTTCTCTTGCTTCATACCTTTTTAATTTGCTACTTTTTCCACACTTTGAATATGGCCAACCCATTGATTCTAGTGAATAGTGAATTCCATAAGGATATTCACTTGCCCTCGAAATTCTACATATTATTCGCTGATTTTCTTAGAAATCCCCGATGCACTTTATTAATTTTAAATTTTTAGGTTTCCACTGTAGTGCACGTTTCAATTCCGTATATCCAACATTTAGATTTTAGGATTTTCTCTTTCATTAGACTTAAGGATTTTCCCTGTCATTTGTTATTTCATTACTATTGAGAAACTACGCTTTTTAATATTTTTGTTTATAGAACCTAAGTACCTACCTTATTTTTATTAATTTGTATGTTGATTCTCCTACCTTTTAGTATCATAAGGGCATTATTTCAAGTTTCTATACGATGATTTTCATTTCTAAATCTTTGTGGCTTTTGATAGCAGAGCTGTTAAAGTATTCCTTATACAATAGCTTTCTTCGTTGATATAAACACATTTTATTTCCATCTAAAATATTCATAATTACATATATTTACTTCAGCTATATAAAATGATATTAACATTTACTCTGTACGACAATCTTTGTTTATCTCAAACTTGGCTTCGTTTCTGTTAATAATAAATTTACTCGTGGAAAAGCGCACTAGCATGTTATGAAAAATTTGTGAAAATTATAAATATAACTGCTTTTCTGGAGTCGAAAGGCTTTGTAGATCAATAAAATTGTTCAAGTATGTTTCAAATTTTAAAGAATTAGATATTTCCTAATTTGTATTATTCCTAATGACAACTGTCTTTTTTTTAACAAACTATGTAAAAATACTTATCGGTTAGCAATTAAAATGGTTGCTTTGAATTTCGTATAGGTAAAATAAAATATAACTTGAGTTAACGTTTACTATGTATGCATATGTTAAATATTTCTATAATACAAACAAAATTTGATAATTCAAATAAAGCCGGTTTAGATCACTTAACACGTTCAAAAACTGCGAACGTAGAATATATTAAGAAGTAGTTCAAAATTTATTTACAACAATATCGTTAAGAACTGATTACTTTGTTTTTTAGTTCCCTTTGATATAATGCTAAGATGAATAACTTTTGGACAACACTGTGTACCATATAAACAACGTAAATGGTATTTTCCTTTTGGTTTGTACGATGTGAGTAGGAGGATGCGTATACCGCCTATTGCTTATGTCTCTTTTTGCAAGACAAAACGCACATATATCATGTGAGGGCACGTTTATATGCAGACTATACACGAAATTGTACATGCCATTTATCTTTATATCTTTTTATTCAACTTTATTAGCGGAACATCTGTTAATAACAAAAGCGTTTAGCAATAAATCACATTGTCTTTGATGTCAACTGCTAAGTATTCATTTATTTTACGCGAAGATTACTCTTCGATAAACTGTCATAAATTTTATTAACCTGCGAAAAATGACATCTAACTGTTAGTGCTTATTGTTCATATCTAAAAGAGCATGTGATCAAAGCCCAAATATACTATTAAAAAGGAAATAATAATTGATAAATAAATTATATACGTACTTCTTTATTCTGTCAGATGAGATATGAGATATTAAATTACAGATGTATGTAAACTGATAAGTTGCTTATAACAAGCACATATTTTTTAGCTACCTAATCGCCTGATTTAGAATTGTAGTCCTCAAAGTTAGATTTTTCAAAAGCTATAATTAGGGATCGGCACTCAGAGGTACATGACGTCAATTTCAGGGACAGAGTGAGGAATAAGCTACAAATCGGCCCGCAACACAGAGCCCTTACGATTTGACAAAAATACAATGGGCGCAAAGGTCCGCCCTTTGGCGTCAACCACATTCGTCATGACAGATGCAAATTATTTTAAGTTAGTTCTCGTTGGCTTTTAAATGATAATTTAATTTAATTTTAGAAAAATTAACGTTGTCAATAACAAAGCAATTATATTATTGCTTTTATATCCTGCAGAGAGCAGTAGACATGCTGCCGAAATGTCCGAATATGTAAGTTTCACAAACGATGGAAACAGTCCCTTAAACAACGTGTGCAGTGAAGACATAAACTCCACCATCGTAATGTATATATATATATATATATATATCGTTTTTCTTAAAAATACAAATGTGATTAAATATAATCATTAGAGACCGGATTAGATGCAAAGAAAAACTGGAATATATGCGCATATATATGCATCGATTTTTGAGAAAATATGCATAAACCTGGGGCATATATGCAAAAATATGCAACATTTTTACAGAAAATGAATAAGAGCAGAAATTTAAATATTAAGTTTATTGCACATTTTTTTTACAACATATTTCTAAACCAATTTATAATTAAATGTTTTTCAAAATTGCGTAAAAAGTTTTATCTTCTATCCGAATACATATGTTTCCAAATAGAAAAGCTTCTTTCAATATACATAGATGTAATTGGTGCATTTTTTGAATTTGCAATACATTCTAAACTAAAATTAAAGTCGAAATCGTTTACTGTTTCACTTTCCAAAATTTGCTTAACTTTCTTCAATTTGAAATACCCCGCATTTTTAATATCACTTTTTTTTTAAATTTATCGTATATAGAATTACCTATTGTACCCTTAACCTTCTTACATAGCATACCAAATTTACGAATGCAACTTGAAACAAAGCTATAATTTGACTTAATATACAAAACGTTTTGTAGCAATTCTGTTGATGTTACTATCTTTTTACAGTTTTCTAGAGCAATGCAGTCAGCAGTGGTTTCAAGAATTACATTTTTTATTCCTTCAAAATTGCAGCGTCTAACCATGTGCCCCATCTTGTAATAATCGGTTCAGGAAGCAACTTAATACCGCGAAGTCACTTCTTATAAAATTGCATGTAAAGGTGCTTTTAAAAATAGTTTTTTGACATTGCTAATTAAATCATTAATCAAAGGAAATTGATTCCTAATGTCTTCGGCTACACGATTGAACCCATGAACTAAACAAGTGGTATGAATGATGTAACTATAAAAAAATTTTAACTTTGCGCGGGTTTTATCATGTATGGTGCAGCGTCGGACAACATTAGTAAAATTTTTTCACAAGGTAAAACGAAATTTGATAAACCTTCTTGAGCGAATTGAGCAATTGTCACATTATTTGTGTTTTGAAGTTCTTTACAATAAATTAAATATGATTTACCTGCAATATCTTTATGAAGAATTCCTATTAACAAATGGACAATATAACGGCAACACTTATCCGTACTTTCATCTAGAATGATATAAATAAGATTATTCCCTACCAATTGTTGATCTGCCATTGTTTGCTGATAACAAGGTGTGACATAATTTTTTTCGTAAGGTACTTTCGTCAGGTATATTATGTTTGCAATATTTTTGCAGAAATGTTTTTAAATTAACATTGTTTAATCTTGCTAATGATATATTAGACGAAATTAATGCGTTACACAGATCCGTATTATATTATTTTTGTTCTGAGTTTCGTGAAGTTGATACTACACATTGATACATAGATTGCTGCACACATGCGGATCGCTTTAGTTTTTCACATTTTTCAATATGTGTCAATCAGATATTTTCTCTCACAAGACACCTACAACAACAATTGTCATTTTATATCAAAAGTTAAAGAACTTAAAAACAATTGTAAAGCTTTTAGTAAAATTAATCTTACCAGTTTACTGCAGACACAACAAGATATGTTATCGCCATCCAGTTCAAGATTCAGCTTAATCCATAAAGAAATTTTGTTCGCTATGCTCATTGTATGTAAGCACAGTATATATATATAAACGTAACACAATTACATGCTGTTTCGCTCAAAGATATTCAATGAATGAATAGTTTATTTGGGAGTTAATAATAATAAAACGTATTTACCACATCCGTTCTGCTAGGTGAAATTAAACACGTGTAGTTCTTGGGAAAACGTATAACAGAAACCAATGTAAAAGATTTATCGTACTGAGAATTGTCCGTTGTCGATCTACATTAGGAATTACTAGGAATTTTTACGAATAGAAAGCATAAGAAAAAGCCTAAATATACAATATATGCAACTTTTATAAAAATATGCATAGAAGTGGCTAAATATGCAATATATGCAATCACTAATTAGCGCTAATTAACTTCAATTAGTGTAATACATATAGACGATATTTAAAGATATGCAAAAAATAAAATATATGCACTTTGCATATAATTCGGTCTCTAATAATCACAATTCTTAATGACGCGCAACGTACTGTGTTCACACATTTTTATCAGATTATGAAATCGTTTAGAAACAGTACACACACTATCTTCAAAATTCTCGTACGTCGAATGGATGACACGCTCAGAAATGCCATGCTTTATTTGTAAATAATTTTATTCCATCAACAATGTTTACTGTCTCCCCTATCGTTTAGGTAAACAAGTTGAGTATAGTGCCCCCGGAAACAACCTGTTAAAAAATAAGAACAGCGTCAAACTGACTGTCGAAATTTCTCGAGAGCATTACTTGTTATTTCTGATAATAAATAAAGTTATTAAAAATCTTCAATCATCATCAATTCATCAATCATTTAGCTAGACAGGGATTGTTATAGGTCAATGTTTAAAGAGTTATATTAAAAAGCAATATGTACATTTTGTTTGTCAATATATTTATAGAACCTTTCATTTAGCCGCATTAATTATTTAATGTAATATAGAATTTAATTTAAAACAAAAATTTAAATAAAAAAAGCCACTGGGCAAGAAAGAGTCTGAGATTTTCCACAAGAATATATATCGTAACTTGTAAACAGCGTTATTAAAAGTGAGAAGAGGGAAGCCAGCTGTGTTACGTTGACGTGCATACCTGAGCTGGACAATTTCGTATAATACGCAGATTACATATATAATGTTCAACTTGTTACGTATTATCGTATTATTCTACGAGTTTTGAAATTGATTTTGTGTACGAAATGAACTTCAACTAATGATGGTTGCTACGTACATTTTAGGCTTCCTAGGACACTCCCAGACAATTTCAATTCTGAAATTATAAATCGAGGAAGCTTTATGCAAAATCAAAATTTAAATCGCCATTAGCTTTAGAATCATTTAATGGGTTTTTCGTGTGTGTGCCAGTTTGGTTGGATGGATATATTATGTATACATAGTCTGCTTCCATAGGCATACATATTACAGTTTCCTAGATTTGTTTTAATTCTGACATTCGCGTCGTAATTGACTCAACATTTTTTTGATTTATGTTGTATATAATTACACCTTTTCATTTTCTGTACGTTTTTATTTTACTTCAAAGACATCCTGCATGATCTACTATAAGTAGTATTAACATTGCAGCTTCCTTTTATTAATACAGAATTTTTTATTTATGCTTTAATTAAGTCTAAAATTAGACGTAATTCTTACTATAAACTGAAAATTTTATATATGTATTAAAGAAGAAACAGTGTGTCTACGGGTATGTCCCTTAACTTTTATGTTTGTTTTTTGAAAAAATCAGATTATTTACTTTTTACTCGTTTAGTATCCGAGTGAAAAATTTGTCAATATATACATTCATATTTTATCGCTACTTATCAGAAAAAGGGAAAATTGAGAAAACCAATGAAACTACTACGAAAAAAAATTATTCGATTAAGTTTACATTAAAATACAATGAGAAAATAATGCAAGCTTGCAGTCATGTAGCACATGTTGAACAATATCCATGTTTTAATTGCTAGCGTACGAAAAAATCAATCATCTCGCATTTTAAAACTATTAGGGCGGTTCCACACTATTTTCGGCCTTCTATTACGACCAAGATGTTCAGATAATTCAGACAAATTTATTGCATTCATAAAAAGTAACGCGTTATTGCTTGATCAATCCACAAATTTCTACGTTTTAGACTAGAAGTTCGATCGCAGAAAGAAATTAACCTTCACATTTTAATCGGCTTAAGCTAAACTAAAGAATATATTATTCGAAATGCTTATGATGTCGGTACAGTCATATATAAGTATTTTATAAAGAAACCAACAAAATGATATCATGTACATTGAGAATATAACCCTTCATGCGTAAGTACCACTATGTTATTAAGGTTCGACTCTGAATCATTCGTATCTGAAAACTTTCCCTGGAAATTTCTCGGAGAAATAATTACTATATGGACACGCTAAACATGGAATACGCAATAAATACGTATAGCATATCAGGATATTTTCGATCTAAAATATTTTAAAAGGGTGTCTTATTTTTCTTTTTCGTGAGCTTGTAATCACTCCATTAGAAAATAATCCCTTTTTATCTTAAGATTTTTGGGATTCCAGATTACTAAGTATTTTAAATTTAAAACATTTAATATATAAACTATAAAACTTTATGTAACATAGCCTAGTGTTAAGGTAAAATATGAAGATATTCTCTTTACATCCTCTCTTTTTGTTATTTCTGCGGTTTTTTTAGTTCATACTAATTTTTCGTTTTTTTTTTATATGTACAGCAAAACAAGAAGTCCAGAACCAAGGCTACATAGCCAGCTATAACAATTACTGCACCTATAAACCTATAACCATAAAATACACGTACGGCAATGCTTATAATAATTTTTAATGAAAATTCATGCACAAATTCGGTTCACGGGAGTCCTAATGATTTATGTCCTCGTAAAATATCAGCTATACGTCAATGTGTGGATCTAGCGAACTTACTTCTGTTAATTATAATTTTATTTTATTAGGTAGACAAACTTTACGATCTCTTGTGTTGGACAATTCATCTACATACGCAAGCTTGATGTTGAAGTCGTATTCTTATTTAGAAACTTATTTCAATTTCCACTGTTATAAAAGATTAACCATTATTTATTTATTTCAGGGCCTTACCATTCAATCGTTAAGACAAGAAAGTATTTATTTACATCGTGATGTCGCCAATTCCATGGGGCAGTTAGGAGTAAGCTTGGATAAATTATCGACAGCAAACATCGTTAAAAATGTACCTCTGTTTGAAGAACCGCGAGGTTCGAAAGATTACCTCGGCGATCCGAGTTTATTAGGTAAGACAATTTTCAATCAAGTTTGGATTTTTCGTCCTCATTTTTCTGTTTTTTCCTGACATTTAAAAACAATTACCATAAATACTGCTCCTCGTAAAAATAAAGATACAATAAAAGTTAGACATATATGTAAAATGGTGCATAGCGCATAACTTAAAAATACTTTTAATTCTGCACAATGATTGCCTATATGGGCTAATTTATTTTAATTAAGACATTCTGTATGTTGTCATATCATTTTTGTTGCATGACACTACATGCTGAATATTTTTTTTTGCTGCAGAGTATACTGTACATTAACTTAATAATTTTGAAGAAATTATCAATGTAAAAAATCTGTTTCGCAATTGTCTACGATTTTCTTTATATTTCATGTGAGTGGTAATCAAAAACTGAATTGTGTGGTCAATGGCTAGTACGATCTCACTAGTATAACGAAACGGTGCAAATGAATTGCCAAAGAGGACGAAATTCGATGGTCAAGATGCTTATTTTAAATAAAAAACTCCTATTAATTTCTACGAATTGGTATTGATTGCTATTACCCATATACTGTACCTATCTGCAGTTCAAAAGGTATTTCAACTTTTCGAAAACAATCACACACTGAAATGAATACGTAGGCTTCGTGGGCCAGAGTTAGTAATAAACGAACTACTTCCGGAATTAGACCGTGGTATATATATACATAGAAATGAAATAATTAAATAAGAGTAAGAGGAGAAAGAAATAAAAAGAAAAAGAGATAAAAAGAAGAAGAATGAAAAAGGGGGAGGGTACATGAGATAGAAAGAAAGGTGAAAAGAGTAAGAGAAGGCAAGAGCGAGTGGAAAAGGAAAGAGAACAAAAGAGAGAAGATGGGATCTCGACGTTTCGCCTCCGTAGTAGGAGGTTTCTTCAGGGGAAACCAAAGTGGCACGGTAACTCGACGTGTAAACCACGCTAGAGGCGATACCATTTTGGCAGAAGGTTACGGTGACTCGGCGTGTTAACCGCGCTAGAGACGAAGCCCCCCTTTTTTCCTGTCCCTCTTGCCTTCTCTTACGCTTTTCACCTTCTTTCTATTTGACACACCCTCCCCCATTTTCATTCTTCTTCTGTTTATCTCTTTTTCTTTTTATTTCTTTCTCCTATTGCTCTTATTTCATTTATATATATATATATATATATATATATATATATATATGTATATATATATGTATATATATATATATATGTGTATATATATCTCATCATGACACGGTCCAATTCCGGAAGTAGTTCGTTTATTAACATACACACTGTTCTAGTACGCATTGCTGTTAACAAACAAAAATAATTTTCACTCAATCACGCGCAGTTGTTCTAGCAAAACAACCCCAAGTCATAACACTACCACCTCCGTGCTTGACCTCACTAACTCTTTCCTCTGGTCGTCAACGAACAAAAACTCTCCGTCGCGTACCCAATAATTGAAATTTGTACTCGTCCGTTCATAAGATTGCGTTCCAATTACCTAGTGACCAGTTTCCGTTTCTTTTTATATACGCATTTTAAAAACGGTTTTTTTGTTGCTGATGCATCCGCGCGTTGCAACATCCTTGCCGTTGGGCGTCAATCACGTTTTGAAGTCGTTACTATAAATCTATATTCAGCTCCAAAAGTCACCCGTATCCACCCATTTTGTCTTCTATCAAGATTTTGCCCTGTCTCTTTTCTCCGGGCCAATGTGTAATGCACACGTGTCGGTGAAATCCAATGCACTTTTAGAAGTACACGTTACAACTGTATCCAGTTGTTGTGTTTACAATAAGTAAATACGTAATTCAAGTTTTGTTGAACTGTATATTGTGTTACTTACAAGTAGTTCGGTACAAGTACAGTTGTTGTCTAAAAATTTTGTACAATCATGAGTATAGTCACGGAAAGAATAATAATTGTGTAAATATAGTTGGGTATACTACAAACACCAGTAGCATAAAGACTTGGGTCAGACGACGGCAAATTCGCCAACGCCCGACTCATACATCTGTACTGCCACAGTGACTCAATCTGTTCCTAGCGTTACGTGTGTGCATGCGAATTTGGTTGGATGGATGCATTATGTATATACATTCTGCATCTACACGGCACATATTACAATTTCCTAGGATTTTCTTTTTAATTCTGACATTCGCGCCGTAAATGACACAATTTTTTTTGGATTTATGTTCTTTATAATTATACCATTTCATTTTCCATACCTTTTAATTATACTTCAAAGACACCGTGTATGATTTCTATAACAATTTTTATTATTATGCCCTGTTGCTCGGATGTGTGTGTATTCTTAGTTCAATAATTCATTAAAATCTATTTAAAGGATTCTTAACGTCTTACGTTACAATATTATATGTTTCATTGTTACATTAATTACATCTGGAATTTTTTAAATGATCGTAAATGTAGCATTTGTTGTGGACAACTTTGGAATATCCAAAATTATAAATAATGCAATGAACTCTTTCCACACTGATGTAGATTTAATAAATGTCTTGGGCTGTATCATACTTATTTACAAAGAAAGCTATCTCCAACTGGCCCACATTCTCGTCTAAAATGACAACAGCGTAATATAGATGGGGTGTAGATTCTTTATCTTGTTAAAATATGTTGGTTATGTAGTATTCAATCACTGCTGTATAAGAATGAAGAACAATATACAGCTTTTATCTGTATGTAAATCTATACCGACTAATGCCTTCCAGCTGAACAAGAGTATGTAGATTATCTTTGGAGAATTTTCTACTATTTTCTAATTAATCCCAATAAGTAACAAAGGTATTAGCAGTCACATCACTAGTATTACTAAGTCACGAGTGCTGATTGTAAATATATTCTTTGTCTGTTTAAAACCGTTAGTATACAGTAAAAATGCAGCACATTCAGCAATCTCTAATATTTACAAAAAAGTAATAATAAGTAAAGCAAAAGCAACCTAGAGGCAAATTAGGTAAAAATTGATCCTTAAATGTTGTCAGAGTATATTAGCCTTTAATACTTTGTTGTGACTAACAGGCAAAAAACGGTTATACATTAGAGGGAAAAATTATGCTTAAATCCATAATTAAGTCTGACACAATCAATATCGTTGGGCATATGTGAGGATTTTCTTCATGGTTTTAAAGAGCCAATTACAGTTTTTGACGTGTACGAGGATTGATTGGATGGCGTTGAATACGCCGAAGACGATCTTGAACATGATCAATCGACTTAAGATCCGATCTGGATGCTGGATAATCCGTTTATCGGATGTTGACTTTATCCAAGTGTTTGGCCACCACAAAAGTATCTAATGTTATCGAGCATTCAAATGAAACCCCCTCTAACAAAATGAGGAAATGGAACGACAGTTAGTTTAAATCACCATAAAAGAACCTCCATTTTCTGCAGACCCTTTCTTGACCGTCAAGTGATCGCAACAAATCCGCGACTCGTTAGTGAAAAGCACGTTGCTCCATTGTTAAATAGTCCAATTCACGTACGAAACATTCAAGCTGAAGACAGGTCGTTCAGCGCCAAGATTGAAACTGCTTTCTCGCCTTTTTCAATCCTGCACATCATTTGTAAGCAATGTTTATGTTACACTGCCAGATATTAAGTAATTAAGCAAAAAAATATCACAAATAGCGTTTATCTAACAAGGAGATTTCGTTAGACCAATAAATTTTATATCTGAAAACCAAATAAATGCTATTTTTAGTTTTTACTACTGGGGAAGGTATTCTTTGAAACAATTCTTCCCACGTGGAAAGTAACTAGTTTAAATATCCATTAAAGCAACACATGTGTGCATACATGTGTAATTGTTAAAACAGTTATTTGTGATAATTGGCATATATTGACGAACATTTAAATAAGTGAGCAACACACAGTAAGCGTATTTTTTAGATAATGTTTTAGAACTAATAAAATAAGGATAATATTACTCTTTTTTCTTTACCATCGCCTGTGGGAAACCATTTAATAAATATAAACACATAAATAAAAATACTACATTAGACCTCTTAATTCGGATATTAATACGTTTTAAACGTTGACTGCTGCAATTTGGTTGTACTTAAAACAGTTTATGTCTACTACTAGGCGCTACGTATCAATAAAGCCCACATTTTATATAAATTGTATATAAGTAGCGAATGGCATCATCAGACGACGAATGGCGTAATAAATTACATAAAAATTTTATGCACATGTAATGCGGTGCTTTTTTCTGCCGCTGTTCCTTGTATTAGCAATATAGAATGTCAAAGGCTTATTACATGTGGTTTATGTATAAAACAGACATGTATTACTTAGTGGAAAATATTCAAGTATGTCATCTCAATGCTGTACTATGTATGGCATTTAAGTCTACATTAAGCAAATTTTGACAGTTTAGTAATATTTATGTATTATATTAGAGATGGTTTAGTTGAAAGAATTGTATTGTTTAAAGAAAAAAAATTGAAACTGGATAATTTTAATTAAAATTTGATTCTTTGTCCTCATTTTTGTAGATGCAAAATAGTGATTCTCACTATTTTTGGCGATACGATGATTAATACTCCATCGCCTCCCCTACAAACTATTGATAATAAAAATACAGTAGGCGCTCAATAGTGTAAACAAAATGAAATCCAAACTATTTCCAATAACGATTTGTTCACATAAAAGGGAGTGACTGATTGTATGCTTAAAATAATAGATATTGTTGCATCCATAATTGTTTACTCATTTATAATTGCACATTTTTTAATTTAAAAAAGATAAAAATACAATCTAAAAATATAGTCTAATTTTTGTTTGTATTTTTATGTTTTTCAACTTTTTGTGTTACAGCTGTTTCTCTTATTTCTTTTAATATTTGAGTATATTTCAAATTAAGTCTATATTCTTTTACCCATTGATTTGAGAAATTTTATTTTGTGATTTTTCTTCAGCTTCCTCATCTTCTGTTTCTACATCAAAATTATCTTGTTATGTGTCCATTTAATTCTATCCAATTACGTCTCTCTCATCCAGTTCAATCTAGAAATAGATGTACACATGTATAGTAATGAAAGTTGTGCAAATACATAAATATGACGTACATACATGTGGCAGTAATGTTTAAAATATCACGTGTTTCAGCTAGAGCTTCTGTCTAACCACCTTTCCATTTTTTCTATAATACACTAAGTGGCAAATCGTTCTTGATTACTGAAATCTAATTTTTTTCCCAGCATTAGCCATCTTTGGATCAGTTCCATGATACATCAAATTTGCAACAGCATCTTTTATTGTAAATTTTTTTAATGTTTCTAAATTGGATCCATTTGCATGATATTGCGAAGACGGCTACCTTTGTAATATAACTTTCTATGTATGATCACATTCTGATCCATTGGTTGGATAAGGAATGTCACATTTCGCGGAAGATACATTGTTGTAATTTGCCCATCTTTACTCTGTAATTCCTTTATTGAGGGATATAATGGAGCAGTATCTGAAATAAGAAGAGCTTTTATTGGGTGTCCACTTCATTTCTGGAAACGTGTAACCTTCCAGCAGTTTGTGGTATAATAGAAACACGGTTAAAAGGAACATGCTGTCACAGATCCTAAGGTTGCTGTTCAATCATGGGAGATTTCCTGCACATCTTCATAAAATTCATGTGTCGGACAGTAGCACGTGCACGTTTTGCGAATCTCTGAATATGGAGATATTAATCATATTATCTTGGGATGTAGTAATCATACCGGGAAAATCAACTTATTTGTTAACGACTTGCTTAACAGCAAAATTCAGCTGCCAATTAATATAAATTATCTAGTAGCCTTGGAGACTGAAGATGTGAATCACAAGATTTTCACACACACATGTGTAACCTGCGTTTTATTATTTAGCTTGTTTCCTTATATAATGTATCCTTTGTGGATTTTCCTTCTTTTCCGTTGGCCTACCTGTGTTCGTGTTAGACACTCGATCGGCCCCGGGTGTGAAGCGTGTCCTGTGTTAGCCTTGTGTCCATTCGGGTTATTTGGTTTCCTTCGTATTTTTCGGTTTTTCTGGTTTAATTGATGTAAATAGCTAATGGCGCAATCCCAAGGCCAATAATTAATTTAAAAAAAAACCTTCCAGCAGAAGAAACATTGACTTAGTAATAACGAACTACTTCCGGAATTGCACCGTGTCATGATGAGATATATATAGAAATGAAATAAGAGTAAGAGGAGAAAGAAATAAATAGGGAGAGAGATAAAAAGAAGAAGAATGAAAAGAAAGGGGCGTGAAATAAAACGAAAGGTGAAAAGAATAAGAGAAGGAAAGAGAGACAGAAGAAGAAAAAAAAGGGGGGAGCGAAAGAAAAAAGAAAAAGAGAACAAAAGAGAAAGGTGAGATCTCGACGTTTCGCCTCCGTCGTAGGAGGCTTCTTCAGGTTTTCGCCTCTAGCGCAGTTAACACGCCGAGTCGCCGTAAGCTTCTGCCAAAGTGGTTTCGCCTCTGCGTGGTTTACACGTCGTATTACCGTGCCACTTTGGTTTCCCCTATTTACGACGGAGGCGAAACATCGAGATCCCACCTGTTTCATTCTTCTTCTTTCTCTCTTTATTTCTTTCTCTCTTTATTTCTTTCTCTCTTTATTTCTTTCTCTCTTTATTTCTTTCTCTCTTTATTTCTTTCTCTCTTTATTTCTTTCTCCTCTTATTCGTATTTCATTTCTATATACATCTCATCATGACACGGTCCAATTCCGGAAGTAGTTCGCTCTGGCCGTGGAAGCTTACGTATTCATTTAAACAATGACTTGTCAATAATTTTGGGAGATTCATGTTATATATTTAAACCTATAAACTTATCTAAGTGACAAAAGAATTATGGAACCAATTCGTAAAAAATGACTGTCATCCAAGCTAATTTGGAGTAGTCACAGTTCACAGGAAGAGACCAATTTTTGAAAGCTCTAGAATTTTTCGACTTACCAATAACCAACGGCTTGACTTTATGAGTTCTACTGACATTAAGATATGCCAAAAATGTTAGTCGTTGTTTCTCATGTTTTCTACCTGAAGTAGTCTTGTCTTGAGATGAAAAATTGGGTTTTTCTGATAGAAGTTTCCAATACAGAGTTGATTCATCAACATTATATAATTGATAAGATGTAATTCCCAATTGCTCTATTTTATTTTTAACTGGACCTTGAATAGTTCAATTAGTTCTCACTACCATGATAATTTTTCACCGGCAATTTTTAAATATCGAATTGCGAATCTTTTTTAAATTTTTCCAACCAACCAACACTAGCGTTACATTTTTCAACAGAATTTTCTTTCATCTCCAAATTTAATGCTATTGCTTTTTCTTTGCTCATATCCACCACTAGCCATCATATTTTTATTTGCTTAATCCAAGAACCATTTGTACATTTTTTTCTCCATTTCAGGATGTTTAGACCCTTTTAATTTAAGGTCCTGCTTAAATACAAGCAACAGCACGTAATATTAGTTCTTCTTTAGTTTTTATTTTACAAATAATTTTTTTACACCTGCACAGTTTCTTAGTTCCTCAATTATACGAGCTTTTTCGCGGAGTCTTAAGCACTTCAGATTTACTTGAGACGACATCACGTAATAAGTCGCGATCGAAGGTTTCTCCAGTTATATCAATACTGAAAGAAGTGTTAAGGCATCAAGCTGTATTGCGTAAACAACGCATATCATATAAGTCGGGCTTCCCCGATTGAAATGCTGCTGTACTTCTACAGCAGCATTTAAACGCAAAACATCCATACGTCAATGACTTACGAAGCAGGACCATTCTTTTTACTCCATTGGGATACATACCCTTGTTAAAAAATGGACCTAAACTGTGGAAACAGGCGTAGATTATATTGAAAAGTAACAACTTAATTATCAATATTGTAACTTTCAACCTATGTAGTTGCATTTTAATTTCTTGACAATTAAAAGTAGAAAAAAGATAGGAGGCATTAGTCTTTGACTCACCCTAGTACATCTTCAAAAGTATCCATCCTAGATGCATAGCGAATTTGACATGTTTTTGTAATTTTGTAAAAGCAATTTGATAAAAAAGAAAAAAATGGTGATTATATTTAAAAGTATACAAAATTAACTATTTCTATTTGAAAGTATAGCGAATACTATATAATGTCATCATCTATAAAAATTCAAATGTACCTGTTCATTTGTCGAAAATTTTCAAAAAATGCAAATATTTCAAATGCCAACATACATTAAAAACCACGAAACTCTGTAGTTGTCATAGTTGGTTGTGATGTATACTTAAGTAGCCGCGATTTATGTTATATACCTCTATCTCACTTGTATATACCTCTGACTTTTATATATTGTTTTCACTTTATCGATGAAACAATGATGTAACTACAAGCTTTCGTGATTTCATCTGTAGTTGTTTAAGCTAACATGTCTTAAAATTGAACGACGTATTCAAACATATAATAATATTTAGGTATTCCATATAAAATAACAAAATTTACAGCTACTGCCGCTATAACCGGAAGTATCAGATTATTGAAAAGGTTCTAGTTCAATAGTACATGTCGGTTTTAGTATACTGCCAAGTTTTTAAATTTGTTTTCAACGTGTAATATTTCATATATCGATCGATGCAGTTTATCGCACGACATCCCCCTATAGCCAAATTCTTCAAATATCAGAATATTGCAAAGAAAGAGCGTTCATATAATAAATTAATTTATTATTTCATGGTCATGTTCAAAATAATGAAACAATAATATCATTCAAGTTGAATGTCCCATTGTATCTCGCTATTGTAGTGCCGTTTGTCCTAACTTTCAAGTATTCATTGGTGTTCTAGAAAACAATACATAATAAATACATTTTTAGCGTTCATTCATTAACATTCATATTCCCCGTAGCGGGTTTGTTAACTTTTCTTATAGATGCTGCAGATAAACCATACAAACAATGCTAATGCATCAAGTGTGTCTAATGTTTACATTTAAGCCCGCTTCTATTTTAGACGATGCCAAAAGTGATTCATGTTTATTTAAAAAGAAATGTGCCTTTATATTTAAAACTACATCTTGCATGGCGACATCCACAGCCTTAATTTTCTCGGGAGCAACAGAAAAATATGACTTCACCACTTAATCGTTGTTAATAAGTCCTGCTATTGAACCGAGAATGAAATAAAATGATGAAAATGACAATTAAGTCGGAAAAAAAAACAAAACAATCATTCTGGAATGAGACGGTCGTTATACTTGAAAGGAATCTGTATTTATATTTAGTTTTCACAAAAATATGTCACTTTATGTAATAGCTTGTATGTATCTACGTACACTACCGGCCATAACTGTTTACCCACCCTAAAATATTACATAAACTAATTTGTAAAATAAACTTTTATTCTGTACTTATACAAAAAACTGTGATAGTTATAAAAACGATGTACTTATCAATTTGCTAATGAAGGTAATTATAAATTAACTTGAATTTGCGATTCCTCAATGTGTCCACCTTTCCCTTTTATTACTACCGCACATAATCTTGGCATTCTCTCTAGCAGCTTTGCCAGTGTTAGCGGCTCTATTTTCCTCCAAGTTTCCTGTTGCGCCCAATGTACTGTTGTCAACTTTGGAGCACAGTTCTCCCACAGAAACTCGATCGGATTAAGATCTGAGCTTTGGGGTGGCCACTTCATAACAACAATCTTCTCTTTGCGTTTCAGTTGTTCGAAAGACTTATGGCCATACTTTTGCAGTGTATTTTGGATCATTATCGTGCTGGAACACGAAGTTTTCACCGATTAATCGTGTTCCAAATGAGATTGCATTCCTCCCAAAAATTTCGCTAGACCTTTTCTAAGGATACCATCTATTTTGACCAAATCGACCAAAGAGGTACCGCCAAAACAACCCCAAATCATGGCTGATTCTCCTCCATGTTTTATTGTTGATGTAATACCTGTACTGGTGTATTCCAGTGCTCGTTCTGCGTTAGATCGACAGACAAATGTTTTTGAGAATGAGACATTTCGATTCGTCGGTCCAAAGGATTTCCTTCCTATCTTCCATCGTCAAGTCTTTGTGTTCTCTCGCCCGTGCTAACCGTTTAGCTTTGTATAATAACGGTTTCCGCATAGCAATTCTTTTATACAAATCAGCTTGGCACAAACGCCCTTTTACCATGGTAACGCTAACTGGTTTTGGGCGCGAAATATTCACTTCGGCAGTAATTTCCGGCGCTGTTTTCCGTCTATTTCGTTTGCTCGTGATTACAATTGTGCGACCTTCTGCTGGTGTTCTCATTTTTGGCCGTCCAAGTCGCTATTTATTAGATACACTGCCACTTTGATACTTTTTAACATTATAATTCACGGTTCTACGGTTTAAATCCAGTAATTTTTCATTATATTAAAATAGCCGCGTTGTCTATGTTCATATTTTATGATGGCCGTGTTAAATATTTCCGAAAAACTGCTCTTTATCAAATCCGCAGAAACGGTCACTTTCGATATCTTAATACCAGTCGGCTCATGACTCATTATAGATAGAACATTACAAAGGAATTCTATCTCGTGCTGTCCGTTTCAATTTATAGTGCGCAATTATAAACAAATCCATTACTGATTTACTGCGAATTGCTCTTCAACACTTGATGGTAAACACGAGCCTTCAGTTTCTGTGCCAGATTAAGAATATTCTGAAGTTTTAAGTGTTATTGTCTACCAGCTGTTGTAGTCGTCCTACTGTAAAAACTTGCATTCCGCTGTATATCTTGAAACAGACAGTACTTACAGTTAATAATGCAAATATTTTGATAGTGAAGCAGTTCTTTGAATAATCTCCAATTATGCAGGTGGATAAACACTTATGTATGTGTATGTATATTAGCTGAATAAATAAATATACTGCTTACCACAGAAAATGCATAACTTGTTAAAACAAAGAAATATTAATGAAAATCTGTGTAAATGTTGTGATTGATAAATGTAGATTATTATCTCATTAACAATTAATAACATGTGTTACGTTCTCCTGGTTTGAAGAACAACGCCGCTGTAGCCTGCTCGTAATTTCCTAAATTACTTGACCAATACTTACTTGTAGAGTATGTTCGCTTATTTACTAGAGGAAAGGTTGTACAGTGAAACTCAATGCGCATGCGCAAAAAAAATATATTTAAAAATGAAATGGTTACACGGTTTCCACTCTTGCCTATGTACATGTACGATGTACGTAAGATGTATATATTTGCAATAATTGCAGTTATTCGAGCTCTCTTATACATGTAATGTACATTAGCATTTGTATATGTATTTTCATTGGTAGCAACATAAAGTAATGCCTCAGCATGTACGTTGCAACGCTATGTCTTAATTCTGTTTAAAAGGTTAAACTCTTATATGCTTCCGCTGAAGCTTTGTTAGAGGCCTGTACTAATGCCTCTATCTGTTTGCATGCACCACTACCTTTTATAGGGAGCCAACCCTATTTATTTCTTAAATTTATAAGCACACCTCGGTGCTATGCTTATTTATATGTCCCTTTCCGGGAGCCTAATATACTTTCCTTGTTTGAAATTTGCCTAAGGGACTTGGCCCTGTATTATTGGCATGTATTTGTACTTTGACCAAATACGTTTGTTATATTCACATTTATAGGGAACCCACCTATCTCTTAGAGCTTGAACGCCTGGTCGAGGGCGGCAGTAGCGATAATAGCCGATCTCAATACAAAAGTAATGTCACAGCTACCCAGGCGTTCTCGTTTGAAATATTACGCTATGTGCAATCTTTAGCTCTCTACTCTACTGCGCCCCAAAGAAGGGAAAAAATCCAGTAACCAGCAAATGTGCGAACTGCGCACCGACAAGTAAAACGGAGCGATGATGCCGACATTACATAAGAAAACTGGTCCGTGACACTCGTCCGCTACGACGAGCAACTAAATGAAAATTTCTAAGTCCCGATACGACAAGGACCGAACAAACGTACAAAAGACAACGGGCGCTGCGGCCGCAACGACCGTCAGCAAGAAGCGGAGTGATCGTACTTGTAGAGGAGGTTCTATACATGCGCGCCGACAATCTCACCAAAATAATTTCCGACACAAACTTAACTGAAGACTAAAAATATGTATAGACGACAATGGACACAGTAGCCTCGACGTACGATGATAGAAAATCGAGAATTTATACTTATTAAAAAAATCTATACGTGTGGTCCGACGACGTTACCAAAAGACTCCCGCCAGAAATAAATGTATAGACAACGTCCTCGACGATTCCCGCCAAAACTCGAAAATCTTAGAAATCTCTAATAATCCTACGACGACGTTACTGTACACGTTACGACGAGGCACGAAAGGTGACCGAGAGTGCACGATCGCTAATACCTCGACCGTCGCGCGGGAGACGACTGCCTATGCTTGTGTACCTTAAACTTCAAGAAAACTCCACTACATATCCGACGACGTTGCAGTGAATGATTTCTAATTAGGCAGTTTTAGCTAGCGTAATGCGAATGGCTGGCTTGCATACATATACAATGCGTAATGTACATACATATTAAAATAAAATTGGATATAAGAGAGCAAAATAAATAAATATAAAAATGAAAATAAAGTAATATTCTAAATGAAAATAATAATGCAAAGAAGATAAAATACATAGTAGTAAAAAATTTATAAAATATAAAAAACAATGTTAAGTCCTTAACAACATGTAAGGCCCGTTGACGAATTGATTATTGAACAACTCTAGGCACACTTCTGATAGTGATAAGCAGAGACCGGATTATATGCAAAGAAAAACTGGAGTATATGCGCATATATGTGCATCGATTTTTGAGAAAATATGCATAAACCTGGGGCGTATATGCCAAAAAATTGCGAAAACATGCAAAATTTTTACATAAAATTAATAAGAGCTGAAATTTAAACATTAATTTTATTGCACAAAATTTTTTTACAACATATTTCTAAACCAATTTATAATTAAATGTTTTTCAAAATTGTGTAAAAGAAAGTTTTGCCTTCTGTCAGAATATAACTTTCACATACAAGCCCGTTATAATAGTTCACATTCAAACAACGGAGTTAAACTGCGGTGGTTGAATGAGTTATATCTCTGTCCCGTCATACGTAGACTTTAAAAGGCAGGTTAAAATGTAGTGGTCGGCTGAGCTACATACATCCCATTCTTTTCATACTTTAGATTCAACGAATTTGGGACTTTGCAGGCACTTTAATCGCTAATCATTATTATTACAATCTGTGCAAGAGTAGATAAACTATCAAAGTTCAAAATACCAAAAGTGAGTCATCTTGTATCGGCGTGGATGAAAAATTACTCCGAACTGATTTTTAATAAAGAAGAGGTACGGTATACACTACCGTTGATAGAAATTTGGCCAAGTAACAAAAATTTAAAAAATCGAAAAATAAAAGGACTGTTAAAAATAGCAACTATCAAAATCTAACGAAAAATTTTATTTTGCCTGTTCACTGTTAACAAATTCTTAAACATTCTCTTCGTCAAAAAATCCACCTTTTCCATTTATTACGGTTCGAACATTTTTTCGATTAATTTTCTTCAGTCGACGTAGCATTTGTTTGCGGGCTGCCACGCGACCGTGTAAATTTTCTTCGCCCAGCCGGCGTTTGACAGTAGTAACTGAAATCGGACGCTGACGTCCGCCATTGAATTCGCTCGCTATTTCTAGTGGTGTTTTCCTACGATTTCACTTACTTGGTAGTTGTAGTAGATGATCGTCTGCTGAGGTGGTTATTCGTGAGGCATCTGGACGGTCACGGTCCTCTAAGTCGCCTCTTTCTTATAGGCCAATTGTGCATTTTACTGTCGACACGGCTAGGTTTAATTTCTCACCGATGGGCACCGACTGGCAAGACCTTTTTTATGCAAAGTTATTATACTGGATCGTTTAGCAGCACCTATTGATTTACCCCGAGGTATTTCGAACAGTATTGTTCACTTACTATACCGCTGATCACACTAATATTCAAACTGAACTATTGTAAGTTTGGTAATCGCAGGAAGCGTTCGGGCCGGGCAGGAATGAGCCCTGAGAGAGAGAGCGAGAGAGAATGGAGAGAGAGAGAGAATGGAGAGAGAGAGAGAATGGAGAGAGAGAGAGAGAGAGGAGATACAATAAAATCTTTACCTGTTTGGTCCCATCGATACAACTTATAATATGATGGATGATTGTTCCAGGCCTCTTTTCTGTCATATTTGAGTTGCAGATGTATTTAAGATAGATGTTTATTAAGGTTGTCACCGTTGAATACAATAAAGCTTATTACATTAGAGTATTGTAAAACATTTTCCCTTGGCCAAACTTCTATGGACGGTAGTGTATATCTGGACAACATTCCATATCCGTCCCTCAGTTGCACCATCACAGATGTTGGCGACGTTAGTTAGCAGGGGGCAACATTAAATGCGATCAGTAACACACCAGAGCAAACAATCTAATTTCACGATATACGGTTAGTATCGAAATTAATCCGTATATAGCAGTATGACACATCAATTACTTGGTGTTGCTAAATTTGTGTTCGAGCAGAAAGTTGTATTGTAATTACGATAGCAGTAAAGTACTGTAGTTAAGTCGATTTGCGCTTCTTACTATTTCTCTACCAAAAATTTTAAGATGGTAGCAATTGTTTCTGTCAGAGTAAACATTTGGCGTTTTCAACAAAATAAAAACCACCAATTTGATCAAAATAGATTCAGTTTTAAAATTTATATATTAACTAATTATACGAACAGCATCTACCAGTAAGAAAAGGTAACATAATGTAAATCTCGCTGTCGTAAATTATTTGTAAGAAATTTATTGAAGTACTGGTTCATATTACTTAGATACTCTATCCCTGTTTCTTCGATTAATGAACTTGATTATGGTATTTTGTTATAATTTGGTATAAGAAAATTACAACTACGTGTATGTTTATTGCATAGCAAGTGAGCTTTTTGTTTAATCGAAAAAGTCGTTTAAATAAGTATGCATAATATCTATTTATATTCCAATTTATTTTCCTTCTTGGAAGTCAATTAAAAGTGTGTATGGTGTGGCCATTCGCTTACATCAAAGAGATCAAAGCGGTGTATTCGCTTTACACAAATAAAGCCAAATTTTAATTATTTCTTAGAAAATACTTCTTCAATGATACAAAGATTTGCATATTGGATCATAAAAATTTTAATTAACTGATTATTTCTTTATACCGCTTTTATCTATGAGTGTTTTTGCAATATTTGGAAATTTCTATTAATTCTTGCGAGGTTTATACAGTGTTTATAGAATGAACAGCAATATTTCTAAGAAACCCTTTAAAGGTTCGTTAGTCGGACAGCTAATTTTTTCTATTTTAAATGCGCTAACGACATCTGAATATTAAATATGTAAACCTAATTCAAATGTTAAAGTATTTAGTTGCAGTTAGGTCCCGACTGTGCTAAATATAGCGAAATACAATTTATTAAAAACGAATTAAATTATTAATTCTTGGGTTTGACGTAGACACGTTGGTTGGGTTTTACACCGGTTGGGCAACTTTGACTGAATTATCTAGAAACCTAAATGAAGCAACAAGAGTAACTGTAAGTACCTCAGCTTAAGAATC
Source organism: Trypoxylus dichotomus (assembly GCA_023509865.1). Classification (NCBI taxonomy): domain Eukaryota; kingdom Metazoa; phylum Arthropoda; class Insecta; order Coleoptera; family Scarabaeidae; genus Trypoxylus; species Trypoxylus dichotomus. The sequence goes on along the minus strand of CM042081.1, from coordinate 23,857,219 downwards.
CATTTAAGACGAGATTACACGTGTTAACCAAAGGAATGAGACACCCACGTCCAATGGCTCGGTGAACATCAAAATTGAATTGTTGAACTGTGAAATGATGTAATTTCCAACCAAGAAACATAACTTCCATTGTATTACCTTTGACTATGCAGATTGTCCCAAAACATAACAGCTACCCTACAGGATAACATTACTCATTCACTAAGAAACTCATTTTGCATTATGTTTATTTCATGGAGAAGTTTTAGGAGTACTAATGATTGGACTAAAACCAACTAACGGACGAAACAATAATAGGTCATACGCATAGAAATACAAGAAATTACGAGTTGGAAAATGGAAATAAACGTTACATTTCAAATAAACAAGTTTCAAAAACTGGTATTCATTCCACACTTGAAAGATTTCGAGAAAAGGAAAGACATTCTCATCTCTCGCGCTCGGAGAGTTGAAATTGTAACTATTTCAAGATAATGTAGTACCTCTTTCTTCTAAATAATATTTCACATACAACGATATATTAAATGTTGTATATTAAATGTTTGCGGTAAATTATATTACTTAAGTGTTTTTTTTGTATGAATTTGTAAAATAGTAATTTTCCGGAATTCCAAACTAATTTTCTATTTTCACTTTTTGTTTTAAGACAATCAGTGTCGTCTTCTCTGTGACAACGAAAGAATTAGATAGCGAACCGTACAAATTAAGTTTTGATTCGTCAGGGAAAATTACATTAGCTCACCATTCAACAGTCCAGTTTTGATGTACATGAGCCCATTGGAAACGTACGCACTTTATTTTGTTTAGTAAATGGCTTCTTACGCGCTTATAGTTTACTCTTGTAACATTCCTTAGGCATCTGGCTAATTTTGTCGAAGTTAAGGCACGATCTTCCAAATATAACCATTGCAAAATCTGATCACTACTTTCGATTGTTTTCTTTCGTCAACCCCGCCTTTCATTTACAACAGACCTTCCCTTTTTAAGATAAGAATAACCGCTTTTTGATCTGCTTTAACAAATTATACTTCGCCGCACCTACGAAGGATGTCTCTTAAGTTTTGGATACTGGGACATACAAGCCGCCACTAATAAAATGCCAGTACTAAAAATTAACCACCATCTTTAGTTAACCTAAATCCAAACTTTAAATGCAATTGCTACAGTGTTACAACTACAGCTGACAAGCTAGTTGAAAAATGGAATTGGGCATTTCAAAGACCTCACTGCAAAAAATGTTGCATAAAGAATTGTGTGTAAAATAATTAGTTTCCCGTTGGATGCCGCACATGTTGATCGAAGAATAGATAGGAGTTAGGATGTCAAAAAACTCTAGATCGCTTCAACGCCGAAAGCTCTAAAAACGTGTACAGTATCGTCAGTGGTAATGAATTGCATTTACTCATACGAGCCAAAATATAAACGCCAGTCATTTGTTTGAGTGTTCCAATACGATGAAAAGCCGACAAAAGTCATCCGTTCTCAAAGTGCCTCCAAAAAGATGGTCGCGACATAAGCAAGTTATGTAGCAACAATTCCTCTACGCGATCAAAGAATTATTATTGCGGATTGCTATAAAACCATTTGTTTGCCAGAATTCATCGCTGAGCTTCGAGAAAAACCAAGCCCGAATGACGAATCATCCTCCACAAAACCAATGCAAGTTCGCACACAGCACGCAAGGCAATTGATTTTTTAACACAACAAAATGTCTAATTGTTAGACCATTCTCCGTACAATTCGGGTCAAATCCCAACGATTTCTTTACCTTTCTGAAAATCAAGAACTGAATGCGTGGTCAAAGGTTCCATTCGTCACAAAGAGCAGTCGATGCCTTCAAAAACGCAATTTTGAGTGTACCAACAAACGGGTGGAATAACTGCTTCTGAAGTTCGTTCGAGCGCACAGTAATATATGTAGAACTTAAAAAACAACACTCGTGGCACGTTACTTAATTGCTAAACTAAATGATTTAAACACCTGAATGTGGTTTACATATTGTGCTTACCGCGGTTAAGTAAGAGAATTAGGCCATAAATTATCTAAACCCAGGTAATATTTTATAAATTTCTTAGGGATGTTATGCTTCATTCTGTAAATACTGTGTATTACTGCGTGTACTTTTGGAATAAGCGATTTTTTATTGGTCTACTTGCTTACTTCTATTTTTTTTTATATAGTAAAAAGTACTCTCCCGCTATCAGTTACATTAGAAATACACAAAACAATAAAGAAACTATCAATTTGTGTCTGTTTTGTGTTTGATTTTCTTTCTTAATCGCTGCCCGGGAATCACATGGATTTAAAAGCAGGTTTTCTAATTGCTAGTTCCGGTGTCTGTACTTCGAGTAATCGGAAATTGGCTCAATCAGCTCGAACCTCGGATAATACCGACCCGGATAACTAAGATGCTACTGCATTCATCTTAAAAAATATATGTTAAATATAGAATCATCTTTGCTGATTATTATTCTTCGGTCTCTCTTAACAGTTGTCTGTGGCGATAAGTTCCGAGACATTTGCTTTTGAGAATCTTTAGATAGCTTTCAAAATATTTACTGAGAAGCATTTTTCGATTTTCGAAATATGTGGTCTGCAAGCCTTAAATAAATATTTGTATATTGTACCAATTTTCTAGTAGCATTGTTTTAAATCTCATGGAAATCAGAGCATTATTAATGATACCAATTATTTTTTGCGTATTAAAAAATAAAACAAAAACGACATAAAATAGAAATTAAAACAAACAAATTCCAGTTCTCCGAAAAATCGACAAATGTATTACATAAAGTATTTCAGCAGCCATTGAAAGTAAAAAATTGTATATTAGTTTTCTGAGAATAATTAATTTTTTATATCAAAATTTGAAGGCGTACATAAGTAGACTTTTTCAAGTTAGTTTAGAAACACTATATTCTCGTTACCAATAAAACGAGCTTAGGCGTTATACATTCTCCACGTGGGTTATTAATACTGTGAAGAATATAATGCGTATACAACTTTATTTCAATGGATTTATAATAGTAGTCTGTTTATAATAGAACTTTTAACGGCTTATTTTGTTTATGTCTTATTTTCCTTGCTTTAAATTTACATGCTATTATTCATCAGCTTCCAATGATCACTAAATCCATTTAAATTTCCTGTATATGTATGTACATATTATGTCGTGTATACGCAAACGAAGGCTATTACCAGCTAATGAAGACAAATTTTGAAGAATATTTACTTTTCCGACATCCAGCGATAATAAAATTTATTGATGGATGTTAAAGGCTATCTAGAAGCCGCAAGACTTTGCATTAATATATTGATAATCGCCATATTATTCGATATAAATAAATTACCGCAGATATATAATTCAATTAAAACAGTACCGCGGCTTTGTTTCCATTTCGTATTTTATCATCCACTTCTATAAACACACTTAGAGTTAAATATAAAATTAAAGACCTTCTTTTTTTGTTTATAGGAATATCGCCAAGTTTAAATAGATTTCGAGTGAACAAACTGAGCGATGTAATGGATTGGGAGTTCATCAACAGGACCGTGTTTTCGTACAAGGATACAAACCCAAAACGTCGCGTGCCATCGACCATGACTGAAGGTTTTAATGACATACTGAGAGAGGTAATGGACTATTTTTTTATTGAAGTTCTATATACAAGGTGGCTTCCAAACGAACAGCACTACTCACCGAACAAAAACCATTTTTAGAAACTACGTTTAATAAATTCTATATAAAATCCATATTTTAAGAAGTGGAGACATATATACACTTACAATAAAGGCACTATAAATTCACTTGCTGTAGAACAACACTCTTGATACCCTAGTGTTTCTTTCTATTTTGGCATATTCCTGTAATGTATTTTGCAAGTTGAAAATCTATGTCTACCTAATTTACAGCGGAAAAAAGGTAAGACACCGCGTTGAAATAGTAATTGCAAAGGAATAAAGAAATTCTTTGACTGTATACGAGGGCGACCTGAAATGTTTCCCGAATCGACAAGAAAAACACGGTATTGTCATGGTTTACTTCGCAATAGAAAACGGTCAGAGCTGAGGATCAGTTTATTATAATACCTTCAAAACGAAGTAGGTTTCTAACCACCCCAGATATCTCTCAACAACAATTTTTTCAATAACACCAATTTCTCATACAACAGTTAAGTGGAGACTTCTCGCAGAAAGGCTAAGGGGAATACCCGTGAAAAAGCCACTGCTGAAACGATAAACCAAAAAAAAATAGACTGGAATGAGCCACTCAACACAAGAATTGTACTCTTAAGCAATGGTATAAAATATTATGGACACATGAATCGAAATTCCAAATCTTTGACTCAAAACGTCGATCATTTGTGAAACAGCGGACTGGAGAAAGGGAGAGTGACCAATGTGTGGTTCCTACTGTGAAACATGGTCGAAGTAGTGCAACGGTTTGGGGTTATTTTGGTGGTACAGCTGTAGACGATTTGATAAAAATAGATGGGATCTTGCTTAAGGAGGGTTATCTGAGAGTGTTACAAAAAATGCTATGCCAAGTGAGGAACGAATTTGTAGCCAGAACTTTATCTTGCAAGAAGGTAACTGTACCAACCACTCATCTCGTTTATGTGAAACCTATTTAATGTCTCACGAGGAAGAATAAGTTCATACGTAGCCGTTATTTAATTTGGAGGTGGGCATATTTATGAGAAATCGCTAATATTACTTATTAAATATTATTACAAACCAACTCTGTTTAAGAAAAACATCAATTTTATAGTCGTGCCCGTATACCATATATGGACGGTAGTGTACCTAGATGTAAAAGGGTTTACAGAAGAAATGTTGCTTACGAAATAGAATTTAAACATATGTGGATAAGATGTTTCAATAATTACCATTTTCTGCATCTTAATTTCGTTTCGTTGAGAATAATCATCTTATATACAAACAGATATTATGACCTTAACCTTCTATTGTTTGGAAGCTACACTAATTTAGCGTTCTCCTTATTGTTAGTTTCTAAATACTGTGTTATATTTAGAAAATTATAATTTTAAATTTGTAAACTTGTAAAATTCAAATTCAAAGTCTATCAATTTGTGGCTTGACGTACGTTTTATAAAAATGTAATTTTGGTGACGAAGATGTAGATTGCTGCTGTGAAGTAATGACTGGCAAGACAAAACAAGGGTTTTCTTTTCAGACATCGAAGAACTGTAGATCAATGTATCACCAAATATTTACCCGCCCACATACATGCAAAATACGTAATCAATAGGAAGAAATTGGATCGTATCTACATCAAATAAAAATATGCTCAAACCTGTTGGCAGTTCTGTAATTTGTTATCAAAAGCTTCAGTTTTATCTTATAATAAATCAGATTCCGTTGCTTTAAATTTTATAGATATGTAATTATATCTATTATCTATTTATAGATATAATTACATTAAATATCTTACTCTCTAGCTAATTCAAATTCAAAGTCTATCAATTTGTGGCTTGACGTACGTTTTATAAAAATGTAATTTTGGTGACGAAGATGTAGATTGCTGCTGTAAAGTAATGACAAGACAAAACAAGGGTTTTCTTTTCAGACATCGAAGAACTGTAGATCAATGTATCACCGAATCTTTCTTTAATCTATATTGAGTAGTAGAATTGTTTGAAACTCCCTAGCGCTTATTTTCTTCTACGAGGGGAGGTCCAGAAGTTCGTGGAATGAAAGGGTTTTAAATAAAATAAAGCAATAAATCTATTTTTCCTTTTCAATATAATCATCCTTAAGTACAATACATTTATTAGATCTATGAATTAATTTTTCTAAACCATTATAAAAATATTTTTTATCTTTCGCCTCAAAATGGGCCAAAATTGCCTCCTTTACCTCATTGTCGTCGGAAAACTTTCTTCCACGTAAGTCTTTTTTTAAATTGGGGAACAAAGAAAAATTACTAGGTGCCAGATCTGGACTGTAGGGTGGATGGACTATTGATTGAAAGTCATGCTTGTGCAGAGCAGCCATTGCAACTTTGCTCTTGTGAACCGGCGCATTGTCTTGCAAGAGCAACACACCCTTGGTCAATTTTCCTCGACGTTTTTCCTTGATGGCCTCCCTTAATTTTTCTAATATCGCTGCGTAATATTCTCCAGTTATGCTCCTATCTTTTTCTTTGTAATCAGTAAATAATATCCCCTCACAATCCCAAAAAACAGTAGCCATCAACTTTCCAGGCGATTCTGACACTTTGAATTTCTTTGGCGGTGGTGTCCCTTTTTTATGCCATTGCATGGACTCCTGTTTGGACTCAGGCTCAAAGTGATGAACCCATGTTTCATCTCCGGTAACAATCCGCTCCAAAATCTATTCAAGTTTGTCTCCACACAGCTCCAAAAATTGTTTGGACGCACAGACGCGCTGCTGTTTCTGCAGCGGCGTGAGCATTCTCGGTACCCATCTTGCACTGACTTTTGTCATACCCAGGTGGTCATGTAGGATACGCAAAATGTTGGTATCTGATACTCCAACTAATGCAGATAATTGTTTTTTCTTCAAACGGGCATCTTGCAGTACAAATTTTTGCACTTTTTCAACGATGTCTGATGTGGTGGCCAGATAAATTCCTCAACTGGCCGTCCTGAGCGGGGCTCGTCTTCAATCGACTCCCGACCATGCTACTTATAAACCATTGATTTACTAGGGCACTGTTCCCCATAAACGGCTTCCATTTCATTCAATATGGTTTGAGCGTACTTTCCTTGCTTTGTAAGGAACTTTATCACAGCACGGTGTTCAAGTTCCTCCATAGTTTCAGTTTTCTTCCGGATTGACTTGTTTAGCAGGCAACTATTCGTAAACGACTGACGCTATAAGGCTGCAACTTAACTTATATACTAATCGTGAGTCGCTAGTCAGAATGACACCTAGCGAGTGCCCCTATCTCCACTCCATCCCCTCCATTCCACGAACTTCTGGACCTCCCCTCGTATGTTAGGGACAATAATTCGTCAGCTTCCATTATACACAAATGAATGTGTCTATAAAAGATTTCATTCCAGTATTGTCTTATATTTATGTATTTCATGGTCAATACATGTATTTCCTGGAAACTTGAAGATTAGCTTCAAAAACGTTTTGCAATTAGAATACTCAAAACAATTTCATTAATTATTAAAAACGGCGAGTCACCAGTAATTAGATTCTAAAGATGGCGTTTGTTTCAAACAACAAAAACAAAAACACATTACATCCTGTAATCTTAACTTAAATTATTTTCCATTTGGAATACATTAATGCATTTTATTATGTTCTTTAGGCAATGGAGATTATAAACCAATACTCAAAGCAGAGGGGTCGCGTAATCGACTTCAAAGACGTCTTCTACGCTTATTCCAGGCTGGACCCGGTGAACGGCGTGGATCTCGTTTTAGATCTTTTATTAGTCTATCGCAAATACAGAGGCCATAAAATGACTGTTACTGTTAGACGTCACGCCTACGTTCAACAAACATTTACAGGTACGTTTGTGTGAAAAACGAAAGTAGAATATTCTTCGGTAAGTCTAGAGCTATTTTAGTACCGTCTATATTGATGAAATAAATATCGTAATAAGATTATTTAAAGTTTACGTTGAAACCTGAGATCTTTTGAGTAATATTAAATCAAGGATATTGAAAAGCTGTTCTTATTTTCATTGATGAATCAGAAATTATAAATAGCTGGGTAATTATGAACAACTATAGAGAAGGAATTCTCTTAAGAGGAGTGGAAAGTTTTGGTCGATAATACAGCTATACGTTAAAGAAATTATTGTGCGCCAGCAAAAACAATTAGTAAATATAAGATGAGAAATAAAAGCCTTAGAGCACAGCCACGAGTTTTTGCCTAATAGCGTCTCATTCCAGTATTGTCTTCTATTTATTTATTTTTTTATACAAATTTCTACCATTGTTCGCGGTATAAAAGTAAATCTAAATTTTATCCTAAAAATACGATAAATTTATATTAATTTTTTTATACACAACGGTAAACATTTTCTAGCTATTTTGAAAAACAGTTTTCCTTTTCTGTTAAGTTAATAGCTATTTGTTGTGTGTCTTTTATTGGGCATTTAAATCACTAAGGAATTTATACATATCCTTAGTGTTTAAGTAGTACTCAAACTATATAACTAAAACTTTGAATACACATCATAACTCTTTTATAACAAATCAGAATGCTTATTAAAATTAAAAATAATAGGTTAAATTAAAAAGAATAAGTAAATGAAAGTAACATTGTAAGTAAAAAAAATACAAATCTTTTCTTCACATTCTTGCAAAAGCTTCATCTATTAGAGTTGTTGTTTGGGTTATTTCTATCGTTTGTGGAACTTTCATATTCCGATGTTTCAACAATGTGTCTACTATTGTCTCCAGAGTAGCCAGCCAAAACAATTAGTTCAATTTCTTCTTTACAGTGTTATGTTCTTTATCTAGGATTGCTGCGTTATTTCACGCAATCCTATGGTCTTCTTCCCAAGCATGTTGAGTCAACCATCACTTATCAGTTTCCCCCATCCTTGTGCAAAAAATTGTGCGAATTTCACTAAAAAATAAGGAAAACAAATAGCCAGATAAATCATAATCATAAATCAAATAAATTATGAATCTGGGAAGCAACGAAGCTACTCTGAAGACGACAATAGATATACTGCCGAAACGTCGGAACATGAATGTTCTACAAATGTAAGTATTCCCTACAACAACTCTACTTACCATCCATTGTCAAGAATATGACATCAAGAGCTTAATCTGTGTTCTGTACAAAAATTTTTTGAACATAAAACACATGCCGTCTGTTCCCTTCAATTTTTGTGTCTTTCCGAGAATTCCTCATATAGATGTACGAAGCTTGAGTGGTATTCGTTCACAATTAACTCTCAAATGATCTACAAAATAAAAGTTTTCGTCTTCGGTGTATGTATGTAATAATTTATTTATTACGCCTAAGTCCGGTCCTGGAATGTACCCCTGAATGTCGATCTTTAGTAATCATATCTAGTGTGCTCAAAAAGTTGCCAAGAACTTAATATTTACTTTGAGTATTGCATCTTTTATTTCTTCTTTAAAAAAAATGTATCAATATAAGTACTTTAGGTTATTCTGTACATTATTGGTTTTCAACATTTAATCTCTTCCATAATTCAAATAATAATCAATAACGGCACGTATTAACAAAGTTATTTTCGTTATAGGTATCGAAGTCCGAGAAATTGATGTAAACAACGCTTTTTCCGACGAAGAATCCGAAGATGACAATTTATTTTTGCATCAAAAAATCTTCAAGAAAATCTCCCACATCAGCAAACACTTTCAACTACCGCCCATTTTTGATGCTGATCAGAACGTTACGCATAAAAAAACCATTAATTTTATCTTACCAATAAGCGGGAGACTTGGCATATTTTCACGATTTCTCAGCTTCTATGAAAGGGTCTGCATCAGAGAAAGAGAACTAACAAAATTAATAGTAGTGCTTTACAAAACTACGCCGTCAGAGTTCGAAGAATCCTTGATAATGATTAACGACTTACGCAATAAATATCCATCCAGCGACATTAATATCATAACTATGGAAGAACCGTTTGCTAGAGGGCGCGCCTTACAATCCGGTGCGAATATCCTGCAAGATAATGACTTGATGTTTTTCGTAGATGTAGATATAGCTTTCAATTCTAAAAGTTTGCTTCGGATCAGGCAAAATACGCTTAAAAATTCGACTATTTATTTTCCTATAGTATACAGCTTATACGATCCGAAAATGTTTAGTAAATCATACGATATCGGGGATTATAGAATATTCGATAGAGAGGTGTTATTAAACGAAGACAACGGATCCTGGAGACAATTTGGTTTCGGTATAGTGAGTTTGTACAAAAGTGACTTCGTGAAATTAGGCGGATTTAATACTTCAATTAAAGGATGGGGAATGGAGGACGTAGCTTTTTTCGACGGAGTGGTAAAATCTGATATTCATTTAGTGCGCAGTATAGATCCAGGCCTAGTTCATATTTACCATCCTGCAGCGTGTGTTGGTGATAATTCGGACGCGTTACAACAACAAATGTGTCGCGGTAGTCAAGCAAGTACTTTTGGATCTTTGAAAGACGTACAAAAGTATTATCTACAGACAAAAAATACACGTAGATAGCGAAAATTAATATTTAGACGGTTGTAGATATATATTTTTATGTAAAATAAACCTTTCTGTGATCAAATGAGTGCATTTAATATAAAAAAAACAGACGATTTATTTAAAACTTGAAATATGTTTTATACAACTGTAAAAAACACAGGTGAAATACAGTGATTTTTAAACCAATCAAGATATTAACGTATACATATATACAAGACTAAATAGTTTTGCACGCGAGTGTAAAAAAGATCAATTCATAACCGCAAGTACATTATTAAAACCTGATGCTTTTATTATAAGCTCCATTCTATATCGCACTTTAATTACGAGGGTTTTACATACACTACATGAGAAGTTATTACAGAGTCGCAGTTTGATCAATTTTTAAACAAAACCCAAGGGGAAAATAAGAACTGAAAATGGAAAAAGTTAGAACACATGAAACCTAGTAAAAAAATATTAAATCAATTGAAATCGTTAGATTAGAGTCGGGCACATTAAATTTAATATGTAAAAGTGTTGCTAAAACAAAAGCATTTATTTTCAGAGTTATAAAACAATTTAATCTGATTTTTATACAAATTTCTAGATTTCAGATCAGAAAAAAAATTTCAGTTGTTTTATAAAATTTCAGAAATCTGGCGAAAGAGATGCTAGTAGGTTAAACACTTCAAAGAATTCTGCAGGAAAAGTGTCAAAAGGTTATAAAACTCTATCAATAAAAGGCTTTTTCAAAGTTTTTCCATTTATTGACAATTGGAAACAAGAAGTGAAAATAAGTGGAAAAATGACAAAATGCGGAAAGAAATCAATTTTAGAGACCTTTTCGTCCTAATCATCATTGTACATCAGAACCATTCTTTGAACATCGTGAAGAAACTTCGTCGTTTAATGGAGTTGGTACGGGTGAGTGTCTACTGCATATAGGCAAGGCAAACAAAACAATTATCTTCATCTCCTGAGAATAAATATTTCTTTCATTTTAATAACTTTCCTTTGGCTGACTGCTTTCGCGATCCTTTACAATACCGCCAGCAATGGCAACCTTTTTCCTTTTCAATGAATCTCGCTTTTGCTACTTGTCCTTTAAAAACCCTAAATTTCTTGGTGGCATCAACACGATTCGACTTCACCTTCGATGCTACTTCTTGTAGAGGGCCAATTTTAGTCAGCGCTAATGATAAACTAGACGAACGCACCATTGAAGTCGAGTGTTCAGGGGATGTAATAACAATTCTATTTACAACTACAGCAGACACCTCACTCGCACTTACACCAATTGACAACAATTAATATTTGCTCTTCTGTAAACAAATTCTTCTTTCAAACGCTGCACCTGATGCAATTCCATCGCTGATTTCAACCTCAATGAAATCCGGATCCAAAAAATATCGGAGTTATAAGGATAAATTTTTACACTCTCACAACCAGTCCTGATATTTTTCTGAGTCCGTGCTAAATCTAAAATAGATTTAACAAGATCAAGGAAACATCAAGTGACTGCAATACAGTGGAAAAGATAGAAGCGTCTCACCATTCCCCGCCGCTAAGTTTAGTGCCTCCATAGACAAATGTGATGCCTGATTATTGAGTAAAAGTAGTGTTAGTGAAAATATTGATGCCTATATGTTTTTCGTTTAAAATAGGTAAAATGAAGTCGGCGAGTTTCCTGCTGCAGTAGCAGCTAACGCCATTGTTATCATTGTGTCACGTTCCTGCGACATAATTTGGCCAACTTTTCTTTGTCTTCTCAATGAAATTACCTTGCCGATTTTGATTGGTATAGTAGAAAACCCAGTTTCATCCATATTCCAAATGGGAATTGTGATGTATTTAATAGCATTCACCCATGCCGTGATTAGTTTTTCTCGATCATCAAACTGTGTTACTAAACTTTAAAACTCTCTAAATCATACAACCCAGAAGTCATAAAATTATTTAACCTAGAAATTTAAAAAAACTGTTAAAATTCCCAATTTATACTTTCAAAATATTATGCAAAATCGTTTACACATTACTTTTAAACCGGATTTCGACTGACCACGTTAAAGAAAACATTTTATTGATAACGTTAAAAATGTCGAAGTCTTTTTTTTATTAGTTTGCTAACATTATACCTAGAACAGCTAAATCAGTAACTTCACGAAATGCATATCAAAGCAAAGTTTCTCGCAGGTATAGCAGTAAACTCCACTCACACAAATTTATTAATTAACGGAACTGGCCAGTCAGTAACACGGTTGACAATGAGAGTCCGTGTGTTCTCGAAACGCTGCTTTCCGCTAATTAATAAATTTGTGTGAGTAGAGTTTACTGCTATACCTGTGAATTGTACAACCACACAGTCCTTGCAATCGTTAATTAAAGTTTCTCACTTTACCTCGACAATCAACACCTTAAAAAAATACTTCACAGGTAACGCAGTAAACTCCACACAACACAAGTTAATAATTTATTCGGAATACAGCGTTTCAATAGCATATGGAGTCTCATTATCAACCTAGTTACCGACGAAGTCGAGTTTATTACGATATCTGCAGCCATACAGTCCTTGCAATCGTTGCGATTAAAAAGATAATTCGATAATACATTCTAAAGAAAGTGCGATTTTAGTATTTTTAAAAACTTAATATTTTAACTCTGTCCTATTTTTCGATCTGTAAGTTGCTTGTGTTTCAGCGTGAAAGCTCTCATCTGTTTTTAAACACATTCGCAAATATATCTATTAATGGCTACAAGAAATATTGTTCATGTAGTCATTCTAACGCATAAATTGATACATTTTGAAGCGAGTTGTATTTATGAAGCTGAAGACACACTGCCTAATTATGTAAAATTTATCAAAGGTAGTCTGTACTTTAGAGATCAGATAATATTTGGTGCAAAAACGCTTTTACATTTTTGTCGAATAAACGCGATTTTACTTACTTTTTTCTATTACTTGTTTTAAAATGTATTTTGTATTTGTTTTTAATCTTTAAATATTTACTTTTGTATTTACACTTGGATCTTATATCAATATAATAATCTCTGAGGTACAATATAAATTTACCTACTTAAAAATTCAATATTGTATTTAAAAAATATGAAAATTAATGTTTCCTTTTCAATATGTTACATACTTATTACCTTGTTAATCCCATTAATATGTCAAATTTATTGTTGATCCTTATTAAAAATTAGTTTTCATAATTACGATGCAGTTATATAATTTGTGAGGTTAATTTATATACATACACTTACAATAAAGTTGCATTACTACTATGCCAACAGACACAGTCACTTCGTTTTGACGTTAATACTGGTAATAATGCGCTATTAATTCTTTTGAAAAGTCAATCGTTATGATGTCATTTAGGTGTCATTTTCATCATATTGATTTTCAAATATTTTTTACCCGATTTTTGTTACATCTATGTTTTTATTAATATTATTGATCAATTACTTTAATATTTAAATAGTTAGTTGGCTATTCAATCACTTTTAAATCTTGTGGACAATTTAAGTTGGTAGTTCAAGCAGTGGGGACCATATTCGCACGTGTTGCTCAAAAAAAAACTGTGGATACGACCGTCATTGCCGGAAATAGCAACTTAAATTGTCCGTTAGATTTAAAAATCATGAACTGGCCAACTAACTATTCAAATATTAAAGTAATTGATCAATAAAGCAAAAAATATTAATAAAAACATAGATGTAACAAAAATCGCGTAAAAATACTTGAAAAATAATAATGTAAAAATGGTTGACTAGGTACGTTCAAGTATTTGCTTGTATTGTAAATTTACTTATATTTCTAATAGGAGATATAAGTATAATTGGAGCTTAAAAATATTCTCTATGCTATCTTGAAATATTTTCGTCTGTTTTTTTAATTTTGCTTCACTTAAATTTGACTTTGTTTTGGGCGATGATGTTAATCTAACGGAAAACGTCACAATGTCTGTAAGTTGTGACTTGCCTGTCATAAACTATGTGTTTCTAACGTTAGTTTCAAGATGGTGTGGCGGCGTTTACTAGTTTTTGGTATATTTCATATAACATACTCAGTAAAATACAAATATATATATATAACAGATATAGCGAAAATATCCCCTTATTTGGAATAATCTGCACATTTCTGATATAAATCCTATTTATTTTCACTAAATTAATATAACCTGAATGTAAAAATTACTTACTATTATTTATTGAAGTTTTAATTTCTTTCATATATGTGCAAATTTATATAAAATTTACACAAAGTATTTGTTTACAGATTTATCACAATTCCTTTCATCTGAACGAATTAATAGTACTCGCAGCGTAAATATTCAAAGCTAGTTTATTATATCGACACACACGTATAAGATTAAGCTCACCGATATTTTTAGATAGATTGTTATGTGAAGTAATCATATTTCAGCAAAATGATTACATTTAACTAATATAGGAATGTTTCAACAATATCATATGATAAAAACAGACAAAAACGTTAAATATTTGTAGCAAACAATTTAATATATCATTTTTATCAGATATCGTTACTTATAAAGGCGAAGAATTTAAAATTGGATAATATAAATAAACTATTATTCACTAGCCATATTCTTTTTTTCTTATTTTAAATGCTATAGTAATATATATTTCTTGTTATTCCACTGAATCTACTCTATGCAGCCAAAAAAACGACATATAACATTTATTGTTGTTAACATGTAATAAGGTGTGGCATAGCTTCCAGAAGCAAAACGAATGAAATCTAACACATTTTTTATACATTCCGTATCCGTAAAGGACTTGAAATCTTTTAGTTTAAAAAATATGCTAATGCAAAATTGATAATTTCGATGCTTCATATTACAAAATTCTATTAGTTTGTATATTTTTTATAGCATTTCCTGGTCTACACATTTTTCCAATTCCATATTAATTACAAAAGTATATTCGTATTCTGAATTCCATATTAATTACAGCAGTGCATTTATTTCACATTCCAATTTAAACTAACAATTGCAAATATTCAAATTATTCAACAAGATAATACACAGATATTGCAGTACTCCACCCCACATAAGTTAATAATTTATTCGGAACGCAGCGTTTCAAGAACACGTGAACACTCACCGTCAACCGATTAACCGACTAGTCGGTAACTCGGTGGAGTTTATCGCTACACCTGCGAATTATACAACCATAGACTCCTTGCAATTGTTGTATTCAACAAAATAGGCTGCAGATATTTTAAAGTAGAAAATCTGTAAAAGGATGTTATATAATTTTACAGAAGTGTTTATTCACGGACGCTGTATTTAATGTTAATATGAGCACTACAAAATAACAAACCAAGGTAGAGGATACTATAGAATATGTTATTCAAAACTACACAAATGTAACTGTAATTAAACCAACAGGCTTAAGTAAATACTTCATTGCATTCCTTTATATTTTAAAACAGCATAAATTTATACAAAAATATACTAGTACTGCTACTACTAAGTAATCGTATATATTTAAACAGCAAGCAGTTTGCAGATAAAAATCATTATCACCTATTCACTGAAAATTTTAATACAATATACCAAAAAATGTTCTAGCAAATAGCTAGTTTTCTACATTTGTCTGCCATACAGCTATAAAACTTTATAACTACTTACTTGTAAATGTCTAAAATTTGAGTCTTCCCAGTTTTTCAATAACTATTGAATAATCTAGGATGGAGCTTATAAATTAAAATGAACACTACAGTCAATTTAAATGTGCGAAGTTTAAATATCGCTGTTTCGGTAATTTTATAATAATTGACAAGGTGCCTTTTGTAAACGTTGCCATTTTTGTTCCTATATGTATTAAAATGACATTATCGATTTGTATGTACCATAGTTGTTAAGGTATTAGGATCAAATTGTTGTAAATCATGATGTAACAATAATAATAATACCTGTAATGCTCATTATTTAATTCCGATATAGATAATTTTTCAGCATTATGAACAATTTTAGTAATATATGAATTGTATATTTATACATACACGAAAATATATAAAAATAAAGATATTATATAAGTAAAAAGTTGCTATTATTATTATAAATGTATTGTAATGATATAAATTGTTGTCCTTTATTTACCAATGAATTTCTTCTAAAATTTTACTAGTTCACCTATTGCAGATACTTTTTTCGTCAGTTTGGTGCACGCCGTTATTTAGTATTTTGGTTGATGTTAGAAGTTGGAGGCGAAGTACCGTCAGTACTTTCTCTTTATAAAATTTTAAACACAGATATTCAATCTGTACAGGTTTCTTTCAAAAGTTTTACAGATATCTACTTTGGGTATCCCTTAATAACTAATTATTTACAATTTTTCTTGTTTAAAAAAAAATCCCGTCAACACTTGTTGCAGAGGAGACGTAAACTTTACTATTGCTTATCATATATATCGCTTTTCGTAAACATATTTCTTATATAAATAAATACTTTAAAATTTCATCTTTAAAAGACGTTTAATATACAGTACTCACACATTTCAATTACATTGTATGAATATGCATTATTCCGAAATTGTACTCATAATCTTCGGAATTTCTCGTGCGACAAGAAGATGGCACGACTGGCAGCAATTTCCTTTGTAATGTCACACATATCTAGTAGGTGTGTGTGTAGTGAGTGGTCTACTATACAGGCGAACAAATGCGTTGCCATGGATATAAAACAAAAGAACAGACAGATGAAGATCGGATCCAAAGTGGGACATATTTGCATCTTTTCTCCTGAGAAAGAATAAGTCGTTATTTTTCTCATATAACTCCGTAAATTTATAAATATCTTCGTATTATATCCAATAATAAAGTGTATCAGCTGATACTACATACAAAATTTGGAAGTTCTGGACACTTACGTTGGAAGCCGAAGGCCAGTCCATTCTAAAGGCGAGCCAGTGAGTACGATTTCAAAGGTTATAGACGTCGAATCTTCTTAAGTTCTTCAAAATTAATTCTATCTTTCGAATTAGAATATTTCAAGTTTAGCTAGTCAGGGATTTCCTTAGGTTTTCTGTAAAAACATTTTCTTTTGTAAAAAAGCGGTATATATAGATTTTTTTTATTTTTTAATATATTTGTCTTTTCAACTTTACATTTGGTATTTTAATTTAGAAAACATTTTCACTTAATTCAAAACAAATAAATCAAAATTTTAATTCAAAGAACTCAGTTAAAAAATTTTAACGAGCCTAATATTTTCCAGCAGAGTATACTTCCATTTAAGATGCGGATGATGGAAAAAAAATAATCAACTAAAACAGTACTACTTGACGTGCAATAACAATTCCTTTCAAAGGTGTACTTTTCCTTCACAACTTTTAGCGATGATATAGTAACGTAAAATATTTAAACAGTCTGTATAGAATTTTATTTAAACAGAGTGCATATAGGGATGAAATAAAGCAGTAGATAACCTTTAAACGCTGCATTGTTTTGCGAAGTATTCTCCACGAAGATTAGAACATTTTTGCATGCGCTCGAACCAACTCTCGAAACAGCTATTCTATTCGTTTGTTGGTATGGTCAAAATGGGGCTTTTCAAGGCAGAGACGGTTCTTTCTGGCGACTGGAACCATTGGCCACGCAGTCCGTTCTTAATTTTCAGAAAGGTAAAGAAATCGTTGGGACTTGGTTCCAGACTGTTTGGAGAATAGTCTAACAATTCCATGTTTGCTGAGTTAAAAATTCAGTTGTCTTGCGAGCTGTGTGCGAATTTGCATTGTCTTGGTGGAAGATAATTCGAGGCACCATCTTTTTGAAGACACTTCGAGAACGGATGGTTTTTGTCGGCTTTTCTTCACATTGAAATACCCAAATAGACGTCTGGTGTTTATTTTCTACCTCGTATGAGTAAATGCATCATTAATGATGTTATACATGTTTTCAGAGTTTCCGGCGTTGAAGCGCTCTAGAATTTTTCGACACCAATTCACTTTAGCCGCTTTCTGTTCTTCTGTCAACAGATATTCAAATGCAAACTAATTTTTCATGCAAAATTTTTTCAATTGAGATCTTTGAAATCCCCAATGAGTGATTGCCGTTTTTGGTGTACCTGCTCTTGTCCTGTCGCTAAGACCAATCCATCCACGTTTGAATTCTCCATACCAATGGGAAATTATTGAGTGATGTAGTGCTTCACTGTCGAAAATAGAAACCAACTCGGCGAGGCATTCTTGTTGAGATAACTGCATTCAGAAATGATAAAAAATTATTGCGCGAACATGTTCTCGGTTTAATTCCATCTTTCAACTAGCTTGTCAACTTTGACAGTTACAACACTACACGTATCGCACTGAAACTTTGGATTTGGTTTAATTAAAGATGAAGGGCAAGTTTTAGTACTGATATTTGATTAGTGGCGCCCTCTATACCCCAATATGCAAAACTTAAAAGATATTCCTCGTACGGTCGAAACATTCGAAAGTTAACCAATTAAAATGTATTGCCTTCAATTACATCATAGTACTTATTTGCATCGAATTTTAAAAATAAAAAGAAAGACAAATTTACATTTTTTATTTTAATCGTATGTATACCTTGCGATGTCGGACTATTTATTTCTTATTTTTATCTTCCACAGGTTCCTGTTCTGAGCCAGTTGTTTGGCTTCAATCCATCACATACTTCTCTTTTCCAATGTTCTATACACCTGCTCCTTCCAGGTGTTTCGGGGTCTACCTATTCTGTTTTTGCCCTCTGTTTTGCCTTCAAATATCCTCTTTGTGATTCGATCTTCTTCCATTCTGTGCAGATGTCCAAGCCGTCCCAGTTGTCTCTCTTCTATGAGCACTTCTACTGGTTTGATACCCAGACTATTAGTGATTGTCGTGTTTCTGATTCTGTCTCTTCTAGTTACTCCTTCTATTCTTCTTAGGAATCTCATTTCCATGGCCGTAACTCTGCTTTCGATTCTATTCGTGGTCATCCATGACTCACTACCATATGTTAATGTTGGTCTGACCACTCTTTTATACCCCTCTGTCTTTATTTTTTTTGGTATTTCTTTTTTAAACGAAACGAATTTCTCAATATTCACAAATATACAAATTTACATTTCAGTAAATTTTAACATATTTTACTTTGCAATCAATGAAAGTAGTTCTAAATTATAAGGTACGTTTACTATAGCAAAATTGAATGTGCACGCGTAAAAATAATTTCATTCCACTAAAAATAATTGACAGCACAGCATAACCACTATTGCTACTTTAACGAAGAGTAATAAGTTATTACACTTCATTGTTATTACTAATAACTCAGGAATGGCATTCAGGGGTACATTCCAGGACACAGTAACACAACAAGCACAAGTTGAACATTATGTATGGAATGTACCTATTATATTAATTTGTCCAACTAGTATACGTCAACACGACACAGCTGGCTTCCCCCTCCTCGCTTTCAATAACAATGTTACGATACGCATAAAAGCAGTTGCATCTATCGCAGCCATTGTGGATGACTTTGATGGGCCGATAGTACTTTGTGAAATCATAAGTGGTCTGTGTAATGAGCGGATTTATCGTTTACTTTTGTTCTATTGCTTAATTGCTCCGACGGTTAAGAGATATGTCTACGCTAGAATTCAACGGCATTCAATTCCTATGCAAAATCTGCAATGTGATACTGTTGTGGCAAGTGAAATCCCGCGCAGTAAAACGTGTCTCATCGGTTACACATAAAGCACACATTGCTGGTATTGCTACTGCTTATGAATGGCAAATACCATTTTATTCGGGTCAACTTAAAATGCTAGTAGTCCATGGAATACGATGAATCATCCTGAATTGCATTAACGAGAAACATGGTGAAATTATCTGTCCCCGATGAGCGATAAAATTAAGACTTCAAATAAATAGCAATATTTGTTACTACATTATCGAATATTTTGAATGCAAAATATATGAAACCATATAAACTAAACGAAATTATTTCATATTTTTCCGAATGGACGGTGTAAGCACATTCAGTAAATCGTAAACGACGAGAAAAAACTGTAGTTTTACTGAGTTTCACTTCGATACTAAGATTGCAAAAGTAACTATGTGTAAGCCAATGTAAATGAACCATGAACTAATGATAAATCTTGAAAGCTTTTTGGTTTTATATTAGTGGTATTAACCAGTTATACACACAAGACTTTATAAGTTATTGGTAAAAACATTAACTGTTACAACCGTGAATGTTAGCCGGTTAACTGGCCATCATGATTAACTGAAGCTTACAATTAACTTGTCGTTTCAGTTGACCGTTTAATATTGCTTTTGTATTATGAAATTGTTTATAACCAGCAAGTGAAGATTTCAATTTTCCATAGTACCCGAAATTACATACTAGCTTTCATGTAAGACTAAATTGATATATGTATGCACAGATAATGAAATAAACCTGAATTGGAATCTAAGTACTTCAGATTGTATAAGGTTAGTGCATTCTGCTTCAACTAAGAAGTCATATGCGACTTATCACTAACAAGCAACGATTTTAATGTTGATACAAAAAAGTATGTGCTCCGCTGCAAATAGATTGCAATGCAAGTGAGTGAACATATTTTTTTCTATCTAGTATACTTATAGTCGTAACTGGTCATGGCACTAAACGTCATGATTAACCGGCCATAGGAGTTAATGAGTTACATCAGTTAACTAAGTACAAAGTGAAACGGATGTTTATGTTTTCTAATCTATACCAGCTAACACTTCTTGATTATTTTGTTATTCTACAATTGTATTAACTAATTTAAACTGACTAGTTTCTAAACTATTCGAGACCACCATCTATTAAGCTCTTGAAGAATATAATTTTGTTGCTATTTCAATTAACTGGCTAGAAGTCTACATTCTAGCTAGTTACTTTACAAACCAGCTAAGTTTGGATATTAGCTATGACATACACAAATACTTCAAAGTGTACTTAATGTTATTTTACGTTCTCTGCATTGGTTGATACTGATAATGCCCTTGACCTTAAATGTCATCAATATTCGTAACCAAAACAGATATTAAATTTACTCACCATTTACATTTATCGATGTACCTTAATATTTATATACTTTCATCTCTTCAATTGAAATTGTTGGCTAAATTTAGAAAGACAGCAAAAACTAAATAATTGTATATTTTCCACTCAGAGATACATATAAAAATGTATACAAAGTCACTTAAATGAAAAGAAAAATTAAAGCAATCCATTCTATTAGATAAATCACCTACAAGTCTTCCAAGTCTACTCCTTCCACTTTAGGCACGAGATCATTAGCATTTAGAGAATCTGTCTTGACTTTACCACCAGATATTTTAGGATATTCCAATTTTGACCAGTTATGTGGTTCTGCCTTCTTCATTTTAATTTCAACTTTAGTACCAAGCATATTCACTTGACTTCCTCCCACATCTATTATCTAAAAAACATACATATACTTTTTGTAAAAATATACTATATATACTAAGCCTTACCCCATTCAATTCAACGTCTAAATTAAAAACAGCATCAGCTTCTTGTGGAAATACTAAATTAGTGTATAATCGTATTGGATTTAATTTAATTACGCTTTTTGAAGGACAGTAGTTTTTCGCATAAATTGAAACGAACACATAGGTTCCTGTTTGGTGAAAATCCCATCGACACTTCACTAGCTTTGATTTATCTTCATCTTTCTTCCATATATGCTGACCAGTTTCACAACCAATTTGATTTAAGAATACAGTAAAGTCAGTAGTACGTCGTCGGCAACAAGACCAGAACTTTAGGCCTTCGTGGAAAATGGGAACTCCGGGATGATAAGTACAAATTGTAGTATCAGAAGAAGCTCCTTCATAAGTAGTTCTACACCCTCCATTTTTACAAGAAGTTCCAATTTTAATTTCAGTGGAATTTACATCCAAGTTAGTTTCACTAGGTGATTGGAAATCTCGTTTGACAGATGAAGCTATCTCCGGTTCTATTTTTGTCATTGGAGTATCAAATGGTGGTCGTGTCATTGCTTGCTGAATAGGTTTTATTTCAGTTACTTCTATAACATCTGGAATATTTTGAACGGGTTTCTCTGGTTCAGGAGGTTTTACATTACAATGCTTTGAGACTGTACATCCCTTAATGTTTAAAAATTCAGTAAAGTCAGTACATTTTTTATTGCAACATGACCACCCCTTGTAAGCATCGTGAAAGAATGGTTCGCCCGGATGGTGTCTGCAAGAATCTATGTATATAGGATAAATGCAATAAACTGTATTCTAATTTTCGCATATCTATTCCGTATGTATTCCATGATGAGAAACTTAACCTAACTTACCATCGGTATTTTTATTTGGTTCATACTTTTGCCCACATCCTCTATTATAGCACTGTGCTAATTCCCCGCTCATATTTTGCTTGTAATTATAATTAAATAGTTTATCTGTAGTTTATTAATATAAACGAAAGCGTTCTAATCAAATTGACAACTTTACCACTTATCAACGAAAATTTTCTAGAAGAGAAGTGAATTCGTTAATTGTAGATGTCGGCTGCTGCATATGCACATTTAAATATTGTGGAACAAATTCGATTCGTGACCTTTAATTTATTACTTGCTCTAATAGATGAGTTAATATACACTGCAGTATATTTTTAGTATTTGGTAGTTATATTTAGAGGTTTGCGTCTAACGTCGTTTATAAAGAAATCAAAGATGCAGTTTATTCAAATTTCGTATGAGTATATGAAGCAAATTAAGTTACAACTGCATCTTCAAAGATAGTTTCTTGTTCACTACTTTACTACCATCATAGATAACATTATATCTACTACCATGATATTCAGATACACAGAAATTTTATAGAATTGATTTTGTATTCAGTACGCAAAAAATATATACTGCAGATGGTTATCGAAAGCGACTCATCAATAACAACTTACTCCTCCGCGTTTCAACGTGTCTTTACATAACTATATTTTTGGTTTCACGTTTTTTTTTTTAACGAGGAACATCGGGAGCAATTTATTTTAGTCCTTTGTTTTTGTATTTTTTTAATACCCTAACATTAACCAAAAATTTTGCGTATTATATCAAAATAAAACTGTTAGTTTTCTTGCTTATGTTTCTGAACCAACTATGTAATATATACTGTAGAAAAGAATACTGCAATTTTTAACAAAAGATGCGAAAAGCGTTCATAAACAAAATACCGGAACCCTCAATAATTTCAGACAAATTGAGGTGCAATATATATATATATGTCTATCCAACAAATGGCTTAAATAAGTACGCATGCAAGAATAAGAAATCAAATACACATTCCTGAGAAAATCGAATACAGTTTCTGCGAAAGTCGAATACACATTTGGAGACTAAGAACCGAATACGTATTTGAGAACAAAACGAGTATTATTCGGTAATGAGGAATCCTACCATGTACTAAGCAGTGAAGTAAAAATTTTCACTTTCGTATTTGACTTTTTACGTTATCAGATGTGGTCAATAGTTTCAATCCGAACTTTACAAAAATTATAGCCACTTCGAAAAACTTTTATATCTTCTTTTCACAATGGATTGCAGAAGCAAATAACAAAAAAGTATCTGGTGTAGGAACAATATTCTGTAGAATCTGCGCACTACTATGCTATTTTTTTTTGTTTATAAACTCGTCTATACATTTGACGAAGTTCACTAACAGTATTGCAGAGTTATCCTCAAATGGTATAGAGTAAAATATATATTTTAAAACCACTATGTTTTCATAGAAATAAAGCACAACATATAATTAGTCGCCGGTTTTTTCTTCAAACCAGAGTCATCACCTGTAGCGCTACATAGTAATTTTAATAAAATAATGTAAGTAGCGCTAAGCACTGCTTAAAAGTTGGAAGATAAATAGACTGGCTCATCGTCTAAACCGACTTTCTAACGTTTACTGTAGTACCAAGGAACTAGACTACAGGTAAGGGGTATGTTAAATGTTTACACTTGCCGCCTTAATGCAACAATGTACTATTTATAAGATACTTACTCTCAAACAATATTATCCGCTGGATTTGCTCAGTTAACTACATACAGCATTAAATATGTTTCCACAGTTGTATCAGCGAAGTAAAAATGTTCTGATACACAGAAAAGGGCAGTTGGACATTTACTGACATAATGTTGGTATAATTAAAATAATTTTTGAAATCACGTAACAAAATTGTACATACATGCTTAATGTACTAAAATCTGAATCTTTGTCAATAGCACTTCCGAGCTTTACTACAACACTATCATTTATTTCTGACGTTACTCACAGCGCCTTTTCAAAACCATAGCCTTTATTTGGTAGAGGTGCTTGACGTAATAGAAGACGACCTGTAACCATGTTTCCCAATGTTTAAGAATCGACTGAGATAGTACAGGGATTCCGGGACACTATCTGTGAAATACTTTAATACGGCGAAACACTGCCTTCGTACTTGCAATAAATGCATCGACTTCTGGACATTACCGAATAGTTTCTATCGCATGAATTTTACACGGAACATGTAGCAAAATGCAATATGTCGGCCCGTCAGTAACAAACATTTATACTTGGTTTGTTGAAAGTTGAAATTTTTGTGATGATGTATGTATCTAGTTATTGCTTCGCGATAAAAATTTGCTAATCTTTTACTAGTTAATAACAATGATGAAGTTGATTAGGAGAGTCTGATGTGCGCACTATAACGTTAACAATAGATTTTTTTATATCAGTTGTCTCGTACACGCATAACCACAAGTGTGTATATTCTCACACTCTAATTTCATCTGATTCTCTATTCCTTCGTGGATAGATGATGTGTTGTTACATACGCCTGCAGCGTACTCCGATCTGGCAATTTCCACTTCGGATGTACACTACTGTCCATATGTATGGAGATGACTATAAAAAGTACAGAAATACACAGAAATATTAACACTAATATTTTAACATCCTGTGTTACACATTTGCCTAAATGACAAAAAATATCAATTGAAAAACGTTGAGTCATTATAACATTATGTGGTGAAAGGTATTCACTACCACAAATCGTTAAAAAAGATCAAAAAAAAAACGGAGTGTTTATGACAAAAGAATAGAGAAAATAGATTCGCTTCACAACAGAAAACGGTCGGGCGAAAGAGATATTTCAAAAACACCATTATCCCACACAACGGTTAAGCGGATACTTCTCTCAGCAGAGGTAAGGGGAAGGGTAGCTGTGAAAAAGCTATTGCTGAAACAACAAGATAAGAAAAAGAGACTGGAATGAGTCATTCAGCACAAGGATTGGACAATGGTAAAACGTATTATGGACAATGAATCAAAATTCCAACCTTTCAAAATGTCGATCATTTGCGAAGTGGCCAGCTAGAGAAGGGTTATCTGAGGATCTTACGGGAAAATGCTGTGCCAAGTGAGTAAAGATTATATAACCAAAACATTATCTTCCAAGAAAATAACCATCTGAAACATTCATCGCATTTACGTAGAACTTATTTCGTGTCACTTGAGGAAGAAGGCAAGTTGATATGGATGATTTGTTCTGTTGCTGGTAGAACTCGTGTGGGATAAATTAGACCAAAGAATTCGTCAAAGAGGAGTTAGCAACGCACGAGATCTTACAGGTGATTATCTGGAATCTCTGATTAGAGGAATACGAAGAATATGTGCCATCATAATTCAATCTCGAGATGGACATGGTAACGGGAAATCATTTTCAATTAAAACTTTGTACTACGTTTCGCTTCTTTTTCGTTGTTAAACATTATTTTAATCGCGATATTAAATATCTATTGATAAATATTATTACAAAGCAACTCTACATAATTTAAATATAATAAATAAAAGAAAACGTTAATTTTATAGTCCTCCCCACATATATGGACGGTAGCGTATATAACTGTACGGAAGTTTCGTACATCTCAAATATCATAAGATTTGAATGGAGTCTATCTTCATTTGATTTTAGGACAACCCGTTACTTCTGAGTCATTCGTTTGCTATCCTTGGAACAATTCCTTTTCCTTAAAGGCAGTATAGAAGCTGCAAACAAACTTTGCATATTTAGTTACATCAATAAGATTTGTATCAAACAGCGAATGTTGAGCTTATCATTTAATTTATACTTACAATAAGTAATATATATACAGCATATTGTAAACTATAAATACTTGATTATGACATAATCAATTCACATTAAGTATTAAAAATTATTTAACAATGACCAATCGCCTGTACATTATAACAAATTATACAATCAATAAAGAAACATATAACCATGTTACATAATCGCGTTAACTCCTTTCTGGATTATTTTTTTTAAAATCATTAGCGATCGTTTTTATTATTGACATTTTTTCTTTAAGGCGTTCCTTCGCATTTTCCGCTTCGCTCCCGCCACTTAACATCAGTGTTACGAAATCTGTAAAACGATTAATATTTAACAATCGTATACGAATTGTTCCATAAAAGGTTTGTGCAAAATAATAAATACTTGAAATTGTACGTATTCGAAGGAGATATATTATTGTGCAGGAAGTGTAACGTGAAATTAAACTTTGTCATTCTCTTGATTTGACATTTCTTGTTAAAAATCCCCTGTTCTGTATTTTGATGTTCAAACAATATTTGGAGTATCGATCTTTTGTTATTTACCGTGAATTTAGTTGTTATACTTTCTAATTTTTTTAATGATTATCTTAGACTATTAATCACTTTGTGAATATATTGGTATCATATGGCGTCAAATATAAGTCTAAACACTTTGGACTGTTTCATTGGCATGTGTCTTGGCCTGGGAATGTGCAAAGTCTCTGCACGAAACCGGTAGCCATAATTTAAATAAATTTTAAGGTACTGTGAGATTAGTAAGGTTAGCGAAATCTTTGGCGCGCCAAGTCCAAACTCGCACGCAGGCACGACCGTTACGAAAATTGGATACACAGCAGTGAAACGGAGACAGATTCAACGAAGTCGGTCAATTTTCGTATTGGTCGTGTGTGCGGACGAGTTCGGACCTGGCAAGCCGAAGATTTGGTGAACCCTAGAGATTAGTTCGTTATTAATTTTCCCACGTATAAATAAAATAGAGGCAACATAGTCCTGTTGATACGTTGAAAACGAAATTAATATCGTATACAAAAATGGGACATCCAACAATTTTCTGACACAAATTTAAAAGTAATAAAGATCAACAATTCAACAATTATCAGGGAGAAACATTAAAGAAGAAAAATAAAGCATTTACGAAGAGAATTTTCATAACTTGGAGAAGCAAAGAAATTATCACAGGCAAAGTACAGAACCCTTTGAAAAATTTTCAGTAACAGCTGTTAATAAAGGAACTGAAATAGCCATCGGGGATGTAATATATAGAATGTATCAAAACAAGCATCAGGTTACTCTCAGTTCAATACATAGGAATGTAAAAGATAGCAAAAGCTTTTTTCTTCACTGCGAGTTATTTTAAAAAGGATTGGCTTCTGCTATCGAAAAGATAATCCTTGGGTAGGCCTGATGGAATTACGTAACATTGTATTATCTAGATTTATATTTTTAGAGAAATATGTAAAGAATATGACAATTTGAGTATTTGGGTGAAACATGAATTGTTTAAGATGGTAGTGTGGGCCGATCATGGCAAGACAATACGAAAGACAGCGTGAAAAGTATAAAGCCCGATGGCAAACGATATGTTATTCATCAAAAACTAAAAATCTTGATTACCATGATGAATTGAACCAAGAAGAATTTCTAGCTTGGTTTGAAGAATTATTATTTAATGTAGAAAGGCCATCAATGATTGTTATGGATAACGTACGTTATCACTCATATGCATATCATATGTATATTTAACTTTTGTATTTAAAAATAATTAATCGCAATCAATGAGGATTATTTCATTTTTGTTCTATTTAATCATTAAAATTAAAGAATTAAAATGATAAGCTTACCTCAACAATAAAATATTTGAGTTGCTTCTATATAAAATGTTAATGAAGAAAGTGAAATTATTTTTTAATAAAATTTAATCTAGGAATATATAATTGAGTATATTGCCTGATAAAATGTTAGATACCCAGTTGATGAAGATAGCGGAATTGAAATATTTTTGTATTTTAGCATAACCTTTGAAAATCAGCATCCTAATTCGGATAACATGTAATTCCGTTTATTGGTCTTTGTATATAACCTTTCAAAATGAGCTGTTTATAATTAGGGTACTTTTCGTCAAATGGATCTTTAGACACACGTCATCAGACATACGTATCTTCCCCGTGTAAATATTCGACATCGATATTAAATAAGGATAGTTAGATTAACCAGCGATCTTTACTTATGCCATCAAACAATGATGTGCGTCTAAAGATAAATTTGACAAAGTGTACAATTAGTGTTTACATTTTGATTTGACAACAAGGGATTAACTGACGTCATTCTCGATTGATGACGTGCATTAATTCCTCAAATAATTGGACTATAGAAACTTATTAGCTTCTTTTGAAACATTTTATGAATGACATTAGCAAAATATCCCAACACTATTTATAAAACATTGATATAAATAATGGATGCATCGCAAGGTCACCCGTCTCTTCGTGCATTCGTCTTGTTACGATCCTGGCGCACAGAAAAATTTTCCAACTATGAAAATTTAACAACAGATCATTTATATGTTGCTGCAACCTACTTGATTTGAAACGTACGTTAAACATGTTTCCAACTATCCTTTGAATATTTTGTCTTGTTGTAATCGAAGAAAAGTAGGTACTCGTTAGAAAAATTACCCTGAAGATGTTTTAGTTTAGAAACGCTAGAATAAAAACAAACATATTCACTGAGCACAAAAAATGACCATAATAATGTGCAAATTCTTTTCGAATTTTTCCAAACTCTTAAAATTGTAATCACGAAATGTCCATTCTTCTGATATAAATCAATAGGTTTCCAAAATTAATTCTATGAAAATTGCATAACACTCAATATGAAAAAGAAGCACAAATAAGAAAACGTAGCAAATTATGTTCAATCAATAAATAACATTTGTAAAAATTTAGATTTCACTCTAAGTAAACCACGCATTGCACACACTTACCATGATAAGAAGTCAACTCCTCCGCCTGTTCAGGTGTTAAATATTGTTTCAAAAATGATAATATAGACGAAACATGTCTACCACTTGCATGAAGCATATTTTGTGTAGCGGATACAAATAATACCAAAGAGGTTAAGTGCAAAACAAGAGCAGGATCATCGCATTTATCTAATTGCTCCAACAAGCTATGCTTGTGGTTTAATACTATAATGCGATCCTTTTTCTTATCAATTTTTTTCAAGATCATGCTACATGTAGCTAAAGCTTCATCTATTGAATTTAGAAATTCTTCAACGTTCTGACCAGATAGTGTTTTAACAATTGCTAAAAATTGATTTTTGTATGTTTGTGGAAGATCATTTACAAATTTGAGCCTTTGTTCATGAGTAAAATTCTCGGTTGTTGTATTGATGTTCTCTTCAGCTGCTATATAGTTTAACAGTTCATCTACTATATCTGCACAAAGTGATTTCAAGAGGTACTTATTGAGTTGCGCTTGTGTATCTGATGGCAATAGTTTAATTCCTTTTTCAAACAGTCTGACATCACCAACCAAAGCATTGATTTTATTTTGTAGTTCATTGTGTGTATGCCTGCGATAAGCTGTTCTATCAGAAACTGTTAGTGCATAGACATTTCCGGCTATTTCCAATCCCTTTTCATTTAATATCGGATATAAGTAATTTGTAATAGGATCAATTAAAATGTCTAATCCTTCTTCTTCTAGTTTTTCTTGAATAATGTCAATAATTTCTTCAGGACTTATAATTTCAAGTAGACTTTTCTTTTCAGGACTTTCATCTTCGATCTCAACTTGCGTTTTACCACCTCTATAATGTTTTTTAGTAGATTTTGTTTTTGTCTCTCTCCCTTGTGTGCCTCCACCACTCTTACCGCCAGTTGCTTTCTTTCTTCTTTCTTCACGTTTATCAAACTTCGTCTCTTCAACACTGTCCTCGGTTTTTTGTACCTTCGTGCTTGAAACTTGCAAATCCGTTTGATAATGTTGATATTTTCCATTTTCAACAACTTTGTTAGCATTTTCCTCTAATTTCTTGCTGCAAGCCATAGCTAACGTTTCTAAAAATGCTTTGCTTAAGATATAATTCTCTATCACAACCGTTTCCTTTGCTTTCCTCGTATTGAGAACGATTTCCGTAATCATCTGGATGTCCTTTTCGTTAAACATAGAAGGTAGATTACTTTGCAAATCTAAATACGTTTTGCTATTTATGCATTCATCAATATCAGCTTCTGCACGGTCAAGTGTATTCTTTGATATTACACAGGAGTCCAAAGGAATTGTTTCTTCATTTGTAAAAAGTTTCTTTAAGTAAGTTTTGTAGTCAGATATGCCCAATCTGTTTAAAGCGTCGTATTCTAAGTATCCATTTTGCTTATAAAAATTGTTAACCCATTCGTTCTGAAAAAGATAAGATTCAAGATTATGTCTAACTACTGAATATCACACAAATAAAATGTAAACAAACTAGATTGCAGTTTTCTTTTTTTGAATAGTTATAGCATACAAATTAATATGAAGCTTCCGTTGGTCTTTATAATGATAAATTATAACTTCATTGTAATTACAAATGTTGAAGTTTTTCCAAAAAAATTTCGGTCTCGGTAGGATTTGAACTTTCGCCTTCTCGTTTGCTGGGCGAACGTTTTTACCATCCAGACTACAGGACTTTGTAGAATCAAATCGCTTTTAATACCTACACGTTTATTTTATGTTTTTTACCTCCGTCATTATTTTGTCGTATAAGTTAAGACAATCTATTCATTTGACGATCTTTCTCTAGTAGTGTTGCTGAAAAAGGAAGCAAGATTTTGTGAATGAAAAGATTGTCTTAACTTATACGGCAAAACAATGACGCAGGTAAAAATATAAAATAGACGCCTACGTCCTACGTCATCAAAAAATCAGTGTATCAATTAAATCGGTTCAATCAAATGTTATGGCGCGTACATAAAGTACAATGAGAAGTAAAATGACTAATAACTTTAGAACTGTGGGTCGTTACTAGACGCGGCAATTTGTGACGCAGGGCTCTTCTCTTATGATTCTGACTTTAGAAGTGTGAAGGCATGAATTGTTATTATTATTATTAAAAGCGGAAGAAACCAATTTGAGCAGTAAAAAGAGATTGGCATTATGAAATCGAGTAAAACTGAAATACATTTCTCGTGTAAAGTTCCACCTACAAATACCGACTGTCGATCAGCTATTCGTTCCTTAGGGTGCGGTATTGAATGAGTAATTTTCTAAGATATTACTTTTTACATTATACTCTGCAGTGGTTGAAAACAGTTTTTTTAGTAAATAGCGTGTTGCATAGCGATTCCATTCTGTATATATAACTTTCTACAATTATGTGTTTATAATCATATAAAACAATTTGATTAGATTGTTCGTTAGAATGCTGAGAGTCGCAAGGACTGCGGGTTGCAGGAGCATCTCAAAGAAAAGAATGATTATTCCTGAACATTTTCGTAAAATAATGTTCAATGTTTACAATCACAAGAAGAATCATCTAAGGGGTAAGTGTCTACAAGTTTATATTTCTTTAAAACTTGACATATATTATTATTTTGTAGGCAATATCTTAGATGTTGTTGCTGGGGCAATTCAAATATCTAGAGGTTCAATGATCCAGATTATTCGAGAAGAGCGTGCCACTGAGAATATCACCTAAATTATTCCCAAAAGTCGACAGTGGACACTTGTGAAGAACTTATCGATAGGGTAATTCTCAATTTCCACGTAACTGACAACCAACGACCACCTATGAAATCTGTGTATAACAAAATAAAAGATGATGAATCGATTGGTTTCGTTTGAAAAATATCATCTTTTAGAACACTATTGCATAAAATAGGATTCAGGTTTTCTAACTTGATATACACATGGTATATACTAATTCCATTTTAAACAAATAATCGGAAAATTTTAATGGAAAGAAATGATAGATATTATATAGTATCGTTTTTTTTATATTATTTTAATGAATCTATTACTTTCTATGTATCATAAATGTTAAAATTGTTAATTTCCTGTTGTATCGCATTAGTCTCCTTTTAATTATATACAATCTTAACATTTCTTTATTTTACAGGTCTTTCTGTCCAAAATAAACGACATCACTGTCGACAACAAGAACGAAGAGCATAAAGATATTTTTGACAATCAACAATAGCTTAAAGGTTACTAAAAAAGGTATTCATAATACCGTCAAACAAAATTTAGAAAAAAAATTAGTGCTGACGTAAATTTTCTCACTGATTCATACTCATATGCACACAACAGTACAGCCTAAAATGTAATTATTTTTGTATTAAACTTGTAAATATACTACAGGTACCAATATGTTTAGGGTATTGAAAATATAAATTTAAAATATTATTTATATGTATATAGATATTTTTAGATGCAACCTGTCTTCATGCAATCTACACTATATCCACCAATCCAATCCTGGTCTTAAAAGCCTTATAACCAAGGGGAAAACGATCAGTAATTATTTTCGATAATGCTAGTTATCGCAATGCATTGGCCATTAAGCATCCAATTTCAAACACAAAGAAAACAGAAGTGATGAAATGGCTTGGAGAATTTTGTACAGCCCACAATATAGGAAGACAGAGCTATATAACTTAATTAGACAACATAAATTTGTCCATAATGCATATATAGTAACTGATATCCTTGTAAAAAAGGGCAGTCAGTGCTGTGCTACCCCCATATCGTCCGGAATTAAATCTAATAGAAAATTTGCAAATATTAGCGTAGAAGATTGGATAAATGCTTGTTGACATGTTATGAACATCAAAAAATATATACTGATAGTGGACACATAATGGATAATTACTCCGACTTAATTTATTAATTTAGAAGAGGATACTGATAATGATATCTTCCCATTTTCATCGGATGAAGAAAATAATTAGTTCAGTGACAAAGGAAATGTGAAGCTGATAATTTTCTGCATTTTGACGTTGATTGTAATATTAACAAATTACAAATGTTACTGTTTTCGTACTTATTTAGTACTATTATAAGTAAATAAAAAGTATTTAGTATTTGCATTATTTCTTCCATATAAAATAGATATGATTTTACTGTACGGAACGTAAAACTTTTTACATAATCAACATTCTCATATTTTTGTTATTGGAGTAGAAGTTCTTATTTTATTTATGTAAAAACTGTTAGCAAAGGGACTTAGGATTGAATACAATATACATTTTCTACTTCCAAAATATTTAGTCAATATAAAACAAAATAACCGTTGGAAACAATGCCCCTTTCCATCTTTTTTAGATTTTTATGCTATGACAAGTTAAATGTATAATAGTTTTCAAGGTGATCTCCATGAAATAACTACACATTATAATTATACAATAGATTATAAAATAAAACTAGTGTGAAAGGTATCATTAGTAAGGTTATGTAAATACATATATTTGACATTAAAAATATCTGTCTATCCAATATTTTTAGAACGGTGCATTCTCATGTCACGTGATTCGCGCAGATTGGTTCCTTGCGATTTCAATATATATATATATATATATATATATATATATATATATCGACTCTGTATTGTCATATCTCAGCAGGCATAATATTTTAATAAGAACTTTGCCTAAAAATATTACATCTATTAGGATATAATATACCAACATACATTATGAGATCTGGTACTAAAAACAACTTGATTCTACGAGGTCCCGTGGTATAGATGGTTAAGACATTCACCCGGTAAATGAAAAGTTGGTAATTACAAGGAAACTATAATTTATCAGCTATACCATATAATTTATTTCTTTATAGAAAGCACTAAAATATTGCATAAAAATTGTTTTACTAAATTAATGTTTTTTATTGGGTAATAGCACTTTTTTATTATGAAAGATAATTACCGTTAAAGTATGGGGTAATATTAGTTTAATAAAAATAGACAAACAAATTTCGCATAGCAAATTTTTGCTTTTTATTAAAATAATGTAGTGGAGGAGGTTTTAAATAATGCATTAGATTGGTTCTGTGTATCTGGCTATTATCGATCCTGTTTTTAACGCTGATTGAGACAAAATTAACAAAAATACCTGAATTGCAAAAGAAAATTCAAAATTTTAATATCTATTTAATTGGGGCACAATATTTTTTTAAGTTTCAAATATAATCTAATTTATCATGTAAGATGATATAAATAAGCTATGAACGATAGGAAACCAGAACGGAATTACTTCCATTTTCGTAAAAGAAAGCTTGTTAAGAAAGTTTTTACTAATTTTTGAAGACACCGCATAGTTTAGCTTTTATATCGCAAATTATTATTTTTAAAACTACTCAAGCATTCTGTTTATGCAAATTAATAATGGAAATAGCAGTGATGTAGTTCAATTCAGATCAGCCTGTATACTTCTAGATGTAAATACTAGTAATAAATAAAATTAAATAAAATCACTTGTATAATTACCTGCGACCTTGTATAAATATTTGGTATATACTGAGCAGCAGCAAGTCGATTTGTTAATGTTCCATAAGGACAACATTGATCAAATAACGAAAAGAATAACCTTTCAGATACATCAGCATGACTTAAAATAACTGTAATAGGTGTGGGTTTTGTAAGACCGATTAGGGCGCCTCGTATTTTAGCTTTTGTCCGTGCAATAAATGATTCAGTAAAGACAATTCTTGGATCTTTACGGTCCTGTTTACCAAATATTAACTTTCCTAAATTCTTTTCTACTACTTGCTGTTGTAGAAAATCTGCAGGCAAATCATATTGTAGTGTTAAATCATTTATATTTATTTGCCCTTGTTGCTGCAATTTTTCATTGATTTCTCCTGCAATCTTCGTAATATATGTTGCATCGACTAACTGCCCCAAAACAGAGTGAATATCTTTATGTCCTTTCAGAACTTCATTTAAATGTGCATTTATATGACTTAAATCCACGCCAATAATTTTCGCCAACTCAACCAGATTTACTCTACCACCATTTACGTACAATTCGCCTCTGATATCATTTATTAAATGTGATGGTGTCATATATTCTTTGCCATCGCTTGTAAAAATAAGATCTATCATTTTTCGTTGTACCAACCATGTTACTATTTCAATACAGTTTCGCTCGGAAAGCCTAATGATAAATACAATAATAATTTGCAAGTGTAAATAACTTAATTATAAACTATAATGTACCTCTGAGCTGATGAGCTTAGTTGCACTTTCTGAAAATCAGCTGCTAAACGTTTGATTTCATCCCAATCAGCCATTTTTACAATGTATTACTATCTATTGCTGATATAAATCACAAGATACGCAATAAATATATTTCTAAATATCAAAAATCTTTGTTCTTATATTCAATATACCTGAAAATAAACGACACATATGTTGGCTATTTTGACTAGCAGGTGACGTTTATACTTCGTCGTACATCGGCTACTACATCGAATATACCCGCGTAACCGCGTAATGCAAAGTCATATTAGACAGTAAAAGCATATTCATTTCATGCAAATGTATTTCAATAGTGGAATTGTATTAAGTTTCGTACTTTTTTCGCTTTTTTAACTTGATACCTTCTCTTATTACATGCAAATGCAGATATATTTGTGTACTTATACTTATACAGTGTATAAAGCAAAAAGATTTTAATCAACACAAAAACGCAAATAGGAAAACACCAAATAATTTTACAATTGCCATTAAGTCCATCATAACCTTATTATTTAGATACACCGTATGAAAATATTGCAAAAGTGTTGAATCCACTCATATCATATATTCTTCACTACAATCAAACACAAACAAATGATTTCAAAAGTTTTATAAAAACGCAGAAATACGTTTCCATTGTAAGTAGATTAAAGATCTATGGTACTCCTTTTGTCGGCATACCAGAGGCGTTACCTTACTTCTTTCCACGTCGCAACCAGTGAGAGGAACATATTGAAAATGAGATTTGTGAATGCGGTATTTAAGATCACATTTATTATTCTCATTGTAGACACTTTTTAATATCACAAAATCAGGATGCCGAATAAAAATCGCATCAATTTCTTTACTTAAAGAATCATCAAAATTACCAGAAACATTCTTCAATTTAGTTGATATGTGATTTAAGGTTGTAATTGCTTCTTCCAATTTCAATGTTTGCGTTTCAAAATATTTTATGTTCTTGGGTATGTCGCCAAGATGTTCCTTAATAAACTCTAGATTATTTTAGATTTCTTTCAAGACATTTTTGCATTTAACTATACTTTGTGCGTCTTCATCTAAACCATCTCCAATATTTGCAACTTTTTCCACATTTTCGGAGTAAAAAGAGCAAGTTTCTAACTATGATGGGGCATATGGTTAGAAACCAACCTAGTTATAATAGGTGATGGGGGTAATATAAGTAAAGAATGTTTTTCTCTATAGATAGTAACCCTTGTCGAAGCTTTCGAAAAGATTTTTTAATGTTGCTAATTAATTGATTAATGTTTTGAAACTGTTCTTTGACGAATTATGGAATTCTGTACAAGGCATGGGCAATGCATGTAATATGCAGTATATTTTCATATTTATTTTTTAATAATTTACCAGCTTTTATCATATAAACAGCAGCATCTTCGAATATATCACTAATACTGTTATCAATGACTTCAGCAATCGTATCTGCATTCACTCGTTTACATATTTTGGTCGCTAGCATGTACGGTTTGGTTGACTGATCAGAATGCATGACACTAATAATGACATGAATAAAATGGACTAGAAGTGCATAGCAAAAATAAAGAAATATTTTCTTTCTGAATTAATTATTATGCAAAGTGTTGCCTGCCTAGTACATCCATAGTTTCATCTTCAACAATCCAAAAATAGTTCTCTCTCAAATGTTTTCGAATGTTATTTTTTTACTTTGCCATATATTTTTGGAAGATAACTTTTACATAAAGTCGATTCGTCAGGAATATGTTTTCCTGTATATTTTGCAAGAAATTATCTGTAAATTGGATTTACCAAGCTTTTCAAATGAAATCTTCGCAAAGAAAAATATAAACATTGTCAGCCGATGTTCTGGCGATTTTCAATTCTCAAATTATCTAGCAATCTTGATTTTTTTTCACACATTTCAAAGTAACTGAACATATATTGCAATAAATTTTTCTGTCTATCAATTATTCCCCTGCGAATACTTTGCGTGACTTTGAACGAATACTTGCGAAATAATTACTTTGCGAATATTTTCGTGCCTGAAAACTTTGAGTGCCTGGAAATTTTATCGGATTTTTAGTAATAACTGCTGCTGTTTTGGGATTGATTTGCAAATTTGAAGCTCTTATTAATACCATAATTAAAATAATGAAAACATTGCCTGCAGTATGTTCCCCAAGGATTGGCTCTGGTAGTGGATGCTGGAACATTGCATATGAAACTTTCGAATTTGTTCAGAAGATTAAAGGAGCACTGCTTTTGTTTGAACGATTAATCGATTTGCCTTTGGATAACATTTTTTGCTACAAGATGTAGAGTATGAAGTTTACATATTACATATATTAAGCTACTACACAGTTTTAAGAGAACGGTTTGCAGAAAATATTGTTGCGGTACCATTACATATTAGTATAACAGAAATTTTTGCCAATGTACTTAGGACTACCCTCAAGATCGCTTCGTTGGTGCATTTTTGCAATCTTTTGCCAGCTAATAATAGTGAGAATTATGGTTAATAAGGTTTCAGTGTTCGTATTACAATATTGCTGACAGAGCTTTCTATTATCTAAACCGGATTTAATACTATTTTCAATTTTATTACACACGGAGGCTACATGCTCTTGTAATGTTGATCGAGATGATTTTTTCCGCGTGGAATTATATGTATGCCAGAATTGACAAAATTGTCTTTTAGCAAAAAAAGCAAACTGTAAACACTTTGCATAATAATTAATTCAGAAAGAAAATATTTCTTTATTTTTGCTATGCACTTCTAGTCCATTTTATTCCGGCACAACTAAGGTTTATTGCTAATATTAATATATTAATTTTGTACCATCGTATATATTATAAATTTGTTTACATCTTTAGTAAATCGGCGCCTTCTAGTAACTCTAGTACTAACACAACCTTCTTTTGAAAGTTTGTTATACACGCGCGCGTATGGTATTCAACACGGTCGCGTTCGGTAGATTGCCGACGTGATTTGGCAGCTATAGTACTGCTACTATAAGGAAATTATCGCAATGGATCCATAATATATTTGTTTATGATTCCGCACTGTTGCGACTGACTGTTCCGATGAGTGCACTGGTTGCACGTCTAACGTTCTGAGGTTCGTACAACCATAGAACTATCAGTTATAATGTGTTATATGATAAAATGGGCGCTCGAAAGATGAATACACTTTCTTACTAACGCCTCATATGTTTATTAATAACACTTACAACTGAGGAATTTCACATTAGCAAAGTTTTTTCTTAAATAGTATATTGAATACTACTAAATAATAGATGTCTATTTTTCGATCAAAATTAAATTAATAACGTGCTGGAACTACAACAATGCTGGCATCGTTCGATAACTAGATGAACAATTTGAAGATTAAACAAATTCATTTAGCATGCCTCTCTCTCTTACCCGTATAAACAGACTGCTTTAAATCATTTCATCCACGTAAGTCCGTTAGCTTAAAACTCTGCGATAAAATGAATACATCTAATTTTTCAGTTATTATGAAACGTCTGTAATTTTTCTTTTTTTTAATTTGTTTAAATTACGTTTGTTTTTGTGAAGCATCCAGTATAGAAGAGTGTAGAAATATTTTTTATATTTTTGTCTACCATTTATTTTCATTTCTGTTTCTTTTTTATGGTTATTTAGTAATTTTGTTCAAGTTTACCAAATTAATTTAGACAATTTGATTCCAAGGCCGGTGGAATCAAATTTTCTAAATTATTATTATTTTCGCTTTTTTTACTGTAAATTTTTAGGATCTTTCTAACACATTTTACTACAAACATTTAAATTCAACTATGCATCCTGTTACATCCTGCTAAGTTTGCAGTTTCATTGGATTTAGTGTTCACTTTTTTAAATCTCATTTACAATGCCTTAGAAAAATGTGACCTATAAAAACATTATATTTTAAACTTAATCTTAGTTAGTTCTAAATATTTAAAGTCAAGAAGGCATATCGAAAAGATAAATATGCTGATGTATTAATGAATCAATATTATTTATATTAGGAAACAGGAAGAGCCCAGGAGATATCTAGTACACTTGTATGTACATGCGTTATCTTGTGAGCAAATATGACCTTCGGGAACGAGTGATCATTCCGTTTAAGCCGATTCATACTTTTACACCTACGGTTAAGTACACTAAATTAGTTAAAAATAAATGTACTCATATCTAAAATAATCTACTGCAGCGAGTATCGGTCTATTAACAAAATCTTCGGGTACTATCGTTCGATATCGTCTAGTTACATATTTCGAGCCTCCATTTGACTACTACTGTCGCAGTAGGACAGATCGACGTTCAGGCATAGATTCGCACGTGGTTTGGAGCCGCAAGGATACAAAATTGAAGATCGCCGGTAGTTCTGACTGACTGATGTAATGGTTGCCTTTTGCTAACTTAACAATTGAATTTTAAAGTAACATCACCGCTTTGGAAGGATGAGCGACATTGAAAAGAATGCCGGCGACGCTAATAGTTTTTCATCGACTTTACCAAGAATCCAAAATGGAATTTCTTTGGAAAAGAAGAATTTTCAAGAAAGCCACGAAGTCGTTAACACAAGTCACATAGCTCCTGATGGTGGCACTAGAGCTTGGTTGATCCTGTTATGTTCATTCCTTTGTAACGGTGTAATTTGGGGTGTTATCAATTCCTATAGCGTACTGCAAAATGAATTCTACGAGAATTTACATTCCAAGAACGATACTCAAGCATCGAGCAAAGCTGGTAAGTCTCCTATTTGTTAATTCAAATTTCTACTATAAGTAATTGTGCAGCGCTATGATTTTCTACTTCTAATTTGATTGGGAATTGCGTATGTATGGGTATTGCATAATTTTTATTTTGCTGTAAAATACATGTACTATTTTATAGATATAAATATTCTGATGGTTAAGGGAACGAAACGAATATATATTGCGCCTTTACATTTAAAGTAGTCTAAAGTTCTATCAGAAATGTGTGTTCAAAATTAGTTAATTGCCTTCGAATTATATTTACGATAATAATAAAATAAAGAAAATTATGTAGTTTGCGTGTTAAAAGTTAAAATTGTTTTTTTTTTCGTGTGTAAGAAATAGTGAAATTATCATGCAATTTACGTGTTAACAATTAAAATTATGAGCATTTTATTATTTTGCTAATGTAGTTAATGTAAATCGTGATCAAGAACTAGTTTACCGTAATACAGTAAAATTTTATGCGTGATCATAGCTCTAACATAATACGTTTGGTCTTCCTTTCATACCAAGAGTTACGCTTATATCAAAGTTCTTTTTAAACCAAATAGTAAAACAGTAACGAACTCGAAGTAAAGAAAAGTTTGAGGAAGGATGTTTGAATTCATTTCCCAGAAATTACACCAATTTTTTATTAAATTACATTTAAAGATCCTATCGGAAGAGATAATTTATTATTTAGTGAAGATTTTATTAACGAATTGAACGATTAAGAGTACATTACGTTCTTTGCATATCTATATCTTCGCAAAATAAGGTTTTCGAGTTTTGAAACATAAAAAATTGATAGAAACCGCACGCATGTTGCAGAAGAAAATATCTTAATACAATATTCGTATAGGACATTCATAGAGCAATGCCTACATTATAAACATACAATCTTAGTCTTGATAGTCTAAATATAGTTCCATATGTCAAACGCAATATCACATGCAAGATAAAAAATCCTTGATTTCGTAGCTATTATGTCTTTCTGATAATACGTAGACTATAATAGATTAGTGTGAGTCACTAGGTAGTCTTTGTAAACTTGTAAAATTGCAGCTTTTTTTTCTTTTTCTATATCTCTAAGGATCAAGTAATAATTCAAAGAAACTGATAAAATATTATATACACTACCGTCCATAAGTTTGGAAGCAAGGTGAAACTCTTTTAAAATAATACAACTGATAGGCATATTGTGAAATCATTAATCCCTATTATAAATTATTGCATGCAAATATAAAATACATAATTCGCAAAGTCCAAACATTATTGAATTTCACCCGAATACATTTCATCAATCAGTGCGCAATTGTAACAATTTCGTAAAATACTGAGCGTAAAGATGCCAAAACTCAGACAGTTGACTATACGTAGTCCCATTTGCATTCTTTGCGACGAAGGATATACCGGGAGAGAGTGCTACCGTTAGGGATTTCACCGAAAGGTGGTGCATTACACATTGACCCGGAGAAGAGAGACATGACAAATCTTGATAAAAGACAAAGTGGGGGGTCACAGGTCAATTCTCGATATGAAGATAGATTTATAGTAACGACTTCGAAACGTTCGACGATCGACGTCTAACGGTATCGAATATCGCAGCGCGCGTTAATACACAACGATGAATAAATGTTACTCTACCACTGTCAAGGGGCGATTATTTGCATCAGCCGCAAAAAGTCGTTTTTAAAACGCGTGCATAAAGAAAAACGGTTAATATGAAGCACGCAAACTGGTCACTGGATGGTTGGAACGCAGTTTTATGGATCGACGAAGCTAAATTTCAGTTATTTGGTACGCAACGGAGAGTTTTTGTTCGTCAACCAGGCGAAAGCGCTAGTGAGGACTGCTTAGTGCCGTCCTTCAAACACGGAGGTGGTAGTGTTATGGTTTGGGGTTATTTTACTGGAACAACTATGGGTGGTTTAATAAAAATTAGTTGTACAATGCAAAAAGAAGGGTATTTTCATATTTTGCAAAATCATGTTATTCCGTGTGCAAACCGTCTTGCTGGTGGGCGGTTTATGTTCCAGCAAGACAATGATCCCAAACATATGGCTCGAACCTGTACAAACTGTTTAGAGGAGAAAAGAAAGCAGCAAGAAATGAACTAACATTAATAGTTTAGCCTCCTCAAAGTCCAGATTTATCACCCATAGAGCTCATTGCTTGATCGAAGGGCTAGACAGCGACAACTTTAGAACACCCAACACCTATAGGGATATTTTCAGAATGCATGGCAACAAATTGACGGGAACTGTCTCGAAAAGTTGCTGCAAGGAATGGCTAAATTTTGTGCAGCGGTTATTAAAGCCAATGGTCATATCTATGAAAATAAACTAACGAGATAAATAATGCATAAATATTACGTTTGAATTAATATACTTTTATTTGATGATAGTTACTTATGTTGTATAAATTCATTAATAATCGCAATATAATTTTATTGTTTTTTGTATTTTTGCAAAATCTGTTACTGTTTCCAAACTTGTGGACGGTGGTGTACATGGTGTTTGGTAAACTGATAATGGATATGTTTCCTTTATAAGTGTTTTAATAGTAGTTTGAAATACATCGATTGTGATCATGCATGATAGCTTCCGAAAGTTGTTTTGAATGATCGAGGGAATTCCCAAATAACAATGATTAGTATATAATCTCAGTTTTGGATCATTTATTGTTGATTGATTACTACTTAATACGGGTACCGGTCTTATTGTATTTCTAATACTGTGACCAGGAGAGCTACTGTATTATTCCCGGATTTGATTTATTTTACAAGAAAAGGTAGTTTCTTCCGCTGAGTTCGAGTAAGTCTTTCTCCAATAGTTGATTTAATATGCCCATCATGTTTTCTTTGACTTAATGTTGCATGTTCGAGAATAACATGGTAGACTGTTTCCCCCTCTTAGGTTTGGATATAGATTATTCTTTAAACACCCCAATCTTGTGCAAATGATGTGTTAAACAGTTATTTCGTATTAGTATGCAGCTCACTGCTTTAAGTTGTACTCTATTCAACGCTGCTATGCCAGTTATAACTTAATGTGTAGCTTCTTCATCGCACATTTGCTGCAATTCCGTCAAACCACCTGGCCCAATAAATTTGATGTTGTGCTATCCATACTCTGATTACACTACACACTCCAGTTTACGTTATTCCTATATCAACGAAGGCAATTTCAGAGCCTTCCCCTGTTAGCTAATCTGAGAGATCGTTGGCGATTTTCATCTATTGTAATTGTTTTTTTTTATTTTTGTATTGCCTGCTGCTACTATTTAAGTATACGTGAACTGTTCTAGTCGATATTTCTGAACCACCTGGCATCTACAAAAAGACTTACCCTTTAATCTCGAAGAGGAAATCAACTTGTATGATGGATTATCTCCGATCGTTCTTTCTTCAGGGTGACCATTTCCTGGCTTTCTTTTTTCAGTCAGTGGCAGTGAAAGTGTTGGAGTTTTTGTTTATTTGGAATGGTATGCTCTAAACATTTATGATTTTGGTTTATATTAACTTTTTCTGCGTTAATGTAGTTTAATTTTTGTGTAGATATTACAATATGAATTTCTTTTATTAAAATGAATAATGAATCATTAAAAATGTTA
Source organism: Trypoxylus dichotomus (assembly GCA_023509865.1). Taxonomy (NCBI): domain Eukaryota; kingdom Metazoa; phylum Arthropoda; class Insecta; order Coleoptera; family Scarabaeidae; genus Trypoxylus; species Trypoxylus dichotomus. Next base: position 23,813,390 of record CM042081.1, on the reverse strand, counting down.
AAATTGAGCTGATGTGCAAATCTGTTTTATGGATACTGTATAACATATGATAATAATATTTCGTTATATTTTCCCAGGATTTGAAATATAAATTAACGAAAATCTATAAGCTGCATTTTTAAATTTAAATCGATGGATATAAACAATTTCATATTGCTTTCTTTTTCAACATTTATGTGACCCCCGAAAATAAGAGAGAGTGGTGACGAAACAAACATTGAGATTTATAAGACCCATTGCATTAATATATATTAAAGCGAAAGTAGCTGAAAAAGCGATTTTATCAAGATTAATATCGTTCACCGCATCTTGTTATGTTCCAACGGCACAAGGAAGATCAACTGCAAGAGCTACCTACATGTCCATCACAAAAATAACACAAGCGATGTCTGAAAAAGATGAGGTAACCGGAGTTTTCCTTGATCTATCAAAAGCATTCGACAGGATAGATTTTACTTGAGAAACTGGAGAGAATGGGATTCAGAGGGATAATACATACCTTACTGAAATCTTACTTAACTAACAGAATGCACTGCATGCAAGTAAATACTAATGGACAAAGATATCAGTCACCTTGGCTGTAAAATCAAAACAGTATCTTGCAAAGTTCAATATTAGGAGCATTTCTGTTTACGTTATATATGAACAATCTCCCAGAGGCAAAGCAGCATCTTATTTCTTTGTATGCAGACGACACCTCAATTATTGTTAAGATAAAGAACAATGATACGTTGGAAGGTGAAATTACTGACGTTCTTACGAAAATAAACAATTGGTTCAGTGAAAATAATCTAAAGCTCAATATACACAAAACAAATATAACAAAGTTCACATTAAAAAAAAAGGATAATATATCAATACGTTTTAAAGAGCAACACATAACATCAACTAATAACGTAAAGTTTTCGAGTGTATTACTTGATAGGGCATTATCCTGAAAGGACCACATACATCTGCTTACTAAGAAGCTAGCTGGAATGACATGTGCACTCCGAACGATATCGACCGAAGTTCACGTTGAAGCAGCGTTGTCAGCTTACCATGCATATGTCGGATTACGCTTATCATATGGTATAATCTTCTGGGGAAACTCAGTGGATGCTGATACGATATTCATCATCAATTTTCCATCTGAAGAAAAGGGAGTCATGTAGGAGTGTGTTTAGTGACAACGGACTACTTACCTTCCTTCGTTATACATTTACGAATAAGCGTGTTTCGCGAAAAAACATTTCAATGAATTACTTAGAGAGTACGAAACGAGCCATAAGTATAACACTCTGGAATGCTAAAGAGCGTTTGCCACAAACAAATTATGCACGTGCACATAAGGGTGTAGTGACACAAATATTAAAAATTTATAATAGCACACCTTCTGAATACAAACAGTATAATCTAAATTACTTTAAGAGATGTTTAAAAGAAACACGCATTAATAGATGTTTGTATAGTCCAAATGATCTCTTCTTATCTATGTAAATATTTCATTACTTTTACTTTTTTTTACTTATTACTAAGTTAATTTGGATATACCCATGTTGACGGACGCATTTCATACAATTATATTATGAAATGAAGAGAGATATTATTATAGAGGAATTACTGAATCAACCAAATCTCGACTATCTATTATCGGACCTCTTTAAAACAAAGTAAGAAATGCCCTTTGTAACTCTTAATAACTTGAAGTAAAAGTCGTAAAATTTTAAATTTAATATTAAGTCTAATCTAATTTGTACGAGATTTCGCCATTCCTTATTAATTGTGTCATCTCAAATATACATATGTAGGTATCTTTTCGAATGCAGTAGGGGGTATTGTAAAAACGTAGTAGCGCATAGGCTGTAACTAATATTCCCGATTAAATGTAATTGCCGGTAATTGTATAGCGCACAATGGTATTCATTATGTGGACAAAATCGTAAACAAATCCAATTGTTAGTATGGTTGAATGTAGTTACGCATGCATGTGTACTCTGCACTTCATGATGTGATGTTTTCGGTACCCACACTTATTGAACGATAACAGAAGGCTTCCTGATAGAGCTAATATTTGTCCACTTTACGAACAAACAGAAGCGTATAATAATCCTATGCAAATGTGACCCTAATTACGAGGAATTTTATGCACCTTTAAATAGTAGTATTATCAAGAATATGCGTAGTTCAACGACCATTGCTGATTTGTATCAATATGTAAACACTGTCTTTATTGAATCTATCTCTCTATCACTTTTATTCGTTTAAATTTTGGTATGTTTTATATTTAAGAGTGAACAATAAAACTAGTGGTTACTATATACAATAGTCAAAATAGGTATTGTGTAACCTACAGAATTATGAACGTAATTCTGATCTTACTCGAAAAGAAAGGTTTTTAAATGGAAGTCGCATGTTAAACTAGTCAGTGTATGAAACTTATATGTAACAAGTTAATAGTGTAGTTCCGTAAAGGGCATCGAGTTAGGGATTTGTATGGGTTCTAACGGAAAGCTCACGTTTTCTTGTGTTTCCTTCTTTTTTTAAGAGTTTAGTTTAAGGAACCTAAAAATCGATTTAAAAAGGCCTATCTATCTCTACGTTATGTTTAGTGGTATATGAATCATAATTTACTAAATGTAAGTTGGTACTTGTTGTGTTTGGACTGGCAGTTATCAAAGCAGATAGAAAATACTGATGAGCGGAAAAATTTGATTTGAATATTGGGGAATAATCTGTTGTATAATGTTTACTATCCCATATTTTTTATTTTTGTATACAATTTACATAAATAGTCTAGTATTCTTTTGAAACTCTATTACATTATTGTGAAGTTCTCACAGTCTTTTCTACAGTTCTCATTATAGAAAACGGGGGGAAAGAGGGAAAAAAGGATAAAAACAATAATTTTCTAGTGAATATTATTTAGTATATCATGCAAAGTACATAAAAGTTATAATAAATAAATGAATTAGTTTGGTTTTGAACGTAATTAACTAATTATTACCTCGGAGATTACAAAGTGTTTACCGAACTGGTAGTAAATTACATATATGTATTGTATATAGTAGTTGAAGGTGTTCACACCAGAGCCGCTGTTAAACAGACAGCAGTGGCCAATGTAAATTTCAGGTCTCCTTGTTTCTTATTATTTCGTATTATAGTAGTGTGTTGGTTTTTCAATTGGAAATATTTTTTGCCTAAAATTATATAATTTGAATATCAAAATTTTCCACATCCTTAATTGAAAAGTCCTAGAGCTTTCCTCCCTCATTTAGTCTATGTTACAGAATTACCTTTCTCTTTTTTTGCTGGCATACTGTTTATTTTGCAGATCTATATGTTCTGTAGTCTATTATTTGAAAAATATTTTGTAGTATATAATTTTATTCCCAGGATTATAATCGTTTATTATTTTAGAAATATGTTTTTGTTACTTTATTTGCGTCATTATTTTAATTAATCTTTTACTATTTTGGAATTATTTTTTGTTGCTATTTGCGTGATTATTTCTAATTTATAAATTATTTATTACTTTAGAACTATTTTTATTTGCCTTTCTGTGGTAGTTGCTTTGCATGACTTTACTCACGAATTAGTGCTTTGACGTTTCAAACAATGTAGACTTAATATACCATATTAATTTTATATGTTTCGTATTGACGGATAGGTTTACTTGAATGCATCTAACAAAATCATGTTAATATTAGAGAGCATTATACTAACAGTTCAGTACACCCTTTGTGTAATCTTCGAAGTAATAATCAGTTAACCAAACTAATTCATTTATTTATTGTAACTTTCATGCTATGAGAAATAATAACATTGATTAGAAAATTATTGTTTTTATTGCTTTTGTCCTTTTTTCCCTGTTAATTACTATTATGAGAACCACAGAAAAGAGACTATGAGAATTTCACAATAATATAATACTACTTCAGAACAATACTACATATAGTCTATTTACCTGTATTGTATATAAAAATAAAAAAAATGGGATAGTAAATATAGATTATTAGTATAGATTATTCCCCAATATTCAAATCAAATTTTACCACTCATCAGTATTTTCTATCTGTTTTGGTAACTTTTAGTCCAAACACAATAAGTACTAACTTAAATTTCGTAAACTATGATTCATTTACCACTAAGCATAATGTAGAAATAGCCCTTTTTAAATCGATTTTTAGGTAGTTTACAATAAACTCCTAAAAAAAGGAAGGGCCAATTTAATCACAGCAAAACGTAAGCTTTCCGTTAGAATGCATTAAAATCCCTAACTCGATGGCTCTTATACGGAACTCTTGCACAAATTAGTTTTCTGTTTTGGGGGAAGTCTGTTATCTAGGAAATACCGATTCAAATAATATCTAATACGCATATACCAATCCTTACGTAGAACATCTTTCTAGAAAATGAAAAACTACGAGCATAACGTGCACGACTTATGTATTTCTAATTTTGTTTCATAGTTATTTTCCTACACTTTTTTAATATTCTTTATGAATTCTTCCTTATTGGTACAGTTCTCCAAGGATACCATGTTTTTAAAATATTTCATTTTCTCTTGGATTTAGGTACGGAAAATTTTGCTGGAATTCTTTGAGTTTAGATAATTTTTAATAAATTGCGGTCTATGATGCGGTGCATTATTATGCCTAACTGTATAGATGGATGTTATATTGTTTCCACGATACTTTTCTTCATCACGTTATCTGGATGTCTTCTAACGTATTGAGTACGTTATTAACCCATCTCATTTTTTAATCGCCAAACACAATCTAGAGAAAAGAATCAGAAATTTTCAAAAACTACGTTTGTGAAGTTATGATTTGTAAGAATTTTAATATTTATTTGTTTTTCTGGTCGTCAACAATAAAATTAGCGTACTCTTTGGCACAAACGTAGTGACTTCCTTTTAACCTTTCATTAATTTGTATTACTTTATTACTTTATACATACTGGTCCAGCTGTGCCTAGACAGAAATAATGATAAATTTTAATGCTATAGCATACATACACCGTCCATAAGTTTGCAACCAACGTGAAATTCCTTTAAAATAATATATCTGATATCTGACAGGCATACCTTGAAATCATTAATCCCTATTATAAATTATTGTATGCAAACACAAAATTGTTACACATAATCCCAAAAGTCTAAACATTTATGTATAAATTTTACCCGAATACGTATTATTGCTCTTTTTCCAAAAACACGACTATTGTTTAACGGGGATGGGGCAGGATACCTACAGTAATTACCTTAGATCAAACGGTTTAGTACTATACTTCAGTAATCCTTTAGAGCGTTTAGTAAAGGAATTAGTTTTTTGAAATCAAGTAGACAACGTAGTAATATTTGTACCCTTCGCGACGATATCGTTCGCCTGAGAGACTCTACGGTTAGGGATTTTACCGAAAGGTGTGTATTATACATTGGCCCGAAGAAGAGATACAGGAAAAATGGTGATAGAACAAGAAGTGGGCGGCCACGGGTGACTTTATAGTAACGATTTCGAAACGAGATCGACGTCTAACGGCCCTGGATATAACAAAGCGCATTAATACATAACGACGAACAAATGTTTCTGTTACCATCAAGAGACGATTATTAGCCGCGGGATTAAGGGGATGCAAGAAATGCATTTTTAAAACGCGTACATAAAGACAAACGATTAATATGGGCGAGAGAGCATGCAAACTGGTCACTGCATGATTGGAACGCAGTATTATGGATCGAGTGCAAATTTCATTGGTAAATTTGGAACGGAACGGAGCTTTTGTTTTTTCTATGGCAAACGTTTTAGGAAATTAACTAAAATGAATGGTTTGGCGTCCTCAAAGTCCGAATTTATCCCTCATAGAGTTCTTATGCGATGAATTTGATCGAAGGGCTAGACAGCAACAATCTCAGAATATCCAACACCTATGGGAATATTTACAGAACGCATGAAAACAAATTGACGGGGACGGTCTCGAAGAATTGCTTAAAATTTGTGCAGCGGTTATCAAAGCCAAAGGACAAAAATAAACTTACTAACTAAATAATGCAGAAATAGTATTATGTTTGAATCGATTTTCTTTTATATGAAGACAATCACTCATGTTCTATAAATTCATTAATAATCACAATAAAATTAAACAAATAGACAGTAAGTCTGTAACTTTTTGTAAAATCCGTTGCTGTTTCCAAGCTTTTGGACGGTAGTGTACAAGCTCCTTCCTATTTCGTTGACTTACTGCAGGATTATTGAGAAACTAGTATTTAGTGAGTAAAAATACAATATATGTACTTAAAAATAATTTTATTTGTTTAATATCTTTGGCATCTCTTCCAAAAGAGCAAATAGAAAAAAGAAACGTGAGCAAATCTAAAATTGACAAGTGGTACCACCTTTATTTTTTACAACATCCGAAATTCTACGGAACATCAAGTCTTGACAAAATTCTGATATGAATGAATTCCATATTACCTGAAGTTTTGCTTCAGTTCAAGAATTGTTTCTTAATCTCGTGTCACAGAATTTTGGTTGGAAACAAATCGGGGCTATCAGAAACTCATTTTATAAGTAATATATTGTTTTCTATCCATTTTAAGGTATTTTAGGTGTAACATACTGTGCCATCGTGCTGTCACAGAAAATCTTGTCCTTATATCAAATATTCTTCCATGACCAGTAGAAGCGATCTTTCTGAAAAGTCTGAGTACTTATTTCTATCGTATTTCATTTGTATTATTCCTCATGTTTTGTTTTTTTGCAAATAACTCAACTGCAACTAACTCCAACACACGCTTCTCCCTGGGCTACATTATTCCATTGTATTGCATGGATATTATTAAGGTGTATAATTCTTATGTTCTTTTACCTCATTCTGTTTCTCTTTGTTGCGCCGTTAAAAGTGGTTTTTCTTTGATATAAAACAACGTTGTCACTTTTGAGAGGAGATTTTTTTAATACATGTTTTTATTTCCACCTCATTTTCTTAAAATCAAAAGGAAAATACCTTGTAATTCCAGAACCCTAGTTTATAAAACTCCATGTGACTCGTAGATTTCTAAATTCGGTTTCTAACAGCATCACTCTACAAAGAATTTAATTGAAGGTAACTAGCACCTCAGTTTTTTTTCAGTAATCTTCTCACCAATTCTTATTAGTGTTCTGCATTTGTAATCTTATTTTTTTCTTTCGTGTCTTTACAACGACTGACTCGGTCGTTCCATATCTTCTAACTACATTGCTTATATAAATATATATAAAAATATATTATACATTATACATTATATTTGCCATTTTCGAGTTTGATTTTCTGAAATTGAAAAATCTGATAATCAGTGAACGAAGTTTTCAATTTTTGTCCACTTTTCAGAACACATTTTACAAAAGAAACGGACTAATATGCCAAATAGAGTCCTTGAAAAACTAGTGGAGCGGATGCCTCGGATTGTGAAAGCTGTTCTTCGCGCAAAAGAGTTTATTTGAAGAACGGAATCTTTAAGAAGTCTTTATTCATTTTTCATTAGAATTACTTCTTTTTACTTTAATTGTAATAGCTATTAATAAGATGCAATAAAAATTTTAAGTTTTGGAAAAAATGAGTGAATATTTTCACTTTTTTTTTTTAATTTATTTGCGTGTCCGAACTAATATAAACGGTAGGGTTCAACAGGTTTCAATCAATATACATGATACATATATTTCGCAAACATTTCGTTTTATAATAAAATAGTTTCGATATCTTAACTTTTACTAATATATTTCATATGCCTGGCTAATTGCCAATACAAAATACTAATTTTCACCACATATCTTTTCCTATTAGACTGTAACTCTAAAATTGTTTGTCTGCATTTTTGAAGACAGTTAAAAAATTATTCATAATTTAATTAATTATATAAATATACAGATCACTTTTAACATGTTACTAGTAGATACTGAAAACTAACATAATTTAGATCTCCTTTTATATTGTTATATAAAAATGTTTACTTGGTAGAATATCGCCAATGCGGTGTTATTCCTATATAATAATAAGTACAAGACATAATACGCCGGATATGCGCCTCTAATTCATGTAACATTCTTAATAGACAAAAGTTTTTACGAAGCTATTATTAGCAAATTAAAATGTAAATAAGAGCAGTTAACGTAAATAAAAGTTGAGGAAATAAAATTATACGCCAATAAGCTGTCAAATTTTTTCGTAATTGGATAATACAGGTCCATTATTACTAAAAGACGCCTTGCCTTGCAGTACACAATTCTGTTGACTTTTCGAATATTTGCGCTACCTATTTATATCATGCGTGGAATATTTCATCATTGCTTCGAATTACTTACTCACAGCAAACAGTATGATGCAATAAGACCCATTTTTGAAATCATCTCTTGTAATTGCTTAAATAAGCGAGGGTTAATGGAAGAAATGCTTTAAACTGTAGAGGTAATAAGCTTTGCATTGCGAAAATTGGAAATTATGGTATTGTATTTTCGAGCGATTAATTATAATTCCTTGTATATATATTTTCATATCAAAATTCCTGTAATATTTTATCAGATAAAACCACCTTCTATATCAAATATTAATATACACAGCATTAAACTAATTAAGCACTGTGGATTTGGTGTGAGTATCAAGACAAACATTAAACCGTTACTATTTTAAATGTACATATTTTGTAATTAAAGTTCAATAAGTTTCATATTAACTCTATCAGACATTAGAGAGTGAAAGATCATCCTCTTTTGTTTATATTAGATAGTGCCTCTTAGTAACGTGTATATATATATATCATAAGTAGCACAGAGTCAGTAGGATTGTAAGTCATGGTTAACGGTCATAATAAAACTGGCGCAAAAATTTTTGACTTAATTGATACAACCGCAATTATTCCCAGTCTTTTGTTAACTGTAACTATTGCACAGTCTGTAAATAAAGTTAAATGCATTTGTTATCTTTGTAGAATTATTTCCAAAATTATATATTCAGCTTTGTTTAAGCTTCCTTTAGCAGAAATAGTTTTTATTCGCATTGCGCTACTGCACTACTCAAGTTACGTTTATTGGCGTCAATAAACTCTACATGTGGAATCTTCAAATTTGGACAGGCGCCAGATATATAACATTACAAATGCGTGCGCTGGCAAAGTTTACGAGGGTTGCTTAATAATGTAATGCAAATTACCGCAAATATAGATCGTGTATATCGGTATTTTTTCGTATCAATATGTATATGTACATAATTACGATTTTTATAGCTATATTATTCTTTTGGAAAAATGTGTTTTTTGATGAATTGTGTAAAATAGTTTTATTTATAGTACACATACACAGTCTTAAATGCAATACTGGAATTTCTTCTAAAATCCCGCGTTTTTTGTCTACATTGTACTTGAAAATAAATACTGGGTGTCTCAAAAGTCTCAATTTGTTTTGTTCACTGCACAAACACAATCGTTGATTTGGGAAGTGGGGGGTGTGCCAATCGCTAGTTTTATAAAAACAATAATTCTTTTCTAATCTCTATCATTTGCATAACATGAGTCAAGGACCGTGTACTCAATTCATCAAAAAATGGGTACAGATGTTCGAGACTGCTTCGACAATGGGCAAATATCGGATGGGCAGTGTTTTGTTCGCAAAAAGACAAATGCTTTAAATATTCTCAAAAGTTCAATACATACACCTACAAGAGCTAAAGCCAACTGATGCTGCTCAAAGGCTGAATTTACTTAATGAAATGATTCAACGGTTTCGGTCCTTTAACTAATTTTGTTCTCAAATGAGGCACATTTTCAGCGTAAGGACCACATAAGCAGGCAGAACTGCATGGTATACAGTAGCAGTCCTCACTCTCTGAATGAATTAAAAGAGAATATTCGAAGAAAAATGGCGGGTATCCCGTAGAATATGTACCGAGCAGTTCTCGAAACTTTTGCCTCATGTTTAGAAGAGTGTCAGTGAATGAATACATAATTTTTAAGAAATAATTTCTCATAGGTTGTGTTTTAATAAAAAAATTAAATATTTGTCTATTAAACCTGACCATTATTTTATTATATTCTTTTTATTTTGAAAGTGTCTTTTGGCACACCTTCTAATGACCTACGTTAATGAAATTCAGAGGAGAGATTATTTCACCATTCACAACGATTAAAATAAAATTAGGACATTAAAACAAAAATGATTTTTATCTAAAAGCAAATTATAATGTAAAGAAAACAATACCTTTAGAATAAAAAATCGCATCTCTTATGTACTAATATAAATTTTATTTCGTAAGATATAAGACCCAAACACAATTTTGTGATTTTTTAATTGGCCAGTGACTATTTTTCAAATTCATATTTTATTTTTTTTCGTTACAGCACTCGTTGGGTCGCTGGCAATCAGTGCAACATTCATGATATCCGCTGTAGCTGGAGTCCTGACTGATTTGATTGGTTTAAGAACAACTACCTTCATCGGTGGAGTTCTAACTTGCGGTGGAATGTTCCTATCATCATTTTTCGCGGACAATATAGCTGTTTTATATTTTACCTATGGCATAATGTATGGCATAGGTTGCGCATTAGCTTATACGCCTTCATTAGCTATATTGGGGCATTACTTCAAGAGATATTTGGGAGTAGTAAACGGCATTGTTACTTCCGGTAGTTCAATCTTCACCATGGTAATGCCCTATGTTATTGGATTCTTCTTAGAGGTGGTTTCGTTAGATGGAACGCTAAAACTATTAGCAGCTATTTCGACCATTATTATGTGCTGTGCATTTATTTTTAAACCGTTAGTAAAGAAGTCAACAGAAAAAAAACTTACTATTGCTCAAGCATCTAATTTTGTTTCAATATGGACGAACAAGAAATATTGTTTGTGGGCATTATTAATAGCCATGTCCCTATGTGGCTATTTTGTACCGTACGTACACATGTCCACGTTTGTTCAAAAAAATTTTCCAGAAGGCACAGATGCTAAATTACCAATTTTATGTATTGGTATAACTTCTGGATTAGGAAGACTGATATTTGGGTATATAGCTGACAATCCAAAAGTGAACAGGATATTTTTACAACAGATATCATTCGTGGTTATCGGAGTTTTAACTATGTTATTACCATCAACTACTGGACACTACGGATACCTTATAGCTATAACTTTAGGGATGGGATTGTTTGATGGGTGTTTTATATCGTTGTTAGGACCAATAGCATTTGACCTTTGCGGACACCAATACGCAACTCAAGCCATAGGATTTTTACTGGGTTTGTGTTCTATACCCTTGACTACTGGACCGTACGTAGCAGGAGTTATGTTCGATCAAGTTGGAAACTACGATTTCGCGTTTAGATTGGCTGGAATCCCTCCCATTATTGGCGGTTTAGCTTTGTTTAGTATAAGATGTGTAGGTGCCAGAACCCGAAGAATATACAAGGAGACTGAGAAAATCACAATTCAAGAAGATGAACGCAACAGCGAGAAACTACTGCCTACAGGTAAGTTGCTTGTTAAATGTAGGCACAAATCCGCAGTGAGTAATGGCAGCAATAAACGCTGTTATGATTATAGCGTTTTGTAGAATTTTCGTATATTTTACGTAGAATTGTAAAATCATTTGCTTTTTAAAGTTCCTAGTCTTCTCCAAGCTGTATATACATTTTTGCCTTATATTATATTTTACTGTGTTTGTTATGTACTTACAGAAATCTTAATTCAATAGATTTGACAAAAAATAATAATATATCTTTATCTTTGTAAGTGGATACTCTCTTAATTCAATTGCATATTTATTATTAGTAATTATAATGGTGTACAAAATTGAGAAACACAATACAGGGTGTCCATGAATTGAAATAAAGTATGAAAAATGAAGAAATATAATTTTATTAGACTTAAATCCAAAATATTTTATATATTACAATTTTCTAGGGCTTTTTTTTTAGTTCTGACGTTCACGTCATAACTGATTCAAAATCTTTCAGATTTATCTTGTATATAATTACACCTTCTCAATTTGCATACTTTTTAACTTTATTTCAAAAATAACCTGTATATTGTAATTCTTAAAAATGTTTTTTTTATGGCATTCATATTAATAAACACTGACAAACTGCTCAAGGTAATAAAACTAAGGCTACCAGTTAACATAAATTATTGAAGAAACATTGTACGGAAGAGATAAATTATATTTATTTGTTAATTTTTTTCAATAACATAGATACGCTAGATGCGATGGTGGAATGTCATAGATTTTATGGCTCCTTCGTGGAAGATCCGATAATGCTAAACAAAACAAATTGATTGAGAAATTAATAATATGTAATTTGTTTTTATATATTTATCCCTTGAAAGTAGCGTTTCGCAAATCGTCTCCAGAACGATATATTGATCACTCACCGCAATATCGCAGCATCATGTGCTCAATTGCATTTTATTACTTTGTTCTGTATCTACTTCATGAATATGCATTTTTGTCGATTTCGCGTATCTAATGCACAAACTGAATCCTATATGGCTGCCATCTACTCCATGTGGGCCTATTTAAGTATAAAGGTGTACTGAAAAATTACTCACGCTTATAAAGTAGATTGAAGAAATGGATTTGTCGCCGAGAAGGAAATAATTAATTATAAAATTGCTCGTTTGAGTTAGTAGCTATAACTTGCTACTGCACTTTTATATAGCAGTTTAAAAAAATTGCAACTTTTTGGAGCAGCTTTCTTAACATATCGTATGCATATTAGCAACTGTTTGATAATAGGTTATCTATATGTAATGCAGTAATACCGTGATAGTTCGACGTTGCAAGAAACCGAATCCTTCGGTAATTCGAATAAATTTTTAAAATACATTATGCACATTGTACCTGAATTTTTACGATTTGCTTATTCGAAGTGCACTCTCAACAGTTTGCAGCTTGCATAAAATTGCATCATTCAGAAACGCGAGGTTAGTTGAGTTAGTTCGGTGTTGAATGAAAGTCTGAAATTTTGGACAACTAGATAGTGGTGCAAGAGATGTGTTGGACAATCCACTATTTCAGATATAAAAAAAGTAAGACTAGAATTAGAAGATAAGAAGTGCACTTCGTATCTGCAGTTCGTTAACCACAGCTATGCTACCAACAGAAAAATACTTTAGCGTGCAGAATATCCAGAAATGGAATCTCGATTATGTTCCTAGTTTAGAACTCGACGGTTTCGACATGTTCCAGTTACATATGAAATGTTGGTTACTAAAGTGAGAGTACTGTATCAAGAAATTTACAAAAAAGATAATTTTGTTGCAAGCGGAGGTTGGTTTGGCTAAAATCCAGATTTGGTTTCCGTAAACTAAAAACTAGTGACGAACAATTATTCGGTAATGATAGTGAAGTTCAGCCTTTTTTGGAACCATAAAAAAAACAAAAGCTCTGGCTTTGTATATGCACAACTTTATAATGCAGATGAGGCTACTTTATACTGGAAATTACTAGCGGACAAGCCAATACTTCATTCTGGAGAAAAACGAGCACCTCGACCGAAGACTTTTAAAGAAAGACGAATTTCTTTGGTTTGTACAAACAACAATGTGTCTTACAATTTAAAATCATTGGTCATCACAATGGCAAAGAACCCAGATCATTTAAGAATGTAAATTTATTCGACTACAGGGTTTCTCAAAATTCCTGGATGACTTCAGCGAAATTCAGTGACTGGTTTAAACATTGTTTTGTCATGCAAATCAGAAATTATCTTAAACTACGACAATTACCAGAAAGCCTTTACTTTTAGTAGACAACTCTATTGGACATTCAGATGAACTCGCTAGTGAAGACGGTCAGTTTACCATCGGATTTTTATCACCAAATACAACAGCTTTGATCCAGTCAATGGCCCAGAAATTTAACCAAGTTAGCTTATCGAAAACGGCTTTTAAGTAAAATTTTATCTTGGGATCAAGCAAACCGTACTAGATGTCAAGGAATTTAGCTTGAAAGCTGTCATTTTGTTGTTATCGTATACATACATCCCAAGCAGTTGAAAAATGTTGGCACAAAATCTATACCAAGTGTTTTTTTTTTGTTAAGATAAAAGTATTAAAATGCAAAATAAGCGTTTTAACGATTTCCTCTTTATTTGTAAATGAAATATAGCATAAAAATAATTATTCGGTAATTCAAACTTTTTCATACTTCGAATCAACATTATTATTTGGTACATCAGAAAAGCTCTACAGACAGTAACAGTTTCTTTTGCTATTGATTAGCAATCCACCACTAGAAGCATTTGCAAAATGTTATTTTCAAGAAATTAGTAGATAATATATTTTTAATCAGTTTATTTTATTGATATACTCAATCCTACTATACACGTTTCAATGCCACATCCAGTATATGCATATTTACGGCTTAATCTTATTTGTTTATTACTTTTTTCTCCGAGTTCATTTCAGGGAATACTATTGGTAAGGGTATATAACTGCATACTACTTATATAGAATTAATAATAAATTTACCTCCCACAATTACTTTGAAACAGGTATAACTGCTTCTACTGGAATTATTAAACATTATGCCAATTTTCAACCTCGGAGAAGTTTAGTAGGAATCATCAATATGTAACAATTCATAATTATACCTTGAAAATTATTCAGGATACACTTATGTGCATAAAAATTACCACTTCGCAGTTTTAGGTTTAATAATTTTTTTAGAAAATTTTGGAAATTCATACGATTTAATACGCTTTAACATGAGCCTAAATGAATTAAAATTCCTTTCGTGTTCACAACCGACGTAGAATTAATCATAAGCTCTAGAATCAATGTTCGAGCAGAAGCTATAGCTCGGATTCTTCGTTTTAACTCATCTCCTAAATATTCTGGGCTCAAGTTCAAGCTGCATGCTGGCCATTTCATAACTCGAACACCGGCCTTTTTAATGTAATATCGGATAATTATTATTGTAGTCTGCCTCGCATTCTCTTGCATAACATCTTCAGGCAAAAAATTATGTGACGTATTACATGAAGTGCTAGAATTTCTTTCAAATACTGAGTACCGCTTCCCCCCAAGCGATGAAAACGGTATCGGTTCGTGGCTCTATAGAAATCGCGCCCCAGATCATGCATGAACCATCCCAATAGCCGATCGGCACGTCGCAAACCGCTCTCTGAATTTCTGGTACACTTCTTCTGGTATCGGAACATAAAACGTATCTCTAGTGCTCTATCATCCACCTAAGGCACAGGAACGTTTGACGATGATTCAGTTTTGAACCAGTTGCAGGATTTAGGGATTAGACTTTTTCAGTTAGTTTTCATTTTACTGTTCATTGACTAATATTTACTTCTCTGCCTTCAGAGAGCTACAATTGAACCGCATTAAGTTGCTTGGTTCGTTATAGACTGCTTTCTGACTGTTCCTAGTCTCTATGAAAGGATCTCGCCTGTTGATAACGTTTGTACGCCCTTCAAATCGCTGAGTGCGTCACATTCAGATGTCAGGCTTCCTAACAAAGCCTATTTTAGGTTAAAAGGACTATTTGGGCGATTTTTTCTGGAGTAGTATGCGTTTTATTAATACACTTAGCAATTGATAAAACACTGAAAAACGAATCATGTGCAAATTAGTGTGAAGATAATCACAATCTGTCAAAGATTTGTTAAACTCATGATAAAAACCGCGTAAAGTGAGGACTAGGGACCGGATTATATGCAAAGAAAAACTGGAATAATGCGCACATACATGCATCGCTTTTTGAGAAAATATGCATAAACCTAGGGCATATATGCAAAAGAATTGCGGCAATATGCAAAATTCTTACATAAAATAAATAAGAACAGAAATCTAATCATTAACTTTATTGCACAAAATTTTTTACAACATATTTCTAAACCAATTTATAATAAAATGTTTTTCGAAATTGTGTAAAAGAAAGTTTTGTCTTCTATCATACATATGTTTCGAAATAGAAAAGCTTCTTTCAACATCCACAGATGTAATTGGTGCATTTTTTAACTTTGCAATACATTCTAAACTAAAATTAAAGTCGAAATCGTTTACTGTTTCACTTTCCAAATAGCGTGTTGATCGATTGATCAACACGCTAAAACTAAATATACCTGATTAGGTATTTTTTCTCACAAAACACCTACAGCAACAATTGTCATTTTATATCAAATGTTAAAGAATTTAAAAACAATTGTAAAGCTTTTAGTAAAATTAATCTTACCAGTTTACTGCAGACTCGACAAAATATTTTGTTCGCTATGCTCATTGTATGTACGCACAAAACGTAACACAATTACAGGCTGTTTCGCTCAAAGATACTCAATTAGTGAATAGTTTATTTGGGAATTAATAATAATAAAACGTATTTATCACATCCCTTCTGCAAGGCGAAATTAAACACGTGTAGTTCTTTAGGAAAAAAGTATAAGAGAAACCAACGTAAAAGATTTATCGTTGAGAATTGTCCGTTGTCGATCTATATTAGGAATTACTAGGAATTTTTACTAATAAAAATAAGAAAAAGCCTAAATATGCAATATATGCAACTGATGTAAAAATATGCATAGAATCAGTAATTAATGCAAAAAATAAAATATATGCATTTTGCATATAATCCGATCTCTAGTGATGACCGATCGTTACATTTACCTTCTGTTTTCAAACATATTTTAATACATTGCCAATTTACAGTTTGGGGGACAACTACTTATTTGATTGACTAAAATAGATACTTCAAGAAATAGATAACCGCGCTGGACGGCAATCCGATAAATAGTTAGTAAGCATAAGACTTATCTCGAATTTCATAACGGAAAATTTTAATTTTTACTGTGTTGATGATAAACATGTAAAGTAAAGATGAACCGTGAAATTCATTATTAATTGAGCTAATTTTCGATGGTAATTTCCATTTTTCAAACATTAAAATTGATTACGCAAGCAAATTAAAAATGTATATCTTGTCCAATAATACAATTGAAGGTTCTGTTTCTCCATGCACTGTAGATATAACTATTGCATGCATATTCGAAACAATAACGCAGTTTCTATTGTAATTTGAAAGTATTTACGACTGTCTCTTCTGTTCTTATTAATCACTTGAACTTTTGATTTGAAACAACGTTTACAATCAAGACCAATGAGTCGGTTGCACTGGTATATTGTATATTATATAGAGCAATGTTTAGATATATCAATGCAAAACGCTGTACTGTGGAGTAGTGTTACACTCCCGTTATACTCAAATGTTTTAAAAAAAATGCAAAACATTTGTATCGGTTGAATATTAATAACAAATTTTATTAACCAAACCTGAATCCTAATCACCATGCCACTCAGAATAGGAGTAAATAGACAGGTAGACATATCTTGCTTTAATTGAAAATAAAGCGCAAAAATATATTTACATGAGCTGATTCAAACAAATCTGTACCACTAAATTCCCGTTGTTACATTTCCCGACACAATTTTTGCTAACTTCTATATGAGATTTGTTTTTTTTTTCTTTTGCTAATTTGGATGCGCTGAATCCGAAAATCATATTAGTTTTTGCGTATCACATCAAAATTTGCCACTTAGGATCTGATAAGATATAAACAAAGTATAAAATTTTAATAATTTATTTATTTAAATACAATATTAATCCGGAGGATAGTACAAGTACTTGCTTCATTAATTTTTAAACAATTACAAGAGTATTTGAAAAAAGCACAAACAACCATCGGGGAATAAATTTTCGTTTGCTGCATTTTCTCTGTGTATTTTAGTTTGACAGTCCCTTTGAACACTCCAACAGTAGAGTTTACATGGTTCTTAACTCTTGATAAAATCTCTCGCCCTGTTCATCGCTTACAGCACCTAAATTTTCGGGTAATCTATCAAGAACTATGAAGGAAATGTTACAACCTAGGCGGTGATATTTTTGAAGCATTGATTTCACTAGATCTAGGCTTCTTTTCCAGTTTCGTTCATACAGTTGATGGAATTTGGACCTGTCCTTAAAGTTCGTTCTAAGGTGAAGCCATCAAATACCCTAGCTTTAATTTTTTCGTAACTTAGTTGTGGAAACTTGACATATGTACTTGAAACAGCCCCCTTGTAATTCTAGAGCTTTAACATATTGCTTCATAAGATCCAATTTCGGCAAACAACAAATGCCGTAGAAAAAAAAATTGACGTGATAGGAAAAATGGGTTTCATATTTGGCAATAACATGTCTATATTAGCTAAACCAACTATTAGATCTTAGTTAGTAAAAAAAAAATATTTGTTGGCCAGTGTTATCAATGCTATAGAAAAACAATGTTACAATATTGCTCAATGTGCAGTTACTAAAAAGAGAGCAATTGTATAACGCATACAAAAAATCATACATCCTTAGAAAATAATTTAGTTGTAGTAACTAATAGTTTTTGTTTTATTTTTTATGTTGCATTATTGTTTGTAGTTTAACACTTTAATACCTATATTTTTAAAAATATATTTGGAATACGATAAATACAAAATGCGTTATTTTCGTTTCTTTGTTATGCTTTAATCGAAATTGATCGCTAAACTGACAGCAATACCATCGGTTAGACTATTGTAGTTGGAAGTTTTTGCGTAATACTCATCAGTTCCTTGCTTAGAGTATAAGAAGCCTTCTACATTGATATATTATATAATAATAATTTACTTCATGTTGTACTTGAGAAATGTTTATTAACAAATTATAATTGTACAACTGAATTTTAATTTATATTCAATACTTGGACTATTGCGACACTGGCAAAGATATTCGGGCACTTTTCTTTATTTAACTTTATCCTAATTGATGCTTTTAGCAAAATCTTTTCAAATAGCTCCGGCAATGCGATGTATTTCATGTACAATAAATGTTAAATGTAACATATTAAGAAAACGTTTTTTAAGCTTTCTCTTTTTAACAATGCGGTTGTAGAATCCGAAACAAGTCATAGAACTTCCAAAAATTCTCACCAGCTACATTTCTGACATTGTTAACAATAATCTCGCTAATCTTGTTTACAGCAACACGCAATCTAATTTTTCTGGCTACTAAAGATGATATGGGAGGATTTTCTTTAACGTCTAGTATTTCATATGCGCTTATCCAGTGATAATTTTCTCCTAGTTTCGACTTTTTATTTACTGTGTCATTGAATTGCTTAAGTACATCATATTTTGTAATTGCCGAAGAATAGAGAATATCTCGTTTGGGTGTACTTCCTCAAGCATGCAGATATAAATGGATTTCGTAATTTATTTATTAAGTTCGCAGTCTAAGTATATATATATATATATATAGATGACATCAAAGTAGATTATTGCAGCTGAAGATATCTACTGGCCCAAAGTAGTTACTGCAAAGAATAATTTTAATAAAAGTTTTGTGATAAATTAAAATATCTTTACACTTCACAAACATGTTCAAAAAAATTAAAAATTTGATCTTTTTTATAATGGATTATGGACTTTTTCTTTGTTATTTGGTTAGTTATTGCTAAAAACATCAAAGTTTAATAATTTAGCCCAGATTGTAACATCCAAAAAAATAGAGATTTAAAACCAATTATTCATTAGTAAAGAAAAGAAAAGAGTTAAATAAAACGAAAACCAAACACATTCATTTTTACTTTTTTTCTAGAATCTTTAATTTTTGCGTGGTTATTAATCAACACACTACGTTTCAATTTTATTGCAGTTTCTTAAATTCGTAGTAAATACTTTTAGATCTGTGTATAATGAACAATACAAAAGTCGGAAGAAGTTACATTCCGTTGCTAGTGCCAGGTGGATGATTTGGCGGCCTATCGTTCCATATCAATCAATAGGCTATTGTAACCGGCCAAGTAATATTAAAGTTACTTCCGGCAAACTGATTGAAATTTTGCTCAGTCCGTTTCGATTACAAAAAGGCACTGCCGGAGAGAGAATCTAATTCTGCATATGGCTGCACAGTGCACAGACTATGGTCATATGTTGATCACGTTTTGCGCGACCCTAACTTGCTTATGATTCGTAGCAATATAGATCTTTTGAAATTTTGGTAGCACCATTGTTAAACTAATATAAATATTTCCAGAAGTGAAATTGCATTTGTTTAGAATTTTATATAAAAAACCCGAGAGGCACTTTCTCAAGCCGACCTCAACAATATTTGTGAATGACTACTAAGGAAGCCTCTGATCTATTCAGTTATTTGAGTTTGGCGATTGATTACGTTTATTTTTCCGACTACGAACGCTATACCCTATTTTTTAATTCGGAGGAGTAAAATGAAAAGACCAGTTTTAAAACTAGCTAGAATTTTATATAGAAGTTGTACTTACGTAATTATTATTATAACGGAAATTTAGGGAGAAAAATTAAAATAAATATAAACGTACTCAAAAAAATACACGATCTAAACGTCAATCAGTTGTAACAATATGGCGGCCGGAAATATATCAAATATTGCTAGTGTAATTTTTGCCGAAAACTGGTCAACAGCTAGCCTACTTTTTGCCGCTTCAATTTAAAAACACTCCCCCGAATTAAAAAATATGGCATAATTTCCGTAAATCTAGCAGTTTTGATTGTTATTATTACTGAGATAATAAACAATATCAATATTTCATTTTTCTAATTAAAAACAAAGAATCAATGTACTTATTGCTGTCTGACGCATATCTAAATAGAAATATAAAATTTAAAAGCGTAAAATGTATATATGTAAGTTCCAGTATTATATTTGAATTGTATATAATACTATCTAAACTTTTATCTAAACTTAATCGACAAAATTTCAAGACTGCGGATTGAGACGTGCAACAATAAATGAATAAAATTTTCCGATTGTGACTACGTTATTTACCCTATAGTGACTATTATCTGAAGCGAACTTAGAATGACTATTTTCTTGTGTTCTATATTATTTTTTACATATTAATTTTTTTGTAACTAAGTTAAAGGATGAACGTCAAATCCTGTAAGTCTTTTTGGCTATTAGTGATGTTTACGTACTTAAATTGTGAATATCCGTTGTAATTGTGATGTAGCCAATAAATGCGTGTTATTACTATTAAGTTTATTTAGTTTTTCCCCTATAGCGCGCATATTATTGATTTACAAAAATGTTTAGAAAAGTAAGACTTAACTTCTCTCTCTTACCGTTTACGAGATCCCAATGGTGAGTACACTATCTGGGACATCTGTGCAAACGTTTTGCATTTTTATAAAGGAAACTAATCGCATTATTGATAATAGAATTGCGTAAATAGATTAAAATGTAAAGGCCTTTAGAGCGGTATTGACTATAAACGGAGATTATATATTTTATATACATCCATCGTCTTCGTTGCTTTATTATAAGCTTGTTATTTGTGTCAAATTATTAATTAAATAAGAATCAACCATGACATATGACAAGGAAGAACGATAATTTCATAATTGGCTGTTTAAATGGTTGTTTTGCTCTCCTGACGTACTGTAACTTCTCAGTATGTGATCGACATGTTTGTTAAATAACATGATAAGATGCTCGCTGTATTCTTGGCATTCAAAAGTTTTTATAATAGTGACGATAATGGAATTTTCAAAAAATAGTATATCTATATCTAAAATTAGTACGACACAACATTCTGAGTTAACAGGTCTTTAATTATTCTTCCAACAACGTTAAACATTTGTTAAGGAATATTCACTGTAAGAAAAGTTCATACAGGTATAAAAGCTTCCAACTAAGCAAAAATATGTGGTATAGAAGGTTGTAGAGATACTTCTTGTCATGTATGTAACGTTTTACAGCAGTTCAAAAAATGTTATGAAACACGTTTACAACACAGCTCTTTGTTTGTTTTAAACTCATTTGTAATTTATATGCTAGTAGTTTTTATTACCTTTTTTGATATTAGAACCTTTAAGATTCAATATTTTTGCTTGTGATTCACTTCTTCATTTTTACGTTTAATGTAGTTGATTTCATATCAACATTAATTGTTGCACAATACGTTACACAGCAGTTACGGGTGTTGTGGAGTGTCACGCATTTTTTATTGTTCCGTAATGGGAACCTTTCAATTACTGCTGGCGTTGGGGAGCTAGCGTTGGAAAAAGGAAATAATCACATGGAGCCATGTCTGGACTGTAGGACGAGTGTGGGAGCACTGGAATGTTTTTCTCTGCCAAAACTGACGAATTCCAAATCAAGTCCACGTTTATCTTTTTTGATTCTCGTGGAATAGTCCACAAAGAATTCGTACCGCAAGGCCAGGTAGCGGATCAAACCTTTTATCGCGAAGTGCTTGAACGTTTGCGAGAAGGAATTTTGCTGGCATTGCCAGCTCGTGGATCTTGCATCACGATAATGCTCCCGGTTATAGTTCATGGATGATTAGAGAATTTTTGACAGACAAAAACATTCCAGTATTCCCACACCCGCCGTAGAGTCCAGACATGACTTCCTGTGATTATTTGCCAATGCTTAAGTAGAAATTGAAAGGTTCTCGTTGCGAAAAAGTAAGCAACATCCAAAGAGTCACGACGCAGGTTCTAAGTAGCCTAACGGAACAAGACTTCCAGGATTGTAGCCAGGAACGAAAAAAAACATTTTAAAACTAACCATTCCCATTAATTCTGAGACATACCTAAAAGTCAACAGTGTTATTCTGATAGAGGAACGTTTAAACTAGACAAGCATTTACTTGTTTATTTTAAACGGCATCTTACAAATGTTGTCAATTTTCGAGTAGCTCATGTTGTCCACAAGTTTTGTTCAGGTTATGAAATATCTATCTTCCACTAATTCCAAATAGAAAATAATCATGCTCTTCTTACATATAGTTCAACTCTTAACTCAAATTCTAGCACAGCCATAATATTTAAATGTTGTTATTTGATTTTAAATTATGAATGGCAAAACAAATTTGATTTATAAATCAAATTCATGTTTATTTCATTTGTTATTTTATAAATAAAATGCTAACAGTAAAGAAATCTTTTTTATTAAATTTATTGCAGATATGAAGAAAATTTGTAATATGTGCATTTAAGAGATTTTTATAATTAATCAATATATTTGATATTTTATTGTAGTCATTAATATGCATGCAATTATTTAGTGACGGTACTGTCGTTGAAAATGTACGTTGGTTTTACTGCAGTCGGGGTACAGTAGATAAGTATACTTGCTGTTTTCTTTTTCACCGAACAGCTTATCCAATTTCACCATTGACAATAACCAAATTCTATGTAAGATTTAAGGATCTTGTATATTGGCATATATTTTGAAGCCATTCGATGGACTTGGATACAGTCCCTTTGAACCCATAATCAGCAACATTATTCCTCGTTTGGCTTTATCTTATACATATTGAATTGCTTAGTTTCAATCATACCATTGAAACTTTCTCTTTTAAAATCGATGGAGATTACCAACGGAGAGATTTACTTCATGATAAATGACTTGGTATAACATGTATAAAACCATTCATGTCGAAGTTATATTTTCGATTCAAGTTTATCCATGGTAATATTGTTATTTTAAAGCTTGTCATATGACATTTATGTTCCTTTTGATTAACCCCAAATGCAATCTCATTTACTTTTTGACATAATTAAATAAGTTCCAACTATTTCGGTAAATGAAACAACCGAAGGATACATTTATATTGCAATTGATGCTACATTTACTTTATTGTTGCGGTATTATTTTACCAGGTCATATAACCATAATGTTTTGCATATAAAATATGAAAAACGTTACTATTTATTATACAAGATTTTAATAACCAAACTTTCATGTTTACGATATTGTCATTTCACAGTTCCATTAAATTTCAGCAGTGTAATACAGCCGCCGATCGTAGCGCTACCTACTGCATTCTTAACGTGAATGAAGTATAGAACGAAGAGCTTGGTTGATAATTGTACAGATTAATATATTACCTTCCTTAATTGGAAACTATAACTATGTCTCAGAATTAATGGGAATGGTTAGTTTTAAAATGTTTTTTTTCGCTCCTGGCTACAATCCTGGAAGTCTTGTTCCGTTAGGCTACTTAGAACCTGCGTCGTGACTCTTTGGATGTTGCTTACTTTTTCGCAATGAGAACCTTTCAATTTCTACTTAAGCATTGGAAAATAATCACATGAAGTCATGTCTGGACTCTACGGCGGGTCTGGGAATACTGGAATGTTTTTGTCTGTCAAAAATTCTCTAATCATCCATGAACTATAACCGGGAGCATTATCGTGATGCAAGATCCACGAGCTGGCAATGTCAAGTTGCACACGCAAAATTCCTTCTTGCGAACGTTCAAGCACTTCGCGATAAAAGGTTTGATCCGCTACGTGGCCTTGCGGTACAAATTTTTTGTGGCCAATTCCACGAGAATCAAGAAAGATAAGCGTGGACTTGATTTGGAATTCGTCAGTTAGAGAACTTTTGGCAGAGAAAAACATTCCAGTGCTCCCACATTCGTCCTACAGTCCAGACATGGCTCCATGTGATTATTTCCTTTTTCCAACGCTAGCTCTTCAACGCCAGCAGTAATTGAAAGGTTCCCATTACGGAACAATGCAAATTCTAAACAGCCTAACGGAACAAGATTTCCAGAATTGTTACCAGGAATGGAAAACTCATTACAGACGCTGTGTGCATTCCAAAGAAGCATACTTTGAAGAAGGCAATATTAAATTATAAATATATTCAATTAAACACTTTAAAACTAATTATTCTCATTAATTTCAAGGCATATCTCGTATACATACTTCTTAAAATTTAACTAACTAACAAGTTAGACATCACACCTTTGCTTTAATATTTTAAAACTAAAAAATGTTATTTGTAATATTTTAGTTGCAAATATAAAGTATTTTCAAAAACTAGTTAATAAGCGTATACAATATTATTGATAACGAGTTTCGTAATTCTATTTAGCACCAATTTGTAGATCTTCAGTAAAATGTAAATTTAAACAAACTTTGCAAATCAACAAAAAAAAATTAAAAATGTTAGTCAAATATTAGTATTAGTAATAACAAATATAAACAATAAATATTAGTATTAGTAATAACAACTTTTTAAATAAAGTAATGATGTTGGAATTTAATTTGAAACCAGTTGGTAGTAACTTTAGAGTTAAAAAATAGGCGATTTATACCATCCAACAAAATAATTAATAATAGTTTATCCAACTTCAAAAAACTTTCAAATTATAGGAAAATAAAAAATGCGTGACACTCCACAACACCCGTAACTGCTGTGTAACGTATTGGCAACAATTAATGTTGATATGAAATCAACTACATTAAAGGTAAAAATGAAGAAGTGAATCACAAGCAAAAATATTGAATCTTAAAGGTTCTGATATCGGAAATGGTAACAGAAACTAGTAGCATATAAATTACAAATGAGTTTAAAACAAAGAGCTGTGTTGTAAACGTGTTTCATAACATTTTTTGAACTGCTGTAAAACGTTACATACATGACAAGAACTATCTCTGCAACCTTCTATACCACATATTTTTGCTTAGTTGGAAGCTTTTATACCTGTATGAACTTTTCTTACAGTGAATGTTTCTTAACAAATGTTTAACGTTGTTAGAAGAATAATTAAAGACCTGTTAACTCAGAATGTTGTGTCGTACTAATTTTAGATATAGATATACTATTTTTTGAAAATTCCATTATCGTCACTATTATAAAAACTTTTGAATGCCAAGAATACAGCGAGCATCTTAATAAATAAATATAAAGTATTTTCAAAATCTAGTTAATAAGCGTATACAATATTATTGATAACGAGTTTCGTAATTCTATTTAGCACCAATTTGTAGATCTTTGCAACTTTGTCAATGGTGAAATTAGATAAGCTGTTCGGTGAAAAAGAAAACAGCACTGCAAGTATACTTATCTACTGTACGCCGACTGCAGTAAAACCAACGTACATTTTCAACGACAGTACAGTCACTAAATAATTGCATGTATATTAATGACTACAATAAAATATCAAATATATTGATTAATTATAAAAATCTCTTAAATGCACATATTACAAATTTTCTTCATATCTGCAATAAATTTAATAAAAAAGATTTCTTTACTGTTTGCATTTTATTTACAAAATAACAAATGAAATAAACATGAATTTGATTTATAAATCAAAGGGTAGGTGAACAAATAATTTCAATTTATTTAATTTTCTATTGTTAGTTAAATATCGACGTGTCCATAGCAGAATGTCTTGTTCCATTAGCATACTGTTTCGATTCTTTTTTAACCACTTGAATGCTATTTTTTTTTAATTTTCCATAATGTGTGTGTCAACTAGTGCAATTTGTCATCTGCAGTAATAAACTGCAAAAGATTAATAAGTTGGTTTAAATCGAAGGTCAAAATGTATTATATAGTATGTAATATATGTACTTGTAGGCAATTCATTTCTTAAAATGAATGAACGGACATATCCCCTTATTATAGATTTTTGAGCTTCGTCTAAGTGATGTTGTTTTACGAAGGCGTTTCTTAGGGGGTGAGCAGGGAATTCCTCTTGTATTAACCTCTTTGGCATTACTCTTGTAGTGTTGCAGTCAATTTAACAGACGTTGACTTGCAATTTTCTTGCTTCAGTTTGCAGATATAAATCGTAAGTCATTAGCATCTGCCTACTGCCAATATGCTTCCCTTGAGGATATTTCGATGGTCCTGCAAATCAAAGCTGTAATTTTGTAATGGTAGAGTAAAATTATTTTGTTTGTATAATGAATTGTGTAGTACCTTGATTTATTAAATTATGAGATAAAAGAGCTGTGAAAAGAATTATTTTTGCTGCAATTTGTTTATAAAGATACCATGAAAAACTGCAGGAAACAACAGCAACAAAATCGTAAGTAAATTTGACAACTGACAGAAATTTCATATAAAGAAATTGCATGAATTTCTCCAGTGTGAACATGCCTCGCCCATTAGCCAATGGCAAGCCCGTATTTTAGGGCCTATCTATTCCAAGTCTGCAATCTTAACGTGAATGGAATATAGTTCCACATCCTACACAATTGCATAATACTTGATTGTATTATGTAGTATTATCTCCTTTCAGAAGACACTAACCTACAAAATCCGCCATACTTCATAGCATGACTAAATTCAATCAGATGTGTTTAATATTACAATTAGATTTAAAAATTGAATATCCCTCCCCGAAAATACAATTACAAACATTTTCGTGTTCTTTTATTTACATAGGCCAAATTTTAATTCATTTAGCTTGATTCGCACAGCTTACCTTAAAAATGAATGTTATTTTAGCTTAATATTCTAATTAGTTGCCTTATTTGTCTTTAGAAAGGGCAAAATTTTCAGATAAACTATAAATTAATGTCATTAGTAGCATTTGCGGAACTTTTCCGAAACGTATTCTTTCACAGGCTTTGAATAACATGCTTTTGGCATTTTGAACTTTGTTGGTTGATCGGATCAGGATATTGCTATAATAATTGTTAAAATGTTTGCAAAGTTTTAAAATTCATTAAATCCAAGTATGAAGACTGTGGGATATAACTTGGCTAACTATTACATTTTAAGACGCATTTTAAATATTAACTATAACTGACTTTCATATAAAAACTTATTAAAATGCATCCACATTTCTTAGAATCTAATGCTTCAATTTGTATTTTTCCGAACCTCGTCTGCGAATATTCAAAATATTTTACAGAAACGCGTCATCTCCAAAATTCAATAAGTAAGAGATCTAGCAACTCCGCAGGCCACAAAAGTGGAATTACATTGCTTTCGGTGAAGAAGTTAATAATTCATTGTGTTGTATGAGGTGAAGCATTATCTTGTTGGAATATCCCGTTGGCAATAATCTGCATAGAAGGTATTGCTATGCGTTCCTAGACTTCCCGTATGTGACTGGAAGCCAGTGTTGTGAATTAGTACCAAATGTGACCTGGTAGCAGAACTGATAACACCCTAATTATGCCACTGTATGTCGCAGAAATGTACTTTTTCTTGGCCTTTTCTTCAGCTCTCCGATGTACCTTTATCCTCCTGTCACGTTGTCATAAAGAAAACCGGGATTCATCACTAAACATTATCGAATCTCATTCTTTCGCCATTGTCGCCTTTCCCTGCATCATGCTAATCTAACACGTCTATGCTCGGGTATTAAGGCCAATCATAACTACGGCAGATAATTACGGAACCCCATACGCACTACCTGTTTATTACCGGCTGAAATCTTCTTGAAGGTTGGTTCTTCTAGGTGCGCCTGAACCTGGTCTATGTACCTTTCAACCTATAGATTTCATTACCGTAATATAACGGAATGACTATGATTTATTCCGCGGCCAATTTACCAAAAAGATACACCGCCTTTATGGAATCCACTACCATTAATTGTTTATAACGTGCACGTTGTCATCTGCGAGGCATCGCTCACGATATCTTGAAGCATGCATTTTACGCGTGTGATTACAGTACGTATTTCCGGAAGAACACGTGCGGAACAGCCGACTTTCGTTCCAGAAAATTAACAAGTTGACGTCATGTGATATAACATCGTTTAAGGAAACCTTCAGAAATGTATTTGTAGAGTTTCAAGGAAGTATTGAAACAGTAAGAAATATAACAGACTGCCGCCGAACATAAAAGTTGTACTATTAAGTGCGTTCCTGCGTTAGGTGTTTGTCTATTGTTTTTCGGATGCAGAGTTCTACCTAGAAATTAAACATCCAACATTAATAAGTACAAAATAAATTATTCGACGGAAAGGATCGTGGAATTTATTTAGTGCACGTGTATTTAGGCTTTAGTCAAGATTAGGTTAGACAATAAGTAATATTACGTTCAAACTTCAGAAAAATAAAAAAAGTCTAGTTGGAGCTAGCCTATAACTGAATTTCGCTTTGAGGTTCTTCTAGGTACAGTAGTACAGTGTTTTGGATTATTTTTAGTTTTAATCACTGTAAAATATCTGTCTGCAAAAAAATTGATAAAGTGTGGGTTGTCCGTAGAACTTTACTGCATTTACTACAAGTTAGCTAAAAAATCTACGTTGGTCTAGCCTTATGTAAATATATATATGTAGATATACATGATAATTTAATTTTCTCGGTATTACAAACACTAAATTTAATTAGCTTGTCCAAATCTTACCGGGAACCGTGTATATTTCATAAACATAATCAAATTAAATTTTACGTAATATCAGGGAAATTAAATTATCATTAAACATGTCCGGAAGTTACTTTAAAATAATTTAGCCCAGCTGATCTTTGACAACTAATAGAGTATAGAAACATGCCCCTTTAAATGTCAAATACTGCTTTCAGTATGCTTCTACTAACTGCGAGTAGAAAAAGCATACTCCTGTTGCTCTTTGACAAATAAACACCACGTAAGACGCACATATAAACCAATAAAAAAACGTTTAAATCGGTAATTGAGAAATGAGCACAATTACCATGTAGGTTTTATCGTATATATGTCTTGTTTTAATTTCTTTTAATATTTAGTTGCATTGCATAACTAACATTCCAAATCCATGTGAAATACATAAAGGTTCAAGTACTAGGGTATAGAAGGTGACGAAATAATTAGTTAAATTTGTGAGTGCCTTCATACTATACAAAATGTGTTACTTAAAATAAGTAATTTGCTAACGTTTCTGTACAATAAATACTGTATTTTAATTGTCTTTTTTTATTGTAATAATGCACTATGTATGTACTAAAAAGAACATATGTCGTGGTTTTAGTATTCAAGATTTCTGATTTTATTGCCGAAATATGACTAATACTAATTTTTCTCTAGGGTGTTTAGAGGTAATGTATGTATGTGGGTATGGCTATCTCTTTTTGTGTGAAAGCTTCATCAGTACTTAAGATATCAAGTTTCGATATCACCGAATTAAATTAGGCAAAAATGGACGTGTCACGCAACGCATATATAATGTTCAATGTGCTTTTATCTGTATCATTCCGTGTAAACTATTGATGTGTACCATTGAATCTTGAAAATCTTACAATTGTAGTTGCCATCTTTATAATCGAGAGTTGTAAATTAATGCTCACGTTGTAGATATTACTGTAAACGATAATAATATAGACTGTAGTTTAATATTTTAGAAACGTAGCTTCCGCTTTTATTTATTGTAGTGTGTAGCGCATTAAGACTTTTACGCTAATTTAGTTTGTGGAATTCACGATGTAGCTAGCAATAATATGCTATAGAAGCTAATCTCACCTTCCTCTTCATTTTCCAGAATCACAAGAAGGTCATCATTCAAGGGAAGTCACCTCATCTCTGTAACATCATATTATCAAGTAGCTATTCGGAATAATTACGCAAAATATTGTTAAAACGGGCCCGCTGAAAGCTTTTACACATATTGTGCTAGCTTTATCGTCCCTTTTTATATATAATTTTGCTGTATTGTTTACCAATAATCTGCCTTTTTACATTTTTTACGTTTTATCGTCATGACAATTTTTTTTTTAATTGAACGAGCCATGTGTTCCTAGAGTTTTTTTCAAATTATAATTTTATTAAGCCAAAGATATTCACGTACTGCATTTATTTAATTTCTTCGACTTTTATTTTGAGAAAAGCTCTACTTTATAAGTTAATGAATTTATTGATTGAACAATGGCATGTGACGTTTTATCTATTTATGTACTTTTCATCTGATCGTAGCAATCTCCGCGATTATATTATACAACGTTTGCTATTTAATTATTTTTACGTATCTAAATATGCCTTAGGGAAATATCTGGGATACTTTGTTACTCACTAGTATATTTAGATGTAAAAATAAGTTATGTATTATACTATACGTCTGTAATAACTTATAATTTAGAAATATTTTAGTACGCTAATCAACAATTTTTATTGCACACACGAAATGTTCCCTAAAATTACCATCCTAGACAAATGCTCATTACCATACTTCGAAATTTATTTTTATAAATATGAACGAATTATCTATGCTTACATTTAGGTGATTTAATTATCCCTCCATGAGGCATACGTACATAATTTGACATATCATTGTTAAAAGATGTATAAAATTGTTAAATTATATTGTAGAAATATAACTATTTTAATACGTGTTGTTTTTTATCTTTTCAATAATTTGGAATCTTATTTTTTACTGTGGCGGTTTGTAACCAGCTAATTTTGCCATTTGCCGCAATCCCAATCTCCAAGAGCTTCTATCCCTAAAACCATCTTCCCTCAGTTGTCTCTTCTCCACAGCTTCTTTGATTTCTTTTTCCTAACTCCTTGCTATTCCCTCTTTTCCCTTGGACAAACCGGATTATTACAATCGCGTCAATACTATGTTAGCGTCGGGACCGTACAGAGAATTAAAGAAAAACCCCCTGCCGTCAATGATTAGAATCACTAAGGATACTATAAAGGACAACTTAATCAATAATAACCTGAAATTTAAAATAACAAGTTCAAACCCTACCATTCCAAAAATTCACAAACCAGGTAATTCCATGTGATCTATAACATCCGGCATTGATTTCCCAACATACAAATTGTCCAAATGAGTAGTGAATGAATACAAGAACTTGCCCCACAAAGTAGATAACCTAAGTGTAGAAAACTCCTTAGATTTTGTAAATAAAATTGAATTAAAAGATGGGGAAATCCTTGTATCATTCGACGTTTGTTCGCTTTTCTCAAGCGTATCAATTCCAGAAACTGGAGTATTTGGTTAAATTTTTGAAATTAAATAACGTAGATGATGTCAAAACCGCGGAATATAAAAGGTTAACAAAATCATGTATGTCACAAAATTGTTTTCAAATAGGCGGAAAATGGTTCGAACAGGTGGAAGGCACGGCGATGGGTAATATCTCCATTTATTGCGAACCTTTTCATGAACAAATTTAAAACGAACTTGAAAAAAGAAACCAAATATTTTCCGAGAATTTGGCTTAGGTACGTAGATGGTATTTTCGAGGTGTTTGATACCAATAAAGGGAACATACAATATTTTCTGGCAGAACTTAACTCAAAATTCACTACGATCAAGTTTACTATTGATGAAGAAGTGAACAATCGGCTTCCGTCTCTAGATACTCTAGTGATACGTAATAACAATAAATTAGAAATAGACATCTAGAGAAAAGAAACTAATTCCAACAGATTCATCACGGCTGATTCGCACCATTGCGAACAACAAAGAATGTCCGCGATTAGTTTTCTGGTCAACAGATTCCTTAGATTTCCGCTAAGCAAGAGCAGGTACGAAAAATAATTAAAATATATCAAAGATGTAGCGAGGTACAATGGTTTCTCTTCTACGGATGTCGACCGTATCTTAAGGAAGGTCCAATACAAACAACACATCAGAAATTCGACGACCTTGACATCAACAAGCACCGGTAATAACAAATTTATAATTCTTCCTTTTCACCCAACAGTAAAAGGGTTAAGTAAAATTTTCTGACAATTAAATATGAACATGTCTTTTGTATCAAAAAAACAACTTAAAGAATCTCTTAGGCAATCCCAAAGATAAACCGGAGATGATGAATAGGTCTGGAATTTACCAAATCGCATGCAATGATTGTGATAAAGTTTATATTGGACAAACAAAAAGGAATATCGAAACGAGGGTCAAAGAACATATTAGACACTATCGTTTCGACAAACGAGAATTATCAAGCGTAGCAGAGCATATGGTAAAATTCGGACATAAAATTGATATAAAAAGCTTAAATTTCTTAAAAACGTAAACTCGTGTAGAGAATTAGACGCGTACGAAACGATATTTATAAAAAGGAACGGAAACTTATTATAACACAGAACCACCCCCAATTGCACACTCGAGTCTGATTGATTTATTACCATAGGCTCTGTTAAAGAAACGGTTCGCTCTCGTTCCTTCCTTTCCCGAAAATAAACATACCAGATATTAGATCACCTAGTAGATTGTAAATAATCATGTTTTAGAAATTTTAGCGCCTATGTAGAAAATAATCTGCATGTGCGATAGTTTTTTACATTCAGTCGATAACACGGTTGACAATGAGAGTCCACATGCTCTCGAAACGCTGCATTCCGCATAATTAATAAATTTGTGTGAGTGGAGTTTACTGCTATACCTGTGAATTTTTTTACAGCACATTTTACGTAAATTCTACTCATCATTATTTTAACTCGTTTATCTCAAACCATATTTTTACTCATATAAATCAGAAGTAAACATAAAAATTCAATTTCCTGAGTCACCACCAAATTGTGGACGAGAATATAAGTTGATATATTTACAGATTTTGTGACGATATTGATCCTCCAAATTATAAATCGAGATGTAATCATATAATTAAGTTAAGGATGTAACGCCCTCACCTCTAAGTTTTACTACTTCAATTCTTATCACTAATTCAACAAATTCTATAACATTGGTCTCCACAGATTCATTTACAAACAAATTTGTCTATTTTTAAAGTAGTGCCACTACCCAGATAATATTTTGAAAATAGATTTATCACCAAACTTGAACCACCAAATTGGAACTAATATAAACACTCATATTTAGTCTCGGCAAAATTGGGCAAGTTACAATGTAGTGTAGAGAACAACGTGGAGGGGCAAAGCGGCCGTATCAAGGCGAGTGTTCTGTAATGTTTACGTACTCGCATCATTTATGATTGTGACCTTCATGAGTACGCATAGGCGATGCGGACACAGGAATGGTTACATATAAAATAGTGATAAAAAATATATTATATAACGTGCTGAAGAGCTTACTGTTTTACGCCCTGTGACATTTACATTTTGGTACTCATAAAAGATATTCAAAATAACAAGGTACATGGAAAAGTATATATTACACATAACGTATGTATGAAGTCCTACAGTACTTCATAATAACCTATACTTGGTTGAGAGAATTTTGCCAACATATACTTAATTGGAATTCTAATATCAATTCCTCCAACCGGAATTTCATCATTATTTTTATAATCATCTTCATAATCTTCTATATCATCTTTTCTTCTTCTGATGAATGAATTAAGAAAAATGTACCAGCATAATTAATTGACTCTTCAATAATATCAGCACGAGCTTTTTCTTTGAACACTCTTAATTTAACAGATATTCTATTTATAATTTCTTCAATATAATTTTTTTTTGATGATTTAATCCTTTGTCAGTTAGATTACTGATTGATAAATATAAATTTACCTGATCCAGTTGTAAACATGTGTTTATACCAAAATGAAGTTATTGACGCAGATGATTTAAGAGAAATTTCAAATGAGTCAGTACATTGTTGTAAAGCATTTAATAAAGAAAATAACTCTTCTTTTGATAATAACGACATTTATATCTAAAAAATAGTTACACCTCAAAGTATTATTAAATCAATATATGTAATTCGTGATGGAACCGTGACTGTTGATTCTCCATATAAAATTATTTTCACCTCTAATATATTTTTTTAATAGATTACATTTCAATTTCAAATAATCATAATTTAAGTTTAATATTAATTTTTTAATAATTTTATTATCAATTGTTTTCAAATGATTCATGGCTTTATTATTATATATAAATTTAAAAAATAAATTTGGACTTAAAATCATTACTTGTATTTATTAATTAAAGGTAATATTGATCTTTTAAGTTCAACTTGTTCTTCTGGAATTGAATTGTAAATATCAATTAATTTATCAAGAGCACAATTTTTTTTGTTGTGAATATTTTTTTTTATTTTTTGAATAAAATCAGGAGGCTTTGTCAAATCAAATTTTATATTTCTTTAATATTGGAAATACATATA
The DNA here is from genome assembly GCA_023509865.1 of Trypoxylus dichotomus. NCBI lineage: Eukaryota > Metazoa > Arthropoda > Insecta > Coleoptera > Scarabaeidae > Trypoxylus > Trypoxylus dichotomus. The sequence goes on along the minus strand of CM042081.1, from coordinate 23,778,628 downwards.
TAGTCTGATATTACTCCCTCTTCAATAATTATTTCTTTTGGTTTATTATAAAACGGTTCAAATAATTCTTTGTAATTATTTTCATTATTTATAAAACTTGAATCAATCATTTACTCCGGTGAAATTATAACCATATGGAGCAGTATTAATATTATCTTTTATCATCATATGGTGACAGTGCAGTTTTAGTTGTTTTTTCAGTACACAATTTTAAATCCTTAGATACAATATTATAAATTTCTTCTGTTGCTACTTCATTATTAAATAAATAGCCTTTGTACATTTGAAATATTAATTTTTTTATTCCCTTACGCACATTTTCCTTTTGGTATTACTTCATTTGTTACGTTCTCCTGGTTTAAAAAACAGCGCCGCTGTAGCCTGCTCGTAAATTCCTGAATTACTTGACCAATACTTACTTGTAGAGTATGTTCGCTTATTTACTAGGTGAAAGGTTGTACAGTGAAACTCAATGCGCATGCGCAAAAAATATATTTAAAAAATAAAATGTGTACACCGTTTCCACTCTTGCCTATGTACAGTTACGATGTACGTAAGATATATATATATATATTTGCAATAATTGCAGTTACTTGAGCTCTCTTATACATGTAATGTACACTAGCATGTGTATATGTATGTTTTTCTTTGGTACCAATATAAAGTACCGCTTCAGCATGTACGTTGCAAAGCTATGTTTTAATTGTGTTTAAATGTTAAATTCTTATATGTTTCCGCAGAAGCTTTGTTAGAGGCATGTACTAATGCCTCTAACATAGGGGAACCAACCCTATTTACTTCTAAAATATATAAGCGCACCTCGGTGCTATGCTTATTTATATGTCCCTTTCCGAAACCCTAATACATTTCCTTTTTTTAAATTTGCCAAGGGACTTGGCCCTGTATCATTGGCTTGCATTTGTACTTGAACCAAATACGTTCGTTATTTACACATTTATAGGGGAACCCACCCCATCTCTTAGAGCTTGAACGCCTGGTCGAGGGCGACAGTAGCGATAATAGCCGATCTTAAAACAAAAGTAATGTGACAATTACCCAGGCATTCTCGTTTGAAATAATACGCTATGTGCAATCTTTAGCTCTCTGCTACTGCGCCCCAAAGAAGGGAAAAAGCCAGTAGCCAGCAAATGTGCGAAATGCGCACCGACAAGGAAAACGGAGTGATAAAGCCGACATTACATATAGAAAAATGGTCCGTGAAACTCGCCCGCTACGACAAACAACTAAATGAAAAAAATGTTTAAGTGCCGATACGACGAAGGACCGAACAAACGTACAAACGACAACGGGCGCTGCGGCCGCAACGACCGTCAACAAGAAGCGGAGTGATCGTACATGTAGAAGATGTCTATACATACGCGCCGACGACCTTACCAAAATGAATCCCGACATAAACTTAACAGAAGACTAAATAAATATATAGACAACAACGGACACGGTAGCCTCGACGTACGATAATAGAAAGTCGAGGATTTGTACTTAATAGAGCAATCTATACATGCGCTCCGACAACCTTACCAGCATGACTCTCGCCAGAATCTTAACAGGAGACTAAATAAATGTATAGACTACGTCCTCGACGATTCCCGCCAAAACTTGAAACTATTAGAAACTTTCAATATTCGTCCGTCGATGTTATTGTACACGTTACGACGAGGTACGAAAAGAGACCGAGAGTGACCGATCTGTAATACCTCGACCGTCACGCGGGAGACGACTGCCTGTACTTGTATATATTAAATATTAAGGAAACTCCCATTATTTGTTCGACGACGTTGCACTTAATGACTTTTAAATTAGGCACTTTTAGCTAGAGTATTGTGAATGGCCGGCTTGCATACATATACAATGCGTAATGTACATACATATTAAGATAAAATTCGATATATTATACAGAGAGCAAAATAAATAAATGATAAGAATGAAAATAAAGTAATATGTTAAATGAAAATAAATTAATAATGCTAACCCATACGGTTGCAAAGAAGATAAAACCATATAAAATACATAAAGTAGTAAAAAAAATGGATAAAACAAAATACATTTCCTTAGAAACTTAAAATTCATTTACAAAAACACAAAAACAATGTTAAGTCCTTAACATCATTGTCTTTCACAAAATCATATCTAAAAGCATACATTTTTTATCTTAGACCAACAAATTCTCTAATCGGTTCAAGCGTGTTTCTTTCAAACAGTGTTTGTTATTTTCTCGTGCATTTGTCTTTACTTGTAATTCAGTTAACGCTGATGCATAATTTACCGTAGATATTAAGAAAACCTATGTTCAAAAGTTCATATGGAACTACATAAATTTTGCTGAGTGTAGCATATTCATTTGTAGTTCTTTCATTAATTAGGGACAATTATTAATTTGCATTTGTCAGTTTGTAGTTAAATAATTCCGCGAAAGTTTCTTCTGGTCAATTGAATCTCCTTCATTCGATAATTAGGGGTTTCGGTACTGTCACTAAAAAACGGTAAGTGTAATATAATTATCCTATCGCAATAGACACTACAGTTTCTTTTTCAGATAGCACTTTCTTTATTTTTGGGCAAATGTTCACCGGTAGTAAACGATAATAAACCTTCATATATGGTTTCCAAATAAGGTTTATACTTGCAATAACCGATAGAAGCCGCACTATCTGCGGCATCACAGGGAAAGTAGTTTCGATATCCTCTCATAATGTGGGGAGTATATTAATTTAGAGCACCACTGTACGTGCTCTAGGTAAAGAGTGTATCACCTTTTTCTTCAAGGTATTCAATTTTATTTACCGCCTTATGTACTCTTTCCTTAAATATATGTGTCTATTTAGTTATGTGGCATTTTGTTTTATCTTATTGTAAAGAAAATTTTAGTGTGTGCAAAATCATGTTGCTTTAAGACGGACATAATTGATTTGAATACTTAGGTTAAGCATTTGTTTACGCTTTATTGCAATGTTGCATGACGTAGGAAGTTCATACCGTTTTGAGCAATTGACATGAATAACCAAAAGTGATCATTAAATCACGTCAACACGATAAGAATTCTTCAGGGTTGAGTTACCTGAGTCAATAGGAAGCAAGTCAGGTTCAACATAACTATGTAACTCTTGCTTAGTAGTATTTTAATAACACATTAAGTTCTAATATTTTTATTTATTCTGCTACCTGAAGCTATTCATTTCATTTTGCGAAATTAAATTACATATACACTAGGGTGACAGAATAAAATAGACACCAGGTAAAGCGGTATAAATATGTAAACAGCTAAATTCTAAGAACGAATTAAGAACTTTCTTTTGTCATTAGGGTAGGGGTAGATGTATTGGAAGGAATTCGTCATAGTTTAGTATCGTTACAACTATGCCTCGCTTACAAGATTCGAGTGATATTAGCGACTTCACCCGGGGTCGCATCGTTGGCCAGAGTGAACGCGGCGCTTCGCAACGTGAAATAAGTAAATTTTTAAATATTCCGTTGTCCACAGTTAACCGTGTGATTACACAATTTAAACGCAAGGAAAAAACAACAGTGGAGCCGAGACCAGGTCGTGCCGGACCTTCTGAAAGAAGTAAAAGTGTGCTTATGTGCGAAGTGTTAAGAGAACCGCGAAAAAGTACAGCTGAGCTTGCGGCAACTTCGCAGAAAAGCCAGCGCACCGTTCTGCGATACTTCCACAGTGTGGGGATGTATAAAAGGGTGGCAAAGAAAAAACCTCTCCTTACGGCGTTTCAAAAGCGGCGCCGAATGGCTTGGGCAATCGAAATGCGAACGAAGCCCGAAGAGTTTTGGCGGTCTGTCATTTTTTCAGACGAAAGCAGATACTGCCAATTCAGTGATAGTGTTCGTACGTGGGTATGGAGACATTCGCCACAGCAACTGGACGACATATTTTTGCATCAGACGGTGAAATACGGCGGTGTGAACATCATGGTGTGAGGTGCGATATGGTGTGGTGGAAGATCGCAATTAGTAATCTGTGACGGAAATATAAATGCGGCAAAATATATCCAAATATTAACAGAAGGACTACTACCGATATTCGACAACGCCATTTTATCTAAAGAAGACGCCACTTTTATGGAGTACCCTGCCACAAAGCAAGAACAACAACCACGTGGAAAGAGGAACAGGGGATTCGGATTTTACTATGGCCAGGCCAATCACCAGACATAAATCCGATAGAGAATGTTTGGCACATAATCCAGACAAATATGGCGAAACGACCCCGAAAACCCAGCAATATGGAAGAACTCGTGGCAGCTGTTACAGAAGAATGGTTAAATATTCCAGAAGACACCATTAATCATTTAATAGATTCTATGCCACGACGACTCGCAGCACTTCACGCAAGTAAAGGTGGATTGACAAAATATTAGTCTAATTTAAAAATTTTAAAATATTTTGTATATATAACGAGAATAGAATCTTTTTTTTAATTAGCAGGTGTCTATTTTATTCTGTCACCCTAGTGTATATATTTTTTGTTATGCTAGCTTTTGAGAATTTGAGCTTTTTATTATTATATTATTTTATTAGGTTATTAGAAATGTTTTTTTTTAAGGTGATGCATTATTATTTCGGTAGCTGCAGTGGTTTTTCATATGCCATTACTTACGCTGATCGGGAAACCAATGAAAAGTCGAGAATAGATACAAGATTCTAAGATAAATATTTTATTTTAACAGAAAAAAAATGTATAATTTAAAAATAAATACAACTAACTAACAATATACATTTATATTACGTGAGTAAAAATGTAATATATTAAAATTGTACAAAATTGTATCACAAAATAATAAAAATTGAAATATTTGTATTACTTGGCTCCTTGACACATTGATACACGATACGAACTAATGGGCCCTTGTGCTGTGGTTAGATACATACAGTAATGCAGTATATAATTGTAATATATATATTTTTACAACAGGTGAGCAAAATCTTTCCAACAAGTGAACACATTATAATATGAAATAAGTGTTGAAACATCGATATCGTGTACTAGATATTTTGTGGCGAAAAGTTAAGAGAATGAAGAATACCGACTAGCGAATGTTATGGCTATTGTTTGGCTTGGTATTATGGCCAAATGTCATCTATTTCAAAAATGCCTAAATTGGGTTAATTTTTACGAGTATGCTGCGAGATATTATTCATTCTCTTCTACTTCAAATCCCCATCATGTATATATTATAATAATCTAACATTAAAGCTCAATATAATAAGTATAAAGTTTACCTCAGTTATACGTTTTAACATCCATATTTTGATAATGTGTTTGCATCATTATTTCTGTAGCACATCGTATTTCTTTTCAATGTGTTTCCCTTGTGTTGAGGATACAAATTTAACGGCGGCAAGTTTGGATTCTCAATTCTTGTCGGCGAAGAAACTTGCGGTCTTAAAGGCAACCCGAGTGGTACACCACGTCTTAAAGTGCCACCTAAGGCTAAACTGGCGCAACGCATGTCGGTATTTCCTCCCAAAACGGAATACTGATATTCTCTACTCCCCATGTTGTCAAGTTGATAGCTTTCAATTAGTGGTGTTGGTTCCTCGTAATCATAATCTACGAATCCAGAATTATCAAAACAGACGTTTTCGTTGTCTATATTCAAATCTGTACCTTTTTGGTAAGCTGATTGGTATGTGTGATAATTTGGGTGAACGCCCGGTATAACGGGTTGCACATGAAGGTTATCGATCGTTTCGTAATGATCTTCTGCTTCCACATAATCTACCAAATCTCTCGGATAGCTTTCCGATATGAAGTGCTGCGTACCCCTCGGCGTAAGAGCCGCCCAAACCATGCGGTTATCTGGATGGATGCTTGCAGTACCATGATATAGCACTGCATCGGTAGGATGAACTAATTTCGTATTGTTTCCGTTCATATTGTTAAGAGTCGTACAATCTCTTGGTTCGTGATTTTTTATTTGGCGAAGATCTCTGGTGTGTACAGAACATTCATTATTTGTAAACATATTCATTCTAAAAAAAAAAGGAAAAAGGGGGTGTCGATTATGCTATGGGATAGTGCTTTTTATAGGAATAGATTCCCAACTCTAACAGTAAAGGGCACCATTCTATTGGTGTATGATGGTTCTTCTAACAGAACACACAAAGAATGTAAGGATAAGACATCAAAAGTTAGTCGATATTTGACGAATATATGATGAGAACGGTGTGACATTGCGAAGCTGTCAACTTTAGAAGCATAGTATTTTAAAAAAGTTTCACATCCAACGTATTGTTGTAACATTTAAATTTGAATCTTTTTGTGTCCTTTTAACGTTGTATATGCAACATTTGGCTGCTATGAGAAATCTGATACATACTTTCTTCTATTTACAAATTAAAATTTTGATATGTTTTAGAAACGTTTCTATTTGCATTACATGGAAAAAACTAAGGGTATGACAGTTCTTCAAATGTGAATAATACAATACACAATTTATCAGTTGGAAGAAATCAAAAAAAAAAACAAAACTCCATGTAAAAATATAAAACTTATGAAGAAGGTTCAAAAATGGTTCTTCTCAATCGAATGGTGAATTAGTTATTCTTTCTTAGTTTTATATATATATATATATATATATATATATGTATGTATTGTAGCGTATGTTATATATATATGAGTATATATATACGAGGCGGACGCCATAAATTCTCGACCTGACAAGCTTATACAGATATAAGCGTGTTCAAACTCCGTCACGGCATGCATGCACATGCTCGAGGTCTACGCTATAAATATGACGGTTCGAAGAGTACTAGTTTTTAGTAGCAAGCCAGCCAATGCTACTAACGCATGAAAATGTCTAAAGTAATGAAAATTGAGTAGCGCGTGGTCATCAAACTTTTAACAAAAGAAGGACATAGGTCTAATCACATAAAGCAACATTTAGACAGCGTTTGCGGTAATTAATCTCCTTCGTATTCTACTGTAAAAAGTGGAGAAAATGTTTCCGTTTTGGGCAAGGATCCCTGCAACATGCTAAACGGTCGGGCCAACCAACTGAAATGATAACGTCTTAACAAATTTCAATTATTGAATGTTTGATGCTAGAAGATCGCCCTTTGAAAGTGAAGGAATTAGCGGTGATAACAAAAATATCCGAAACAAGTATTCGTCGAGTTCTCCATGACCATTTGGGTACGAATAAAGTTAGTGTAAGATAGGTACGCAATACAACTGCTGCAGTTTCACAAGCTGCCATTCGCGAATGTGGCTTTCAAGAATTGGAACATCTGTCGTGTAGTCCGGGTATACCACCTGATGAGTTTTATTTGTTTTAGTTAAAACATACCTTAGGGGATGTCGTTTTAAGGATGATGCTGAGTTGCAAGTAGTTGTTATAGAACATTTTAACGAAAATACTTCAGTTTATTTTTGCAAGGGTATCGAATTATTAATTAATTATAATAAATGTCTAGAAGTTAGGGGAGGTTACATTGAACAGTAAAATTTCTTATATTGTATCAAGTTTCTTTTTTCTATATCAGGCCGAGGATTTATGGCGCCTACCTTATATATATAATAGAGATATTATTATTATTAATAATATTGCGTCAAAACATATATTCTACTCTCACAATTAGGAGAATGTTAAATTTATTAAGGCTCTAAATTGCCAAGCTTGATATTAAATATTTCAGAAGATAACGGAAACATGTAACAAACGATGAAAGCAGCACTTAAAAAGTATCATTTTTAGCAGATTGTCAGATAACCTATGAACAAGAGGTTGTTTCTTTGTAAATGAAAATATTCCTAGGATGGTTAAATAATACCTAAAATATAAGTGGAAATATCAAATACTGCGTAATTATTTGCCAAAATATTGCAAATCTTCTCATAAATATTCTGATAACAGATTAATTTAAGTACCCATAATCTTGTATAAAATGATCGAAATAGAAGCCAAATGATTCTATCCAAAAGGACCACAGCTTTCATATGTATCTTCCCTAGTTTATTTCCAATCCTAAAGACCTTATCAAAGAATCTACCACTATTGTCGCACCCTATATATAATTACCACAAATGTCCCGTTTGTTTTTCTACAAATTTTACACATTTTTAAGAAGTGTTTGCCGCAAGTTGAAGGAGTAGTCAGTTTTTTTAAATCTTAGAGTTGGAAATCTTTTTCTTAGGCGAAACTGTGATTGTGATGTAAGAAAACGTACATTAAGAAAACATCTAGCGTTTCAAATATTGCTCTAATTTCAGATATGATGATGTATTAGGAATGTTGTTTTAATGAAGTGCAACAAAAATTGATATTTATTCAAATCTAAGTTGATTTGTAAAAACTTATAGTGAATAATTGTTTCAATAATTTACTTATTTCTACGAATACATAGGAAGGATAGTATGAATAAATCACATCTCAACCGCTTAAGTAACCGATTAAACTGCTGGTTTTGTATTGTTCATTAGTTTTTTTATGGACATTGTATATGATTACCTTTTAGGAAGCAGATCCAGTGACGACCTTTAGTCAAATAATTTAAGCGGAAAAAGGTCAATACTTATCAATATTTAATGAATGAAAACTTATCCAACGTTTTATTATTTTACTGCTCCCAAGCAATATTAAATGTAGCTACGAGGGGAGGTCCAGAAGTTCGTGGAATGAAAGGGTTTTAAATAAAATAAAACAATAAATCTATTTTTCCTTTTCAATATAATCACCCTAAAGCACAATACATTTATTAGATCTATGAATTAATTTTTCTAAACCATCACAAAAATATTTTTTATCTTTCGCCTCAAAATGGGCCAAAATTGCCTTCTTTACATAATTGTCGTCGGAAAACTTTCTTCCAGGTAAGTCTTTTTTTTAAATTGGGGAACAAATAAAAATCACTAGGTGCCAGGTCTGGACTGTAGGGTGTATGGACTATTGATTGAAAGCCGTGCTTGTGCAGAGCAGCCATTGCAACTTTGCTCTTGTGAACCGGCGCATTGTCTTGCAAGAGCAACACATCCTTGGTCAATCTTAGTCCTCGAGGTTTTTCCTTGATGGCCACCTTCAATTTTTCTAATATCGCTGCGTAATATTCTCCGGTTATGCTCCTACCCTTTTCTTTGTAATCAATCAATAATATTCCCTCACAATCCCAAAAAACAGTAGCCATCAATTTTCCAGTCGATTCTGACACTTTGAATTTCTTTGGCGGTGGTGTCCCCTTTTTATGCCATTGCATGGACTCCTGTTTGGACTCAGGCTCAAAGTGATGAACCCATGTTTCATCTCCGGTAACAATCCGCTCCAAAATCTGTGCAGGTTTGTCTCCACGCGGCTCCAAAAATTGTTTGGACGCACAGACGCGCTGCAGTTTCTGCAGCGGCGTGAGCATTCTTGGTACCCACTTTGCACTGATTTTTGTCGTATCCAGGTGGTCATGTAGGATACGCAAAATGGTGGTATCTGATACTCCAACTAATGCAGATAATTGTTTTTTCTTCAAACGGGCATCTTGCAGTAGAAATTTTTGCACTTTTTCGGCGATGTCTGATGTGGTGGCCTCAACTGACCGTTCATCAGAACGACACCTAGCGAACACCCCTATCCCCACTCCATCCCCTCCATTCCACGAACTTCTGGACCTCCCCTCGTAAATATGTTCCAATGAACTTTCTAATTAAGTTACTTAATTGCAGGAAATAACCATTTGTCTGATAAAATGGAAATATGCATTACTGTCCATAAGTTCAGAGAATATTAGAAAAGATCAATATCATGGCAACATATTATATAGTAATATTTCTAACAGCGAAAAAATGGAAATGCGTCACTAGCTAATATAAACGTTTTTCTTGTTTTAATGTAATTGTATACAGTGCGCCAAATAAGTTCCGACACTCGAACCTCACTTGAGTAACTAGTAGCACCATCTATGTGTTCAGGCCGACGTTTTGATATCTGTGATATTTCTCTTCCCGAAATACCAACTTTGCTTCAATCGGCCGATAAATAGCAAAGTTATTACAGTTTTCCCAAAACAACTTTTGTGGCGATGTGGAAATACTAACATGGAACAAAGAGCAGTTCTTAAGTTTCACGCAAAACTTGGTGTATAAAACTTTTCAGTAGCAAGTGGTGATTGTTTGTGTAGAGCAAATGTCTTTCTGAGACATAAACAAAAAAAAGGCCAATTTCAGCTCGAGCACCAGAGATGATCGAAAGCCAAAAATAGGCGCGTCTATCATTCCACAGAAGTCATTGCCGGCGCCAGAAATGATCCAAACTTCCTAAAATTCATTGTTGCGGGTAACGAAACGTGGTGATTTCAATGCGACCCAGAAACCAAACTTCAAAATGCCGAACGGAAATCGAAAATTCAAAATAATGCTCATTACATTCTTCGAGAACAACGAAAATTTTCACAGGGAATTCGTTCCAACTGAACAAACAATTACTGGCAAATATTTCAAAATTTTAAGACGTCTGATGGCCAGAATCTGTCCTATTTGACCAGAATATGGTGATCCAGAGACCTGATGTCTGTTGCACGATAATGTACCGAGTCATACTTCACTCATTGTTTGTTAATTTTCGGCTAGAAATCAAGTCTGTGTGTTGAATCACCTACTTATTCATCTGATTTGGGCCCGTGCGATTTCTCTCTATTCTCCAAATTAAAATTGAAGCTGAAAGGATATTTTTAAAGACATTTCGACAATCAAAAGAGCTTCAACACAAGCACTAGAGGCAATTCCAGAACATGAGCTAGAACACGCATTTGAATCACTGTTGAAATTTTAAAAATTGAAAAATATTCAGATTTCTTGTTTCGGTGATTTTTCCCACGGCCAGTTTCGAAACTTATTTGCCGCACTGTGTATATATTCTTAGAGGTTTGAATGAATGTGTCTACTTGTCTAAGATTAATTTAATCGCATTTTTGTGAATTGCAGCTACACATCTGTTGGTATGTAGTCAATCAGTTCTATAAAAACTTTCGGAGATGTTAGGTAATTTAATCCAAATGTATTCTAATTGGATCGCTTGCAGCTGTTTAGAGTATTTGCATAATACAAGTAAAAACAAAGAGTTAGATGTCGAAAAATGCGTTGCAGTAATTACTCTTCGAATTGAAAGTAGACATGAATGCGACATAAAAAAGAAAACTACAACTCTTCTACATTCGACAATTGAAAAATTTCGAGAAAATATAAATTTTTCAAGGTGGCCTTAAACTTATGAACGGTAGTGCATACAGCGTGTCTGAAGTTATGCGCTCATCATTTTAAATTTCCTTATTATTGAAAGTATGAATCTGGTGAGATTAGTAATTTGGCATGGTTGTGATAATGAAAGCAGAAAAACAATTAAACGTTTCATTTTCGAGAAATTCACAAAAACACCTATACATTTTTACATATTCCTTACGAAAATAATATTCCGAACAAAACATTGTTAATACATTACTGTAAAAATAAGCAAATAAAATGCCCTTACGATATCTAATAATTGTTATAACTATAATCAAACAGGCAATGAAAAGAATAATAATAAATATCAAAACAGTAAGAAATTGAAAATACATTACGTATTAAGAAGCAATAAGAAAATTTAGAAAATCGAGCTTAAATCATGAAAAATATAGATATAAAGGAGTAGGAAATAATAAAATATGTTCACCAAATGTTCAAAAGTATTATCGTTTTCCTCAAAACATTTTTTAGTTCTCCTGATAATGTTTCTTGTCTAATTTTGGGCAACGATTTCATCATATTTCGGTACGGTTGCTGCGAAATACTGACTCTCATAATTCAATATAACAATCCCCAGTCGACGTTCCATAATAAAACAATAGAACAAATAATTTGCGAACCCACTAAACCACACTAAATATTCAAGCCAAAGCGATTTTTGGGGATTACGTGGATCCACTATTAAAGTATTTTATTTGTTCCGTTAATTTTGTTACACAAACTTGAATTAGAGAAACTAAATTTTTCAGACGTTCACTATCGTCCATATTAGTTTGAACACCCAGTAAAATGCTGTAAAGTCGACTAAAAGATAATATCATTCCTTTTACATATAAATAACATTTATATTAGGTCCTTTATGAAGTTAATTGTTAATGAATTGTATAGCAAACTTCCAAAAATATCGATTATAGAATGATTAAAACCTCTTATATAGTCGTAACGGTTGTCGGGTCCCACCGTGTCACTAGGTTTTTTGTTCCTGACGTTTCGCGAACAACTGTGGTTCGCATTTTCAAAGGTAACCTATTATATAGCAATTTTCAAAATAATTCTCACCTCGGCAAATAGGATTATTTTTAGGACAATATTGCAGGTAATAAATTTACTATACTCTTTGGGGTGGGAGCAGGCCACCCGAATATGTATTGTGTATTGATAAATGCTTTAGTTTCTAGATAAACTTGCTTGTGCGTGCGTTAGTGTTAAGAACGTGTGTTTTTGTGTGAACCTGATTAAAGTTATTAAAATGCCGAGAGGAAAATCGATAAGTTTAGAAAAGCGCTCTGTAATTGTTGCTTTTCATCAAGATTATTCAGTGCTTCAAATTTCCGAAAAGCGCATGTTAATAAATCGACTCTTAGTAATATCATTCGGAGATATCAACGCACGGGCAGATTAAGAGATCAGACACGTTCAGGTCGTAAGAGAATAACTCCCGCCGACGATCAGCGTATAAAATTGCTGAGCAAGCGAAATAAGAGACTGACAGCAGCAGAAATCGCCGCCGAAATGATTCACGATTGTGCAAGAAAAATTTCTGTTACTACAGTGAAAAGGAAATTAAACGCTGCAAATCTTCATTCCCGCATTACAACAAAAAGAACCTACTTCGACGGTGAAACAGGCAAAACGGCTACAGTGGGCAGAAACACGTAGTAATTGGACAGTGGATGATTAGAAAAGGGTGTTATGGACTAACGAGTCAAAGATTGAGGTGTTCGGACAATCGAGGCGTGTTTTTGTAAGAAGAGCGAAAGGTCAAGGAATGTTGCACGATTATGTAGTGCGAACTGTGAAGCAAGGAAGAAGTTCTGTGCATGTTTGGGGTTGTTTTTCCTACGCCTATACAGGAGACTTGAAGCGAATCGAACGTATTTTGCAAAAAGAAGGTTATTTAGAAATACTGCGAGAAGATGCAATACCATCGGGGCAACGTCTAATCGGCGAAAATTTTATATTCATGCAGTACAGCGACTCCAAACACTCAACAGTGATATGTAAACATTTCTTAAATGAAGAACGAGATAGTGGCACTTTACACTGACTTTACAATGACGCGGCCACCGCAAAGCCCCGATCTAAGCCCCATCGGGTTGTGGTATGAATTGGACAGGAGGGTCCGAAAAGTATGCCCTACCTTCGTTGGTCATCTGTGGAACATTTTACAAAAGGAATGCTCTAATATGCCAAATACAGTGCTTCAAAAACTAGTGGAGCTGATGCCTCGGATTGTGACAACTGTTCTTCGCGCAAAAGGGAGTTCCTTAGATAAACGGAATGTTTTTGTTTACGTAGGAATTATTTTTTGTTACTTTTATACTTTAGTTTTAATCGCTATTAACAAAATGCAATAAAAATTTTTGGAGAAATGAGTTTAAATATTTTCTCGTTTTTTTTAAATTTATTTGCGTGTCCGAACTAATATGGACGGTAGTGTACATTGCAGAGGTCCAGTAATCAGTTACTTTTCTCGTTCAGTTCTTGGGTAAGGCTAAGAAACTTATTTCTGTTTCCTCGTCCAAGTCTTCTTTCTTTTACTTTCTTTAAATGCGAATTCGCTCTTTCACATTTTTCTGTATAAACGCAGTAAATATTGCTTATTTGGTACCGGAGGTTTCAGGAATTCAGTTTGATAGTAATATAATGTGTATACTGTTTTTTTCTACAAATTAGATCTACCTCCAACATATTACATTTTTATAAATATTTTAGTTTTATAAATGTATAGCATTTTCAAGGACAATAATTTATTATGTAATTAACTCTAAAGGAATTATTTTATATTGAATTATCAATTACTTCTAAATTACAAATAACTATTTATTTAAGGGCTACTGGGAAACTTGTATGTGAGCATTTATTCCATAATATTCAGTTACTGCTTTTTATTTACTTATATTAAGGTTTATGTTAGTCATGTATTAATAATTTAACATTTTCCTCCATTACACATACTGTACTTTTGTATATATTTTGGAAAGGAAACGTTCAACTGGTTTTCTATTCTCACCACTTGAATCAAAATAAGCAATACCACCAAGTTTAGATCATCTTTTTGAGTTTCTAACATTCCATGTATTTCAGGAGTTATACTATGACCGAAAAGAAAAATATTTTTTTTCGTAATCTTTTTAATTGCATTCTCTTGAGACACGTTTTCATACAGAATTTTAAAATCTGATTTTTTCCTTTTATTTTCTACTAACTTATACCAGATTAGAGCCGATAAACAAATAAAGAATTATACATTAAATAAGAATTATCGAAAAAATCACAAATATTAATCTAAATATGCGAAAAAAGAGGTTTGCCTTCCTTTTTAATATAATTCCCGAAATAGACCTTAACAACAGTTAGCAATCCATCTAATACTAAATGCAGTTGCTAAATCGGAGTTGTTTTTCACTACTATTTAATTGTTTCTGTTTGAAATCTTGAATTTATAAGCTTTTGTAAGTTTTTGGACGTTTTTCAGGTACTCTTACTTAATGTTGAAAAAAATTACTGTCGGGCAGCAATAAATATCCATTTTATTGAATAAGTCTTCTCTTTTTGGACATTGTTAAAGAATTCTCTTTGTAGATACTATACAGTCGTTAGTCAAATTATTAAACTTACTTATAAAATCCATGTTTCTTTTCTTATCGGTATTATTAGTAACATAATATAAACACTTGTAACCAAAAATCATTGCTTTGACGCATCTATTAGAAACAAGAAAAGAAAATAGATATTGACGAATTAAAACGTCTCTCATTGTAATTAAAGTAATAAAATTTATTCAAAGCATTAATCATTAGCTTGACGCAGCATAATTGCAACTCTTGTTTGCAATTCCAACTATGACAAAGAAAAACTAAAAGTAATTGCACATTCACAAGAACATCGAAGGTTGCCTACACTCGCACGCTGTATTGTAATGTATGACAAAAAGCTACAAGTGATAATAATTTGACTAGAGACTGTAATAATAACCCTATTATCAAATTTAGTAAACTTCTGTTTTCCGTAGAACACCCCTTTCTGTTCTATGTACAGAAATATTTTTTCCTGATAGAACCCGTAAAGGACGATGTCATATTGTGTGTTACAGCGTAGTAATACCCTACAATGTTATGCATAGCCCACAAAGAACTTACTCTCTACATTTCAGCAAAAACATCGCCAAAAGTGCTCCAAGTAGAAGAACTCCTATAGAAGAAGCTACCAGTACAAGCAACCATGTATCGTCCAAACTAGACACTGACCACGAATCGACATCTGTAACATGAATACGATACAAAAGCAAAAATAATAGTTAAAGAACGTACAAATACCTTTTCTAGGTAATTCAACGTAATCCCCACCATCTGGCAAACGATTGACGGGTAGCCAAGATTCGCATAATTGCGGCAACGTGCAAGAACTGCTGTTGAGCAATAAATCCGGCAAGCTAGGCTGAAGAAAAGCTGGTACTGGCGGTGGAGGAAGGAATAGAATGGTATCTGGCGGCGGACCAAGGTCAAAGCAGTCCCCCAGGCAGCCCATCCTCTAAAGTAGGATCTTTCTATTAACCCGGTAAAAGCAACAACAAATAAAATTAGTGGTCTCGATAACGATATTCTTATCTAGTTTATCTTGGTAATACAAGAATGCTGTTCTAATTGAGACAACGTCATTTATAATTGTATTGTTTAACCGTTTCATTTTAACTTGACCGCAAACTTCCTTTTCCTGTACCTTTTCAACTATTTACGATAGTCCGTACTGAGTATTCAAGTGAGAATAGTATCAATTGTTTTCGATCCTTTTAATTTAAAATGTTTTCACATAAACAGACTTAATGAGATGTTGTTTTTGAGCAAATGGCATTAAATCTACTCTAGAAGAAAGATCATATGCTATGTCGAATGCAAATGTAAGTACATCCGTACATTCTAATTTCCGTATAATTCTTATTAGGGCAAATTAATTAAAATTATTAATTGATTTGTACAACCTTGCTCATATCTATTAGACATCCTACGGAAAATCCAATGACTACTATTAAATATTTTATAAAAAAAATATAAAATTTAAATGAGAGTCAGGTATACAGTAAATTTGTTATAACTTAAAAATTTCGATAGCGAATTGTATAACATACTATGCTAGAGAAAGAAAGTTAACCTAGCTTTATTCATATGAATAGGCTAGCAGTCTATCTGTGTCAGGTGTGATAAAAATAATTCTGAAAATCGACGGTTTGTAGCATCCATTCTAACAGCTATTCGATCTTAATTAAAGTTCGGATTTTATGCAAAATATTCTTATATATATTTCTTATTATTAAGAGTATGAACCCAATGTTGGGAATATGTCCGAACTACAATGAGATAATGAAATTTGTAGTGTAGAAAATCATCTAGTTTGTATAAAATTAAGGTGCAGCACATATACTTAATTTTCGTGTATAAAATTAATACATTCTGTTTTTTTGAATATAAAATCTTATATTTTTGCTGCATTAAGTGGTATACACTGTTTTCTCGGATAAAGTTCGAGGAAATGCGTATTCGATAGCCATCAAATTTTTTTACGACCATTAGATTCTAGAAAATGTTTCATTTTAATGAATTTTCACATAAAAGTTCGTTATAGCCAATACTTAAAAACTGCAGTGGTCCGTTGGGCTACGTGGCACTTTCTTCGTATTTTAAATGTAAATAATTTTGCAGACATTTTAATCATCAATTAATATTACTGCAATCTGATCAAAAGTAAAAAACCATCAAAGATTAAAAGAGCCAAATGAGTCATCTTGTGTTTGTGACGATAAAAAATTACTCTGAGCTGATTTTAGGTAGTGAAGAAGTATTCTACAAGGACTATGAAGTTAAATAATTTGAAAGTATCCAATTCGGTAAAATATGACGACTTTCTGCTAATTATCTATTATCAAAGTTTATTTTACAAAAATTTACGTAGCGTATGCGAGACACTTGAGTAATATGTTTAACGACTGAGCATATCTGAATGCCAATATTTCATGTAGAATGTAATTGACCAGTCATTTCGATTATCCGACAAATTACCACGTAAACATAGTACAGCCCATAAGTTTAAGGCCATTTTTAAAAGTTTTTACTCAAGGTTTAACTAAAAAGCAAATAATACGTTTCTAAAAAACATGTGTATGTGTTAGAGCTTATATTACTAAAACCAAGATTATATTATTAAAAATATGCAAGTTACTATACACACATAACCAAATGATGGTTTTGCAAAAAGCAGAATAAAGACACTTCCACAAATGCTTTGGACTACCCTGACGTACTTCTCTGTCTAGTTTGTTTCACAACTCCTCTATAGGATTGAGATCTGGTGATTATGGCAGTCAGGGTATACTTATGATGACTCATGTTTGTTTTTTTTATTGTAAAACGTTTTGGCAGAGCTCCGAGGAGTGTTTGTGGTTGTTATTGAAGTGCAAAATAAACTTCCAACCAAACACAAACCCGATTGAGTCATACACTACTCTAAAACTTCTTTATATTGTTATTTTCTTAATATTCCTTCAAGCGCTACCAAATTTGCAATTACATTTGCAGAAGAAGATCCACACGCCATTAACGAAGCTCCTCTATGTTTTTCAGCTGATACAGCAGTTTGTTACAACACTCTTTCTTTAGATATTCTTCGCGTAAAAATTCGCAGTTAATAATTTGTTCAATGTTCTTCGGTTCAATTTCTATGTTCCAAAACCCAATTAAACTGTTTTTTTTTTATGAAGTATTTGTGTTTTTCTAATAGCGACACGTCCTTTTAAGTCATCCACATTTTATTGAACGCACTGATGAATTTTGGCTATTCTTCTTAATATTCCCACTAATTTTGGGTGCTGTAAGTCACCAATTTTGTTCACTGATTAACACATTAAATTGATCTTTGATAAAGGTTATATTCGACCTCCTCAAGTGTAGATAATCAAAATTTCTTGCTGGTTCCCGATATCTTTCAATTGTCGAATGAGAAACAACTTTTGAAAGTTGAAGAGTGTTCCTCTTCTTTCACTTTTATCGGTATTATGCAAATAAACTCAACGCAATAGCAAGTGATAATTGTTAAAATATATTTGAACTAAACTATCGCTTAAAGTCCACGGGATTGAAAAAATTAATTGAAAACATTTTTAGAACCATATACTAACATATGTACATATTCAATTTACAGAAATGCAGTTATTAATTATAATATAATATTAAATTTAGACAAGGAAATGCTTTCACTGAACATTTTTCACGTTTCCATTAAACAAAATAAGATTTGTATCAGCTATATCTGCATTTACAGTTTTTGTTATCTTGGTAATATTATTACAGCACTCGTTAAACCATGTATAACCATAATTACATATATTGCCATGGTATTGATTTTTCTTGCTTTTTTTTTTGAGAGGTGGTCTTCTGTATATACGTACATATGTTTATATTTACTGCTAAATTCTCAACTTCGTGATTATGTCTTAATCAAATTCATTAATTTACATATTAACGGACCTTCTGGTATACATATTTGAATGTAACATAAGAAGGTTACACTAATATAAATTTAATCAAATATGAATTTTGCTTTAATCAATATTATTTTGTATCTCGTTAAATTTACCGCAACTTCTACATAACTATAAAAGAATTCCAAAAATAAAATGTAGACGCAGATGTACATACACGCGAAATTTCTATAGTTCCATAAGAAATTTCGAACAGAATATTTGGTTTTCTTAATATCTTCGGCAAATTATGCATTGAAGTTAATGCTGATCTACAAAGAAACACAAATGCAAGAGAAAATAACATTAAAAAATGCATTACATTTTATACAGAAAATATTTACAATACTGGTAACTCGAAACAGCGACATTTCTATAGGTTCATAAACACAAAATTAAGAAATAAAATAAATACATAAAAAAATATAATTCTTTCTAAACTTAGTAATAAGTGTTAGATCGTCTATTCAAAATAACTTCAAACATCCGGGTCTTCATACTGTCTATCAATTTGGTCGCTGTTGACATAAGAATATCTTCCCAACACCTCTATATCGCAGATTTTGATTCTTTGACGCTATCGTATTGTTTATTATTGGTATACACCTCTCTTGCCAATATTCCCCTAAGATTTTCGATGGGATTCAGATCTGGCGAGCGAGGAGGCCATTGTAATAAATTAATTTCCTTTTAATGAAACCACTGGAATTATGGATAGCTGCAATGTCTTACTGAAATATCCAGTCTTGCCTTGGTAATTGTTCACCAAAGAATTAGAACCATTTCCAGAAGTTGTATGTACCGAAAACCTTTACTATCGGATAAAATTTGTTATACACGCTTGTTTATTATTTATATTTTTATTTATTGCGTGGTTACATTACTATAAGAGGCTAACCGAAATATCGCTTACCGCCGCCTTTTTGTTAGTTTTCAATTACTCTCCTTAGTGCGATTTTTGCTCAACTTTATAAAATTATTGATGAGATGATGAGATCGTCCTATTTTCTCGGCTGGGGCTCCCTTTGAAAACTCTGCCTCTTTGTAACAATTTCTTTTTGTTTTTTCCTCCTTCAACAGCATTATATATTATGTTCAAAAATTCATATGGAACTATAGAAATTTTGCCGAGTGTATGTGTATTTATGCATATAGCAAGCGTTTCTACGATAATATTACTGCTATATAAGTTTATTAAGTTATTAGGGATCTCTGTAGCTCCGTTAGAATTAACATGCATAAAATGCTTTAATAATATATTAATAATAATTTCAGTTCACATTTTGCCTTTGGAAAAGTATTTTAAGGTATGAGAACAACCACCTGTTAGTATGACATTTATTACGAGAAGCTTTTGTGTTGGAGTCTTAAACAGCTTTTTGGGCTTGAACCTACAGACTTTTCAAAATTATCGATAGACTGTTAAATTTGTTATTACTGCAAAAGGATGTTTCTCCCGCTGACTACTTGTTTGAGCTAAGTTAGGCAATTTATTTTTCTTAATGGAGTGCCTTGTATGTTTAAGTATCAATTGATAGAAAATAAAATTCTGTATAAAGTAACAATCCATGTGGTTTCGAAATAACTATTATTATACAAAATATGAAGGCGGAATAATATCAAATCAGTGTAGCTTTTACAATGGTATAATCGGGAAAACTTCATAAAAAGTTTGTTTTTAATGGAATACCTACATATTTGCTTATTAATTGGAAGAAAAAAAATAATTTCGATTTAGAACTACTTAAGCATAATGGAGATAAATCGAAAGATTGTGCAGGCCAATTAATTGAACTATTGGTATAAAATCATCTTTTCCCACTAAGCTCTTTTAATACTTCTACCGTGAGAAAAGCAGAAAAAAAGAAAAAACGTTCGCTTTCCCAATTTTAAATGGTTCAAAAACTAATTTAGAAAATTTACAAAATTATGAACTTTCATAAGAACATAGCGCAATAACTCTGTTTTTGTAAATATCCTACCAAACATTAAAACTAAACAGGTGCTGAGAATCTAATAACAAATTGATCGTGCTCTTTCACTTTTCTTTTCCGAATGAAGTCCAGGATGCGTATTTGATAGGCAGATTTCATAACTTTTTTCATATTGAAGATTACCGCTCCTAGGTAAATGCTAAAGCAAATTCATCACTATTATTGTTATTATTGAAGGAGCAGCGAGCAGGTCTTTCATTAGGCCAAAGCACTGTTACGGCCTACAAAAAGTCACCTGAAATACGAAATCAAGAAATACAAAGTTATGCTTGAGCATTCATATCGCCCTCTCCTAGTACGGTAAAGATATTGCTGCCTTTCGTCAAAGGGAACCCCAAATTATAGAGAGGGATACTGATAGGATATGTAACCCTTCAACAACACTTACATAAACTTAAAAAACCTGAAGAGCTACTTTCTTGTCTTTGCCAGCAACATCCAAAAAAAGGTAGAACATATATTAAGTACATGTGTCACCATCAATCGCAGACGACATGAATTTTTCAGAAAAGAATATTTAACACCTTCTAAACTAAGGGGCAAAGATCCTAGATTAGCATTAAGGTTTGTTAACGCCTTGAACTGGTGTAATCATATTTAGGGCATTTTTACAATAGATAGATTTCATCATAGTTCTTTGTTTTCATTTTCAGGAGTATATTTTAATAGAAATACTTTATGCATCATTCTGTTTTTATCAACTGATACTTAGATGTATTGCACTCTATTGAAATTATCTAATTAAGACCAAAAATGTGGTGTGCAAACGTCTTTTTGCTATGATTACAACACGCCGTAATTCGTAACAAATTATTAATAAAGTTGATATTCGAAAATGTTGGGGTGTATTAATTAAAGTTGCTTTACATTATACGAGAGTTGATCCCGTTGCTCCGCCTATGACCTGTTTATAAACCAAAATAAGTATATCTTTATGTCGTATTGTAACCTGCTATGTATACAGTAATGCTACAAAGTTACTTGTGTGAACCTGTTAAAGCGTGCCTACAGTTAAGACAATTACATATCAGTATCGGAATGGATCATGTCGAGCAACTAGCGGTAATTAAAAACTTGCGCTTAAAAGAGATGACCCCAACTCAAATTCATCAATATCTGGTGAATACAGTAGGGGAATCTGCAGTATCACACATTTGACGAAGTTAAAATGTGGAAGACGGTCGTGTACAGACGAACATGCAGGTGGAGGTCCGCAGCCGTTACTATCCAAAAAACTGTAACATGATCTCATAGTGTATGATCGACGTGTGACTATTAGACAACTAGTTGAAGATACTGATCCTTTCTACCATGTGGTATATAACATAATTACTGCCTAATTGAACATGAAAAATTTATTTGCAAGATGGATACCACAAATGTTAACGGGTGCACACAAGCAAACTCGGAAAGACATTTGCAGTGGACTTTCTACGCGGTATAGACAGGACAAAGAAAATGTTCTTGCAAGATTTGTTGCAATGGAAGAGTCCTGTATCCATCATTATGATGTAGGTGACCAAAATACACTCATAATAACATTTTTATTGTGAGTAGATCAGGGGTGGAGCAAAGGGGTCTACCCTCGTGTTAAGGAATCTAGAAATGCAATAACAGGTACATACGACGTTCTATTGAACATAGTAATATATTTTTATGGAATAGATTCCTTCGTTATATATTGTTCAATAACGTGAAATAATTTTCATTAAAGTGAATAGATAATATAATACTGTAATAGACCACACCCGGTGTGTAAAAATATATTCACCCAATAGATTCTCGTGAACACTTGATAAAAACATGCCTTTATAAATGAGATTTAAAAGAAAATAATTGTGAAAGTACTTTTCCTTCAAGTTCTACAGTCTCTAGTCTTTACGTACTATTTTTCATGTATAATGTTTTTCAATCGATAGACGTATCTAAACGTTTCTGTATGCATATTTTGAGAATTTGTATTGATGCATTATAATCAGAGCCGTCTTTAGCAAAAGCGGGGCCTGGTGCAAAATAGGTTTGCGGGGCCTTTACGTAAATGTTTAGAGACAAACAAATCCAATATAAACCATTGAAAAGAGAAGGTTTTAACTAATTCATTTTTAGTCCGTATTATCTTTTTCTAAGAACATTTTATTTTGAAAAGGGTCCTCACTGCGGGGCCTTCGTAGGCGCGGGCCCTGGAGCAGCCGCTCCACCCTAAGGACGGCCCTGACTATATTATAACTTTAGCTAGTTCATTCAAAAGAAAAGATATGCCAAATAATGTCCAAGGTAAATAGTCTACTTACCTTTACATAAATGATTGGTGATTTATTAATCTATACGAAAGTGTATGTATGTGTATCCATATACATATGTCTTAGAAACATTGTTAAATTTGAATTACACTACATACTAACAAAGAAAAATATCTTAAAATAAAGAGAAACTAAAGAATTTTGTAAAAACTGTTGCTGTTTTTGCAGATACTTTTACTTGCCGACTAGTAAAATGATTTTATTGAAGCTCCTTTAAAAGTTTAAGCATCTCAACATACAAAGCGATATAACAATATAGATTTAGCTATCAGTAAGCAAATAATAGGAAACAACAAAATGACGAGAACTAATCGTACGCTTTACGAAACTTGCGTTACAAATAACAATCATTACTATGCAATTGTATTATTAACTTACCCGAGATTGTTTCGACGATAAATCAGGTGTATTCGAATAGGCGCTGTATCAACAATATTATATATCACAAATCACCCTTCTACGTTCGACGCTGTGTTTAGCGCGGAGTAAATGCTATACCATATTGATTGGTCGCAACGAAAAGGGGTGGGTCGGACGCATGCGTTCGGACGCTAGACGTCCTTATTGATCAGATGCCATAAGAATTATCATCAGGGAATTTATGATGTGTCCAAATGAGAAAGAAGAAGGAACTTTATTAGTGAGGGACATTGTTGACAGAGGTATCAACTTGGTTCAACATACTAATATGAAAATGGAAACTGTCGCCTAAGGAAGTAGTCCTTGGACATTGATAGAATTCATAAGTTCCATGTACATACAATAGCTTGGTCGGTTTGCAGAAATACTAAAGATGTCTTCGAACACAATATGGCCTTCTGAGACAATGTGCTTTGTTCTCTACGTATTCATGGCGATAATAAAACAAACAAGTATAAACTGAAATGCATAACTATGTCAAAATTTACGAAATGATTATACAGAAACAAGTATAAGAAAAAAATATGACAAACGAAGTTCAGATAATGTTAAGCTGTGCAGTCACTAGCAAGTAAATTAGGGACTCTGTGATTCAAGATTTGTTCCAAATTTCCACTATCTCCTGAAGTTTTACATTCTGCTGTCCATCTCTACGAATATTTTCTTTTGAAATTATAATAGTTTAGATTCGGAGGTGTATACATAAAATATATAAAAGTAATCCATAGAACTTAGATTGGATTTAGTCTCGGTGAATTTTAAGGTTGGACGAAAACAGAAATGTTATGCGTTTCGAACACATTCCGCATTGGTGCCCTTATCTGGTACACTGGAAATCAAGTACCTGCCGCTGTTGTACACCATCAAATCATGGGTGGGTGTTTAATTTTCTTGTATATAGATTAGTCAGTACAACATTTCTTTGGTCTTCGTCGGACAAACTAAATATTTTTTGTCCTCAGTTTAAACCGCGGTTCATCGGCTAAAGATCGTTTATCACACAGAAATGAATAAGTTTGTATGTGTTTACCTTTTCCCAATATCTTCAACTGCTAACTGCGAAAGTGCTTTGTTAATTTTTGCTATCAGTATGGGTTTGTCAGTTGCTTTTACCAACAATAGCTTGTGAATTCTGCAGCAATGCTTTTACAATCGGTCGATTATCTCTTTAGATGACTTTACACACTTTTTGCATTATTGCAATTATTCAGTGGGAATTCACGACTATTTTTAAGGTGTCTGTTGGTACTAATATATATATTTTTTTCATATTAAATAAGTTTATCAATTCACATCATTCCCGAATTCAAAAACTTTAGTTTGAATTTTACTTTTAAAATCCTCGTAGTAATATTGTTAAAACACCCTAACACGGTTCATAATTAAAAAGCGGTACAGTTTTGAACTGAAATTTGCTATTATCTACATGCATTTTATTACCTCAGTCTATGAAAGTATGTAATAACAGGACGGTATTGTAGTTATAATCTGTCTTTAAACAATAATGTATTAACTGCGTTTTTAGAAATTCATTCCTAAATATTTCCAGTAACCAAAACAAAAATCTAGAGTGCGTTCAAATATGAAGCGTTTGTATTATAAATTTCTTTGAACGCGAAGGTGGCTCCAATTCAGTTAACAATACAGTTATAAAAAATTATATTCGAAAAAATTGAATTTGAAATTATGACTGTTAACTAAGCTAGGACAACGTTAAATTCCATTGGTACTAATTTTGTGGGCCGATAATATAACAATTTTTCAGTTAAAAGCTGAACAGTAGGATGTATTGACAAGTTTAAAAAAAAATAAAAAGTCTGTGAAAGAATACGAATTTAGTCTCTCATCTGTCTTTGATACAAAAGAATAGGATGATACAGTTACAATACAAGATCACGCGTATTGGTTATTGCGAATCCTTTTGATACATTTAGGCTTACACATTGATTGATACGGCATATCCATCTAATGTATAAATGGAAGCTAACTCCTCCTCTAAGCGATTTGAAGAAATGGCTTTCAGATAAATATTATTCTCAGACATATAAAATTATTATTCGAATTCTGACAGTGCTATTCGCAGTTTTCTATCTTTTGTTTGTTGTGACCAATCCTTTCAAGGAATGTTTTTACAATACTCCAGCCATATCCATCAAACATGCTGATACTGGTTTCGCTTTATATTGTATTCCCATAACAGATCACGCTTGAAATATTTCTACATGCTTGTCTAAAACTTATCCTAG
Organism: Trypoxylus dichotomus; assembly: GCA_023509865.1. Lineage (NCBI taxonomy): Eukaryota > Metazoa > Arthropoda > Insecta > Coleoptera > Scarabaeidae > Trypoxylus > Trypoxylus dichotomus. Next base: position 23,752,913 of record CM042081.1, on the reverse strand, counting down.
ATTTTCTAGGAAGAAAGTCATTATAGTAAGTGTAATATAATATGTATTTTGAAGGACTCGAGGACACTTTTTCTTTTTGACTTTGTCAGTGATGAGTTCACCATAAATTGCTAAGCTTAAATCTCCTCTTTGGTTCATTTACTCTCGAAAGTGTTGTAAAAATGTAGACATATTATTTTAATGGCGCTTTTTTGAGAAAGACCAGTTTCCTATTTCAGTTTTTGAACATTTATCTATGGAAACATTTTCAGATGAAGAAATCTTTCGAAATTTTTATCTATTGCTTTTATATAATTTTAATGATAATTGATATGAGGTGGTGCCAATATTATCTTTAGAGTTGCTCAAATCTTCGGCGCGCCAGATCCGGACTCGCCCGCACACACGATCGACACGAAGATTGACTGACTTCGCTGAACCAATCTGTCTCCGTTTCCCTGATGTATATGCACGTATGGTACATCGTATTACGCGTTATAAGGTATATATACTTCATTATATGGAAGAACATTTTAATAGTTTGTGAGTATATACTTGATGAAGAATAGTAATATGTCATTGTAAAATACGGCTAGCCAAATATTTCGATTCGACAAAATCTAATTAAGATAGAGAATGCGAGAACCTTCTTTTATATGTAAAGATGTTCAATCTTTTTATCTTTGTTAAAAACATAACTCTGGAAAATGTTATACACTTTTATCTTGCAAATTAGTTTCTGCGTTGATTTTAACGGAATATTAATGCATGTCCTCTGGGTTTTAGCACGTATGTCGAAAACATAGACCTATCCTCTTTATAGTTGTTGGTGAATTCAGTAAACTGCATTAGAAATGTTCTTGTACTTTGAGAAAGGTCGTTCAACATCAACCGATAGTTGGTTAAGGGATCTGCAGATGCAACACCACAAATTTGTCTTAATGCTACAAAATGGGAAACTTTATGTTTTAGTCACCTGTTGCAGCATACAGTAATGTACTCACTTCGTCCACTATTTGCACTGAATCCACTAACGACAACGCTGTATTTTGCAATTTCTCAATTGTAACCACTAATCTTGTATAATTATCGTAGATAGTTTAAATTTCTTTCAACGGAAGGATCTTAAAATTTGTACTGGCTCCCCTTAATAACTGCAACTTTGTCGACATTGAAAACTTATTATTTGGGCAGCCAGTGGTCGCTTTCTCCTTTTATGTGTGTTCGATATGCTTGATTAATTATTTTTATGCGTAATACGGCGTACGATTTCTATCGCTGTCAAAGAAACTGCGAGACGGTCGACTCACGCTGAAAAGACGGTCGGTTTCCGCATCGACCAGAGTGGATCGAAGATTTCGCTAACTTTACATATTACTATTCTTCATGAGATATATACAGATAAACAGATTAAAATGTTCTTCCATATAATGAAGTATAAATACATTATAGCGCTAATACTATGTAGCATACGTGCATGCACAACAGGGGGACAGAGTCAAATCAATTTTTATATCGGTCGTGCGTGCGGACGAGTCCGGATCTGGCTAACCCTAATTATTTATTTACATTATTCTATTTTGGAACAGTGATAGTTTTTGTTCCAGGAACTTACTGCTTTCTAAATTGTCAACCGAATTTGTATAATGTTTTTCACGGTCCTGCCATTTATATACCAAACAACTATGTTTGCTGTAACTCAACTGCAAGGTAAAGTCTCACAGCGGTTTCTCGCAGTACAGGTGTACCAGAATCAATAGTTTTGCTTACCCTTAAATTAATTCAGTAAGCAATTACCACCAATCACCATTTTATGAACAAAATGTTCTTCTTGTACATTATAATACTTTGACGCCTTGAAGCAGGTCGTTAGAATCAAGAGACAATTTGTTATATATATTTAACTATATCATTGTCAGAATGACAGATACCATAGATGTTCTAACATATTTCAAGACATACAAGTAAGGAGATCGTGAATTATTCTCTTATTCTCAGTGGGAACATTATCATGTAGAATAATAGCACCTTTTGCGAAGTTCTTTCAATGTTTATTCTTGAAACTTTTTTAGTATCTGGATATCATTCAACATTGATGTTGATAGTTGATTCTTTAAAATCTAAGAGAAATACATGTGGGTCGGTCACTATTATCGTAATAATTACTATAGTTATGGTAAATCATAATGCATTCAGTGTTACGTTATTTCTCTCCTGCTCTTTTTGCAGCACCAAAAATTGATTACGGAGGTAAAGGACAAGTACGATTTGTTTCAGTAAGTTTTGATTACGTAAAATTTTGACACTACAAACAAATGTTACAATCAATTGTAATTTAAATAGACTGCTAACATACACATATATTTATATATATATACAGTGAAATTCCCCTTCGCGGACACCCCTCTTACACGGACACATCCCTTAAACGGACAGTTTCTCTGGTCTCGACCGGCTCTCATATAATTTCCATTATATTAACTCTTTCTTGGACGGACACTCTCTTGAACGGACGCGGACACGAAAAAACGTTCTCTTAACCGGACAAAACATACAATAAAAAGAAACGCTTTATCTTATTTTTATATCGAGAGTATTGCTATTGCATTTCTCAATCGCGCCGCGCGCCAATTTCGCTGGGACTTCCCCGAGTAAACCGGAGATTTACCGACTTTAATCTTTCGATACAAACACAGCCTATGTCGTGCATTTCTGCCTGGCGTGAACTAGGGACTTCTCCAAGTTGGTCGGGGATTTACCGTTCTTATTTTTGGGTGTACGCTTTCGATTGAATCTGCTTTCAATATTAGTCTGATGTCTATGAAAAATTCTCACGCTTAAACAAAAAATTGAGATTGTTGAAGTTTAAAACAAAACGCTCACATTAAAGAAGGTGTGTTGGGGTAAGTATCCCAAAGAGAGGTTTACAATTTTGCATTGTGTAAATATGGCGGGTGAAAAAGAAAAACTCCTAGTCATTGGTAGGGCAGCTAAACCCAGAGCTTTTAAAAACATTAATATAAATATCCTGCCTGTAACTTGGAAATACAATAAGAAAGCTTGGATGACAGGACAAATTATGATAGAGTGCTTGCAAGACCTAGATTGGAAAATCGCTAAAGAAAAAAGAAACATTTTGTTATTTTTAGACAGTGCGGGATCTCATCCTAATTGTACATCAACCACTTGACCAGGGGATTATAAAAAATTTTAAAACATTACCGAAGTTTAACACTCAAACATCTGCTAGTAAACATTGAAACTGCTGGTACAACCTTTGAGTTCATAAAGAAAATTACACCACTGGGTGCAGTTTATTTGGCAAAAACCGCTTGGGACTAAGTAACCAAAGAGACAGTTCAAAATTGCTTCCGCAAAGCAGGATTTAATCATGTAAATATGCAAAGTGAAGACCAGTTAACTGAGGCTGATACATCTGATCTAGAAGATGATTTGCCTCTTAGTGTACTTTCAGATATCCTCAAAAATAAAAATTTATTGAAATTGACGGATAATGAAAACCTTAATGATTTTTTGAACGTAGATGAAGATTTGTATGTTGAAGATCCAGATTCAGAACAAGAAATTGCAAATCCAGTTGAAATACAATACTATAATATACTTTCGGAATATTCTGATGTCGATGAGGTTCCAGTGCTAACAGAAGCTATCCCAAATTATGGTAAAGCTATTACCCTGACCAAGCGACTCAAAAGTTTTGTCGAAAATCACAGAGTTACAGAGTCTTTGGAGCTTCTTTCTAAATTAGAAATACGATTTCAAGACGCCATTTTAAAGAAAAAGAGAAGACAAACAACAATATATGATTTTTTGCGTCCTTAAAGTGACTATTCATTTCATGGTTTTGTATTACATACTACGTCTATGTATCTATGTACATATATTATACTTTGTATGTATATATATGTATCTAAATGAAATAAACTTTCTTAAGTTTAAAGTTTCTTATTTATTTTAAAAACATTTATATACATATACGATTTAAATGTCCCAGTTTCTTTAATATATTCATTTTTCGTTAAAACACGATTTTTGTTGTATCTATATACTATCAAAAGTTTTAGGTCCTATTACAGTTGTTACATGTTACTAGTTTACCCTATATTTCTGACTAACTCTGCGGATGTCCCAATGGAAACTGCATCTATTAATATCTGGCTAACTCTAACGCAGAGAAACCTGAAAATCTAAACACTAATATCAGTTGGGCCAACTGCACGGATATATTCTGACATGTCTGTCGATCGCTTCTGGTTATATTGAAACGTTGCGAAAAAACCGATACTCTTCATCTGGACTGCATATGCTAATTTCATAATATTATATATAATTCCGCATCGAATTGAGAAATTAAAAGATATTAGTATCGACATTTGGTATAGTCGGAAGCTAAGACTTATTAAAATATTTTAGCGAAGTTGGCCTCATTGATATTAGCAATTCACCAAATCTTCAAGTTTTTCTAGTATGATAAATAATTGTCTCTCCGGATGAAATATCCCATATGAGTAAGTAATATATTGGCGCCTCCACCAATACTACTTATTAACCACCATACTGCAATGAAGCATTTCTAATGTAGTTTATTCTTAATCTAGTCAATAAAAGATAATTACGTTCTGACAATAAATTTAAATGTCAAGCCATTTCAAGTTTATTTCCACTTCAGTTTCAAACGGGACATAATCTCAAAAGCTGGGAAACAGTCAATTTCCCTTGAAAGCAAGAACTAAATTATAACTGAGAGAATTGTGCCATATCGAGAAGGTAGGAAGTTTGCTTGAATTTTGCGAATCAACCTGCAAATGCCAGGGAAAACTTGTACGTAGTTAACATGACTGCGACCTTATCCGAGAGGGGTTGAATATTAACTTGAAGTCAGAACGTTTATCTTAAATTAAATACCAGGTTTTAAGGTCTAAAGGGTTTCAAACTGACTTTTAGAAAGGTACTTTGGACCGCGTAAATTATATTATGTAACTTGAGGTATATCTCAACGGGTTTTAATTCTTAGATGTAAAAGTTTTATTGTATACTAGATTATTGTCAGAAAACCAATTATTAAATGAATAAAATGGATGATGAGTTTCATTTGAGCTATCACTGAAATACTTTCTCATAGGGAATTTTTTATTTTTAAAGTAAGAGGTGTATTATGTGCTAAAATAATGAAAATTTGGCTTCAAATGCTCCCAAGGAACATAAAAGATGAGCTGTAGGTAAAGTTATATTTTAGAAGTGCCATATTAATGTTAGTAAATGGTATAGGACCGCAAAACGTATCTTTGCAAAGGATCAGTCTTTTGAAATAAAATTGCATATTCGCATAATGCAAGAAAATTCCATTCCCTATTTACCTGCAGTGGGCCAGCTTCGAGTTAATTATTGTCAACAAGATTGCTTCAAGATGAAGTAACATTTTGTTTTAATGGCTGGATTTGTCAAAAGAGCAGTATTGAATTCTACTATGCTTTACTTTTATCCAAGTAATCCATTAGTTTCTCTCGGGAACACATGGTTTAATCAGAATTGTGAGCTTCCATGTTACTTTAAAATTGCAAGAAAATATTTGAGTAGTTTTCCATGGACACCGAACAGGAAGAAAGAGCTCAAAAGAATCAACTTCGTACTTTGACTTAGTGTCTCTGGATTTCTTATGTGGGGTTATAATACGTTTTCTATAGATGTACAACCAGTTTTTATGATATTTTTTTGCGAGAATTCTAGTTGTTAGAACAATTAATAGAAGCGCAAAGTTTTGAATGCTTACCGTAACTTGTAGTGTTTTAATTCTTTATTCAATACAATTGTACAAGATGTTCTACTTAAAAAAATAATGTACATATGTCACTTCGATTAATACTCCTCAAAATTGTTATATTTCTTTGAATACTCAGATTTCTTTGTACGGGAATACCCAATTTTAACGAAAAGGAACAAATCCAAGGTTTAGTTTTTATTTCTTCAATATTTCTGAAACTCTGGGAAACATAAAGAAATATTTGAAGTAAACTGCGTAATCTCAAGTATGACAAATGATAAAAAAGGTAAATGACAGGAGGCGTGTTACCTCAAATCCCCTAATTTCTTTCTCAACAAAGTCGAAAGAAGAACCAAGAAACAGTTATAATTCTAATCGTGTACTTACCTTAATATATGAAAGTTACGAATTTCTCTTCCTAGATGCCAAAATTGGTAGGGACTTGTCTTTTATAATATTGTGTCTGCTGAGATATTACGATATATCTACAGACATTGCGGCATCTAGGTATTAAGAGCGATATGAACTCACATTCAATCTTGTGGTGGCAGCACAGCGCACCGGTAACGCAGAGGTTGTGGGTTCAAATTCTACCGTGAGTAATTTTTTTTCAGGAATTTAAAAACATCGGCAAGGGAATCGTAATTTTACCATTCTTAATAAATGTCCAAAGCAATTTGAATTTTCTGTACCATTTTCGCTGACTTTATTTTTAACATGTCCCTTACTTCTATGTTTTTTTTTATCTTATCTATTCTTTTAATACTTGCAATTTTCCTCAAGAATTTCATTTTTCTAGCTCGAATCATTTATTCTTGCCTTTGCGTCAATGTCCAATTTGTGTCACCATGTAACAACGTAACGGTACAACAATGTAACAATGTAACGATGTAATAATGTAACGATTTAACAATGTAACAACGTAACAATGTATTAGGGTAACAACGTAATAATATAACAAGGTAACAATGTAACCATGTAACGACATAACAATGTAACGGTGTAATGATGTAACGACGCAACGATGTAACGATGCAACTATGTAACAATGTAATGCATATTGCTTTGCGGACCGATAGTTTGTTTTTTTTTTCTGTAATTTCCTTTGTTTTAAGGACTTTGCTTATATAACCAACTATATGTGATTTGCGGATAGTATTCTTCTGTTTATATCCTTTTCAATTTTTCCCTTGCCATTAATTATAATTCCCAGGTATCTGTAACTATGAATTCCTCCTGTATTTTTAGTTCTATTTCTCCTTTTTCCTTGCTAGTTACCATACTTTTATCGTTTTAATATGCAGTAGTAAATTTTATTTCTCTAGAGCTTTTACCCAGGTGTCTATGTGTTTCTCTTTTTTCTTTTGAGTTTGCCAATAATATTATGTCGTCCGCAAATGCAGACGTTTCCAAATAAACAGGTTTTAAGCAATTACATCCCACTACAATTTTTTCCATATTCTACTGGCATGCTTTTACGACATCGTCCACGACATATATGAATAATAATGGACTTACAACACTCCCTTGTTTAACCATAAAGAAACAAACCATTAGTACGAAAGTTTAATTAACTTATTATTGTATACATTTTAGATGGAGCGTAGATTTGTATTTAGCGCATTTATTCTGTAGAGCAGGTATGTTGCACATTTACTGCAATAATAAGCATTTTGGAAGATATCAAAAATGTATACGTTGCGTAATAACACATGTATTGTAGTATGGTTGATTCGCTTGAATATATGTACGTAGTCAGACTGATATTTTGTTCTAAACTTGCGGAATGGATCTTAAATGATACACTAGAAACCATCGATTTACAAATTAAATCAAACACAAATTCGTATTTTACCTTTTAGATTGTATAAGGGACATTGTCCCAGAGAGCCCGTGACATATTGTAAACGATTTTAAATGGTTAGGAATGTGTTGGAACTTGTGACTGCAGTATTGTACGCTCGTAGGTTCGCCGATAAGACTATGGTTAGTTGTACGAAATTAAGCCAGTCTATCTATTGCTTGCATTCAGTACGCAAGTGTTACCTTAATTATTAGCCATAAATAAGTAATACACAATATTATTTATTTATCGTACAAAAGAACTTTTTATCCTTCTATTGTCAACATGGGACGTATATATCCCGTTAGTGTTTTGCTGTTGGTCTGTTATGTATTGTACGATTTATATTTTTGATTTTAACACTAGAATGAAGAAACCTTTGTCGGAGAAACAGCTGCAGGATATAGCGGAGGACATTAATTTGAAAGATGCATCAACAACTATCTAGCGACCATGATTCTTTAAGAGAAAATGAAGACGTCGCATTGATAAAATTCATTACGAATATGAAGAATCCAATGACCAAAATGAAAAGGAAGACGAAATTCCGAATAACAATTTGGGAGATTAACTGGACTAGTAAAACTGAAATTTTTTTATTTTTAACTTGTTACCTAAAAATTTATGTAATAAAACAACTAATAAAAAAATTACAGACAGCGCATACAGAAATTATCACTGTGCTAGATTGTTCTGTAGTTAATATTGTATTTCAATCGTTTATATCAGTAAACGATTGAAATACAATATTAACTTCACGTGTCAGAAAATCATTAGAAAATGAACACTCAAATCAATAGTCCATTTCAATAATTGTAGAAACCAAAAGATGTTTCCAAAGTGTATTATATCGAAGAAGTATTATCTACTCTGAGAAAAGCTTTTCTATCGGCCAGAAGTGGCAGTACGTATCAAGTCATTGACAAGATATTAACGGAGTTCAAAGGAAGATGGTCAATGAAACAATTTGTTCCACTAAAACTGATCAAACGAGGAATAAAGCTGTGGACAAGATATAACGCCAACACAGGTTATAAATACCATACCAATATTATTCTGGAAAAGAAGATTCAACACAAGGATGGTAAAAGAAGTGGTGAAAAAGTTGTGAAAAAATTAAGTGAATCAATACGAAACTAGGAAGTATATTGCATAAAGCAGACAGTGAATTGATAACAGGCAAAGAAGGTATAATTTGCACTCGTTGGCAAGGTGCTAGGGAGTTGTTGGTAGTAAGCAACTATCAAACAGCTAAAATCGGTACCATGAAAAAAAAAACGAAAGATGGGAGCAAGACAGAAACCAGTTGTCCTTACTCAATTTTATTTGATAATCCATATATGGGAGGTGCCGACCATGCCAACCAAATAATTTTATAGATCAAAAAATCCCAAATGGCGGCGGAAAGTTTTTATTAACTTATACAATGTACAATGTATGATATATAACGAAACGAGACATTCGGAAATGCACTTTGCAAACTTTTTGACATCTATAGCGGAGAATATTGCATTTGGCAAGAGAGATATTTGAAAAAGAGTAATGAAATATTGGTTATCATTTGCCTGCTCCAGGAATTTCAAGAAAACGGTGTGCCAAATATACTGTATTTCAAAAAAATTATCACGTCTTTTACATACACGTTTCCGACTATTAATATATCTAAAAAAAATCTTTTATTCCGACACACAAACAGTGTATCACATTGGTCCATGAATATTATTATTATTCCGTTTTGCGCACATTCTGCAACGCAATATCAAATATTGATCGTTATCAATATTTCGCAGTAAAAATTCGTACGTATGTAACTTAGAAACTCTTTGAAGTCATCGCATTGAATGACATACTTACGTTATAATAGACAGTTGCGGGGACATCCCTGCCTTCATATGAGCTATTAAAGCATTTACTGGTGGATAATATTTAGGAATCAATTGCGTCACAAGATTAAAGCATGGATTTTACATGCTACATGTAACAGATTGCGACTCTCTTCTTTAAGGGATCGCCCTAAGGAAAGCATTTTAGCGGGACCGTCACTCACAAATATTAAAAGTTGTTGAAACTTGAAATTTGTTCAGTGCCCCCAACATCACTTTTAAAATTTCATGGTTAATACATTTTGCAAGTCTTTTGGAAGCAAGTAAGATAGGGGATGACGGTTCAAACTCTTGCATTGTAAGTACCATCACATTCACCACAGAATGTTGGTGCTGATCGGTGGTTTCGTCCACACAATTTTTTAATTTTCAATTCTGCTTTAATTCTTCTTTTAAAATAGTCACGAACACATGGCATAAAGTTTCTTAACGATGTCCGACTTGGTAATGTATAATCCGAATACTTGCTCCAGAAGGAGACAAATGCTTGTCGGTCTAGTAAAATGACAAATGTACATTGCATAGAATAAAACAAACAGCTATATCAAATATTAATTGTTCGCTCTATCGTCACGGATTCCAGAACAGTGTTTTATACTTTTTAGGTGCCGTTCAGACTTCCACCTGCTAGAACACTTCAAATAGTTGTCGAACTTTACACATTTAATTCTATCGCGTTCGTATTCTAAATCCGGCATACTCGCTATTACGTTTTCTAGTTTATTCGAAACACGTCATTTCCGAAACGTATCTAAATTCGATATTTTCTAAATATCTGTGTACTGACAAACACTCGCAACGATCAATCGAATAATACTGAACAAGCGTGCTTTGATACGGGTACTCGATTCTCTGCACAGCGCGCTTTGCTCCTCCACGTTGTTCTCCGCACTGCACTAAAACTTGCCCCTCTTTGCCGAAACTAGTAATAAGTAATGTGTTTCATGAATTCTTCGGTTCTATAAATTCAATATCATAATATACCCGCATAATTCTATAAAGGCACACATTTTGCTTTTACTGCCTTAGTTTGGGTTATTAAAATTAAAAGTAAGACAACTTTTATTTAGTTAATCTTTCAATAAGCAATACGTTGATAATTTCGATGAATTCAGTTACAATACACACATTGTTCATAGTTTATATTTAGCAGTATTGTTTATGAGCTTTAATTAATTTGTATTGATTATGTTATGTTTATGTAAATACTATAAACATTTGCTTCTGTTTATGTCAATTTTACCACATAAAAAATGTTATTACCTTGTAAAGTAAAATAACTCTATATCCTCTATTGTTCACATTAATAGAATTTAAAAATTAATTGAAACCTGGAAAATAAAGCTATCGTAAGTACAACGTTAATTTAGATAATAGAAAAACGAATTACTAGAGAATAACTTTGAATTCTGTGTGCGTTTTCAACATTAATTATTACTACCACTAACAAAACTTCCATTTACATGTTACAATGGTGTGTGGCACAATAGGAGGTCAATAGAAACCCACTCATGTTCACCTCAAACTCTGCGTTTTGTTTAGTCAAGTATAACTTTGTTACTAATTAATTAGTTTGAAAAGTGTATGCGTACATGTTTTAATCACATTCACTCGGCTTGAAGGAGAATGAACCCTTGCAATTTAATTTCAGTCTATTGTATTAGCAACAAGAGTTCGAAGTACTGAAATCTAAGCATGTATAGTTGCTTGTTTTAATTTATCAGGCAAACATTTAAATAATTTTTAATCAACTGTGTTAGATTAGCATTTATTTGCTTTTAAAGATTTCTATTGATTCTTGTTTTGCTCTGCATGTCCATTTTTTTAATATACAGTGACTCGTATGTCTCATTATATATGACAGACTCAACATTGATAAACACAATACAAAAAGTTTTTACCTTTTTGTATTAGGTTGTGTTCTTATGCTGAAACAATATTTTCATATTACACCTGTAGATGGGAATCAATATAATGTACTACTGGTTGCTTAGCTTTGACCAAATAAGTATGTATGTATGTGGAGTAGTATTAAAATCGGAAAAAACTTGCGCAGAAACTAATTTACGCACTAGAAAGAGATAGCATGACGAAATCGAGTGAAACAGATATACATTTCTCGTGTAAAGATCTACCTACAAATATCGACTGTCGATCATCTGTTTGTTTCTTGGCGTTCGGTATTCAGTGAATCATATTATTTTTGTATATTACACTTTGCAGTGCTTGAAACAGTTTTTTTTTTGACTGTATAGCGTGATGCATAGCTATTCCATTGTATGTGTAGCAGTTTTTAACAATTATGTGTTAATAATGATATAAAACAATTAGATTGTTGGTTAGAATGCCGGGCTCCCCAAGGAGTGCGGGCTGTAGGAGCAACCCAAAGAAAAGAATATTCTTGTAAAATGAATATTCTCGTAAAATAATCTTCATTTTTCTGCATTTTGACATTACAGTGTAATATTAGCAGGTTATAAACGTTACTTATTTGGTACTATTATACGCAAATAAAAGAGTATTTAGTATTTGTTATTTTAGTATTATTTCTTCCATATAAAGTAGATATGATTTTGCTTTACAGAACGTAAAACTTCTTGCATGATTAATATTCTCATGTTTTTGTTATTGTAGTAGAAGTTCTTATTTTATTTCTATAAAGACTATTGGCAAAGGGGTTTAGGATGGAATACAATCTACATTTTCTACTTCCAAAATATTTAGTCAATATACAACAAAATAATTTTTGGAAGCAATACCCTTTTCTTTACATTCTCATGTCACGTGGTTCGCGCAGATTGGTTTCTTCCGATTTTAATAATACTCTATATTTACTGCTATGCTTCGGTTTTATCTCCTCAGTTTAGGTATAATTGGTAGTGAGATGAATAATTCAAAAATATCTAATTACAGGGCAAAGATAATTAACGTACAAGTAAACTCAGAACTAACAAAGAATACGTAGATCAAATTGCAATATACTAACTTACAACATACTATGACTATCTACGATCATGCCCATATTGCTTTAATTTAACTTTAAAACAATCACTAAAAAAAGAAGAATCCTGCCGCGCATAATGTATCTGCGGTTTATATATTGCCAAAAGTGATTGTAATAAGCAGGTGTGTACATATATCCAATTCACTAGTATTTATAGAGCCGAAGCCACTACACATTCTATGTATTGGAGATCTGATCGAGGTGTGAGACAGTAAAATATACCTGTTTGCCTGGATCCCAGACGTGGAACAATGAAATTGATTTGACTTAACAATTCAGGGACAGCAAGACCATTATTAAGTAAACTAAATAGGAATTTGCATTCCGCTTGGTTTCTGCGTAGTTCTAAGGAATCACTATTAAATGTCTCTAATAGGATTGTGACTAAATCTTTGTATCGGGTAAGTATTAAATTTTTTGAAGCATAAGAACTTTAAACACCTACTTTGAATCTGTTCCGGAAGATGTATCTGATAGGTTACCAGACCAAGAAGCATGATCTAGTCGAGATTGAACAAAAGCAAAAGTAAAGGCTGAAGAATGGCTATTATAGAAGTAAGAAGTCATGTAAGACGTACAATAGGACCCAACATACTCAACTCCGATGTACAAATACTAGATATATGTTCAGCAAAGGTCAGTTTTGAATCGAAGATGGCGCGCAACTCCTTCATGGAGTTGTCTCTGGGTAAAAGAACTCCAACTAAGTGGTAATTGTGGATAGTCCCAATTGTCTTACGAGTGCAGGTGATAATTTTGCATTTGTTCACATAAACTATTAACTTGTTGATGAATATATTAAGTTGACTCTGCTAATGATTACAATCATGAGAATTTTTAATAATGTCATATAGTTTTAAGTCATCTGCGTATAGCAACTTGCGATAACTCAATGATTAACACAAATCATTTATAAATATCAGGAACGAAAATGGGCCCAAGTTATGCCCTTGAGTTGGCGTGAAGTAATTAGATCAAAGCCCGTATGTGTCACAAATTGTTTTCTATCAAGAAGATACGATTGAAATAAAGGCAAAAGTGAAGACGAAAATCCAACATTTTCCAATTTATTAATAAGCAGGGTGTGTATTCCTTGGATGCAATTTTATCGCGAGAAACTAAGAAGATACTACATTTGATAAGAACTACTAATTTTCAGGTTAATACTTGTGTCCACATTGTAGTACCAATTCATTAGTTGATAAATTTATCTCTTTGTATGGAACTAGATGATGGCATTCTTCTTCCGAGATTAGTGCCTTTGATTTGTCGAAACAATAAAATGCATAATTTAAATAATAATGTTAAAATTTGAACGAACCTTCCCTTATGCAGTGTTTCAAAGCTAGCGTCTAATACCTAACCATCTTTTGATATTGACAAACGCAATGAGTCAACCAAAACCATAGCTACTATATAGTCAGGATACCTTACATGTCCGTTATATTCATCAATGTTCTTCAGACTTTGTTACCGTTACCACCATTAAATCATCGGAAAAATCGATAAGTTTGACACCTTCTAGCTGGTTAAGCCTCAGCAGACTGTCATATTAAATTCGACAAGGTTGGTGCGAGGACTGACCCCGGAACACCACTGCACAGCTGCAACGTTTCCACTTTCCTTTCCGCTTCAAAGATCGATTCTCTGTGTGACAATACTATTCAATCCTTCTCCCAATTTCTTCCGCCGAAGGCCGCCGTTTCTGCGGCTATTGCTACTGCTGTTTTAACGCAGTCTACCTTCTCTAAATCCAAACTAATTCTTGGCCAGGTCTTCTGTACGCTATACTCTTTTCAGTCTACTGACTATCAATTGTTCGTCTAGCTTGTCTTCCACGCCCAAAAGACAGATCGGTCTATATGAGTTGGGATTCCATCCTGTTTCGAACTTTTCCTCAACGGAACAAACTTTGTCCTTTTCCATGCCTTAAAGAAGACCCTATTTACTGCCAATTGGCTGTACACTGAGAGTGTATGGTCTAGTTTTTCATATGCAATCAACTTCACTCTCGATAGGGACACTTCCTGGCCCAAGTGCTTTACCATCTTCTTTACCTCCACCATATGCAGTTGATTTTTCAAAATCTCTAATTCTTTGCCTATTGAATGTAATCGATTTATCTACGGGAAATAGCCTTTCAACTACGTCTCGTATCTTGCATGGTCAACTGCAGTCTGGGTGGACAGCCGATGACACACTTCATTACCATTTATATATCACATTTATAACCATCCCCCATATGTCTCTAGCGATATCGCCACGTAAGTATTGTTAAAACTTCTTTTAGTTTTTTTTATGGCGTTTCTCAGTTTATTTTTGCTTATCTCCTTTGCTTGTCTCCGCTTTCCACTAGTGCACCGGCCGCCCCTTCGCGACCCTACTTTTCCTTAGCATGGTAGGAACTGTCGTTTTCTTCTGAGAATTGATGTGATTTAGCTTCCAGCTTAATGACTAATCATAATGATGCTGCATCAGAATAATTCGAATAATTTATAGTTCATTTTTTCTAGAATTAGCAAGGGGTGTTCACTTCTATTTCTAATGAGATCAAGCAAATAAGCCAAAAAGGTGAAAAAGCGATGTGATCATATTCTTCCATAAATTTTGTTTCATATTCTCTTCAACATGTTTAAAAATCACATCTAATTTTTTTCATTCTTCAGGCGCATAAGATAATCGGACATTCTACTGAATTCTGTCAAATATCACGGATTTTTTAAATTTTAGAATTTACTCAGCCCTTTTTACACAATTGTGTGAATACTTCAACCCAGAATATGTAACCTACAACTAGTTTCCATGTGCTATTTTACATATTTATCAGGTAGAAATGAAGTTACAACAAGGCCAAATAAACTATTCACAAATTCATCTCGATTACAGGAATAGGTGCAGTAAATATACCGTCAAAATTCTGTTTATGTACTTTGCCAGCACTACTGCAACATTTGTCCATGAATAAATTATTTTATCGCGCTAGCAATTGTACATCATACTGATTTATGACAACGAGAAGCTAAACCTCATTTACCAGCAACAAGTGAACTGCATATGAAAGCCGGTTTAATTTAGATCTAAGTTAGTACTATTTTAGAAGTGCATAGTTAGAGTACTACATAAGTAAACAGTAACAGACTATAATAATGAAATTGTAAATATGGATATGGTGGTAACGTTCAATGTTCTAAATTAATATTCTTGTGGAAGGAACTACTACATAGAACAATATGAAGCTTAGAAGTTCTATACATTGTTACCAGTAGCTTTGTTTTGTTCTATTGAAAGTAATAAGAATTTTAATAAAATTATCTGTGACTTATGAGTCGACGTCTGTATCTCATGTAAAAACAAAAGGCATTCTCAATTTCCAGCACATCGTAAATTATCTTCTCAATTCATTATGATTTTTAATTCACTCGTATTTCTTTAAGTAAGTATCCAGCAATCTCAGAACCCAACTTATTACAATTAAAATTAAACACATATGTTAACATACTCAATCTCCCCACAAATATTTTTAAATGAGAATGGAAATATATATTAAATTCTCTTAATTAGATAGAATGGTACAATTGATAGCTTAAAACAATTATATCAAATGAACAAATACGTAAAGTGTGTTGTCTAATACACAGGCGAGCAAATATAGCACATTTTGAATATGGTAGCGTCTTTGAAGGGACTGGGAACAACAGCAGTAAAATGATATTGAAAATTTTCTTTAATTTCAAAATTGAAATAAATCATCTCTTGATAAAATCTATAAACCTCGTCCTTGTAAGTATTATTCAACAGTTTTCAAAACCCTCAACATCTAAGTTCTGATAAAGTTTATATTGGACAAACAAGAAGGAGTATCGAAACGAGGTTCAAAGAACCTATTAGACACTATCGTTTCGATAAACCAGAACTATCAAGCATAGCAGAGCATATGGTAAAATCTTAAACTTCTTAAAAACCTAAACTCGTGTAGAGAATTAGACCCGTACGAAAGGATATTTGCAATTGCACACTCGAGTCTGTTTGATTTATTACCATAAGGCCCTGTTAAAGATACGGTTCGTTTTCGTTCCGTCCTTTCCTGAAGATAAACAAATACCCGAGATCATACAATAGATTGTAAATAGTCATATGTTTTAGAAATTTTAGAGCCTGCGTAAAAAATAATTTGCATGTATGATACAGTTTTTACATTCAGTCGGTAACACGGTTAACAACGTGTTCTCGGAACGCTGCTTTTCGAATAATTAATTCATTTGTGAGGAGTGGAGTTTACTGCTGTACCTGTGAATTATACAACCACACAGTCCTTGCAATTCATTAAGACCTATTTTCCACTAATTTGCTAGATTTCTACTTATACAGAGTTCAGACTTGTAAAATCTACTAACGCGACCGCGACCTAGAAGTCGTCGCGACTGTAAAATAACAGGCGATTCGAAAAGTCGCAGGCGCATGGGAGAAACTGGTAAATAAATACGACAGCGACGATGTGTATACTGATGAAGAAAAGAGAGAAATTGGCAAGAACTCTTAATTAGACATAAATAATGCCAAAATAAAATCTTTAATTAAGTCTTATATATAAGTTCTTCTAAATAACAACAAATCTCAAACATATCTTTAACATTACTAGACAATTCTTTGAAGATCTGTTCACAATACGAGGTGTGGTAATTAAGTTCTGGGAATTTGTCGATAAAACACAAGCAAATTAAGTTACGAGCAAAACTTTATTATTGATTTTCACAATATTCCCTTTCTAACCTAACACAACGATTCCAACGTTGCTCCCACGATTGGAAGCATCCACAAAATATTTACTTGCAATTCTTGAGTCAGTCAACATTCGCGGGTTAATGTTGTACCACGACGATGCATTGTCAACCAGTTGAATTTTTACGTGAAAATAATGTAGAAGTTATTGAACATCCACCCTATCCGCCCGATTTGGTCATATGTTTCTGGTTGTTCTTTAACCTAAAGAAACATTTACATTGTCGACGTCTCACAACGATGAGATAGATGAAGCAATGAGAGCATTCCAAAGGATGGCTTCAAGTTTTTACGTTGTGGAAGCTTGGGTGTAAAAGAGTATTGACGCAGGAGGTGATTATTTTAAATACAAATAAAATCAGTTTCGTAAAAAGACTTTTTCCTGTATCTAAAAATATATCGTAATTTTGTATCGTAAATTATCGTAATATTAACCTTCGTAATATACAGAAGACTTTACATGATATATAGCTAATTTATTCTGTGATATAATATAAAGTTTTAATTTATAAATAAATATAAAGTTTTATTATATAATTTTATAGATCAAATATCTTTTTCTATTATTATTTTTGGTGGTTGTGCAAACCTGCAAACCATAGAAGAAACCACCACTGTTCGACATTAACACATTTTTTCCGCAAATATTTTCTTTCAAAAAATACAAAAGAACGATTCTTTTTAAAAACAGTTACTTCTGTAAATAATTTGGAAATAATGTATTAAATCAAATAGCATTTTTTTATAATCAAATCCTGTTATTTTGCTGTTTTATTAGTCCCCTTTCGTTGATAATTGAACTGAATAATAAACACATATTTTGTACACAGTAAGAAATTAGAACTCAATTCTACTTCGTTGTATTATTTGTCGGAAATTCTTATTTCTAATTTTAGTAGCTGAACAGATTTAAAGAAACGAAAAAATAATTGGTAAGTAAATAAGTAAATCTCCACAGTCAACATAAATACAATCCAGTGATCTTTTTTTCGTCGGAATATTGGACGTGTATACGTGTAATTGCAGTAAATTAAGGCTGCTTGTTTGAAGGTTATTTCGAGAAATAAAGTTATTCAGTAAAGATAAACAATACGATCCAGTTAAATTCTCCGTATTATAACTTTTAATAATGTATGTACTCAAACTTTTGGTAATCCAATTAAAGTTTTATTACAACGTGAATCCATATCGTGCGCTGTTTGAAGAGAAATTTGAATTTATTAGATGCACGTATTTTAACCAATGCTGTGCGAAATCGCGTACTACAATACATTTTGCGCATGCCTGTAGTGCGCATGTGACCGCGGACGCGCTTGGAATTTCTACGGTTTCTGCGAGCTTGGTTGCTCATAAATCCATAAACCTCCGAACATTGTGATAGTATACAGCAGCCAGAACAGGTCAATTAAATAGAACAGTTCGTAAGAGATATTTTGAGTACAAGAAATTAAGCGGTACTTTCAAACTCCAAAATATTTTGTGATAAAATACCGTAATTAGTAAAGTAATTAGCGTATTGAATATTGGAAAAAAAAACGTAAAATATATCCATATATTTAAAAATTACTTTTTATTACAATTGACCGAATAAAACAAGAGCTGCTAGTGTTATGGTCCGTCAGGCTTAATGAATCCATGGTCAATTATTCCGAGATTCGTGCTAAATAATTTGAGGAGGATTGGAAAACGCGCACATAAGTTCTTCAAACTTCCCAAAGTTTCTTTCTAACAAGTCTTCTATTCAAAATGAAGACATAGGTATGTTTTTATTCAGCAGTCTTATCACTACTCCTACTGTTACTGTTGTTGTATTTATCAAGTTCTTTTCTTCTTTTTTCCTGTTGATGTTTTTTGTCTCCGCCTATTACTTTGTAACTGTTATTATGTAAGAGTTCTATTTTGCTGAATAAACTTCCTCTTTGCTGCATATGTGTGTGTGTTTTCTTATTGTTCGCACATCTTTGTCTTTTACTTTCTTTTTTTGTTTGTTTTTTTCTCGTTTTGCATTGTTTGTAAGTTATCCGCACCTATGGCTTCAATGTTTGTTGTTGTACTTCACAAATTTAAGTTAAGTGAATCGATATTTCCGGCTTACGTCATAGAACTGAAAAACTTTACTTAATTGAAAAAGTTAAAATTTCAATCCGGGTATTTGCAATTAGATAAAGTAAAGAAATTGTTTATTTTAAAAAAGTTTAGCGAATATTTTACATTTCAGAGGTCTTGTGCAACGGAAATAGAGGTGTAATTATAATGATAAAAGTTGTTCAGTAAAATTTGTATAAAATGTGATTGAAATTAATAACTAGGTCAAGTTTTATCTTGTTAAAGGCTCTTTTTACTGGAGTTTTGTAATATTAAGTACATAATTATATGACTTATCTATCAATGTATTTGCTCCCAATTATTACATAATATCTACTCATTTATTACAGAAGTCTATGGGCATTTTAGTAAACCCTTGCTGTACTATACAGGGCCCGTTCAAAAATTAAAAATGTTAAAATTTTCATTGCGGATCTTCGAATTGTGCCATTAAATTGCACTTGTGATTATTAATATTGTATATAAATATGAATTCTATTTTACACTAATATAGTCAATAATAGAAAATCTAATGGCAGATAAAATCAAGTAAAGATCTCAATTCAACTCATAATTTTCTTCTTCTTTTTTGAATCGAGAAGTAAAACTACATTTATTGATAATAACCAAATTCAATAATCCTGAAGATGGTAATAAAATTCGTAGGCAGAACTCGTAATTACGTATTAAATTCATATTAAAAAAAAACAAGAAAAATGTAAATGGTCTTAAAAAGACTGTTTTTTTTTTTCATTCTAAATAGATACGACTTACTCTAGTTAAGATTATTTAGAGTAACCAGCAGATTGGTTCTAGCTGAAAATTTTTTCTATTTATTCATTTTTTTTATATCCATTTTCTCTATTAGAATGTATTATGGTATGACTGGACGTCTCAAAATTTCAACAGAGCCTGAATTATTCAAAGAAGATAAAAATAATCCGCAACAACAGTTTTGAACTTGAGTCAAACAGTCGTTTTGAATTCATTCTAAAAATTTTATTGATTTGTACAATCTTCGTAGTATATTCACTACTAATTACAATATGATTAATCTTGAACATAAAAATTAGAAATGTCAAAGAATGAATATCACAAGTAGTAACTGTATCGCTACATAACTGTATATACCCAAATGCACGCACTAAGACATAGAAACGTTCACAATCGTATGATATACTTTTACAAATTAACAAAGAGTGTTTTTAATGGTCCGCAAAAGTGTATTATACATAGCTTAAAACTATTAACAAACATATGTACTACCGTTCAAGTTTGTTTTATAAAAAATAACGAACTAAATTAGTCATATCGTGTTTGCGAGAACTTTATTAAAGAAACAAACTTTACTCATTAACTTAAAGTGTTTTATTGACAAAATAGTACATTCAAATAAAATACATATTGTTATAATGTTTCTTCGAGGTAGCCATCTTTTGCTCTAATAATTGCCATGCAGATACGCGACAGCCTTAGAATTAATCGCTCCAAATACGATTTGTTTATAGCATTCCACACTTCCCGCAGAGCATTCTAGAATGCTGCTTTGCTAGTCGGATATTTTTTCTAGACCTCACGATCCTGGTGATCTCACCTCAATAGGGGTTGTTGTGGCGGCCATCTATCTTGAAAATAAGGTTTAACTATCTCTGCAGTATCTTTGCTGTCGTTATCAGACTGATAAATGTACCCCTCCTCCATTAATTCACATCCAGTTGGTGACGCACCGTTTTCTCGGATTCTCAAACATACATCTTTGTCATTCTTTCATCTATTCTAACTAATTTTCAAATCCTTCCACCTTTAAAGCAACATCATGCTCTGATATTTCCTCCGGCATGACTATCTCCATTACCCAGTTTTGATTAAATATGGGACTCCTGTGGTTCCTTACTCCTTCTATTCGTATGATCTCAGTGTTCTGGTTTTGACTCCCATTATCAAATCCATTTGAAAGGATGCCATGTCGATAACATCCAAAAAAGCTGAAAACAATTCTAATTGAAGTCTTATAGTAAGACTGGAAATAACGCCTCTACAAAAGTGCAAATTTGCAAGGGAACTACTTTGAAGGATATATCATAGATGTATAGGAATTAAATTTTATTTATTTTTGAACATGGGCGAAGAAGTAAAACACAATTTTACAAATATTTCCAATATATTTAACTAACGTAACATATGACATGCTTCGCTATAACTGTAGCTTTATCACCTGATGGAGTTGCAGTGAGAAAATATTCATAAAATTGTGTTTTATTTCTTCGCCCAGGTATAGATTTCCAACAAGTATCGATCGACTTAATCGAAATTATTTATTATTTTTATTACTTTTCTGCCAAATCTCATACATGGGGAATATATGAAGATAGAAATCGAAAGTTCTTTCATAAATTTTATTTATACGCAGAGGTATTGCGTTTTCCCAATCTCAAAAAAAGAGATTCTAACTATTACTATTTCAAATAGAATATGCAAAAATCATCAAAACTCGTATAAAAATCGAAATTTTTTGATTGTATTCCGATATGGATTAAATTTTCGGCACACCTATAATATTTTTTCTATATAGGAAAAATGTGATCATGTAGGCAGCTATACAATGGTTTCCACAGCCATTGCAAAGAAATATTGTTACTTAAATTGAACTATGATTTGTTAAAATATTTAAAACTTCTTTTTCAATATTAATATATTCTAGGGCGTACAATATCGCCTTCACATATTGTAAATTATAGTTTGTTCTAAATATCCGGATTGACCGGACTAATAGTCTACGGAAAGTTAACGTTTTACTGGAAATTGATTGCTTAAGACTTAAATTCTGAATGGGTCTGCCAAACTGTTTTATTTCATTTTCTCTTCATTATTATTGAAAATTAAAAGATTGAAAACACTTTTAAAACACTAATATAAACTTATTAGCTAGTTCACGTAACCTTTATTCATTAGCTTGAAATGTTTTATTGACAAAATAGTACATTCTAATAAAATACATACTGTTATAATGTTTTCTTAAGGTAACCCCGTATTGCTTGAATAATTGCCTGACAAATACGCGACATCCTTAGAACTAATCGCTCCAGACACGATCTGTTTGTAGCATTCCACACTTCCCGCGGAGCATTCTAGAATGCTGCTTCTATATTTTTTCTGAATCTCACGATCCATGTGATCCCACTTAATAGCGCTTAACAGGGGTTGTTGTGGCGGTCGCCTATCTTTAAAATAAGCTTTAACTACCTTTGCGGTGTGTTTGCTGTCGTTATCAGACTGATAAATGTACCCTTCCTCAATTAATTCACATCCAGTTGATACCGCACCATTTTCTAGGATTCTCAAATACACATCTTTCGTCATCCTTTCATCTATTTTAACTAATTTGCAGCCCTTTCACCTTCAAAGCAACCTTATACCATGATGTTTTCTTCTCAATGTTTCACTGTTTTTGAAATACACTCGTCTAGCATTCTTTTTCCAAAACGGCGACGAACGCGCGTATGACGTTTACTTCCGAATAATTAGAATTTCAATTCGTCAACCCATAATACCTTCTTCCAATCATTCACACTCCACTTTGCGTGAACTTTTGCCCAATTTAGTCTTTTCCGTTTGCGTGTAAAACTTAACCGTCTTCTTACTGCTGTGCGACTCTTTATACCAGTTTTTATTAGTTCTACTGTCAACACACTCACAAATATTTAATTGCCGAGCAATTTCTCTATTTGAAACAATGGCTTCGTGCATCTTTTGCATATTTTGGCGCGCATTTCAGCATCCAATTCCTTTCTTTTTGGTATATATTCAATCAAATATACTAACAATACGTAAGGTCTTCCTAACGCAATCACAAAAATGTCACTTCTCTTAATTTTTAAAATAACCATAATCGGAAAGGTTACAAAAAAATATTTTTCATGAGACCATAGCTAACTATGACTGTCAATTAGAAAGATAAAAGCTTTTATCATAACTTTTATGTGGCAGACGTAAAAAAACCATGATTAACCGATTTAAAGATTATCTATAACTTGTTCTTATACATTTTGTCTGGCAAATAAAAATAACGCAGATATGTGTGCATTTAATGAATTGTAGAGAATTGTTTTTTTCGAAATATGTACCTAACTAACTGGTCGTTTTAGAAAAACTAATAGTGTTTTAAATTTGTCTCACAAAACTGCAATTTGTTTATGTTTAATCGTCTTCCTAAGTCTGCTAGTTTTCAAGATTCCTGTACTAAGCATCACAGAAAATCCACCTATATACATATACGTTTAAAATACACTGTCGATCATGAGCCAAGTTTGTCCGTCAAAGAATTTGATGGCAATATAGGTACCTATGGTTTTAACACACAGTGTAATAATATTGTTGAAATTACCAAAACTGTAAATGCATCACTGGTTGATATAAACCTTTTTTGTTTTAAAATTAACATATGAATTCAGGGACGTGCTAAGGAAAGCGTCTACTTGTCTAGATTTCATTTAACAATTACATTGTTGTCCTAAGAATTTTCAATTAATTTTATAAAATCTGCTTAGTTGCGCAGCCTTTAAGTGGTAGTGTGGTTCAGTTGTATTTTTACCGTTATTGTTTGCAGCTAAGTTTCTATAATATGGGTTGAAATAAAGGATTGCACCTTAAAAAATGAAAGATGTCTGGAAAATACAGGTATATTTGGTGGTCTTAAACTTATTTTGAGCAGTAGTGTATGTAATTTGTCGTCATGAACATAGGTAATCGTTTTAGATATACTACATATAAAAACTAAGCGTAAAAATAGTTGATTCGGATGAAAATGTAAGTAAAAATGTATTAAAATATCGATAAACTTTACAGGTTGTCATAGAACAAACGATAGGTTAAACAAACATGGCAAATGATACAGTAAACAAACACAAATTTTATTATCTCTAAGTTTTCAATACATAAATAATCTCCTTTTTCTAACGATTAACTCTATAACACCGTTTTCTCAATTTTCCGTAAATCTTTTCGTTTAGATAGAAACTTTTTAGTCGATTCTAGCCATCACTAAAGTGACAAGAACACGTTTTCTATCTAGACTCGCATAGTTAAATGGAATTAAATAGTTAAAGTTCTCGTAGGTATATACAAGAAGCTATTTCGTACAGTGAAGGACGCATTGAGAGGGGTGAAGTTGAAATATGTATGTACACAAACAAATACGGTGTCAGATCTAATACCGTTTTAACTCATGTCTCGCGGTTCCCTTGTGTCTATTTGCACAAGTAATTAAAATTGATGGAGTTCAAATATTACGACGTAGTTTCAATTCCGTAACGGTGTGAAAATTGTGTTAGAACTTTTCCTTTACGATGAAAGTGTTCTTTTTTTAATGTGAAAATTCTTCGGTGTGGTATCAGCATTTTGTCTGTAAATTTTAGAATTTTCCACCACGGTATTTAATGTAAAAATTTCTTCTTTCGAAGCAAACCATGGCCTTTTGCGAAGATAAATAAAATAGAAAAATAAATACCGTTTTTACATTTTCATCGTGCAACTTTAACGAACGTATTTACAACGTTGCGATGCGATAAACTATATACCGTAAAATACATTCTCCGTATTGCATACGTAATTACATCATTCTCACTGAGTAACTATATCATTGAGGATGCTTACCTAGATTATTACTATATTAATGCATTTCTAACTCTTAAAAATTAAAGTTTTTTCCGTTTCGGATATTCACTCATAGCATCTACTTGTCACTTAGCTACGCTTTACTTCCTGGGAGTTGATTTAATGTATAATATAAAAGGAAAAGTTTCAAATAATGTTTACATTTGTTGGGGAAATTTCTAACTCCTTCTCATTTACTCATGAATCTTTCAGCTCGAGGAGTTTTGATTTTTTGGAAATTCATCTTAATTACGTATGCTAAGAAGTGTAGATATACAAAAAAATTATATATCACTAGTGCTTGTTCTAAAACAGCTACTCACCACCGCTACATAGTAAGAGATAATTTTTCATTTGTGCTTGAATAAACTTACAGTTTGCAAAACATATAATTTAAAACCTCAAAATCATTAATAATTTAAAACGCTAAACCGGCTTCACTTTTATCAAGTAGATGCTTTAAATTGATGTGTTTGGCAAATTATTTACCTGTAAAATAAATGGCTATTGTTTACAGATTCTTGGCCTTGTCATTCTTCTCTTACTTTTTTAAGGCAATAAATTCTTGCTAGCACGCATTTGTATAATTTCAGCAACACGTGTTTTTCAATCTTTTGGTATATAGCTTTCGTGTCAAGGTTATACTAAAGAACTGCGATGTTAATTTACGTAAGGGAAATGGGGTGATAAAGTTGCAGTCAAAGGCAATCAATTATCTACACTCAAATATAGACGCTTATTAGCTAATGCATGCCATAAAAGTAGTTATCTGGATATAAAACCTGCACCTTCCGAAAACCTTAAATTTACTTTTGCCTTAGGTGTTATATATGTGGGAAAGTTGCTTTTAATGCACTTTTTACACAGTCATTATTATCGCATTCATAAATAAGGTAAGCAAGTACTGGTGTACTTTATTGTTTTAATAAAAATAGACAGCTTTTACGGCTTTCTAACTATCACTTACTATGCATTAAAAGAAACAATATTCAATGGTATATATTATCATTTATTTTGTAAACTTTTAAACAAATTTATAAGCTGCCAACAAGTTTAATTAATTATGTATTTCTATATTTTTAATTGAAATTGAAATCATGCATTCATCTTAGATGAACCATCCATAATAATAGTTTAATTACAAAAGAAAAAATTATCCCCTATTATGCACGGATGTACAGTACGAGGTATGATTTCTATGAAACAACTTCTAATGAACTATATACGTACATACTTGGATAGTTATTTCAAAATGACTATATATTCCAATCATTCTTGCGCTCATTTTTGGGCACAAACAAAAAACGATGTTTTGTATGCTCTTCATTATACATAACACCATCTACAATTATTTCTCTCGTTTCTACTCTAAACATACATCAGACGTGAAGTGGATTCCACATATAGAATAAATAAGAAAAATAGAGAATCGTATAATCGAGAGGACTTATCAATATTCTAAGAAGTGCTGGATTTACGCTGGAAATTGTTGAAATTTATCCTTCTAAGTATTAAATCAAGTTCTAGGAGGTAAACCCCAATCAAATAAAAAATAGATACATTTTGCGAATATCTGACAGAAAAAACTTTCGCTTTTAACGATTACAAAGAACTATATTAACGGTGATGCAATACAGCTATGCATCCGCAACAATGTACCTTCACCTTAGAAATGGTGTAATTATACATCCGAAGGGAAAAACACATTTCGTTTCATATAATTAATCGCACTTTAGCATCCAATTTTAGTTTAAACTTTCTCAAAAATATTAAATTAATGTTGTTAACATTTGGAAGTCAGCTGTAGATGTCATTAACAAATGATGATTTGAACTTTTTTTGATTTTGCAAACAGCATCTTTGTTCAGGGTTCTCTTATGTTGATGATAATGAAATTTATATTGTTTTATTACAAAGATTATAAAAAGGAAAATTTGCGTCGTGTCTACAACCAAATATTTTAGTGAAATATATCTTAGGAGAAAACATTTTACTCGATAGAAGATATTTTTGTATCAAAGCAAAAAATAATGAACAACACTTCTCACCGTGGTGTGGTTGTAGCTACTACTATATTTTAACTCCGTCAATTTTAACTGTTTGTGCGGGTGAAACCTAGAGACGAAATTGAAACGATATTACGTGTAACGCTAGACTTTTTTGTGTTGTAGTTTTATATTGACATCTGATATAATTGAAGGATCAAATTTCAAAATTTAATTTTACCAGTTAGTATGGCAATGCTAATGATGTCTTTGAAATAAAATTTAGAAAATACGGAAAATGAAAAGGTATAATTATATAGAACAAAAATCCAAAAAAACTGAGTCGATTACAACATGAACGGCAGAATTAAGAAACCCTAGTAAATTGTAATAGTTGTAAAAACCTAAGCATTTTCTCGGAGAAGATAAAACGCGACTTCTCCTGGAATCCTTGTACGGATTTGAATGTTATTGCACTTATTTTAAGAATGTAAGCAGATTACGTCAAGTGCTATTTATGTCTTTGGGACAATTGCGAAGGGAAAAAGCCTTACATTAAGGAGAGGTGGTTGCTACTAAAGAATTTTACCCCAGGAAAAGACACAACAATATAGTGAAAACAAAAAAGATCGTAACACCCCCTTTACACGGAAAACCGTAGTTCATGAAAAACTTCGAGAATGGATGGCGAATGTGACGGTGTTCAATACTTTCAAGAAAAGTTCCCAAAAATAGCAAAGGGAGATATAAAAGAAGAACTTATCATTGGGCCTCGAACGCGAGAAGTAGTAGGTGACAGAACATTTAAAACTAAATTAGCAGCATGGGTCTCCGTGATATGATTTTTTACAAGTTTATAAAGAAACTGAAAATTATAGAAGTTTAGTAGTGGATATGATTCAAGTATTTTATACTCCCGATTACAATATGTCACTTGAAATGCTTATTTTAACTTGGACTTTTTTCCAAAAATTATGTTATTATTAAATACGATAGCAATGAGCGTTGTGAACGCAAGATTACTGCTGGAATTTAAGAAGGTGGGCTGTGAATATTATTCATAGGAGACAATGCAATATTTCGTCACATTTTTATTTATAGTTATTACACGCAAAAAAATCTTTTCATTAAAACCCAAACGAAACTTGATCGTTCATCTTTTATTAATATACATACTTGTCCGTTTCCCATTAAAATTACAGTACATCATTTTATGGCAAAACCAAAACTTCAAATTTGTTCTTTGTTAGACTTCGAATTTAATGAAAGTCCATCAATAGCTTTTGAGATTTCGAAATAAGTGAGTGAAGAATCGAGAGCATCTTTTTATATTTTCTCTTCAAATAACATACAATTTTCTCTCTAAACAAGCATAACTTTTTTCCCTTCAAAGATTAGTCATACTGTCTTCTCCCTATTAGTTACAGAACAACAGTATTATAGAAAGTAAAACAACAATAAACAACAGTATTACAGAAAGAATAGTGAAAATATCACGATGTAATTGAAAAAAGTTTACACTATTTGCAACTCAAACGTTTAGTTGTTTTAAAAAAATATATTATTGAGGTTGAGAATAATCTTACAAATGCGGTCAGATCATATGTACAACTATAAAAAAACGGCTCTCGAGAAAGCATAGCATAACATATCCTGTTTGCATAGGATTATGACCTGTTTTAACGTTATTTTAACGATGTAAGTTCCACTTCTATTGTCCTATGAGAGCGTGAACAATTGAAATAAATGTAATAGAAATAAATTGAAATTAAAACAATTACACTTAAAAATAATAAATAAAAAAATGATTAGATGAGTTCTGCGAGTATCTATGAAACATTTTGTATTATTTCCTACAATAAATAGTGGTGAACGTATTCAAACAACAGTGTCGCTTAATATTTTAAAGAAGGAAATAATCTGATGGAACTATTCACTATCACTTCATTTATGGGAGCTGAATAAATACCAACTACTGTAATTTTTGTTAATTGAATTCTACCATTTATATACACTACCGTTTATAGTACCGTTTGATCGTACTATATAAAATAACAAAATAAACTGGACAGATAATGTTTGCGATGAATGTATCAAAGAAACAAACTTTATTTACTAACTTAAAATGTTTTATTGGCAAAATAGTACATTCTAATACCATACGTACTATTACAATGTTTTTTCAAAGTAACTCTCTTTTGGTGTAATAATTGTCTGACAGATACGCGGTATTCTTATAACTAATCGCTCCAAATACGCATTCTATATTTCTTGCAGAGCACTCCAGGATGCTGCCTTGCCAGTCGAAGATTTTTTCCGTGTCCCACGATCTAAGTGATCCCACAAGAGTTCATTGAGTTTGCAATTAGGGCTCTGTGGAGGCCACTCCACTAAAGATAGGACTCCAATTGGTACCACATCATTTTCTAGGATTCTCGAATACACATATTTTCTCATTCCATAATCTATTTTAACTAATTTTCTAATCCTCCCACTAAAGCAACCCAACATTATGATTTTTGTTCCTCCATGTTTCACTGTTTTGAAATATACCTCTGTAGCATTCTTTCTATAGGGCGGCGAAGTTTACTTCCGAATAATTCGAATGTCGATTAGTCTGTCTATAACACATTTTTCCAATCATTTACACTTCGGTTTCCGCTAGATTTTGAGCCCAATTTAGTCTTTTGCGTTTGTGTATGGGACTTAACCGTGGTTTTTCTTTACTGGTATATGACTCCTCAGACCAGCTGTTGTTAGTCTTTGTTGTGTTGCAAATTGAATTATGTCCTAATTTGCAGTGCAATAAGACGGCGATTTCTTTGGGAAACCAGTCGGATGTTTTGCTCGCTTCGCTCAATTGTTGATCTGGGTCTGTCATTCCACTTTCTGCTTTGAAGTTAACCGGTCTCTT
The DNA here is from genome assembly GCA_023509865.1 of Trypoxylus dichotomus. NCBI lineage: Eukaryota > Metazoa > Arthropoda > Insecta > Coleoptera > Scarabaeidae > Trypoxylus > Trypoxylus dichotomus. Next base: position 23,723,007 of record CM042081.1, on the reverse strand, counting down.
CCTCTTTTTTAAATATCCTACGCACACACCGCTCTGAAATATTTAATTGCCGAGCAATTTCTCTATTTGAAATATTTGCTTCATGTAAAACACATATTCTGGTACGCGTTCCAATATCTAATTCCTCTCTTTTCGGCATATCATCGAACAATGTGAAATAGGGTATTCCTAACGCAATCTCATTCGTCTCCAGTATCTCGGCAATGTACTGGATGCATACTGAATGTAGGGTTTATTATAAAGCCGGTGTATGATTCAATACCCTTCCCAAATTCTATTTCGTAACGAATTCATCTCCAATTCCCTACTACATCATAAAATTTAATGTAGGAATACATTATTTTCGTATTTGAATGGACTTTGTAAATAAGTCTTATTTTTATGAATGTATACTATCAATATTAGATTGTAAATGCCACTCTAAGAAGACTAATATAAATTTTCCCAATTATTTTTAGAATAGTTCTAAGTGTAATACAATATGGTGTGATCAAACTTATGAACGGTAGTGTATGAGCAAATAATATGTTGTAATTTACCTTCCAATCTAATAGTAATACTTTCGAAAGGTCTTTGCATGTGAGAACCGATTACAGAATACTTTATTTTCCAGTTGAAGAGCGATTATGTACTTTAAATCGCTTTCACCTAGTTAAGCTTACCGACGTCAATTTTAAAAAATAAAAATTGTTAGGTATGAGCGTGTTACACAGTCAATGTTAAAAATGTGACTATTTTTCTAACTTAACTCTACAATTTCTAAATTACTTCTGGTCAATAATATTTAAAACAATTTTCCTTGCAAAGAAGTCGATTAATTACGAATTGACGTAAGCAGGGTATAAGTTACAGCCAACCAAAATAGGTACCGGTCTAGGTTAATATGCATTGAAAACACCGATGTTTTTGCTACATTATTGATTGTCCTCTAACGATTTACCTGTGTTGTCAACATACCATGTATGCCTTAAAGCACTAATAACTGAATTATTGAACGTAAAAAGCTTTAATTAGTGAATATTCAGTACAATAGATGTTATGTTACAACAGAAGCAGATTCAATATGCAATTACAATACATAAACGTCTAATAGAATTTGTACTTTTTGAATGAGAAGGTGAATTCGTGTACATCCAAGTGCATTTGACATATGTACATAACGATGTCCATCCCTGATTGAAATTTCCTCTCACCTTATACCGCCGTTTTTCTAAATGAACAGCCAGGTGTATTTCTCGTTGCCCACGCCCCCCTGCCATCCAGATCACGCGGAAGGTTGAGAAACAGTATCCACATGTGTCGCTGTGCGCCGACCCGCAGGGAGGTGTGTACTCTTGACGCTAGATGGTGCCAAGAAATACACTTGACTGTTCGTTTAGAAGAACGGTGATATACCATCAATCGGGGTGACTAAGTGCCTATAGGGGTCACTCGATGCCATGGAATATCATGGTAAATATTATCCAGATTTAATATTCATTAACTTTGATGTCAGCAAGGAAGCCAGTGTATCTTGCCTGAGAAAGAAAGGAAAATTCTGGGAATAGCCTGAGCCTCTAGGGGTTCCTTGGTACAAAGAGCTACAAATAAAAGGAAAATTGTACCGCCGATTGAAATCAGCAGTCATAAATTTCAGGTGGACTTACCAATCCCCTTATTTTCTATTTTTTTAATTCAATTTTTTAAACAGTTGCTAAATTCTGTACAGTGAAGTTTAAGACAATAGGCAGTTGTAAAGGTGTTAAAGTTAAGTTTCCTCTTAACCTAAATTTAGCTCAATATTTAGGACAGATTTCAAAAGAAAAGGTGTTCCTACCATGATTTTGTTTGTTTCTTATTTTTTATGATTGTATTGGTAACCTTTCGCTGTTTTCTTTTTAAAAAATTTAATTATGTTAACGTTTTACAAGTTTATAATGGCTGCTTTCAACTACAAAACATACATAGATTCCTTTTCTGTCTTTTTTTGCCCATTCTTAAACAGCTTTCAACATAATAAATCTGCACATTTGAATTCTGTAGGGTGAGTGGTAACCATAAAATGGCTCTCATCGCGACAAACAGGGTGAGTTGTTGGCACAGAAAATAATACCTCCCTCTCTTCTGTTGTAACTAAAATTTCTTTAAGATTTATAAATTGATAGCAAAGATATAAGTCATTATTGTATTAAAAATTCAGTCCAATTCAACTGATATCAAAGGAGATATGGCAAGCCGAAAGGAAATTTGGGACGCAGAGAAAGGCGCTCTAATCCTTGCTGATGCTGATGCAGAAACATGTCAGCGTGTTAGCTTTTTCGCCCTTCACATTGTCTTTACCATGAATGATCACACCAGTACCGGGACTAGCTTATATTAATAGTATTACTTAGGACAAAGTTTTCTTGTAGTTTGTTGATAAAACACACATCAAAGAACAGTTACCTTATCAATTATCAGATTCGCTAAGTGTTAGTTTCCATGGATTCTGTCACTTTCTCAATCGTTAAGCACTCATTTTCAATTTTACGGTAAAATTACATATGACACTGTTATACGAAAATAGAAGATTCTCAATGTAAATTAAATACAGCAGACTATTTCTTTTTTTAAATAAAAAGCCAGGATTATGATTTTATCTAATTCATTTCAAAATTTGTGAACGTTCTGTGTTTAATTACAAAAACATTTTTAGAATTGTTGTCGGTATCTCCAACTAATAATAACTCTTTTGTTGGATTGGAGTATTACTTATTTTCATTTTGGCATTTTGCATGTTTGTTACCTTTGTTAAGGGCATTTAAATTTACCGAACTTAAGTAAACCAATTTTAATCAAGTTAAATCAATTAATCACAAAATAATTCAATTCATACGACTATTATATTGTGTTACCTAATACTGCAGAGTTTCTAAAACCCATCAAATGTTAATTAAACCAACCGAGCTGAAACGAAAAACTTTTAATGAACGCTACGAAAGTTTGAGAGAATAGGTAAACATACAAAACTTTAATTAAAATTATCCCAAGTGAATTCGAGAAGAAATTACATATTTGTTGCAATTGTGATTTAATCATCATTCCCCGAAAGTGTTTTTGTAACATACAAATTAAATAGTAAATATGTTTAGTATTCGATAAGTATTAATTTATTTAATTAGAATAATTTTCTATCTTTGAAACGTTATACGCGAGAATACGTTTTTCATATCTTTTAAATTCATTATTTACGTATACGAGAGATCCCCAGAAAACCGAAGGGGAAGTAAATGTATTCGCCCTTGACACATTTAAATTTACATCTAAAACATGAAAACAATTCAATCCGGACGCGTATACGCTTACTTCCTTTGACGTACGATGAGGAAAATTCTTTTACCAAAAAGATATTTCTGTTTAGGTACTTCGGGTGGTTGTTAGCTTGAAATAACTGCTTTATCTTCTAACAAAAACAAAAGCTACGGAGAAGGGCGACCGTTTAAGCGACGCCGAATGACGTGAGATGAAACATACTTTTCATATTTTCCCTTCTGAGTTTTCCAAAATAATGTTTGTTTGAAAGATCAGTTTTAGTTCATATGTTACTATTTTTATTCCATCAGTAAAAAATAGTAAAGCATAAAACAACAACATATGTGAAGATGAAATATACGGCACTGAATATCCTCACTTTGTTGAAAACCTATTAAAGCAGATAGTAGTAATAATATATAGTAATAGCTGAATAAAATGTACGAGGGCCATTCGGAGAGTAAGGAACGGCTTTTTCTATAAATTCCTACATTAAAATTAGATATAATTAAACGCAGTCACTGTTTAAATTTCAGCACTTGCACCGTTTTATCAGCTTTTCTATGCCTTACGGATACTCATTATTGAACCACTGATTAATGGTTTTTCCTAGTTCATCATCGCTTCCGTAGCGTTATCCACTCAAAAAATTCCTTCAATTTTATAATTAATCAACTGTATTGTCGCAATAGCCTCGCAGATCCTCGTCACGGCTTCTTAGACTTGTCCAACATTGTCGTAAAACGCTCCTTTCATACCCAGTCTCAGTTTCAGGAAGAGGAAATGATCACACTGAGATACGTCTAGCGAATGCGGAGGGTGTTGTAACACAAAGAGTTGTTTTTTCGTCAAACATTCGCGAACCGCGACGGTCCTGTGTGGTGCATTATCGTGCAACAAAAACCAACTTCTCGGCACTCGGTATTCGGGCCTCACTCGAACGATTCTCCCTCATAAACGCTCCATAACCCCCATATAATGTTCACCAGTAACATCCTGACCATGTGGGTCGAATTCCTGATGCAGAATACCTTCAGAGCCGTAAAACAATCAACATTGTCTTCTCTCGTGACTTCTGGAAACGTAATTCTGACGATTTTAGGGAGTCTGGGGATTTCCACGTAGCACTTTAGTGTTTTGTTTAAGGATCGTACTTGAAGCACCAAGTCTCATCGCTAGTTACAATCAATTCTAGAAATGGGCGATTTCGTCTGGCTGCTTTGATAAGATCCCTGCAATGTTGAATGCGAGCAACTTTTTGGTCCTCGGTTAAGACATAAGGAACAAATCGAGCACAGACTTTCCGTTTGTTCAAATCTTTCGTCAAAATTTCACGAATCATGTCTTTGGTCATATTTAATTCTTTGGCTATTCATCTCACAGTCGAATTCGCATTGTATGCAATAATTTCACTCACATTTTCGACCAGCGCCTCGCGATTCTCGTTTCTTGGATGGCCTGGCCTTGACTCGTCTTCCAAAGCATCACGGCCATCTTGAAATCGCTTATACCACTCGTCACCATCAGTTTTTTTCATTAATTCAAATGTGTCTGTGGAACTTTTACCGAATTTGAAACAAAATTTAATATTAGTCCGTTGCGTCATCATGTTTGTAACGAGCCGGTAAAAGGTACTGCCATTATAACTTAGCAACCACTTGATCGATTTTAATGCATGCGGTTTTGTAGAGAGGATAGACTTTAGAGCTTTCAGGTTATGTATTCTTTCAAAGGATGGCGTTAGTCACTTTCTGTAAATTTAAAAAGTTCCGTTATTTTCCCGACATACAGTGTATGTATAGTAATAAGTCGCCATTTAGATCTGAATTTTATTTTTACGCTAGTGAATGAATACTTAATACGAAGAATGTATGTATGCGAACAGTAGCTTATTTTAAGTATTTTCGTTTTTGGATTCACTTTTCAAATACTATGTTTTATTCACTGGCGATTGGTTGACTAATTATGACTATACAGTAGGAATATGTCTATGCATGAAATTTCTTTAATGGTTGTATTATTTAATACAAAAATGACGTCCACAACAAAATATTAACGATTCGCTTGTAACCATTTGTATTACGTATATTCTATGCGACAATTCGTTATTTTATAACAGATTATGCATTTTACTGGTGGTGTACACATATAAAGGGAAACTAAAACCGCATTAGGAATTAAGTTTCAGGCACATCGCAATTACAAATTAAATATTAAGGATTAAACTAACATCCATATTAATACTAATATTAATATGAATGTTAATACTAAACCACCGTTGGCATTAGTAATGATAAAATTACAATTTTCTTGCAATTTCTAACGTAATTAAATTTCCGAAAAAATATCGGTCTCGGAGGGGACTTGAACCCAACATCTCTATATCTCCGGCATAGCGTGCTAAACCCTTGCACCACAAGACCATTGAATCCAAGTAGCGTTAAATCCCCCTAGATGTCACGATGCCAGTAGATATATTGTAATAGCTCACGGACACTATATTATTAAACGGCAAGTGCGTAATAGTTAAACTAGCATTCATATTAATACTAATAATAATAAATATTAAGGCAGTCGTTAAAACAAAGAAGCTTGTTGCAAAACCTTGAAGGAGTATTATACTATAAAAAATAGAGTGAGAAAAATCTAGAGCCCCGGAAAACGTGAGCGTTATAATAAAAAGTTTAGCACAGAAATAAGTTATATTGTAGATTGACGGGAATGTTGTGAAACATTTACCACATAATAATAGAGATAAAAATTAACTAAGAAAACTGCTTTCTATGTTCGTAATCTTTATTAGACACACTCAGATAAATTATTACTTTCACCTATGTATTGTGGGACGTTCAAAAATAAGTTATAACCACTTCCACTCATTAATACAGAATAGAAAATACAGAAAACATCTAATTAGCTACTTTGTGTTTCAGAATTATTATAGGTTAATTTAGTAATATCCAATTTGATAAAATGACGTACATGTACGTAATGGTATACAGGCTGTTAAAAGCTATCGGTGCATTATTCCTAATTTTCTTATTGGTGTTACAAGGTCGGACAAACTATCAGTACTGTATTGTTTGTTTTCCCAATAATTACGCCAGTGGAAATGAAAAGGTTACGTATCGTATTTCCGAAGTAATTCTTTTTAATGGAATAACAGGTTTTTAAGTCTCAATCGATAAAAAATAAAATTCTACAAGAAGTACTTTTGTTAGAGCGTGCTCTTAAAATGAAAAGTAAACTATGGAATTTCTCGCATGAATCGCGTAGATGAGGCAACGTTGTTATGAAACAAATTATGGAACCACACTATCAAATATACAAACTCTATTCTTTTACATGAAATTTATAGAGAAATGTTTTATGCGATTACTTGTTCATTGTTTAATTTCTGTAGTCAACAAACGAAATCGACTTTTATGTTTGTTTCCATATTTGTTTGCAAAACTCAGGGGAATGAAGGCTACTGAAAAGTATTTTGTTTGATCTTTTGTTCTAATATTCGGAAGTAGCCGTCATGTGTAGCTCCAAATATCAGAAAGGAAATCCAATACGAGAAAAATAGAAGGTGATGTGCTCCCTTTTACGGTTTAATGGGAAAATGTCAGGTATTTCTCAGCCTGTTTGTTTATCTTGTTTTTTTTTTTTATTATCGTACACACGAAACAGCTATCAAGTTACCCTTTTGAACATAAGGATACGCTAATACTACAATTAAAATCCGGATGAAATTTGCTGTTTACAAAGATTTTAGAATATACTAGAATTACTTTTGCTTACATTGTACATATAATTGCTTTATTAGTTTTTTTATAATACAGATTTTTGCTTTTTCAAAAGTGTGATACCCTCAAAACATTAACTAATTTTTGAGTGTGTTTCCCAAACGTTGTTTTCCATGTCTCTGATGCTGTTATACTGTCCTTGTTTTATTCATTATAGACGATAAACAAGGAAAATTTGCCAAATGTGATACTAGAAAGACCGATAACCTTAAATCAAGTAATTTATATGGGTAACTTTTGTAAATCCCAGCCAAAATCTGCCCGCATCTCTTTAACAGGCAATACTTACTTTTGATATGACACATGGCTACAAAAAGTTATCAAAATACATCTCTTTATTTTTTTTTATATATTTGAATACTACATTCCCCTATAACTTGTCATATTATAGAGTAGCCATGATCCTAATGCGCAAATATTTGCTGCACTTAATTATACTGCGTCGTTTCAGTTAGTTCATAAATCAAACATAAATGTATTATTATTATTATAATTTTCTTTAGTTTACCGACTAATTGTCTAATTAATTATTTACTCAACTATATAACAATTTTGTTAGTTAAGTAAAAAGAAAATGGGAAATCAAAATTTAAAACATTCGGAATTTCTAATTGTTTAATTGTTTAGGTATTCTCGTAATAAGAAATTAGAAGCTCCTAATTTTTTAGTTAACACGAAAGCCAAGAAACTGCATACTTTAGACATAATGTGCGCTATTTTTCAGATATCTGAGGCCTGTATTAAACAATCAATTTCAATATACATTTTTTGGTAATCTTAATGTTCGTAAAAGTATAACAGAAATATTAATTTCACTTGGTAGAAGTATCATTGTTAGCACTTATTTTGGTAAGATGAAAATCATGTTATATGCAAATTAACATAATATTACTTTGCCTATACTTTTGCAAATCAGTATGGATTAAAATTAATAAAAAACGTACACTAAATTCATTGTGTCATACGTGCTTAAGAACGCACTTTACATTCTATTGATAATAATTTAGCAAATTTCTGGAGGACCGATAGCAGGCAGGTGGTTATCAAATTCAAGTGTGCATATAGTATTAAACGAAATTTCAAGTATCTCTGTATCCAAGCAATTAAAAACTTGTGCGCAAACGAGGATTCTGAGATGCATAAGAGCTTTGAGTTGACTATTTTCGATTTTAATAATTACAATGAGAGTGAGTTATGTCTCTTAAAAAGAATTAATAAAGGATGTAGATCTTCAACAAACTAGGTGGCAGATTCGTTTTTTTCTGTAATGGAGCAGTGTATTTATTGAGGATTTGAAACTTTGTATTTCAAACCTTGCATAAACTGATATTAAAATGAATTAGTAAATTGGTAACATTCCTTCAGAAGTTAACAGAGACGGGTAGGTTTCAATAGTCTTCGAGAATTGGCCGGTTTAGTGTGGAGCATAGGTTCGCTGGGAGAAATAAATCCAGTTGAGTCATGGCATCGATAGCTAATTCGTCCAGTAAGACTGTATCTTCTCTATGGTACGAGTTAATACCCGTGCGATGTAAGAGCGAAGGTATAGGCGCATTTCCCTCCCGCATAGTGATGTCTTCTCTTTTTCTCGTACCGTCTAATTCTACCACTATACATGAAAGGCTAGCATCTAACATATAAAATGTGTATTAAATAAACCTTTATTATTTCTTCTAAAAAGAACGATTTCGAAAAAGTGAAAACGTTAGAACATCCATCTTGCCAAGATGAAGAAAATAATAATACACTACTGCGTACAGAGAAATCGCAGTTCAAAGTTTTTATTTGCAAATTTATGTAATAGTAGGTATACCCCAAAACATAGCATAGTTTAAAAATTGTTTACTCCGTATATATGACATTGCAGTTTCACAGATTGTTTTGACCCCGGAAAAGGTACATAAGTGTACACAAAGATTTAAAATCTGCTACTATTGTTTTTCATTATCTCATGTAACATTGTTATTATTGGCAAAATGTATTACGAGGGTAGGTCCAGAAGCTCGCGGAATGGAGGGAATGGAGTGGGGATAAGGGCGCTCGCTAGGTGTCATTCTGATTGGCGACTTGTCATTAGTATATAAGTTAAGTTGCAGCCCTATAGCGTCAGTTGTTTACGAATAGTTGCCTGCTAAACAAGTTAATCCGGAAGAAAACTGAAACTATGGAGGATATTGAACACCGTGCTGTGACAAAGTTCCTTACAAAGCAAGGAAAGAACGCTCAAACCATATTGAATGAAATGGAAATCGTTTATGGGGAACAGTGCCCTAGTGAATCAATAGTTTATAAGTGGCATGGTCTTTTTAAACATGGTCGGGAGTCGATTGAAGACGACCCCCGTTCAGGATGGCCAGTTGAGTCCACCACGTCAGACATCGTCGAAAAAGTGCAAAAATTTCTACTGCAAGATGCCCATTTGAAGAAAAAACAATTATCTGCATTAGTTGGAGTATCAGATACCACCAGTGTGCGTATCCTACATGACCACCTAGGTATGACAAAAGTCAGTGTCAAGATGGGTACCGAGAATGCTCACGCCGCTGCAGAAACAGTAGCGCGTCTGTGCGTCCAAACAATTTTTGGAGCTGTGTGGAGACAAACCTGCACAGATTTTGAAGTGGATTGTTACCGGAGATGAAACATGGGTTCATCACTTTGAGCCTGAGTCCAATCAGGAGTCCATGCAATGGCATAAAAAGGGGACACCACCGCCAAAGAAATTCAAAGTGTCAGAATCGGCTGGAAAGTTGATGGCTACTGTTTTTTGGGAGTGTGAGGGAATATTATTGATTGATTACAAAGAAAAGGGTAGGAGCATAACCGGAGAATATTACGCAGCGATATTAGAAAAATTGAAGGTGGCCATCAAGGAAAAACCTCGAGGACCAAGATTGACCAAGGATGTGTTGCTCTTGCAAGACAATGAGCCGGTTCACAAGAGCAAAGTTGCAACGGCTGCTCTGCACAAGCATGGCTTTCAGTCAATAGTCCATCCACCCTACAGTCCAGACCTGGCACGTAGTGATTTTTATTTGTTCTGAAAGACTTACGTGGAAGAAAGTTTTCCGATGACAGTGAGATAAAGGAGGCAACTTTGGTCCATTTTGAGGCGAAAGATAAAAATATTTTTATGATGGTTTAGAAAAATTAATTCATAGATCTAATAAATGTATTGTGCTTAAGGGTGATTATATTGAAAAGGAAAAATAGATTTATTGTTTTATTTTATTTAAAACCCTTTCATTCCACGAACTTCTGGACCTCCCCTCGTACTTCAAGGAGCAACTCAAAATGGTTACGACTCATGTACTTTTTAGGAAAATTGAGACCGAATAATTCTTCTATACTCCAATAGTCAACTAGATTACATAATTTTGCTGTACCCGTGTAGTCAATAAAAGCAATAGATTTCCTTATTTCGTACTCGTAAACGTTTAATATCAACAATAAAAGTCAGAAAATACGTCGTATAACGGTTAGTTTTTTCTACCATACTCGATATTATATCTTCAACTATAACGCTATAAATTGTCCCCAGCTCTGAATCACTCAACAAGCCAATAACTTCACGCTTTATTCCAGAAGTTTCGCGATTTCGCAATATTTAATAATCTCTTTTTGCATTTGGGTCACAATATTTTATTTTCTTTTTCACATCAATTTCTCCTTCTCAATGAATTTTTTATTCCCATCTTCTGTTGGAGAATAGATATGACGCTGCAGGGATAAACAGTATCTTTACGAGCTACACTATTATTACTTTTACTTTCTAAATCAATTGAATGGAAATATAAGGGATCATAAGACAGTTCTTCCTCTGCAAAAGATTCTCCAAACTTTTCTGGCAATATTTCTAGTTCCTTTTCAGTAAGTGGTTCTATACTGCGACTACACATCTAATAAATCAAATTGTATTAATTACTAAGGCAAAAGAATATCTACAAAATAGCGGATATTCTTTTTCAGGGCTAGAAACTACAAAGAATTATCGATGTAATAGCATTACTGAGTTTTCTGATACACATGGCACCAGTTAATATAATTTATTACAAGAAGATTGAACGTGATGTAATCACTTTTAAACAGTATTTAGTTTTATCAGTAGCCTGATATAAAAAATGAAACCTTAATTCGACAACGAACATGTTAATTTACCTTTTGCTGCACCTACTTAACTTAAATCAAACATGTTAGTTAGTATCTGTATATATGTCAGTGTCACAGATTTCTGTTAGTGAACAAAATGTACTTAATTACATATTTAATTGTACAGAGTAATTTGTTCCGTTTCGTTGTTTGTGTATTGATTGAGTATACCGGTGTCCGCAATTTGAATAATGTTGAAATTTTGAAAATGACATTGACGTAACCTATAAATTTTAACTTAAAAGTAGCTAGCACCAGCAAGAAATTAGTTTTTTGGGAATGTGTGATGAAGTATTTGAGGTAAATAGGTATCTTCTTCCTGCTGATGAAAAGCGCGTACATAACATTGCAGCAAATCAGGTATTACTCCGAGCAGCATATAAAACGAATATAGGTTATGTGTTAGTCTATGGAACGTCAAAAATCATGACAAGTAGGTATGTAGATGATAGTTGCAAAAATGTCAAAATGCATTAGAAAGAAACACAGCTGTTGTATAAAATTTCGCTAACCATTTTACCAATTATCTTTTTTATGTTAATTTATTTTAAGTCAAGATGTGATCAAATTAGGTAAATAGTATTTTAACGAATTCTCTTACATACCACAAAAAGATTTCGAATGTACATACATATGTACCTATTCCGCTAAGTAGAATATTAATATTTATTTCGTCAAAAGATTTTTTCTCTTGTTAAACCTTCCTCCTCATGTGTTTCAATAACTAAATAATGCTTTCATTTTAACAGACATTCCGGAAGCACGTAATGGCATTCACCAGACACAGTAGCGTTATAGTGGTTGTTTTATCGTTCGGCTTTATTGGTTATTTGGTGCTGGGAGCGGTGATATTTTCGGGAATAGAGTATAAGTACGAAAAGGAGGAGATTAATCACCTGGTAAAACTTAGGCGGAACTTCCTAGAGAAGAATCCCTGCGTTCCAGGTAAGTGCTCTACCTTTATTTATTGATTTTGTGGTGACCATCTTCACGAAGAGAATTATGAGCCATCGAAAGCTGTTAATTGACGAGCGAACTCGTTTGTGTGTAATAAGTTTCCAATAGATAGCTTCTATATTTTTAGCTAGTTCTCTTAAAACTGAAAGTTTATGATATATAAAAGTCGTATTTGGACATAGGCGAATTTTATATGGAATTTATCAGTTTTATATATCACTTTAGTAATAAATTAAAGATCTCTTTTCTAAGACCTGCCTACTTTAAACTTCCTTAGTAATCACCTTTGTTTTTCTTTGAATGTTTTATCAAAATTTTTTATTTGATAGTCACGTAGCGCCAAACTCAAAATATGAACAAGAATCTTGTTGTTGTCATAATGCAAGAGCTATCGTTCTATAAATATTTCTGTTTGGGCTTAATAAATAGTCATTTAACCATGTAAAAACTTAATAGTTGCCAAAAATCAAACGGGCTACATTACCCATAAGAGAACTAAAAGGAGGGGTTAACGCTAGTAAACTGGCGTAAAGAAAACGACACACACAGAACTCCGGGATAGAAAGGTAAGCAACAAAATAGATGATAAAACAAAAGACCAGAAGCTAAATCAATCTCATTATAGATGAAGCTTATTACTGATTACTATTAAAGACATCGAAAAAATTGCCTATAAATCAGTATCCAAGAAATAATGTTGTTAAGAGAGCTACTCATGGTATTAGTGATTGCTAACCCTGTAGCACTAGTTGCAAGACAGTTGACTATTATGTGAATATATGATTGTATTCAATAATTAATTGTGCGCACTATATTACTTAACAAAATATTGAATATCTCTGTATTTAAACAACTAGAAAACTATGTTAAGAAACTGTACGCAAAACTCGTATTTTGTTGTAATCAAGTAAGTTCTGAGAGGCATTGGAACTTTATGAGTTGACTATTTTTGACTTACATGATTATAGCGATGGCATTAATAAAATCGTTGTTAGATTGATTAAAAAATATTGGGAGAGATTTAATTTTCCTGGAACATTAGAAAAAATGTAGACATCCAAAATAATGCTGCTAATACTCATGGTATTGGTGAGATCATTTACGGGAAAGACAATGTTAGGAAAGAAAACGCTAATACGCGAGCATGTTTCTGCCTAGCCGGTGCTTTCAGCGCGGTTTCGAACGTTTTTCTCTACCACAAATTGAACTCCCTCTTGGCTTATATCACCGTTCCTCTAAACAAACAGCCAAATATACATTTCTTGGCTCTATCTGGTCCCAAGATTACTCACCTGGCTGCCGTCCGGAACACAGCGACGCAAATGGGTACAGTTTGCCATGATTATATATGCGTTCCAGAATATTTAATTAAAAAAATATGCTTTTAATGAGAAAAAAAAAGAAGAAAACATCTCCATTTGCTAGAAATTGTAAACGGAAAATTTAATATTATAAAAAATAACTAAATCACTATACACTCCTAGCTGAACGACGGTTTCGTAAAAACATTGGTATTCTCTGAAATACTTTGTTGAACTTGAAGACGTTGAGCGCAATTCAGAACAGTATTGCCGTTCTCATTTTCAAATAAAGATGATCTGATTGTTTCACCAGCCCAGGAAGCACATCAGACAGTTACTTTTTGTGGGTACAATAGTTTCCAGTATTTCGCATGGATTTTCTTCATTCTAGACTCGGAAATTTATTTAAATAAATCTATCCAGTTGAAAATGCGGTTCTCTGTTAAAGATTATTTTGTTGAAAAACTAACATCATCCATTTTTGACGGTGTAATAAGTCCATTGATTTTGTTTCTCGAGTCATCTGGATCTTTGAGTCTCTCAATGAAGATCTTTGTGCAGAATTGTGAATAACTTCATTGTAGTATCTTTTTCTAAACGGCTATTACAATAATCTGTTTTGAATTTTTCGTCTTTTACGAAACCAGTTTCCTCAAATGTTGTGACAATTGATGGATAATATTGTTTTCCATATTCGGAATTTTCTTATAACTTTCACCAAATTAAGAAATATATTAAATATGAACTGTTTTATGGTATACCTCTCCATTTTTATTAACCTCAATATTTCTGCTTGTCATCTGTCAAATAACAATTATAAATGAGGATAGATTTGGGAAGTAATCTCAAATTGGAACATCGGTTATAAACAGCCACATGCCTTAATTCAAAAATCAATCCCTTCCTAAACTTTTTAAGTTTCGATGTCGTGTGTCGTAATCAACAAAGAGATCGGTTTACACCTTAAGTTATTTCACGGTTCGGTGATATCTGAATACATATATAGAGTACAACCAGGTTGTTTTATAAGATGATTAATAAAAAACGAACATTTGGGTCGATCGACGTTCCACGGATCTCCAAGGCTGTTGTTGGTACAAGGATTTTTATTTTATGAAGTGCATCCTGTTTTTAAAATAAGAAATACAAGGTGTCTCAAAAGTCCTTTTCAAAATAAAAAGAATAATAAGGTAATAGCCAGATTTAATAAATAAATGATTATTTTTTATTAAAATACAGGTTTTGGGAATTTATTTATTAAAAAGTCCTCTTCCGTTATTTTCCTAGCATTCTTCTAAACATGAAGCATGAATGTTCTCTTTCAATTCATTCAGAGAGTGAGGATTGTTGCTGTATACCTTTCAGTGATGATGGCCTTACAGGAAAAAAAATTATTGGTGTCAAGTTTAAGCTACGTCCCGATCAGTTTGTTACCGCGTTTGGATATCAATTTTCCAAGGAAAATTTTATGAACAACTGGCAAGAACACATTAGACGTACGAGATGCCGCTCATCCTATTATAACTAAGTGTTCCAATTAAAACCATTAAAATCTTGGTAGACTCGGGGAAAAGAGTTGTTAATCATATCCACAGATCGCTCGGAATTTATTGTTACCGCACCCTTATTTGCGCAGCCATAGCAGTCGAAACAGTAACTTCTGGCGGGTGAAGTGACCTTTCATGCTTCTGATCTGGATTTGTTGAATCCCAATAATGGCAGTTCTACCTGCTTACATGGCCATTTAGGTGAAAATGCACCTCATCTGAGAAGTATTTGTAAAACTTGTGTACGCTCTGTAGCAACTAAATTCCCAAGGACGGAGCTAATTTGAATTTGGTAAGACACAACTATGCTGCGGTAATTTCAACATCCAAACTGAATTTTTTCCTAGTATAGCAAGTGAAAAGTCTTTTCTCTGTTCTAGCCACTCAAGTCAAATGAGTGCATCTTTCATGAGCAATCGTTCGATAAGTTTCTTTCTTAGTTTTGCTTCAAACTAGCGGTTATGTTTCGAATACAACAATGCCTATATGTTTGCAGAATTTATATAAAATGTATATTAAAATTGATCGCATTGTATGGCCTCCTAAGAGAATTAATTGGTAAATTATCCTGGGATCTTCTTTTTTATTCAACAATAATTATTCGTTAATTCCTTACCGGTGCCTACGTTATTCCTAATTTCTTTAACTAATACTTTAAAAATCCGCTCTTGCTATCTTTGAATAATTTATTAACGCGGCTTTGCAATTAACTGATATTTAGAGGAACATTTTAAGTACTTAAAATAGCGATAATTGTTTGTCGCTAGCATGAGACCGAAGAATGTTCACGATTTAAGGGGAAAAAAACACTTATGTACAGTAAAATAGACTAGACTAAATTGGAACTAGAACTGAAAAATTCAATTTGGTCGAGCATATCTTATTTAAAACCGGGAAATTGGTATCTATTTTAGGCGCGCTTGATCGAATTCCATACAAGTCCATTTCAAACAGTTAACGTCAAATTCTCATTATTAATAGATTAAAGCTAAGTGTTGCTCCGTGTACCATCGGATTGCATTGTATGAAATAAAGTTCTGAATACGTTTTAACAAGGTGTCTCTAGGATTAGTAGTTTACAGAAGCTTCGTAGAGTGTAAATTACCTTGTAACCTATGATATGGATGAGTAAGCTGCTAAATATTGCGTACTTGTAGACCTCCTATGGTTGTACTAGTTATTCAGAAAGGCACGTTCTGATTATTCACTGATGTCTACAAAACGCAATTAAAACATAATCTGTTTACGCCGGGATAAAGGTGAACAACCCTTTGGTGCGCAAGTATGCTAATTTTTGGACCCCCTAAATGGTGAAACAACTAGATTGCATATTAGCTTCACAACGTGGATTAACGGTACATAGTTTGAGAGAATATGATCGTATATGAAATATGTATTTATGTATGTACATATATCATATTGCTGCCAGTGGCGTTACTACTTTTAGCTAAAAATTGTAAAATGCAAAATAAAATAATACTGTTTTGGGCTCAAGTAATCGAGGAGAATACAAAATAGGAATATTAAATCACATACATATGTAATTATGCCCGTAGGTCGATAACTTTCGCATCGATATCAATAAAAAAAAAGCAGTTATACTTTAGCACTACTATCAAGGGGCAATTTGTTACTGTATCGTACATGTATCTTAAAAGTCCCCGTCCCCCTTGATAGCGCATAGTCAATGAACTCATCTTATGCATAGCTGTGAAATAAATCTAGATATATTTATACACCATATGAAGTACTATAACCCTTATACTATGCGTAATATATGTAAACAAGTACAAGAGCTACTGAAATAATCAATATCTCATTACTAGTTAACATTCAGTTCCTAGAGCAATATTGAATTTTACTTGATATATTCACTGAATATTATTTTTATCATTTTATACTAGAGACTCAAACGATTTAATCATTTAAACAATGAGTCATTTGTAGCTAAAAAACTTTTTTGTATAAAATTGTTAAAAACTTCAATATATTAATCAATGCTTATATATATCATGTTTTATTTAACTGAAATTGAGTTTAATGCCTTCTGTTTTACAGAATATAAACTAAAGTAGACGATGTCGATAAAAATACATCGGTTTGCCGTATTTCAATGAAAACGTATGCCTATAAAAACAACTTACTTAAGGAAAATACATTTAGAGGCCTTTAAAACTCAGGGCTCTAGGTTCACTTAAGTATTAAAAATGCTCTGAAGTGAGTTGCTTGCCACTCTGTTTACTACTTCAGGTTCCAATTATTATATGATTACAGAAACGAAAGTATTCCAGTCATTTGTAAAAAATTTCAAACCAAGCTATAGTAAGGTATAGTACTTGCGTGTGGGGGGTCCCAGATAAAGGTCTAAATGTACAATAATAAAGTGTTTTGACGGAAGAGATCTTTTCAATGAAATGCTTGTTGTACGATAAAAAGTGCATTTCAGTTGTCGGGTTTTCTGCTGTGTAGGAAATTTGTAATCCTTGATGAAGATCACGATACGATGATAGAAACGTGAAGTAAAGAGAAACTTTCTACGCGACTCAGCAAGCAACAATAGCTGTAAAAGTTGGAAAACTACTGTAAATATTCCATTTTTCAACATAATATCAGTTCCTTTCTATACATTTAGCTCAGTCACTACCCAATTTTTCCATTTCCGTTGGCACCTTCTGCCGTCTTTGATAGGTAAATTTCTTCGTAAAACTCTTTTTTAAAATAATATTTAAAGAAAAAAAACCTCGAGTGTGCAATTGGGGTTTGAGGGTTGAGATATTCGCTGTATCAAAAGTTGTTGAAAAGGTAATGGTAAAACATACAGTGATTTTTTTATGATAATATTTTTTTACTAATTCACAACATAGCTTTTTAAACAACAGGCCGATGTAAACGGTAATTTTGCAGTTTATTAATACTCTTTATGATCACTTAAATGAAGGAAACGAGTAAGCTAATGTTTTTGAGAATGTGGAATATCTTTATTATTTCACAAATTGTATTGCGGTGATATTCGTGGTAATGTTTATAACTGGTTTAGATCGAACACATTCATGCTATTAAAGGACTAGTTGGAGATTTTGGAATATCAAATGAAAGCTTTTTCACATATTGCTACGGAACATTACATTAAAAGCGATAGTTTATTTTTTATTGTAATCATGAATTTATTTATTAAATTTGTACAACTTTTTATTATAAACTCGTTTATTATCAACTGAAAAGTGAGATACAGTCCGAGCTAGTTTAATATATAAAGAGAAGTGATTCGATTCTTTCCTAGACTACGGATGATTGAATCGCTTAATCGCATGTCATTAATTACTACGACTTTGTATAGTTGTAGGATTTCATATGTATGCCTACTATTTCAAGAACCAACAGTTGGGCTCACAGTTCACGTCCCCAATTACAAGATTCCGTTGCTGTGTATTGCATGAGTATGTGTTTTCTGTAACTAATACTGATGATAAGAAAAGTAAATCTTACGGCATATATGATGAGGAACACCCGCAATTTCTACAGCCAGTAAGATAAATAGTGAACTTTTCAAATAATGAAATTGTATGAGATAAATGGAAAATCCCGTTATTCAAATGCACATAGTCGCTAATAGCGATTCGCTATTAGTGCTTAAAAATTGTGTGTAATAATCGGAGTGATGGTGATGTGCAGAGTTGGGATATTTTTCCCGCACATCAAGATCGCAACAAGGCGTAGGAACAAACGGGCGACCTTGCGATGCATACGTCATTTTAATCACATATATGCCATGTTTTATAAATAATACACTTACCTTATTCATAGCTGTTGTTGCGTAGCGTAAAATGGATAAGACTGACAAAAGTCTGCAATATGACGGAAGTTTCTACATTTGTCTTGGATAATAATGTACGCTCTGCTGAATAAATGATCTTATATTTAGAAAATGACAATTCGACATCTACCTTATAATTGTAGTTCTTTTTTTAAATTGGTTTCAACGGAGACACTTTCAAATATTTTCTGACTTTCCTTAATTGTTGCAGCCTCATTAGGGTTTAATCGGAGAACTAGATGTTTTATTTATTGGAAATGTTCCCAATAACAGAGAGTTCAACGCTTGCAACCGCGTTTCCCAACGTGTGAGAATCGACTCTGGTGGCCCAAGAATATCAAAGCACCGTCTGCGGTATTCTCGAATTCGTGTGGAAGATTTTAAAAACACTTTTTAGCATTTGAAATTACTGCATTTACTCCTGGATAACATTGTGAAATATTTTGTGCTCTAAGGTGTAGCGATCTGTCGTTTCGTTGATACATAACCATTTTGCGAAATATAACCACAACTGTTTATCATTTACTACAGCTTTGATAATGTTTTCGATATCGCACAGTTGACAGTGTAGTTCTGTAACGCTCTTCGGGATGGTAGCTTCCAGTTGGTAGAAGCCATGAAACGGCTGCTAAATCACAGGTGATTACCACCAACAGTGAATCAAACATAAATTACGTTTTAGGTGATACGTTATTTTTCTTATTTTGGTGTTGCACACTCTTTATATGATTTTTACAGACGCGCTTGTCCCGAGTATATTTTAGTACGTCCGTCATACTTAATAATTATACGCTCACCCTACATAAAGATCTATAAAGGTGCCTTTGTAGAAAAAAAAAGTAGGTGAATTTCTATTTCCACGAATACGTAAGAATTAAATGGACTTTGCCAAACGTTGTTTGCTTCTATAGCAGGGTCAAGATATCCGTCTAATTTCATCGTTTCTAAGGGAATGTAATCTATAATTGTTTGATTAATATAATTCTGGTGAATCTATCAAAGTTCATCGCTTATATCAAAACAACTTTTGAAATATTTCTTTTACTTCGCAGAAGATGGCAATTTGAAAATGAAAATAAATGGAAGACTGCCATAAAAATCGGAATAAACAATGTTTAATTAAATGTATAAAAGATTATTTGGATTATTTACAGCGCCACTTCTAAAAATTCTTCTATTTACAAAAAAGGAATTTAATATTTAAGTTAGATTGTTTTCAATAATCTAATAAACAATGTACTCAAATAAGTTACTTAAGACCGCACGAAAATTGTTTTAGGCTCTTATATGTATATTATTGAAAAATATCGTAAGTGCTCACGCAATTTTAGAATTAGCGTACAATTTACCGTGGGTTACCCATGAACTCCATATTAATATCTAAACGACGTTACTTTAATGTTTCTGAGATGAAAGTTTAATTGCAACACAATGTCATAATATTAAACTAGATATTAAATGTTAAATTTGGATTGCGTTTGTTTGGTATAAAATTGACTATTTTTTGTTACTTCATTATTTATATATTATATTTTATCTCGGTTGCTTTGTAAAGTAATATTGCTCTTTGGAATAATTTACATTACTTACATTATTAGTTGGAAGTATCCTTTAAGATAAAATAAACTGAATGCTTCTTTACAACAATGTATTTATGTACAACATTGCAATTACTACAATGTCTTCACAACATTGTAGTAATTGGGTAAAAAACAAAGCTGCATTTAGACATTATGTACACCATTAATTAATTACACCGTTCAGTTCAACATGTATGATGTTGAAAATCGAAAAATGCCTATAAAACAGTGCCTAACATAATAATGCTGCTAAATACAGGTAACTCTCGACGTGAAGTTGTTGACCACTAAACTAATAGAGCCGTTAAGTTACTATACTTCATTTTTTAATTCGGAGGAGTAAAATGAAAAGACGCGTTTACACGGTGGAATTTTTCAGTTACTTCTTGGGGGCAGTTTTAAAACTAGCTAGGATTTTATATAAATTGTAGTTACCTAATTAATTATATATTCATTACTCATTACAAAAATAATTAGTCAATTAAATATAGAAAACACTCCAGAATAATATGTATTGATCAAATATACATCATACTAGATTTCAACTTTATACATCGCACCTTTCTTGATGGAAGTTTCTAAATGTTGGTAGATTCTACTATAATTCTTATTTTGATATGTTTATTTACAAGCGAACAATAATTTAGACTAATATTCAATATAGCATACATGTACATATTAAACAATAAATTGACCTTAAATACATGTGAATACATTACATTACCTTCTAAAATAATTATTCGCTATCACTTTTCATTTCACTTGAACTACTATCTTTGCCCACTGATATAATAAATGGCTCGATAGTATCATCAATTAATCCATCATTTCTTCCAATTGTCTATAGTGATATTCTGGATTGCCTGTAATAAAAGTACCCTTACATCTGCTAATTTCAATGATATTCTTAGCTGCCACCTCTTTTTTTTATTTGAACCCATACTAACTCAATTGGGTTGAGTTCGCAGTGATAAGGTGGTAACCTCAACACAGTTTTGTTGCAACTTCTGGCCATCGCATCTATCACATGCGTATTATATTGATCTTTATTAAGGCGAATAAACTGAAGAAGTTTAGATCGAAGCATATCTTCATCGAACTCGATATTTTTTGATTTCAACCATATCTGCATATCGAGTTTTCTAGATGTTGTGGCAATTTTTTCAATTTTTCGACTGTGATATGTAGCATTGTCCATAACAATAATAGCATTGCCTGACAGTACTGTCGATATTTAATGAAATCATCTTTCGAACACCTCGGCATTTATTTCTTCATGGTAATCGGTTGTTTTTTTACCTTCAAAGTTTTCTTTGGTGGGATAACTTGTTCTTTCTCTTTGTATTCTTTTATGATACGATATACGGTAGACTTTGCCACTCCTAAAAATAAGAACGTTATAATATGTATGATGATGGTAATATAATATAACAGCACTAGTTGCTACTTCGTCCATATCCACGAAAAATGCTGTGAAAATATTTTATACGGAGAATATGTCAGCCAATTAGTTCTCAAAATAACTTTTTTTATTACAACAACGCGAATTTAGAGAGAAAACTGAATACAAACACACTCAGAAAAATACTCAATCTAAACATCTATCAGCTGTTGTAACAATATATCGAATATCGCCAGTGTAATTTTAGCCGAAAACTGACCAATAGTTAGCCTTCTTTTTGGCGCTTCAATTCAAAAACGCTCCTCCTAATTAAAAAATAGAGTATATGTTAAACTTATATTTAAGCTACAATTTTCTGTGTAAAGGAGGTTGCGCAGTAGGCCGATTTTTTGCGCATAAACGGTTGCGCATTCCGTTACTCCATCTCCATTGGTGGAGTTGGTCTGTGTATGCTTTATTCTCTCTGCTCCGTATCGTGGCTGCCGGTCTTCGGTTAATACTTACTTTAATAATAGGGAGCCAAACGTTCTTGATCTCCAGGCTTAGTGTGCTAATTGCGGTCGGTGTGATGTCCATATATGTAGTTTCCAACATTTTTCTTTTTGTGGCGTTGTCTTCTTTATCTAGGATTTCTGCGCTGTTCCATGCAATCCTATGATTCTCTTCCCAAGCATGTTGAGCCAAACGTGACTTACCCCTTTTCCCCACCCGAATTAGCCTCTGATGTTCTTTGGTTCTGAGTAAGAGGGGTCTGCCGGTTTCTTCAATGTACGACCGTTCACATTCGCATATCTGATTTTCGTTTTTCGGCCTTGTTCTTGTTAGCTTAGATCTGGTCGTATTCAAAGTTTTGATCGCCGTTCTGATTTTATAGTGATTGTCTATTCTTCTAATTTTCTTCGAAAGGCCTTTAACGTCCGGAATTGTCATAGTACATACCGCTGATTGTCGTTCTGTACTTTCATTCCGAGTTGTACATATTGCTTTCGTCTTTGCCAACGTGTTTTCTGTGTATCAGTTGAATTTCTTTATATTTGTGATAGATCGAAATTCTTTCTGTCTATCTCTATCATCCGAACATAGATCTCGTGCCCTATTGTACAGGCATTCAGAGACACCCATTTTACAACCCTTATCCCGAGCAGCTCAGGTATAGAGTTGGGAAACTGTACCCGCTTGTTTCGTTGTGTTCAAACCGGCAAACGAGTGTGTTATTCTTGTGGCACTAGATAGCGCCTAGTATGCTCACTTAGGCTGTTAGTTCAGAACCGGTGATAGTAGCCGAGAGGAAAATACAATGTGTTGAGTTAAAAATCGCTCGAAACCACGCTGATAACGCCGGGTAGGCAGAAACATGTGCGTATGTTGAGTTTTTTCTCTCTTCACGCATTGTCTTTCTCTTTCCTTCAATGTCGTGAGTAACTGTTTTTAACAGCATTATTACGTCATATATGACAGTTTCTAAAATAATTAAAACCATTTTTTCGACGTTTGATAGAAATTGATTACAAACCTACCGTAGCTTTTGTAACAGGCAGCGACATTGTAAAGTTAGAGTTGTACCAATACTGTAGTATCTATTCACCTACTCTACAGTTGGTTTATTCATAATTAGATGTGGATGTAAAATACTGTGCATCCGTTCGGCATTAGCTATCTCGGGCACTATTATTGAGCGCTAAGTGAAGGCCCGGACCGTTCAGTACCATTTAAGCACGCAACCTCTTTTGAAAGTTGTGAAAAAATTTATAAATCATTCCATAGGAAAAAGCAAACTAATCACAATAGTTATGTAACTTCTTTCAGATTGTTTAATGTTTCTTTCGCGTAAAAAATCATGTTTAATCAACACACAAAATTCTCTTTTTTCCATATTAACTTAAACGCAACAAGTAGTTTACTTTAAACGATTGTAAAAACTTATCCATGTGACAGACTTGGGCGAGATTTTGACAGTAGGTTTTGAAAGTCACTCTGCCATCAAATCCCCCTAGTGCTAGTAATACAAAGTAACATCATTGTATGCCGGAAAAAAAACTAATTTTATTATAGGGTGAAGGTCAACTATGGCTTCCATGCACAGTTTTGGGTTGTAACTAGAAAAACATACGTAAAATAAGAACATTGAAGTAAATCATTATTCAGTATATAAGTACCTGAAAATCGTTTCCCTGCACTTTTCCTAAATTTATTATAAAAGAAATGATTTTTTTTTCACTTCTCCGTAAAGATCTAGAAGATCTTCTGTTAAACAAAGACGGTCCTACATGTAGCTCATAAAGCTGCACATTTTCGGTCCTTTAATCGTCTTTTATCTCTTATAGTTTTCGGAGTCTCTATACAAACCGAAAGAAAACGTATGCTTGGGTGAAAGGGACAGTAGAATTTTAAACTTTCTATTTTATAAATTTTCATTTAAATGCTTACTCCGCAGTGTATGCTTTTTACTAACGTTGAAGAATGAAGATATAGAAAAACAAATAAAAAAGTACTAAAAGCAGCCGCAGATATTCAAATTTACTTTTATTTATTTTACAAGCACAATAGATACTTATATGTACGCATACTTATGTATTGACACAATGTTAGCCTACCGAAAGTTTACTCAGTAGTTATTATAATATCCTTCAGACTAGAATTGTATTATACGATATACGGCTACTAGTTTCCACGCTAATGAGCATGTATTATTTCCAGACCGAAGTTTTTGCAAAAGGTAACTTTCGTTACGCAGAACTTCAGCAGGGATAAAGTGATTTGTCACAGGCTACGTGTCAAAGTATCTACCAAATGTGGACCTAACAAAACACTCCACTTACACGTATTAGATGAATCGATATTACAAGGAGCGGAACGTTGAATACCTGTTTCCCTTTAATACAATTAACATACGGCGCTTAAATTCGCTGAATTAGTTTACATTGTTAGAAATAACAAAAGGATACTGTTCTCCATATACGTACTTTAGCACATTCACTGTTCAAAATTAGGTCCTTGCAATAATAATATCGCTGTTGGTTACTTGATAAGTCATTTGAATTTTATAGGTATCTAAATATTTCATTTTCAGTTATATGGAAAAATGATTACATTTTTAAAAGCTACTTGCACTTGATTAGAACTAAATTTTGGTTTCTTACTAATTTTGTCGAAGTTGAAGCACAATATTTCAGATACAGCCGTTGTAAAACCAGGTCATCGCATTTTGTTGTTTTTGCTTCATTTATAGTTTCATTACATTTTTTAGGAGTGGAATAATTATGGAAGAACTACACTTTTACGTTTAGTTACAGCTCAAATTGAGAAACTTTCTCTTTTTAAGGCAAAACTAACCACTTTTTGGTCAATTTTCAACAAGTCGTGTTTTATACTTAGTACCATCCATACAATCGCTACCAAAATACAAATAAATGATTTAAACATATAAATTGGATTTATGTGTTTAATACATCGGTATTGCATTTAAGTAAGAAAATTACCTCATGAATTACCTGAGTACAGATAGCTACCCTTCCACGAATTTATTGGAAATGTTGTGGTTTATTCGGTCAATACCATATATTTACTACAGTGTAAAAGTGTTAAGTAAGGTAGGTGGGTATTTTCTAGTTCTGTCTGAGATTATATTATATTCCAGTTAACCTATCATAATCTTTTAAAGGCAATCAATTTTTGGATAAGATTAATTCTTAATTCAGATTATTTTTTTAATTTGGGCTGAATTAAAAATCATTAGCATGATAAAATGGTTGCAAAATTAATTCTTGTTTGTGTCTTTTTTAACTTATTGTAACACATGGGCTGAAAAGTCCCGGGCCTAACACATAGATGACGCTAGTTTTATTGCAGTCACCTTTCTCTCAGTTAGTACTAACCTTCAAAAGACAGCTGTTAAAATTTCATGATATTCTATTCATTAGTTTGTGAGTTATTGTGCTAAGAGTCACGCTACTTTTGTTATTTTCAAATGGATCAAAAACAATTTCGTGTTTTAATTTTACACTGCTTTTTGATGGGAAAAAATACCGTTCAAGCGAAGCAATGGCTTGAAAAGTGTTATGGGGACTCCGCTCCATCAGAAACAACAATAAAACGTTGGTTTGCTGACTTCAAACGTGGTCGTAGAGACACCGATGATACAGAACGCAATGGACGTCCAAATGAGACGGTAACACCAGAAAACATCAAAAAAATCCACAAAATCGTTTTGAATGATCGAAAAGTGAAGTTGGGTGAGTTAGCTGACATCGTAAAGGTATCAAAAGAACGTATTGGCTTTATATTGCATGAGCATTTGACTATGAGAAAGCTCTGTTTAAAGTGGGTGCCGCGTTTGCTCACTGTTGACCAAAAACAAGAACGTGTTAATGATTCTGAGCAGTGTTTGGCCATGTTTAAACATAACAAACCGGAATTTTTGCGTCGATATGTGACAATGGATGAAACATGGATCCATCACTTCACTCCGGAATCAAAACGATCGTCATCTGAGTGGACAGCAACTGGTGAACCTCGTCTAAAGCGCCCGAAAGCACAACAATCGGCTGGAAAGGTTATGGCCTCGGTATTTTGGGATGTGCGTGGTGTAATATTCATCGACTATCTTGAGAAAGGAAATACCATCAACAGTGAATATTATATAGCGTTATTGGAGCGTTTGAAGGCCGAAATTGCAAAGAAACGATCGCATATGGCAAATAAAAAAAAATTGTTTCATCAAGACAACGCACCGTGTCACAAGCCAATCAAAACAATGGCAAAACTACATGAATTGAACTTCGAATTGCTCCCACATCCACCGTATTCGCCAAATTTGGCTCCCAGCGACTACTGGCTGTTAGCAGACCTCAAAAAAATGCTCGCCGGTAAGAAATTTCGCACGAATGAAGAGATTATCGCTGAAACTGAGGCCTATTTTGAGGCAAAAGATAAATCGTTCTACAAAAGTGGTATTGAAATGTTAGAGCGGCACTGGAATGATTGCGTTGCTCTTGATGGAGATTACGTTGATGAATAAAGCTAATTCTGAACCAAAAAAACTGTGTTTTCTTTGTTAGACCCGGGACTTTTCAGCCCATGTGTTATCTAGTTGTTGACTATTACCCTGATACACTTCATTAACTTTAAGAATATAGCATTGGGCAAGATAAGCTAATATTCTCGAAGTTTGCTATTGGCACATACCTACGGCAAAATTACACACGACAAGAAAGTTGTTTGTGTGTACGAAAGTTAGTTAGAATAAAGTGAAATATTACCGATCATTATCCCTATATTTTCGTAATATTGATTGTCAATTTCTTCGTTCGATTTTATTGTTTGTTGCACATATTTGTCATTGTATTATTGTTTGTATAGTATATTGCTTTAAAAATTGATCTTGTCAGAACACGATTAGTACGAAACCGACAATGGTTATAGTACAATTGACATTTTACTTTCAAGTTACCCACTATTATTTAATTGAGTTAAGTTTCGACAGTGTAATACTAACGCCGATAGCAGCGCTATCTACAATATTCTTAAAGCGCATCTTAAAATCCAGTATGGCTCTTATGGGAAATGTGAACGCGCTTGTCACATTGTGTCAAAATTATATTCTTAGGATGTTTTAGTTGGCTATATGAGGAAATGATAAATGGAACATATTTCCCAATATTTCATATATGTATTTATTATCCTTTTATTATAGTATTATTAGTATTTAATATATAATTCAGTCTACAATTGATTATAATAAGATGAGTAAACTGATTTATTTATTGAGAATACTGCTGCAATGATATAATGTAAACAGTGGTCTTTCATATATATTAGCAAATATTAAGAATATTCGACATAATAAGTTATTTCCGTATTTTCCAAATTATAGGAGAGAATTTTTTTAATATATAGTTCAGGAATGCGACATTTCTTTTTCTTTTACAATTGATTCTATAATTAACTATAATAAGATTAGTAAACTGATTTATTTATTGAGAATAGTACGACAATGATATACTATAAATAGTGGTCTTCTTTACATATTAACAAATATCAAGAATATTAGATATAAAGCTATTGATAAGGTTTTGCGAGTTAAAGCAGAACATCTGACTCCAATAAATAAAGCTTAATTACCAATTTATATGTTGGTAATGTAGCTGCCGGAAAAAAGTCACTGGTACAAAATCGCGCAACTCTGCCCAGGTTGAAAAGAGATGCACATGCATAAACTGTCTATCAATAGAAAGGAAGGATATCATTCCATAAGAGCCATACTGAATTTTGAGGTGCGAACGGACTATAAGTAGCACAATACTTTTATTGCGCGCTTTTTTGAATATAACGTTCACAAAGTTAAAAAAAATGTATTCTTTTCTTCAAAAACGAACTGGAGTTTAGGTAATGTTTCAATTTCTCTCACTAGGCCAAATATTGCAAATTATTTAGTGGTATTTTCTGTAAAACGATCCTTTAATCAACTAATGTGAAAATGTCTGAAACTATTTGTAACTATTAAGATAAATAAATAGTATAACTATTACTGCACTGTACTTTGCCAATACAGGAAATAATTAATGCGTACTACAGCATGGGGGAACACAACATAAATATGTACTATTGCAAAATATGTGCGGTCTAAGATTACTGCTGTAATTTTCCGCGTAAACTCATTTATTTTAACCCTCGTGCTCGGACGTACAGACTTATTAAATAAACATGCGTGCCCTGGTCTTATCATAATCTTTCATAATTCATGATTTCTGCGTCCACATAAACGTTTACGGAACGGACACCGTTGAACCGAATTTATCGTTATTTAAATACGACATGTGACATGAACTCGTACGACGGATAAATTCCCCGCTAGACTTTGTCTTCCTTCCAGTGCGGCTGCTGATCTACCATTGAGTAGATTGTTCAGTGTGTCGACACATAACCATATTGTGTGTCTATTCGCTGGAAGTTGTGCGAATTGAATTGTATCGTACCCTATTTTCAAAAAAGAAAAGGTAAATTAAAGAAGTTCTACCACTTCATATTTTGTTTTTAATTACTAACTAACCAATGAACTAATTTAATTTTTTTTCTAATTATACAAATTCTATTGTATTATTTGTAAAGCACGATGTTCTTTTGGAAAAACGAAATGAAAATTGGTTGCTAAGATAATATATATGTTGTATTATTGATCCACATACCAAATATGCATTTTAATTTGCCTCCAACAAGTTTACTAGAAGTCCAGGTATTAATTTTGTTATCTCTGGTAGGAAGTTAATAAATTTGATATATGTGAGTGGATTTATTGTTATTAAATATTTAATCAATTTACGTGTATTGTAAATAAAAGTAGATTATATTTGATAAAATAAAATCTATTCGATTTGTTTTTTTAAGGATTCGAACTCGAATTTGGATACCATTAATTTCTTTTATTGTTTAGAAATTATGTAACCTCTAGACGTTGATGCCGGTATATATTTACAATTTGTCACAAACCCGGCATCGACATAATAAAACAATTGGATGTAGACTTTGTGGCGTACGTTAGTAAATACTATATGTATTTTATTATGTATTATACTATGTTTTTGATGATTACTGTCTGGCGAATATATTATTTATATAAACATTTTAAAACAGTCTAACTTTAGAGATTATCTTCGTCTAATACGATTACTTAACAGCACTTTTGTTCCTGGATAAGTTTTCACTTACATGTAACATCCTTTTACAGAGAAATTTTCGATAATTGAACTCGATGTAATGGAATGACACGTAGGGATGTAACAAATAAGTTTTGATACAACTTTTATAGTATGTAAATAATTACTGTCCGTTCGTTTTATTTAGGCGAATTCCGGCGCATGCCGGTGTCTGCTTCGGTCACGTTCTGGTTATACGATCAGGAAAAATATAGTGAATATGAAGGTATTTATATCATTCACTGTAAGTAAATATTAATCTCTTTATAATGGGCCAAGCTCCGAGGTGTATGCGCGGCGATCCCGTAAACACCATATAAAAAAAATGGGCCCAGCTAAAATAAAGAGTAAGGAGGGAGTAAACATAAAATTACTAATTAGATAGACTTATTTGTCGATTCTATGGACTAATAATTACTATACATTCAGCGTTTCTATATTTCCATATAAGCTTTTGATCAAAATATTTGATTTTGTTAATATCTTCGACAAATTATGCATCGAAGTTAATGATGAACTACAAAGAATCACAAATGCAAGAGAAAACATTTAAAAACATATTACATTTTATATATAGAATATTTACAAAAATGGTAACTCAAAACAGCGAAATTTCTATAGGTCCACAGAATTAGACAAATATCCTACGAAGTCGGGCATATTATATATATATGTATATATATATATATATATATATTGTCTAATTCTGTGGACCTATAGAAATTTCGCTGTTTTGAGTTACCATTTTTGTAAATATTATATATATATATATATCATCGAAGTATACATAACAGTTAATGAAAATGCCGAATTGTAAATTGCTATCCGAAGAGAGAAAAACATAAATAAATCGTTATAAAAAAAGTAGAGTATCAAAAACTAACTCCAAGGCAGCGATCATCCATATTTCGGTTATCTTCTTCTGGTAATGTAACCGCGCAATAAATAATATGTAGTTTAAATTATATCAGTAACAAACAGACGTGTACAAGAGATTTTATCCAGCAGTAAATGTTTTCGGTGGCAAAAAGGTTTTAAAACCACCTTTAAAAGAGATGCATAAACAGACAGACAAAAATTTGCGCAAGACCATATGAGATGGGATCATGAATGGAACAACGTCATACTTTCTGATGAGAAGAAATTTAACTTGGACGGGCCTGATAGTTTCAAATATTATTGGCACGATTTTCAATTCTAATATACAACTTCTGGAAATGGTTCTGACACAGAATTTGGTGAACAATTGTCAGCGCAAAACTGGATATAAGCAAGGTAATGCAGCTATCCATAATTCGAATGATTTCATTAAAAGGAAATTAGTTTATTGCAATGGCCTGCTCGCTCACTCGATCTGAACCCCATCGAAAATCTTTGGGGAATATTGGCAAGAGAAGTGTACGCCAATAATGAACAATACAATAGTGTCAAAAAAGTAAAATCTGCGATAATGAGGCGTTGGAGTGATATTCCTATTTCAACATTGACCAAATTGACCAAATTGATCAAATCGACCAAATTGACAGGTAGTATGAAGACCCGGATGTTTGAAGTTATTTTGAATAGAAATGAATGACACTCACTACTAAGTTTAGAAAGAATTATACACTTTTGATGTATTTATTTTATTTATTAATTTTGTGTTAATGGACCTATAGAAATTTCACTGTTTTGAATTATCATTATTGTAAATATTCTTTGTATAGAATGTAATAAATTTTGTTAATGTTATTTTCTCATACACTTGCGTTTCTTCATAGTTTCTTAGAAGCTATTAAGAAAATTAAATATTCCGTTCAAAAGTTTATATGAAACTATATAAATTTCGTTGAGTGTCTTATCCTTTGCCGAAGCCTTCAATTTTTGAGGAATACGGGCACAATACAATTCAACCCACGCGGGAAATATTATCTACTGCACATTCATTCTTCTCGCCTACATAAAACGAACATGATTATTGAGGACGAGTCGAATTTAAGTATGACTCAGATGCTGCACTATCGATATGTAAAATCGAATATATGGCAAACAGATATGAGTGATATATTAGCGACACAGCATATACGCAGAGGATACAGAACATATGGGTTGAATTAAATGTGATTTGCTCAATTGTATTGTGTTCTAAGCCGCTCATTTAACATATTTCACAAACAATTTCAATTTATATTATGCCAACTTGTGCTTTCAAATATTAAATATGTAGCAATAAAGGTAGTGCTAAAGAGCAACATAATTTTGTAAATTCAAACATTAATCTTAATCTTAAAGAAAAGTATACAATGTTTTTCAAAGTAATCTTGACTTAAATATATTAAGGCAGTTCTCGGGAAGAAAAATATTAAACCAAAATCTAATTGAAAAGTATCATTTACTTTTCCCACATTTTAATTATGCTCCTTTAACAAGTTGCAATGCAGAACAGTTCTTTTCGATATTTAAAGATATGTTGGCATCCAAACGGACAAGTTTGACCGAAGAAAACATTAAACACAAACTGCAAATTTAAGTATTAGCATAATATCGATTTATAAAATCACACTTATCCATATCTCTATATGGATAAAAATAAAACTTATGTATATACATACATATGTATGTTAAATGTAAACGATTTCGGCATATTTCGCGTATCTAGATATCTATTCCGGTTATAAATTCAGCACACCTTTAATCATTATGTGTATGTTCATTTCAAAACTTCTCACCCTAAATTTCTGGAAATCTGGAAATTTATGAAAAATTTCCTGAAACGCGTAAGAAGTATTATCAAGGAGGACAACTTTTTATGCAAAAGTTGACTCACACATTTTAACCCTCTGGCTTCGGGAGCAACTCCCTTGAAAATTTTAAATAGAAAGGAGTATCGAGTAAACCTCATTTTAACGGTATTTTGAGACAATATATTTTGGCGTTTAGTTTTTTAAAATTGATCGATTCGTTTTCGACATTTTTAAGAAAATCTTTTGGTTTGGTTTGTTCTGTATTTCTACCTGATCAATCTATTTTAGGAGCATTGGAACCAATATTAAAAACTTTCATTTATACATTTTCAACAAGATGAAACGCCTCCTCACTACGTTCTTCCACATAGGCCAGCCAGATCGCCAACTTCGATAGAGGATTACTGCAACCTGTCGTGGAATTCAAAGACATGCCTTTGAAAATGTACGCGGCAGTTTGGAACAATAGCTATACCAGTGGACAATATTTTGAACGGTTGTTTGATTGATTTTTTCTTTAAATAAATATTTGAATTCTTAAATAACTTTGAACACCAAAATAAAATGTTTTAAGTAGTTAAAGTACGTAAGCTTAAAATAAAGAAAACAAACCAACAATAAAAAAAACTCCGAAATGAATCGATCAATTTCAAGAAGCTAAATGTCAAAATGTACTGCTTCAAAAGACAATTAAAATACGTTTTTCAGGAAATTTCTCTCGAAAGGGAGGGTGGGAAGTTTTGAAATGAACACTCTGTATAACTTTATGGGGTACTTTTAGCGTAATGCGATAAAGTCTTCAATATTTAACGTACTAGATTACTTGGTTTTTGTTGATCGTTAAGTTTTGCTGTAAGAACCAATGAAATTGTTTACTTCCGTAATATCAAAATTTCAGATTACTACGATATACATGTCGTGTCTATGCAAGAGATGACACATACTTTATCGCTTATAAAGCATTTGTATTCAGATATTTCAGATAATGATCTTTTCAAAACCAAATATTAGCATCATGGTATTATATACGATTGAAGTAGAAGAATTATTAACGTGTTTAAAACGGAATATTCTGCATGTTTTTATAATTATTCCATAGTTTATGTTATGGAATCTAAGTTATATTTTGTCTTCACTTTAATTTTCACTATTATTTATGAGAACCGGTTTTCATGAGATTTTAGTACAAATTTACAACAAAATTAACTAGAGCAAAGTTAAAATCGTCTTGATAATGGGATACCAGGTGTAATTATGCAATTTCTGAAATCCAACTTTAAAAAGTATACACCTGAAGCTGTACACTATTGTCGCCTTCAAAGTATTCCCTTTAGTGACTTCAAGAGCATTCCCATTCCTAGGAGCAGGTCCACTTCAAATACCATTGGAAGCCAGTGGAAGCTAGTGAATAGATGGATTGACCCAATTGGGTAGTTGCTTTTTTGACTAAACAGTCGCTCATAGATAGCGCACTCCGACTTGGCGCATTGTCATCATGATTTGAACAAAATCTCGTAATCCTCGCATTACCTCTATATAGCATTGTTAATTGACTCCTCTATCTTGGTGAATTATTCCCTTATAATCGAAGAAACAGAAGGTCTTCAACAATAAACGTGACCTACGTGCTTTTCTATGACACGTATGCCACGTTTTCAAGGACAAGTAAGTCGCAATACCGAATAAACGATAATGTCTGTTAATTCGTCAAGACCCGAGGCATACATTTTTTCACACCCAAGTCAAAATGACTACAATTAATGTAACTGTTGTTTTGTCTGCAATTGCATCTCGCATTTCGATAAATTAACATCTGTCATTGTTGTTTTTAGCCGTCCGCTTCTGGGACCATTCGTCATATCTTCTCCCCACCCTTGAATCTTCTACACCTCTTAAGTACACTCGATTTATTTATATAATTTTCAATAAATGCCACTTGCAATGGCTGTAATGTTCCAGCAACGCGTTCGTCGATTTTCGCATAAAATTTAATATTATTACGCTGTGCTAAATTTCGATTACCCATTGTTACGCCAAACTGCACAGTCAAATATTATTACCGCTACAGTAGCTAATTATCAGTTAGGTTTATTAATTTGAAATTTATGTATGTACGTAGTTCAGAGTTCAACATGTTTGCATGTGATTTCGACACAGTTACGTTACGAATACTTCGTGGCTATTCCAGGAATTACATTGCCACCCCTAGTATATGGATTGTATAGAAGAAGTTTAAAAAGAAATATTATGCAAAGTAATTACAAGTGTCAACAATTCCATACTACAAAAAGAAAACGCATTAACTCATTTACTCTAGGATCATAAAGTTAATTACATGTTATTTGAATTTTTGTCTTTTACGTGATTTCGATTATCAACTAAACCATTTAATAAATATAAAATTAGAAAGGTATAAGCACAGGTGCAGCTGTAACAATCTACATATTTCGCGCTACGTTAATGAACATCTAATCCCATAGTTCTAGTTCAGGTCTATTTTACCTAAAATTAACTCTTGCTCTTGGTTACGTTTGCGTGTGGCGGCAATTATTGACTTTACATCTATTTAACAGTAATTAAAATTTATATTTTTTATACTTGTTATATGCACTTATAGCTACCTTACCAGATTCTGGCATATTTTTCTTATTTCGACCTAGATATATTCGTCTTTCCTTTTGAAATACATTATGTACTATATTCTTATAAATACGAGGGAAAGTCGGTAAGTAGGTCACAAAAAAACTATTATAAAAATAATTAGAGAAATAGTTAGCTTTATTTTTCAACAGTCTCCATCTACATTAATACACTTATCCCATTGCTTTATCAATGCCCTAATGCCTGCTACACAAAAATATTTGTGTTGCCGTCTAAACCAAGTAGGTACCTCGTGTAGAACATCGTTATCACTATCGAAATATTTGCCGCCAAGATGTTTTTTGAGTGGACCAGACAGATGATAGCCGTTTGGGGCTAAGATGGGACTGTAAACCGAATATTCAAGAAGTTCACACCCCAATTCCGCTATTCTCGCCTGGGTCAAGTGGGTACCCATCGTTAGCAAACTTCTTGAAAATTCAAACGATCGTGCACCAGTTCGCGGATCAAACCATGAGAATACCCTATCCTCATCAGTTCGAATCATTCCTTCCACCCATCGAAGTGTTGCATCTGTTGCAATCTGAACGGGGCAGCCACTTCGCTGAATGTCAACAACTTTTGAGCGCCCTTAGGAGAGTTTCTCGACTCAGTTATACACGGCCTTACGCGACAAACGTACAAAAACTCTCCATCGTAAACAAGAGACATTTCTTCATGGATATCTTTTGCAGGAAGTCTTTTTGCACGGAAGAAACACACAACAGCACGCTGCTATGCCACAGTATACTCGTCGAGCACGGTCGCCATTTTAACACTGCCTACCTATGCGCACGGCAAGTGTCACTTGAGTGTCATAAAGCTGGATTATGCCGACACCTAGTGACAGATATGGAAGTAGCTCACTATTTTCAGCTTTCTCACACTTTGTGACTTATTTAATAACTTTCCCTCGCACTTTTGTATTACAAATTGTTTAAATTCTCTATTACACATGTCTCATGGGGGTGCGCATACTTTATAAGTGTTTAGAACAACTTTTCTTTATTTATTGTATCATTTCTTTATACGTTTTGTGAAATTTTAGAATTATGTGATGAGTTACTTAAAACATGCTCATCTGAAATGAAGTCGTAACTCATCTTTAAACTTTTTAAATATGCAAAAATAACTGGGAAATGTGCAAAAATGAAAATTGAATTAACCAGCGGGATGTTTTTATTGTGGTGAAGACATTCTGGGATATTATAGAAAACATAACTAAGAAATAAGCAGAAAAAGTAATCGATATCCGGCAGTATACTTTATAATATTACATTCAGCATATTTACATTTTATCTAAAATATTATATGATGTAAATGAATCGAGATTACAATGCTCTGCTCGATGTTCTACCTTATTGCATGTTTCTAGTTTGTCGGTATTACAGGCATATTATTATTCGCTTCGCCAGTTACATTCCACGAGACAAATTGCGTTACGTCTGGGAGTAGTTTGAGTTCTAAAAGATGTATGCTACGTATTCCGATAGATGTACATATGTAGATACAAATATATTTGTTCACGTCCACGTGGATTCCTTGAAGAAATCAATATCAGACTTTGAGAAATACTTTTCGCTTCTATGTCGTTTGAACAATACAACTTCACCTTGTACGTGCTGTAAACTTCGAAGTATCTAGAAATGCGCTCGAATTGACGCTTTCAAGTTGTATTGAAGGTGCCAATAAAACCTTCGCGAACCAATAATTTGACCGACGTACTGAATTAAATTTTATCGGTTCGATGTCTTCATAGTATCTGACATTTCTTTTTTCCTTCCTTAGATTTGAACTTTACTACAAGTTTAATAAGCGGAAATGTCAGGTGATAATTGGGCCGTTTTTGCAAAGAAAAATTGCGGACATTCAAAAGTATTTCAAATAAAGTTTGAGTTTTTTTTTTAAACTTGTTTTTTTCACAAAGAAGTGTAAAGGAACCGAAAATCTTTATTTTAAAATGTCACCTGTGTAATTACATTCAGAAACCTGTGTAATCAAACGGTACTAAGCAAAAGAAAAGATATGACATATCGATTGCGTAATTATTTGAAGCAAATAAAAATTGACAATGTAAAGAACACTATTCATTAAAATAAAGAAGGTTAGATTTATTGTTTCAAAGGTAGCGTTAACGCTTAAAGAAGTTGCTGTACATTTTCTAAAATGTTGACCCATAGACTTCACCGAATTTCCCATCACTCTGTTAGTAACCCTTATGTTTGGTATTTGTTATTTGTAGCCATTGAGATTATTAAAAATTGATTGCTATGCAATAAACCAATGTATTGCGATTGTTGAAACGCATTATAAATTTGGCGAAGGTTTTGCAGAGACTGTTCCAAAACTTCATGGAATTGTTGGTATCCATATTTCATTTAATGAAGATTAATTAAAAGAAACTACTTCGGTTATGGATGAGCAAACTCTATCGCATCCCCATCCTGTACGATCGGCCGAAAATATTGCAGTCCTTAGTGAGGGTCTTGATAAGAATCCAGCAGAACTAAACCTCCACCTTCACCACTATAAATTAATCTAGGAGCTCAAGCCATGAAATCATTTGCAATGGAGGAATTCACCAATTGGGTGATGCAAAACTAAGCAGTGAATGGCATTATCGTTAAACATAATTTTTAACGATGAAACTGGTTTTGTAAATAAATGAAATTATCGAATTTAGGGCAATGAAAGTCCTCTTGCTATCCTTGAAATATCGACACACCCAGAAAAGGCCATTGTTTGATGCACATTTTGGGGTGGAGGTATAACCTGACTGTTCTTTTTGATAATTTTTTTTTGGCCAAGCTTTAATTACAAACGGAGTATAGTACGGCATGAAAGTGAACCTTTTGTAAGATCAATTGTACGATAAACAAATGTGATTTCAACAGTCATGCCAACACGTGCTATACAATTCATTTAAAGCAGCGGTTTCCTGACTTCTCCAGAAATGCAGACGTTAATTTTTTTACTTTTTTAATCTTTCCTGCATCTTTTGTTAATCTAAGTAACCACAATTTCACTAATGCCATTATTGCAACCAGGTAGATCAGAAGTAGCAAAGTCAAAATACCCCTATATTTTTGGATACCATTACCTGATAAATTTTTCATAATTTCCAATCTAACCTTAGTTGAGTTGCCGTTAACACTTAAGATAATATGTGGACCATCCACAAGAGAAGTATGAAGATGCTACAAAAGCTAATGCCTCCTATTCCTTTTCTCTTTTGAATTATCAAGAAATTAAAATGCAATTACATAGAATGAAAGCCACAATATTAATGATTAATTTGTCACTTTTCAATATAATCTCCGTCCACTTCCACAGTTTTGGTCCATCTTTTATCAAAAACATTCATTCCGATATTGCAAAAAGCACGGCCCTGCTTTTTTAGCTATTGACACACGGACGTTTTCATGGCCCCCTTATCTTCAAAAGAAATCCCACGACAAGCTTCTTTCAGCAGCCCGAAGAAATCTGATAGTGCCAGGTGAGGGCTGTATGGAAGATGAGGCAAGATTTCCCAGCCAATTTTCACAATCTCTTTAGTGGTGTGACGACTGGTGTGTGATTCTGCATTTTCATCTAAAAGAAAAACATCCGTCATAGCTCTTGATGGGAGGACTCGTCGAAGACGTACTTTAAGCTATTTTAGAGTTGTGAAGTATTGGACAGAATTTATAGTGCATCCCTGCCCCAAAAATTAACCACAATCATACTATAATCATACTCTCTGCATCCCAAAATACTATCGTCATCTTTCTCTGCTCATCGCAATGTTTTGAATTGCTTCGTCCTCGGTGAGTTTGTGTGATGTCATTCCATTGACTGCCTCTTTGATTCAGGTTAAAAAAAATGAACCCATGTTTCGTCTCCAGTCACAATTTTTTCCAGAAACTCATATCCTTCCAAAGGGAAGCGCTGCAAGTGTTGCGAGGCTATTGGTTTTCTTTATTCTAGTCTGTTAACATTCTTGGTACTCACTTTGCACAAACTTTTGAATACCCCAATTGTCGAATAATCGTTATCACACTGCCTTTGCTGAGCGAGAAAATACGACACATTTCATTTGCTGTCATCCGGTAATCACTACGAATAATGTGATCGACTCGCTGAATATTGCAATTAAGTCACTGCAGTCAACGGTCTGCAGCTCTGCTTTTCGTCAGCGAGCAGTGTTTGTTCTTCAACTTCGTTAAAGCGACAAATCCGTCATCTAACAATACTGACACCCACTGTTGCATTAGCGTAAACATTGTTTAGTCTTTCTTGGGCGCGAATGGGAATTTCACCTTCTGCATTCAAGAATTCAATCACAGAACGTTGCCTAACACGAACATCGATCTGTCCAGAATGTTGGCCATTTTGGGGGTGACTGCAGTGCTGCCACTTATTGACGCAGGAAGTTACTACTGCAGTGGATTGCAGGGAAAAGGTTTCAGAAACAGTACCAAAATCGAATTTTTCACTTAGCTAATTTTAGTTAAGTAAAAAAAATAGGAGGCATTAGATTTGACGACGACGATAAAAAGTACAATGCTAATGAAGTGAAGTCTATGAAACAGAGCTCATACAATAATAGTGTTTCGACACTTAAGGCTAGGAATCACAACCTGAGTTCTATATTTGATCATTGCTTTTATTAGCGTTTAAAAAGAATCCGGTTTTGTCCGGGTTAGGCCAAGATATTTATGTTAGGCGTAAATCTGATTTTTATATATACTATAGTATTCCTTAATTCACAGGTATAGCAGTAAACTGTGTTACCGACTGTCGGTAACACGGTTGATAATGGGAGCCCACGTGCTCTCGAAACGCTGCGTTCCGCATAATTAATTAATTTGTGTGAGTGGAGTGTACTGCTATACCTGTGAATTGTACATCCAGTCCTTGCAATCGTCATATAGTATTCCTTAACTTTGGCAGAAAGGCGAGGCCACACTTTGGGTTTCTAACTTTTTAATACTTTCCCTAGTTCCCCCGAATCAACTTCTTACGTAATCACATTTTGAATATGTTGGAGCTTTCTTGTGCAACATTGTATATATTCAGCTGCCGATTTTTTTGAAGTAGTTGTACATCTTGTAATGGCTAGGAATTCAAAGTGTATTGTATAGATTTTTACTTCCACCAAGAGTGATATTGCATGAAATTTTTAAACTCGTACTGTTTGTTATTATTCATTGTTTTTGATGTTTCATATACAGAACATTATTGTATCCACATTATGTTATCGTGCAATCAATGCTTAAGAGTATATAAGCGCATTTCACTGCTCAGATCCATAATCGATTTGATTGACGTAAAATAAAATTGTATTCAATGAATGACAAACATATCACAGAAGACATCGAATATATATTATCGTAAGACAAATAACATGTAACGCAATAAGATTTCACACTACACACATGAATCATTTGTCTGTTTTTATTACATAGCCGTATTATCGTTCAATATCCTCGACAGCTCCGAGTCAATTCTTTCCTTCGCGCGAAATACTTTCGATTGAATATAGAAGGAGCCCCCTTGAGACTTATCGTTGGCTTGGTACAAGTGTTTATATTGCCGCTCCACCTGAACCTTGTCCAATTTATTCACGTTCAGAATTTTCATTGCTTCTTCTAAACTCATTTCTGCACCAGCTGCAACACCTTTTTTTCGTGTTTGGTATCTAATATGCGCCATTTCGTTGCTTAGCTTCACTTCTTCGCTTATTGACTTTTTTAATGCCGCGCATATTATTTTAGTGCCACAATAAATTATTCTACAGAGTTCTTTAATGATATTCGACATAGTTTAGTGGCAGCAGTAACTTACGGGAAATTTATATGTCGGTTTCATAGTAAAAGATACGAAAGCCATTTGTGTAGGATCTAAAATGTATTCATGTTTGACACTGACGTATGTTTTCTTGTCAGTATACATCGCCATGAGAATATGAACTGAGATTGACAGGTTGACAACGACCTCTGCTGAAGCCTTATATAAGTGAAATGTTGTGTTGCAAATTGTAGAAAACTAAATTCTTAGGGACATTCCGAACAAGTTTTTACGGCATTAAACAAATGTGAGGTATATTTTAAAAATTCCATCCATTAAAAATAAAATTGTTCAACCAATCCAATGCGCAAACAAGTCACCTGTCAAATTCATTTATTAGTGTAATTCTAAAATAATTGATAACATAAGATAAACTATAAGAGTTGGAAGAATCTCAAAATTTGATAGCTGCCATATTTTTCTCACTCGGACCAGGTGCTC
This sequence comes from Trypoxylus dichotomus, assembly GCA_023509865.1. Taxonomy (NCBI): domain Eukaryota; kingdom Metazoa; phylum Arthropoda; class Insecta; order Coleoptera; family Scarabaeidae; genus Trypoxylus; species Trypoxylus dichotomus. Next base: position 23,681,872 of record CM042081.1, on the reverse strand, counting down.
AATCAATAATAATATGGCTCCTAGTTTTACTTGAACACCATGGTCCGGTTTTCCAAACTAGATTACGTACGTGGAACAACATTTGAGGTGGAATTATAAATAATACTTGTTATCACCACTGCTCTAAATATTTTCGTCCCCCCGTTTCACAATTTTTATTATATTTATCATTCAAATCTAACATTCCATTTTACCAAAAGCAGCCTTTCTTCAAGGATTTTTCGCCAATACGATCAGTTTCCACATATTTTTTCTTTGATAGCATTTTAAAGCACAAACTCTGGCCGAACATAAAACAATCGCCTTCATAATCTGAGAGGGTTTTGTAGCGTTGCTTTAACAGAAATCGCAAGCCGTCGTGATTTATGTTACGTCATCTTTTCCATTATTTTTGAATCTATATTCGCTAAACTATATACATATTTTGTTTAAATCCAAGCCATTCACAATGTTTTTATATCAGTTTGGCGATATATGCTCAATTTATGTAAAAGTGCGATTGTAAGAGAAAAAAAGATTGATCGTTTTAGAAATAGTTTTTCAAGAATCTTTTGTTTGTAATATTAAATCTTAACTGCCGTCAATTAAGACTAAAATAAATATCATGCCACAGTAGGCCTCGAAGGCCAAGATTTTGCGTTGTAGATTTAAAAAGAGTGGAATTAAAAATAATCTATAAATAACAACAATAACAAAGAGTTATCTAAAAAGGAAATATGTCTGCTCTCCTAAGATGCATGGAACTTTGCAAATTTAATAATATTAAAAAAATAATTAATTTGCCCAAACTTGAGTCTCATGATAACCAAGACTTGTACTAGAAATATTATCTGAAACAGCTTGTATTGTCTATTGATTAGCATAACATTTACTAGAACAAGTATATAATTTTGAAGTTTAAATAACAAATAACATTGTAATGTAGCAATTATGAGTGCCATTTCGATTATGCACGCAGGTTAATCGTTAGTTCAGTAAAAAATTTGGTGTTCCCATACATTTTCTCAATATTACATTTTAGAATATGTAAAGTTATTGTTTCTCTGTGAATTTATAGTCACTGGCGGTTAAATTAGAATTACGGGGAAACTATGATAACACATGGGCTGAAAAGTCCCGGGCCTATCAAAGAAAACACGTTTTTTTTTGGTTCAAAAACAGCTTTATTCATCAACGTAATCTCCATCAAGAGCAACGCAATCAGCGACGCTCTAACATTTCTATACCAGTTTTGTAGAATGTTTTATCTTTTGCCTCAAAATAATCCTCAGTTTCAGCGATAACCTCTTCATTCGTGTGTTTTTTCTTACCGGCGAGCATTTTTTAGAGGTCTGCGAACAGCCAGTAGTCGCTGGGAGCCAAATCTGGCGAATACGGTGGATGTGGGAGCAATTCGAAGTTCAATTCATGTAGTTTTGCCATTGTTTTGATTGACTTGTGACACGGTGCGTTGTCTTGATGAAACAAATTTTTTTTCTTTGCCATATGCGGTCGTTTCTTTGCAATTTCGGCCTTCAAACGCTCCAATAACGCTATATAATATTCACTGTTAATGGTATTTCCTTTCTCAAGATAGTCGATGAATATTACACCACGTACATACCAAAATACCGAGGCCATAACCTTTCCAGCCGATTGTTGTGCTTTCGGGCGCTTTGGACGAGGTTCAACAGTTGCTGTCCACTCAGATGACGATCGTTTTGATTCCGGAGTGAAGTGATGGATCCATGTTTCATCCATTGTCACATATCGACGCAAAAATTCCGGTTTGTTACGTTTAAACATGGCCAAACACTGCTCAGAATCATCAACACGTTCTTGTTTTTGGTCAACAGTGAGCAAACGCGGCACCTATTTTGAACAGAGCTTTCTCATAGTCAAATGCTCATGCAATATAAAGCCAATACGTTCTTTTGATATCTTTACGATGTCGGCTAACTCACGCAACTTCACTTTTCGATCATTCAAAACGATTTTGTGGATTTTTTTGATGTTTTCTGGTGTTACCGCCTCATTCGGACGTCCACTGCGTTCTGCATCATCGGTGTCTCTACGCCTACGTTTGAATTCAGGAAACAAACGTTTTATTGTTGTTTCTGATGGAGTGGAGTCCCCATAACACTTTTCAAACCATTGCTTCGCTTGAACGGTATTTTTTTCCCATCAACAAACAGTGTAGAATTAAAACACGAAATAGTTTTTGATCCATTGTTTTGAAAACAACAAAAGTAGCGTGACTCTTAGCACAATAACTCACAAACTAATGAATAGAATATCATGAAATTTTAACAGCTGTCTTTTGAAGATTAGTACTAACTGAGTGAAAGGTGACTGCAATAAAACTAGCGTCATCTATGTGTTAGGCCCGGGACTTTTCAGCCCATGTGTTAATTCCATATATAAAACAAATAGAAAACGATTTTTCAGTATTACTTTATTAGTATGACCATTAAAATGAATAAATGTGCATATAAACTGGTCAGTATTTAGTACGGTCTCCTTTTGACTTAATAACATGCATTATATTAGGCATGCTTTCTAGGAATTTTTTTGTTATCAATTTAATTTCATGGTTGCCTTACCTTAAATACCTTCCTTCTTAATCCTTCTTTACTGCTACATTTTCTCAAGGATACCGTATTTATTAACATTTCATACCTTTTCTACTGGGTCTGGAGTATTATCATGCACAAATGTGTATGATCTGTTTCATTTAACAGTTCAATATAAGGCAATAAATAATCGTTTGAAACATGTTAGCACTGTTTTTGCTCTATTGTTCCCTTTGCAAAAGTAAAGAGTACAGAAGCCCTGCTGTAATATTTTTACGCTATAGGTTTATGAAAATATTGTAATAAATACTAATGTTTACTTTTCTCTAGCAGTCAGTAAGGTTTTTTCATGCGTTTACTTAATTTTGCTTTTTCTGGACGCATTTTTTATCCGGCTTGGAACTGTTCCGTGGAATATATTGACACTTCATTCCCTCACAGGGGATAGTACACCATTTTGTGTTACAATTTTTATAATTTCATCATCAATTTCCGACATCTGTTCTTTTCTTGTTCCAAGATATTCGTTCCAGGAATATTTTCTTTAATTAAGTCGGCAATTCTTGTTACAATGTGATAAAGAGCACCTTCGCATATTCCCGCTTCTAGAAGACCACAAATTCTTGTTCGTTTCTCCAGTGTTGTGCGCTCTTACCTATCGACAACAGCGATTGAAATATATTTTATTGCAGCACAGTTGAAAGGTGTTCAATTTAATTTTCAAACACACTAAATGCGTTATCTTCGGCCTACCGTAGTCAGGAATTAACTAATTTGTAGAATTCTGCTCACAAATGGGTATAAGTAATAAAACAATTCTTCAACACGTATATCGTAATCGACTTAATTATATACAGAATAGTAAGCGGTTACTCATCAAAAAGAATGAAAAGTATCTATTTAGTGTAAAATTTCTTAAATCGGATTTTTTTTTAATTATTTAAAGCAATTCTAGTTTAGTAGTCAACGATGACCAAGACATTACTGAGAGGAACTAGTTCTCTACACAATAATAATTATAAATTACATATTGTCACATCAAAAAATCATCACTGTCCTAATTTCCAGTTTTTTGTGTTGTCATTTATAAACTTTTCATTTCTCAAACTTTCCTAAATTTCTAAAGACGAATTCTGTCAAAGTACTCGCTTCATAACTAATCTAAATTCAAGTTGCAAAATTGAACACTCTCGCTATTTAAATATTGCAATATTTCATTATGTACGTAACATGCGAGAAATAATGTCACGACCGTCATATATAAAAGCTTCCAAAAGTTCGGAGGTAAGAATGCGGAGTAGAGAAATAGAGCTGTGCTTTATTCCGTATAATTCTGCCGAAATCGTTTCTGCAACTGTGGAATTATATCACCCCTATTTGAAAGTACATCGCGTGCCTTAATTTCAGCACTTCAATCCCACAGCTTTTGGAGGGATTAGATGATCAAGCGAGCTGGTTTCGATTAATTTAACTTTAAATAATATGCAATGGCAGCGTTATTGTTTGGAGAATTTTAAAAGTAAATTAAGGGAAAATCCAATTACAAACAACCGAGTATTATTTGGTGCGCAAATAGGGACAATTTTAAAACAGTTCTATAGCAGATATTAAACTTTAATCCAATGTTTTTTTTTTGATTATAAATTGAATTTGCGTTTTCGCTGTAACTTAATTGTAACCATTTTTTAATGCTTTTTCTAAAACGGACGTAGTGTACCACTCAAATTTTATATTGATTCTTGGTTATTTTCGACTAAATTGCACTTTTATTATAGCATGTATAATACGTTACATTATTATTAATAGATTTTTATTTTTGTTCTATAAAGAATATATTTTTAGTCGTCATTGTAGGCGTTAAATACCTTTATTTGGTATTCGATGTTGGGAAAATTAAACTACCAAAATGCTCAAAGATTATTAAATATAGAAAAGGGAATTATAATCAAAAATATAACACGTAGAGGCGTGGGAAGGGGCGGATCCTATAAATAATTCCTACAAACCTTAATGATATCCTTTATTGATTTTAAGACTCCTTTTTCAGCGCTAATCTGGAATCGCTTGAAATATTCTAAAACCAAAACAGTAAAACTATATACTTCGCCATAAAAGAATATTTAGATAATATATACACACATTTATAATTCTGTTGATAGTATTGATATCTGTAATTATAAAAAAACCTCAACAATATGTAGTTGTTGCGTCAGTATACAGGTTGTTAAAAAGCACTCGAAGATTTTATATATTCGTCGTTTTCATTCAAACAAAAACGTTGAAACCTTCCTGACTACACCATTTCTTTTGGTCAAAGCTTTGTTGCCTAATGTAATATGGAATAGTTATGGCTAGATTCATCTATTTAGTTTGTTTAACCGTGGTATCTGTACCGTGACCTTATTTTCAAAAATGCCCGTAATTTATAAAATATTAATAGACATAATATTGTAAAAAATCCAATGAATATACACTACCGTCCATAAGTATTTGGTCCCCCTTTATTATAAATTATCTACTACAAATAACGACAGTAGATACAACCAACCCTCATATGTATGTGGTTATTCGTGTTCTAGTGGAGAAAACTAAAAGGTTGCCCATACAAATAAGTGCTTTAATTGTTAGTTATCATAGCACAGGCAATCGACAAATTGCACGCAAACTGAACATTAGTGGACAAACAATAAACTACAATGAATACGCAGGCTTCCACGGCCAGAGTTAGTAATAAACGAACTACTTCCGGAATTGGACCATGTCAGAAGGTTTTCGCCTCTAGCGCGGTCACCACGCCAGGTCACCGTAACCTTCTGCCAAAGTGGTTTCGCCTCTAGCGTGGTTTACACGTCGAGTTACCGTGCCACTTTGGTTTCCCCTATTCTCCTGAAGAAGCCTCCTACGACGGAGGCGAAACGTCGAGATCCCACCTTTCTCTTTTGGTCTCTTTCTTTTTCCTTTTCTCTCGTTTGCTCTCACCCCTTTTTCTGTCTCTCTTTCCTTCTCTTATTCTTCAATTCCGGAAGTAGTTCGTTTATTAGTAAACTACAACGTGAACAAATTTGTAAGTAGTGGTAGTTTTTCCAACAAGAAGAGAAGTAGGCGACTGAAGAAAATGAAGCCAGCGGAAGATTGTGTAATCGTAAGGATTAACAAAGGAAATCGACGAAAAACCGTGCTAAAAATCGCGGTTGAAGTGAACGGGAAACACAAGAATCCGATTAGTATAACTACACTGAAATGGCGCTTGGGTAAAGCTGGACTTCGTGGAAGAATAGCGATAAGAAAACCATTATTAAGGAAACAAAACAAGCAGAAGCGGTATGATTGGGCCCAAGCACACAAGAATTGGACCATCGAAAACTGGAAAAAGGTGTTGTGGAGTCACGAGTCAAAGTACGAAGTTTACGGACACGCAGACATGTATTTGTTCGAAGGTCGGCAGGAAAACAAGTGTCGAATCAGTACCATGTCATCGGCATTGCAACTAGTTGGTTAAAACTTCACATCTAGCGTGACAATGACCCGACGTATACAGCTAAGAGACTCCACGATTACTTGCAAGAAATACAAGAGAAGGGCAGCCCTATAGTTGTGAAATGGCCCCATCAATCCCATTGAATTATTATGGGCTGATTTGGATCGAAGGGTAGTACAAGCCACTACAACATTTGCTACCGCCCTATGGATCCTATGGAACACGATATCAGAAGAAACACTCACAAAATTAATTAGTAGAATGCCTCGATTATGCGCGGCAGTTATAAGAAGTAGAGGAGATTACTTCGACAAAACCAAAATTTAATTTAATTAAGTACCATTACATAATAATATCCATGATCCAAATGCGATTTTACTTCAACATTAAAAAAACATAGGTAGCCAAATACTTCTGGACGGTAGTGTAGATATATCTGGAAGGAATTCGGATGGACTCGGCTGTACACCTGAAGATTTTGTATCTTATTTTGAAACGCGTTCGTAGCAGTGAAAATATCAGTTTTCATGAAAAGAACGAACGTTCGACATGTAATGATGTTATATTCGCATCGTTAAAATTTTCTTTGAATTTGTTGAACGGATCTGTCGGAGTACTATTACATTACTATAATACACCACCTCTCATAATAGACGGTCCAGAGGGTCCCATTGCAGAGGGAGCGGAACAATATTCCTCACGATACACTGAGGAAATTGGTAAAAAGAATGCCATGAATTGTGCGAGCAGTTATTAAATCAAGATGTGGATTTTTCGATGAGAGGAAAGTATAACATACTTTATGTTTTCTAATGTTTATTCTTTTTCCTTTATGCAGACATGTGCAATAAGTCGAAGATGAACAAACATTTGTCTTATAACTGTTTAAAGTTTTAAAGCAAGCGTTAAGTTTCGAATGAAATAGGCTGTCTACATACTATTATGAGCGGTAGTGTATATTATCGTCCTATAAAATTTATTTTTCTATTTAATACATTATTATATTAAACTCATCTCTGACACAAATACTTTTTTCATCATTTAAAGTCTGTAGCACTGTTTGTATGTTGTTACGATTTGTAACGATTGAGATAGGCACGATAAAATGTTCTATAATTTACTTATTGCAGTTATTAAATCAAACGGTGGATTTCTCGATGAGAAGAAACTTACTTTGTGTTTTCTAATGTTTATTGTTACTTTTTCTTTTGTGTACACATGTGCAATAAGTTGCAGATGAACAAATATTTTTCTTATAATTGTTTTGTTTAAAGTTATGAAGTAAGCGCCAACTTTAGCATGAAATAGGAATTGTCCATACAATACGAGCGATAGTGTATATGATTGAGTAGGAACGACGAAGTTTTCTGTAACTTACTTAACGCATTCTCTATTGATGCGTGTATTGACAAGTAGCTTGCAAATCAGTTGTAATTTGAAAGTTTTGGAGAATTACGTTTGACTTTCCTTAACAATAGCTACTTCTTTAGCGTCAAAGTGTAAAATCAATGACTTAATTTGTTCGAAATAATAAAATGCAGCTTTTAACCACGTAGATCACAGTAAATGAAACAGCCGAATGTTTCGAGAATTTAAGAAAAAACTGCTCTTCCTTGTGCTATTAATTCAACCACATAGCGATAACACTATTGTATAGTGTCCGCTACAAGCTGTAAAGTACGAAACATGCATGTAATGTGTAATAAATGAGGATAAATACTTTTGCTGAAATGGTTCCTATGAAATATAACTGAGCCATGAGTAATAATTGTTAACACTTGCTTAATTTGAAAATTTCGTAGTGTGCCAACTGCGAAATTCTTAATTACATCGGCAGTACGTTGCTGCACTCCTTTACAAGCTAATCTGTAATCTTATCTGTGGTTAATCATATTGTTTGATTCCTTGCCGACACCATTCTTTCGCGCATAAACGGTAAATGCCTTTGTGACGTCGATAAAATTTCTATACAGGATTGTTTTTTAAATCGTGACATCCAAAGCCTACTTAATTCTTGGAATATTCTTCTTGTAATCTTAACTACTGTCTGCATTTACATATTGTAATACTTCATACGAAATTCTTGTTTCGTGGAATGGACTCGATTTATCTTCCAACTTAATGAGTGGCAAAAATCATTTACCAGAATAATACTTGGAGCGTTTTTTTTTCTTCAATCAACAACAGGTTTTTATTTGTAATAGGGTCAAACAAATAAGCTAAAAAGTGACGAATTTCTGTTTTATGATCTCTCCAGAACTTACAAACGTTGCATCTAGATTTTTCCATTCCTCAAACGAATAAGATAAATAAACACATTTCAAATGGATGCTGCCAGGTGTCAGAGAGATTGATTTAGAAGAATCTTCGGAATTTATCATGATTTTTGATTACGAAAGTAACTTTTACAAGAATTTTTGAAAGTAGTTTCTTGAGCGATAAACTTTCGTAGACGTATTATTCACTGAGCTAAATTTATAGAATTGCTTGAAATATGCAGGTTGTTAAAAAATTATAAAATTTGAATTTTTCCCATAATGCATTGTAACACTGTTTTTGTATCTTAATGAGTATTAAAAATGATACTAATTTTCTAATTCACGCTATATTGTATAATCGCTAATAACGGAAATAGCAATAGTGGGCAATGAATATGTATACTTTTAAAATAGCACGAAGTTACTATACTCCCTTAAAAGGTTGGCGTGCAAACCATTTTGTTCTGAATTTGTAATTAACAAGTGTTATTAATAGATAATAACATACTAAGTTATTTTTCTATTACGTTTATTAGTTGTTTTAAAGTGTGGCAAAATTAATTTCCCTAGCATTTGACACGCCCTCTGCACGCTACACTATAAAATACTACACAAACGAAATACTTTTGATATCGCAGTACTAAACGTTAAAAAATCTTATGCGTTAAAATTTTATTTTAATACAACTTTAAATATTCTTAAAAATATATTCTTTAGAATTCTTTCTGGAAGCGCACTTGTGCGGACCTTCCAATAAAAATTTCAGTGGTGACTTCTCAATCGATCGAAACAGAATGCGGAAACAGAATGCCGGAGTTGCATGATTTCAAATCATATACACTCAATGAAATTTCTGTAATTCCATATGAACTTTTGAACAGAATATCTGATTTTCTTAGTATCTTCGGCAAATTATGCATCGTAATTAATGCTGAACTACAAGGAAACTATAAAAAAATTATTACATTTTATACAGAAAATATTTGCAATAATGGTAACTCGAACCAGCGAAATTTTTTGTAGGTCCATTAACAGTAAATTATTAAAGTAAATACATGAAAAATTTATAACTGTTTCTAAACTTAGTAGTGACTGTTAGATCGTCTATTCAAAATAACTTCAAACATCCGGGTCTTCATACTGTCTATCAATTAGGTCGATATTGAAATAGGAATATCATTCCAACAGCTCGTTATCGCAATTTTAGTTCTTTCACGCTACAGCATTGTTCATTATTGGCACACATCTCTCTTGCCAGTATTCCCCAAAGATTTTCGAGCGAGTTCAAATCGGGCGAGCGAGCAGGCCATTCTAATAAATTGATTTCCTTTTGATGAAACCATTGGAATTGTGCATAGCTGAATTGTTTTGCTGAAACATCCAGTCCTGCGTCGCAAATTCCAGAAGTTGTATATAAAAAAAAGAATTCATTCGAGTGGAAATAAAACATCTAGGAGCATTATTATGATGGGTGAAAGCCGACCAAACCATTACACTACTGCGACCAAAATTTTGGCTCATCGCAACTTCAGTGTTCTTGCGTAAATCGTGCCAATTATATTTGAAATCATCAGGCCCGTCCAAGTTAAATTTCTTCTCGTCAGAAAATACGATATTGTTCCACTCATGATCTCATTCCATATGATCTTGCGCAAGTTTCAGTCTTGCCTATGTTTCTCTTTTAAGGGTGCTTTTGAAACCTTTTTAGCCACTGAAAACGTTTACTGCTGGATAAAATTTGTTGTACACGTCTGTTTGTTACTGATAAATCTAAATTACATTTTATTTGTTGCCATTACCAGAAGAAGCTAGCCGAAATATCGATGAGCACTGCCTTCGAATTAGTTTTTGATTACTACTCTTAGCGCCACTCCTGCCGTAGGAATTTCTCAGCTTTATAAAATTGTTGATGAGATGATGGGATCGACGTATTTTCTTAGCTATTGCTCGGTTTGAAAACCTTACCTCTTTATAACAATTTATTTTTTTGTTTTTGTTCCTAGGATAGGAATTTAACTCTTAGCATTTTTATTAACTAATATGCAAACTTCGATAATATATATATTTAACAATAAGTAACCTTTTGAAGGTGTTTAGATGCTTTTTTATACTGAAAGGTAATGCCTGATTTCGTAGGATGTCTGTCTAACTCTGTAGACCTATAGAAATTCTGCTGTTTTTAGGCACCATTATTGTAAATATTCCCTGTATAAAATGTAATACATTCTTTTAGTATTATTTTCTCTTGCATTTGTATTTCTTTGTAGTTCAGCGTTAAGTTCGATGCATAATTTGCCGCAGATATTAAGAAGACCAAATATTCTCTTCAGAAGTTCATATGGAACTACAGAAATTTCGCTATGTGTTGAAAAACTAATTCATCCGATACAGAAGATAACATGTACTAGCTTGTATTTCTTCTCGAATATTATATCCAGAAGCAATATATATATTATGACTATCAAGTCCACAAGATACTGAGCCATCATGCTCCCAGAAGCAATATACTTTGTTATTTTCTCCGATTTATTTTCGTGAATGTAGAAAATATCTCTCCCCAATTATTTTTGGTGTTTGACAGGTACTTTTATGAAAAACGCGTCGACATTATAAAAGTTCAATTCACATTTTTCGATAGATTGTATTAGATCATATTAACGCATATGCAAAATACTATAAAAGCATATCACTGCATACTTTATGTCCATAGTACAGTACGTAAATAGTATCGGAAAGCAGGTTTCTGCAATAACTTTACGTAATTATTGGATGATATTGTACGTTGCATTACAAGTTCAAGAGTTCATTTAAACAAAAATATCTGAATTAACTATAAGAATACACGCATCCATATTGCGCAATGTCTGATATACCGTTATTAATGGTACAGAATTGACTACTTTCTCGTAGAAATTAGTATCAGAAACAAAAATGTGATAGAGATAAGTTTTCTTTGTACCGATAAAACTGTTTGTAGTTTAGTTTTGATCAGACCTTAGCGGGTCTAAGACAAGTTTCGTGTATCAGTAAAGTTTAAAGATTTAGTTTCCAAGCTGGCGACAAAACATAGGTAAATAAAGTTATTTACATATCGACGTTGATGATCCTATCTATTACTAAGGAGAATAAACGTTAAACCAGTTCTTTTTAAAATTAATTATTATCAGATAAGATTCTAAATACATATACGTGTATTCAATGCCTTGATCGCATGTGTTGCAACTTATAAGTAGTAACAGTTTTATCCACAATTACTGGTTAAAATCGTAACACGAAATGGCAATAGAATATCTGTTAAAAAAGAAAGTAGATTTACACTTGATTTCTGATTAGGGTACGAAAAACGTTTATAAAGTTCTTAAAAAAAGTATGTAAGTAGTAAAATTTATTAGTGATCTTTACGCTGAAGTAGTTAAGATGTTATTAGATTTAATTGTACAAAAGTTTCTTGTTAACTTTTGTCCGTCAAAAGTAATTTTACCCAGACAGGGAGCAATCTATAATTTAAGCAGTCCTCAATAAGTTTTCTTATCGCAAAAACACTTCGCCTTCTTAACATTTTGGTTACAGCATGTGTTTATTTATTTATTACTTTATATATATTGTACATGATAGATTACTAATTTCAAATAACACTAAGTATACTTAAAGAAACTAATATTTATTCGAGCAGTAAATGTCATTACTAGAGACCGGATTATATGCTCAGTTCGTATATTTTATTTTATTTATTTATTATATTTTACATCTATATGTAGATGTATTACACTGATTAAAGTTAATTAGCGTTAATTAACTTTATATAATCCGGTCTCTAGTCATTATAGGTACATGAGCTTTCAACACGTGTATTTGCACCTTCGAAGGAAATCTTTTAAGTTTTGCATGCGGGGACATAGAGGGCGCCACTAATAAAGTGTCTGCACTAAAAGTTAATCACCACCTTTAGTTAACCTAAATAAAGAGTTTCAGTGCGATACGTGCAGTGCTGTAGCTACAATGAACAAAAACCGAGAACATTTTCGCGCAATATTTTTTTGTAGTTTTCGAAGATAATATTTCTCATCCAGAATACCTCGCCGAGTTGGTGTCTATTTTCGGCAATGAAGTAACGCATCAGTCAACAATTTCTTGTTGGTATGGAGAATTCAAACGGATTGGTCTTAGCAACGATCCAAGTGCAAGCAGGTGCACCAAAAACGGCACTCACTTAGGAAAATGTCGATGCAATGCGCAAGATAATCAACGAAGATCAACATGTGATATATCGCGAGGCTGAGGCATCACCGGAAATTGGAAAGACCTCGATTTAAAAAAAATTATATGAAGAATTGTCTGTAAAAAATGAGTCTCCCATTGGATACCGCATTTGTTGACCGAAGAACAAAAACCAAGTAGGGTGAATTGGTGTAATAAACTCTAGACTGCTTCAACGCCGGAAAGTCTAAAAACGTGTACATCGCCAGTAGTGATGAATCTTAGATTTACTCATAGGATTCAGAAAATAACCGCCAGTCGTCTGTTTTCGGGTTCCAAGCCGGCGAAAGCCATCCGTTCTCGAACTGTCTCCAAAAACATCGTCGCGATATTTTATTTCGAAAGCAGGTCATGTAACAGCAATTCCTGTAATATCAAACAACTGGTAGGGTTTTGAAAGCGTGTATGTGTGACGTGTGTGAATCTCTCCGTTCGTAGATGAGAGTTTCTTATGGTCTTGTGGCTGTGTGTACAATTTAGTTTAAAATAGAACTTTTTTTTTAAGAATTTTTACTTGCCTATGACCTTTTATATGCTTAACATTAAAAGCTGAGGTATGTAGCTTCTCTTCTTAACATTTTCTATTTTCATCGTCTTTCTACTCTAAGATAGTTAATAAAATTTCTTATCATATTCGAGTTTTAGAATTTTATTTTGATAAAATATTTAATTTAAAGTTGTTTTGTAAATTTATATTTATGAAAAATCTCAATGCTTTTTTATTATAATTCCTGAAGCAACTGCACTTTTGTAAATTCAAGGGCAGCCGAAAACCTAAAGCTACCTAATGCTAAAGAACAATTCATTTAATTTAGCTCAACCTTTGTATCTCTTATAATAAGAGCCGCGGTAATTTTTAAAATCGTCATCTAAAGTATAATTAGAATTCTGGTTTTGACCAAAAAAATAATTCTATTTATGTAAAATAATGAATGAGCATATTTATACAAGTGATTGTGGATTAAGTCCTTGTAACAAAAAAATGCGATATATGGAATTTTGTTTTACAATAAAGTTGACGTTTTCCATTTATTAACGTAGTTATAGAGTAAATATGATCGTAGCGAAACTGTCACTGTAATGCCTTATAAAATAAACGTAACGCATTAAATCATTTTAATAAATTATATTATATTTTGCTGACTAGAAACTTGGTTTGTATCGTGTTCACTTTTTGCTTATCCAGCTATACTATCTCTCATAAGTTTAAGACCATCCTTTGAAAAATAGTAAAATGAAAATGAATATGGCAACATCTGTAACTATAACATAATAATATTTTTAGTCAGCTGAAACTTTTTTTATATTAACATAAACATAACAATTATATATTGTACGCTTCCGCAGTATTAGTTTTCTTTTATGCAATTTAGGTTTCCGGGTTGAAACCGCGTCGTAGTTGCATGAGTCTGCCGACGTTTCGCTCTTAGTTGCCTGGTGCTTCTTCTGCTGTGACAAAGATAATCATTTTTCATTGTTCTCACAGCAACGGTACGACATGCAACAGCCCAGAAGAAGCTCCATACAACTGAAAAGGAAACGTCGGCAGACTCACGCAACTACGATACAGTTTCAACCTGGAAACTTAAATTCTTTAATTTTTTTTTAATTTTTAAATTATTTTAAGACTTATTGATTAATTTTTCCACACAATATCCTCACAAATTATCGAATGCCTGTTATATTTATTAACAATACCATTCCATTAGTGGTTTCATTACAAATAATTGAGAGCATTGATTATATATGAATTGTGCTACAAACATAAATGTATCCATATATACATACACACGTACAAAATACAAGCATATACAAACAATACTCGTTAATGAGATATAATTGATATTTCAATCAGTGCTGTTATATTAAAATCTCTACATGAGAATTACGAGGATACATAAGATGTGTTAACGTGTTTTGAGCCTGAATACGATATTAAAAAATTTCAATGGAATTAATAATAGGATATATACTTAAATTAATAGCTAGAAAGTTACAGCAAAATTCAGACATACAATCAGTATTAATTACAAATTATGTATTTGATTGGCTTTCAAAATTAAAATGTTCAATATTTGCGAATTATTTCTATAACTTTCAGGTAAGATGTTAATGCAATTGGCGGCTATTTATTTAGAGTTGTTGAGTAATAAACCTAGAAATTTAAATGTTGAGGATGAGCTAACTTATTGTGAAGTTGTTATTTAGAAAAATTGGCAAATTAGACTAATATTGAATGCGAAGGTGGAATTATTGTTTATGGAGATGCTGAAAAAGATGAAAAGAAGAAACAAAGGCCTTCCGAATATACGTTTCTTCGCAGGGAAATTGCAAACTTACAACCTAAGAAAGGCCATGGTAGCAGTAAACAAAATCGATAGACAGGTACACAAAATATTTCCCACTATCGTAAAGTCTCTCAATCCTTTAGCTGGGTAGCATAGAAGAAATGGTTTATAGTTATCCTAAATATTAATGTTTAATTTTTTACAACTCTCCCATATAATGACTGGTTCACTGAAGCTTCAAAGTATTGCTGTGTGGAGAAAAGAATGTTGCCAGATTTTTCATATAAGGGTTATTTTAAATAATAGGTTGGTACTCCGCATGGTTATTGTGTAAAATTCTCGTATAAGTTATTAATACTTAAGATGAGTTGATTTTCATAAATAACATTTAAATAAAATGAACAAGAAATAAATACAAAGATATTTTCGTTCTTGTTTTTTTTTTATTTTTGTTGAATTTTGAAATATGATTTCATTCTGTTTATTATAAGAAAAATTGATGTATTTGTAGGTTGTTCATGGTCTGAGACTAACAAAACAAGTGTAGTCTGAATCAATTAAACGTTACTTTCAGATACCAATTTTAATTAGAAAACTTCTTATGACCATGCCAAAAAGGACAATTCAGATGACAAGTGAATAACAAATCCTTTTGGACCATCTTATAGTTCATCCACTTTCCATAGGTCTTTTTTTAACTAAAATAAACAAATTATAAGAAAAAATAGTAAAATAAAATATAAAATGATGATGATACATAATTAATGCAGTTTTGCCAGTTCTCAGCAGAAATGTGGTTGTAGCCACCTGCGATAAGGCTAGATATTTCGTTTACTTTAAATAAAGAGTGATTAAGTTTAGTATAGTCTCTGTGCCCATACCATTTTAATTGTATTCAAAACGCAGTGGTAAGTTGACAATTGAAGTACGGTATGGCCTATCTCAGTAGCTGCTTCGTCAATTACATATTTGTTACACTTTTTTGTAGAGACAATTTCTGACAAACCAGGTTTTAATAATTCTTTCCTGAAGGCAATGCCTTTCAAATTTAACCAACGTGTAATTTCTTAGTAACAATAATAGGTATTTTATTTGTCTTGCGACTGCATTGTTATGACTAGAGACCGGATTGTATGCAAAGTGCAAATATTTTATTTTATTTATTATTTAAGTTAATTAAGGCTAGTTAACTTTAATCAGTATAAAACATCTAGACGTAAAATATAATAAACAAATAAAATAAAAGATTTGCACTTTGCATATAATCCGGTCTCTAGTTATGATTATCACTGAATTAGCAGGCAAACTAGGTAATAAACGATTTCAGAACCGATCTTCATGTAATTTTGTACAGATTTCATCACAAACATCTAGAGAGTTTCTTTTTGCAAGAAATGATATTCAACACCTGTAATGAAACCATTTTCATTGCCAGTTTGAATAAGATAACATCATTGTCACAACAGTTGGTAGCGTTAGTATTTAACGCCAACTTGTTTAGATGTATGTATTTACAGTGCCGTCTGTCCATATTTCTTATACGAAATAACCAACATTTATCCATGATTCATCACTGAACACAATGTTTTGCCGTATACTACGATACTTCTTAATAGTTCGTAAATATTCATGGCGCCATTTATTATATCGTTGCGAATTATTAATATTACTTTCTTTACAACCCTTTCCAAAAAGAAAAACAACACTTCGTAGAGTGCACAGTTTAAGAAATTATATGCATCCTCTCCGTTATTTACAGCACATAATATCGTATCTAATGTGGGTGTAATGTTTCGTAAAAGGAAATTGTGGACTTTACGTCTGATAAGCATTTGTATATGTTCAGTGTACAATTGTGAGTATTTTTACTGATAATACTTTTACTTTCCCCACATCTGCAAATAATTGAATGAGATATACATTTCCTTCAGAGAACTACAATCAAAACACAAAATTATTTTATAAAAAAATCAATGAAGAAAATAAAACTTTTAAAGGTAAGCGATAGGAATCAAAGATAAAGTTGGAAAGTTAGTAGAAAATGATGTACAGGGAAGTGACGGTACATAAGAAAGGCGATCAACAAATAGCTAGTAATTATAAAGGTTTAACGTTAGTACGTGCAGCGTACAAAATACTGTCTACATTAATGTAAAAAACGTTAGTAAATAACATAAAGAACTTAGTAGACCAATATCGATGTGGGTTTATAAAAGGCCGGTCAACAACGGACGCGATACATACAGATACAACAAATCGTAAAAAAACATCAGTATAAAATAGAAATGGAACTTTTATTCGTTGATTTTAAACAAGTACTCAACTCCCTCAAAAGAGATACACTTATGATAGCACTAAATAAATTAGGATTCAAACTCAAGTTAAGAAAATTAATAAAACTGACGTTGTCAAACGCAAGAGCAATTAAAAAAGAAACAAAAGAGAGAGACGGAAGAATTTGAAGTAAATAGAGGAATAAAACATGGAGACTCATTGTCAACAATATTATTCAACTTGGCTTTGGAGTATGTGTTAAGAAAAAGGCGCAATAGTAACAAAGGCAAGTCAGTTAATAGCGTATACTGAAGATATTGCAATTATCTCTATTAGGCAAATAGTGGACTATTAAACAGTAAAATATTGCAAAAGAAAAAAAAATGCAAATTTATAAAAGAATAATACAACCAACAATCTTGTACGCGGCAGAAACAATAACGATGACAAAGAAGCAGGGGGAAGATCTGAGAATAAAACAATATTAAGAACAATACGACACCCGATAAAAACTGACAATAATGAATACAGGCGTAGAACAAATTGTGAGATAGCAAATGAGTTGGAAGGTATGGACGTGGTCAGAAAAATAAAGCATCAGAGAACAAGATGGTTGGGACATGTGTGGAGAGTTGGGAACAAAACTACAATCTACAACATATGTGGGCAACCACCGGCCCGCTGTAAGATTTGATCCGGCCCGCGTGACATTTTCAAAAACCCTATTAAAAAAAAAATTGCACTACTTACTCATAATCACTCCAAATGAGGAAGATCGGGTGATATGGGGCTTAAACGCTGCCTGCGAACGTATTTGCACACTAAAGTTTGGCCCGCAACATGTCAAAGGTTGCCCATACTTGATCTACACTATCCTGAAATGGCAACCGGGAGGAAGAAAAAAACGTGGGCAACCCAGAACTACTTGGCGGTAGAAGATGCAGGTAGACCTTGGTAGAGCGTTTCTAGAGGGCAGGAGAAGACCAAGGACATAAACAAATGGAGAGACATATGGGACAAGATATAAACCGAAGATCCTTGGGTTTGCCTTGCCACTATATATAAATACAATTCCTTTATTACATAGTAGTGCTTTCTTAGTTCCTTCATCTACCGTAGAAGCAAATATTCATAATTATCGTAAAATATGAAAAGGCATTAAGAATCACTGTACATTTATAGAAAATACGAAATAGGCGGAAATGTGTCATTTGCAATTAATATCGCTATTATCTTAGAAATATAAACGAATACAGAAAATAATATGCAGAACTTTATCACTGATAATTGTCCAATATTACGAAATTGCAGGCGATTAATTATTACCAAGTTCGAAGTCATTCCAATGCGGAAATATTCATCAAGGCTGCAATTGCCGACGATTAATCTCCAGGGAGAATTGTCTTTTATAATAATTATTTTCTCTTGCAGTTAGTTAATCGCCACATCTAGTAGTAACAGATTTGTAAATACTGTTCGAGATTTATAAAATGCAGATAACTTCTAAACGTATTTGCAATGGAAATTGTTTCCATGCCTTCTACTTTCTTAGTATTTTGTAAGAAATAGACCTTTATTTGAATAATAGATTTAGTTTTCGATTTTCTTAGAATAAAATAAAAGATGCCAAAACAATTCGTCTCACGAAATCCGTTAAAATTTTTTCTGCAAGGAGAATTATGATCGAAAATCTAAACTCCTCAATAGCCCAAAGAAACGGAATTGTATAAAACTCAAATACCCACACACATCTTCAATACTGAAGATAATTTAAAATAGGGGAATGTGCAATTTGGTTCTCTTGAATTTCTGTTGATTAGATACTTCTAAAATTCATCTCTCTCTCCCGTTATAAGTAGTTCTTTTGTCTGCTTTTCAGACTTAACATCTCAATCAATAATACAATTACACTGTGAGTCATGTCCGCAGTCCAACATCAGCATTTCATCTGTTTTATTGTCGCTTGTAAACGATTTATCATACAGAAAGGGATCACAATGGAGATCAGAATGAATAATTTCCTACGCTTGATTTGATTTTCGTTTTACCTTACAAGCGAGATATCTTTGCAAAGAGATCGCCGCATTCATTTTAAAGAAATACCTGTATTAGAGCGCATTGTATGTTAATGAGTGGTTGTAAAGCACTTGACTTCGTTTCTCGGTAAAGGAATCTTAGAGGACAGAATTTTATGAAACATGTTCTCTTTGTATAAAGACAAAATTGTGTTTGCTATAGACTTTTAATTAACAATTAGGATTAACAAAACATGTTCATATTCAACACCCTTCAATTAAGAAATATTAAATAATCTTGATCTGAATATTTTAGTAGATAAAATCACTACGTTTGTTTATTTGTCACCTTATTTGTTACAGCCTATTTATATTTATTTCGACACGCTTCTTCTCAGAAATATAAGAAACGGGGTCGTGATAATGATGCCACCATTAGCACCAATAAAATTTTAATAGGAAGTTTAAATGTAATACGAAATTCCTAAAAGCATGCAAGGACCATGATCTAATAAAATTCATTGACAAACGTTCGATATTCTTATGGAAACTGAAAATATTTACAGAAGATGCTTCCTAAGAAATACATTAGTTATACGAAAAAACTACGTAATTTTGTTGATACATCTTATGCAACGTATACGGCACGTAATCTAATCAATTGTGAAAGACCAATTTATACAAGTTCGAACGTAATAAGAAAACTAAAGAGATAATTTTTCCTTTACATTGAATCTTATCTCGGCGGGGAAAGTACATTGACATTAAATGTCAACATTATGAGAAAAATACGGTATGGTACTACCAGGGGTATCTAGGAATACATAAATATAGTTAATCAAATTTAGGTGACGTTTGCGGGCGCACTACCAAAATTTATTGGTAATAAATAGGGATGTTCTATAATATGATCACAGAATTAATTATTTATGACAATAAATGGCAACGTAAACAACATTTACATTTATAATAATTTCAAGTGTGTTAATATTACACTTTCCCACTTGCCTATAGCTTGTAAAAGATATTAGTGATATAATTTTTATTTATAAATAAAAATTATTGTTCATAAAGTCTTCAAATATGTATGTATTAATCTGTTAGCCAATCTACCAAAAATACATGTTCCAAGCAATTGACTTCAGTAGTAATAGCCTTATCACAGCATTTGTTTCAAAATTCTCTAATAATGTTTGCTAATTCTTTTCTAAGGATAGTATTTTTTGTTACCACACTTCGTTTTAGTTCAGCCCGAATAAATTGTATAGGATTTAAATCCGGATGATAAGGTGAAAGACGTAGCAGTGTATGACCGGCTGCTTTCAATAGTGCATTGCGATGTATACAAATAGTTTTGTAATCTGTCTCCTTTTAGACTAACAGATGTTGTTGCGCGATTTTTTTATACGTTAGCGATATGGAACGTTGTAAATGACTGAAATATATCTGGGTGATAGATTTGGTAACAATTTATTTGTTTCATAGTTTCCACTGTTCATATGACCATTATAAGACTCGCTTCTAATTCCAGATTTGAATGGTAGCACACCATTCGGAATAAAATCCATTCTTCCTCTAGCATGTACAATACTTTGCACTGTGCACTTTCGACGTGTCGATGGCCGCAATTGTGAGTAAGAGGAGGATGAAACAAGATTTCTATAAGTTAACAAAGTCAAGGGATACGCATGTTAATGGTATTCTGTACTCTTGTTTAACTAGTACTACAAAATCTTATCCTCACATTGACCTTTTCAATTTGAATCGATTCAATGAAGCCTTCGTTTGGTGTTACGAGATGAGGAGGGTATATCGCCAGACATGCATTATTCGTTTCATGTTAAGTCAGTGTTCGATTCCAGTCGCCCAGAATGCAATCAACAGCTCGCAGCTTGCCGCCCAATATAGGGTAGAGCAACGCTACTGTTCACACCGTCATTTTCTCGCAGCAGCACTAAAGTGAACGTGACTTTCATCTATGTACACTATCGGTCGACTTCCTTCTCTGTCAGCTTTTATTTCTTGTAAATAGTCTATACGCCAGGAGCGTCTTTCCAGTTCTTTTAGGTTAAAGTTTTTCTATTATGTACAGTCATCTTCCATCTAAAGGCTAAATCATGAACGATTCCTTTCAGTGGCGTAAGTCCACCACCCCATTTTATTTCAACTTTTAATCTCTTTTAGAGTTTGGGGACTTTAACTTGACAGTAGTCTAATTTAGGGAAATCGTATATAGTTTGACGCACTACTATTTTGTATATGCGAGGTCTACCCGCTTTAGAAAAAAAACTAGTAAAAACATTTTATTCAAAACAAAGTTTATTTCTACATGAAAGAGCATTTTTTTAAATTATTTTTCTATATAGTTGCCACCACTGCTCAGACATTTGTTATAACGGATAATCAATTTTTCTATGCCCTCTTAATATAAAGATGCCGCTAATGAAAACAGTCACTGCAGAACATCGTTTTTTATGTCGTTATCGCTGTTAAAGCGCCTCGTTCCAAAATGACGCTTCAAGTTCAAGAATAAGTGGTAGTCAGAAGGTGCCTGATCGGGGCTGTACGGTGGGTGATCGAGCTGTTCCCAACCGAATTATTCAATAAGGTTTTGAGTGACACCAGCAGAATGGGGACGTGCGTTATCATGAAGCAACACAGTGCCTTGACTGAGCCTTCTACGTCTTTTATTTTGAATTGCGCGCCGAAGATTTCTCAATCTTTTGCAGAATGATGGCGCATTGATGGTTTCACCTCTGGAAAGGAACTCCCAGACATACAGTGCACATGATTTTTCGTGCTAATGTTTGTCTTTTGGGAGATTGTGAGTGCCTCCACTCCATCGGCTGTTGTTTTGATTCTGGAGTTACATGATAAACTCAAGTGTCATCGCCGGTCACAATACTTAAAAATTCATCACACATTCGGCACTACCATGACGCTTCGTTGTGTGAACATACGTAAGCATTTTCTAAACCCAACGGGGCAACCTCGTGCAAAACAGTTTTTGAAATTTAAGCATTCTTGTTGTGAACCTGTTTTCACAAATTTTCTCATTAACTTTTTCAACCAAACCATTGAGAACGGATGGCTGCCCACTCAATGCTCCGTCATGAACATTGGTTCGTTCATCATTAAATTGTCTAACGCACTTTCTCAGTATTCCAAGTATTCCACCTCACAATCGGCGGGCTCCACGACTATCATGGCAGTAGCGCTACGGTGGCGGTAAATCGAAACGCCACTTAGTTTCCAACCAAAGAGAATCCAAATTATTTTGATCAAAAAACCGTTTGTTAGTGGAAGTCACTTTCTTTGGAGTTGTTTGACCTAAATAATTATTTTTATCTAATGCAAAACGGATTAGATTCACGTGAAACATCTTCCTTTTTTCTCTGAAATAGAATCTCCTTTGAGCCCATTGATTATTTTTTAAATGATAACTTCCGATTGTTTTTATTCTGGCAGATCGTTTAATTTTCATTAAAGGAGTGGAAAACAATGGTTTGTAACGATTTTATTTCCGACACATTCTAATAGTGGTTCATTAGATATCCCGTTTTTCTTTTTTCTTGTGTGTTCTTTTGTAAAACTCTTCCATACACGTTATATGCTAGTTACATCAGTAGCACTGAAAGTTCTTAATAAATCAGATAACTAATAGGAGATATTTAAAAGAAGTTGCAGTTGCATTATTGCTTCTGCTTTTATTAATTCTTGTTAGATAAGACGTTCAAGAAATATTTGTCTGATTTTAGTGAATTTCGCATTTATACTTCAGCAACACAATATACAAAGGCAGTTTCTAGTGAGTTAATTCTTTATTTTATTTAATCCTTTAGTATATAAAAAATGTTTTTGAAGTGCATTTACAAGTAAGGCAAAATAAAACAAGAAGCAAGACTAAACACATGTGCGAATACATTAATAACATATTTATTACTCATTACATCTAATTTTAAATATTCGATGATAATTACTTAAAAGAAACTCGAAACGGCCTCTTATCAGAGATGTTATTAAAATATTGTATAACTGTAAAAATATATTCTACGCGTTGGTAAAGATCTATCTGGTTATGTTGTAATATCAACATGACAAACTTGCTCTTGTTTTTAAAACACATTTTAATTATCTCCCTTGGCAACTATAAAAAAATATAATTTCCTTAATAAATCATTAGCTCTTGTGATCTGGAAAAGCTACTCTAGTAATCTCATGATGTTATTGATTCAAAATATCTTTTTTAAATTCACATCTACTGCTGCCATAGTACACAAAATACATACTTTTAGTTAGTTCGCGGTAGTTTTATGATTATGGTGCATTTTATTGAATGTATTAGTTAAGCTGTAAAAATGGACGGTATGCCCTAACGCGCAAGGTGGTGGTTGAAAGGAAATCGTTTGTCGAATGAAAACGTCGGAAATTGAAGAACCTATTGATATTTTGGAGGCAATTGGAAATCTGTTGTGGGAAAAATCGAAAGTCAATATGAAAATGCTTATAAACTATTCCCGCAAGAAACTAACCACAGTTAATGCAATAAATAGTTGCATTATTAATTTTAATATTTGTTTTTTAATAATACATTGAATTGTAATAATGAATGTGCTTTGTTTAGTTTTTTGTATTTACTTCAACTTATATAAAAAATTACGACTTGCACGAAATGTTGGTGCCCGAAGAGTTTTAATGTGTGCGATAATGAATGTCCACCTTTCAAGTTGCAGGGCTTATGACGTATGCGATTGAAAAGTGAGATTATTCAGGAGTATGCAACTTGGAAAGCATAAATAGCTATTATAAAAAATAGGTTACTTGTCAACATCGTAAAGCGTGATAGACTACAGCCAAACTAGCCATACATATGGTCAGAATTTTATTTGGTTGGCTCAAATCAACTTTAGTGATTTATAACCTTAACAAATACTTACTTTTATAATATAGCCCCAACAGATCTTTACCTACACATCATTGATTTGGGTTACAATAGTGCTCAAATGTCATTTGACTTATGTCATGTAGCTTCTGTATAACAACAGGAGATGAAAACATACTAAAAAGAAATACAAACTTTGCGTACGTAAGATTGCGCCGTACTCACGTTAAAATTGAATAAATCATCTAGAAGCAATGTTTTTGTAATATGTGTTCGAATAAATTTTACTTCAAAGTAATCTTTGAAAATATAATTATCTATTAGCTTGTTACTGAAACCTTTAATACGAATTTTGTTTGGTATAAAGCTACTTGAATGACATGCTAAATGTGAAAACGACAAAACGAAAGTTTTTACTGAATGAAATATGTGTATTTGCAAAAACAAGTATGATTTTATAAAAATTGTTGAAAGTGGGATCCATCTTGATTCAGCCATGAATAATTTGTTGTATAGTAAAAACCATTTTAAATCAATTTCGAACTACAATACAATTTTAACAAGTTCTTGACAACTATGCATCTGATCTAATACTCTATCAAATTGACAACTAATGCAACTGAAAACAGTACAACTTACAACAGTTTATTCGAATGGGGCTACTACAAGTAAAATTTATTTGAACGTATTTACCACTGTGTGTACAAAATGTACATTAGAATTGTTTGGATTATTTACATCGTTTGTGGAACTTTTATATTCTATCGTACATAAATCATTCGTATAGTTTATATGTATTTTTATATATTCAATTATTGGTATATAATAATTTCAGGTGTGTTGTTTGAAATATACACAGAAATGACAAAAAAAGAATGATACTGTATTAATGTGATATATTACGCTAACTCTTTTAATGGTATTGTATCCAAGCGGGGACATTGTACTTTCAAAGATGATTTTATTTCCTGTGATAAGTGGTCTTTCGATATTGTTATCTAACGGTCAAGGTAACGTGAACCATCTCTTCTTAGTACATGGAGATTATTAGTCCTAACGACCTCCTGTCTACAAGAAATTTATAATACTCCCTGATTACAGCAGTATATTGAAAAATGTAAGTTACTGCAAGACCTTAAAGTAATTAATGCATCTATAAATTTATTCCTTATTATTTACAAGAACCAAATCGTGGTACCAACTAACAACTAACTAATATTAATTAGTAACTTATTATGTAACTACTGGTTAGTACTTCTTTTGAATTGTAACTTAAGATTTGTATGAATAATCTTTTGCATTATTAAACCTCAGTTTTCATTTTCTACGGCATTTTGAAATGCTTTGAAATTCATCGGTACTAAATCCATTATTCTTCTACTAAAGGTTCGCGTTTTACCATCTACGTGTTATAAGTTAATATTAGCTCAGGTTTGAAAGTAAAATAGGCAAATCACGTAATAAATTATTTAATTACATATCATTTTCCTACTAATCGACCAGTATCCACTATTTCAAGCCTAAAGCCATTAAATAAAGCTAAAGTAAGATTAGTAGCTAGATTAGTTTTATTTGCAATAACGTCAAATTTTTGTTCTTCAACGTTCATTTATCATATTACTAAAAAGAAGTGATGTTAGTTAGTTAGAAGTATTATTACACTGGCCAAAACACATTTTATTGCCTCAAATTTTTTAAGTGTAATTAAGCAATTTTAGAGTGCCTAATCCAAAAATGTCGCTAGATTTGTTCTATCCGATCTAGTTTTCGAAATTCACTCTTTCTGCCCTGTTTAGGAAAAATTCTCCAAAATTAGATATAATCTTTTGTTATGTACGTAACTTTTTAAATATTACTATTTGATAACTGTTAACTGTAACATGAAAAAAATGGGTAGCAAGTATTTATTTAACAGAAAAATATGCATGTACAACAAAAGTAACAAATTTCCCTTTATAAGATTTCTTTGTCTGAGGTTTACCGGAACAGTCTCACTGAAGATTCCTGCAGTACTCGGCCATCACATGGGTATCCCATCTTCCTTGGTACCTTTCTTATATAATGCTGATGTCTTTGTTAAATCTGCCCCGCTGTTGCTTACTAACACTACCTAAGTTTTCTGGAAAACGATCTAAGTGGCTGTGAAGGTAATGAATCTTGATGCTCATGTTGCATCCGAGCGTGCGAACGTTAGAAAGCGTCTGTTCTACTAATGTGGTAATGGTGTATCTTAAAAACTAAAGCTGCTAGGAAGAAATGCCGCTTATTTTTGGAACCAGCACATCAGAGGTACTCTAAATCAGTTCGAATTTTACAGGCACCACGACAAAAATATTATTTTGTTGGGCGGTGTTATATATTTTATAATAAAAATATGTTTTGACTTTAAACAAAATGTTCGAAATGATTTCCGTAGTCGGCCAAATAATGGCCAAATCTACTTTAATGTAAGACTTATTTGTAACATTCTACAATTGTCTGCGTGCATAACTCCTACAGTCTTCACGTACCTTTTTTTTTAAATTTTCAACACTAACCGGTTTCTCCAATTGAAACATTGCTTATGCTACGTCGGACTATAAGAAAGAAAACTTTATTTGAAGATCTCGCTTTCTAACAAGTCACTTATAGGTAGAGACGGGTTTCTAAAGATCGTCACCTTCACCTTTTCGTAGTAATTCTATAACAAAATAATATAAGTAGCGCTATATAAATATTTTAAGCACCTGCTTAAAAGTTAAAATTGACAAAATAGACTAGTACATTGTCACCTAAACAGACTTCCTAAACATGTTCATTGTTGCACGATGAAACTAGACAATAAACAAGCGTGCGTGATATGCATACACACGCACGTGTATATATATATATATATGAAAAAATATTCTCGGGTTGGTGAGCGCATATGTTATTGGTCCAGAAAGAGACCGTTTCTACTAGGTAGACGTTTCGACGCGATCTCATTCATCGTCTTTGGAATGCTCTTGTTCAGCTAGCGATCGGAGATGAATTGCTCATCTGTGAACCCGAGCTTCTAGAAGATATTGAGTGTAGCTAACTTTTATATACACGATACTAACACTAGAAAGTTCCAAGAGTTAAGTACGGGCCAAGCAGTGTTATTGTAATATCGTATTGTTCGCTTTGTTCCTGATACATGACGACTTATATACTTAAAGTGAAGCTCTCTAACTTTAGAGAAGCCCACTTCATTTAAGGAATGCTGAACATCTGCCTGGAACTGAATAGTAGAAATTTATAAATGTATCATCTGATAAAACCTGCCGTCAACTAGACTATTATAAAAAGGCTAATGATGAGTCGGATGCTCGCGTGGCTCACAAAAAGGATTCAAAAATTAAATATAAACAAGGAATACCAACTATCGTGAATTTAATTTGTTATTGAAATGTACTGCTAACAGTTGTTTAATAAATACAGTAAGCGACGACTGTAATTCAGTAGTGTTCACACATTAGAAGACTCGCGGAGAGGACAAATCCAGCGTCCCCGTTTACAAGGACCATAATATTCTATTTGCCTATTCGAAAGAAACTGATTAAAGGAAATGCTTATATCTGTAATACATGGCTTGAAAAATAATATTAATTAAAGTTTTATCTGATGAACTGACAATTACATAATTAGATGTCCTCTTATCTATAAAGGAAATTAACTTTTTAAGTGCTTTGGTTTCACAAAATTCTATTTCACTATAGTAGTCCCATCTTATTGTTTTTGTTACATTTCAACCTCATGATAGCTCTTTTTGATACTCCAAATTCATTTAATAGAGATTGTAACGTAAAAAAGAGGGTATTCCCAATAAATGATAAAATCAGTTATAGTAGCTGTCAGCTTTTATACGTTATGCATGTATTTAAATGTACTTTCAATGTTCTTTTTTTCGAAAAATGTTGGTAGTTGGTACCCCATAAAATTGTCTCTGATAGTCACATGAATAAAATTTTCAACAAATATGTTTAAACGTTATATCGCAATAGAAGCAAAACGACACCTCATTTTTCGTAGTCGTATTTATTGTATTCATTGATAAATTTAACTTTAACTCCTATCAAGGATTTTTTTATTCTTTAAATGTGTTTTAATTTATGGTACTTTTAAAATTCAAAAATTATTTCTAATTAGATTTTACTCGAAGATTTTGTTTAAAATCCTTGTGTTTTTGTTTTATTTTATCACAATTAAAAGATTATACTTACGTTAATAATTCTTATTTACATATTGTAAAGCAAAATATGAGTAAACTATGATATAATTACAATTTCCTTGCAATTAACCAACGTTTTTAAATTCCTGAAAAAATATCGGTCACGGTAGGATTTGAACCCACGACCTCTGCGATGTACATTTATTAAAAACGATTTGAACTCACATTTAGTCTCGTAATGTAATGGTAGTATAATGCGTTGGTAACGCAGAGGTTGTAGGTTCAAATCCTACCGTGACTGATATTTTTTTCAGGAATTTAAGAACGTTGGTTAATTGTAATGAAATCGTAAGTTTGCCATTAGTAATGCCAACGGTTGTTTAATATTAATATTAATTGAATATGAATAAACTATAAAACGATGTTTATTATTTCTAAAAGGGAAAAAATACTGCGAAACAGTTTTTACTAAATTATAGTAATAGATTAAATCTACCGAGATTCAATTTTGTTTATACTAATTTTCTTTTTTTTTTGTTTTTTAGTTTTACAAAAATTACGTTCCTGTCATGATGAGGGTCTTAATGCAAAAATCATACAAACCAGTGAATTCTTGTGCTCTAACGTACTGCTATTTCCTGACTGTATTTGAGACTGTCGTTCTTTAACAGTGCGCTAAATACTTAAATTATTCTTTCTAATATAAATCAGATCAAGGGGAAGAAAGAGGAGGAGGAGAAGGAGGAAAAGTCGATTTTTTGAAATGGTCGGCTCGTTTTTTGAGTAAAAGAAAGTAAGCAAAACATTGAAGATATTTCTTACTATTTGGAAGTCGAAGGAAGTTTCTATACGGCGGATAAGTGACTGTTAGCGTCGCAGCTAAAATAATTATCGGCTACAATTAGAAAATGACAAGTAAATATGGTAGTGTGACGACGTCGAATGATAGCAACAATAATAAAAATAATAATTACACATTAAGGGAGCTTCAGTTACCTGTGTATATAGCGCTAGAACCTGCAACCACAAGACGAAAAATCCATTGCAGTTTTTCCAGTACTTCCGGTTGGTTTACCATTTATTTACTGTTCTATTTGCTCTTTTTATTTGGCGGATCCATCGTATTTAGTACTTTGGAGACACCAGAAGAACAAGCTCTAATTAGCAGCGTCACAAGTGCCAGAGAACATTTTGGTGCTTTGTATCCTAACGTTAAAGGTAGGGTTTACTTTTTTTAAGACCCTTTAATAACTCTATTAATATTACAAAAACGAACGTATTTGGCTTATGATGTATTAAGTTAATTATTACGTAATTATTATCTTTAATATTTAAATCTTAGATAAACCTAACTTTCGAATACTTTCGACGATTTCCATATCTATCAAATTCAAAATCTAAATCTGTTCATGCATTCAAGCTTGAATGTTGAATAAAACTTTTAGAAGGTGCATAAAAATTAAAACCAAGAATTAATGCTATAATCTCAAGGTTTATAACATCCCAATCACTTCATTAGTTTTTTTCGTGAACTTTAAAGTCACTTGCTTTTATACATTAATATATTTGAACGCCTTTTTTACTTTCAGCCGCGCATTGTTATCTCCATTTTTCCCAGAAAACATTAAAAAGTATTTTATGTCGACATTTATGAGAGACGTTTGCAATACATATATCATATCATTATATAAATGTACTCTCTAGCAAGCCATGAAGTTATTTTTTCAAAATATCTTGTCAATGGTTTTTACGTACGATGAATAATGATGGTGTTCTTGACAAATCCACATGAAACTCTTGAGAGACTCTTGTATTCTCAAAAATAGGGATTTGGCTTGCCGTTTCTCATAGACGGATTATTGGTACAATATTCTTTAATGACACCAAAAATGCGGAACGATGTCGTAATAATTTATTACAACCATTTTTAAATCAATTACGCGACGGCAAACTCCACGAAGGATATTTCCAGCAAGATAATGCAACACCCCACACGACGAGGTAAACGATGGAATTATTGCACGAATTCTTTGATAATCGAATAATACTCTTTCCACTGCGATCTCCGGATTTGACAATTAAGGATTATTATATATATTCACACCTAAGAAATAGAATATTTGCAACTCGTCCTCATACAATTGACGAACTTACTGAATGAAGGAGCTCACTTTGAGCATTTAATGTAATCATTCTTTATTATTTCTAAACTTTATTTTTCCAACTGAAACGCTTATGTATAGTTATTGTCAAAACGTTAAAAACCTAATCTGACAATGGCATGTCAACACAACATAAAGTGAAACACGCCACAGAATAAGTCAATTTACACGTTTTTAAAGTTATTCGACCAAATTAAGTTTAAAGAAGAAAAATTTAATAGTTTGCTAAAGGCTAAATTTAATCGACTATATGGTAATATATTGTGTAGGAGTAATTCTCTGACGATCCAAACTGTAGACTTCTTTTCATTAACCTATTGAAAGATAACAATTCTTTCAATTCCCAGGTTACCAATACCAACTACCTAGAGTTTAAAAGTCAAAATTTGATATATGATACCCTCCATTTAAGTCAAATATATAAAGCTTACCTCTATCATTTTGGCTTAAAAATACATTTATTAACAAATGTAAAAAAACAAACCTTCAAATATTTTACTCTATTATCTCACCTAATCCATAGTCACTCTCTATTTTAAAACATCTTCATGTATTATTTTAAACCTCTCGAAATTTTCGTGGACTAAATTATACAGTAATTTTAATATTCAAATGGTTATATAAAGATTTTAATATGGTGTATCCCAGGGCTCCCTTCTATTTTAGAGTATGTATTGCGCCATCTTTCGCAGTTTTATTATTATGACAATTTTGCGCTTTTCTCTTATAGAAATTACGTCTTTATGCACTATCGTTCAGTAATATTGTACGCTTCATTGATCTCTGTATTAGCTTTGTTCGAATAGAGAGACAGTTTTGCATTTGTCTTAACGAATCAAGCGACACCTAATTAATCTACTATAACATACTAACTAATCAAAATTTAAAATATTTACAATGAAGTTTTTTTCGTTTTATGGATATCACCAAATAAAAGAGCTACAAAAATATAGTAACTAAGCTCTTTGGAAAATCAAAACCAATGTAATATGTATAGGATAATAGCTACGTTATAAAATTCGACATATAAGCTGTCGCAACACGTCAAGAGAATGTTTTCCTATTCTTTTATTTTAGCTTTAAATTAAATTTTCGACAAACGCTTGTAACCCCTTACTTATTTTTTTACGTAAATTCCTTATTAGAGTCAGATCCGAGCATAATGCAGGCGAGTGCATAAGATGCAACGAATTTCCACATATCAAAACAATAGTTTTATGACTTATAGGGCAACGACCGTTAAGAAATATATTTTCCAAAGTCTTTTACAAAAATATTTTAGTTCGATTGTCTTAATGTGGCACCTACAAAACCCACATACGAGATAGGCGTCATAAATTCTCGGCCTTATATAGAAAAAAGAAACTTGGAACAATACAAGAAATTTGATTATTCATTGTAATCTTCCCTAACTTCTATACAACGGTTAATTAATAATTCGATACCCCTGTAACACTAATCTGAAGTTTCTCCGTCAAAATGTTCTATAACAGCTGCCTGCAACTCAATGTCGTCCTTAAAACGACGTTCTCTAAGGTCTTCTTTTAAATAAAACAAATAAAAATCACAAGGAGCCATATCCGAACTATACGCTGGATGTTCCAATTCTTGAAAGCCACATTCGCGAATGACAGCTTTTGAAACGGTAGAAGTATAAACGGGAGCATTGTCGCGCTATAGTTGCACACCTTTTCTCAATTTTTTGCACTAATTTTATTCGTGCCCAAATGGTCATGGAGAATTCGGCGAATACTTGTCTCGGATATGTTTGTTATCACTGCTAATCCCTTCACTTTCAAACGGCGATATTCCAGCACTAACGGCCTGATTCTACGAACATATACAAACTGTTGTAATAGTTCCTTTTGTATTGATCATCATAAAGTTTTTTTCTAGTTTTCGGTCCTTCAATGTTGATAATATTTGTCTATTCTTATCACTGTTTCTCGTTAGACTTTGATGGTAACGCTACAGTTCTTGTCTTATCACCGTTTTACTTTACACTATATAAACTCATCCAATTGTTCTAGCCTAATAATTCAGTTAATAATTAGACATGCTAATTGTCTGATTTCTGCCTATCATTTTATTGTCATAATTTCATCGGCCTTCATATTTTGTTCCTATTTTGTGATCTAACATTTCGCTCCTCTCACATTGTAGACACACAACAATTCCAACAGTTTTTCCTATATAATATTTCCAACCGGACTCATTTCCATTTCACTTTCGGATTATCTATTTGGTTCTATTTATTTGAATCTTGTACTCTATTTTTCAAAGCAATCTCAACGCAAGAAAAAGTTTTGGTACTGATACTTTTTTAGTGTTTATACATTGATATTCCTTAAAACTCTAATTTAGAAATCTGTTCTTTAATGTACTGAAATACTATGATACTAATAATGCATTGTACACAAATGTTTAAATGAACTTATTTATTTCAATTGAGCTTCGGCTATGCTTTATAATTGGTATTTATAAATTGTGTTGCATATCAAATTATATATTATGTATTTAATACTTTGTGTTGCTTCTCATAACAATAATTATTTTGTTTACTCGAGTAAGGCTAAATATGGGAGTGCTTTATTTTATAGGTGAATTAATTATTATTCTTGATGTAAATACATACTTCATTACAATCTCCTCCACTGCAAAATAAGGATACCCTTGCACTCAAAGGGTTACTATGAATAAAATTCTTACTTGTACAAAACATTTTAAAATTTAAATCAAAAATATAATTGCCAATCTTTATCGAATTGAAATGCGTGTTAGAGTATTTGCAACAAAATACGCATATTATTTTATTTTGCAACTACGTAAAAGGAAAAAACGCAGATAATTTGAAAGTTGACGGTAGCAGATGCATTATTGATCATCAGTGACGATAAAAATTGTAGTTTATATTTTGTTTGTTTACTGATATGGCTTTTACAGTTGTTTATACATTTGAGCTCAGCGCCAGCCAATTTACATCTTCAACCAAAGATGCAATTTACTTGACTCGCGGAGAAAGACATTTAAGTAATAATTGCTATACATTACAAATCTATCCTTTAGAAAACATACATAAACGTCAATGTTTGATGACCTTACATAATTTGGACATAACAAAGTTGCCATCTGAAATTTACTGACTTAGATGG
Source organism: Trypoxylus dichotomus (assembly GCA_023509865.1). NCBI lineage: Eukaryota > Metazoa > Arthropoda > Insecta > Coleoptera > Scarabaeidae > Trypoxylus > Trypoxylus dichotomus. The sequence continues at coordinate 23,648,383 of CM042081.1, read as the reverse complement.
CGATTTAAATAGCGATTTGTTCATACGATCTTCGTGGTGTAACTGGAATACACACTTGTCAAGCAAATAGGAACTGTAGAACGTTTTTATTCACAAACTAATTAAAATTAAATGTTTAACATTGGTAATACTAACAAAATGAAATTATCATTTAACAATTTACATTTACCTTCCTCTTGAACGTGTTACGATCGAATACAGTAGATCACCTATATGTCTATATATATATATATATATATATACATATACGAGGGGAGGTCCAGAAGTTGTGGAATGGAGGGGATGTAGTGGGGATAGGAGCGCTCGCTAGGTGTCATTCTGATTGGCGACTCATCATTAGTATATAAGTTAAGTTGTAGCCCTATAGCGTCGAAGCCTTGCGCACACGCAACTTAATAGTGCAATGCCATAAGTGTCAAATGTTCGGGCACACACAATCAAACTGCAACATCAACTACAAGTGCATGAAATGCGGCGAGGACCACTCGACGCATTTGTGCGAAAAACCAAAAACAACGCCTCCGAAATGTGCTAATTGTGGTGGTGAGCACCTTTCAACATATCTAAAGTGCCCTGAGAACCCCAACAACGCGGTCGGCAAGAAAGACATCGACGCCCCCCTGCCAAAGAACAATCCGTGGACCAAGAAGAAGGACAACGGACCTAGCAACACGCAGCCCTTGAAAGAGGAACCGAAGAAGACGACGAACAACAAAACCGAAGACAAACTAGCGCTAATTTTGGGGCGCATGTTACTTAACTTTAACAACACAAACGCCACCGTAGAGCAGCGCATGGAGTTCCTTCGCCAAACGGAGGAACTAACAGCTCTCTACAAAAAGTAAGCTGCTGCTTACCCAATTAAAAAAAGAAAAGAAAAAAAAAAGGGGAAATATATTAAATATATATCCATTCAAAAAAGAAACAAACGATACAACCGCAAAAAAAAACAAGCAAAAAACCATCAATGATTAAACAAAACAATAACGAAATAAAAATCATGTTCTGGAACACTCAAAGTGTTACCAGGAAAAAAAACGAATTAAGGGTGTTTCTGGCAGAAAACGACATCGATGTTGCGTTACTGTCAGAGACACTACTTAAACCAAGCCACAAATTCAACATCCCGAACTACGCGATCTATAGAACAGACCGTAGTTCGGGACGAGGCGGGGGTACAGCGGTACTCGTTAAAAAAAAACGTAAAACACCACCAAGTGGCCACACACACCATCGAAATGGAAACAACCGCCGTTCAGATCCACACTGCGCGCGGTGTCGTGGAGATCCATTCGTGCTACGGTCCGCCGGGCTCCGTCTTATCCGAGGCGGATTTCCGCGCGGTCTTTGGTCCGGGTCATCCTACGATATTGGCGGGGGATCTGAACTGTAAACACAAAAGCTGGAACTCCAAGACAACAAATACGAGAGGGAGACAGCTTGCAAAAATCGCGAATAAATACGATTTAACCGTCGAAGGTCCAGAAGAAGACACTCACATACACATCCCCACCGGTTCCACCGATGTGCTGGACATCGCTGTGGTAAAAAACGTCACCACTCCGTGCCACCTCGAAATTGTCAACGACCTGACGTCAGATCACCTCCCGGTCGTCATGACCCTGTCGCTGGATAAAAATCTGGCTGCGACAACCACACACACCACGAAATGGCTGGAGTTCGAAAAACAACTCGACCCCAGACCTATAATCATAAAAAGAACAAGCGACATAGACGACATGGTCCGATAATTCGAGGAGGACGTTAAAAAAGCGATGGTAGCGGCTACAAAGGTCAAAACCATCTCACACCGCGAGAGGATTCCTGACCACATCAAGGTCAAGATCTTCAAAAAAGAAACTATACAAAGAATACAAAAGAACCCTACACCCACACACAAAAACACTGCTCAACAGCATCACAAACGAGATAAAAGAAGATATCGCGGAACTGTACAATCTACAGTGGGAGAAGAAGATTGAGGAACTGGAGCAGGACCAATCCGCCCTATGGAAGATGGCGAAAGCGCTCAAACCGAAATCGGGAAAAATACTCCTCCCCTAAAACCCGAGACGGAAATAAGAAACGACCCCAGGGACAAAACCGCAGAATTCGTGAACTCTTTCGAAGACACGTCCTTGCCGAACAAACCGAACAACTACGGCGACGAGCTAGACCCACCTCAAACAACAGTAGAGGAGCTCCTTGATATAATCAAGACGTTAAAAAACCGTAAGGCACCTGGTCGGGACGGCATCACCAACGCCGCAATTAAACACCTGCACCTGGGTGCAATCGATGCACTCAGGGATATAATTAACGGTGTTCTGAGGTACCAACATTTTCCTCAGACATGGAAACACGCCGCGGTTATAGTTCTTCACAAAACCGGCTAACCCAAGGATAGCATCGACGGCTATCGACCGATCAGCCTACTCCCCGGGCTAAGCAAGGTCCTGGAGAAAGTCATCCAAAGAAGATTCCTGGAAGTCGTAAGTGAAAAAGAAATCCTACCCGGATTCCAATTCGGATTCAGGCAGGAGCATTCCACCACCCATCAACTGTTACGGATCACCGAACACATAACTGAGCACTTGGATAAATCGACGCCGACGGCGGCCGTCATGCTCGACATAGAAAAGGCATTCGACAAAGTCTGGCATGAAGGCCTCGTCTACAAATTAAGACAATACAAATTTCCGGCTGCGCTAACCAACCTAACGCAGCACTATCTAAAAGAAAGAACCTTCGCGGTTAAAATTGACGATAAAACATCGACTGTTCGCACGACGAAAGCAGGAGTGCCCCAGGGCTCGGTACTGGGTCCACTCCTCTTCAACATATACACCGCAGATATACCCAAACCGTCGACTTGCCAACTGGCTCAGTTCGCTGACGACACGGCAGTATACTACAGCCACAGAAACATGAGGTCAATTCACTTACGACTTCAGGAGTACTTAGAAACAGTTACTAAATGGTACGATCAGTGGCGTATCAGAGTAAATGCAACGAAAACACAGGCAATCTACTTCGTACCCCGTACTAGAAGGAAGAAACCGGACGCCATCAAAGTAAACGGTATACCCATACAATGGAACAACACCGCAAAATACCTTGGAGTCATCGTAGATAATAAACTTACGTACTCGGCACACATAGCCGAAGTAAGGAAGAAAATTTGTGTTGCATCCAAGACTCTATACCCATTGATCAATCCAAGAAGTAAACTTTCCTTGGATAACAAAATAAAATTGATCAAGGCGACTATGGTACCTATAGCCACCTATGCCGGGGAACTATGGCACCAAGCGTCTGATCAACAAAAAAATACAAGGCCAACTAAACAAGATTATCCGTTTCGCAACGAACGCCCCGCGGTACATGAAAAACGAAGATCTCCACGCGGAACTAGAGCTGGAAACCCTAGACGCTATCATTCTAAGAAGAACCAATGACACCGTACAAAGAACGAAGACACACCCAAACGAAGAGGTAAGGAAAATCATTAAGCCAATCAGAAGACAGCGAAGAGACGGCGTTAAACAAATAAAAAGAAGAGCAGAAGAGAAAGGTATAACGCTTCAACCCCCGAAAAGAAGCAAACATGCAAAAAAATAAAACAAAAAGTGTAACACACTACACACAGGCCCTAAATAGGGGAGAAAAAAATGTAAATTTATAAATAGATGAATAAATAAATGAACTGTACCCATAAATAAAGACGAAGAGGAAATGGAGGTAACTCCGACCCTCGTAAATGAAAAACAACCGACCCAAGCCTATAGCGTCAGTCGTTTACGAATAGTTGCCTGCTAAACAAGTCAATCCGGAAGAAAACTGAAACTATGGAGGAAATTGAACACCGTGCTGTGATAAAGTTCCTTACAAAGCAAGGAAAGAACGCTCAAACCATATTGAATGAAATGGAAACCGTTTATGGGGAACAATGCCCTAGTAAATCAATGATCTATAGGTGGCATGGTCTTTTTAAACATGGGCGGTAGTTGATTGAAGACGACCCCCGCTCAGGACGCCCAGTTGAGGCCACCACATCAGACATCGTTGAAAAAATGCAAAGATTTCTACTGCAAGATGCCCGTTTGAAGAAAAAACTATTCTCTGCATTAGTTGGAGTATCAGATACCACCATTTTGCGTATCCTACATGACCACCTGGGTATGACAAAAGTCAGTGTAAGGTGGGTACCGAGAATGCTCACGCCGCTGCAGAAACTGCAGCGCGTCTGTGCGTCCAAACAATTTTTGGAGCTGTGTGGAGGCAAACCTGCACAGATTTTGGAGCGGATTGTTACCGGAGATGAAACATGGGTTCATCACTTTGAGCCTGAGTCCAAACAGGAGTCCATGAAATGCCACAAAAAGGGGACACCACCGCCAAAGAAATTCAAAGTGTCAGAATCGGCTGGAAAGTTGATGGCTACTGTTTTTTGGGATTGTGTGGGCATATTATGCATTGATTACAAAGAAAAGGGTAGCAGCATAACCGGAGAATATTACGCAGCGATATTAGAAAAATTAAAGGAGGCCATCAAGGAAAAACGTCGATGAAAACTGACCAAGGGTGTGTTGCTCTTGTAAGACAATACGCCGGTTCACAGGAGCAAAGTTACAATGGCTGCTCTGCACAAGCATGGCTTTCAATCAATAGTCCCTCCACCCTACAGTCCAGATCTGGCGCCTACTGATTTTTATTTGTTCCCCAATTTAAAAAAAGACTTACTCAGAAGAAAGTTTTCCGACGACAATGAGGTAAAGGAGGCAATTTTGGCCCATTTTGAGACGAAAGATAAAACATATTTTTATGATGGTTTAGAAAAATTAATTCATAGATCTAATAAATGTAATGTGTTTAAGGGTGATTATATTGAAAAGGAAAAATAGATTTATTGTTTTATTTTATTTAAAACCCTTTCATTCCACGAACTTCTAGACTTCCTCTCGTATATAGAACTTCAGCCAATAGATATATATGTATATATTGGTGTATATATATATATATATTGGTATATATAACTTCTTCCATCCTAGCCAGCTTAATGTAAACGCCTTTTTGCTGTAGTAACGCTAACTGGTTTTGGGCACGAAATATATTCACTTCGGCAGCAATTTCTGGCGCTGTTTGCACAAATTCCCCACTATTTACTACTTGCAATACGAAAGTTGAATGCAAACTAAATTTTTCATTGTGTTAAAATGCCTGTGTCGTCCATTTTCATATTTTATGATGGCCGTGATAAACATTTCCGAAACTGCTCTTTATCTAATCCGCCTACCTGTACGTGCATGATTCCCAAAAAGGGTAATTTCTGACCTAACAAATAAACTATGAAATAAAGAAGCTTTAATCTTGGTGAATTAAGTCGCCAACGTCCACTAAAGCAAAGACACAATTTCAATTTAAATTTTGTTTCGGTTCAAACAGACTGGAACTGAACAGTAGCGTTGAAAAAACTGTTATAATGGTGCTCACAAGTGCTAACAAACTTTGGCAAAGAAACTAGAATGATGTAAGTGTATTCGAATATTTGAAATCTATTCTCGATAACAAACTTAAAGTTGTTGGCTATTAATCTTTTATCCGTTTGAGTTTAAGTAAGGTATTGTTTAATTTAAGTTTTCAAAGCATATGAACTAAGTAGCGGCACCTATTATTATTATTATCGAAAAGATCCTCCAACAATTTTGTGAGTTGAATTTCCATTTATGACTTAAAGAAGTAATTACATCTTTCGCAATCTTTGATAAAATTTTTGATCAAAGTATATGTTGTGGTGAACACTAATTACATCTGAAGTGTAAATTAAATAAATTTACTTTTTAATTAACAGAAAAATCTACCTTAGTTATTACACGAGTCATACGCAATAATCAACTTTTTACATCATAGTCAGATATTAATTAGTTAATGCTGTCACTGAAAAGCATGAAATAAAATCTATGAAAACAACAAATGAAATAATTTCCGATAACACCCTCAGAATTCTTACAACTTTGTTTATGTTGTATAAAACCATTTTTAGGAGGTTCCATATCTTTACACATGGTTTTTAATAAACCACAGATAAAATGCAGATCATACAATAAAAGATATCCCTTTCAGGTAAGTATTATTACAAAAATTCATTCCATCCCATAATTGTATACAGAAAATTTCTTTTGTTGCGTAACATAGCGATAATCATTTCCATCGAAATAACTGATATCAAAGCATCAAAGCTTTTATCTTAAAATGCAAATATTTAGATACAATGAATAATATATCTAGTTTATCAAAGTAACACACAATTAATAAACCTCTAGAAATCTAAAAAACGAAGAGCACTAAATAACAGAAACAAAAAAATTAATGCAACAGATTTTCAAAAATACCTAATTCTGAGTGAAGCAGTATTCTGATTGATTGTAAAAACCATTAATACACCACTTATTTTAATTTTCAGCTGCTCTAAAGTTCTTAGAGTTCCATTAGGTTAGGTGCGAGATCAAACATGTTCTGGGTATATGAGCTAGTACGTCATTCGTCTCGTACCATACTTGCCCAAGATTGATGTTCATCTCATTTAGAACTGGTATTATTCTTTGTTGAAGCAATTCCAGATATTTTTATTTCGTAAAATTTCCCCACAATACAGTCATCAATTCGTGTACTATGGAAAAGATGTAAATACCTTCTGTTCCATTGCCAACAATTTTGAGAGTTAGTTTTCCCCCGGATGAAAACTTTCTTCATCTGAGAATAACATTTTTCAAGTTGAGTATCGTCTTAGTGAATGTTCTCCATCATTGCTTCCCAAAAACTGCTCCGTAGTACATCTTCATCAGCCACTAGTCCTTGGCGGTTTTGATAGTAGTAGCTTTTGAACTCTTTTTCATAATAAATGTATCACATGAGCCACTTCAGCACGTTTTCTTGTACTAAAAATAAATAAAAATACCTTCCTTTTATATTAGGTCAACAATTGCTCACTTCGCAGCTTTTGTGGCCTCATAATGTGATCTGTTTCTATAGTCATGTTTTGCAACGCAGCCTCATATTAAACTGTAATTCCTGATATTGTTGTAGGATTGAGCATGGAATGGTTAAAATATGTAAAATCCAAAAAATCTGAAAGGTGTCTTAAATTAAAGTTTAAACCGTTACACCATTCGTTTAACTTCGTTTTTCCTCGGTTGCGTACATTGTAACGAATTCACTTTATTAACGGTTACGATGAATTACTGTGATATGCAATATTGATGCTTACATACTTACTTTTTTCGAATCAGAATCGGTCAATTAGAGATTTTCTGCCCAGTAATGGGTTATGTCGATAGCTTTGTCATTTGCAATCCACATTTTATTAATGGAGCAGAGCAAAGCGTGCATCCCATGAAGTGACCCATGTCTTGTATTTTTTCACATTCACAAAGACATTGTTAATCTTCTTCAATTTTCCACTTGAGCTTCTTAATTTTTATAGGTGCTGCACCGGTTCGCAATCTGTTTAGTATTCTCAGCGTCTTCCAGTCCAAGTTTGAGCCTGCACAAGGGCTTTCGTTAATAGGGTACTTGACAGGCGGTTCCAAGATCGTACACTGGAGAAAGCCTTTCCTTGGTTTAAGTCTTTTTCGTTGCTGTTCATGGCCGTAGACAACATGACACTTGTCGAAGACTTGCTGAAAATTTTCGACATACTCAATGTCCTTCATTCTTTCGCTCCGTTCTGTGAAACCCGCTGCTTTGTACAATTTGTTGATCTAAGTTCATTTCATGCGGCCAGTGACAATGTTACTGGACACGCATATTCGGCGATGGGGAGAGAGAGTGCTTGTGCGGATGTTCTTAGGACTTGGGATTTTGCTCCCCATTTGCTTTCAGCTAGTTTTTGTGTAATGCTATTTCTACCTACCACTTTCTGTCTAGTTTTGTGGCAATGTTGTTTGTAGGTGAGTGTTCTATCTAATGTAGCGCGCAACTATATTGGTGCTTCGACATGTTCTAACTCATTGCCTTCCCAGAGCACTTTACGTTTTTTTGATTCTTAGAATAGATGCTTTGATACATTATCATCATAAATACTCGTAACAATAGTAACTAACTGTGGTAACTAATGGTTGACTCTATGTTGTGTGATAAAATAAATTCTCTGTATTTATACGTTAAAATATTTTCTCGCTTATACAAAGATGTTTCAAAAATTGTGATTACTAATCTATCTGTATTTTAACATACCCCGATTTTAAGTATTATAGTAACTATAAAACAAAAATCCTTAGGGAGGAATTTCTACCAAGAATAAAGTTTGTAAGAAATTTTACAAATGCAAAATATTTAATTCAAAACGAGTAATTGATACTTAATATATAAATGAAAATCCCTGCTACCGCTTGGGATTTACTATAATTATGCAAAAAGATGATAGGATATGACAAAAATTTCCCAAGTATTCTCGTTACGTACTTAATGAAAAGACAAAATCTATGCAAATCCTATTGAAAACGTATGCGCGTCTGAACAAATGTTTTTATGTCAAAAGGTTAAGAAATTTGGTGTGTAAATGTTGGATACATCATTAATTAGTTACAATTTGCTTGCTAAAAATAATACGAGTCTCTTTCAATGCCAGACGGTTTGTAAATAACATAGCAAAAAAATTATCGCATCAAGTTTGTAGTATTTTTCAAACATTGAATATAAATAGAATAAGAGCGGGACGTTAGATGTGTAACATATTTTTTATGGTGTCTCGGGATCATAGCCCATTCACCTCGGAGAAAAAGAAAACAATTAGAAATAAGAGAAAATGCATTAAATTGAAAGTCATAAAATCATTGACCTCCAATGAAAGCAACCACGCTGCATAATTTAGTTGATGTATTTTAAAACGTTGACCGATAAAATTTTGGAAATTAAATTTTAATTTTATTTAAATTATCTATATTCATTTGCGAAAAATAATAGTTATTGTATCTAATGAATTTGGAACACCTCGAATATTATAAAAAAGATGTCTAGTATAATGATATGTCTTGTTTAGTTTACATTGAAAATGAAATGAGTTTTTTCATAAAAATTAATTCTGATTAGGGATTTTTGATTTCCTCATATGTAGTTACTCACAAAAGTCTACATACATCAGTGAAAATCTCAAGGTAACAACTACAAAAAGATTTTAAGTATATTGGTAATTGTACTGCAATTATTATAATGTAAAACCTAAAATACATACAGTTAGGCTATTTCAACTAAATTGTTACCCTACAGAAAAAACAAAACCAAAAAAATATATACACAAAATACAGGTTAAAACCTAATCTTTCTGAAATAAAGAAAGTCCCGACATTGATAGAAGTAACAAGGTATCGAAAGTATACTGGAAACCACGAAACTTTGTTGTTACGTAATAGTTAGTTATGACGTATGCCTAAGTAGCTGCGACTTATGTTCTATACTTCTATCTCGCTTATGTACACGTACAAATGCTTCTGACTTTTATATATAGCGCTTGTTTTCACTTCATCGATGAAACAATGATGTAACTACAAACTTTCGTGATTTCATCTTATCGTAACTATTAAGTCGGAACGACGAACAGAAATTTCGAATGGCATCAAACAGTTAGTCACTAAATTGAAAAATGAAGGGAAACCATTAGCAGAAATTTCAAAAATTGTTGATAGTCTCCAATTATCTATACAAACAGAGCTATACAATCATAATGGTACCGGTACATTTGAAAATAAGTCACGTTGTGGTTCATCCTTGCTTTTCCCGAAGGACAAATGGTATGTCCTTAACAGAATCAAAGAAAATCATCAAATCGCAAATATGAAAATGAGAAATGTAGTCTCTTGGATAAATTGTTATTTCCAGACGAAACAAAGGCTAATATATTCCAATCTGACGGACATATTAAAGTTTGGCGGCAATCTAAAGCTGAGTTTAAAAAAGAAACTGTGCAACCTACAGTTAAGCATGGTGGACAGTCGGTTTTACTTTGGTACGTCGGCGGCTGGGAAATGAAATATTGAATTTATTGATAAGATTATGAACAAACATAAATATGTTAATATTTTTAAAGTAAATTTGATTAAGAGTGTTAAAACATTGGAGCTTGGCGAGGGATGCTAGACATACAACGTCTCATCTGGCAATGAAATGTGCCAAATCAACTTCATTCTGTTCCTCAGTCGTCCGATTTAAACCCTATTGAGCATTCATGGGAAGAATTAAAACGTTACTTAAGGAAAAGGGTTATAACTAGACGCGATTCCCTAAAGCGCGCACCATAGTGGAAAGATGGACAGAAATGCCTAAAGAAATGACACAAAAATTAGTATACTCAATGTCGCGTGGGCTAAATGCTGCAATTAGTGCTAATGGTGGCGTTACAAAGTACTAATTTATTATAAATTGCTCTCCGTATACGTTTCATGTAGCACTTGTATTGTATGTAGACTTTCGTGAGATTTTGTATACATATTTTTCTGATTTCCTTTTTGTAGAAAAAAAATTACTTGAACTCGCTTAACTGTATATATTTTCAGTTTTACATTATAATAATTGCATTACAGTTATTGATATACCTGAAACCTTCTTTGTAGTGCTTATTTTGAGATTTTTACTGATATATATAGAGTTTCGTAAGTAACTGTACATACATTATTCATCCAAATAAATAATTAAAGTATTACTCTAATAATTTTACATTAGAAGAATGATTTGATTCAATAGCGCTTGAAATGAATAATGAATGACTAAACTTAAACTAAATAGTTGAGTTCCTCAATTTTTAAATTTTAAATTGTTGCTACTGGTAAGATCTTTTTCTCGGAATATTCCTTTTCTTCGTTCTCTATTATTACTAGAGACCGGATTATATGCAAAGTGCATATACATATTTGATTTTTTTTATTTATTATATTTTACGTCTATGGGCTGAAAAGTCCCGGACCTAACACATAGTTAGTACTAACCTTCAAAAGACAACTATTAAAATTTCATGATATTCTATTCATTAGTTTGTGAGTTATTGTGCTAAGAGTCACGCTACTTTTGTTATTTTCAAAACAATGGATCAAAAACAATTTCGTGTTTTAATTTTACACTGTTTCTTGATCGGAAAAAATACCGTTCAAGCGAAGCAATGGTTTGAAAAGTGTTATGGGGACTCCGCTCCATCAGAAACAATAATAAAACGTTGGTTTGCTGACTTCAAACGTGGTCGTAAAGACACCGATGATGCAGAACGCAGTGGACGTTCAAATGAGGCGGTAACACCAGAAAACATCAAAAAAATCCACAAAATCGTTTTGAATGATCGAAAAGTGAAGTTGCGTGAGTTAGCTGACATCGTAAAGATATCAAAAGAACGTATTGGCTTTATATTGCATAAGCATTTCACTATGAGAAAGCTCTGTTCAAAGTGGGTGCCGCGTTTGCTCACTGTTGACCAAAAACAAGAACGTGTTGATGATTCTGAGCAGTGTTTGGCCATGTTTAAACGAAACAAACCGGAATTTTTGCGTCGATATGTGACAATGGATGAAACATGGATCCATTACTTCACTCCGGAATCAAAACGATCGTCATCTGAATGGACAGCAACTGGTGAACCTCGTCCAAAGCGCCCGAAAGCACAACAATCGCCTGGAAAAGTTATGGCCTCGGTATTTTGGGATGTACGTGGTGTAATATTCATCGACTATCTTGAGAAAGGAAATACCATCAACAGTGAATATAATATAGCGTTATTGGAGCGTTTGAAGGACGAAATTGCAAAGAAACGACCGCATATGGCAAAGAAAAAAAATTTGTTTCATCAAGACAACGCACCGTGTCACAAGTCAATCAAAACAATGGCAAAACTACATGAACTGAACTTCGAATTGCTCCCACATCCACAGTATTCGTCAGATTTAGTTCCCAGCGACTACTGGCTGTTCGCAGACCTCAAAAAAATGCTCGCCGGTAAGAAATTTCGCACGAATGAAGAGGTTATCGCTGAAACTGAGGCCTATTTTGAGGCAAAAGATAAATCGTTCTACAAAAGTGTTATTGAAATGTTAGAGCGGCGCTGGAATGATTGCGTTGCTCTTGATGGAGATTACGTTCATGAATAAACCTAATTTTGAACCAAAAAAACCGTGTTTTCTGTGTTAGGCCCGGGACTTTTCAGCCCATGTGTTATGTAGATGTCTTACACTGATTAAAGTTAATTAACTCTAATTAACTTTAATCAGTGTAATACATGACGTAACATATAATAAATAAATAAAATAAAATATATGCACTTTGCATATAATCCGGTCTCTAATTATTACTGTAAAATACACAGTCTCCATTTTATATTTTCTATTATACATTTTCATACGGCAACTGCGTGAAACAATACCTTTTTCCTTTTACTTTCCCCCTTAATGGCACATGCAAATTACAATTAATCCCTTTCTTTCGATCAATATAAATTCTATAAATAACAACTTAATAGGTTTTTACTCTATTAAGAGACTCAAACGATCATTAATTATTTCTAAATAAAACATGCTGTACTACATGCGTTACATCTTGTGGCTGAAGATATTTGAAGATGTTATCGAAATCGTAAAGCGGTTTATTTTGAGCATTCTTTCATTACTGTTTGATCATCAAGCGATATTCCAGTATCTTCAATTTGAGGCGGATTATTCACAATAATTAGAAAGATCAACAAAATCCTTCATTGCCGTTAGTAGAGTCTCTACAAATAGTGAACGATATTCACTCAGCTCTGCAGGCAATGCAAAAAGTAATAGTGCTATAACAAAGTTTTGGCGGAAGATTGAGACTTTGGCAGATTAAGAGAAACGTAGTATTTCTATGTCTATAGATTTGTTCCAACTGCAGTAATTACTTTAATTACCCCAATATCGCTGACTGAAACAACTGTAGGAATATACATAATGCTGCAGGTGATTAACTGAACTAAACCTGCTATTAGCGGTGTTTAGGAGGGTGTTTCACATTGGTTCATGTATAGCATACAAATAGATGCTTATTACTATTTTCTTACTTAGCGCAGCATATTTTATTTTGCTTGAATATTATAAAGCCTCACTTGTTAGCGATGGGGATCGATGAGGAACCAGTGCTTAAGTAATATTTTATGGTACATATGTACATACATATATAATCTATATAGCATACTTTTACAATTCAGTGTCCCTCTAAGAACTACAATTGGAAGTAATATAGTACTTGCATATTTTAATATTAGGTATACTTAACTACTAAACTTTATAACTTCTTCAAGTTAATAATAATGTCAAATTAACGATTTAACTATTTTATCAAATAAAGTGGATCTAACCCATTCTGAGTGATTTATTTGCTCTGTATCTCTTTGTCAACTTCGTCCTCATTAATTGTACAAACTGATTGATTATAGATGGATAAGTTGAACTAACTCTAAGTTGCTAAATATTCATTCGACGTTAACTAGCTTAGTTATCCGTTGTTCGTAACGGCCATTTCGCCCAAATCGAGGCAAATATAAATTAAACGTACATACATAATGAAACTCATCATGCCTTATTCTGTTTCCCAGGTGGGTTCATACGTATTTATTTAGCACACGTAGACACAATTATACGAGAAAATCGATCGAAATGTTTATGCCATCTAAAAATACGTGCGTCATATTTAATATGCTACCATATGTCACATTTAATATTTATTATCGGCTATGCAAGCACTAAGTTGTACTCTATGTCAGCAACAGGAGTAAGCACAAGATCGAAGACCTTGCTAGAGATAAGTGTATGATATTTTTTGAAATATAAAAGTGCAAAACTAGCACTTTTATATTTTCAAGTTGCTTTAATTAAAACATATTGTCAAAAAAATACTGTATTCATTGTAACAGCATGGTTTTAGTATAGCTTTACAGTTTGCTTTGGATAACTGCATTTCCTTTTCATTCTAGTAATCGCAAGAAATTTGGAACATAGTGTGCCTGCGAAATATCGGTAATACTGTTGTTTATGAGTTGTAGTAACTTATTCTCTTTTAAAAAGTTTTAAGTTGAAAATGACATAAAATTCTAACACGTATAGATACATAGTACGGTAGCTAATAGCCCTTCCAATTAAAATTTATTCATCAAAAACGTTAAACTTAGTGAAGTGTCTCGCATTATCTAGATCTTTTAAAATTGATCCCAAAACAGTTACTATTAGGCATTGTAATACAAATTATGTCCTTTAAACTAATGACTCCAGCTATACTTTGTTCACTCAAAATGTACGCTACTCAAGTACATAAAATGCCCACATTACCAACTCTGCGTTATGGTTGAATTGTTAGACTGATTTGTCGAATTGTTATATTTAACATTCAATTGCTATACCAAAGTAATTGACGTTTTAACAAGATTTACTCGGTAAATACACAGAAATTATGATAAGAAAATATATATAATTCAATAAGAGAGTGATAGAATTGAAATTTGTTGATGCTCTTTGGAATAATTTTAAAATTGCATCAAACGTAAATATTGAAATATTGGCGAGATATTTAGTCGACCATAAATGCTTATAGCATTGTTTGCAGAAAAATTGGTAGATTAAAATGAACTAGAAAATAATACATTTAATTTTAAAAAGGGAAAGTTTTCTTTGGTATGACGCCATCGCAAATTATAAGGAAAAAGAATTCTTACGAAGATGTAAGTATTATGCTTACTTGACGAGAATTTAAAATTTCACGTAAATTTCTTGTAATTTGACTGTATCATTTTAAATGATGCGTTCCGTACATCAATGTTTATACGATTCGAAGTCTTTCCAATTTTTTTAATGCCGAATTCGAAGAATTTGGGAAACATTGATAGTACTATTTACTTTTAAATCCTCCACCCCAATTAATGCAGGTAGCGACTGACAAAAGAAACATGTGGCACATACAGGCTAGACAATGCTATAATACACAAATCTCTGTGATATCGGTAGAGACGTTAAAAAGCTACAACTAAGTGCTTTGTGGTTGTTGTTGTTGGATTATTATGATAAGACATAACCACTCTCAAAAATTATTTTTGGTAAAAATGGATTAAATACGCGCGAAAACATCTTGTCTATGACGTCAGTTTTATATAAGTATTAATGCGTATCATGTGTTTATACGAACATGTACAGTTGCCGCAAACTGTTAAAAATGAGTAGAAAGATAAATTGTCAGCCTTGTCCAGTGCTAAATTAAGACATTATAACAAGAAATTAGCGGTCAAAATTAAAGATTATTTTTTTATACAACGTTGACGTATATATCTATATCTATGCTATGTGATAAAAGGGTGTTTGTGGTGGAATTATTGTTCTTTTGATTTTTGGGTACATTAAATGTTATTAAAGGATGGATGGAGATAATTTTGAAATGATTAAATAATATAAATTGCATCGAATTGTTTCTTTTTTTATTTAAAAACTGCTCTACTAGTGAATCTCTGATATCTGTATGTATATTCAGTATTAGAACGGACCCCTTTTTCAATGTTTCTTTCTCTAAAAGAAATTTATATATTATAAGCAACAATGCACAACTTTGTTACGAAATATTTATATTACACGCATATACAACTGCGAGCAAATGTTATAGGCACCTTAATCAAATATGTGTTTCACGCCACAGGTACCACTTCTTAGAACAAGGATACTGCGAACCTATACCTGGTCGTTATCTAAAGTAGAAATTCCTAGAAAATATAAATTATAAAGCTATATAAGACAGAAATTAAAATTTTTAGGTTGTGTAATATATTGTGCGTAGAGAAAGAAACGTCGTTTGTCGGTTTCAAAAGTTCATTTAGAGTGCGGACCTTTTGTAAGATTGTGTATACACAATAGCCAAAAAAGCCCCAAATATCCGAGGCTTTACGAGGCCAGATAATTTTATTGCACAAACATTGTCACAAATAAAAATTGCTAAGACAATAAAATGTTCGCGTTGTGCAGTGCAAAACACAATTAGCCGCTACCAAAGGACTGGAGACATAATCTACCCAAGAGCGGTAGAAAACGTGTAACGACTGTACGACAAGAACGATTGATAGAGCATAGGCACAAATCCGCGATAGCGATTTCTGCAGAGTGTATTTTACCTACTGTTAACACGGCGGTGGAAGCATTATGATTTGGGGGTGTATGTCTACACAAGGTGTACGGGAAGTCTATGTGTACGAGGGCCGCATGAATGGGGCACGCTACATCGGGATGTTGGAAGAGGTGCTCGAACCATCAATTGTCATATTTTATGATATGGACTCAGAGGAGTATTACTTTCAGCAAGACAATGCCTCTTGCCACAAGGCTCGACCTGTAATGAAATGGTTTACTGATAACCAAGTGAAGATTTTGGGCTGGCCCGCATAATCGCCTGACATCTCGCCTATTGAAAATCTATGGCATATATTGAAGGACAGACACATGCCTCCAAAGAAGCCCTAAAGCAAACAGTGTTTATGGAATGGGCGTCTATTTCCCCAGAAACATGTTACAAATTGGTAGCTACTATGCCTAAAAAAATGAAAGCTGTAATAAGCGCTAGAGGAGGCAGCATTAAATACTGATTTATTTAATAAAAGAATCTTATAAACTAAATTATGTGTTTTTTTTAGTTTTGAGATTCTCGTCTTATCGTAACGGTAAAAAAGTTACCCTGCCTATAACATTTGCTCGCAGCTGTATGTAGCACGTGAATATTTTGAATTTTATTTCTAATTACTAATTATATTAATGTAATACGGGTCATAAAAATCCAAACTACAACATAAAAATGTTTTCAATATTTTCTACTTTTAAATAAAATTGCATCTAACATAATAACAGAATAGAAAGATTGAAATAGGGGTTTTGCAAAATCTGTCTTTTTATTTGATAACAGACGGTATAATCGTAGGTTCTAATAGGCTTATCTAAATTTGATCGATATACAACTTTATTCATGAAAACAAATGTTATTAAACTTGATACAAAAATATAATATGGGAGACCTTTAAATAACCTTATAATCTACTGCAAATAAATGTAGACAACCAATTAAAACGTATTTATTTGTAAAAGCATCTGATAGTCGTTACAGTTTGGAAATAAATAATTTCAAATTCTTTTATTTTAAACAATTTTAAGTACGTACACTCAGAGAAGCGCTTTTTGCATCAAGAAATTAGATTTTCTCACAAAAATCTGTGCCTATTCAAATAAATAGTTTTTCTTCAAGAAAATTTAATATCAGAAAATAATATTCTTGAAATTATACTTGCATCAAATAAATATTTTCTTGGGGTTCGAAAATCAAATAACGTGTCTTCGAAGTAAATCATTTCGTTTTAAGTTAAGAAAATGTTCAGTGTCTTTGCAATTAATTTATAAATTAATTTCTGGATAGAATTTGGCAATATTACTTTTATGAGAGTACCTCTAAAAAATAAAAGTAAAACAAAACAAGCTTTTACTTAACAGAAATATAAACAGTTGCTTTCACCATAGATTCAGTACTCTTTTTGCAAAAAGTTAGTATATTTTAATAACTGGTGTTAAAATAACTCCAAGCGTGTAATATGTTTCCTCTTTTGTTAATAACGCAAGACTTTTGTCTAATAATGCTACAGTTAATCTAAGAAAAACGTACTCAAATTAGAACACATTGACATGAAGCGCAATCTCAGTAGGTGCCGTTTATTAATGTTTTTAAATCAATAAATTTATTCATAAACCTTTTTCATTTTGTAACAAAAAAATTATATAAAGAAAAACGAAATAATAGATGTCCTTTTGTAGTTTGATTTCGAATACTGAATTTGAAATACATGCAACGACTATATAAATCACTCGACTATTATATAACTACTACATATTTCATTTGGAGTTGTTATATATTAGTAATATACTTACGACGACTATTTTTCGGATAAGTTGCAAAGATATTCATTAAAAATTTGTTTGCAAATAATATAATATACATTAAATTATTTGCAAACTAAATTGTAACACTATAATGCTAGGCACTGCTTATAATATTTTGAATATATGAAATGAATGAATAAAATTTCCTAGTGACTTTTTTATATATGCGGCATACTTGAGTGTGGTGACCGCCTGTCATACTTTTAATACAACGTGATCTTTAAGTATGATAAGTTATTGTTAGAAATAGTCTACATTTTCTATAGACTTTTGCATATGCAGAGTAATTATTGACCAATAATATGTTTTTGTTCGACAAATCTATATACCTACACTAGGGTAACAGAATAAAATAGACACCTACTAATTAAAAAAAAGGTTCTATTCTTGTTATATATACATAATATTTTAAAATTTTTAAATTAGACTAATATTTTCTCGATCCACCTTTACTTGCGTGAAGTGCTGCGAATCGTCGTGGCATAGAATCTATTAAATGATTAATGGTGTCTTCTGGAATATTTAACCACTCTTCTGTAACAGCTGCCACGAGTTCTTCCTTATTGCTGGGTTTTCGGAGTCGTTTCGCCATATTTGTCTGGATTATGTGCCAAACACTCTCTATCGGATTCATGTCTGGTGATTGGCCTGGCCATGGTAAAATCCGAATCCCCTGTTCCTCCTTCCATGTGGTTGTTGTTCTTGCTTTGTGGCAGAGTGCTCCATCCTCCATAAAAGTGGCGTTTTCTTTAGATAAAATGGCGTTGTCGCATATCGGTAGTAGTTCTTCTGTTAATATTTGGATATATTTTGCCGCATTTATATTTCCGTCGCAGATTACTAATTGCGATCTTCCACCATACCATATCGCGCTCCATACCATGATGTTCACACCGCCGTATTTAACCGTCTGATGCAAAAATTTGTCGTCCAGTTGCTGTGACGAACGTCTCCATACCCACGTACGGCCGCTATCACTGAATTGGCAGTATCTGCTTTCGTCTGAAAAAATGACAGACCACCAAAACTCTTCGGGCTCAGTTCGCATTTCGATTGTCCAAGCCATTCGGCGCCGTTGTTGAAACGCCGTAAGGAGAGCTTTTTCTTTGCCACCGTTTTATACATCCCCACACTGTGGAGCTATCGCAGAACGGTGCGCTAACTTTTCTGTGAAGTTGCCGCAAGCTCAGCTGTGCTTTTTCGCGGTTCTCTTAACACTTCGCGCACAGCACCCTTTTACTTCTTTCAGAAGGTCCGGCACGAGCTGGTCTCGGCTCCACTGTTGTTGTTCCTTGCGTTTAAATTGTGTAATCACACGGTTAACTGTGGACAACGGAATATTTAAAAATTTATTTATTTCACGTTGCGAAGCGCCGCGTTCACTCCGGCCAACGATGCGACCCCGGGTGAAGTCGCTAATATCACTCGAACCTTGTAAGCGAGGCATAGTTGTAACGATACTAAATTATGACGAATTCCTTCCGATACATCAACCCCTACGCTAATGACAAGAGAAAGTTCTTGATTCGTTCTTAGAATTTAGCTGTTTACATATTTATACCGCTTTACCTGGTGTCTATTTTATTCTGTCACCCTAGTGTACATTCCTCTGTGTGTATGTGTACTTATTTGTATTAATCAATAACTAAAATGTAGTCCAATCTAGGAAATTCTTTTCATCGGAAGAATAAGTGCATCTTATTAGCGCTTATGCATTTTCATCAATATTAGCTAATGCAACACATTTTCTTTTATAAGATTACAAATATTATATACATCAGCTCTGGATATTCTTACAAATAATAAAAAATATTTTGTGGTAAACATATGTAGTTAACGCAGTGCCGTTAAACATCTTACATATTGCTTTGACAGATGACAAAATAATTTGGGTTTTGGTGCTATTTGGATATGAATGAATGATTTTTCGGAACAAGTGATCTCGAAAATTATAAGAGGTTATATTTCTAAACTTAAGTTTTCTACTTCATTTTCTTATTAAATTAGCCCTCTACAGTTTTAAACGTAAAAAAAACAAGTACTAGTGCAAACATTTGTTGTAGTGAAAATAAAAGAAAATGAAACAAGCCATAAAATAACCATAACTTCGAACAAATTTCTACCAGTGTTAGAGTAATTTTTCGTGATATAAAGTATAAGTGGAAACGTGTATTATACATGGAAAGAATTTCAGAATTCAATATATATGTATGTAGATATATATGTTAAGATTAATGTTTTTGCGATCGTCGTATGCGAAATAATATTCTTGGGTTTGTAACTGCATATGTGTTATTCCCGAAAGGTATCACTTCGACGTTTTGATGAGATCGCCCATCTTCTGCATTTTGTCGTTCGACTAGCGATCACCAACCCGAGAATATAATTTCACATATACATATATACGTATGTATATCTACACGTGCCTACTAAAATATATATGTGTTTCTACCGGAGTCGTTACAAACATTTTATTTGGTTTTGTGGCACGCGATCATCCAATTAAATGCGAAAATAATTACTATATAGGTTGGAAAGCTTCATTAGTTTAATTAAGATAGGTTTCAAATTCCACTGCGGAAATGCTTTAAATATTCTTTAAACTAAACTTAGAACTGTACATGAAGAATGACGATATTACCAATAGAATTTTAGTTATTCCATGTTAATTAAACAATTTTCTCTTACAGATGAAGATTTGGAAAGTCTTATATCTGAAGTGGTGAGAGCCAGCAATAGAGGCGTATCTGCTTCTAAAAATGTTTCCAACCCTCCAAACTGGAGTTTTGGGCAATCGCTATTCTTTTCCACAACGGTCGTTACTACAATTGGTACGCAAATCTATTTGTAATTTCAAATGCTAACATACATTGGACATTAACATAAAACCTTGAATTGTTTATCTTAACAAAAAATAGTAAAGCAATTCTCAACCACTAAATATACTGTTAAACTTTTGCGGATCTGTTACACAGACACGTCCAAGAAACATATTTGAGATTGAGAATAAGCAACTTACTTGAAATTCTTATTACGCTTTGTTACGTCCAATTAAAAATCTTCAGTAGACAGCAAACATGTTGAATATACCATATTCAACACAATTTATTCTTTTTCAAAAATAAAGCTTTGCATAATTGTACTGTTATTTTAGAGGAAAAAAAAGTTAAAATTTGTTTTTACTTTTGGAAATAGAAATTGTTTTAATTTGATTTCAAATCTCTTAACTTAACTAATTGTAAGCAGTGTCAATTATTAAATAAATTAAAAAACTTGTTATAGTGCATATTTTATAAAAACCGCTTTTATATTGAAAGAGTTTATAATTTTCTTATGTAAGTATTAAATATTGCTTGTTTAAGATATCTACATGTGTCATAATGTCAACATTAGTTTTATTTTTTGGTTATTAAAAGCGGGAATAGAGCTTCAAATTAGTTGTTACTTTCCGTGAAAACAAAGTCATAACTACGACACATACATCAACATCAAGATGAAATATTTAGAACTTCTACTAAGAATAATATATCTAGTATTTTTTTGATTCTGAATATATGCTTCGCGCACTTTGATGCGCTCCTTTAACTGAACACATGGCTGAACTACAGGAGTTGGGAGGTTTGTTCGTTTATCTTGGTTGCGTTAGTTAAAGCGCGTAATAGGAATATAATCACATGATCGTTCTACTAATTCGTAGCGCAACTCATTCAATTTGGACACGACGATGCGGGATGAATGAGCCGGTGTATTGTCGTGATGGAAGAGCACTTTTTTCCGCTGCAAACGAGGCCGCTTCTCCTTCAATACTGCATCAAATCGGGTCAATAAATCGCTGTAGTATTGTCCCGTGATCGTTCTTGCCTTCTTCAGATAGTCGATGAGGATCACACCTTGGGAATCTCAAAAAATAGTCACCATGACCTTCCCGGCCGATGGAACGATCTTTGCTTTCTTCGGAGCCGATTCGCCCGGAAAAATCCACTGCTTCGACTGTTTCTTGGTCCCCGGTATGCAGTGGTGAATCCAAGTCTTATCCACGCTTACGAAACGCATGAAGAAATCCCTTGGCTTGCGTTGGATCCTTGCCAGACACTCCTCCGAAACGGTCACCCAATTTCGTCTTTGCTCCGGTGTGAGGAAGCGTGGTACCCATCGCAGTGAAAGGTTCTTCATATGTTGTCTCTGCTATCTTTTTTAGTTGCAATCGGCGATCGGCTAACACGACATCATGAATCTTGCCTACCATTCCATCGTTGGTAGCGTCCACTGCGTGGTTCGCCACTTGTGGGTGTGCGGCTACGCTTGAACTCGCTCATCCAGAAGGTGATGGTCGAAAATGATGGAGTACATTCGCCATGAACCTCTAGCAAAATATTTAGAATTGTCGTGCCCGTTTTCCAAGCCATCCAGAAGTGTTTTATCGCTGCACGAAATTCGATTTTATCCGTTTCTGCGAAACCACCTGAATGCTATACAAAACACACTCTTAAACAATAACTATTGCCAATAGACCTCTGAAATTTTGACAGTTGCATAAAAAAAGGTTGCCCTTGCCGACCAATGAATCCACATCAACCATCGTGCGCCATCTCTTGCCGATTCCGGGAACATTCAGGTCGCTCTCGTAACTGATAAAATTACGATTTTCTTGGATTTAACTAACGTCTTTAAATTCCTGAAAAAATATCAGTCACCTAATAATTCTGTTGAAGAAAAAGTTATATGACCGCTATTGTTGAAACCACCAACTTAAATTAGCACGGAAATTAAAAACGGTTGTGACGTCTATAGCACCAGAGAAACTTGAATTTATTAAATTTGACCGAGACGTTTGTGCGATCCTCAACCCCGTTTATAAAAGTATTCGATCATTCACGATGCCGGTCTGCTCATCGGCGAGGGAGTGTGTTAAAATTTCTATCAGACACCCAAAAGTTAAAAAGTTCTTAAGGAAGGTGCTACCTGTTTAAGTATAAACCTGTCGCGAGATGGGGGAAACAGGACCCTCGTAGTTAATTGTAAATTTCTGTTCGGAAGAAGATCACGTAACGAAAGAAAAAACGATTTGCACAACTCAAGGACTGTGTAATCCCTTTAAAAAAAAGACAGTCACTTATTAAAGTACTTTATCCAACTATGTAAAATTCATTCTATTTTGTTTTTGTTACATGTCTGTATATGATTCTACCGTTACATAATATATTCCATCTGCGATATTTCTCGATGAATATGCATAACTTACGATCTCATTTTCAGGATATGGCCATGTTACGCCGCTCAGTAGAAGTGGGAAAGTTTTTTGCATTATATATGCAATGTGCGGTATACCTTTAACGCTCGTATTGATGTCGGCTCTCGTAGATAAATTATTAAAGCCAACTATGTGGTTCCAGCATTGGCTATTGAAGCATTTAGGCAATGTGTATCAACCTCTGCATATTAAGCTGTTGCACTTGATTATTGTGGGTATGTTCTAATGAACGTGAATATTTAAAGAATTGTCTTTTTAATTGCGTTATTTTATTTCAGTCATGCTGCTCGTGATCTTTTTCCTAACAGTACCTGCTGTCATTTTCGCTTCAATTGAACCTGAATGGGACTTCCTGGATTCTTTCTACTACTGTTTTATATCACTAACTACAATTGGTCTTGGGGATTACATCCCTGGTGATGATCGAAATCAGAAGCATCGCGCTCTTTACAAGATTCTAACTTCCTGTAAGTAAAAAAGGTTATTTACGCATTTCCTACATACAATTGTTGCAGTTTAAAAAACTTAGAAACTTCAGATTATCCTGCTTAAGTTTTGGTTTAGCCATAAAATAGCGTATAGTAATTTTAACAGAAAACAGAAACATTTACGTTAGTAAAAGATAGATGATCTAGTCGACTGTAATTTTATTTAGTTTTTAATAAAAAATGTGTTTTCTTGCAACATATTTTAATAATTATTTCAAATTGTAACAATTAAAAATGTGACAAAATACTACATCGTCTCTTATAAACAAAAAAGGAGTTTATGGATGATCTCTCATCTTAACGTCCAATAGTAATCTAACAGGATTCTACTCGTTCTGGTACAGTCTTTCCATTCTCAAAATGTCTTGACAGAAACATTCACCATCCTAATAATTAGTAATAACTAATGTCGACCATATCTTCAAGGCAAAAGTCTATGTATAAATGGAGAATATGTATTTCAAAGGACATATCGCAGCCAGAAACGTGAAATACATGAAGCATATCGATTACTAAAGTTTTGTAATTTTCCGCTTTTTTGTTTCCTAAGAAATTCGTAAAAAAATATATCATAAACACCCACGTAACACTTTTCGTGCTCACAATTCAATTTCAAATATTCTACCATTATTTCTAATTAATAATGCAACTTCCGTTGGTTCCAAATGATAAATTCCAATTTCCTTAACTTCACCTACGTCTAAATTAAGGAATTCATAAATTAAAAATTCACTGTATCCGGTAGGATTCTAACACATAGCTCCTGTTTTCTAGACAACTACGTTGCCACTTACGCCATGGATACCATGAGAACGAATCACTTTAATACCATGATCTAACAATGTCCGCAAATATATTGTCATATCTGGACAGATATAATTTTTATGCCAAGTGCACAACTAATTAAATTAATAATGCTTTCGTTTGCTCCAAATGAAATTGCAATTTCCTTGGTTTTATCAATATCTGAATTAATTCGTGAATTAAAAAAATCACAGTGTCCGATAGGATTGTTATTGATGGAATGAATAGTACTATCTTAGTTAAGAAATTTTAATCGTGATATAGAAAACTAAGCCGATCTTGTTATTATTTTAGATGCTTGCATAATTTATCATTCTGAACAACTTTTCTTAATAACGTTTTTTACATCACCCACAAAAAATATACCTTAAGAAATAACTGACTTTTTGAGACTAAGTTGTGACCTAAATTAGTTATCTCGCAATTTTATCGCAATAATTTTCAAACTTACATGCTATGTATTTGGGAAAGGTTCCCCTTGTTATTGTGCAATATCTTTCTAAAGGTAACGTAATCATTCCACTAAAGGTATCCGACCAGAAGACTCAAAATTTAATGAAACTTTAGTGATTTGTTGCATCATGTCGACTGTTGGTATATGTACATCCTTATCAATAGAAACAAATTCCTTTAAAGAATTAGAGCTATGATCTGCGTAAGAATCTAGTACTAAAAGACTTCACGGGTCAGTATTTGGCGTATATATACTACCGTCCAAAAGTCAGGAAGTCAGGAATCATCAACGCATTTTACAAAAAGCCAGAGATACGGTAGAATGTTATTCTGATTATTAACGAATTTATGCAACATAAGTGACCGTCTTCAAATAAAAGTAAATTAATTTAATCATAATAATATCTATCCATCATTTAGCTCATAAGATTATTGTCGTCAATATGACCTGCTTTGGCTTTGATAACCGTTACACAAATTTTAGACATTCTTCGAAGCAACTTTTTGACAATCCGCATCAATTTGTTGCCGTGCGTTTTGTACATATTCCCATAGATTTAGGATGATCTGAGGTTGTCGCTGTCTAGTCCCTTCGATCAAGTTCATCCCGTAAGAGTTGTACACGAAATAAATTCGGACTTTGAGGAAGCCAAACCATTAATTTTAGTTCATTTCTTTTTGCTCTCTCCTTTAAAAAGTTTTTACAGCCGTATGTTTGGGGTCATTGCTGGAACACAAATGGCTCACCAGCAAGAAGGCTTCTACGCGGAATAGCATAATTTTACAAAATATCGAAATACTCTTCTTTTTACACTGCTGTTTTATAGCATTAATGAAAGCGCTATTGTATCATGTTTAATATATTTCGACAGCTCTTTAAAAATACCATACTCCATAGAAAAACCCAATGTTCAAGTACCGATTTCACACCTCAAACCTGTTTTTAGCAGAAACGGAAGCCAATATTTTACATACTTCTATAAATTTTAAAATCACCGAAGTTTTATTAAATACGAATTTCCGGTTTAGGTAGCGTTTCTAGCAAATAAGAAGCATTTGCTCGCCATTTTACCGTTTTATTTGTAAGCTCTAAACCGTTTGACGAAACAATTATTTACAGTACTTTTTCTCAGATGTAAGCAAACTATGTCATATAAATATTATCCCCATTTCCTATATTTTATCGACTAAGTAGTAAACCAAATTTAAGCTAACAAATTGTATCTCCATTCAAAATTTTCCGTATGTGTTCCCCATAATTATTAAATATATTCTAAACATAATACTTATTTTTAATTAACAGGTTACTTAGTAGTTGGTTTAACCTTCATGATGCTAACATTGGCACTGTTCTACGATATACCCCAATTGAATATTGGACAACTCTTCAAATCCCATGAAGCGCTCGATTCGGAGAAAGCGCACCTTGCGACTTATGGTTTAGGACTACAATACGGTATTGATTCGAAACCAGGATCGGAGGAGCATACGCATAGGCAGGTAGTAAGAGTACGTTCAAGGCAAAGAGACGACAGCCCTAGTCCGGAGGATCCTCCAAGCAACGATTTTATGAAGCAGTAATCGTATGCACGAAAACTACAATCTTCATTAAATGTAACTCTCTATGTGTATAGATGTGAAGACACTACGTATCAAAGTAATATTATATGCTGGACTACCACTTACTGTCAGAAACAAGAAATATATTCTTCTAGTTAGAAATATTGTTTTATTGACGTCCCATACGTTTTTTTTTCAAAAGTAAGAAATAGTAAAATATTGTTGGTTTGTACATTCGATTACTAATCTGTGTCTAAAATTGAAAATAAATTCTAGACGCTTCAAATTCACTAATTCAATGAACTAATGCATAACAACAACTATATAAAATGTCTTAAGAAACTGCAACTATACTCTAGTAGAAAAAGAATAAAGGTAACATGCCTCTCGTTTCTGGTTATGAAACTCGAAACTAATATGTGTATTTTAAACGGAACAACCTATACTATTGCGATATTGAATTTCACAAAAAATCTGTATTCGATTAAATAAAGTCCCTATGTTTACATCTAATTGTTTTTAATGTACTTTTGCAAACAATTTTTTTTTCGTATACAATGTGTACCAAATAGATGCTACTGTAAATTGCTTTCTGAAAACGTACCAAGTCAAAAGCTTTAAATGAAGCTTCTTGTTATGTCATTGTAATACAGAATTCAAATGCTCGTTCCCTCTTCAATCTATAGACAAACGTCCTTCTATTAGAATCAATCTTCCAACGTCCAATCTTTGTGTTCTTCCACCCATGTTAATCGCTTAGTTTTGTTTACTTTTTGCAATAACGATTTCCGCATAGCAATTCTTCCATACAAACCAGCTTGGCGCAAACGTCTTTTTACCGTGGTGACGTTAACTGGTTTTATGTGCGGAATATTCACTTCGGCAGCAATTTCTGGCTCTGTTTTTCGTCTACTTCGTTTGCCCTTGATTACAGTTGCGCGGTCTTCTATTGGTGTTATTATGTGTTATTACTTGTGACCGTTCGGATTGCTGTTTATTGGATACATGTTAGTTGATACTTGATATTATAATTCACAGTTCTACGATTAAATTTTAGTAATTTAGCAATTTCTCGGTTACTTTTACCGATGTTATGATATGCCACTATTTGAGCACGCGTTTTCGTAAATAATAACGTTACTCGCTGTTTTAAAACACTGCACGAATTCTCTACAATTCACTGCAAAGCTAAATGCAAACTAAATTTTTCATTGTATTAAAATGTCCGTGTTGTCTGTTTTCATATTTGAGTGTGTGATGAACATTTCCGGAAAACTGTTCTTTATCTAACCCGTCTACCTGATCGTGCCTGATCCGCAAAAAGAGTCCTTTTCGATGTCTTAATGCCAGTCGGCTCAATACGTACACACAGAACATTACAAAAGAATTATTTACAGTTTAATAATACATTTTGATTGGGATAAAAAAATAGCTTCTTTGAATAATCTCCAGTTATACAAGTGGGTAAACACTTATAGCCGGTAGTGTACGTGAGAAAAACCAAATAAATAACTAAAGGTTTTTTTTTAATATAGGAGCGCGGATACGCACGTCTCGGAAAATATGTGAACTTATAGACCATTCCACATTCAGAATAAATTACTGCTTTGATAGATATCGTATGCAACGTTGTCAGAACGGTATTACTTAATTTTCTATATAATGTCGCTTTGAACACGGTAAATTTCATGTTGGTAACACATAAATGTCAGTTTATCGCAGAAAGGGTTTTACTTGTAGGTTATTTACTATACAAAAATAAGTCAACAATACTATAAATTATTTTCTTTTACTAATACACTAGGGTGACAGAATAAAATAGACACCAGGTAAAGCGATATAAATATGTAAACAGCTAAATTCTAAGAACGAATTAAGAACTTTCTCTTGTCATTAGGGTAGGTGTAGATGTATCGGAAGGAATTCGTCATAGTTTAGTATCGTTACAACTATGCCTCGTTTACAAGGTTTAAGTGATATTAGCGACTTCACCCGGGGTCGCATCGTTGGTCAGAGTGAACGCGGCGCTTCGCAACGTGAAATAAGTACATTTTTAAATATTCCGTCGTCCACAGTTAACCGTGTGATTACACAATTTAAACGCAAGGAAAAAACAACAGTGGAGCCGAGACCAGGTCGTGCCGGACCTTCTGAAAGAAGTAAAAGGGTGCTTGGGCGCGAAGTGTTAAGAGAACCGCGAAAAAGTACAGCTGAGCTTGCGGCAACTTCACAGAAAAGTCAGCGCACCGTTCTGCGATACCTCCACAGTGTGGGGATGTATAAAAGGGTGGCAAAGAAGAAACCTCTCCTTACGGCGTTTCAAAAACGGCGCCGAATGGCTTGAGTTTTGGCGGTCTGTCATTTTTTCAGACGAAAGCAGATACTGCCAATTCAGTGATAGTGGTCGTACGTGGGTATGGAGACGTTCGTCACAGCAACTGGACGACAAATTTTTGCATCAGACGGTGAAATACGGCGGTGTGAACATCATGGTGTGCGGCGCGATATGGTATGGTGGAAGATCGCAATTAGTAATCTGCGACGGAAATATAAATGCGGCAAAATATATCCAAATATTAACAGAAGGACTACTACCGATATTCGACGACGTCATTTTATCTAAAGAAGACGCCACTTTTATGGAGGATGGAGCACCCTGCCACAAAGCAAGAACAACAACCACATACAAAGAGGAATAGGGGATTCGGATTTTACCATGGCCAGGCCAATCACCAGACATGAATCCGATAGAGAATGTTTGGCACATAATCCAAACAAATATAGCGAAACGACCCCGAAAACCCAGCAATAAGGAAGAACTCGTGACAGCTGTTACAGAAGAGTAGTTAAATATTCCAGAAGACACCATTAATCATTTATAGATTCTATGCCACGATGACTCGCAGCACTTCAGGCAAGTAAAGGTGGATCGACAAAATATTAGTCTAATTTAAAAATTTTAAAATATTTTGTATATATAACGAGAATAAAATCTTTTTTTTTTTAATTAGTAGGTGTCTATTTTATTCTGTCATCCTAGTGTATATAGATTTACACCCAATTAATATTTTCTCTTTCATATTCGGTTGCAAGTTCTACA
The DNA here is from genome assembly GCA_023509865.1 of Trypoxylus dichotomus. Classification (NCBI taxonomy): domain Eukaryota; kingdom Metazoa; phylum Arthropoda; class Insecta; order Coleoptera; family Scarabaeidae; genus Trypoxylus; species Trypoxylus dichotomus. The sequence continues at coordinate 23,618,785 of CM042081.1, read as the reverse complement.
AATTGTATCATGTTTGTTCCACTTACAATCGATAACGCTACCGATAGTATGATAGCTTTAAAAAAACGGATTATATGTAACGAGAAAATAAAAACTGGGAATGTCACAAAGATAACACATCAAACATTCTAGCATCAATCCTCGGAGCAGAAAAGGATAGCAATATACAAATATGTATCAAATAAAAAAAGTGAGCAAAATCTACTGGAATGACGTAATTTAAAATTCTTTAATTTTTTTGTGGTGTTTCAACATATCCCCGGTGTAAGTGTATATTACACTTCTAGATTTGTAGATGGTATGACACATTTTACAACGTCTACGTGCTTTATTTTCATGAATAATTGTAATATGGTGAATGTTATCAAGTCGAACTTTGTCTATGGTATTCGTTGGTTTTTGCATGTCTTCAGTAAACGTAAGGCTATATTTCCAAAACCTATCAAAAAGTCGTTTAGATGTTACTTTGCAAAACACTTGATACTAACTTAATACAAGTGAATGTCCTTTTCTACATCGCGATTCGGCTAGTTGATCTACGTTATAACCAATTTTTTTGTTGTTTGGATGCTAATGTCCATTCATTCGAAGAATCGAATAAATCTCCCTACTCATTCAACTGAACTTCAAATGATCTGGTGATATCCGCTTCTCCGCTTGTTCCTTTCGGTGTGTCTTTGTCGCCCTTGATAGCCCATAAATACGGCCTTTCCATAGGCTAATGGGCGAGGCATATTCACACAGGAGAAATTGATGTAATTTCTTCAAATGAAATTTGTGTCAGTTATCAAATTTACTTATGATTTTCGTGTCGTTGTTTCCTGCAGTTTTTCATTGTATTTTTTTATCTGTAAACAATTTGTAGCAAAAATAGATCTTTCCAGAGCTCTTTTATCTCATCATTTAATAATTCAAGGCACTACTCAATCAATTATATAAACAAAATAATTTTTATTCTATTATTACAGCTTTGGTTCGATAACAACTGAGGAAGTAGTAATACATGTAGTTGTAGGACTATCGAAAAACCTTCAAGGGAAGCATATTGGCAGTAGGCAGAGGCTAAGTTGAAGATATGGTTGAAGAATTTATTATAACTACAGATGTAGATTCATCGACAGATACATCAGATTCTGATTTTGCCTAATAAATTAATGAAATGTGTATAACACTTAGAATACTCTGATTGCTCATTTAAATGTTCATGCATTCCATACATTTAGTTAAGGTATTTTATACAATGTAGTACTTTTAAAAGAACATGTGTACACAAATTAATTGTATCAAACATGTTATCGAAGAAGAGAATATTATGTAGTAACTGGATAATATTGTTGAAAATAACCCTTGAAGAATTTATCATAACGGCAAATACATAATCTTCATTAGACCACAATCACCAGAATCCGATTCAAATATCCGTTGATATCATTTGCATAATAAATTGGAATTATTTGTTCCCCTTTTTAACTGTACCCTTTAATTTATAAATCAAATTCATATGTTTATTTCATTTGTTGTTTTGTAAATAAAATGCTAACAGTAAAGTAATCTTTTTTTATTAAATTTATTCCAGATATGAAGAGAAAACTATATAAATTTGTAATATGTGCAGTTGGTATTTTATTGTACACGTCGATATGCATGCAATTATTTATTGATTGTACTGTCGTTGAAAATGTACATTGGTTTTACTGCAATTGGGGTACGATAAATAAGTATACTTACAGTGCTGTTTTCTTTTTCACCAAACAGCTCATCTAATTTCATCATCGATAATAACCAAATTCTATGCAGGATTTAAGGATATTGTGTGTTCCAATGTACTCTGAAGCCATTGGATCAGTAGGAAATATATAAATTATATTACGTGCAGTGTTTTATTCATCGAATGAATAATCAAAAGAGCTAAAAAACTCCAGCCACAGATTCGTACATGGTCCTTCGAGCCGGATATTTTCTACAAAACTAGTATTATCGACACGGGGTGGCGTTCAATTTGATTCGAACGTGTCAGCGAAACCTCCGAAGTTTCTACCAATCAACGAAGTATCTAATCAACGATCAGTATTACCGACACGGGGCAGCACTCAATTTGATCTGAACGTGTCAGCGAAACCTCGAAGTTTCCACCAAGCAACGAAATCTCTAATCGACGATCAAGTAAGTCTTTTCCTTTACATATCATTTGCACAAGTATCCCATTTAGTGCTTCTATTTGTTCAAAACGATGGCAAATATTGAAAGCTTATTACGTGAACGTAGATCTATTAACGGTTAGTTAACGCAATTTTCTAACTACATATTTAGCACCTTTAAATTCTGAAACTATAAAAGTTCAGGATATCGAGGGCTTACAAGATCGCCTCGAAGGAGTGAGAAACTTGTTACTGCCATTCAATGACATCCAAGATGAAATTGAATTGCTCACTGATGATGAAGAAAGTCAACAAAAAGCACGCGATTTTTTTGAGAATACATATTATAGAATATTAGGTACAGCGCGACACTTATCGAAACAGCATACAGTGAATAGTTTACCTGCTATTACTCAACATAATACTACCAACAGTATTACGTTACCAAAAATAAATTTTCCTAAATTCAACGGTGCATAACAAGAATGGTATAGCTTTAGGGACACATTCAAAAGTTTAATCCATAATAGTGAATCATTAAGCAATATTCAAAAGTTTCATTACCTACGGATGTCTTTAACAAACGAAGCGTGGCATGTAATTCAATCACTAAAAGTAACGGAAGATAATTATGCAATTGCATGGGATCTTCTAAATAAACGATATGAAAATAAACGGCTAATTATTTACAAACACGTTACGCGATCTGTTGGACGATATGCAAAAGCATTTATGGGCGAACCTGTCAAATTTTGGGATACGTTGATTATATTCTAAATCTCATTAATACTAGACATTACGTCGCGACGGGATTGGGATAGACGATATCAAATGTTGTAGATAAAATACTTACATTAAAAACTTTCAAAAGCTTCTTAGCAAGCAAATGTAACTTACTAGAAGCCCTACACTCCAATTCAAACAGTAATACTTCTAAGCAAATGATTAATAGAATAAATAATCTTATAACTTTAAGTAAACCATGTTACTTTTGCAATTCCCCTCATTCCCCCACACGGTGTGAATCATTTACTGACCTAAACGTAAACGAACGTATAGCACAAGTTAAAGCAAAGCGTTTATGTCTAAATTGCATTCGCAAGGGTCATAATATGACCACGTCTACATCTAAATCATCATGCAAACAATGCAACAAGAGACACCATGCACTACTACATATAGACACAAGTAAAGAAAGTGTGCCTGAATGTAAACCGTCTACCTCAACCATTTCATTAGTAAATCATTCTACTGTGAATATCAATTATTCACAAGTATTAGTGTCTACAGCTTGCGTACTTGATCAAAGACTACAAACAAAATTGGCAAAAAGTCGCGTGTTGCTAGATAACGGATCTCAATCCAACTTTATTACTACTAGTTTTCATAAAAAAGTCAATACCCCTAGTACTGCCATTTAATCGGCGGTTTTAGGTATTAATCAAGCTGATATACACTTAAAACTGAAATCTCTCTCTTCGGTCAATTTACAACAATTTTGAGACAACAGTCAATTGCTTAATCATCCCGAAAATAACTGAATACTTACCAAACGGTACGTTCGATGCAACATCTTTAAATATTGGCAACAATTTGAAATTAGCAGATCCTACCTTTAACATAGAAGGAAAAATTGATATACTTCTAGGCGCGGATACATTTTAGCAGTTATTGTGTATCGGGCAAATCAAGCTAGGTTCAAACAAACCGATTCTACATAAAACCAAACTTGGGTGGATAATATCGGGCCCATTATTATTAAATTCTCAATACCACACAAATACCTCATCCTGCAATTTAAGTATCAAATTACATAAAACATTAGAAAAGTACTGGACATTGGAAGAATGCAATATCAGTAGCACACTAACTCCAGAGGAAAGCGAATGCGAGAACTATTTTGTAAAAACTACTACGCGCAATTCTTTAGGCAGATTTGTAGTAAATATTCCATTTAAACAAGAAACGCATGGCTTAGGCGAGTCTAGAACTGTAGCGCTTAAACGTTTCTATGCAATTGAAAAATAACTTAACCAAAGTCCAAGTTTACAAGCAGAATACGTAAAGTTCGTGACCGAATATGAACAATTAGGACATATGAAACCAGTGGAGGAATCAAAGACGACAAGATCTAATCAAGTATATTATTTCCCTCATCACGCGGTACTTAAAGACGCTACCACTACCGAAAACTCGTGTAGTGTTTGATGGATCTGCCGTTACCACAACAGGTCTTTCTCTTAATGACGTACAAAAAATTGGTCCCGTTGTACAAAACGATTTGATTACAATATTATTACGATTTAGGAGGACATTCTTATGCGATAACTGCGGATATTGAAAAAATGTATCTGCAAATTCTTTTATCATCAGTAGATCGTCAGTATCATCGTATCTTTTGGAGACCAACTCCCACTCATAAAATACAATGTTATGAGTTACAAACATGTACGAATCTGTGGCTGGAGTTTTTCAGCTTTTTTTTATTATTCATTCGATGAATAAAACGTAATATAATAAGTATATTGAATATTTCCTACTGAGCTACAGGTTGTATTGACTTAAGTTCAGCTGAACTGTATTCAAAATGATTTACACCTTGCACTGACATTGTGTACTGACGTTATTTATAAGCAATTTGGGTTTTACCTTAATGAGCAATCCAAAGCTGCTTAGATTATTCTGGAAATGACACGTTTAGATATTTTGTGATTAATGATTTAAGAGAATAATTAAAATAATAGGAATGAATATAGTCCTAATTGAAAAGATAACAGCAATTGCCGGGATTTCCTTACAAAACTCGTTAGTGAAACTTAGCAGTATTAATTACAGAATACATAGATTAAGATAATAGCAAATATACTAACAAATAATAGACTAAATATTTCTATACAAATAGATAGAAAGTAGAAATTAATGTGAGTAAAAATATATATATTACTATAATGTGAAAACACTAAATATGTAAAATATAAATTAAAACCTTGTTCGGATTATCCGAACACCCTTGAAGGATGCTGATCTTTCAAAATTGTTCGGTTGCAAAATGGGCAGAAGACAGATTGTTTTTACTGTGCGTTACAGTTTCCATCTCAAGGGTGGTTGACTGTTTTCTTTCAGCAGCACTGTGTACTTAGATAATTGTTGGATACAATTTCGCTTTCACTTCGAGCGTGGTTGCAGTTCGCTAACATATTCCTTGTTCCACCGCTTCCAAAAGTGTTGTACCATCTTTTGAAGTCGCTGGAATCGGTCGAGTATCCTTTATATCGGTAACGATTGGTTCCGGTGGTGATGTGGCCGCTCGCCCGATGAAGAAGTGTCCAGGAAGTAAGGGTATGAGGTCGTGTGGATCATTGGAAAGTGGGGAGAAATGGGACGTGAATTTAGTATAGCTTCTATTTGTCAAAATTGTACAAAAATCTTCAAAACGAAGATGCGCGTTCCCGATAACTCGCTTTAAATGTGCTGTTGATTTTATATGTCGCCAATTATCTGTACTTGACAAACATTGAATTTTCGAAACCTGATTGGCTACAAAAGCTTGCCATTTTGAAGAATGTTATTTGATCCAATGCAACGTAATCGTAGAGTCAGACCAGTAATAAAATGAATCAAGTTTAATGTCTAACAATTGTTGTACTTTATGTACTAATTTAGCTAATAAAACTACCGCGCATAGCTCTAAATGGGTTAGCGTAATTTTGCGCAAAGGTGCTACTATCGACTTTGCAGAAAGTAATGATGTGTTAATATTTCCCGCAATATCAACAACTCGAACATAGACGCATATGCCGTATGCTTTCTCGGAGGCATCAGCAAATCCATGACATTCAATATGTTTTAGATTGACGCAAAACGTATAACGTGGGATTTGAAATAAATTTAGCGCGGGAAACTAATTAAAAACTAACTAAAAATTAGCTCCACTTGTAATGGAGCTCATGTGAAATTGATTCGTCCCCTGGGAAGTTAAATTGCCATAGTTCCTGTATTATTAGCTTAGCAACTATGATTATTGGACCAAGTAGTTCGAGTGAGTCAAATATTTTGGCTGTTGCAGATATTATACTACGGTTTGTAAAGTAGTCTGCGTTACCTGACTCATTTATACTACATTGCAAAACATCCTCTTTCGCGTTCCATAAAATGCCTAATATTTTTGTTTCCATGTTATTTCCGAACTCTATTTGGTCATTATGGTTAGATATGGTACTCATAAGTGGGTGACTACATATCCAGTTCCGCAAATTGAAACCGGCTGAACTCAATATTGCGGTACATTCCTTTCTAAAAGAAATTAATTCTTCGTTTGAATTAGCGCGCGGTAACAAGTCGTCAACGTAAACATCTTTTAGTATTACACTACAAGTAGATGGATATTTAGAATAATTTTGCTCTCTAAATACTTTAGACATCGTGTGGCAGGAAATGAGGCGAATGCAGTGCCATAAGTTATCGTTTGTAACTCATAACGTGGTACTTTGTGTACTAATTTAGCCAATGAAACTAGCTCTAAACGGAGTAATGTAATATTGCGCAAACGTGCTATAGTGTTTAGATGGTATATTTATTAGAAATCTACCTATTGAATTACGCGTAGGAGATTTTATGAGATACTCTTCGCATTGTTTGTAGTCTTTGATCAGTACGTCAGCTGTCGAAAGTCACAGTGGAGTTATTATCTAACGAAAAGGTTTACATTCAGGCACACTTCGTTACTTGTGTCTAGATGTAGTAACGCGTGATGTTTTTCGTTGCATTACTTTATTATTATAAAGTTATAAGATTACTTGTTTACTGGCGTATCAGTATTAATGCCTGACTTCAACTGTAGAGTTTGTAGTAAATTATATTTGCGTACTAATTCGGTACGCTGTTTCGATAAGTATCGCGATGTACCGAATGCCCTATAATACTTATTCTCAAAAACTTACGCGTTCTTTTTCATGATTTTTTTCATCGTCCGTAAGACCTTTCGAATTGAATGTCATCGAAGAGTGTAAATAAATTTGTTATACTTTCGGTACGTGTTAGTAATTCAGCAATATCGTTCAATTTTATAGTTTCTCTCTCTCTCTGGACTCTAGGCTTGCTAGATAATTTAAAAATTGCGTTAACTGACCCTTAATAGATTTACGTTAACGCAATATTTGCCATCGTTCATCTTCAAATAGAAGCACTAAATGGGATACTTGTGCAAATGGTATGTAAAGGAATAGACTTACTTGATCGTCGATTACAGACTTCGTTTTTTGGTGGAAACTTCGTGGAGGTTTCTCTGACACGTTCGAACCAAATTGAATGTTACTCCGTGTCGATAATACTGATCGTTGATCGATGATTTGTAGATCCTTTGTTGATTGCTGGAAACCTTAAGGAAGTTCCGCTGACACATTCAAATTGAACGCCGCACCGTGTCGATAATACTAGTTTTGTAGAAAATATGCGGCTCGAAGGACCATGTACAAATCTATGGAACCTTCCTAATACGTTCAGATCAAACTGAACGGTGCCCTGTGTCGATAATACACGTTTTGTAGAAAATATCCGGCTTGAAGGACCATAGATTCGTGTACCGTTTATATTTTTCTCAGTTTCAAAACAACCATTTCACATAGTGTCTTACTTGCGCTGTACTTCTCGCAAATCAAATCTGACTCGCACACGGTGTTATAAAAACGTTCAAATAAATTTTACCTCTAGTAGTCATTCCAATAAAAACTTTTGTTATAACTTGTAGTATTTTCAGTTGCATTTGTTGTCAATTTGACGAGATATCCGTTCAGATTCATAGTTGACAGTTGTTAATATTGTATTGTAGTTTAAAATTGATTCAGAGCGGTTTTTACTATACAACACAAACCATTGATGGTTAAATCTTATTTTCGAAACGGACGTAGGATTGATGGATAGTGGCAGTATTCTCTTGAAAATTGTTTAGAAGAATTTAGAAATAAGTTTTCCAACATCCAAATACCTTATATCAAACAAAATTCGTATTAAGAGTTTCAGTAACAAGCTAAGACATAATTAGAATTTCAAAGGCTACTTTGAAGTAAAATTTATTTTAACGCATGTTATTTCGGAGTTCTGTGGCTCAGGGAAGAAGAATATTTATAGATCAGCAGCAAATCATTCGAGTTGTTATGAGTTTTACGTCTTTCCCTGCCTCACGGATATTTGTAAACCTCATTTCATACACTACAAATTCTAATGTTGCCCTCTTTGTTTTTATACCGAAAAAATGCAACGTTCATCAACATAAGAGCTTTTATCTGTACGTTACGAGACTCGCCATCGGCATGAGCTTCATCACAATTGATCTAACTTAAAATGTGCCGATTTGAGTATTGAGTATCTGGATATACGAGTATATAACAAAACACGTACACACGTAAAGCATGTACTTAGCTTTAAAACAATTTTTAAAACATTTTTGTTGGAAAATTCGTTTTGCGGCAGACTTATTAATTATTATTAATTATTAATACCGCAGTATCAAGGGTTAGAAAACGAAGATGTAGAAAAGTAGTTCGAACGTATAGATGTGGTGGAGAGAATATACTAGGTCGCGGATGATAAGATGTTATTAACCATAATTAACAAGCTAGGAGGAATGGCACGGGATTGGTTCCATTCAAAGCCGGAACATTCTCTTTTAACATTAGAAATGTTGAAATCGGAAATGGTTAAAATGCTTAAAAGCAGAGAGGACAAAATCACGATGATGAAGAAGTTTGAGGCCGGACGATGGAAAAAGAGTAAGAAGTTTGCTACCTATTTCCATGAAAAAGTACTATTAGGAAATTGAATAGGATTAGTGGAAGACGACTTGATCAATTACATCATTGATGGAATGGACAACAGCATTTTGAAGACACACGCGAAGGTGAAGGAGTTGCCGCATAAGTTATGGGGGCACCGAATTGCTGTGGTACCGCCAACGACGAACACATCCACCAGGCCGAGAAGTGAGGTTAGATGCTTCAACTGTAATCAGAAGGGGCATATTTCAAATAGATGTCAGAGACCGAAACGAGATCGAGGATCCTGCTTTGAGTGCGGCACTATGAGGCATCAGGAACGGAATTGTCCACAAAGAAGGGGAGAAAAGACGACCACCCCGGATTCAACAAAATATGTAGATGGGCTTTATTCTTGGAGAGCTATGACTATGAAAGCGAGCACAGGTCGAACCAAGCAATGCAACATGTAGATGCTATTAGTCGTTGTTTCAACACTGTTTTGGTTATAGAAGAAACAACCCCAGTTCTAGCAAGCGCCAAGGATTCTTATATACCTTAGATAAGGAAGACTTACCTTTCTACACGATACACATTATTCATTGCGGACCGTTAGAAACTACCCGTCGGAATGCATCGACGAATGGAAGAAAATTACAAGCGCATAACACGAAATGTTATACGAGAAAAGGAAGATACCGAGGGAGTTTAGCTAAGGCGACTTAGTGATGATTACCAATAATCACGTTACCCCAGGAGTGAACAAGAAGTTAGTGCCAAGATTTAAGGGACCGTATAAAATAAAGAAGGTATTGCCCAATAATAGATATATGATCACAGACCCAGACGGATACCAATTTGCACAAAGATAACTGTGTGTATGATGTATTAGACCATGTAGTAATAATGAAGATAATAGGGATTTAGTACAGAATTTTGAAAGTGATGATGAGACATTGTAAACTATTAATTTTGTATGTATTGGAATTTAAGTTTTGTTAATATTGGGCTTACTATGTTTGTAAACGTTTTTGTTATTTATATATTAGTTGTTATGGTCAGGATGGACGAGTTGTAGGATAATATTTTAAATTTGGCGCGCTTAGAAAAAGTTGGTCCCCGGGTAGCGAACGAGGTACTTTATGATAGTTATGTGTTATGCTTTGTTATGTACAGTTCGTTATAAAATATATAGAGTTTTGAATTTTTATCCGGTTTTATTTCAGCCATTACCTGACCCACATTATATGAATTAATCATCCAAAAGAAATTATTTTTTGTTTTTTTTTTCATTTCTTTAAGTTGGTAAGTATTGGCGTTTGCGACTATTAACAACATCTTACATTACTGTTTGCGCTGTTTATACAATTGCAAAATTGATGAATTGAACTGAAAGACATTTATCGCGTCGACACGGAAACGGCGTCGATATATGAACTTGTCAGGAATCCAGTGCCTGGCATGAAAAAACATATTTGTTGTCAGAGAAAATAACATCGCCAGTGAAGGACCATTAGTGTTCGTAAACACGTTATCTCTGCGTTCTATCTAATGCGTTAACACTCTCCATAACATGAGTACTTCCAGAAATGTATTGACTGCCATATTGAACCACGCATGCATGTTTATGAAGGTTATCGCAGTATTACTACGGCTATTCAAGCCGATATTAATATCACGGCGGACTATAATTCAGTCGCAATAATCGTACACTTCGTTTAAGATTTAATTTACGTAGATGGTCAAAGAAGATATCCAAATGAAGAGACATGTGAAGAACAATCTATCGAACATACCCTAATCTAAAACTAACAAAGGTGTATTAAAATCTTATGTCAAAATTAAAGTAATGCTATTTTCGGAAACTATCAAGGATTTCTACCAAATTTTATTGGCATATCTTAGGTTTTACTTAAACCTTAACATCTGCAACACATCAAATAACATTAAACGTATGCAGTACACCAGCAAAAAATTTAAGTCGGGTCAGTAGTTATTACATTTCTACATGTCTTCGTTTCGTTGAACGCAAGAGATTGTTCTATCATATATTTTCTGGCTGCATTGCCTAGAAATTGTGGTGTAATTTGTTTGGCACGTTCTGGTATACACTTCTAAATGGTGGGTTAATTTTTAAGGGGAATCAGATTCAGGTCAATTCATTTCATTAGAAAAAATCGATCTACGAAATTACCAGTATCTTTTATACTATGAGTTGGCACCATTATATCGTAAAGCATTTCTTTGCCTAACTCATTTTTCGGAATTTAAGCACCGGCTAAAAAATAAGGGCCAATAATTTTATTGTTAAGTATCCAACACGAGATGTTAGTTTCAAAATAATATTAGTAATGAGTAGAGACCGGATTATATGCAAAGAAAAACTGGAATATATGCGCATATATATGCATCGACTTTTGAGAAAATATGCATAAGCCTGGGCATATATGCAAAAAAATTGCGACAATATGCAAAATTTGTACATAAAATAAATAAGAGCAGAAATTTAAACATTAACTTTATTGCACAACATATTTCTAAACCAATTTATAATTAAATGTTTTTCAAAATTGTGTAAATGGAAGTTTTATCTTCTATCAGAATACATATGTTTCGAAATAGAAAAGCTTCTTTCAACATCCATAGATGTAATTGGTGCATTTCTTAACTTTGCAATACATTCTAAACTAAAATTAAAGTCGAAATCGTTTACTGTTTCATCTTCCAAAATTTTCTTAACTTTCTTCAATTTTAGATACCCCGCATTTTTATTTATCACTTTTTTAAATTTATCGTATGTAGAATTACTAATGGATATTAGACGAAATTAATGCGTTACGCAGATCCGTATTATATTCTTCTTGTTCTGAGTTTGGTGAAATTGATGATACACATTGATATATAGATTGCTGCACACATGCAGATCGCTTTAGTTTTTCACATTTTCCAATATGTGATGGAGTTTTAGCGTCTTGATCAATCAGATATTTTCTCTTACAAGACACCTACAACAACAATTGTCATTTTATATCAAAAGTTAAAGAATTTAAAAACAATTGTAAATCTTTTCCATCCAGTTCAAGGTACGGCTTAATCTATAAAGAAATTTCGTTCGCTATACTCATTGTATACACACACAGTATTTAAAAACGTAACACAATTACATGCTGTTTCGCTCAAAGATATTCAATGAATGGTTTATTTGGGAATTAATAATAATAAAACGTATTTACCACATCCCTTCTGCTAGGCGAAATTAAGCACGTGCAGTTCTTTGAAAAAAGTATAAGAGATGTAAAATTGTAAAAAAATTATCGTTCTGAGAATTGTCCGTTGTCGATCTACATTAGGAATTACTATTAGAAAGGATAAGAAAAAGCCTAAATATGCAATGTATGCAACTTTTTTTGTAAAAATATGGATAGGAATGTCTAAATATGCAATATATGCAACCACTAATTAGCGCAAATTAACTTCAATTATTGTAATACGTCTACATATAGATTATAATTAAAGATATGCAAAATATAAAATATATGCACTTTGCGTATAATCCGGTCTCTACGCATAACTATCATGAAGTACCTCGTATAGTAATGAGTAGAGACCGACTTATATGCAAAGTGCAAAAATTTAATTCAATTTATTTATTATATTTTACGTCTATATGTAGATGTATTACACTGATTAAAGTTAATTAGCGTTAATTAACTTTTTGCATATAATCCAGTCTCAAGTAATGAGTTTCAACAAAGAAGTGCGCATTTTCATCAACCCACCACCTACGATTTTCTGTTCGATTAAAATGTTTCTAATTGCTGTCTGCTAATTCTCGGGCGCTAATTTTTGAATTTCCAACGAATCTGGAAGTCTCTGGTTTTGTCTTCTGAAGTAACCCAGTTGGCATGCGGTTTTTTACATTTACTTTCTACAGATATCGAACGCTTAAACTACCTGAAACTCTCCCCACAGTTGTTTGCTTTACATTTTTACTTGGATGCAGTTGATTAAAAATAGCCGCTGCTTTCCTATGCGTTTCATAATTTCCACTAATAATTAAGTTTCAATGTTCTGTTCTTTTAGTTAATTTTACCGGTATTTCAAATCATAATAGGCACCCAAATTTTAGCAATACTTAATTGCGATTTATGACAAGTACTTTTGGAGAATGGACAATCTAAGGCAACAACTTTAAATCAGCATGTTAAGAATAAGATTTTAAATATATATAATCACTAGAGGTATTTTGCACCAAAACAGCACGTTCGTGCAATTTATAACACCTTTGGACTTCTCGACCCGCAACCACCGAAGCATTAAAGGCCGAAATTGGACGCTCTATTAATGAAATACCGAACATATATACAATAGTGCTATTGCAAATTTTGTTAATAGAATGCGCGTATGCCTGTAAAAACTGGCGGTCATTTACAAGATATTTCGTTTCATACATAACGCCCAAATTACAAATTTATAGTAAACATTTTGCTTTTTAATAAATAAAACAATATATAGTAGTTTGCATTTTTATTTCAAAACCATTTATAATGTTTATAAATTATAATTTCAAACCTTTTCTAACTTATTTGAATCTTGGTTTTATTTTTGTTTTCATAATTCAATGACAGTTCTCACAGGACTACGTAACAATCATTCCACATGATCTTTATAAAGAAAGAACTAATTGATAAACACAGACCACTGAAAACACACTGACTATAATATATACTAAAAAATAAATTGGATCAGAAAAGGCTTTCGTGCTCGACTCCTTTTTTAAATAGGACAACTTGGTCATTATTTTATTTATATATTCTTTTGTGTTATCATATCAGTTTCCATTTCAGTATTTCCTTCTTGTAATTACATTATATTGTATAGATTAAATCTATATGTTTATTATAGATATTATAATGTAGGTAAGTTCACAATGATGTCACAACTATAATGTTAAAAAAGAAACATGAAATATACATACTTAAATAATAATACTAAGTGCTATTAGTATCTATATGTAAAATAACTACCTCAAGACCATAGATTACGTTTACTGTCCCAAAATCTGACTAAACAAGTCAATGTAATTTAAATTCAGTAAAAGTGTAAACCAAATCAAAATCGACTATAGAAAGGTATTACATTATACAAGGCACCTTATGTGTTTATGATATATTTTTTAGGGAATAAGTCAATATAGTACACATAAACTTAAAAACTAATAAGGTACTAAAAATAATTTTATTGAAATTGATTAATCAAATGCATATATACAGGTTGTTAGTCTTAACGATAAAAGTAAAAATTAAACCTTATGAAATACCCACCTTAATTAATTACTTACCAAAGAATATTAAAATTTACATGAACAATCCTGTATATATTATTGCACTAATACAAAATAAGTGATTAAATATATCGATAGCTAAAGCAAGAAAGAAAAAACAAAAACATTTTGTTTCTATATTTATTACCACGTATAAATCTCACATTTAAATACATCTAATAGAAAAATCTATTATTAATATTTTATATATATATAATATTAAGAAGTTAGAATTTTGCTTAATTGAATTCCTAATACTAAAAAAATAATAATATATGCATGTATAAAAACAGAAGACTTGTTTTATCAAACATTTTGGGACACCACTCCACAATTTAAATATAAATACTAGTGTATAAATAAAACTGTATATATTCTAAATTAATTCTTGTGTCAGTAGAAGTCAGAGATTGTGAACTGATATTTCATAATAATACAGGGCGTTGAATTTATAATGCACGCTCATGGAATTTTACCGATTATAAAAAAAATATGAGGTTTTATTTTAAATTTAAATCATTCAACATGGACGTAGACGTCTGAAATGTAATTAAAATTATAGTAATAGAATTTACTTTATTACTCTTAATGGAAAGCTTAGTGCATCAAATTATGATATTGTAATAATATTAGATATATAAATAGACAATCTTTAAGCGTTTCGAAAATCAATAAGAGGTATGGTTGCAACTTAGTTTAATTCAAACACAATTTCATATCAACCTTTATTAAATTCCATTACTTATATTTAAATCTCTTGATATGATATTTAGATGAAATCTCAATTGCGAAGTGGTAGACATTTGTCCGTGACTGTACATTCAGTAAATTAATACAAATACTACAGGTTTCATTAGTATCAATATAGTTTTAAAATTTTGAAAAAGGGGATGCATACAAATCAATCCACTTGAATACGCAGACTGGAGTTCTCTATTTGCTGCATCAATTGCCTTGATTTGTACTAGATGAAACATATAAAGAAATCAATCAGCTGTGTTAATAATTTTTTCCCTGAGATAAAGATAGCGATAAACATGAATTATTACGAATCAGTACAAGCGAAATGCTTATGTTTCAAAATGCAGACACATCAATTTCAAGTACTTAACGCTTATATTTACAATGTTCCTTTTCACTTATTTAATGTACTTTTCAAATAATAAATAGATACGTATAATATTAGTGTTCTACATAATTCATTTGCATCGACCAATACCTTAAAGTCAGCATTTAATAACCTTTCGTTTTCGTGTCTATGATAATGATTATCCTATATATATATATAAGTTGTACTTCAGTAATTTGATCGTAATATTCATAACATGCACTATCTTGTATAAGATAGATATTTATAAGAAAAAACCTCATATTTATTTGAAATTAAAAAAATTCCAATCGAAGTGATATCTTTCAACATCCTATATATGTACAAAGAGAGAATATTACTTTATGAAATCTCCACCCTATGTTTTCTACAAACAAACGGGCTATAGTTATTTAAAATATTTAAATATAACCAACAATAAATGTTACATATCATAATTATTATTATGTATGTATAAATAAAACACAGTAGTAACATAAACGTTACAATGTATAGAAAGAAATAAAAGATAGATTGACAAGTTTAAATTACCTTGTGTTCATCTAAAAAAATGTGTACATAAGTGAACAGTCATATTTCCACTAACAGCAAATAAGAGGATTGTAACATATTGTTTTTTTTTTTTTTGAAACTATAGCTACTTTAATTAATAACAAGTTCAAAATGTAAGAGAAACATATTTTGTCAATTATAATTTAGTCCTTTTGTGTTTTCCTAATTTTGTTTGCCCGTCACATATATTTCAATCTTAGCCATTCATCTATAAAATATAATAAGTGGAAATATAACTTCTGTGTTTTTTTCCCTTTTTGTGTATGGCAAATATTTACATTTGAAATTAAGATTACTTTTCTGATACATCTTTTGGTAAAGATATTCCAAAAATTTGTATTTTTCAATTTGTTAAATCTTAGCGTATGGTAGGTTCTCTTCTGTATTACATATTATTTTCGTGTTCTTTTAGTTTTACGTGTAGTTGCTGCTGGTTGATTTCTTGTGGAAGTTTTCTGTGTCTTTGCCGGTTGAGATGGTGGAGGTGCAGGCGTTGCTTTAGTTGTTTTTGCACCTATAAATAATTAACTTCTAATTAGCACTATAACCAAATGTATGTAATTTAATATTTACATGTGTACTTAGATTAACTGAAAACTGTTCAAGTTTGACATAATTAATGTTTTAATACGGTTTTCAATTAAATTGTTTCAGTGCACTTTCTCTGCAGTTTTGTCACAGAAGTTGTGATTATTTGATAATCATAAGATTCAATCCAACATTTTACAACTTCTGCCATTCCAAACTTAATTATATTCTATATTATATTTTATATTGTTGCTATTTTCTTTTTAAGTAAGAAAATGTTACTTTACTCATTTTTATTAAATAGTGCACGCAAAAGTACATCCTATACTTAGCTACACTGTCTACTACTTTCCTAAAATATAATTTACTAAAATGAAGTTCGTTTAGATTGCCGAGTGCCAAATAATTTTTTAAAACACAACTTCGACAACTGAAAGCGCCAATCTATCCTTTTCTCTTCTATCTGCAGCAAAACGATAATAGAAAAATGTCCGAATAGTTTTTCCAAAAATAAATGGTAGCCACGATAAATAATTTTAAAATTATTGATTGGGAGGGTGGGTCTTCTTTTTACAAAAAGTGGAAAAATTTAAGGGCTTCCAATAGGCGTCATATATCATCACTAACCAGTTATTGTGTGAGTACTGTTCTGTGCGCTGAGGAGCCGCGCCTCACGCATCTTACGATACCATCGGATATTAATCGCATTAGAGCTCTTTTTCTCTGAACAAGCCTGCTGTTTTAATATCAATATACAAGACTTGTCTGGAAACTAAGTACCGTTTCGTTCTACCGCCACCACAGTGCTATTGTCGTAGTTCCGCCTATGCACACCTACTTCTCTGGTTCACAGTCTGTCCGCTGACGGCCATTACAGCCGGGTTGTGTTGTGTTTACATTTGTTAGTGATCATTCAAAATGTTTGAGACAATTTCGCGCCAACTGTGAAGTGCATTCTGTAAAACGGTTTTTGAGCACAAGGAATATTAAGCTAATCGAAATTCATCGTCAACTTGTAGAAGCTTATAGTGAAAATGTAATGACAGGTGGAATAGTAAGAAAGTGGATTAGACAATTCAATGATGGGCGAACCAATGTTCATGACGAAGCAACAGAGTGGGCGACCTTCTGTTGATGGTTTGGTTGAAAAGACGATGAGAAAATTCGTGAAGACAGACGGTTGACAATAAGAATGCTTGGCGATAAGTTTCCATGCACTTCAATAACTGGTATAGAAAAATTGGTTTGAAGCTATAACAGGTCTGAGCAATGGTCGCAACTACACAGAAAAATAACTTAAGAAGCAGCGAAGGAATTACATGGGTTGAGCATAAAACCGTTCGAAAGCACGCTGATGATGCCGGGTAGGCAGAAACATGTCCGTGTGTTAGCGTTTTATGTTGTCTTTACATGTTTTTCTCCTGAATTGATTTCACTAATACCATGAGAAAGCTGTATTTACAGCGTTTTGTTATCTTGATGTTATTCTCTAGGCATTCTTTTAGATGTGTTAAGAAATGCTGTTTCATGTAGAAATAAATTTTATTTTCAATAATTAATTTTTAATTAATATTTCCTGATTTAAATCTTTTGCTTGTCTTCGAAGATTTAATTGGTTCGTTTTTGAAAACATCCACTAATTTCTTTGTATTTACACACGTTTAGATTTGAACTTACGCTTACACCCTAAAAGCTTTACATTTGATTTGTGGTATTTTCTAAACGAACATACTATTACAGATGTGCTTAAAATATTGAATCGTTATCGAGAAACATCGAAATTATCTTCAAGCATCAACCTATGTAAAAAATAAATATTCATTCGATTACTACAATTCAATTACAAAATTACTGAACTTTTATTTTTGATATATACTGATAGAAGTAGCTGAAATAGAGAATAAGGAAGAATCTTTAATACTATTTTATCGTAAGCGTTTTCGTTTTGATTTCAAATTTTGTTTTTACTATATTTTCAACAACATGCTTTCGCTAAAAACGCATTTGGGAACGTTCTGTAACAATAAGTTTTTATTCCAAAGTGATTTCAATTAAAACCACAACTATCATTGTCAAATTTTAATATTTATGTATTTAATTCTACTTCAGCGTTATAATTTTGTGTACCCTCTGTTTTTTTCTTCAGGATTATTTGCATAATCTTCACCAATTCTTGTGTTTTCGTATGTTTTCGTTCTTTTGTTATTATTTTGCTCAGTAATAATGGATTTTATATTTAATGAATATGCCAATATGTACGTAGTGTACGGTTTTTAATGGAAATGCTAACATGGTACAATGAGAATACACTTACGTTTTGCAAACCGTAGACATCCTACTAGAAATGTATTGTGAAAGCTGGATTAACAGTTTTGCGAATCTGGCTCGGTTAACACATGAATACTAATGCTCCCCGACCAAGACAAAGGCGTGCAATATAACTATAAGAAGAAGTTTCATACGTAATACAAGAAGTTACTCTGTTGACATCCGAGAGTTAGCTTCAGTATTAAATATTTCCAGTAATAAGACCGTTCAATTGATTCTATAACAAAACCTTCTTCATCTATATCATGTTTCTAAGTTTAGCTGCTCTATAAAACTTATAACATATTTGCAACACACTCTTATATAGAATTTAGAAAGATAGCGATTTTTAAGACGTATTTACTCTTAATTTTCATCAAAATCCGCATGAATTTCTGGAATATAATCACTAAAGAAAGTTTTCCAATTTATCCACCAAATCATTTTGATGCAAATGTATTGGAATAAGCTATTAACGAAAAGCCGTTGAACAGACACGATAAAATGATCTACATGCATGGCGAGGCTTCTGCTGACTTCAGAATGTACGATTGTGGTTGGATGAACAAATTCCAAACAAATAGGTTGGTCGCGACAATCTTATTCTATTGTCCGCAAGATCTCCCGTTCTCAATCCTTTATACTTTTTTTGTTTGGGGTTCTATTACTCAAGACGCTATCGAAGTTAGAAACAGAATTAACGCGACAGTATTACAAATTTCACCAAGACTTGAAGGAGTAGTACCGACGATACGTCGTATATTGCAGTTATGCTTAGAAACAGTGTAATTTAACATTCTTCACTAAGTATTACCTTCACGATAAATAAGTTCAAGAGTAAATTATATGTCAACAACATCAAATTTGACTCTATAGAATTTTGTTTCATTTGCGGGAGTTAAAATGAATGTACGAGAATTCCAGGTAATATAACGATATTCTTCCAACGAAACCTGTTAAAATAGTAAGTAGCTTGACTAACTACATTAAGGTTCATGTTTCTATCAATCTATTAATAAAAATAGCGATTATTGAACTGAAAATGGTATGCGGATATGACACGATTTTATGAGGTTAGGTATACAAAAAGATATTTAAATCACAGTCAAAAGTGAATGTCAACTTTGCGTCGTTACTGAAAATTATGGCGCTGATATACTCCACGAAGTTGAAGACATATGTTACTTCAGATCAAAATGCGCAAAACTGACATAAAAAATTCAGGAATGGTCAACCGATCTTCTAGGTAGGACGCCCCGGAAAACCTACTGTTGCCATCTTTACAAATTGTGGAAGCAAATGATACAGTAGGTGCTTCATGAATTAACTATAGAATAGACACAGGCACAAGTGCAAACCCATAAAATCTTTATTTCTATTGACGAATTGTAACGTGTGAGGAAAAGTGGATGTACCCTCGTATTCCAAACAAATCAAGTTAGGTAACGTTAGATAAGGTGTTATCTACTTTTGATAGCAGAAGGTATGGCGTTAAACTTCGAACTATACAACGAGTAACTGCTTAGAATGCATGTAGTTTTAAGAGAAAGAAACCCCGCACTAATCAACAGAAATCGTGTGCTATTCCATCAAGATAATGTTAAGCTGTACAATGGCCGAAGAACTGCCTAGAAACTAGAAAAAATTGAAAGAAAGTCGCTACCACATCCCACTTATCATATTTAGCACCATCCGATTATCATCTTTTTAGATCAGTGGCACACTTTCTCACCGAGCGCATCATAAAATTTAAGGTTTTTAAATTCATTATATAAAGATTGTTGAGTACTTCGGTGTATGTATAAACCGATATGGACATTATAAACGATAGGAAAGTAGAAAATATAAGATGCTAAATAATTAAGATTGTCTGTTATAGTACATATATGACTCCCCGCGTGCATAATTACTCTACCCCGAATTTTCAATATTTTTTTTCTTTCTTTCTCACTTGTGTTTATCACATTAAGTGGTTACATATAGGCATCAGTATACCTCATAAAATCATTTTAGTAAAATTACGGAGGTTTAGTACACAACCGAAGTTGTTTGACCTGTTATAGGATTATCTATCTCGACCACTGTACGTTGCATACATTGTATGTTTCTTTCCATGCCTCAAGAAACCAGTGTCGGTGCTGATCTATGCAGCAACACTGATAGAAATTTGCTGAAGGCGGATGACCTTAAGATTTTTTTAGAAATAAATTCAATAAATGGCTGTAAAAATAAACTGCCCTTAAATATCAGCAAATGTAAGATTATTATAACGTACAAGGGGAAATCAGCATGGGACAGTACAATTATGGTATTAACGAAGTAACTATTAAGCGGATATCTTCAATAATCTTGAATGATTTTTTATAAATAACTTTTTTACGTACATATGTATAACAAAAATCGATACTGATTGCAAAGATGGACATGGATTCCTTGATGATATTTTACATATCTCCAAGACTACTTATATAGCAGAGGCACAAAAAATAATTAGACAGCCCGGAAATTATCCTTTAAATATCTGTATTTTAATAACCATCGGCACTAAAGGTCATCACATTTTGTATGCAAATCAGTTGTGAGGATCTGATTTTAGAACGACAGAAAAAATTAAATAAATTAACTTCTTTGTTCAAAATTGCATATTAAAATAGGTAATTTTGTAGAGCCATTTAAATTTATCAAAAATATTGAGAACACATAATACCTATATATAGATATCCAACTTAATAGGGAATATAGGACGAAAATAGCGAAGTAATATGCCAGTGGAGCTAAGAGGTGGCCTGTTCGGTAGGCAACTTATATTACTTGTAATTAGGGTATCACACATAGGCAGTAATCACATGTATTAAGCAATGTCTACTGCTGGAATTTGCACGAGCAATAGGTTGATAAGGCCAAAAATTGATATGCATGCTACATACATGAAAATTTCACTTACTAAATCTGAATTAACTTGATTTGCATAATGTGGTTCAGGATAATAGACTGTAAACATGTCTCAAACATTTCTTAAACAGTACTTGTTTATTCACAGGTATAGCAGTAAACTCCACTCACACAAATTAATTAATTATGCGGAACGCAGCGTTTCGAGAGCACGTGGGCTCCCATTGTCAACCGTGTTACCGACTACTTGTACTTGTCTATGATTTAACATTTTAATAAAATGTATTTAATTTGAGATTGATGTACGATTAAATATTCAGAATAAATTATTAAAGAAATATTTGACATAAAAAGTGCCTCCGTTTCTCCTTACCGACTTTATTTTAAAAATAATGCTATAGGCATTGGTGTATAACTGCCTGCTTACTGTCACATTGGTAATTTTCTTTGCAAAGTTATATACTACTAAAAAAAAAAAACCCGTCACAAAAATATTTACACGAATATCTCACAGTCATTTTGTTGAAAACTTAATGCAATGCTGCTGAACAGTAAATGTACTTCGGGAAATGTCATGTCAAATCAAAAAGTATTATTAACATAAAGTCAATGTAATGTTAATAAACAGACATTTCATTAAAAAAAAAAAAAAAACTAAAGTAGGATGCATTGAAGTCAATGAAATTTGAACGATCATATCAATTTCAGTGATGACATCTGAAATGTTAATGAACTTCATTAAGAAAAATGCAGCTTACTAAACATCCCATGTACTCGAACATAAAGTTAGAGAGGAATGCCATTTGATCTGGAATACGATTAATTGGTGAAAACTTCGTGTTCCAGGACTTTAATGATCCAAAATACACTGAAGAGATATGACGCGAGTATTTGGAACAACTGGAGCATAGAGAGAAAAGTGTTATGAAGTGGTCGTCTTTCGAGACTTCGACTGACATGCTCGAAAATCTGCTCCAAATTCGACAACTGTACTTTGGACGCAACACCGCACGCACGCTAACACTGACAAAGCTGCTAGAGATAATGCCAAAATTGTGTGCAGCAGTAATAAAAGCGAAAGGTAGACACATTGACGAATCGCAAATTTAATTTATGATTATCTTTGTTAGTAAATTGATAAGCACATTGTTTTTATAACTATTATTCTTTGTATAAGTACAGAATAAAGACACATCTAAAACAATGCTTAGAAAATAACACCAAGATAAGAAAACGCTGTAAATACAGCTGTCTCATGGTATTAGTGAAATCAATTCACGAGAAAGACATGTGAAGACATAAAATGCTAACACACGGACACGTTTCTTAGGGTGGGAAACTGTACCCGATTCCTTTCGTTGTGTCTGAATTTGCGGACAATTGTTTCTTTCTTTTGGCACTAGTTAGCGCCAGGAATATTCACTTGAATTACATGGGTTGAGCATAAAACCGTTCAAAACCACGCTGATGACGCCGGATAGGCAGAAACATGTCCGTGTGTTAGCGTTTTATGTTGTCTTCACATGTCTTTCTCGTAAATTTATTTCATTAATACCATGAGAAAGCTGTATTTACAGCGTTTTCTTATCTTGGTAGAATACAATAGAGAATAAAGGTTTATTTTATAATTATTTTTTGATTAGTTTTTATAGTATTTTAAGGGTCGGTAAACACTTATGGCCGGTAGTGTAATATGTACAATGTGTTAAATTTGATGCAAATAAAAATAACCTACGAAATTTGAAAACTAGTTGAATTAAATCATGCACTTAATTTGCAAAAGTAAAAAATCTGTTGCTCACTTGATTTCGAAGGTGCTGCTTGGGTTTTTGTAGTAGTAGCAGATACTGCCGTCTTTCTAGCAACTTTTGCCAAAACCTTTGCCTTTTTCTGATCAACAACCGGACTCGTTTTGGAGTTAGCCGAAGCATCCTGCCTTCGCTTCGCTCTTTCTGAACGAGATGGAGTTGTTACGGCAGGTGGAGCCGCCTTCTTAGCCTCAGTCGGACCCTTTCTCGTAACCATTTTTTTAACAGGTTTTACTTTTGGCTTTGTAACGACCTTCTTCACTTTAGGTTGATCCGGCGACTTTTTGGTGGTGACAGGCCTACTTTGTGCTTTCAAGGCTGTAGTAGCTTTACGTTTTTTACCTCTTCTTTTTTGTAATTGACTTTCTTCTTTATATAATGACAGGTCCACTGAAACAAAGGAGTTGATTATGATACGTTCTTTTAATTTAACGCAGTTCTCTTACATCCGTCGGGATGCTCCTCCGTTAGCGATGGTGGTGTTGCATCGCCTTTTTCTACAGCAAGAGCTCTTTTTAGGATACTATCAGTTCGTTCTTTCTCACTAGGAGGTAGTTTAAATTTACCCTTATCTACACGAACGAGGTTCAAATTCGTCAAAATGCAATCAAAATCTGAAGAAAGAAATATAGTTAACATTGGCACATAGGCAGCAGCATAATACAGAAAGAATTTTAAATTTTCAACTCAACATAATTCGGGATGCACGGGAGTTGTCAAAAAGCGTGTTTCATTTACCTGTGTAATCATAAAAATCTGGCGTATACGTTTCGCCCGTTTTGTCCGTCTTGTCTTGAGACAACCATCGAATTTTGATTTTTGGTGAGCTCTTGTATATATTTTGTACAGCTTGGCATATGTAAAAACTACCTTCTGAGTTTCTAACTGCCAGGAATTCATTTCTGTAAGTATAAAGATATTTTGTTAAGAATAGTAACGCTTCTTTTAATTTACAAAAGAAAATGAGAATGCCTTAATTTTCTTGTAAATAAAAGGCGTTTTATACGACGCAAAAGTAATTGTACAAGGCGTATGCACTATCCTTTACATGGAACGTATATTCCAATATATAATTATACGCAGGTACATGTTTCTTTTATGTTTCTGAATTCTCTACTTGCTATAGGATTATATGGATTCCGTATATGAATATATATATATATATACATATATATATACATATATATAATATATATATACATACATATATATATATATATATACATATATAATATATATATATACATACATATATATATATATATATACATATATATAATATATATATACATACATATATAATATATATATTCTGACATCATAAGCATTTAAATCTGTTTGCATTCCATTAAAATTCATATAATTTGCCAATAAATAGCTACTATGCAAAACATGTATCATTTATTCTTTAATTACGTTCAACGTAAATTTTCTTCAAAAGCAAAGAAAAATTATCATTCTTTTTCTGTACAATAATTTAAAAAATGTTTAGCATATTGTCCTTTAATAGTTGTTAGTACGACAAAATATTAGACGTTACTGGACGTTGCTACGCTCGATTTTGGCTTTATTTTATTTGCATTATAGGTTAGTGTAGTATGTCAAACATTATGAGCAAATTTGCAACGCCGAACAAGCAGATGAACAGGAATTTCGTCAAGAATTTTAAATGACATGTAAAGGAAAATCTTTACTATAGTAGGTCTCGAACACTGTATTATTCTCGGTTTACTGTATTTATTGGTGCTGTTTTTTTACTGTAATTAGTTATTATTTATTATTTTGTTTACATTGTAATAGTTGTTTCTTTCTGGCTTAAGCATTTATTTCCTTCGTTACTTATTAAATTCTTGTTCACTTTACGTGTAAATGTACAATCATGCAATTTACATTCCGTCGATTATTTGTGGAGACACCCGGAATGCTTACTTTACGAGGGAAGTGAAATTAATGACGTAGATGAATTATAATAATGCATTGAAGGTCTGTGGTTGTCAATAGATACAAGGAGAGCGAGTAAGCGTTTCAAGGAGACCGACACTGCATTATTGTATTCGCACCTTAGTTATAACTAAGGTTCGCAAAACCTAATGCCAGACCACGAGCGCACAGAGAGGTGGATGATACTCCGGTGATACCATTTTTTACGCGCATACCTGAGAGGAGAAACTTACCAATCGTGTAAAGAATATCAGTCAGTAGATTTTTGTTCGTTCGACGTTACTGTATTTTAGTAATAATATATTAGTAATTATTAATAATATAATATTATTTCAAAATATTAAAATTTCAAAAGCAATATATATTGCATGAGGGATTTGGCGTGCAGTAGGAACAGATACTGATCAATAACAACACAAAAATATGTCAGCAGCGTAAACCATAAATAGAAAAGCGGGATCAAATACCCTATCCCGCATTTTTAATGGATTAATATTTATGATGACTGTTTGTAATATTCCATTTACTAAAGTTATATAAATATAACCCCAACAGGAAACTGGCAAACAAATTAACATTGAGCAAGTATTTACCACGTGTGCGGGAAAAAAAGTAGAATATAATTCGGCATGAAGTGCACAGTAAAAAATTATGGCTGGTCGTAGATGAAATAACGAATTCTAAGAAAAACTCAGTATTCGAATACTACAAAGAGAAGTACAGATTTGGCTAGCTTAAGATAGATGTATAATAACGCTGCAAATATATTTAGGTATCACAAAGACCATAACAATTATGCAAACATTACGTCATTACATGTCAAACAGTTCCTTTCGTTGTATAAAAATACTTATTGGTCACTGCGAACAAGGATTAGGAAACGACAGTGAAAAATACACCCTGATACGACTGTTTAGTCGAAGACATTCAAAATTTTAATATTTCATAGGCAAATGTTTCTCGATATGCATTATGTTAATTATAAGTTACAACTTATAAATTATTGCTTAAACAAATTCACGTATTTCTTAATCCGATGTTTTACTTCCTTTTATAGCTTGACATAATACTTAATTAAGGAATGTGAAACTATGTACTTTTCATGATTACTGCAATTGCAACTAACCAATGAAAACAGTGAAGGTACTGAAATCAGGGAGTGATTATTAAAATACAATAGCTGTAGCAATAACGGATCTAAAATCTGTTGTAGGTGAATTCCAATCCACTCATAAAATCGTATATTTTCGGTCCAATGTATACTCAATTTAAGGTATTGTGGATGAATTGGAACAAACCTTTTAGCAAATAGTATACTTGTATACTTCACTCACTTGTAAAATATAATTAATTTTTCATCATTATTCTTGCTTCTTGGTGTACTTGAACTGGTCATTTTCGATATGATTTCCAACTCTGGTAGGGGACTCTGATAAGGCTGAGTTTTAATGCGCGTTCTTTTGACGGATCCTGATTTTTGACCTATTTTATCAGCTTTTGACGATTTTGGTGAATCACTAAACTGATCTACTCTAGGTGTTTTTGTTTTTCTAGATGGCGTTCTAGGCGTCGTTGCAAGCTTCATTGTGGATTTAGGAGTTACCTACAATAATCATAAATCGTTTTTCACTAGATTTAAACTAAAAAAAGTATTTTTATCAATTTAAAACTTATTTATATCTATACACTTTCTATATGATTCATAAGGTCAAATCCAAATTTACCTGCTCTTTAGATTTTTGTGGTGCTGAGTCAGATCCAGCAGTACTTGCATCAATTTTTGATTCCTCCACATTTGAATGGTTCTCTCTTTCTGTACTTTCAACAGTGTTACTACTGTCAATCGTAGATATATCATTATCCTCGCTCTTATTTTCAACAGAACTTGTGGACGAAGCTGTATTCATTAAATTTTCTGGGACCACAGAATCTGTAGGAGTAGCAGGGTCACTCATGCAGGTATCTGGTGTGTCAACACTGTGTTGCTCAGGTTGTTTAGCTTCATTTGAAGAGTCCTCTGATAAGCTCGCTACAGGTGTTGGTGGCTTTTCAGGTGATAATTTTGGTTTCTCGGGTGATTGGGGTGTTACTCGATCTTTCGGTGGTGATATATGATTCTGTTCTGCTTTGTTTGATTTGAGGTCTTGTGTACCATTAGATTGAGGTTTATCCTGTGATTCTGGTGTTGCTGCTTGTTGGGGAGGAGCTGCAGACATATTCTGTGGAACCACATTAGGCGGATGTCCGAGATTTGGTTGATAGTTTGGAGGATAAGAGGGATTTTTAGGCGGGCTTGTACTATATGACATTGATTGAGTATGTGCTTGATTTAGGGTCGGTACAGGGAGACTACTACTGATAGGTAGTGAATGAGAACTTGTTGGAACATTGCCTGATGAAACACCATAATGTTGACCAGCGTTGGGGACGTTTAGTGAATAATGATTTTGTGTTCCTAGAACGCTTGAATGGTGAACGTTTAATGGATTATGCAGTGGATTCGGTGTATTATGCGGCACATTTACTAGATTCTGAGGCATGTGAGATGGTGGTTGACCAAAGCCTGTCGCTGGACCTTGGGGATGCATTGGTTTATTTAGTTGTGTAGGTACAGTTGGATTTTGTGGTCCACCTGCAGAAAGTACGGGCTTCAAAGCTGAACTCATACTTAGGTATACCACTCAAAGGCCAAAACCTACAATAAAATTATACAGTATTAAGTGGCTATAAAAATAATATGCTAAACAAGTAGGACTTTGAATAGAAATACACCTTTGTTATTCAATACGGTTAGTTCCGTGGCACAATTAGCTAATATCTTATAATTTTTACGAACAAACTAATTGCAAACTAAATTAAACATCTTGCTAGGAACTACTTATTAGGTGTTTTAAAGAAATATGTCCACTTAACAAAGCAACTGGTACAGATATAACTTTATACATACTTCAAGAAATTACTATTTAATTTTGCTATGAATATCTTCATTGATAAGTTTAAAATTATTGGTAAAAAGACTTATTCCGCAATATGCACGGTGTTTAAAAATTAAACGAGCAAATTGGAAAAAAAATTAAGATACATACATGTTTACCAGTCAGTATAAATACAACAGTCGGCATTATATTGGATTATCTATACTATAAATAAACAATTAATAGAAAGTAATCGGTCTAGAATAAGTATTTTAAGCGTACATCAAGTTGGATTATTCTCTTGGACCGCCAAAAATCTCAGAAAGCGTGTATTGTTTACCGTGTAGAAACCAGCTTGGGGAAGCGGGTTGGGTGATACAATTGGCATTGCTTAAACTAGATATCGGGAAAAAAGATGCGCACTCTTATAAACTGCGATAGGTTTGTATAAACAGCCAGAACTTACTTTTACACATTATTTTTAGAGATTTTCCACACTTTGGAACTAAAATTTTCTTGTACACTTATGGCGTCTGTATACGATACGCTCTCGACAACGTTGTCACTTCATTTCACCTATATCTTTTTTCTCACTCGCACAAATAGGCGCTTACGGAGTGACTACTTTTCTTTTTCCCCTTGAACGAAAATGTAGCAACATTGCCGTTAGTACTTACCAAATTGTTACGCGCGTTTCACACTATCGAAATAAAAGTTCATAATGAAATTCTAATAAAATGCAATTTTGAATGCACTTATAAATTTCATAATATTCTAAAGCACAACGAATAGCAGATACTTCAATCTACTCAGCGGTAGAGGAGAACTACGTATCGTGAATAAGCTAATAATTAGGCAATAGAAAAGATTAAAAAGTATTGCCTTGATGTAAAGATACTTTAATTACAACACTAATAATTCTGCATTTGTTTATTACTACCAAAAACTTCAAATACCTGCAAACATATCTTTGCTATTAGATAATGGATGTAGTAGCAACAATACAAAAATCATTTACATAAAAAAATTTATTGGTTAGGTCTATTTTTATCAAACTTACTCAACTTAATTTGAAATATAATAGAAACAAAAGGTAATAATAACCATAGATTTAAATTTTGTTTTAGATAGATGCTATTGTCCAGCCAATGTTTGTAATTACTTATTGGCTGAATTCTTATGTAGCGTTAGGGGGTCCATTTATATTATTGATACGTGTATAAACATTTTAACTATCGCCATAGGTAATTGATTGAACTTTTTTTTATAAAATAATTTTTATTGTTTATAGACAAGGAAATTTGCAGAAGAATATTTCAAATATATTTTTATAATGTATTTATTTATGCATGTGGGTACATTCAGTTTAATTTGGAGTCTTTAGAAGGTTACATTAGTGCAACATTCTGCACGCTTTAAAAGTGGTTTCATGCACCTAAGTAGAAATAAGACAAAGTTAAGGAACAAAACAAATAGAAGCAATGTGATGACACTCTATCTACATAGCGTAACCAAAAAACAGCTTAGTAAATAATTGTATTCTTTTTAATAAAAATTCCCAATAAAATTTCTTCGTATAAACAAGGTCAACTATGCATTGAAAGAATATTAAAAATTGAAATATTTTTTGTTGTTTGATATTCTATTAGAATAACTTTCCAAATAATAGATAAGTACTATGTCAGCAAAAAATATAGTAATATTTCTTAATAATTCTTTATTCTAATAACAATCGCTTTAAACGAAATAGTATAAATACATCATGCTAGAGGAACCTTGCAATTATATTTGATTGGTATTAGCTTTTTAGGAAACATCGCACAACCAAGACTAGGCAAATTATTTTACATACTATTTGTATAAAATACTATTATACGGTACCTTTCTCAAAATATCAACATTGTACATATGAAATAGGATACATCTATAAAATTGTGCTAATTAGATTTCATATTGAATAAAATTATTTATATTATAAAAAAATTGCTTAATTCATAGAATTGGCTGAACGCATCCATTTGAAGTTGCGTAGCATATAGCTAGCATATATCACAGGTAATCGCTTGTTGGCGGAGGGAGTTATTCCAATTTGACGTTTCTATGTAGCGTTTAATGCTGGTTTAATGTTTTGAACTGTCATTTTTCGTATTTGTTGCGGCATTCGATATATCGCGTTAAAATGTAGGAAACACCGTAGTTAGTGAGATCGCTTCGACTGATTTAGTGCACCGAATGAATAGAAATTACCTTAATCCGGAATCATGAAAATGACTTTAAACACACAAGCTAATGCAAGTGACCGTCATAGTAGTTCAACATCGGATACAAAGTAATATTTATTGTTTGTGTGTTGTGATTCATAATTGTGGTATCTTTTTATTGGTTTATAGATCTGTCAGCCCTAACACCAGTCCTCGAAGTAGTCCTAGACCATCTCCAAGACCTCAAACCAAACGAGAGCATAATAAAAGTGATACCTGCATAAATGTTACCAAAGAAATAGTCTCTGGTACTGCTAAGTTTGATGCATCACCAGCAGCAGTAAGTAAGCTTTGTTTTCTATTGTATTCGTTTTCTATATGATTCAGACACCTAATTTTTCTAATACCTACATTTCTTTTTACTATCTTAAAATATAATTGCTTGTACACCGGTATTTGATATATTAACCCTCCAAAACAGATGTAAATTGTATGTTCGTCGACCTATATATATATATACATATATTATATACACATTTAAAGTAGGCTTTATAACAATTATTTTGAACAAATCTATCATGAATAGTTTTTTTGTTGTAGCACTCATTTGTTACCGTAGTATAAATATGTATTATAAGTATAAGCTAAAACACCTATTAAAACTTAGTTTATGGCTATCATTTGGGCTTACATTATCAGTATGATTAATAATCCCTAAGTGATTTAGTTAATATATTTTGATTTGTCAATTATGGAGTATTTTATTTGTTATATGTTTATTTATAACTTCAATACGTAAACTACCTTTATCATATTTTTAAAATCTTTTTTAACTACACCATTACAGTTATTGTAATAAAAATATATTCTCGTTGTTTTAAAACAGCCTGTATGTAACACTGTAATATCCCACTTTTCCCTTTAATTTTGTATATTTTTACATAAAAGAAATCACTGATATATACAATGTTTATGGTGTATCTAATAAAATAATGATTAGCGAACATAACTTATTTTCTTGGATTATAAATTGCATATGAAGTGCGTTTTGCTTTTTTTTGACCTCTTAAAAATAGAAAAGCGAACAAGTACTGAATGACAATTATAAATCAATAATCTTTTTCTTACTTTAAAGTTTTGCTGGTTCTTTTTAATATTGGCTTTGTATTATTCCTTTCGCCTCCACTCTGTACATGTTAGTTCGTAGCTAATTTTTGGTGACATTTTTCTTCTTATAAAGAGATTTATGTATTCACAATTTGAGCACTGCTTGTATCTAGATGCAAAACAATCGAGTTCAGTGGGGTGTTTTTTTCAGATTCGGTTACCTATAAAATAGATACTATAGATATTATTCACATACACTTAATTGTAAAAGCAAAGTTTCAGAGGCGTGATAGTCCAGAAAACTGGTAGCCAAAACAAATTAAACTGTAGATTTAATTTATGAAAATGAAAACAAATTACTGTCTAAAGATATATAAAAAACTTCTAAACATTCTACAGGATGATACAGAATACAGCTTTATTTTAAACTTAGAACGGTACGCAGAAAGTAATGAGTAGAGACCGTATTATATGGAGAGTGCATATATTTGATTTTATTTGTTTATTATATTTTACGTCTATTTGTAGATGTCTTACACTGATTAAAGTTAATTAACGCTAATTAACTTTAACCAGTATAGCACCTTGCATATAATCCGGTCTCTAGTAATGAGTAATAACAAAAACTCAAGAAATGTGATAAAATAGTAAGTGTGGATATATAGGTTGTTATACAAGGTGTATATAACTAGTCACAAAAATTACACGCAGCCATACTCTTCATTCAATTATGAATCGAAAATGTTGCATCATGCTTCGTATGCATATTTGGCAACAACATGCTGGGATACTACGATAATAATAGCTATACTAGAGGCATGATAAGTCCCAATGCACGTCATCAATAATCGTCACGTCAGGTTTTACGCCATTACAGGTTACACATACCTAAACTCGCTATCAAACCTAACCTAACATACTAATGTAACCCAGTTCTCGAACCGTCAACAAACCGGACCAAAGACAACCGACAACATTGTATTTCATCAAATATAGCCAATAACAGCAACGTAAAAGTACTGCAATATGGAAAATATAATAACTAAGTAAATAACTATTTTTTTTACATTTTTAACTTTAATAAAACGAGCGTTTGTATTTAAAAAAAATTAAGTATTACGCTATAATTATTTACTAATATAAAATACTTTTAATTTATTTGTGCGGCCGCATTGCATATTTATGACGTCTCAGGTGTCGCGCGTTCGAAACTAATGTCCATCAAGTATGTGGTAGTACTTTATCGAGCAGGTTTGATATGTTCCCGAGTCACCATTCGCCGTTGGGAAAATAATTAACAACGCCACTCTTTACGGCGATGCGGTGTAGTAACAAGGCTATGGAACACTTTACACACTTTCCTATGCCTTAACGGCGTTGGCCCTCTAACCACAAAATAAAATTACAGTGTATTTTATAACAGGATTGATTCATTTTTGTTAAAGATAGAGGTGAAATCTTCAAATTTAATATACTAAAAAGTGGTAAAACAAAAAATACTTTTAATCAGTTGTTGTGTGCGTTATTTTGAATATTTTATACCGTAGTAATCGGTTTTATCTAGTTTTATCTAGTTTTATCTTTAATGCAGACCAATGTAAATCTATATGTTGTTGATCTCATTTTTTTATATTTAAAACTTGAGGAATTGCTTAACTACTCTAAGTTAATATATATATAGATATAAACAATACTGACTCACGTATCACATTCCTTTTGAAACAGTTGTGGGAAAGCAGATATAATCAAGTTTTTTGAAATTAGTGCGCAATTGTAACATTTTGGTAAAGCACTAAGCGTAAAAATGCCAAAACGCAGGCAGTTTATTCGATTACAATTCGCGACGAATGATACACCGACAGAGAAATTGCTCTACGGTTAGGGATTTCACCATAAGGTGTGCATCACACATTATCCCGGAGAAGAGGGAAAGCAGAAAATCTTGATAGAAGACGGAGTTGGCGGTGACTTTAAGAGCCGATTATTGGCAGCAGGTTTAAGGGGATGCATCGGCCGTAAAAACCGTTATTAAAACGCGTGCATAAAAAGAAACGATTAATGTACAAGAGGGCATGCAAAATGGTCACTGGATAATTGGAACGTAGTCTTATGCACTAACGAGTTCAAATTTCAGTTATTTGGTACGCAACGGAGAGCTTTTGTTCGTCGACGACCAGGGAAAAGAGCTAGTGAGGCCTGCTTAATGCCGTCCGTCAAACTACGGGTGATTTAGTGAAAATTAGCGGTGCAATGCGGAATGAAGAGTATTTTGCAAAATCATGCTATTCTGTGTGGAAGCGATGTTCTTGGTGAGCCATTTGTGTCCCAGTAAGACAATAACCCCAAACATACGGCTCCAATATGTAGAAACCTTGTAAGAGGGGAAAGCAGCAAGAAATGAAATAAAAGTAATGATTTGGCCTCCTCAAAGTCCGGATTTATCCCTTCTAGAGCTCTGATGGAATGAGCTTGATCGAAGGACTAGACAGCGACAATCTCAGAACACCCAATACCTATGGGAATATTTATAGAACGCACGGCAACAAATTGCCGCGGACTGTCTCGAAGAGTTGCTTCGAAGAATGCCTAAAATTTGTGCAGCGGTTATCAAAGTCAATCGATATGATCTCCCATCGATGAAAATAAACTTACTAGCTAAATAATGCGTAAATGTTATTATGTTTGAATTAATTTACTTTTATTTGACGACAGTCACTTATATTGTATAAATTCATTAATAATCATAATAATTAATAATTTCACCGTGTCTGTAACTTTTTGTAAAATCCGTTGCTGCTTCCAAACTTTTATGAAGCGATAGATTGCACCAACATTTCTTCTAAACTGCGTTATTTTTTTTGTATAAAGGAATTGTCATCGATATTCCTCCTTTCATGTATGTTCGTTGAATTACGTAAAACTTTGTGTAACACTTGTAATACTCAAATGCCATATCTTTCTGGAACTTATCTAAAACCAGTCACGTAAGGAAAATGTAATAGTCAAACTAACATATGAAGTGAAATGAAACGATCAAACCAGATGAATTAGAATAAATAAGTATTAGATGACAAAATATGGGAGCTAATCCGCATTCCCAGCTACGACACAACAAGCAAATCACACCGCCATTATTTTTAATAATGCACGTAAATGATGTTTGTGGTACACAACAAATAAAATTAGTCTTGGGTGCTGTACACAATATAAAAAGAAAAGTTTGAAAGAAAGAAACTGTAAACAAGTTTATTGCACAGACGTAATGCGTTTCTTATAAAATTTATATACTAAATAGGAAGTGAGGTACACTAAAACCTAAGAAACTGTAGTTACTTCATACTTGGTTATGACGTATGCTTAAGTAGCTACGACTTATGTTATATACTTCTGTCTCGCTTGTGTGTATATATGGTTCTGATTTTTATATATAGCGCTTGTCTTCACTTCATCGATGAAATAGTGATCTAACTACAAACTTTCGTGATTTCATCTGTATGTATATGCAAACCATGTACAATGTATACAAATCGCATATATATATGTAAAAAATAAGTTTTTTGAAAACATGTTTAAGGCATACGAACGTGGTGCAGTATTAAAAAAAAATTTCTCAAGTCCCGCAATAAAATGCTTAACGTGAGGCGGAGAAAATTCGTTTGGGGTCCAGTACGTTAGCCGATGCTTTCGCAACTTTAATTATTTTTAAATGTAATTGCAAAAGTATTGACATTTTCATAATTCCGTAAAATATTGTTCAACATTGTCTAACCAAGTTTTCGCAAGAAGTCCATCAGCGGTTTCCAACCTATTTCTACTAATTAGTAATAAATTAAAATTAATAATAATAAATAAAAAACAATAACATTGTGTTGTAATTAAAATATATTCTCTATATTGAATAATAGTTTATACCGAAAAACCTAAACAGGATCTTACAAACATTTATAAAACTAATTTAATAGTTTAATCTATAGTTCGTTCGCACCTTAAAATTCAATATAGCTTTTATGGGAAATGTGAGCGCTTTTTCCACATTGTGTCAAATTAAATTCTTAGGATGTTTGAACTATACAGTTGGCTATATGAAGAAGTGACAAATGGAACATAACCAATATTTCTCATATATGTTTATTATAGTATTACGTAACATGACAGCATTTAATATAAATATTCCAAGTTATTTCTACATTTTTCAATTATACGAAACGGCTTTTATTAAAATATAATTAGCGAACGTAACATCTCTTTTGTTTTCAGAATTGATTTTACAATTGTCCATAATAAGATTAGTAAACTGATTTATTAAGAATAATGCTGCAATGGTACAATGTAAATAGTGGTCTTCCACATACATTAACAAAAATTAGGAATGTTAGACATAAAGCTATTGATAGTAAGGATAGGCATAAGGTTTTTCGAGTTAAAGCAGAACAGCTGACATTAATAAGTAAAACTTAAACACCAATTTATCTGTTAGTAATGTAGCTATCAAAAAATTCTAGTACAAAAGGTGTGAATGGACTACACAAAGAGAAATTAATACAAAAAAAAAAAAACAGAACATTTTTCCTAGTGAAGCTGAAAATAAAACGGAATTATCTTTAATAATAATGAATACCAACTAATTTTTAGTCAAGCTTAGATTAAATTTGAAAAAGAGCTCAATGGCGTGTTTGGCGGAACAAAGACATCTTAAATTTGGTCCGATGTCTGCAAATTTGGGTCTTATTCCAAGTTCTGCATTTAAGCTGTTTTTAAACTTATTATATTGTAATGGTATTTTTTTTGTTCTTAAGAACACATCCAATTTGTTATTTTATTATTCACTTACCTTTGTCATTTTTGCTTATTTGCTCATTAGTAGTTTTCTTTAATCTTATAGTATTGGGAGGAAGAATGAATTGTTGGACTTTGGTGGTTGTAAGCATTTTAACTTGATGCTAAATGGATAGTTTTTTCATACGTTCTACATTTAATTCACTTCCCAAAATTCTTTTTCTTTAAGAAAAAGAGTCCGTTTATCAACAAGAAAAGCGGAGCAAGAAACTATTTTGCCCAAAGGAAATCCTATAATTAATGTAAAATATTTTATAAAAATATTCGTCGCACACGCCACATACGGCAATTAGCGAATACGAGGGTCACGCTATATATTTTGCGATACAAGAAAACTACAAGTCTTTTTACGAAAATTATTTTATTTATGTTCAAAATAATCACCTCCTGCGTGAATGCACTTTTGTAACCGAAGCTTCCACAATGTAAAAGCTTAAAGCCAGTCATCTTTTGGAATGCTCATCCTCCGTCGTGAAACCTTGACCAGGTAGTCAGTAAGTTTATGTTAAAGAACAACCAGAGATCATACATGGCCAAATGAGGCGAATAGTGTGAATGTTCAATGACTTTTACATTAGTTTCACGTAAAAATTCAACTGTCTGCTGTGCACTGTGTGACGATGCATTGTCCTGATGCATCGATTAACCCGTGAATGTTAACTGTCTTAAGAACTGCAAGTAAACATTTTGTGGTGTACTGTTACTGTACGTTGATTTTCCAGCCGAATTGCTTTTACTAATCCTGTATTACGAAAGAAAACTGAATATATAACTTTCTTGACAGAGCTTTTGTTTTTTGGCCATTATTGGTGTTGGTGCGTCTTCGTGAGTCCACACACGGCGCTTCTGGCGGGTAGGAATATCGTAAAATGGGATGGATGTAAAGTTTCATCACCTGTTACTACTTTAGATACAATTAGTAATTTCGAATAGTACTTGCTTGTAACACGGTTTTGAAGATTAATAAAACTCAGTAGTATAAAATTATCATACATATGTAGTAGTATCAATCGTTGTGTGGGTCTTTGCGCGATGATTCGCTTTATTCGCATTAGTAGTTTTAATACAAATGATATAAAGTTTAGGCAAGGGCTCGTACGTCTCGGATGATTTTTTATATGAACCGAACTCGACTCATTTTTTACATATCCACATGGTTTTGGTTCTACCTTGAGTACGGCAGTTAACACTGCCGAAACGTCGGAATACGAAAACTCTAGAAACGATGGAAATAACCTAACTAACTCTAATTAGGGGTTCGTTAATTCGAAGAACGTTTATTAATCACTTAGCTGGATCTCTTTTACCTAGAGACAACTCTATGGGGAAACTAGGTGTCATCTTTGATTCAAAACTCACCTTTGCTGAGCGCATATCTAGTAGTTATTCATCGGAGTTGAGTATGTTGGGTTTCGTTATACATGACCTTCTTCTTCTATAACAGCCATTCTTTGTCTTTATTTTGCTTTTGTTCCGGTCTCGTCTGGAATATGCATCCTTGGTCTGGTTATCTTTATGCACTTATCAGGTACATGTTCTTTAACAGGTTAAGAGAAGATATTTAAAGTTTTTACACTAATACTTACCTGATACATAGATTTAGTCAAAATACTCTACTAGAAACATTAACATTGATTCCTTACGTAGAAAACAAACTGAGTGAAAATTCCTATTTAATTTACTCAATAATGGACTGGATGTCCCTGAATTGTTGAGTCAAATCAATTTCGTTGTTCTACGCTTAGGACAAACAAATATATTTTACTGTCTCGCACTCAGAAATATCATTGCCATATTGAAGTGCTCCAAGCTTTCGAATTTAAATCTTTATCAGAGAGAAGCGATTATGAAAATCGTAAATCATGTCAATTAACTGGCAAACATTATTGAAAAAACTCATAAACAGTTTACATTTGTTAACTATAATTCTGCAATTATTAAATTCATCTTTTTTTCAACGAAACACAGATAAAAATTTCCGTGTGTAAAGCTTTAAAAGTGATTGGTAAAACATTAGCATATTAAAACCAACACTAAATTTTGTCAAAGATGTATGATGTTAGAATGAATTGGGTTAAAAGTATTTGGCATTATATTTGGAACCTAGGGGAGTCCAAAATTATATTTTTGGGAGTATAAAATATGCTCCCGAAAGTTTTATTCGAAAAGAAGGAATACATCAATGCCTCCGCGTGTACCATTTCTAGCGGAGGAAAAAAACTGATAAAGTAAGCGAAACAAGCAAACATAGAAGGCACGTTTGTTTGTAATCATGCATTAAACAACAAAAAAATGTGTTTATGACCTCGAAAATGAATGGTTGTTTGATAACAGTGAAACATAACAATTTAGTTGAACAGGTAATTATATTGCGACTGTTTTTACTTAAAGTAGAGATTTTCAGGCTTTGACGCATGGCATGCTCTCGAAATAATAATCTAAATTATTAAGTTGAAATAACTAAAAGCTATTGAAAAATAGGAATTAAATTCTGCATCATAATATGAAATAAAAAATAGGTGATTATATTTAAGAAATTCACTTCAGATGTTTTGAATTTGCGCTGAATTGAAGATTTACTTAAACCATCCTCTACATAATTGATACATCGCTGCAATTCTTAAGCGCTCTTCTAAAAACACTGCAAATACTGATACTTACATTTCTAAATTGACTACTACAGATGATTACAAAAGTTGTGCTAGTGAAAACAGTTTTACTCCGTATAAGTATTACCTTTTTTAACAATAAAAATTGTGAAGCAGAAAATGCGGACTCGTTCTATAAGTAAATTTTATAATTTGAATTATATATTACATATTATTATGTATTTTTAATCATACGGTTTTCAAAAAATTAGTTAATGTCGTTTTTAACGAAAAACTACAAAGTTCTAGACTGCGATACAGTGGTGTCCGAAAATATGTCTCCCTCTGGCCTCTAGTAACTTTTGAACGACTAACTAACATGTAAACCATTTTAATTCCATTTCGGTATCGCCAGAAGTGATGCCAATTTTCTGATTTGACATAAAATACCTTTATATTTTTACACCGAAATTCAAATTTAAGTTCAATAAAGTAAAGAACCAATAACACTCAATAAAACGGAAACAAATAACGGAATTAGAACGAGAAACAAAAATATTAAGAAACGGTAAATAGCAGGAATAATCTACGATACTAGAATTCATACTAGAAGTTATGGACGAATTGACACTATTCACAGTAATTCTGATTAGGTTGCTTAGTAATAAGCCTTTTACGTGAACCTCGCAGGTATCAATTGAGTGCTTTTCTACTAGCAAACTTGGCATAAAAACAAGATCATGTTGTTGCATATCTTTGAAGTTAAGCCCTAACATTTACAGGGGAAGTGATATCTAGCGTCGTTCGTGGCACTCTGTGATAAGCAAGAGGGCCGCTCATACTGCTGACTTGTTATATCGTACCATGTTTGTTTGGCTTATGGTATATTAAGCTATGCTTGTGGAAGCGTAATTTCGTTTAACACCTGGCGAGTATAGAATGCTCGCTCTTACAATATAGTAAAAGAAATAAATGATAAGCAGATAAGAAAATGAGTTGACATATACACTACCCTTTATAAGTTTGATCGCACCTAATATGTATATTGTGAAACACTTAGAACTATTTTAAAAATATTTAGGGAAATTTATACGAGTCTTCTTGGAATGGCATTTACAATCTAATGTTGATAGTATATATTCATAATAATAAGACTTATTTACAAAATCCATTCAAACTTGAAAACGATGTATTCCTGTGTTAAATTTTATGATGGCAATAATGCGTTAATAGTAGGAAATTGGGAATGAATTGGAAAATTAGTTAAAATAGATGAAAGAGTGACAAAAGATATGATTTTGAGAATCCTAGAAAACGATGCGGTGCCATTTGAATGTGAATTAATTGGAGAGGGGTACGTTTATCAGTAAGATACCGACACCAAACACACGCAAAAGTGGTTAGAGCTTATTCTCAAGATAAATCTTCTGTAGGAGTCGTATCCTTAATGGAGTGACCGTCAGAACTCTGATTGCGACACTACTGAGCTCTTGTGGGATCACTTGGATCGAGAGGTCCGGAAAAAATCCCAGATTGGTAAAGCAGCATTCTGGAATGTTCTGCAGGAAACGCTACAGACGAATCGTATTTGAAGCGATTACTTCTAAAGATGTCGCGTATCTGTCAGGCAATAAGGGGTTACTTTGAAGAAACATTGTAACAGTATGTATTTTATTAGAATTTACTATTTTGTCAATAAAACATTTAATCAGTATAGTATGTTTCTTTAAAACATTTCCCGCAAACATTATCTGTCTAGTTTATTTTGTTATTTTATATAGTGGGACCAAACTTATGAACGGTAGTGTATATATCGTATATTTGGTAAGCATATTTGTAGACAATGTGCTTCATTACAGAAAGTTGTATGAAACTATAGGATATTTGTATACGACAAACAACAGTTAATACGGATTTCGAATATAATTAAAACCTCAGCTTCCACTTTCCTATCA
This sequence comes from Trypoxylus dichotomus, assembly GCA_023509865.1. Lineage (NCBI taxonomy): Eukaryota > Metazoa > Arthropoda > Insecta > Coleoptera > Scarabaeidae > Trypoxylus > Trypoxylus dichotomus. The sequence goes on along the minus strand of CM042081.1, from coordinate 23,577,837 downwards.
CCATTATGCATTGAATCAGTTCGCAAAATTCCCTTTGAACATCGCGGTTTTCTTTTGCAGGCAAGTCCGGAGTTGAATATATCCTTGCGCCCGATCAATTCCGAATTAAACGTGCCCGTACCGGAGTATAATCGCACAGAAAGTACAGGTAGTTCCAAAGAGCGAAAGGATCCGACCAGGACGAAAAAGAAATCCGCCTGGTACAACGTTCTTTACCCAACGTACAAATCAAGATCCGAGGATTATAAGAAAATTTTCAAGGACGTGCCGGACGATGAAAGGCTTGTAGTAGGTGGGTAAATTGCCATTAATTTTGTTTATTCTTTTTGATTACTTTAGCATTACAAATTTACGGTATTTATGAGTTATGGCTTAACACTCATCTATATTCAAGAATTGAACTGTTTTACATTAGACAGCAGTAATGAATATCGTGTAAAAATGAATAATGAATGATACGACCCAACGGAAATAACAACTGACGCTTTTTGTTAAAAAAAAAATTGTAACGTAGTTAATTATTCCACTGTTTTATTCTGGATTGCTATACATTGATGCATCGTTTATGTGCAACGTTTGCCTATATTTTAGTCCGTTTGCATTAGTATTAATAAGAAAGTTGAAATTATCAATATTTTTGCATTTCGACTACATGTTGTCAAATTTTTAATACTACCACATTTTACCAAATTTCTATTACAAAGATTATTTTATGTAATATATGTAATAATAGGTTGGTATTCCTTATGATTGTTGTGATAGAAACACTTCCAATATAAGCTATTCATATATACAGTGAACAAACAGATTTTTTATAAATTATCTTCAAATGCACGAGAAATAAGTATACAAACTTGAGCATTTTTATTTTTATTAATACATAAGTTCAAACACAATTATATTATGTTTATTATAGAATACTAATAACAAAATAAGATCTATAATAGACTAAAGGCTGTTTCTGCGTTGCCAGTTTTGACTATAAAGATTAAAAAGAATTATATGGAACCTGACGAACAAATAGAAAAATAATATATCCTTTCTTATCTTGCAGTCGGTGCAATTTCCACATATATCTTGTTTAACTAAAGTAAATAAAAAATAATTATCAGTAAAAGCAAATATAGATTATATCCTTTATTATATGGTTAATATAATTTTGTCAGTACTCAGCAGAAACACTGTTGTAGCTCTATTCGGCAAATCTGTGTCCGTGTATATTCTATAAAAAGGAACTGAATTTTATGTTTGACACGTATTTATATGAGCACAAGATATACACTACCGTCCATATTAGTTCGGACAACAAATAAATTTTAAGAAAACGAGAAATATTCAAACCTTAAAATTTTCACTGCATTTTATTAATAGCGATTAAACTTAAAGTATAGAAGTAAAAAAAATAATTGTAACGAAAAATAAACAAAAACTTCTTAAACATTCCGTTTATCAAAAAAACTCCTATTTGCGCGAAGAACAGCTTTCACAACCCGAGGCATCCCCTCCGTTAGTATTTCGAGGACTCTATTTGGCATATTACTCCATTCCTCTAGTAAAAGGTGGCCTACAGAGGTAGGGTATACTTTTCGAACTCTCGTGTCCCAATTCATCTCACAACAGCTCGATAGACTTTAGATCGGGGCTTTGCAGCGGCCAGGTGATTATTTGTAAAGTGCCATTATTTTGTTCTTCATTTAAGAAATCTTTTCATATCACTGCTGAGTGTTTGGCGTTGTTGTACTGCATAAATACAAAATTTTCGCCGATTAGACGTTGCCCCGATAGTATTGCATTTTCTTGCAGTATTTCTAAATAACCCTCTTTTCTCAAAACACCTTCGATTCGCTTCAAGTCCTCTGTACTGGCGAAGGAAAAACTACCCCAAACAAGCATGTTATATGTTATATCTTCCTTGCTTGACAGATGGCACTACACAATCCTGCAACATTCTTTGGCCTTTCGCTCCTCTTACAAAAACGCTCCTTAATTGTCCGAACACCTCAAACTTTGACTCATCAGTCCATAGCATCCTTTTCCAATCATCCACTGTCCAATTCCCATTTGTTTTTGCCCACTGTAGCCGTTTTTGCCTGCTTCCCCGTCGAAGTAGGGGTCTTTCTGTTGCAATGCGGTCGTAAAGATTTGCAGCTTTTAATCTTCTTTTCACTGTAGTAACAGAAACTTTTTTTTACATTGTGGCGATTCATTTCGGTGGCGATTTCTGATGCTGTCAGTCTCCTATTTCGCTTGCGCGTGCGTGCGTGAACGTGCCCGATCTCTTAAACTGCCCGCGCTTTGATGTCTCTGAATGATATCAGTGATATCACTAACAGTCGATTTATTGACATGTATATTTTCGGAAATTTGACGCATTGAATAACCTTCTTGATTAAAAGCAACTATTACAGAGCGCTTTTCTAAACTTAACGGTTTTCCTCTCGACATTTTAATAACTATAATCAGGTTAAGTAGTATCTCAGACTTACACGGCCGTTACGACTACATAATCAGGTTCACATAAAAAGATACCCTCTTAACACTAACGCACGCATAAACAAGTTTATGTAGAAACTAAAGCGTTTATCAATATACAATACACTTTCCCTTGTATTGTAAGAGTGTAAATTTATTACTTGCAATATTGTCCCAAAAATAATCCTATTTGTAGGGATGACGATTATTCTGAAAATTACTATATTGGGTCATAAAATATAATAGGTTTTTAATCATTCTGTAATCGATATTCTTCGAAGTTTGCGTGTACAATCAATAAACAATAAACTTCATAAAGGACCTAATATAAATGTCATTTATATATATATAAGCAACTATGCTATCTTTTAGTACAGTTTATAACATTTTACTAGGTATCCGAACTAATATGGACGGTAGTATACATACGTAGTTGATCACGCGCACGATCTCTGACATAGTCTATTGTTTTACTTGCATCTTCGATGTGGAAAGATTCAAATATTATGCAAATTATGTAAAAACATTGAAAAATCTGTTATTTTTCTCTTGGGAATATAACCTGTAATGTGAGAATGTTTATATGGTAATAATTGAATTCTTCGTGTAGATACAAGAGACAATGATACTAAATGTTGCAATAGTCGCAAACAAACCGATTCACTTAGAAGTGGATACAAATTGAATACTAAATGAAATGACAAGTGACATGAATAAGAGATCAAACAAATAATCTAAGTCGCAGGCCACCAAGTAAGCTGGTTATACTCGTACACTACCGTTCATAAGTTTGATTACACCTAATATATTGTGTTACATTTTTTTTTAATATTTAGCGAAATTCATACTGGTCTTCTAAGAATCGCATTTACGATCTAGTGTTGATAGTATATATACATATCAATAAGACATATTTACAAAATACATTCAAACACGAAAACAATGTATTCCTGTATTAAATTTTATAGCGACAATAAAGCAATAATGCGTTAATAGTAGGAAATTGGGAATGAATACCTTATGAAATTGAATTTGAGAGAGGCACTGAATCATCCACCTGCCTTATAATCAACTGTACATTCAGCATGCATCCAGGATATTCCCGAGGTAGCGGGGACGTTTGTAATTGCGTTAGGAAGACCATATTTTATATTGTTAGTCTATTTGATCGAAGATATGCCAAAAAGAAGGGAACTGGAAATTGAAACGTGCGGCAGAATATGCGTTTTACACGAAACAAATGTTTCAAATAGGGAAATTGTTCAACAATTAAATATTTCTGAGTGTTGTGCGCATAGAACAAATAAAAGAAAGGAAGAGACCGGTAGGTTTCAAGGCAAGCGAAGTGGAAGGCCCAGATTAACAACGGAACGATATGACCAATACATCGTCTTAACCGCATCGCCAATTATGGGAGAGTCCAATTTACAACGCCGTCAGCCTGTAAATGTGGCGACAGTAGAACCCAAACTAATAAAAGCCGGTCTCGGAGGTCGTATACCAATCAGAAAATCACGGTTAAGTTTTATATACAAACGGAAAAAACTAAATTGGAGAAAAGCTCATGCAACCTAGAGTAAGTAAGGCTCGCACATTTGTTTGTCGCCGCTCTGGAAAAAGAATATTAGACGAGTGTATTTCAAAAACAGAGATGTGTATTTGAGAATCCTAGAAAACCAAGCGGTACCAACTGGATGTGAAGCAATTGGAGAGAGGTTCATTTATCAGCGAAATAACGATCTCAAACGCAAAGGTGGTTATTTTTAAGACAAATCTTCTGAAGGAATGCTACCCTTAATCGAGTGCCCGCCGCAAAGCTCTGATTGCAACTCCATTGAACTCTTGTGGGATTATTTAGGCCGTGAGATCCTGAAAGAATCTCCGACTGGCAAAGGAACATTCCGGAATCATCAGCAGGAAATATGGAGTGCTAGAAACGATTAGTTCTAAGGATGCCGCATATCTCTCGGGCAGTTATTAAAACAAAATGGAGTTACTTTGAAGAAACATTATAATAGTATCTGTTTTATTAGAATGTACTATTTTATCAATAAAACACTTTAGGTTAATAAGTAAAGTTTATTTCTTTAATAAATTTCTCGCAAAAATTATCTGTCTAGATTATTTTGTTATTTTATATAGCGCAGTCAAACTTATCAAACGGTGGTACATATTTATTTCAATCATTGATACTTTACAAAGATTTATCTTTCTTAAAAGTTACTGATAAAATATTGCACAAGAATCTAAAATTGGTAAAAGAACTCTCAAGATATTTATTTCTACAAGTCAACAGTCCTTCAATGAACGTGTTGAAACATGTCAAAAGTTTGCCGATGGTGTTTTTATTCAAAGGTTTTGATTACGCTAGATGGCCAATATAACTTCTATGATACAATGTACTCTGTCAGCAAACTTGATAAAATCTTGTTAATACATAAACTGTACGTAAAATCTCACGAACCTAATGTAAAAATCTATCAAGCCGCCCAGTTTGCATATCTCTTGATTGATGGTTTCATAATGAATTCATAATTCGTAGTTTTGATAACTGAAGATGGAAGCAGTTTCTTATTCAAAAGTAGAGATACATCAGAGCATCCACATATACCTGATTATCTTGCAAATATGGCAACATGAACATTGCTTCAGTGATTTTTAAAATGATTTTGAATATTCAAGTTATGACAATGACCGAAAAGAATGGAAAAATTTAGGCGCAATTTTTAAGTTCTGAAGAAAACTCAAAACAAAAATTTGGGAAAAGTTAAGATTTGCCGGATTCTATCAAGTAAATTAAAATGAACATCCGTTCTCAATTTAAGAAAAAAATCACCTTTACAAATAATTTTCCAATTCCTAGTGTAAAATTATTACGATTGGTCATTAAGTCGGAAGCTAAAGTGCAACCATTCCACGAAACAATATTTTTGCAAGCAGTATTACAAAATGTGAATATAGTACAGTGATGGAAATTTCACGGAATTAAATCAAGTATTGTGAATGCTTCTTCTGCTAATATCGAAAGAATTTTTTTATCATATGAGCTTATCCATTCAGAATTAAGGTAATAAAAAAGGATCAATTTCTTTTTAAATATTACAATAATACTTTTTAAGATTAAAAAAAAACTACACTTAGATAATTAACTTAGTTAATCTTCTGAAAGGTTTTTTAAATTTTAGTTTTGCAAAAAACGTACTTTGTATTAACAAAACACATAGTTTTTCTATGTTTACCCACTTCTTTCTTTGTATTTAGAAATATTTTAAGCAATATGTCAAGTGTTAATAAATAAATCTAAAGTGTAATCGTTGCATTTGCATTGTAGTAATTAATTATATCAATACATAGTATCAAAGATACAAAGGACTATTACAGGAAAAAAATTACTTTGAAATCATAATTTAAATTCTGACATTCAAAAGATTTAAATTATCTTAACCCTGACCAGCCTTTTTATTTTATTTATACCTCATCTCACGGAGTTATCACAGGTTTGCGTAAGTAATTGCTATTCTTTTATTTAAGAGCAAATATTTAAACTTATTTGTTACCGATAAAGAAATTCCGAACAATGCTGGAAAGTAGCTAATTACATTTAAAAAAACTTTTTGCTGTTTCTATTATTACTTGAATAATTCATATAATCCTAATTGCTATTTATAAATGCGCTCTTACTATGTTTTCACTTTTAGAAAACAGTTACATTTTTTTTCGTAATAAGCAAGTTTCCCAAAAATTACGGTTCGCTTTTGTAAAACACGACAAACGCAACTACTATGTAGGAACATAAAAATTCTGATTAAATTCATTTTGTGAGAAAGCTGATGTGAAATCAGCAGTAACTACTTCGAAATTAAAAGAAGAAATGTTATATTTAATGAGTAATCCAATGTATTGTGACTAGATAGAAAGTAAACAGATACATTATAAAAACATATTTTCTTATAATAAATTTGTAGGTAAACACATAGAATACTGGTTGAAAAACATCACGCTAGCAACGGCAATGTATACGCTCTTTCCCAATTCTAATTTATTTCTTTAATAGTAGACTTGTAAATGTGAAATAATTTAGAAATTGTATTGTAAAATGTAAATGGCAGTCATATAAAATTAACATTTGTTTGCTTTATTTAATTATTCAAATATACTTAACTTTTATTGCATTAGCCTTTTATCTCAAGATACAGCACTTGTTTAAACAAATCAATTTCACTTTTTTATCAATTTTATTTCGTTCCATGATTACGATATTAGTATATGAAAAAATTTACGAATTTTTATATCGAAAATCGATGAATTCGTGTTTATTTTAACATTAAAAAAATTGGCTGCATTCTGTGGATGAGTGTTTTGTAGACTATAAAGAGTGAACCACTTAAAGTGATACACGTAAATATCAAGGAAAGAAGCAAATACTGCGAAAGATGTATAGTTATTATTCACGGTGGATGCATGTTCTTTTTCTAGTACCTTTTAAAGTAAGGCCTACCTCTTTTAAGTAGAATATTAAAGTTTTATTAGAACTTTTATTTTATTTTATTTTATGAAATAACAAGTATGTATAATATGATATAAAAGTACATTGTCAAAAGCAAGTATTTAAATGCGATATATCGCATAATTTAATTTGACTATACTTTAGATGAAAAGTTTTTGATAATTTAATTTGAAGATGTTAAATCCTCGTCTTCTGTTTCGTAGTTTTAACCAAAGTGATAAGTTCCCCTGGTTCTTCTTGATCTTTTCCTATCTCTGTATGTGTCTCTTCTTCAATATGTTTTATCGTTTCCCTTCAAATTTCAAGATTAATTGTTTTTAAAGCCTCTTGCCATGTAATCTTTGCTTTGAGAATAATCAGTTTCTCCAACATGTCAATTGTAATAATTTTTTTTTAAACCCAAGATATTTTCCGAGCCGGAGAGCTTTGTGGCCATATCGTTTTGTCATTTGATCAACTTCATAAATAGCTGGGGATTTGTTTCCGCAAAAAATACTATCAATAACAAACAAACAAAAAAAAAAATTCTTGTAGATCTAACTTGTCAACTATTTTCAATAACTGTATTTTTAGCATAACATATCATAGCGTATCATCGTAAGGCACTTGCTTTATATTTGCCTTAGTTCATGCCATAGTAGGTGATTTATGAATGAACAAGGGTGGCACGTCTAAATGGTTTAGAAGTTGGTGGTCGAACCGTTGTAATTCATTCGAAATAAAAATTGGCGCCATCAGTACTATCAGCATGCAATACAATAAGTTTAGTAAATTGTACTAAATCAACCTATAATGAATAAAAGTTTACTTCTTACCGTTTTCCACTAACTTTAACTGTACGAATACTTCTTGGATCGTTATCTCGATAAGTGTGTATTATGATATATAATATATATATGTATATACATATCTTCAAAGATCCACATTTCGTATGCGAAGACAAACTGATAACTGATTGCGTTAAACGTACATACTTCGGCAAGAAGTTCAGACATTTTAATACAATGTGTGATAATTCCATCTAACCCTTTCTCATTTCAACTTTCTTATAAGGAAAGCGAATATTCTCAGTACTTAATGATGTTAGAGTACGCATGATAAGGCCTCGTCCACGAAGTACATACTTCAGTGTAATGTGTTGTTCTACAATTGCACCACAATCATACTGTAGTACACTTAATGTAACTATTTCTGTACGTATCATAGATGACATTTTGAATAGCTCTCTCGACAGAATTGATAATCTCCAACCGATCTCTTTCTGTTATGTTTTCGTTTTGGGCTTGCAAGTGAATGGTCTTTTCTAACATCAGATGACACCTTACTTAGAGATCTAAGACTAATTTTCAATATTGCTAACGCTCGCTACAGACAGTTTGATTATAATGTGTATAATCCATGAAAAAATGGATTTATTCCTCTTATAGCAGTAAAAGGTAGCAAAAGTCTACCATTACCACACTAAGCTTCCAAATTAGCAGCCGTAGCTGCTATTTATGATTTACATTAACTGCAAAACGCTTTCGGTATTACTAGTTATGAAAATAACTGTTTTATTAATCAGAAAGTCGCAGATGATGTAGATTAATAAAAGCAAGAGTAAACGAGACGATAGAAGTTGTATGATGATCTAAATGTCAACTAACGTAACATACAAAAAACGTCAACAATGCGCGTCAGTTGCAGTGCTGACAATATGAAAGGGGCATGATACATTTATAAGTTATATGTATTTTACTCGCTGTATATTTGTTAGACCGAAATTTCTGTTCATGACGTGCATGCCTTCTCACATGTTATCTTCTAATACGACTTCATTATAGGTACCCTGGTATTGAAGAACATCTGTGGCACTTTACTAATCTTAATGCGCGTGCCGTGAATAGAAAACTGTCTCCAAATAGTTCGTTGTGATTTAGTTGCGGTTGTTAGCGATTACTCAATATTATCTGGGTCACTCTAGTTAAGGTTTTTGGTTTTAGATTATGTTTAATATTAATGGAAGGAATAAAGAAACGAAAAAAGGTGATTATTGTGTTCGTATATACACCACCACTCATAATAGAATGGACACTTTAAATTTTAACGAAATAGTTTAGAACGAAGTACTTCTATTCATGAAATAATACCATAAGCATGTACACAATTTACTAATTAAAGAACTAAGTTAATAAATACGAGGGCGACGTGAAATGTTTCCGGAATCGACAAGAAAAACACGGCGATTACCTCCTCATTTGAGACAAATCTCTTTCCTCGCAATGATTTTTTCAGGTTTGGGAATAGGAAAAAGTCGCTGGGGACTAGGTCCGGTGAATATGGAGGATGAGAGACTAATTTGTAGCGCAACTCATTCAATTTGGACACGACTGAACAAACTGGACATGACTGGACAAAGACTGAATGAATATGCCCTGATGAATCCAAATGTGCAGTGTTCGGTCAAAACCGCAGAACATTTACCAGGCGCTCAAAAGATGAGATAATTCTTCCTGAGTGCATTACACCAACAATAATGAAAGGTGGTGGTTCTATCCTTGTGGGGTTATTTTACATTAGGTGGCACAGGGGACCTAGCGAAAATTGATGGAATAATGAGGAAGGAGGATTATTGCGAAATATTAAAAGAAAATGTTCTACCATTCGGATTGCACTTAATAGGCAACAATTTTGATTTGATGCATGATAACGGTCTGAAGCGCACGTCGTTATAATGCAAACCTACCTCGCTGATGCAGAGAATCAAGGAATATTGAAAATAATGACATGGCATTCCCAGAGTCGGTATCTTAATCCGATCTTCTGTTGAACGAACTGGAAGACGAATTAGAAGAGAATGTCCAACGTCAAAAACCTATCTCTGGACGGTAAGAGGAAATTGGTAGAAAGGATGCCACGAATTATGCGAGCATTTATTAAGTTAAGAGGTGCATTTTTCGATGACAAGAAAGTATAACTTACTTTTTGTTTTGTAATGTTTATTATTACTTTTTTTTGTATGCACATGCGCAAAAAGTCGTAGATGAATAAATATTTTTGTTATGATTGTTTTATTTAGTTTTGAAGTCAGCGTCAAATTTTGAGCGATAGTGTATCATAATATTTAGGAATTCGATATATTCGAGACAGAAAACGTAAAAGCAGATTACTATTTCAGAATTACGATACGCACCTTTATTGCGAATAGTATCGGAACACAATTCGCTAAGTTTAAAAGATAGTGTTATGTGTTTTCTCAGGTTATAAAGAATTTTTGTGATGTATTGTTGTTTTACAAAATTAGGTGAATGTTTATAAAGCTGGAGTACATAGTTTAGACCACTCTTATGCCGGTTTTATAAATAAATTTAGTTTTATGTAATGCGAGTGTTTTTAAGAACAAAAGTAGGGATAAATGCGATAAAAAAGTTATTAAAAATTCATAATTTAACGTTGTTGAGACTTTGGAAACCTGGATCTTCTAGTAGCCTCTGATCTTATGTTTAACACGTTAACAAATGCATTTTTAAGTTTTTTTGCAGCCCAAAGAGCGTTTATCTATAATATTGAAGACGAATCTACCTGATGCTCTCATACAATTTTAGTCATTGCAACTTGGGCAGAATTACGACTCGGACGATTCAAGGCGTGAGAATTCATGACAAATTTTCAGATTTAAGTTGTCCGAATGTACGTTCATATTGGCTCCATCATTATCGCTTCTGTCATAAAATACCACTAAAACTACTCCTTATTCCTTTTTTTTTTCAGATTTAGAAGTGATGTAAGAATGTAAGATTTCCTCATTATATAACACCACCTGCCCACTGTACCGCTTTTTTCGATAAAACACTATGAGATTGTGTAATAGCTTACCACACTATACCAATTTATCAAGCCACTGTTATACTTCTTAAGTTTTTTTTAGCGCATAATTCTATAATATCGACTTGGTTAAGTTTTGAATAGCTGCATTTGGCGATACATTTTTGTGTATGCATTTCTCTTTCATATTTAGTTTGTTTATTCAATTCAGCTTTATTGAAAGACAGACAGCATTTTGTCAGACAAAATTCAATAATTAAATAGTATTGTTATCCAATCGCAACAAATATGTACCTTCTCCATTTTTAATATATATAAATTTGGAAACTTTGATTATAACCTGCTTATCATATACGTATTGTATAATTTTCTTTTTTGCAGATTATTCCTGTGCTTTACAAAAAGAAATTTTAGTCCATGGTCGGCTTTATGTCTCCCAAAATTACCTCTGCTTCTACGCTAATATCTTCGGTTGGGGCACAACCGTTACCATTAAATGGAAGGATGTGTCCGCCATTACCAAAGAAAAAACCGCGTTAGTCATCCCCAACGCTATCCTGATTATGGCGAAGAATGAAAAATATTTCTTCACCAGTTTCGTTGCACGGGACAAAACGTACTTGATGTTATTCAGAGTTTGGCAAAATGCGTTATTGGATCAGCCAATGTCTATGCAAGAAATGTGGCAGTGGGTAAGTGAACAGGATAAAAAGTATATTGATGCCATAAGACTGTTACTTGAAATAAATTACTCTTACGCCTTTCTTAAAGATATTTACATTTATTACTCGGTTTAAGGGTGTTTCTAATTAGTTGTGGACAATTTTAGATAACTTAGCGAGATTTCATTTGTAGGAGATCTAAGTTTGAAAATATGTGAAACTACTAGAAATTGATGGTTAGTTCATAGAGTGCTAGCTCTGTCAGATATTACTATCATTAAGTTAGCTAATATGCATTTTGTGTATAGTTGAGCAAGCATACTTTTGTTGGAAGTTAGGCATTTGTATGACAAAAGGCTTAACTGAAGGATAGACACACACGCACACACTGCTTTTAATAACATGTTCAGATTGTTTTTTGAAATAGACGAATTCCTGAAAAATACTGCTGACTTTTAACGTTTCACTATGTTCGAACTACAGGTCTGAAAAAAGGAAATCCTTTAACATAGTAAGCACATACTGGATTCTTTTTTTTTTTATTACATGTACATTTTTGCTATGTATAACTTTAAAAAGAAATTTGTCAATGCATTAGCAACATAGTAGGCAACCAGTTATGCACAAGTATAACAAACCCTGTATATGTATACGGCAAGACCCTACAGTATTTTTTCCCAGGCTAATTTTTGAACGAGTTATTAGAAAAAAAACGTATTTTTGTTTCTGTAAATGAACTTTTAATATTATTAGCAGTTTAATTCCACTTCCGGTGTTACTAGGTGTGATGACAACTTTCTTTATTTATTTCTCATTTTGAACAAGGCGCTTACATTTCTTAGATACCATATATTGCATTTTAAAGTAAAAATATAAGGATGTGCCGCACAACGGTTTTACCATTAAGTACATATTTTTATGCACGTAAGAATGATTTATTTACAAATCTTAGTTCATCTCCTATGAAAATAAATAGCAGCGGTAATAAACTACGAACTGTTCATAAACACATATTTATTTGAATGAAATATTTATCTTCACTCTGTATTTATGTTGCCACACTTTAAAAACAACTACAGACTACTCCAGATTGGTAACTACAAAATGAAAATGAATATAATATATAGAGACGATTAAGGTGACACAATCCCCGACTAGTAACAGTTGCACGCTTAGCGCCACCTGGGCGGCTTGGAAGAAACTAACACCAGTACATACAATGATGGACAAAAATTGGTGTGAAGTCAATTTTTAGTACATTATGTTATATATTGCATATTATCATTTAATGCAGACGAGATCTCTTGGTGTGTTCGATAAATACGCCCAACCCACGTTATAATGTTAAAAAGAATGGGAATTTTCCAAGTAATGTGAGTGAAAACCCTTTATACGGTATTCATTTTCAGTGTAGCCGGTCATAAAAGTCGGTATGTAGGTTTGATGAAGAAAAAATATTGTTATTGATCAACATTAATATTTTGTAACGGAAAATCTGTGATGTAATAACAATTTTGATCTTACTTATACAGAAATAAAAAATTACATATTTAATATTAACAGATAAAATGGGCGGAAAACAACATTGTTCTGAAAATGAGAGAAATGTAATACAACTACGGAAAAAGGAAAGTCGTACAAGGACGTATAGATACCGGCCGTCAAAAGTCAATACGTTCGGAGAATATGATTACGAACGCATTAAAACCGCAAAAATACTGAAAGTAGAAGCAGGTCTACAGAAACAGATCGTTATATAGTAAGATTATCGAAACAGGACCCATTTACAACCTCACTAAATATTTTAAAGTAGATTAATGTGAATATCGGTTTACGTACAATTATATAACGATTACAAAACAATAACTTGCAAGGAAGATTTGAAAGTTAGTTCAAGTAGTGTTACGTTCTCCTGGTTTGAAGAACAACGCCGCTGTAGCCTGCTCGTAATTTCCTAAATTACTTGACCAATACTTACTTGTAGAGTATGTTCGCTTATTTACTAGAGGAAAGGTTGTACAGAGAAACTCAATGCGCATGCGCAAAAAAAAAATATATTTAAAAATGAAATGGTTACACGGTTTCCACTCTTGCCTATGTACATGTACGATGTACGTAAGATATATAGATTTGCAACAATTGCAGTTATTCGAGCTCTCTTATACATGTAATGTACATTAGCATTTGTATATGTATTTTCATTGGTAGCAACATAAAGTAATGCCTCAGCATGTACGTTGCAACGCTATGTCTTAATTCTGTTTAAAAGGTTAAACTCTTATATGCTTCCGCTGAAGCTTTGTCAGAGGCATGTACTAATGCCTCTATCTGTTTGCATGCACCACTACCTTTTATAGGGAGCCAACCCTATTTATTTCTTAAATTTATAAGCGCACCTCGGTGCTATGCTTATTTATATGTCCCTTTCCGGGAGCCTAATATACTTTCCTTGTTTTAAATTTGCCTAAGGGACTTGGCCCTGTATTATTGGCATGTATTTGTACTTGACCAAATACATTTGTTATATTCACATTTATAGGGGAACCCACCTATCTCTTAGAGCTTGAACGCCTGGTCGAGGGCGACAGTAGCGATAATAGCCGATCTCAATACAAAAGTAATGTCACAGCTACCCAGGCGTTCTCGTTTGAAATATTACGCTATGTGCAATCTTTAGCTCTCATACTACTGCGCCCCAAAGGGAAAATCCAGTAACCAGCAAATGTGCGAACTGCGCACCGACAAGTAAAACGGAGCGATGATGCCGACATTACATAAGAAAACTGGCCCGTGACACTCGTCCGCCACGACGAGCAACTAAATGAAAAATTCTAAGTCCCGATACGACAAGGACCGAACAAACGTACAAAGACAACGGGCGCTGCGGCCGCAACGACCGTCAGCAAGAAGCGGAGTGATCGTACTTGTAGAGGAGGTCTATACTGCGCGCCGACAATCTCACCAAAATAATTTCCGACACAAACTTAACTGAAGACTAAAAATATGTATAGACGACAATGGACACAGTAGCCTCGACGTACGATGATAGAAAATCGAGAATTTATACTTATTAAAAAATCTATACATGTGTTCCGACGACGTTACCAAATGACTCCCGCCAGAAATAAATGTATAGACAACGTCCTCGACGATTCCCTGCCAAAACTAGAAAAACTTAGAAATCTCTAATAATCTTACGACGACGTTACTGTACACGTTACGACGAGGCACGAAAGGTGACCGAGAGTGCACGATCGCTAATACCTCGACTGTGGCGCGGGAGACGACTGCCTATGCTTGTGTACCTTAAATTTCAAGAAAACTCCCATTACATATCCGACGACGTTGCAGTGAATGATTTCTAATTAGGCAGTTTTAGCTAGCGTAATGCGAATGGCTGACTTGCATACATATACAATGCGTAATGTACATACATATTAAAATAAAATTGGATATAAGAGAGCAAAATAAATAAATATAAGAATGAAAATAAAATAATATTCTAAATGAAAATAATAATGCAAATAAGATAAAATACATAATAGTAATAAAAATTTAGAAAATACAAAAAACAATGTTAAGTCCTTAACATACCGGCCTCTTGAAGGGACCATCTTCAACATGCACTACGAAAAGTGTTTTTAATGTCTTTAGTCTATTTGGAGGAAATTGGTGCACTGGGTGAGAACAACAATCGCGCACTAGCACAACACTGCACATTTCAGTCTCTTCTTCGGTGTGGTGATTTGAGAAGGCTGTCTTCTTTCGCTGCTGGAGAGAGGCAGCACACACAGCTTTGCAGCGGGTCGCTGCATTATCCCACGGGGAGTTTGCACGCTGGCAGCGCGTACAATACCATCTTTGCCTGGAAACACTTCCAGTACCCGTCCTATTAACCAACTGCACGGGATGCTAGAGTCCTCACGTACAAGGACTAAGGTGCCGCGAGCGATACCCAATCCCTGATTTGATTGCCATTTATTTCTGAGTTGAAGTTGGTTTAAATGTGACAAATTTGGTTCAGGATAGTGGCAATAGGAACTCCTGTTGGGAAATGCGAAGGAGTTAGAAATGATAAATTGTTGGAATCGTTAGAGGTTGGTCGAGAGTTCGAAATACCTTCCGTTTGTACGGGAAGGGTATTTATTTTTTCATAATTTAATGATGCATTTCCGGTTATTTTAGTCGGGTGAATATTAACAGATTTTAAGGCTTGATTAATTGTTTGAGGTCCAGTTAAGAGATCGTCTACATAAAAATCTCTTTGTGTTGTGGCATGAATGTGTCGTTCCGAGCTGTTCTCTTTTGCGGAGGATATATGTCGCTCTGGTATCGTTTCTATTTCCCAAAACTTACTGATATTGCGATTCAGCTCCGATATTGTACTAATATGGCAGGTTGTTAAATTTGACGATCGTGGCGTCGGTATTTTACCAGAAACAATCCAGCCCAATAAAGTTTTCTGCAAACAAGGCCCATTTGGAGTAGGATTTATTTGGCCAACACAAAGTAGTTTGTAGAATAATTCTACACCAATTAGCATGTCTATATCGGCGGAAGTATTAAACTGCGGGTCCGCAAGTTTAATATTATTCGGTATCTTAACGTTTCTTCGTGATACGGAAACAAGAGGCAAACGATCGGTAATCTTATTTAATACGAGGCAATTTAGCTTTGTTTGGAATCCAGTACATCTTGATTTAATGGATACGTCTACTGCTCGTGTAATCTGTGTTTTCGTAGGTGTGATGCCTGCTAATGCTACATTAGCGGGTGTTTGCCTAAAGCCAAGACTATCAGCCATTCGTTTAGTTATTAGATTGGATTGGGATCCGCAATCCAATAATACTCGACATCTTCGAGAGTGTCCTCTGCGATCCAGAATATTCACAACGGCTGTTGATAGCAATACGTGGCACTTAGTATTACAGCTATGACTTGTAACAGAAGTTGAGCATTCCGGCTATGGAGAGCCAGGTCGGCTGCGTTGAGCTTCGTCATTTCTTCCGCTAATGTGTAAGACGGAATGATGCCTCCTGTGACATATTCTACAACTATAGTTTGACGGACACTTGTTATCTTTGTGCCTGGCTTTCAGGCAATTAAAACATAGCTGTTTCTGATTTGGCCTCTTCTGAAACGTTTCTTTGGCACTAGTGCAAAGGAACTTCTCGCATTGGTGTATCATGTGTTTGCCTTTGCAAAATAAACATGTAGCGACGTATGTTTTATGTGTATTGGTCGGTGGCTTTTTCGTTGCCACATTGATGGTTGCTTTCTGAGAATGCGTGCCGGCTGATTTAGCGATAGCCTCTAGTGTTTGACATTTCTGCGTTAGAAAACTGACCATCTCCTTAAATGTCGGTATTTCTGCTGTCTGTATCCTTGTCTCCCAGTCCTTTAGCGTTTGTGCATCTAGTTTTTTGGCGACGATAACGATAAGTAGATCATCCCAATGTTCTGTGGGCCTTTTCAAAGCGGTTAAAGCCCTAGTATGCTTTAAAATGCCATCCAAGATTCGACGTAGCATGCTCACATTCTCTTTGTCGCAGAAGGGAGATCAAGGATAGCGGTTATGTGCTTCTCTGCATAATAACTCGTTTATTGCAATATCTGTCTTGTAACATTTGCCAGGCGTTTTCGTAGTTATCTGCAGACGTTTCTAGCGAATGCAGGATATTCGCTGCTTCTCCTTTTAAACATGCTTTTAAATAGTGCAGCTTCTGTACCGCTGGTACATTACTGTTGCTGTGTATAAGAGAGCTGAATATATCGTAAAACGGTAGCCAATCTTCGTAATTACCCGAAAATTTTGGCAAGTCTATTCTCGGCAGCTTTATTATATCGGGAGTGGAAACCTCAGTTTTCTGTTGATTCAAATTGGCGCTTACAGTTAGAGCTTTTCTAAAGCGAGTTTCAAAGTCGAAGTATTTCTCTTCAAATTCTTCGCGTTCGTCTGCGTCTATCTCATTTTCATCTAGTATTTCTATTTTGCCTTGAATTCTGTCGAATTCATCGTACAAGTAAGTAAACTTTTCATAGCGAACTTGTAATTGGTCAAGTTGTGTAGTAGCATCGTGTTTGTCTAAAAACTTGCCTGCTCTTGTTAGCGAGGTCTTAATTTGCCTTCTGTGCGCTTTCAACGAAGATAGATCGTCCATTTTGTTAGACGGGAAATTTAATTTCTATCGAGACAAGGCTAATATCCGGCTCGAAGGACCAATGTTACGTTCTCCTGGTTTGAAGAACAACGCCGCTGTAGCCTGCTCGTAATTTCCTAAATTACTTGACCAATACTTACTTGTAGAGTATGTTCGCTTATTTACTAGAGGAGAGGTTGTACAGTGAAACTCAATGCGCATGCGCAAAAAAAATATATTTAAAAATGAAATGGTTACACGGTTTCCACTCTTGCCTATGTACATGTACGATGTACGTAAGATGTATATATTTGCAATAATTGCAGTTATTCGAGCTCTCTTATACATGTAATGTACATTAGCATTTGTATATGTATGTTTCTTATATGCTTCTATAGAAGCTTTGTCAAAGGCATATACTAATGCCTCTATATGTATGCACGCACCACTAACTTTTTACAGGGAAACCAACCCTATTTACTTCTTAATTTAATAAGCGCGCCTCGGTGCTTTGCTTATTTATATGTCCCTTTCCGGGAGCATAATACATTTTCCTTGTTTTAAATTTGCCTAAGGGACTTGGCCCTGTATTATTGGCATGTATTTGTACTTGACCAAATACATTTGTTATATTCACATTTATAGGGGAACCCACCCTATCTCTTAGAGCTTGAACGCCTGGTCGAGGGCGACAGTAGCGATAATAGCCGATCTCAATACAAAAGTAATGTCACAGCTACCCAGGCGTTCTCGTTTGAAATATTACGCTATGTGCAATCTTTAGCTCTATACTACTGCGCCCCAAAGAAGGGAAAAATCCAGTAACCAGCAAATGTGCGAACTGCGCACCGACAAGTAAAACGGAGCGATGATGCCGACATTACATAAGAAAACTGGCTCGTGACACTCGTCCGCTACGACGAGCAACTAAATGAAAATTTCTAAGTCCTGATACGACAAGGACCGAACCAACGTACAAAAGACAACGGGCGCTGCGGCCGCAACGGCCGTCAGCAAGAAGCGGAGTGATCGTACTTGTAGAGGAGGTCTATACATGCGCGCCGACAATCTCACCAAAATAATTTCCGACACAAACTTAACTGAAGACTAAAAATATGTATAGACGACAATGGACACAGTAGCCTCGACGTACGATGATAGAAAATCGAGAATTTATACTTATTAAAAAAATCTATACATGTGTTCCGACGACGTTACCAAATGACTCCCGCCAGAAATAAATGTATAGACAACGTCCTCGACGATTCCCGCCAAAACTAGAAAAACTTAGAAATCTCTAATAATCTTACGACGACGTTACTGTACACGTTACGACGAGGCACGAAAGGTGACCGAGAGTGCACGATCGCTAATACCTCGACTGTCGCGCGGGAGACGACTGCCTATGCTTGTGTACCTTAAATTTCAAGAAAACTCCCATTACATATCCGACGACGTTGCAGTGAATGATTTCTAATTAGGCAGTTTTAGCTAGCGTAATGCGAATGGCTGACTTGCATACATATACAATGCGTAATGTACATACATATTAAAATAAAATTGGATATAAGAGAGCAAAATAAATAAATATAAGAATGAAAATAAAATAATATTCTAAATGAAAATAATAATGCAAAGAAGATAAAATACATAATAGTAATAAAAATTTAGAAAATACAAAAAACAATGTTAAGTCCTTAACAAGTAGCAAGAAAGATATTAAACAACGAACTGAGTTTTCCAAAAAGCATGTTGAATGTGGTATAGAAATATGGAGAAACCCAAGTTTAATCTGTTTGGTTCTGATGGTAGAAGTTACGTTCGCTGACTATTAAATAAAGACTTTGACTTTAGATACACAAAGAAAACAGTTAAACATGGAGAAGGCAGTATTATGACCAAGGAGATTTATAGAGACGGCTCCAACGTTATGTATCTGTATTCACAGTGACCCTATAGAAAACGTTTGCAAGTATGTAAAGAATTAAGTTATTCGAACACGAGTTTTAGTTTTTAAAAAGCAAACTATAAAAACGTAAACTTTTATTTATTGTTCTATTGTAATATGACAAGAGCTTGGTCTTAGCCACTACAATCTTAGACGAACAATGACGAAGAATGCTTACATTACAGTTTATTGCCAAATATATGCATAACCTACTATATCTTTGTTTATATTATCTCGTCTAAACAGTTCAAAGGGTCTATGAAACACATAGTCGCAATATGATTTCTGCATCTTAGTTTATACTAACTTATCTAAACAATCTAAGGGTTTTATAAATAACATACTCGCAATGTGGTTTCTACACCTTCGTTTATATTACTTCTTAAACAGTTCAAAGGGTCTTAAAAATAACATGGTTACAATATAATTAAAGGATTCATTGTCGAGTAAAAAGTTTAAAAATAAAACAGAATTATGGGAAGCCGTCAAGAAATGCTGGTGTGCTATCTCGGCAGAAAAGTATGAGCATTTAATGAAGTCAATGCCTAGAACATACGTAGCAGTCCTCAATAGTTTTGTATAACTATAATAATATACCATTTCGTTTATAAACTAGTATTTACACCAATTATTATGTCCAAGCTAAAATTATATTATATATATTATATATATATATTATTATATATATAGTTTCCTTTTTTGGCACGACATATTAAAAGGTATAGTTTTAATACAATAATTTATTTTATGTTAATTATATCATGGTATTAAACTTCATAAAATACAAATATTTAATTAATTATCCAATATATAAACAGATTTCTGCATTATTTTCGGTGCACCTTTTGTTTTGTCTACCACTGTATATACATTAACTTTAAATCAAATAATACTTAAAGAACAACAATTTTGCTGTTGCGTACAGTTTGCGTTTGAAAAATATATTAAGCGCACTATTATAAGTATTAAAAGAAAGTCAGCTGTTTGCAATCAAAATCGTTTTACAAGACATATTTACATAACATATTTAAGGGAGATAATAAAATAAAGCTACTTAATCAGAGAAGTGTGTATATTTATAATCAAAGTTAGAAGATATTTAGAAGCAGAAGTACTAGACTCAGACATGTCCAATTCAGCTAATATATTTCTCTTCTGGTTTTTTGGGATTTTCTCCATTTGTTTAGAATGTAACAAAATGTGAGTTTGCCGATTATACCGGATGAATCTAGTTTAGGGAAAACTAGTGGTAATAATTCATTATTTCTTTCAATATGTTTTGTTCCAAAGAGCTTCCCACAAATTCTACAATTGTTGTATATTTCTCCATGAGAAACATAATCCTTTTTCATTCCATTCCATATTTTTGGTGGGATGCCAGAATAGCACAATAGACTTCTACCATACCAATGCCTACCAATAAATTAAATAAATGACTAATTTACTGAAAAAAAAACCTAAAGAACTTCTATATTCTTAGAAATTACTTATAAAATTTAACTTCTCCACCTTCGTCCGTATGTAAAAATAAAGTGCATGCAGTGTTCTTTTTATTATTTAAAAATTTCTGTTTCTATATAGTTCGTTATTGCCATTAATGTTAATGGGATGTGTCAATAAAATACAATATATTTGCTACCATATTTGTTTACTATCGTCTACCATTCTCTATCTCGATAAAGTAAATAACTCTTCTCACTACAGCTAAGAGAACCTTGATAACGCAAGTGATTTCTTCAGGTAATAAGCTATAACAGATCAAAGAAACCAGTTATGTTACATTTGCACATTTTCGCACTGACGCGCATTTTGTTTAACTTCTAATGACACACTTTAGTGAACTCTTTAAATTGAAGTTATACTGTCATCTGTTATACTGGAAAAAACTAAAACGTATAGGAACAACATCGTATAATGGGAATGTCATTCCCGTGCTGATATATCCGACAAACACATACTTATCTGCTTCGTCGTAAAGCAGACGTAGATAACAGCACAACTATCATACGGCGGCAAAATTAAAATTCTCTTATTTTAAATTGATCTTACTTCGGGAAGAAAAACCATAGTACCTTTTATGTCATTTATAGTATGCTAACAAAATGAATTTGTTGATGTAATAAAACTAACATTATCGTAAAAATGCAATAATATTGTTTTAATACTCTTTTTAAGATATAATTGGATCTGTTGGATTGTTCGAAAGGTTGCCAATACATCGCGTGTATGTGTTTTTATATTAAGTGAATGACAACCTCTTTATGTCATACATTTTCTAAGAAGGCACACATTCGTCCGTATTAGTTTATATTTTGTACGAACTTTTCTTAAATAGTATTTATTTGGTCTTGATGCGAATATGGAGAACCAAAAACAGCATTTTCGGTATTTAATCTTTTTTTGCTGTCATATATACAGAAACAATACTAGAAGTGCACGAACAGTGCGTAAATGGTTTGAGAAATTTAGTTTAGACAAACTTACCCTTGGAGACCGGTAACGCTCCAGTAAACCATCCATGGTGAATGACGACCAAATTAATGTATTAGTTACAACAAATCAGCGTATTACTATTCGTAAAACAGTAGAAAGGCTCAAAGTATCGAATTCAACTCTTCACGACAATTTGATGCGGTTTGGTTTTATTAATCGCCTTGATGTTTGGGTACCTTACAAATTGGGGGAGTGCAATGCCATGGACCGTATTTTCATGTGCGATTTGTTGCTTAAACGCTACGGAAAACTAGGAAGGAGTGGTCGTTATCCTGGTAGAAACCAGGATAACGCTAGACCACACGTATCTTTGGTTATAAAACAAAAGTTATTAGAGCTTAGTTGGAATGTCTTGCTTCATCCACCGTATAATCCGGATCTGACACCGTTAGACTACCATCTCTTCAGCTCTTTACAAAATTTGTTGGATAATCATTAAGTTCTTTGGAAGGCTGTAAATAGCACATAGAGGACTTTTTCTTAGCTGGCGAAAGAGGGCGAACCGTTATTAAATAAAATAAAGAATATATTATTTAATAAACCGAATTATTATTATAGAAATTTGTGTTTTTAATCGGCGAAGACTTTTCGAACAACCCGATATTAAACAGAATCACATTTACAATGCAAGTATATCAAATGTTTTCTTTGAATAAAGGTGAATCAAGAAACTAAACAAGACATGTTAATAATACTCTAATAATTTTAATATTGCATAATAATCTAGAAGATAGATAGAAATACTTCGACTATTAAAATTTATTCTTAATGAAATTGCTTGTAAATATTTATACATATATGACATCCACTATCTGATTGATATCAAATCACGGTTGTTATGAAATAAACAAAAGCAGATAATAAACATATTCATCTTTAAAAAGCATATCGAAGAGATGTCTAGAAAACAATACTTAAAATAATGTTGATAAATAGAGCTACTTATGGTATTGGTGGGATCATTCACAGATCAACGTGAGGGGAGAAATCGCTAACACGCGGACATGTTTTTAGCCGCCGCCATCAGCGCGGTTTCGAGCGTCTTTCTTTGCCTCCAATTGAAATTCCTTCTCAGCTTATATCACTGTTCTTCTCAACAAATATCCGGGCGTATTACTTGGGCCATCTAATGCCAAAGGTATACGCCAGCCCACCGTCCAGAACACAGCGACACATGTGGGATACACATTTTCCCAAGCCTCCCCCGAGTAGTCACTAAGGTTTTGACGAAGCAGACGAAATGGGTGTTGCTTGAAGCGTCATGTCCCAAAACAAAAGTAGCTTTCTTGTAGCGACATTCCTAAGAATATGATTCCCATAGCTTCTTGCCATGCTCTACCAAATATGAAATCAGTATGCACACTAGAGATTTTTGTGTATTAGAAATATTCAATTTAAGTATGTATTAAGTCTCCCAATAACTTACTTTTCCACATTCCAATGCATTCTGTCTACGTCATCTTCTCCATACGCATAGAAACAATGCACTTCCAAGTTAGTAGTTAAAATTACACTAGGGTGAAAGAATAAAATAGACACCTACTAATTAAAAAAAAAGATTCTATTCTCGTTATATATACAAAATATTTTAAAATTTTTAAATTAGACTAATATTTTGTCGATCCACCTTTACTAGCGTAAAGTGCTGCAAGTCGTCGTGGCATAGAATCTATTAAATGATTAATGGTGTCTTCTGGAATATTTAACCACTCTTCTGTAACAGCTGCCACGAGTTCTTCCTTATTGCTGGGTTTTCGGGGTCGTTTCGCCATATTTGTCTGGATTATGTGCCAAATATTCTCTACCGGATTCATGTCTGGTGATTGGCCTGGCCATGGTAAAATCCGAATCCCCCGTTCCTCTTTCCATGTGGTTGTTGTTCTTGCTTTGTGGCAGGGTACTCCATCCTCCATAAAAGTGGCGTCTTCTTTAGATAAAATGGCGTTGTCGAATATCGGTAGTAGTCCTTCTGTTAATATTTGTATATATTTTGCCGCATTTATATTTCCGTCGCAGATTACTAATTGCGATGTTCCACCATACCATATCGCGCCCCACACCATGATGTTCACACCGCCGTATTTCACCGTCTGATGTAAAAATTTGTCGTCCAGTTGCTGTGACGAACGTCTCCATACTCACGTACGACCACTATCACTGAATTGGCAGTATCTGCTTTCGTCTGAAGAAATGACAGACCGCCAAAACTCTTCGGGCTTCGTTCGCATTTCGATTGCCCAAGCCATTCGGCGCCGTTTTTGAAACGCCGTAAGGAAAGGTTTTTTTTGCCACCCTTTTATACAGCCCCACAAATTGTGTAATCACACGGTTAACTGTGGACAACGGAATATTTAAAAATGTACTTATTTCACGTTGCGAAGCGCCGCGTTCACTCTGGCCAACGATGCGACCCCGGGTGAAGTCGCTAATATCACTCGAACCTTGTAAGCGAGGCATAATTGTAACGGTACTAAACTATGACGAATTCCTTCCGATACAGCTACCCCTACCCTAATGACAAGAGAAAGTTCTTAATTCGTTCTTAGAATTTAGCTGTTTACATATTTATACCGCTTTACCTGGTGTCTATTTTATTCTGTCACCCTAGTGTATATACCTGGAAGATGTTATGAAGCACACTCCAATATTTTAAACCGTTTCGATGTTTGCACTATGGAACGAATGCCATGCATAGTTACTAAGATGACTATCACATACCAAATATAATTTGTTATTGGTATTGGAAGTAGGTTTTGTAAGTTCTCATTTCCAATACGTCTGATACATTCCTTATACACCTTTGTATTTACAAATTATAAACGAGATTTAAAAATACATGAAGTACATTTTTATTAACAATTTTCATCATTTAAAATATTGCCGTGAATGTCTATATAGGTTTTCCTTTAAAGAATTTAGGTTTCCGGATTGAAACTGCTATATAGGTCTCTTTCATGATATCCCATGACTCCCAGGAGCAGATCATACTCGTCAATGGCAAATATGTTAATATCGTCAGAAAAACTATTGTGTTAAGTATACGGCACAATTAATCACGTGTGTAATTTTATGTAAACAAACACTTTTACAAGTCAGTTATTGTACATAGAACACCATTATTGATGTATCTGGTTTATTTGATCATTTTCTACTAAAATTGTTTAGAATACATCATATCTATCTCAAATTGTTCGCGATTTTTTTTTTTTTGGGTTATGGAAATTTGATTGTAGTGTATTTAGTGTCGAAAAAAAAATTGAATAAGAAGCAATTCCACTTGCATGTTGATATTTATTTCAGATGCAAATGCGTATCATAGAAGACAACAATATTGATACACACAAACTACTTGTTGCATCGAAAATGCACATATATCTATTGATGTAAATTGTCTGATTACTTGTGTATTGTATAGTTCTCCACAGTTAAATAATTTAAAAAATAAACACAGACGATTTGAATCAATGGAATTGAAACGGGAATGCTTTAGAGGTGTCCAAAGTTCACGCCTGCCACTTCTAAGCCTTGATGAAGCCTTTTAAAAAGATTATTAGTTGTAGCTCGGTATATTTGTATAAAAAAATCGTTTTATCGCGACATCTTTGTCTTTTATATCTCTATCCATAGATACAAAAATCTAGTAACGATAAAGTATTAGTATATGTCCAGTTGCTCTTTATTAAACATATTTAATACTAAAATAAGTTTCAGTACCAACTTACAAAACTTGTATAAAATGTTAAATTCAAGCAACTACCAAACAATTTGGGATTAGTATAGGGAATGCTAAACAACGATCAAATAAAATCAGATGTGTTTCCATTTAAGTTATTATTTTTGGTTAAATTTCTCCATATAATTAAGTTATAAGGTTTTTTAGCATAATTTATTTACTCCATTACCAACAAAGTTCTAACTTTAATTGTGTTCGAGTTATTGACCTGACATTGTGACAATGATATTTCAGAAAATTCGTTGTTTCTATTTCTACCTCTGTTTTGGTAATAGTTTTATCTAATCTAATTTTAGATAAAGAAAAGTGAAACACTAAGTTGCATTAAATGACCTTGGAGGACGGGCTTTTGCGCCGCGAGTATTTTAGTTAAATCGTAAGCACTCTATCTAGCGGGCTGATTTATTGTTTACTTTTATTTGTTACTTGTGTTCTATTCCCTAAAAATGTTCCGTCCGCATCCCTCGGACTATACTATTTAAAGGTCCTTGTTGATTCGGGATCTGAATTTACCCTCAACACCTTTGAATAACTCTTAGATAAATTTAATAATAAAGCTGTCAGTGTTAGCAATGCAATCTTCCGATACGAACAAAATACTAGAAATAGAAAAATGTGTCAAACTTCGGTTTATGAATGCATAGCACTCGTTTCCAGTCTTCCGCTGTTCAGTTTTTATGCGTTTGTGCCCACTGCAATCGTTTTTGCCTATTTCCTCGCCCGAAGTAATGGTTTTCTTATGCCAACGCTGCTGTCAAGATTTGTAAACTTTAAACATCTTTTCACGGTACTAATAGAAATTTGTTCTGTAGGACCGGTATTCATTTCTGCTGCTGTTTCCGGTGCTGTTGCTGTTAGTCTCCTATATCATTTGCTTAACAATATATTACGTTCATCGTCTACGTCAGACGTTATCTGCTTACGACCTGGATCTCTCAAACTGCGTTGATATCTCCAAGTGATATTACTAACTGTCGATTTATTAAAGTGTATCTTTCTGATCATTTTACGCACCGAATAACCATCTTGACGGTAAGCAATTATGGAATTAGCTTACAAAATACGATACACATGGAAGCAAATTTATTTAGGAACTAAAATATTGTGATATGTACAGCACTTTTGGTAAATTTCATGAGTTTAATATCTATTCTTTTGTCTCGGAAATAACCCAAATAAAAAGATTACAAAATTCTTCTTGCAATTACCATAATTTGCGTAAAGTATAATAGTTATTTAAAGTATTTGCTTATAATATAGCGTTGACGGCAACAGAATTCCCACGACCTTGAAAAAAATTAAAAATGTACGTTAAAAAATATGAAAGATGAATGTTTCGCTAACTGTAAAAATGCACAGTTTTATGTTCCTAGAACGTAAACAGAGCGCAATTCAAATCCCAAAATTCAATTCGAGCCATCCTCTATAAAGCTAACTTTACACATGCGGTAATTTGTCGATGTATCGGAGCAAAAAAATGTAGTGTCTAACACATGTATGTGACCTTTTTTGCACTTGTCTTATAACATTCGCATAAAGCTTGTTTTCTCCGCTTGTTATGTAATTAGGTTATTACAATATACTACTGAGTACTTTAATAAGTAGTTTTTGGAAAGTTTCCTCTCCTGTATATTCTCATAATAGTGCTAATGCATTTTTGTAAAATAATATTAACAATGTACACAGTTTGAATTAGATGCAAAGCTTGTTTTGTCAGTGGCAACGGCAGGAATCGTGAATCCCGCCGCAAATATAGCAACAGTATCTCATTATCGGTAAAGAAATACAATACACCTTTCAGCTTAACTATTCCTCTTGAAAAAACGGCGATTTACGCACTATGGCGGGGAGTTAAGTAACAAAACCATGGAACTTTACAGATATTACCATAATTTAAGGCACTATAATAGTGAAACTATCACTACAATTTGAATTATACCACGGCTTGTAGCCAGTTTATAATCGTTATTCTCACCTCACAAGACGTGCCAGTGCACCTTGCATGCTTAGTAATATCATGATCAATAGTCTCAGCAAAGAAGGGCAACTTTCAGTGCCGTGCGGACAACAACGTGGAGGAGCGAAGCGCGCTGTACGGAAAATCGAGTATCCATATCAAAGGACGCTTGTTCAGTATTATTCGACTGGTCGTTGTGAGTGCTTGTCAGTATACACATAGTTAGAAAATGTCGCATTTAGGTACGCTTCGGAAACGACGTACTTCAAATAAACTAGAAAACGTAATAGCGGCTATGCCGGATCTAGAGTACGAAGGTGGAAGTGTGAACGTCACCTAAAAAGTGTAAAACAGTGTTCTACGTGGAAAACGATACAGCGAACAATTAATATTTGATATAGGTGTTTATTTTATTCTATATAATGTACCGTTCACTAGATCAACAAGCATTTGTCTCCTTTTGGAGCAAGTATTCGGATTATACATTACCAAGACGGACATCATTAAGAAACTTTATGCCATCTGCTCGGGACTATGTTGAAAGAGGAATTAAAGCAGAATTGAAAGATAAAAAATTGTGGTGCAATTGATCCATAAAAGTTATCCACGAGTAAATGCTTTAATAGCTCATACGAAGGCAGTATTTCTAAAGTCCCCAAAACGTACAAAAAGATTTCACGAACTGTGTCCCAACCGAACCTGTGCCTGAACCGCCACAGCCGATTACTACGCGTTGGGGAACATGGTTAAAGGCTGCGTTTTACTACTGCGAACATTTTAATGATCTAAAGAAGGTAATTTTACAATTCGATCCGAAACACTTATATAATTCATGCGATCGCACGATCTCGTCCGATTACAAAGTGATAATCGGAAGTTGTGGATGTAATACCACTTTTAGCGACAATTCAACTGTTGCTGTAACTGTAAAGCAACAGTACACATTTACCTTGGTATCATATTCACCGTATTTTCAAAATTACCCCACATTACCTTACAAATATCTGAAAACGTAGTAGCAGTAAACTAAAGGGTCTTTACCTGCCAAAAATGATCTTATTTATCCTTGATTCTTGTTATACTTATAGTCGTTGTTACATTGTATGTATTATTATAATTACATTATAAAACTAGTATTGAAATTCAATGAATGGCGAAGGAATAAACGTAGTTTGTGAACATGGTCTAATACATATTCACATATTGCATACTATATATATGTATCTGTAATTACAGTTTTCATAAAAAATATAACTTTACAGACCAAGGTTAGGCCTTAAATTTTCATTGTCCATTAATAAATCAATAAATAACTAACACCTTAACACTACACAACCACTGTTGCGAATAGATATGAGCGTGTTTGATTTACGATAACGTAAATAAAATCTCGTTGATCAAAAATGCACGATCGCGCCTCACCTCTGATAGATTATTCCAGTTGACTTTCGCGTCTCATATGTTTACATCGAGCATTTTCTTCCGCGAGGGTCTTATTTCAGCGAAAGGAAGGATATCGCGGGTTTTCGTTTTTAACTTGAGTTAGGCGGATGTTGTGACGATATCTTTTTGTTTGTGTGTTTTGTTTTACACGCAAAAATGTCAGAATCGGTTCAATTAACTCATGTGAATATGTCTTGTTATTTCAAGGTTCACCAGTGCTATGGGGACGAATTAGGATTAACTAGTGACGATGAAGATTACGTTGCGCCAGGTGCCGTTGAAGAGGAGAAACTGTCAGCAAGACTGTCAATAGATTCCTTTCCTGAGGTAGGTTCGCTTTTCTTTACAAGTGTTAAAGGAATGATTCAATTATGAAATTAAAGACGGATGAACATAAATTTTTGCTGCTTAAAGTATATATTATTTAACTCGTGAGTTAAATTTAATACCATTTGATACCTGCGAGATAAAATTATAAACATTACTCACTTTATAAAAATTTGCATTACTTCTATTATTATTTACCTCTATATCTAGAGGAAATCAAATTCGTCGCAAAGATCTTAAGACAAGCGCACTTAATCTGACAAATATGTTTAGGTTTGATTAAAACCTGATAAATCTTGATATAAGAACGTAAATATAAAACTCTCGATTAGAATCTGCAAACGCATATTTAATATAGACGCACTGATGCGATAATTTAGGGTGGTAAATCGGCATTTGAATTGTGAACAGTCGTAATGGTATGATTAAAGAAAGAAGAAGCTCATCGTAATAATTGTGTCAACTAATGGGATGAAGTTACGTGGTCTATCGAGGTGTTGGGAATCCAAGTGAATGTTTAGAAATATATTTACTGCTCAATGGAAATACATTTGTTGTATTAAATGGACTATAACAGTGAAATGGTTGAATACATATTGCATGTTATAAAAACAACGTTAACTTTATATTTATATTTTTGTTAAACGTATAATTATAACCAGTGATTTCAGTTATCTTAGAAAACGATGTTGCTTGCTATCGTTATATTTACTTTTTAAGAGGACAATTTTATAACGTTGAATTAAATGACACTTCAAAAAAATATTGGAAATTATGGTAAATAGCAACATTTTACATGATAAAATTACAATTTCCTTGCAATTAATTGACGTTTTTAAATTGCTGAAAAATATCAGTCCCGGTAGGATTTGAACCCACGACCTCTGCTTTGCCGGCGCATTGTGCTACTATTACACCACAAGACCGAATGTGAGTTCAAATCGCTTTTAACACCTAGATGTTACAATGTCAGTAGATATATCGTAATATTTCAGCAGACGCAATATTATTACAGGCAGATTCTTACCAATTAAATTAACATTAATACTAAACAACCGTTGGTATTAGTAATGACAAAAGTGCAATTTTCTTGGAATGAACCAACTTTTTTAAGTTCTTGAAAAATATCGCTTCCAGTAGGATTTGAACCTACAACCTCTGCATTACCAGCGCATTGTGCTACCATTACACCACGAGACCAAATGTGAGTTCAAATCGCTTTTAATATCTAGATGTCACAGTATCTGTAGATATATCGTAATATCTCAACAGACACAATATTATTAAAGGAAAGTTCTTACCAATTAAATTAATATTTTACTCAGTCACTTTAACGTCATGAAGTTAGTGAACGTCCAATTAAATAACATTTCAAATTTATGATTGAAGTGTCGGTAAACAGTCACGTTGTTTTATACATTTACATTAATGTTATATGAAAGGTACAAACTAACACTTAATTGAACGATATATATTGCATTATTGGTATTCATGATGTCTAAACGGAATGTTATTTTAAGCAATTACTAGAACGTTGTAAAGAAACGTTTAGTTAATGTTGAATTAAACGATACTCTCAATTAATGATGCAAAATATCTCATAGTTAGGTTGTTCAGAGTAATGCAGTAAAGCAATGTAAGAATTGAAATGTGGCAAAATTGTCAAAGTTATAGCAAACCGATAATCCAAATTTAATTTTTTTCACTTAATATTTCGTAAAGAAATAAGATTTATATTTTATATTCACTTCAAAAAGGATTAAGGACATGGTCATAGTACTTCAAGGAAATTCTATAACCAGAAACGAAGCTGTATAATTTGCACCAAAATTCATGTTGTGTGTAAAATAAAATCTCATCCGTTCAAGGATGTATACAAAAAAGATAATACAAACCGAATCTACCTATCATTATTATCAGTATTAGTTTACAGCAACGTGGCAACCGAAAACCTTGAGTTTCTGGAATGAATAAGCGAATATTAACATACGAAAATCAGTCTTTTTCAAAATAAAAGAATATAATAAAATAATGTCCTTGTTTAATGAATAATATTTATTTTTTTCTTAAACTACAGGCTTTGAGAATTTATTTTTAAAAAAATATGTCTGCTCAATGTGTTCCGTTTTTTTGCTGGCACTCTTTTAAACGCGAGGCAAAATTTTTTCTTAAAATATGCTTTAATTCATTCAAAGAGTGAGGAGTGCCGCTGTATGCCTTGCAATTCTGTCTATTTACATAGCCATTAGGGTGAAAATGCACCTTATCTAAAAACAAAATGTTGAAGGAACGAAACAATTGCAGCATCCGTTGGCTTTAGTTGTTGCTTGTATCAAGACTCTCCTGTCCGCTTTCATTCAAATAATCGCTTCGGTGATCCACAATAGAGTTACTGTTTCAAATCAATAGAAATATTTTCTCAGAATTTTTTGCTTCGCTAAAGAGAATTATATATTTGTAATCAAACAATAGTATTTCTTTGCTTAAGAAATTCGTTAACTTGAATCAAGAAAATCTTGCAGAAAATGTGAAAATATATATTAAATTAGAAGTTGTTTTTGTTTGGGCTATTTTCGTTCATCGTTTGTAAATCATCCTTTTATTCCGGCGGTTTCAGCAGTCTTCGAGAAATAGCCCGAGAAGGGCTGAGTATAGTTGCCAGATTAATCCATACGTTACAAGACTTAGCCACTAAGCCAATAGGGGAGACAGTAATTACTGTGTTAAATCTATATTTAAACTACAATGGACTGTGTAAGTGATGACGACAGTAATTATTGTGGCTACACTGAAAAGTTTCCAAACAAATCAAAGACACGTGATAAAACTAACCTATTCCTATTCCTGTCAATTCCTCATGTTTACGTTGTTTACTGTGCTATTTTGTGACCATAGGTAGCATTATGGTGTTCGTCATGAAAAATTATGAAATTTATTACATAAATTACATTGTTTTGTTTGGAAACTTTTCAGTGTAGCCACAATATTGACGTCACACTTACACGGTCCGTTTCATTAACATTTTCTTAACTTAAGACTAAATGATTTACTTCGAAAAAGCATTTTTCTGTCTTGCATTTATTTGATTTTCTAACTCCAGGAAAATATTTATTTGATGCAAGTATAATTTCAAGAATATTATTTTTATATGTCTTGAAAAAAAAGTATCTACTTGAATAAAGACATTTTCTTGATGCAAGAAAACACTTCTTTGAGTGCACTAAATGCAACTTGTAGCCGTGGAGACACAAATATTTACGCAATATCCAATGTATGGAACTTTTAAGGCACTTGCGCTTTTGCGAACGGAAAGACTGCGAGACTCGCGAACCGACTAGTTCACGCTCTTCACGTTTTTCGCGGTTCGTGACGTGCGTGGTCGCCCCGTCCGAAGTTCATTGTCGAACCGATCTCCTCGAACTTCTGTACCCACTTTTTGATGAGTTAAGTACACAGTGTTATCAGAAAATTTTCGCCGCACAATAGTGACGGAATTAATGTTTTTGTAAAACTCGTTACCTCCGCTCCTGTATAACACTCCAGCCTCCACTCCACACTCAACTATTGCGCTTGCGCAGTGTAGAAAACAATTTAAATTGAATTTGGGACATCCAGTATATCACGCCCAGAGGAAATAAGAGAAACCAAAACAAGAAAACCTCAAGCAAGAGTATTAGAATGATTGTAAAGATTATGGCGTTGTATAATAAACCAAATTACTTTCACATGCCCTAAAATTACTATGGAATAGATGGAAGACGTTTGGAACAGGTGGAAGGCATAGCTATGAAAACTCCATTATCTTGAAACAAGAAACTGAATATTTGTCGAGAATCTGGCTAAGTTACATGAATAATATCTTCGCTGTGTATGATATAAATAAAAAGGAACATCCCAAATTTCCTAACGAAACTTAATTCGACATTTATTACTTTTTACAACAGCAGAAGTAAACATCCGGCTTCCGTTCCTAAATACCATACTAATACGTAATAACAATAAATTAGATATAGACATCTATAGCCAAAGAAGAATCAATTTCAATGGATTCGTTATGGCTGGTGAACAACAAAAAATGTTCAAGATTGATTTCCTAGTTAATCGACTTGTTAGATTTGCGTTGAGTAAGAGCAGGTACGAAAAAGAGCTAAAGCACATGAAAGATGTAGCGATGTAGAGTGCTTCCAAGATGAGAACATGACATTACGTCACAATGCAAAATTTACTGACGAGAAACAAGCAACGTTCGTTTTGTACGGCGGTTACAAACACTGGATAATATAATTTATTTTTATAATTATCTTCATTTTATATTTCTTATCTTGTGTGCTATTTACAGTAAACAGTATATATTAAAGTTATAGAATAGTTTAAATCTTTTTATTTAATGTAATATATATATATATATATATATATATATATATATATATATATATATATATATATATATATATATAATATATACAACAAGTAATAGGTTAGAATACGTGGTATAGGTTAGGATAAGCATTTATAGTTTTAAATTTATTTTTAAAATCAATTTTCGTGAGAAACAAGCGCGGTAAGTTTAACTGTACTTAATGACGACAGTTAATAAGAATAGTTCAAATCATTTATTTTAGCGATACAATGGCAAGTATTGGTATGAAAGGAAAAATAATTCGCAGCCAAAGCCGTGAAATTATTACCAATGCATTGCGCGTGTATATATTAAGTGCAGTTATATAGCTCATATTTAATTATTAGAAATAAAACATTTCATATAAATTACATGATTATTGTAACAAGTAATTTAATTTGTCCTATACAAATTTACATAAATAAGAAGCATAAACATTTAGGATATCAGAAAAGGAATAATTATTTAATATTTAATTTATATACAAATTTAGATAGCGGATGACACTGATAAAATTTGAATTTTCTTGCCGCGAAAAAATTGATGACGTAATGCCACCTTCTTATGTTGGATGCACTGTATAGTGATTTTTCTTTCACTAATGTCAATCGTATTTTAAGGAAAGTCAAATGCAAGCAATATCTAGGAAATTGTACGACCTTGACTTCAACAGACACCAATAATTATTATAGGTTTATAAAACTACATTTCCATTCAGCAGTAAAAGAATTGAATGAAATCTTCAAACCGAATGTGAAGCAAAAGTTTATAATTTACCAAGTTGTAATGTTTGTATTGGACAAACAAAGAAAGCTGTCGAAACGAGCTTTAAAGAACACGTAAGGCACTTTGATTTTGATGAATCAAAGTTATCTAGTGTAGCGGAGCACATGGTGAAATCGTTTAGAGAATTAGACGTATACGAAACCAAATTCTTGAAAAAGGACAAAAATTTAGTAGAAACGTAAAAGTAAAAACCAATCGTAATTATACATCCGAGCGTATATTACGATAAAACGTATATTTTCTGCAAAATATAGGTCTATTTGGAACTACTCAATGAACGGTAAAAGCAATGACAATTTTTAGAGCCTGCATAGGAAACAATGATGAATTTTTTACGCTTTAATAATTCGGTTGACAATGGTAAAGGACGAATAAATGATTGATTTGTGTAATGTCTTAATGTATACTAAGATTTATTGCTATCTTTGATGTAAATAAGACTATTTTTTTCTTAAATAAATTAAAGTATTTCATTATTTTATAGAATAATTACTCTCAAATTTAATCTTTTGAATGTATTTTTTGCAATGTCTCCTTTACAGAGGAGGTTCCTGTAGGTTCATCTGAATTAATTGAATGGCAAATTCTAAATTTACATAAAATAATTGAAAATTTGGGAAACTGGACGTCTTAAAAAAGATACATCGTTTGTAAAAGAAATAGTTACAAAAAAATGTGACAATATTACGATACGGATCAGAAACATACAGTACAGTATAGTCAGTCATTAACATTTTAAATATATCGGTTATATTTCTCCCACATCTTCATTTTCGAATAGTGCGCTATAAAGTTCCTCTTGTTTCGTTGACGTTTTCAACAAAACTTTTACTATATTGCTCTCGCCCTCTACTCGGAATCCTTGCAAAAGTGCATGGCAAATTTGCTCGAAATCTGCAATTTGCTACAAATACGTGGAGTGTTTTAGCTTCGTACTTCCACTGGTATTATCGTATGACTTATATGGGCAACCTTCTGATACATAGACAGTACATCTAAGTTCTTCATATCTGCAATTAAATTGCCATTGATTTTTCATTCTATAGATGTTATTCCATTTAATTTTGAATTTTATAGATATTGGGTGTTCCAAAAGTCTTTTTTTGTTTTGTTCACTGCGCGAACACAATCGTTGAGTAGAGAGCGGGAGATATACCTATCGCTAACCTCACTCTTGGGAATTTAGTCGCTATGGAACGTTTTACGGAAACAGAGCGAGAACACCTTAATGTTCATGTAAACAGGCAGAACTGTCGTTATTAGAGCTCAATAAATCCAAAACAGAAGCATGAGCCACCATTACACTCAGCAAAAATTACTCTTTGGGTTGTAATGTCGGCGCAAGAAATGACAGATGTTCTACAGTAACCATAAGTTCCGAATGATATGTGAAGGTGATTTACCATTTTTTTCCGCCAGCCTTGCAAGATTTTAATGGTTTTAATCGGAAGACTTGGTCCCAACAAGATGGAGCGATATCTCACATATCCTTACCAGTTGTTCGTGAAATTTTCCATGGAAAATTGATATCCAGACGCAGTGGCATAACCTGGTGAATTTTTCCTATGGGACTACCTTAAATCAAAGGTATAGAGCAACGCCCATCACTTCTGAATGAATTAAAAGAGAATATTCGAAGAGAAATGGCGGCTAGCATGGAGAATATGTACCGAGCAATTCTCGAGAATCTCATGTTGAGAAGAGTTTCAGCAAAATAGCGGAACCCATTTAGAAGATACGTAATCTTTAAGAAATAAATTCTCATAGCCTGCTTTTTAATGAAAAATAAGCATTTATTCATTACACCTGGCCATTATTTTATTGTTTTTTTACTTTGAAAAGGACTTTGCGCGGACATCTTGTGTATGCTTGCCATCCTCAATAAATGCTTTACATAGAGCCCTTATTCTAGCAAGTTGCGGTGCTTTTACATTATTTTCAGTACAAAAATAAATTAGAATAGGCTTGAAATATGAAACTACTAATTACACCATCTCGCATTTGTAAACAACACTGGTTGCTTTGAAAAACAAGAAGTATAAAAACGCAAACACACGGTTTGTTATCTCTACATCGTGGTATTAAATTGTGATTAGAACGTAAATATGGTTAATCTGCAAAAAATAGATAAAGGCGATATCTTTTCGAAAACAAATTTTCAGGATTATAATTTGTAATATAGAAGTTTTAGTAAGGTATGGTGCAAAAATAAGTCAAAAGGGTGTATTACTCTTTCTTTAAAAGGTACACTTGCATTATCCAATAATTATACTACTTACACTTTAAACCAAAACAAATATACACATATTGTGCTGTTTTATTGAAACTAAAAATAATAAAAACGTCGCTTTGAAATTTTTCCAGACGATTGAGATAATACTTTATTTTATGAAAATACTTTCAAATTTCAAAACACTTGATTAAATCAGAGACGGATACGAACTTTATTTTGTCAAATGAACTGCTTTTTATAATCAGAAATTACTAACCTGGAATGTACCAACTTTGGAAATTTCATTTTTTTGTAAGATTTGATCAATGCAAGGTTCACTTTCAATATCAGTAACTTTTATTCAGAATTAGTGAGGAAAATCTGTTTTGGAATTCTTATTAACAACATAGCTTGCTATTTTAAAGCTAAAATCCAGTCCACACACGTAGGAAATATTCAACTAAAATATTTAGATTTTTTAGAAAGCAATTTTTGACTGTTTCTGAATACTCTGGCCAAAAATTAAAACAAGGCGTATTTTAATTCTTAATTGGCCGTTCTCCCATAAATTGAATGAGAACAACCGCCTACCCGAAAAACTTTTACCAAGTATGTTTGACACTTTAGAAAAGTGTAGTACTTGTTTTGATTCAGTGTGGAAAAAGGCCGACTACCATTTTTATATAGTGAAATCTACTACACCTTGTTCATTTTATCTATATATGTAACATACGTGCATCTTTTTCCACGATGATTATTGACGGCGTGAATTACATCGATAATCTCTAGTCAAATACAGTACCATCTAAACATGAAACTGCGAATGAACAGATTTTGTAAATTACTTTTGCATTAATGCAATGTTTTGCAGGCCAATTAATTAAGATATACATTTTGTTTGAATATTTATATAAAATTTGGCGGATACCAGTTAACAGGTTAAAGTCTGTCACCCCGATTAGCTTAAAGTAATGGTGCAAAAAAATTGTATTTCACTTACAGCTCTACTTAATTACATTACACTTATTGCTTTTGAAAGACTCCTAATTATTTCTTCATTATGTTTAAACTGCTCCTATACATAATAACATGATTGTTTCATCATAAGATTCATTTAATGTATTCACTTTAAGAATCACATATATTTTCGAAAATGTTCCATACTAACGCAATGAAAAGAACATTGAAATGAATACGTAGGCTTTCACGGAAGTCTGTAAGAAGCGAACTATTTACGGAATTGGACCATGTCATGAGAAGATATAAAAAATGAAATAAGAGTAAGAGGAAAAAGAAATAAAAGAAAAAAAAAAGGGGAGCGAAAAAAAGAAAGGTGAAATAAAGAATAAGAGAAGGAAAGCGAGAAGGGAGACAGAAAAAGAAAGAAAAAAATGAATGAAAAAGAGAAAGGTGGAATTTCGATGTTTCACCTCCGTCGTAGGAGGCTTCTTCAGGAGAAAACAGGGAAACCAAAGTGGCACGGTAACTCGACTTGTAACACATGGGCTGAAAAGTCCTGTGCCTAACACATAGATGACGCTAGTTTTATTGGAGTCACCTTTCTCTCAGTTAGTACTAACCTTCAAAAGACAGCTGTTAAAATTTCATGATATTCTATTCATTAGTTTGTGAGTTATTGTGCTAAGAGTCACGAAAAGTATCGTGACTCTTATGGGGACTGCGCTCCATCAGAAACAACAATAGAACGTTGGTTTACTGACTTCAAACGTGGTCGTAGAGACACCGATGATGTAGAACGCAGTGGACGTCCAAATGAGGCGGTAACACCAGAAAACATCAAAACAATCCACAAAATCATTTTGAATGATCGAAAAGTGAAGTTGCGTGAGTTAGCTGACATCGTAAAGGTATCAAAAGAACGTATTGGCTTTATATTGCTTGAGCATTTGACCATGAGAAAGCTCTGTTCAAAGTGGGTGCCGCGTTTGCTCACTGTTGACCAAAAACAAGAACGCGTTGATGATTCTGAGCAGTGTTTGGCCATGTTTAAACGTAACAAACCGGAATTTTTCCGTCGATATGTGACAATGGATGAAACATGGATCCATCACTTCACTCCGGAATCAAAACGATCGTCATCTGAGTGGACAGCAACTGGTGAACGTCGTCCAAAGCGCCCGAAACCACAACAATCGGCTGGAAAGGTTATGGGCTCGGTATTTTGGGATGTGCGTGGTGTAATATTCATCGACTATCTTGAGAAAGGAAATACCATCAACAGTGAATATAGCATAGCGTTATTGGAGCGTTTGAAGGCCGAAATTGCAAAGAAACGACCGCATATGGCAAAAAAAAAAATTGT
This sequence comes from Trypoxylus dichotomus, assembly GCA_023509865.1. NCBI lineage: Eukaryota > Metazoa > Arthropoda > Insecta > Coleoptera > Scarabaeidae > Trypoxylus > Trypoxylus dichotomus. Next base: position 23,538,631 of record CM042081.1, on the reverse strand, counting down.
TTCATCAAGACAACGCACCATGTTACAAGTCAATCAAAACAATGGCAAAACTACATGAATTGAACTTCGAATTGCTCCCACATCCACCGTATTCGCCAGATTTGGCTCCCAGCGACTGGCCTTTCGCAGACCTCAAAAAAATGCTCGCCGGTAAGAAATTTCGCACGAATGAAGAGGTTATCGCTGAAACTGAGGCCTATTTTGAGGCAAAAGATAAATCGTTCTACAAAAGTGTTATTGAAATGTTAGAGCGGCGCTGGAATGATTGCGTTGCTTTTGATGGAGATTACGTTGATGAATAAAGCTAATTTTGAACCAAAAAAAACGTGTTTTCTTTGTTAGGCCCGGGACTTTTCAGCCCATGTATTAAACTACTCTAGAGGCGAAGCCACTTTGAAAGATTGTCACGGAAACTCCACGTGTTAACCACGCTAGAGGTGAAAACCTTCTGAAAGTTCAAAAGGTCGAATTACCGTGCCGCTTTGGTTTCCTTGTTTTTTTCCGGAAGAAGCCTCCCACGACAGAGGCGAAACGTCGAGATCCCACCTTTCTCTTCTTTTAAATTTTTTCTTGCTTTTTCTTTTTCTGACTCTCTTTCCTTCTCTTATTCTTTATTTCACCTTTCTATTTTTCACATCCTTTTTTATTTTTTGCCTTTTTTCTTTTTTTTATTTCTTTCTCCTCTTACTCTTATCTCATTTTTTATATATCATCATGACACGGTCAAATTCCGGAAATAGTTCGCTTATTACTGAAGAGAACATGATTTTCTTGTGGAATACTGAAGCAAAACTGGACAAGAACCAACGAAAAATAAGCAACACCTAAATATACACAAAATGTCATTTTGATATTTCGATACGATGGATACAAAAGGCTTAACTGACAATAACACAATCCATTGTCACATCGTTGTCAAATTATTTTCCAAATTACATTTTTAGAATACAGATCAACGTTACTCTATTCAGTTAATAATTTATTAAAATAAGAATTCGTTACGCATGGTTACTGTTATGTTCTCCTGGTTTGAAGAACGTTTTGATCCGGCTTGAAGGACCAATCTTTTGACCTGCTGCGACGATTTCGACGTATATCACGATAGCTCGTCTTGCTGTTAAGAACCAGCAGGCTATTGGGTGTACACCGTTAGGAGAAACTAATTAAGTTAACACACTTAAATTACTCAAATAATTTAATTTACTTGTACAATCTCGCTTTACAAATTTATGATTGTCCTTTAATTGTTTCCGAATTTCTTCCAGCTAAGGAAAATTCATGAACTATGCGATCAATACTTCCGAATTGTGATTTAATATTGTTCTAAATGTTTCAGAACTTACTTTTTCGAAGTTATGTTGTGTTCTGTTGAACTTACGTTGTGTACTGAATGAAGTTGTTTTGTGTTCTTTTTGAACTTTCGTTAAGTACTACTGAGTGTAGAATTGTTGGACTAGTCATGAATAAGCTCGGTTTTTGCCTTATTGAGCCACCCTAAAACTACCTGATTGCTGTTGGTTGTTCTTGTAAATGTAAGTCTATATAGGCATCTGATGATAATAATGTCATGGTAACAGACGGAATCCACAGCAATATTACCCAACATGTGAAGCAAAGGGAATAACAGAATGAATTGATTTGGTAGTGAATAGAACCTTAATTTAGCAGATCGGTGTAATTGCCGGCATTCCCAGTACGTCTGGATTTTCTACCTAAACTTAACGATACTAGTTATATGGAAATTACATACATATTTGATTACAATGGCAAACGATATAAGTAGGGAGATAAGTACGATAAGTACTGCAGTATATCTGTTCAAAATGAATGAAAGGTAGAAATGAATGCAAAGTAAAAAAAATAAATGAATTATAACATTGAAAATGTAAAATACAAAATAGAAACTCATTTGGTTGTATCCAAGCAGTTGCAATTTCTTTATTTTCCAAAAATATAGACTTTGTAGCATTTTGTGGATCTGAAAACATCCCCTATATCAAACATAACTTCCAAATATTAATACGCTATCTTATGCGTATTCCATTTATTACATACACCACTTTGGATTGCTTAAAGTACTTTCTTTGTCTTTGAAACAAATGGAAATTTTGCTTCTCCCCTTCATAATACCGCTAGGGAAAGGTAAACAGATTATGATCTGCTTTGGTTATACGATTAAGCAATTATGACAATAAAGATAATAGACAAAGCATAGTTTACTAACTTCATTTACATTTTAACACTAGTATTAACGGAGGTACAAATAGTCTATATAGCACATGCCTCAAGTTTCTTTCGCTTAAAATCAATATCTATTACTAATAATAAATGCAACATTCTTGATCAATTTACATATAATTGTTTATATAACACCGATAGTAGGAATATTTTATTAATAGGAGAATAAACTGGAATAAAATAGATTGCAGAAATAAAATTTTGCTTAACGTTAATTATTCAATAACTTTTTTGCATGGCACTGATAATGATAGGGACCCCTCACATGCAGTAACTCCACTCGACTTGCTAGAAACTATTAAAAACGCGTCGTGATACTGCCGCTGATAATGGAAGCGTCTAAGTGAGTCACGCCACGGAGCTGTTTGTTATTGATTTCGGCGTGTTACCCCCTCTATGGTTCGCCATCGGTTTTTCAAAGAGCTTTATCCAATTGGTCGCATTCGAAATCTGTAGGGTGTTCTACCACGTGAAAGTATGTGTGTACATCAAAAAGCTATCACCTTTCGGGGTAGGCGACCTTTTACTTTAATAATCATCGCAAACTACTCATAAAATACTCGAGCAAAGATATGGGTATTATTTAATATTGTAACGCTAAAAATACTCATCAAATTCGTAAGGCGTTTAATGGAGATTACGTGATGAATATTTAAAGACCAACGTGATCTACACGTAGGGTTTAGTGTATATAAAAATAAAGTGTCCTTAGTGGTGATCATCTGAAAACGATTGCGCATGACTGCTTCTGGATTTATTACTGAAACGTTATTTACTATATTGTAAGTTGTTTTTTTGTTTTCCGTAGAAAAATGAATAAGAAAATATTCTTGCTATAACATTATTAAATTATTATTGTTGTCAAATTAGTTACCTTCCATGTTCTTAACTACCTAGAATAAAGACGTGTTAGTATTTATTCATCGAAAACTATTTTTATTAATATGGAAACAATCTTATCGCATAATCAGACCTTTGTTGCAGCAAAAATGAAATAATTGCTGTAAAATAAAGAGATGAATGTTTTCAAAAACCTGGGTACTCAATTTTTTATATTTCGGAACAATTTTTTCTGTATATATTGTAATTATATATTTTTTTTTTTATTTAAAAGAATAATGTTAATTAATTAATGCATTAAGTTTTTGTCAAGTAAATATCTTTATTTTACACTTGTATTAAATTACATATAACTGCTATGATTGAGTTGTAAAATTATTAAAAAAATGAGTGCCAACAATTACATGGACAAAAAAAGAAACGTAAACCTAAGTATCTGTCGAAAAATATATAGTTTTGCTTAGACTATTCGATTTCAAAATTTAATACGAATTTTCAAGGAATGCAAAACTTGCTCGCACATTGGAAACGGTTTAGTACTATTGCATGGCAACAAGATTGCGTTCTCAAAATTGATAATTCAAATTAATAAAACAAAATTTAATAAATTCTAGGTAAATAAATATCTAGTTGGAGATTGATTTAAGTAGTTGTTTTTTTTTTTTCATTTTAAAAGGGAAATTTTAAAAAGAGAGACAAATTTTAATTCATATACTTGGAAGTTTTCAAAGTAGACAACGTTCGCGATAAAGTAAATTGCACCTGATTTATTCTGCCATTAATAGATTATATCTTTATTTTTTAACGACTTTGTCCATCAATTCGGTCCTAGATTTAACAATAGAAATATAATAAATATACATATTTAAAACAACTCTAACAAGAGAAGACTTCAAGGTGTCAATTACCGATCGAATTGAAACTTGACGTATTTGTAGGACCCATCGAGTGAAATCTGCTCCTAAGATTTCGATGATTTTCAGATTTTTTTCATTTACACCGTTATGAATAAAGAAAGTAAACCTAGGTATATACATATGATAAAACTAGGATTTTTTTTGCAAATTACGAACGTTTTTAAATTTCTGAAAAATATCGGTCTCGGTAGGATTTGAACCCACGTCCTCACGCGTAATTTTCCTAAAAAAAATATACATTAGAAGCCGATGCAAATGTTGCCGCAAAAGTGTAGCCTTTTTTTGTAATATAAATTTTGTTCACATCAATGTAACGAAAATAAAAGTGGGTAGTATAAAAAGATCATATTAAGGTAAAGTTCCAAAGTTGGTCTTAAGTTGGTGAATGTAATATGTTAGATATAAAAGAATAAAACAGATAAAAGGCTGTATTTGATATGTTAGAAATTGTCGCCAGTATACATTCGTTACATACACTACCGTCCATATGTATAAGGACGACTAAAAGTTGATTTGAATTGGTTTGCAGTAATATTTATTAATAGATATTTGACATCGCGAAATAGTTACTTGTGTCACAAGGGACGTAAGTAAGGTTTTGCGGTCGAGGATAGTATTTACACATCGATTGCAAGGATTGTGTGGTAGTATAATTCACAGATATCTTTGTGTTACTAACCCACTCCAGTCTTCTTTTATTATTTTGTTGTTAGAGCAAGGGCTTTATCACAACTATTCTTCCCCTTAATCCTACTGCGAGAAATCTCCGCTTAACTTTTGTACGAGATATTGGTGTTCTTCTTGAAATATTGAGTTATTGAGTGGTCTCTGGAGCGATGAAAACCTATTTTAGGAACATTGCCGGGATTTCTACCAAGTCTGAAATGTATACCTACTTAATGAGATACTAATTGTACGATCATTTGATTACATTATAGATACATTAAAATATACATGAATGTGAAATAATATAAACTAGAAATACAATAATCGTGCGGTTGCGTCCGAACATCCTCAACTAATCTTAATATGGATAGTTCCAGCACCTTCTGCAGATCTCGATATAAAGATTGCTGTTCATTCGTCAAGAAAGTTGTGTAAATTACATTTGATCTAACAATTGCATAAGAAGAGACCATTCTTCCATTATTCACTCTGCGCACTTCTTGTCCCATTCTAGATATTTCTCCCGAAGTATTGGAATTAAATATGATTTTCCCTGCTGTACTTGCGGTTAGAGAGACTCCACTTCACAGTTGCAGCCTACTTTGCTTTTTCGATGATTTTCACCGGCCCTGGAAACCCATTTGTTATGAAAGGTGAGCTGTTCTTGTCATACTTTGGTGTTTTCTCCCTGATTTAGCTCTGTTTTCGTAACTTCCGATCTCTTTACAGCGTTTAAGAGTGCTCTGAACGGCACTCCGCGAAAATTTGATTCTTTTTCAAATCGGACTTTGCGTCATGCTTTAAGTATTAACTAACACAATTTTACCGTATGTTGGTTGGTATGATGATTTCACGTTCTTTAGCCATAATTATAAACGTTATAGAATCGTCTATTGTCGTAACTTGCATGGATGTATAGTAAGGTACTAACGATTTATAGACGTTTTATTTTAATATTCGCTAAGAAACTAATACCACATATTTTCATTGCAATGGATTGCTATTTTTTACTATCATAAATCTTTGTTACACATTTATTATAATCCCTCATGTAACACATCTGTTTCTTAAATTACTCAAAGTACGAATGTTTTTTTTACAACACCGACTTTTATATTCACATAGCTGTATTAAGAAATTCTAGATTGCGTCTTTAGATTTAAAATGTGCACTTGCGCAATCGCCATCAGGAATTCCGCGTTTCATTTTTATTATTTATTCTTTTAGTAAAAAGGCCAGTCCTGATTCTCTTTGGTACACTGTATAATCTACTCTTAAATCGATTGTGGTCGTATAAACTGAATTAATTGGTTAATTAAGATATCGGATCTATTAAATAAAACGAAATAAACAACGTCTATCGAACAAAAGGCTTCTTTGTCATGATTATGTAGTGTATGTAAAAGTTCACTTCGGATGTCTTTATTAAGCATGTTGCAGGCAGCTGTGCTACAAAATTTCTTATAAAATTTTGAGATATCCTTCTACTTAAACTGTGTTTAGCTAAATGATATCGTTTCTTCTTTTGGAGGAATGTGTCGGCAACAATACGGATATGATTGAAGCCCCTGCAGAAGAGAAGCAGGAAGCTGAAACAAAGGAATTCTCGAATACACAGGATGAGGAAAACTCGCCCGTTAACAATAACGTTTCTACAATGCCGCCAACCGATTTATCCGATAGCAGCGAATCGGATGCTGAAAAAATTCGTAGGTAAGTAACTTAATTTTCTTCTCTATTTACTGTTCATCGTTATTTTATTTTCTTTTACGAAGAATATTCCGTAGCCGCGGACCAACACTGGTTCGCGGGCCCTCACAAGATGGTGCTGTACTACTATAGTGTCATTTGAAATTTTCGCGTAATTCAAATGATGAGCTAGCTAGGTCTTGACCCTTGGAACTTAGTGGTCTAATGGGCGTATTAGGTCAAAATGTTTGGAGACCCCTGCCTTATCAGATGACATCAACTTCTGTTCAGGATTTGGTCACTTTAGCTTGGAGTTTTCTCAAAGCATTTTTGCAGAATTTTGACAAAGGGTAGCCAATTTTTGCAAAGAAAACATATTTTTGATTTATTTACCCTATATACGTATGTATGTACACTACTAGCCATAAGTGTTTAGCCACCCTTAAAATATTACAAAAAAAAAAATAAAATAGACTTTTATTCTGTACTTATACAAAGAACTGTAACAGTTACAAAAATAATGTGCGTATTAATTTGCTAACAAAGATTAATAAATTAACTTAAATTTGCGATTCGCCATTCGCTTTCATTACTGCCGTACACAATCTTGGCATTTGCGTATCCTGTAGTGGTGCCCAAAGTACTATTGTCGAATTTGGAGATCTGAATTTGGAGGGGTGAGGGAGGGGAGGCAACTTCATAACAACAATTTTCCTTCTGTGCTCCAATTGTTCTAGATACCCATGGCTATCTTTGCAGTGTGTTTTGGATCATTATCGTGCTGGAACACACCGTTTAATCGTCTTCGAAATAGGATGGCATTCCTCTCGGAAATCTCTCTATAATCTTCTTTTCTAAGGATACACCATCTAATTTGACTAAATCGCCCATAGAGGTCCGTCAAAACAACCCAAACCAATACTGATCCTCCTCCATGTTTTAGTCTTGATGTAATACAGGATTGAAGTGCGCGTTTCGCTTTCGATCTACGGACAAATGTTCTGTTTGAACCAAATGTGAGATATTTAAGATTCGTCAGTCCACAGCACTTTCTTGCGATCTTCCAACGTCTAGTCTTTGTGTTTTCTCGTCCATGTTAACCGCTTAGCTTTGCTTCGGTAGCAATTTCTGGCGCTGTTTTTCATCTATTTCGTTTGCTTGGACTACAATTGCGCAATCTTCTACTGGTGTTGTTACTATTGACCGCCCGGGCCGCTGTTTATTGGATACATCGCCACTTCTTTGATACTTTTTAACATTATAATCCACGGTTCTACAGTTTAATTTGAGTAATTTTGCAATTTCTCTGTTACTTTTTTATGGCGTGATGTACCACTATTTGAGTATGCACTTCCGTAAATAATTCTTTTCTTTTCGATATTACTTTAACGTTACTCGTTGTTTTAAAACACTGCACAAATTCTTCACTAGCCACTGCTTGTGATACGAATGCTGAATGCAAACTAAATTTTTCATTATATTAAAATGCCCGTGTCGTGTGTTTTCTATATTTGATTATCTGATCCGCAAAAGGGATAATTTTCGATATTTTAATGCCAGTCAGCTCATTACGTACGCATAGAACATTACAGTGGAATTATAATATATCTCGTACTTAAAATTTGATAATACAGATATTTTGACATGGATAAAAAAATAGTGTCTTTGAATAATCTCCAATATGCAAGTGGGTAAACATTAATGGCCGGTAGTGTATATATGGATATAAAAACTTTTGCAATTAGTGACGCCGTGATCAAAGTGTTTTCCTCATATCGTTTTTGTTTTATTCGAGTCTCGACGAACACTTTTCGCACGATAATGATAATAAGGAAGCAAAAGTCTGCTTAATATATATATAAAAGCAACATACATTAAAGATTGTACTCCCTTTAAATGCATTTGATTAGTTCAGTCTGGTGACGTCTATTTCGATTGCGGAGTCAAAAGTTTTATCGAAACAATTGCATTTCTAGTAAAACCATACTGTCTTCACAAGAAAATAAAATCTATTGTCGTCTTTTATTTTTCAAAGTAGGTAGGGCTTTTAGCCTACCATTATTAGCCTATCATTAAAGCCTACTATTGAAACAACTAAATCATAGCTTTGTTCGCAGAGACAACTTTTGATTAATTGTGGATCATTTCCGATATTCCGTACACGCATCCGCGTAGTTTGAAATTAGTTAGGTATTTTGTAGAAATTCGTAGTGTGCGAACACAACTTAGCGACAAGTTCACAGTATATCGCTTTATATGATGTCTGGAAATATTTGTGATTTGTTGCCTGCTGTTATCATTAGTCGGATAGTCATCGTTAAATTCGTTACCGTTGTAAATGTACATCTTTGTACATGTTGTATATCTTATTTTTTTTAAGTTATCTCTTTCACAAACTATTCAAGATCCAAGTTTTCACCGTTTATAATGCGTATTTTATAGTGGATATTGATATTGAGAAGGAAATTTTTTTCAAAACCATATGACAAGTGCCAAATGATACCCCACTTAGATGAAATAAAACTCGAATGGATGTTCCTGGCGCATTATACATAATTTACCTTATATTATTAACAAGCTCTACAGAACGCCTTTTCGATCTACCACTTCCGTCTTTTCTTTTTTAAATATTCCAATTCTTCTGATTTTCGCATATTTCTTTGCACTTTTCTAGATAATCAGAAAATTAAACCAAAAACTTTGAAGTAGAAACTTCTAACGTTTTCATAGTCGTACGGTTGTCGGGTTCTGCCGTGTCACTAGGTTTTTGTCCCTGACGTTTCGTGAACAATTGCGGTTCGTGAAACGTCACGTGACACGGCGAAGCCCGACAACCGTACTACTATGATAACCGACCGTGGACGTTTGAGATACTATTCTAAAGTTTTCATTCATATCATCGTATATATCGCGCGTTGTTGCGATGCGTCTTAGGAATAATTTATTGGATGTGCACTGATTACCGATTGTAAAAAAATAAATATGCAAATTTCATATATGACCACAACACAGCTTAAAAACTTGCATTTTCTTAAAAGCTGCCACAAATGGAGGACGATAGTTTTACTATTGCTCGTTTTTAATCGTTATTCGTTTTTGTAGATTTTTTTTATTTTCGTACAAACTATGTATGTGGCAAACGCGTTCATACGAAATCTTCAACGTTTCAAATCATAGAAAATTCTTCTGCTTTCCTTGTTTTTATAATACAATTCTATTTTACCGAAATCAAATCAACTTTATATATAAATTTTTGTCCGTCTTTACTGTTTTATATCCAATCAAGATAAAGACAAAAATACAGCGATAATTTGTGTTACAACAAAAATAGCAGCGTAAAATGGAGAGGATACCTTACCTAAAGCACCAGCTGCTGTTTTATAGGATTGCAACAGTGTGTATATAAACTGAAATCAAAAAATATTTTATATAAAAATTTATCTTTATAATAATACTAATTTTATATTTAAATAGTTGTCACTTATGGCTAAAATTTTACAAAATTACTTTCTGAGGATTCCAAAAGGGACTGATAAAGTTACGGCTCTAGTGTCACATTTCATAAGATTTTGTAAACAATTTTACTATTTATATAAGAAAACATAGTTAGAAAGTGTAAAATTAATGCCACAAATATAAAATTTTGTACAATTCTTATTTTTACGGCTGAGTTATGAACATATTACATGTAATCTTGCTGTCTAGATAATTACCATAAATGCAGAATTTGTATTATATTTTTTATTTAAACCGGCAAGCACAAAATAAAATAAATGAATCTTTCACTTATAGCATGAATTCATTATTTCCCAAACGAAACATATTTTAAAAAAAATCGCTGACAAATCGGTTTCCAATTTTATTTATGTTCCTTACCCAATATCTTTTTTTTGTTACTATTTCTGTTATGACGTCAGACATATTTTTAAATAGAACACTCTACACATTTCACTGATATTTGCCTATGCCTTGGAATAGCAGTGCCAGAGCTGGCGGCACTAAATGCAGATGTACAAAGTTCTGTCTGTTGCAGAGTAGTACAACCATATTTTAATTATCCATTTCTGTTGTAATATGGGCCGGAGAAACATTGTTCATCGGAAAAAAAGCAATTATACTCGATCTTCTCAATAGAAGGAAAAACTACAAGTTTATACAAGAAACCCTCTCTCGTTCTGCGAAAATGATTGTAAACGCTAAGAACTGGAGAAAAGTAAAAGAAGAGAAGACAGAAACATTATAACTTGTGCAAAGAAGACGCCGTTTATAAGTTCAACTGCAATTAAAAATGAATTAAACCTTTCTTAAAGCACCTCTACAATTAGGCGAAGATTGATTCAAGGAAAGTTGCGTGCAAAAAGGCCTAGAAAGGTACCATTATTAAATAAAGGGAAAATACACAATAGATTGTCGTTTGCTGCGGAACCCGCACAATGGGACGAAAAAAGTGGCATAATGTACTATTTTTTGAAATTCTGGTGTATACCAACAACACACGAAGACCACAACCGACAGCATTTCAACCCCTGTACACCAAAAAGACGGTAAAATTCGAAGGCTTAAGCATTATCCTATGGCGGTGTTTTTCATGCTATAGCGTTGGCCCTTTACATAAAATAAGGTATAATGAATGCAAATGTATTTGTAAACATATTACAAACTGTGCTTCTGCTATATACAGAAGAAGAAATGCCACTAAGATGATTGTATATGCAGAATAACGACCTGAAACATGTTTCTCATAAAGCGGAAACAAGGTTTCGAGATAATAACGTTCGCGCTTTAGGTAGGCCGTCCCAATCGCCGGACTTAAACACAATAGAAAATTTATGGGTGAAGTTGAAAAAGGTTGTATGTGCTGTTTAGCCGCAAAATATTAACGATCTCTGAAGAATGTGCCAAGCTGAATGGCAAAAAATTTCAGAGACATGTAGGCTACTTAAGTAAAAATGAATTTGGATAGTATTTTGAAATGACAGCTATTTTAACGGTCAATTATTTTCTGTCTTACAATATAAACAGTTTTGTTTTCTCTTTGGTATTAAGAAATCTATTTATTTATTCTAGTTTTGTAGGAATAAAGAGTTCAATAAACTTGAATTTCTTTTATTTAATGTATAAATTGATATTTCAGCTAAATTAAAATAACTATTATTTTCGTGCACAGATTGTATATGGCATTTCAAGAATAGGTAAAATTGATTTCTTAATCGTCTTAAAGCAATTTGTAAGGTGTCTTTTATCCGTTTACTTTTACGCCCCGTTTAGTAAATAGAAATAGAATCAATATGATGTCTACTATAGCTTCGCATTTTCCGCGTGCAAGTTCGTTAATTTTAATATAGAATTAAATGTGACTAATGGGCCAATACATCTTACAAACTCTGAATTTTCGCAGTTTTTCTCGTGTTAAAAGAAGAGAGGAGACAGCAATTCTGTAGGTAATAAACGTAATAAATTTCCAACTCATAATCTTAGATTTAAATTCTTAAAATGTTTTTTTTTAATAAGAAAGCTTTTATTAGACAACCATATTCCTTATATGCATTTCCTTTGTATAAGAATTTAATGCTGCGTGGTTGCAACTGAGTGTGCAAAACGTTCCGTGGGTTCGTGTAAACATAATTCAATAGAAATTCTGAGGTTGGAGATTTGAGCAAATGCGTCAAACTCATACAATTTCTATCCGAACCAATAGTTAAAGCAGACGTTAAGCTTTTCAATTTTGACATGGCTAAGTATTTTTAATTGATCGTCATTATATAATTTCATTTTTCGACAAATATTTTCATAATTAGAATAATATTAACTTTAATACTTCATGTCTTTTGTTTAATTTAATAAAGTAAAGATGATTAGTTAGACTACATAATTAATTACACTAATTAGTTCCATACAAAATATGCCTATTGTTTATTGTTAAATTAATTGAATTTGAAGGAATTATTTTTCATAATTGGGTTAGAAGATTTCACCAATAAACATATATCTATTTAATGAAACATCCCCGCTTTCATCCCTGGAACCAACTTCCATATCAACAGTTTCAAGAAATGTGAATAGATTCGAAAATAGTAAAAACTTGAAACGTGAAAATCAGTGTAGAAGTTGTTTTTGTTTTACAAGCAGTCGAAATGAGATATTGCGATGTACTCGTCTCATACCGGTGTGAATTTACGTGCCCAAAGTTAGCAACTCGTTTTTTGGAAACACCAATTTTCTACTCTATAGACTGTGGATATTATGATATCACATACAGCAATCACCAACAGAATTCCTTGTTAAGCATCCTAGAGGGTGGGATGACCGTGATATTTTCAATTATTTTGTTTGGGACTGAAGATGTGTAGAACAGCTGTACGTAACCGATCGCTATAGTTTTAAATAAATTCAGATATAGGATATAGTTCCTTATTTATTTCACCCACATAATTTAAGATTATTTTGGAAGAAGTGCAATAATCCTTGAAATCGGAGCGATATTAAATTTCCATAGCTTTTTTAATGAATTTGATGTTTATTGTAGCTATATTGTTTGATAATTACACGACCTACTGTAGGTTTTCACAATTTACTACGAAACCTTACGGTACTTTCTATTTGCTTGAGAAAATTGTGGGATAACAGGGTTATCCGAATAGTCGATTCGGATCCGAGATTTCGAACAAAGCATCCGAATTTGATATTTTAGATAGAGAATCCGGATCAAAGGTTTCGCACAACGTATCTGGATTTGAGGTTTCGGACAACGAATTCTGATTTGCGGATTCGAGTTATCGGTTAGCGGATTTAGACCTGGGGTTTTATCTATAACGCATCTGGTTAACACATGAATCCGGATCCGAATAACAGTTCTGATAATTCGTACCATATGATTAATAAAATTTACCCTCTAGCAAGGCATGAAATTTTTCTTCTTTAAACGTAAGTTAGTAGAATAACTTTAAAAGCATGTACATTTACTTACTCTGTGGCTTTAATGGCAGTGCTTAAGTGTAGGTCCTTAAGTTTATATTACACCGTTAACATGCGGTTATCAAATTAGGTTTTGACATTCCGACAAATTACACACAAATGTTTCAGTTGAAAAAAAAGTTTAATAATAATAAAGTATGGTTACATTAAATGTTCAAAGTGAGCTGCTTCATTTTCTATACATGATGTCACTACTAATATATTTTGAAGAAATAATTTCATGGCTTACTAGAGGGTAAATTTATATGATCATATAGTACAACAGATCCCTATAACTACTCATTCTAATGCAACAAACATCATACAAATGTATAAGTAGGAAATCAATAGCGTAGTATCAATAGTAGTATAAAATATGTACCAGCCTATTAAGTCAAGCCAAGGCATAGCACACTAAGCTTTTCTCTAGCAATAAAAATTAATTTGGATAGTAGATGGATGACTCTTTAAAAAAATTGAAGTACTATGAACTGATTATGGAACGATTTTGGTGACCATCCAATTGTCCAGAATTTGAATTATTACCCTACTTGGAAACATTCAAAAAAAATTCTACATAACGTATTATGTCAAAAACTAAGCTAGCCCAAAAACCATGCTGGATAAATGTAGGGGATATTCAGGAAAATTAGCATGAATCTAAGACGGCACCCCCGTGCCCAACCGCGGCCCTGAAGGTCATCTTAGACACCCCTACACATAGTGGGAGGAGTGGCCCATGCGGCAATGTATAGACTAACCAGGGCGGGGTCTGAAGGAAATGAGATTGCGTTCCAGAGAGCTTGGTCATCTCGAGCGGAAGTCTCCCCACTTCTAAGTCTACCGAGCGATAAAATGGTTATGAAATATAGCTTCAAAAAGAATTTTCTTACAACGCTAAGTAGGAAGAAAGAATGGAACGGGGAATTCTTCAGCTACTTTTTAAAGGCAAACACCATTAAATTTTACACGGATAGTTCCAAAATTGATAGAACAAGTGCAGGAGTATTTGGGTCACAAACCAAATATTCAGAGTCAATGGGAACAAACGTTAGCGTTTTTCAAGCGGAGATCAATGCGATTGGAAGATGTGCTCAATTGAACCTTGACAGGAACTATCGAAGGCAAAGCATTGACGGCGTTGAGCTCTAACACCATCAGCTCGAAATTGGCCTGGGAATGCCTAGAAAAACTAAACAATCTAGGCAGAGAAAACAGTTGCACTGTGCTGGGTACCAGGACACTGGAATTAGCGGCAACGAGAAAGCTAACCTTCGTTTGTGGGACCAGAACCGTTCTGTGGTACAGGGATGAGCACCTATAAAAAAGAACTTAAAGACAGAGCATTTCTTTGGGAGAATTTTTCTGGTCTGAGAGATTCCAAGGTATTCCTTGGAAACTTCAATAAGCAAAGAGCAGAGGCTGTGCTAGAACTTAGTAGAAACAGACTACGTGTCCTCACAGGTTTTCTTACGGAGTATTGTCACCTTGGGGAACACATGGCAAGGATAGGTCTGAAACAGAATAGCGACTGCAGGTTTTGTGGGACAGAGACTGAAAGTCCTAAACATCTAACATCACTGCCATTATAAAGACCTGTGCCAACCACCTTGGCAAAGACGTCATAGACGAGGTGGAATACCTTCTCTGAAACTATCATAACTATTGCAATTTATTAAAGGTCTTGGACTGGATGGAGAGCTATAAATGCCGGCAAACCCTAGCAGATTGTTCGTATAAGGGGGCACAATAGATCAACAGGTCGCAGAGCAACATCACTCTTAATTAAGACGAACTTCTAAAAGCGGAGTAGCAGTAGAGTGTTCTATTTAATAAAGCAAATTTGCATCGCGTGTAATTTTGGGTTAAGTGGAATTTGCTCCTGAATAATTTTTGTTTACAAAACTGTTCCTTTAAATTCCTCAGTTATTCGTAGCTTTGTAGTAATTATAAAGTAAGGATACTGGAACAATATAAATTTTAAGCCGTTAGTTATTATATTGCGTTATTGACGTTTTATAAAAAGAAAGGCAAAGATTAATAGGAAACTAACTTAAATTTCTGTACATATTTGGTGCAGTTTTGAACTCAAAACGGCATCAAAATAAATGTATATATAGTAACAATCAACAAGCAAATGTTATAGTAAAATGAAATGAAGGTATCAGAATGGTCTATCAGAAAAGGAAGTAATAATTAAAATGAAACAGTATTTTTTTCTAAGTCTAATCCGGAACCACATAAGCACTTGGAAGAACTAACAGAATGAAAACAAATTGGTGCTTTCAGTAATATGCAAAATTGTTATTCAAAGTAAAAGAAACCTGCATATATTTAAGATAAAGGACATTAAAAAGAAAATGGTCTGGTAGTAGTTTTATACTATTTGCAAGTGTTAATAAAATATTTAGCAAGAGTTGGTGCAATGTTAACCTCGAATATATGCAAGCTTACAGAGCAAAACATTCTTAAGTACATGTACATGTGTTTATTTCCAGGGAAAGTGTACCCTTGAATCGTAGACGTAGCAGTGATACCGACCAACCGACCCATAAATCCCTTGATACCCATCCTTCTCAATCATCCAGTGATGAGAAACTATAGTAAGTTTTATTTTCGTGCATGAGATTATATTTTATTTTACTTCCTAACCCTCCAAACAGTAACAAAGGAGCATGAGTTAATTAACCACTGAGAACCTTCTTTTATAATATACGTAAAATTAACGGATGAGAGAGAATCTATTAACTTTATGGTGGTTGTGGTAACTTCGTAGTTTTCGTAAATTTAAACATATTGCACGAATGCATTATGTACGAGCAAACCTGTCGAATGTGAAATCATGGAAATATGTGACCAGATATATTTACCACGTTCATATCTTAAAAAAGTAATGATCATCCTCGTGGAACTAGTTATATCGAATTTATCTCAATAGGTTCAATTTGAATCTGTAGCTGACTAACTCAAATAACCAATTGTAACAATCCAACATATCTCAAAGGCAATAATGTTATTCATATTTAGTAGAATTACTACGTATATGTATGTAACACGCAATAAAGGTTTGTTGTTGAACCGTTAGAAAAAGAGAACACTTAGCTGTTTCATAAGTAAACCTGCAGAAACAAATGCGCGTTCATTGACGGCGATGATATATTTCGTAAGCGGTCGGGCACACCTGAATTAGATTGGTGATGGCGAATCGACGACGTTTTTTATTATGTTTGACGAGTGTTAATAGAATTCTTAACCGATTTCTGACTTTAGAATACACTGGCACTATTATTGAATGTATTATTTGCAATATCAACATTTTACCGTACAGTATTTTTGTGTATAAAAGACATGTTAATAGCAAACAACACCAGTTAACTGCGTAACGTGATGTACCATATTATAAATTTCTATATGACTATTTATAATTATCTTCCTTAAATATATGTCAAAGCGTGTATAAGTTTTTAATGTATCACTGTCAATTTCTTGTTTGTTCAAGTTATGAAAATTCTCTTAGTAACTATTGTATTTTACTACGATGGCTACTACTACTTGTTTCTATTTTGTAACCTTAACATAAATTTTATTTATATTAATTAATTATAAGAGATCTAGGTCCGGTTAAAATTTGATTAATTCTTCTTTAGCATTAGAAGAGTTTTAACCGTTCAAAAAAATCTTAAATTTGTTACTTTCGTCATCGATCATCTTTAATTGCATATTTATGTTTCGCCTTCCTTTTTTTTGGAGTTTTGATACTTCAATTCATTTTTTCTTATGGAATGGCAAGTAAATTTTAGAATAATTGAATGTTTTTTCTCTTGTCTATAGTGGCACACAGTATGCAGTATGTATCTAGATAACATATTAATTTGAAAGAAACTGCATTTTACTGGGTTAGTTCTAAAAACTAAACAATTCACTGTCAAAGAAAGGTCATTGAACAGGTACATGAACATAAATATTGAACCAAATACTTTACGAACTGTAATAAAAATTACTTAAAGAACACAGCGACTGTAGGTAATTAGGAGTCTATTCGCTCAAAACTAGCATCAGAAATGAACTTGATAAACATCATTATGATTTGCTTTATAAAATGATTAGCAAGTATATTTTGAAATTTTTAATTAAGTTTTCACTTAAAAAAAATTGAACCTTTTGAGCAACGGGGGAAGAAATAAAGTAATGGAGTAGACCTCACAATTTTGTCTTTATAAGTGATTAGTTTAGAGAATGGTTTCCAAATTCATGAATCAGTAGCCATGAACATATTTTGTAGCCACCTAGATCTCAAAATCTAAACAACTAAATTGCAGATACATTAAAAAATAAAGCTTTCCAGTGACAGACAAAAACATTCTGAATTATTGAATTTAATATGTAATTATATTTGTTCATTCTTCTTTAGTATGCAATTAGTTATTTGTTTTCCAGGGCTAACCTACTATTATGTTTTTTAAACAAGGACTTTGTACGTATGTATGTTATTACAAAGAAGAGAAAAAAAGCAAAATAGAAATAATTAAGCATAAATATATTTTTTATGTCAATAATTTTTTATTTTTTTCACAGTAATTTCTGAACTACTCAATTTGAAGTAGGTTGTACACATCCTATCAAATGTTCTAAACTACTTTTTCCAGTAATGATATTCTTAAATCGTCTACTCAAAGGTTGGTTTCAATCACTTCTGTAGAACTTACGAAAACATACAATACAAAAGCAAGATACCGATTTTTCAGTATGAAATAGCGCTGCCAACATAAAAAAGTAGCATTCATGATGCCATGAATTGCAAATTGGGAGGATTAAATCGAACCAAGTCACGCAACTTTTTTTCTGTAAATTTAAATACAGATGTTAAGTAATTACATCCATATTTTTTGTGAACATAGCACTGTTAGATATATTTATACAAGGTACATTATGACGAGTCTTGGTTAGAAGAATGTAGATTAGAGTTTGAAATTAAATAACTCACAAACGGTTCACCTTAGGGACAAGGTTTATTAGACAAACAAGCTTTAATGTCACCTCAGAAATTCATAACAATTACAAAAATTTAAGATTTGATACCTATTTCCGGTACGGTCAAAAATCGAAGAATTTTGAAAATATTTTAAATTGAAACTCATGCTGGTATACTCTGTATATATTTAGAAAAATAACTTTTCCTTTGTTTGATAATAAAGTGAAATATTAATTACACCGTATTTAAATTAAATTTGGATTTCGCAATATAAGTAGTTTTATCATAAGAAAGCGGAGTTTTCATTCAATAATTTCCAGAAAAAATTGCTATATATACTCCATCAAGTTAAAATGAGTTCTATTACTTACTGAATTCTAAATATCGCGCTTGAAAATTACAAATATTCTCCTTGATTTGCTGGACTAACCTTGTCACATACGTTTACAAAAAATAATGCGAAATTTTACCTTGCTTATACATATATAAACACACAAGACAGCAAGATAAAGCTATTTTGTATTTTGTTGTTCTTTTCTGTTTTCAGTCCGATATGTACGGCGTTACACGAGGGCAAACAGCTCATCAATGAAGTTTATCCTCTCCACGTAGATCAACTGTTTACGCTGCTTTTTACTAGTTCCAAGTTCTTCCTCGATTTTCACGCTTCTAGAAAAACATCGGATCTCACACAAACCTCGTGGACGCACAACATAAATACCAACAATAAAACACGCACAATCAACTTAACAATTCCTCTAAACCAAGCCATTGGACCAAAGTCTGCCCAAGTTACAGAAACTCAGGTAATCTACATAGCTATTAGTTTGATCAATGCCTCTAAATTTGCAAAATGTGTATGATTGCTCATACGAATTAAGTACTGCTTGAGAATTAAGGACACAAATTGCTCATTTTTTAATAGTAACTAAAAGGAAGGGAATGACGATTGCAAGGACTGTGTGGATGTACAATTCACAGGTATACTGCTATACCTGTGAAAAGGAAGGGATTACCAAATAATCATTACCTTGATGACTTTTAATGCCTTAGATTCTTTCAAACGTTCTTTAGCAACACTGTATTATTTATTAATTTCTATAATTATGTAAATGCATCTACCCAGTGTTAATTTGTGTCTGTCCAAATAAAAAATACAAATATTTAAAGAAGCAAACTGTGCA
Organism: Trypoxylus dichotomus; assembly: GCA_023509865.1. NCBI lineage: Eukaryota > Metazoa > Arthropoda > Insecta > Coleoptera > Scarabaeidae > Trypoxylus > Trypoxylus dichotomus. Next base: position 23,519,171 of record CM042081.1, on the reverse strand, counting down.
TCTGTCAAAATTTTCCGGAAAAAAATAATTTCTCGAAGTTGGTACACTTTAGACGTATAGTATGTAATATCGTTGAACTATTATACATAAAATATTCTATTTAAAATAAAAAAGTTCATATGTGTTCGATTTAATCGAGTGTGCTTTGAAATTAAATATATTTTTAGATAATACATCCTTAATCCGTAATATCAACGTAAATATCAACATTTTGATATATGTATAACAATATATACTGCCGTTTATAAGTTTGATCGCATTATATAAAATAAGAAACTAGAGAGATATTGTTTGCGGAAAATTTATTAAAGAAACAAACTTTTCTCATTTACTTAAAATGTTTTATTGACAAAATAGTACATTCTAATAAAATACATATTGTTATAATGTCTCTTTAAACTAACCCCCTTTTGCTTTAATAATTGCATGATAGATGCATGGCATTCTTAGAATTAATCGCTCCATATATGATTTGTCTATAGCATTCTGGAATGCTGCTTTGCTAGCCAGATATTTTTTCCGGACCTCAATATCCAAGTGATCCCACAAGAGCTCAGTGGGCTCTGTGAATCCCACTCCATTATGGACAGGACTCCTTTAGAAGATTTGTCTTTAAGATAAGCGTTAACCACCTTTACGATGTGTTTGGGGTCATTATCTTGCTGATAAATTGATCCTTCCCCAATTAATTCACATCTAGTTGGTATCACATCGTTTTGTAGGATTCTTAAGTACACTTTACATCTTTTGTAATTCTTTCATCAATTAATAACTAAAATAAGCGACCTCAAACTATGATCTTTCCTCCGCCATATTTTACTGTTTTTGAAATACACTCGTCTAACATTCTTTCATCTTTAGGGCAACGATGAACAAACGTACGACCTTTACTTCCGAATAATTCGAATTTTGATTCGCCCGTCCATAACACATTTTACAGTCCAGTTTGCGTAAGGTTTTGCTCAATTTAGTCTTTTCCGTTTGTGTATAGAACTTGACCGTGGTTTTCTTACTGCTATACACGATGAACGATGAACGCATGACTTTTACGAAGTACCAGGATTTAACCTTTACCTTCTTTATCGGAATGTAGCGCTCGAGCTTCCAGCTACTCGATCCACCTTCGGCCCGAGCGACTTCTTTTCGACGGAATTGGTTGTCGAAGAAACCTCGCCTAGACCGTACCCTTCCGTGCTTCCGCACGCAAGAGTCGTATCCAGACGACGGTATGATGGTGGCGTCCGAGCTTCCAGCTACTCAATCCACCTTCCGCTCGGACGCATTTTCCCCCCCCGACGCGGGTGCAATGTCGGGGTAGAAAAATATTCTCCGCCTAGGCCGTGCCCGAACGAACTTCCGGCTACTCAATCCACCTTCCGTTCGAACGAGTCGTATCTAGACGAAGGATGAAGTGATTCGCCCTAGGTCGTTAGCAGGGACCTAGGACGCGGAGGTATTTCAGAAGTCTGGAGTCGTAATCCTGGGAATTCGACACGAGTGGGTTTGGTGTTCCCTTGCTGCGTCAGAATGTTTTGGTTGCGGTCTTCCGGATGTAGTCTAATAACGGTTCTACTCCGGCGTCTTCGTGAATGGTCGTATTTCTTACGAACCAGGGTGCGTCGAGGGGCCCATCGAAGCATCCGGTTCTGGAAGTTTGCAATTTGATTCGGTGACATTGCGCCGCGGTCGCCCATACGGCCGATGCGTAGGTCACCGTGGGACGTAGGACGGTCTTGTAGAGCTGGATTTTTCGAGCAAGATCCAGCTTGCTACGGCCGTTCAGTAACGGAGCTAATGTACCCGGCCATCTGCTTTCCACGGTCGATAGTTTTGTGAATGTGGGCTCCCCAGTTTAGTCTGGAGTCCAGCGTGATTCCCAGATATTTCGCTTGGGAATGCCGGGAACTATGCCTCCTTGGATGGTTAGTTCGGTCGGGTTGCCATGTTTCTTGAGTCGGCATCCGTTTCCCGAGAAAAGTATCGCCGTACTTTTCCCTGGATGGATTGCTATTCTCCACCTTGCGTACCAGGTCTGCAAGGCGTCGAGGGCTTCTTGGAGGCGCCGATCGACGACTCTGGCGTCTAGGGACCTCGTGTAAATGCATACGTCGTCCGCGTACATCGCCATGTTGACGTGCGCGGTTGTCGGAATGTCGCTTGTGTAGATGTTGAAAAGCAGGGGCGAGTGCGGTACCCTGGGGCACTCCCGATGTAGCCAGTCCTGGCGGCGGATCGCTGTCCCTCTAGCTTGATTCGGAACGATCTTCTGCGTAGATAGGATCGGATTAGTCTGAGCATGGCTTTCGAGATGCCGGCCTATGCATCTTCCAAAGCAGTCCTTGATGCCAGACTTTGTCGAAAGGCTTTGGCAACGTCGAGGAATACGGCGCCCGTATATTCCTTCAGGTTGAAGCCTTGCTTGATGTGCTCGACGACGCGGAGCACTTGGAGCGTGGTGTTGTGCTCGCTGCGGAATCCAGAACTGGGAATCAGGGATGATTTCGAGGTCTTCTACTTCATCCTTCAATCGGCGGAGTATTATTCTTTCGGCGATCTTGCCCATGACGGGTAGTAAGCTGATCGGTCTGTAGTTTTGCGGCCAGTTGGCGGCTTGCCTGGCTTCGGAATCATCGCTACGTCTGCTAATTTCCAATTGGTCGGGAAATGTCGCAGGCGGAGCATAGCGTTGCATATGTTCGTCATGTGCATGACGAACTTTTGGGGGGCGTGTTTGAGGCGGTGTTAGTGATGCCCTCGGACCCGGAAGTGCCTTGTTCGTGCGAAAGGCCTGATGATGGCTCGTATCTCTTCGGGAAGCTGGCGGTTACGGTTCTTCCTCGTCTTCTTCGGCAAGGATTCGTCGGACCCTACGATGAACGCGTCCGATGTGATCGACGTCTGCGTCCTCGTAGTTGGGGCTGCATTGCTTTTCGAGGGCTTCGGCGAAGGCTTCCGCCTTGTCCTCGTTGGAGTAAGCGATGCCTCTCGCCATGGATCGGCGGCATCGGTGTTCTGCGACATTTCATGATTTTCGCGGCTCTCAGAATGCCGACGTGGATTCTGAGGCCTGGTTCATGAAGTCGTCCCAGCGTTTATTGCGGAACTGGTCGAGGCAGCCTTGGTTCGCCACGCCAGATCGTTGTATTCCGCCTTGTACGCGGGATCCAGCGTTCGCTGCCATCGTCTTCGGAGTCGGTTCTTCTGTCGGATTAGGTCTCTGATTTCCCGGGGGATGAATGCCCTGTTGTCGTGGATGGGGATGATGTTCGTCGCGTATTGTACGCTCTCCAATACGCGATCCGTAACTGTCTGCACTGCCGCTTCCAGTTGGGTAACATCTTCTATCCGCTCGATAGGCCCCATATTGTTTGACAGATGGTCCGTGAAGGCTGGCCACGAAACCGAGTGTCGCGTCGGGGTGTCCTCTTCTTCCGGTGTCGGTTGACCGAGTTGTAGCAGCACCGGGTTATGGTCCGATGATAGCTCGTTGAGGACGGTGATTTGATGAAAGTGGTTAACGTTTTTCATCACGACGATATCTAGGACGCCTGGTTGTCCGTTGTGGGGATATATCGTGGGTTCGGTAGAGGCGTCGACGACGAGGTTGAAGTCATCCGCGAAACGGCGTAGGCATTTGCCGCTCGCGTTCGTCACCCTCGAGTTCCAGGTCGGATGTTTGGTGTTTAGATCACTAGCGAGAATTGTTGCTCCGGGTGCTGAAGATCTCCGACAGGTCGCTCTCAAGCATCAGCTTATTAGGCGCTTTGTAAGCGGCTACGAGCTGGATCGGACCGGTCGCCAGGTTGACCGTGATGTTGGTGGCCTCGATGTTGTGTAAATCCAACTCGCGGCCCGCGTAATGATCGATGGAGGACTTGATCATGATAGCCGTGCCTCCTCCTCTTGCGCCTTCTCTGTCGGTCCGATACACCCGGAAGTTACGGAGAGAGAGCCGGTCGCTGGCTCGGAGGTGTGTTTCGCCGATGAGGAGCACATCCATTTGGTGTCTTTGGATGAACTCCTCTAGCTCGGTTTTCTTGTTGGAAAGACCGTTTGCGTTCCAAAACGCGGCGGTTAGTGACTGCGGTCTTGTCTGGTGTCTATTCATTGCTGAATATTGCGAGGATATCTTGTAGATGGCTGGCTAACACCACTCCAGCCTGTGCCCCGGAGCTGCATACCAGCAGCTGTGGCAGTATGACGGATGCCACGTTATGCAATTTCGCCCAGTTGATCTTCTGGAGGAGCGAGATCAATGTGGCGAAAGTGTTCGTCATGTCGGAATTTGTTGCGGGCCGTGGGACGCTTTTAACGGCGGTCTTCTTGCCTGTTGTCTGTTTCGGGGGGGCGGACTTCTTGGGAACCACCGGTTTGGCTGGCGCTGGTTTACGTTCAGCGACTTGGGGCTTGTTCTTCTTGGGCGCTGTCGTTCTATTGGTCTTGACGGTCTTGGGGGATTTTTCGGCGGTCCTCTTCGCGACGATGGTCCTCCTGACCGGGGTAGCGGCCGCGTTCTTGACGGCGGCGGCGTACGATGGCTTCGCATTGCTGGTGGAAGGTTGAGGAACGTCAACTTCCATCGTCATGCCCTTGGTCGGTTTGGGCGGGGCTTCTGCGGTTACCGGCCGTAGTTCTGCTTGACGGCTTCTCGTCGCGTTTCTGGCCGGTGGATTTGGCCGTGCCGGGACCTGGTTCGGACGCGGCGCTTTCGGGCATCCACCATAGTTGGCGGTGTGAGGCCCTTTGCATAGGGCGCACTTCGCCGGGGCTTCACGGAGCTTGCTGCACTCCGCTGTCTGGTGTGGACCTGCACACTTCACGCAAACTGCCGCCGCATGACAGTTTCGCTGGCCGTGCCCGTAGTGCTGGCAACGGTGGCATTGAGTTACGGTGTTCTTCTTATTCTGTTTGGACTCTATCCTAACGTAGAGTCCGCAGACTTGTCGCACGTCGAAGATCTTTTTGGACTGATCGTTTTTTTGTCAGCTGGACGAATACCAGCGGGATTGGACGCTTGTTCGGTCCTACAGTCATCCGTTTGACGGTGGCCGTGGCGAAGCCTTGCTGGGCCAGATCTTCCTGGATTTCTTCGTCGGAGATTTCCTCGGGCAACCCACGAAGAACTATCTTCAACGGCTTTTCCTCCGTGAGCTGGTAGGAGTGGAACGGTACTTTCATGTTGGTGACGATTTCCACCAAACGTCTGTAGTCGGAGGAGGTGGCTGGCTGAATGCGAATGCCCACCTGGGCATTGACCACCTTGATGATTTTTACACCGAGTTGCTGGATCTCGGCATTCACACGCATCCAGCGTGCTTTGTCTCGGAGGACGACGGGCGGAATGCGGCCTTCCTTCTTGGGGACGTCGGACGGGGCGGATGTTCCCTCGGGATTGGTTTTGGTGACCGGACCCTTCTTAGACTCCTCATCGGAGCCGGAGTTGCAGGAGCCTTTGCGTTTCCGCTGCTGCCTCCTGGATGGCGGGCGGAAGTCGTCGGCGGTGGACTCGTCTGCGGACGTGTTCGTCACCGTCGTGTCCGTCTCGATGTCGTCGAACTCCATGTCGGAGGAGTCCTCGCTGGCGTTATCGACGGCTTCCTTCAGCCGTGCGAGCACGTCGTCGGTGAACGGGGTGGTGGTGTTTGCAGAAAGCAAAATCTCCTTCCCAAAAAAAAAAAAAAAAAAAAAAAGAGTTGAAGGGGGTGAGGAAGGTGGCCGGTGATGGGGATGAGTGGTAAATGGAAAAGAGCGGGAGAAAGTGATGGTTAGGAAAAAAAAGGTCGTTAAACAGCAAAGTAATTAAAATTACTTGCTGCTAACACGATGCACTATCAAAGCGTAAAATGATAGTGTAGTCGCTATCCCTGGATCGCTGTGTTGAATACGCTGATGTTCTTAAAAAAGAACGTGAGAGAAAATTGCAGTGAAAAATGCAAGTCGCAAAAGAAAGCAGTAAGTTCTGGCACGTCTGTTGCGAGCAACGTTCGGACCAGGACTGTGTGCTGCTATACAACATTTCAGACTGGCTTTTACTAGTCTCCGTTCTGCTGTCGGCACACTTACTGGCTACTGGCGCGGTAAGGCGGCGCTTTCTTAGGGTAATTACTCGGATGTATTGGTCGCCTCGTTGCGTCGTTAATCTGGGCGTTTTACTTCGCTTTTTGCTCTGAAGCCTACCGGTCTTTTCCTTTTTTTTTAATTGTCCTACGCACGCAACACTTAGAAATATTTATAAAATTAAACACTATTTCCCTAAATATCTTTAAAATTGTTCGAAGTGTAACACAGTGCGGTTAAATTTATGAATTGTAGTATATGTATGTAAATATTGGATGTTTTGATATATAAATATCATTGCATTTTCAAAGGCTGTCATTTAGATTACATAAAAAATCGTGTGTAGCATCTGTTTAATTGGAAACCTTCCAATCAATATCTCCAAAAAAAAAACACCAAACATTTTATTTTGTTGTTAGCAGTAAATATACCTAATAAAATCTAACTTTTCTACTTAAACACTTTACTGTTATCCGTACCACAAGGCTTCGCTAACTTTGGATTAGCCCAGCTTCGAATTGTGCAATATAGTAAAGTGAATAGAATAGCATTTCATTAACTTTGGATTAGCCCAGCTTCGAATTATGCAATATAGTAAAGTGAAGAGAATAGCATTTCGTTATATTCTTCCAAGTTGTAAAGTAATATGTAATTTCCATAAATTTACTGAATTTCACAGGTGCTCAATTTTACTGGCCTATACTAAGTTGGGAATACGTTACTTTAACAACTTAGTAACATACGTTGTTACGGTGTCTGCTAAATATAACATTTATTCAATCAAACCATTAAGCAAAACATGTTTTCGATATTTTAATCTAGATATGCAAATAGACATCATATACGCCGACTTGGAATCATCATTCCTTGAACAAATAGATTTTCACCTGATTTCAAATTAATTGCTATTTAAAACATTGAACAACGGATTTGGCAGTAATTATAACAAATAGCAGTATCGGTCATCTTATCTGAAAGATTAACGTTAATGCCAATAACTTTAGAAAGTAACAAATAAATATCGCAATTCTTTATGATCAACGTATATTAGAGGATATTAAATAGAAGAACAAAAGGCATTGTAAGATAGCAAATAATTGTTCACTTAATTTTTTATTTAATCAATAACCGGAACATGTTTCTGTGTAGTGAGCAGATAAATAAAATAATTTCGCAATTCAATTTTATTTCAATAATAGACAGGAAAGCAATAAAACAACGACAGTTACAGAAACTTCTTGAAATTAATAACACTGGAACTGTTTTAGTTTTCTGCCGCTTTATATTTTTTTTTCATGAAGAGAATTTTAATAAAAGAACTGTTTTCAATGCTTTTCTTCTTTTATTCACCTCCATTGCAGTGTTTACAACGAATTCTATTTATTGTCAAGCTAAGATAATTAGTAAACAATTAGTGCCACCATATGTTCTATTGATTGATAAACGTATCTCTAATGCTAAAAAGTTTATTGCTTTCACTGGAGCCTAGTTCTAAGAAGAGTAGCGTGTGACAAAGCAAATAACAGTGATTTTAAAGCGTGTTCGAAGTTAACTGTTTGCTCAACCTCATTTTGTCACTGTGTTTCTAGGATTCTTTCCATAGATCAAATTGTAGAAACAAAAAAAAATAATATTCTGTTAATTCAATACATTTTTCTTTAATATCACGAACGAGTCGGTGGTCCAATGGAGCACTTCAGTATGGTAAATCAAGCGCGATGCTTCCGAATCACTATTTGCAATTGGGAACAAAATAGCTTGTAACCCTGTTGGGCCGGTCACCACCAAAAGAAATATCTGCAAGTCTGTTATTTACTATATACATTTTCATATCCGTCATTAAATTGTCTTGCCCATTTATTCACAATTGAATCACCAATTTATCTATATACTTCGTAAATTTAGTGGTTAATTTTAGTTGGTAGGCGTGCGCGAAGCTAGTGTTACTGAAGTGAAAATCGGAAATAAAACTTTTATAGATATACCTAATACTAAAAATAACAGCACAAAACATTCACAATGAAGCAAAACATTCATGACTAAGGTGAAATCTTAATGAACGCGATTTCAAAGTCAGAAGTTAGGGATAGTTTCTTTAAGGACTGTAAAAAAAATAATTATAAGTGTAGGTAAAAGAATTCCTCAATGTTCGATCGTGAGCATGGAAAACGGGCCATACTGTGAAACCAAAATGCCCAAATCTGCGTCTTAGCCATGTGCAGTCATCCTTGAAATATCATTATTTGTTTATTAAATTGGTGCACTGACATTTTTAAAACGCCACAGTCACTAATATGTTGGACAAAACTAAAGTTATAGAAACAATTACAAACAGATGGTCAAGAAAGCAACTTGCAGGAGAATTTGGAATTGGAAAATACTGTTTCAATGACAGTAATAATATTAAATCGGCAAGGCCCAAACGGCAAACTTTTTCGGTTTCGTCCATACTGGAAGGCGTCCATTAAAAGAAAGAGGTTTAAAAATTAGGTTATTGCTCAAAAAATGTAGTAAATGATCGAGATCAAAAGAAGACTTAGGATTTACTCTTAAATTTATTGTCACAGATCAATATTTTTGGAATAATGTCATTTTTACAGATGAAAACGTATCTCAATCTACACACGGTTGCAGAATTAGAGTTCGTAGACTAAGAAATACTCCACATCACCAAATATACATAAACAAACAAAATAAGAGAGTTCGAATAACACGTGGGAATGGGTTTCTAGACGCCGAATTGGTGTTTTGTGACATGTACAATAGAAGATAGGTTTAATAGTATTAAATATATTGTAATGATATGAAATGTTGTCTATTATTTATCAATGAATTTTTCTAAATTTTACTAGTTTACCTATTCCAGATATTTTTCTCATCACTGTTTGGTGCACGCCGTTATTTTTATTATGGTTGATCTTATAAGTTGGAGGCAAAGTGCCGTTAGTACTCCCTCTTTATGAATTTTAAGCACAGATATCCAATCTGTACAGGTTTCTTTCTAAAGTTTTACTGATATCTACTTTGGGTATGCTTTAATAACTTATTATTCATAATTTTCTTGTTAAAAAAAGAATCCCTTCAACAACACTTGCAGAGGAGACGTAAACTTTACTATCGTTTATCATATATATCGCTTTTCGTAAACATATTTTTTATATAAATAAATATTTCAAAATTTCATTCTTCAGACGTTTAATATATTGTACTCACACATTTCACATTGTATAAATATACATTATTCCGAAATTATACTTATAATCTTCAAAATTTCTCGTTCGACAGAAGGATGTCACGGCTGGCAGCATTTACCTTTATAATATCACACATATCAAGTATGTGTGTACTGTGTAGTCTACCATGTAGGCGAACAAATGCATTGCTGTGGATATAAAACAAAACAACAAATAAACATCGTGTGAAAGTCAGACATGTTGGCATCGTTTCTCCTGAGAATAATTAGTTATTCTCTCATATAACTCTATAATTGTACAAAGATCTTCGTTTATATCCAATCATAAAGTGTATCAGCTAATACTACAAATAAAATCTGGAAATTCCGGACACATATTTTGGAAGCCGAAGACCAGTCCATCTTGAAGGCGAGAAATCACGTGCGAGTGAGTACGATTTCAAAGATTAAAGACGTCGAATCTTCTTAAGTTCTTCAAAATTATTTGTATCTTTCGATCTCATTTTTGTTTCGTAAATTAATTAGAATATTTAAAGATTAGCTAGGCAGGTACTGCCTTAGGTTTTCTGTAAAAAAACATATTTTTTGTAAAAAAAGCAGTATGTATTTATTAATTTGTCAATATATTTATCTTTTGACCTTTACATTTGGTTATTTTAATTAGAAAATATTACCACTTAATTTAAAAACAAATAGATCAAAATTTTAAATCAAAGAACCCATTTAAAAAAAATAAAGAGCCTGAGATTTTCCAACACAATATGAATATATTGCTTCAAGTTCTAAGGCCATGTAATAGACTGAATTTAAACATTATAAAATTGTATAGGAATTGGTAATAAAAAAAACAACGAAAACACCATGTGCGTGCACGAAAAAAATAAAGTGTTAGAAATTGTAACCACAGCATAGGAAGAATTGTCAAATAATTATATTAGCAAGTTGTACGAATCTATCCCATGTAGACTGTTGGGAGATTGATGGTAATGGATTTGTAACGAAATGCTAATAGAAAACGAATCGGGTAGTTAACAATTTCACAAAATTCATTCGATACAGAAATGTTGGTAATTATGACACAAGTTAAACACAGATATATAACTTTAGTACAGTTAAGCTAGACACTGTCTAGATAAAATAAGTGTCTCGTTTTTCATCCTCACGGCCGTACCTAATATTATTTTTTGATTCCTCTCTTCACAGAAGAAAACGAAAATAATGCCTGTAACAAGAAACGTGAATTTGAGAGAAGTAAGATGTTAACAATGAGACAATATGTATAATAGAGATAATTTTAGGCATTAATTATTAATACTTATTTTCATAACAATGTCGAATTACATTCACCGTTGTACTGGAAATGAAGTCGTTCATGAGTGCAAATAATTTCAATCAAGAATATATACGCAGTCGATATAGAATATGTATAACCTAAAACCGGATTTAAAGGAGCTACTAAATATAAATGACGTACAGTTTCGTTTTTCAATATTAAATAGTAATTCTACAATAATTTACTAAGGTATGAATACATAGAAAATGGGAAATTTTGCAGATGCACTAATATATTGTTCTGACTTATATACATTACTTATACATCGGATAAAAACAACTTACATTTTTATAGAATTTTTCCGTATTAATACTCAAATAATGTGGTAATTTATTTCCAGGTAATGTTACCATGTAGTAAGCCAGGATACTTATATGCAATAGATGTAGAAATTATAAATGGAGGCATCCCTTATGCAGACAGTTTTTACTGTTTCGTTCATTACTGCTTACATAAGATCTCAGATACTCAAACTTCCATGGCAGTCTACGCTCAAATTAAATATAAGAAATCGGTTTGGGGATTGGTAAAAGGTAAGAAAATGCTAGATATTTAATTAAATATTTTACTTTCGAAGTTATTCAAAAAGCTTCGTAATTTATAGTACGTAAACAGCGTTAGAAGTTACTGTACCTTTATCTAGTGCTTAGCACGTGTCATGTTTAAATTTCAGTTCCTTTTCATTTGTTTTGATCCAACACATTCAATTTATCGGGCTTTCTCTCATTATATTTAATTTTATAGACGAGATTTTATGCAAATAAAATAAATATGTATTTGTTATGGTTTGTGTGTTCATATTTTTATAAATGCAAATCATATCTGACAGTTCACACGTTGTGTAAACCGTACTCGAAATGTATACACGCAACACACGCTAGAAAGGGGTGTGCTGGTATAGATGCATGTCAGTCGTGCGCTGGCGGAATTGCCGTCACCTACCGCTAACCCTTATCTTTACGCTATAAGCTACATTGTAACGTGCACTTGTGAAAGTGCAGTGGTGCGACGAATATTTTATAAATATCTTGGATAATTATCTTTTCGAGTCTGCGAAGCAATTTTCGCAAAATATTTTGGATTTAGGTTTAATAAAATTAGATCTCTCCATTTTTTATACTTTTTTATTTTTATTTTAACCTAGTTCATTATAAGTTTAGTTATAGTGAATGTTGTCAAATCCACTTAAAGATTTTTTAAAGTATGTAATTTTAAAGTAATCATTTCCGCAAGAATCATGGAATTAAATATAGAGTATTATCGAATTCCTTAAATGCCAACTTTCGGGCTAAAAAATCAAAAACGACAGTTACCAGAAAAAATATCGGTCTTATACGAAGCATTTAATGATTGGTGTGAAAGTAGTTGACACTATTTTACACAAGCATTTGATGGAACATAAGCTTTCTGCCCATTGAATTCCTCGCAATTTGATTCCAGTTCAAAAAGAAAACCATGTAATATAAACCAGACCTGCACTGGATCGCTTTGGCAATGCATCGTCCTATTTGCTATACAACATCATTACAGGTAATAGAATGTGGTGGAGGTGAAGCAACAGTCAGCAGTTTGGACCTTTGCAAACGAATCGGCTCTGACAAAAATTGTTCGTAAAAAAAGCCAAAACAAAAGAATGGTTGTTCTATTTTTTGAAGGGAATGTGTTTCCGCTGCATCAAGTTCTCCAAAATGCTACGATGATCAAATGATAATCTTGTATCCAGATAATGCTTGGACATTAATTATTATATTATTATTAATACTGCTGCTCGAATGAGTATTTGATTACCCAGAACATTGAAATAATGATCCATCCGCTGTATAGTCCAGAATGATTTCTTTTTATTTTTGCGGGGTTTATGTTTTAGAGCTGCCGAAGAAGCGTATTTAATAGTAAGAAAGAGAAATAACCCAATGCGAGAATACTCGAAAAATTAGTTTTCTCGGATGCAAAAATGTGGAGGGGAAGAAGATTTTATACTTATTTAAATAAATATATTCTGTCGATAAATTCTGTTACTAATTACTAGACTCGGCAGAAAGAGAACAGCACACACAGTTTTGTTCTTTAATTTTCTTTTATAATGACTTTAATAGACCTGATGAGGGTATTAATTAATTCCACAGCTTGGAATAATTTAGAGTGTCTTATATTCCTCTCTTTGACTGTAATTGCCTATGAATGCTATTAACATATGTATATATACACTAGGGTGACAGAATAAAATAGACACCAGGTAAAGCGGTATAAATATGTAAACAACGAAATTCTAAGAACGAATTAAGAACTTTCTCCTGTCATTAGGGTAGGGGTAGATGTATCGGAAGGAATTCGTCATAGTTTAGTATCGTTACAACTATGCCTCGCTTACAAGGTTCGAGTGATATTAGCGACTTCACCCGGGGTCGCATCGTTGGCGTTGGTGAAATAAGGAAATTTTTAAATATTCCATTGTCCACAGTTAACCGTGTGATTACACAATTTAAACGCAAGGAAAAAACAACAATGGAACCGAGACCAGGTCGTGCCGGACCTTCTGAAAGAAGTAAAAGGGTGCTTGTGCGCGAAGTGTTAAGAGAACCGCGAAAAAGTACAGCTGAGTTTGCGGCAACTTCACAGAAAAGTCAGCGCACCGTTCTGCGATACCTCCACAGTGTGGGGATGTATAAAAGGGTGGCAAAGAAAAAACCTCTCCTTACGGAGTTCCAAAAACGGCGCCGAATGGCTTAGGCAATCGAAATGCGAACGAAGCCCGAAGAGTTTTGGCGGTCTGTCATTCTTTCAGACGAAAGCAGATACTGCCAATTCAGTGATAGTGGTCGCACGTGGGTATGGAAACGTTCGTCACAGCAACTGGACGACAAATTTTTGCATCAGACGGTGAAATACGGTGGTGTGAACATCATGGTGTGGGGCGCGATATGGTATGGTGGAAGATCGCAATTAGTAATCTGCGACGGAAATATAAATGCGGCACAATATATCCAACTATTAACAGAAGGACTACTACCGATATTCGACAACGCCATTTTATCTAAAGAAGACGCCACTTTTATGGAGGATGGAGCACCTTGCCACAAAGCAAGAACAACCGCATGGAAAGAGGAACAGGGGATTCGGATTTTACCATGGCCAGACCAATCACCAGACATGAATCCGATAGATATAAATATGGCGAAACGGGCCCGAAAACCCAGCAATAAGGAAGAACTCGTGGCAGCTGTTACAGAAGAGTGGTTAAATATTCCAGAAGATACCATTAATCATTTAACATGTCACGACTATATATAACGAGAATAGAATCTTTTTTTTTAATTAGTAGGTGTCTATTTTATTCTGTCACCCTAATGTATATACATTGTCTGCCATTAAAATAGCACCATCTCGAAATTAAGTATTTCTTTGAAAGATTGAAGATGTGTTTCTAAAATTTATTTTCTTACGACGTTATATTACGTTGATTTAGTTAATTTAGTTAATTTCCTGGAATGTACCAGAGTCAGCTGTTTCGCACGTGTTCTTCCAGGGACAAGTGTTCCATAATCCAATAATTGCGATACAGGTGTATAAAAATGCGTAAAATACATGCGGTATGTTTGAAGCTACCGTTACTATTGTCTTATAGACGACAACGTGCATGTTATAAAGAATTAACTCCGCAGACAAATTATTGGCCTTTATGAAGATGTTTCTTTCCGGTAAATTGGCCGGAGAATTGATCATAATTACCTTTCTATATTGCGGTGTAGATTACAAACGAAGGTAACATAGACTACCCGCCCAAGATTTCCTCTGGAGTACTTGGCTGTATGACACCGGTTTGGGACGATTAAAATTTTAACACAACACTGATGGAACAGCATTGGTATTAAAAGATCATTACTGGAAGTTTACACACGAATAGCGTGTGTGGGATTCCGTAGCCATTGGCCTTTAGTGTGACTACTTTTGACACTCAACCATAGACGTGTTAGACAATTGTTATGCAGGGGACGGTGGCAGTAGTGGGATGATTGGAATTCTATAGTGTTTAGTGATGAATCCAGATTTTCCTTATGACAGCAAAACTGCATGATAAGGGCATATTCGAGACTTGGAAAAAGGCCAACCAAAAGTGCGTTTGTCAACGGCATATAGCACCTACAATTGGTGTAATGGTTCTGGGTCATTATCAGTTCTGCTTCCAGGTTACCTTTCTTGCTAATTCATAGCAGTGAAACAGTTACTTATGTAACAGGTAACTGTTAGAACTCTACGCAGACCATTATCCAACAAGAAAATTCTCGATTTCATGCAGCTCAATTAATTATGAATTTCTTCACCGAAAACAATATAACTATGTTTTCGTGTCCCACGAGATCGCCAGATTTCTCACCGATAGAACTCATACGAGGTATTATCGGGCGACAGCTCCCGCGAACTCCAGTTCGTGCTACCAAAAGAGATGAATTGTGGCACCAAGTCAATGCGGCAATCATAGCAAAAAATATCCAAAGATACGTTTAATTAATTCAGTGGCAAACCACGTATCTTAATAAACATTACTTTCCAAAATTTTTATAGTGGGGCGTTTTAATTGCGGGCATATAGTATATATTTGTCATATACAGAAAATTCGCTTATTATAAGAGATACAGGTTCAGTTAAATTAGTCAAAGCCTTCTTTAGTATTAGAAAGATTGTTGGCTGCTCTTGACTTTACACGATTCCATGCACTTCTGATGTTTTCTTTTTTAATATCTGATGTACGAAGTAAGATAATTCCCATGTTGGAAACGTTATTTAGGACAACTTATGTACCTAGATTAAATATGATCTTATTTTAGCAGATTTATGGAGTAATTGTATTCATTTTTAGGTATGATTGAAAAAAATAGCTGGCAAGGCTTAGAAGACTTCTTTACGGCGTTGGCTAAAACTCTCCATATTGAAGCCGAAGAAGCAGCTAATGCCACTGTGAAACGAAAATCTAGGCGGCGAAGGCGGCCAAGCATTCCAAGAGTATCGTTAGAAGAAATCAGGCCGTTGAGGGGTACGTAACGCTTCATCTTTTCTTTGCAGTTATACTCGTTTATCGAAATAAGAAAACTTATTTTTTAGGCTCAATAACCAAAGTTAAAAATATAGCTACTGGTGCTGGCAGAACTGACTTTCCAATTATTATTGTCTTTGTGGTGTTGATAGTGTTGGTGATTCTCAATGTTATGTTATACTATAAACTTTGGTCGTTAGAAGGTGCATCGCCGTACACACTTATAGATTTGCACGTACTTAAGTAAGTAAATATTTAACATCTTGTCGCTTTCCTTTTGATTACTCAATTAAGCAATCAAATACTACCGGAAATGATTAGCTAAAAAAATTTTACCGTTTCGAAATTTCTTGATATAGCTTCAATTATCCAGTTTAGGACCTAAACTCCTGATCTAAATTCTAAAATAATTTAAACAATCGATATCAGGATACCTCCAGAAAGAAATAATAAAATTTACACAACTTTATAGTGACGATTCATTTACAAATAAATGTACATATTTTAGGGATCCTCCAAAAACTCATGATGAATGGGTGAAGTTATTGCAACAACAAGAGACGTTACATACCGTAGAAATGCAGAAATGGCAAAGGATTTTAAAAACAGCTATAGAATTGTTACGCGAAGTGAGTTAAGCTGCTAATTTATATAGAAGGGAAACTACGACAGGACTTTGAGATATACAATCTGTTTACTTTGCAGACTGAAGAATCTCTTAATCAACTTCAACGCTCTATTCATCCCACCTACACGAATAAAATATTGTCCATCATTCAGAATCATCAAGACAGCTCCAGTCGAGGAAGTGAAGAGTTATAATTTAAGTATATAGAAATTTGTATAAATGTTCTAGTGCACTGTGTTATTAGGTATTAGTTTTACCCATTGTTCCTGTACACATAAAATATATTTAAATTATATGTTAAGTGAATTTCTTTCATTTAACAGTAGTGGTAGTAGTACTAGTCAGTTCAATAATAGCAAGGGTGCCGAATAATAACACAAATGAGTAGTGTCGAATATCGTAATATATAAAAAGATATATATAAATGTGTAATTGATGGTCATCGGAATCTGTTTCATTCTTCTTTCTGTTATAAAACAGTTAAAAGATGTCTTTTCATTTTCTCATGAAGAGCTCGCATATAATTACTCAAAAATTGCTGCTATTTCAATGGCGGGGCTGCGCTTCATAAGTATAGAATTTCTGAAATAATTAGCTATAGAAGCTATTTCTAATAGCTTTCTTTTATTTTGACAGAAATTCAATAATAACATTCTCCTGAATATTTTTAAACTGAAAGACAAAATATTTAAATCTTTCGTTATTGTAATCAACAAAAAATTATTGATTGAGGAGTAAAATTATATGTAAGTTAACATTATTGAAAATTATCACACCTATCAATAATCTATAAACACTATTAGAAAGATTGAAAAATATAAAAGCTCTGCTTATACACCGCGTAGTTAAAACGAAATTGTCCCATCAGTTGTAGAAATGTGTCAAAATTTTGGCAACCTTGTGCCATAATTCATTTTTACATATACAATATGTAGTTTAATTATTTGAGGAATGAATGCACGTCATCCATCGACAATGACGGCAAATGATCCCTTGTTGTCAAACACTAATTGTAACCCAAATTATATACAGCTGTTTGAAATCTTATGTCAAAATGGCGACATAGCTTTTTGTATCTGTAGGAGTCTCAACGCTATTAAAATAAATATCCCTAGACGTAAGTCGTACATTTCCTATTTAATGTATCATTGTCATAATTATGTTTTGTAGTAAGTGCGTAACATAATATGTAAGTAGCTATTATTTCAGATAGAAATTTCTTTAAACCAAACGTATTCTTTGAAAAAATGTCGCTATATATTGGTAATGAAACGTTATACCAGCGTCGGTGTGCCTTCATTCCCGAAACAATAAACGACAGTATGTTCGCATGGTTGACAACACTGGTGTAGAATGAAATCTATTGATGTACTTTTTTCGAGAGAGTACATGAGCTCGTATTTTTTAAATAATACGTGAAAGTTTGCCGGGTGTTCGAACACCAATCTTTAAAGATCTTGCAAACGTTTACAGCGTGCCCTCTAGATTGCAGTAAGAACGCGCATATTAAACAGGATGAATGTATTAGCGCTAAGATGCATCAAACACAAGCCCCTTCATAAATAAATTTTGATAAAAGTATTTCAGATTTCGCCGCTGCGAAGTTAAGAAAAAATGAGCAAGAAGTGTTGTCCTTATAATATATAATACCCTTATATAGATATAATCTGAGCAAAGTCAACGGATATAACACGGATGTGCGTCTCCCGTCATTATTTCTCGCTGCAGTATTTCCATGCAATCAGTTTACCAGTCATTCTCCATAAACAGTACTTCGCTGTTGCCCTACTACATCATGGTTATAGCTATAGTGGGTGAACGTAGGGTTATAGATTCCTCCTCGTCCATGAGTTTGCTTAAATTATATCTGTATATGTAAAGTTATGTTACAGGATGCCACGCAAATCGAAGTGATAATTTTGTACAGCGGACTCACCCACTACGTAGAATCCCATAATGCAAAGAAATAGAGACGATTGAAAATAAACAAGAAACTGCGTATATTTATTTTACCAAAACTTTGGGGACAGTGGTTAAATACAAAGTCACATTCGCGAACGCATTTTTCTTTTCAAAGTTATACATTAGAAAAATATATCTGCAAAAAAGAGAAGAAACCGGTGTCTTCTAACATGCATTTATTCTAAATATCGTGTATGTATAGTGAATAGTTATTTTATATTCATCTATATCTGATATATGCAAGTTGTGGTAATCTATAAAGATACATTCAGAATTTGTTAAAAATACGTTTTTAAAGCAATACTATGCCAGCGCATTCGAGCATCTGACGGTTACGCTGGTGAATGGATGCACGATGACTGACCCAGGAAGATTGTACATTTCGCTTCACTATCGACTTATGCTATTAACTGTATTACGGCACAAGCTAAGTGTATATCACATAATTTGTGATTCCTGTAAGAGGACTGTCGGTAGAAATAAGTACAGAGAAGATTACGGACTCGCAGGTAAAATTAAGACATTACAAAAAATAATAGAAAGGCGTGTATAGTCGGGAGTCATGTCGTATTTAGGATAGATTATAATCGACTTATGTACGATAGTCAACTTTTTGAGTCTTCCAGCTTCAAAATACGACGTATTAGGTAAGTCCCTAATATAAATATACAAGAAACGTATCTAACATAGCAAATACTGTTACTAAAAGGTACCGTGTGCCGTACTTGAGTATTACAGTATAAATATACATACTGATAAAGTGTAAGTATTTGCGCCAAAGACGCTTTTTTTACTCATGCCTAAATATTACACAGACAAAACATAATAAGGTGGTACACATTGATGTATGCGTACAAAGTAGTATTGACTAGTACTTGCATATACAGACATAATCTGAGCAAAGTCAACGGTTATAATACGCATTTGCGACTCCCGTTATTCTTTCTCGCTGAAATATTCCCCTACAATCCATGTGTCTGTGTTTTCAACATACAGAAATAAAAGGGGGATTTTGTACTAATATATAAGATTGAGAAGCTGTTAAAAGATGATTACCTAATACTAAACTAAGACCACTAAAACATCGATTTTTCCGGATAATAATTAATACGTTTTATTGATTTTTGCATATATGTACATACACATAATTCATTTAGAACTCAAATATCAAATAATGAAGCTAATTAAAAAAAACTGTAAACAACAAATAAAGAAATCTAATATCTTAGTTAAATTCTAACCAAATCAGAAGTTGTGTATTAAGTAAACCTATTAAAGGAAAATTGTAATTAAACATAAGCTGAATTAAAATAGAACAATTTGGAATATATTCTTAAAGAGAAAAGTGGTTCCATTAGAAATTCAATTTTAGTACGAACGAATTTTTCTCAAGTTCAGCAACGTTATTAACATTGTTCTTTTTTTTTTATTAAGATAATTATCTTAAATTATAAATTATAATTTAACAACACATTTGTTCATTTGGTCAGAGTTTAGCGACTAATGCAGATTTTCTAGGGTAACGTTTTCGAATTCAACTACGCTTGTGCGCTGATGACATTCTTCAATTTCTGGATGATCTGAATTAAAATGGTTTTTAATTCAGTCCATAGCTTTAACTATGATTTTTGCAATGCAGTGGCCTGAACGACAGTCCAACTTTCCACTGCATTATAAATGACGTTTTCCATTATTCATTTCTTCCAGATTACTTCCAGACTGCAATTCTATTTTGGAAGAAACCGCAACATCAATTTTCTGAAATGTCGCTTTCACGTCTTTCTATTCTCTTGATTCATAAACTGTACCATAGTGAGATAACATTCGTTGGTAGGTACTGTGCGAAAATGACCATCAGTAGTTGCAGATAATAACTTTTCATTTGGATATGAAAGTATATTATTCAGTAACAGCATTGCTTTTTGTAGCAAACTTTTTGATTGTCGATTTGATTTCACAGAAGGTACAAATCCATCAAAAACCTAATGTTGAAAAATTGTCGTATAACAATTCCTTTGAATGATTTTACATTTTTTAATTTTCCTGTGCTTACAAATGTTAAAGTTATAAACAGATTCCACTAGTATTAGCACAACACATTAATGTTACTCTTTCCTTACTAAATTTCCAACCTGCCGCGAATTTTCCTGTTTGTACTAAAAGTGCCTTAGATAGCAATGATTTCTAGCAAAGTTTTGCCTCGTCTGCATTGTATACATGCACAGGAGCCAGTTTGTAACATTCAATCAAATGTCTAAATTCGACAAGGTATAAACCGTTCCGTTGCGTTTTTATTGATTTCCTTCATAAATATTCAACAGGCAGCCGGATTATATAACCAGATTTAAAGCGATTCAACCATCCTCTCGAAGCTTTAACAAATGTTTCAATGTTCATTTGATTATGAAATACTGTCTCTTTTCTACAAGTGTTGGTCCTCATACTGGAGGAGCTCCCTATACGTTTTTGCTTAATCCACCGGTACCCAGTAGCATCTAACGTGTCAATTGTAAACCGATATTGTAAGACTGCTACGGTAGATGTACTTACACTACCGTTGAGTAGTTTGATCGAACTATATAAAATAAAATAAACTAGACAGATAATGTTTGCGAGAAACTTATAACAGAAACAAACTTTACTCATTAACTTAAAATGTTTTATTGACGAAATAGTACATTCTAATAAAATACATACTGTATACTACGCTTCATTGTTTTTGAAATACATTGGTCTAACATTCTTTCTCCAGGACGGCGACGAACAAATGTGCTACGTTTACTTTCGAATAATTCGAATTTTGATTCGTCCATCCATAACACATTTTTCACATCATTTACACTCCAGTTTGCATGTAACCTTTTGCCCAATTTAGTCTTTTCCGTTTGTGCATAGAACGTAACCGTGGTTTTCTTACTGCTATACGACCCCTCAAGCCGACTTTTATTAGTCTCCGTTCTATTGTGACACACTTACTGACTGACTGACGGCGTAGTTAATTGAACTTTGCCGTAATTTGCGGTGCAGTAATGCGGCAATTTCTTAGGGAAATCACTCGGATGTATTGGTCGTCCCGTTCGGTCATTGATCTGGGCTTTTTACTTCGTTTTCTGTCCTGAAGCTTACCCGACCCTTTTTTTAATTCTCCTATGCGCACAACGCTTAGAAATATTTAATTGTCGAGCAATTCTTCTATTTGGAACATTTGTTTCGTGTAAAACGCATATTCAGGCGCGCGTTTCAATATCTAATTCCCTTCTGTTTGGAAAACTTCGATGAAATAAGCTAACAATATGAAATACGGTCTTACTAATGCAGTCTCCAGCATCTTGTCAATATACTGGATGCATACTGAATGTACAGCTTATTAAAAGGCAGATGGATGATTCAATACTCTTCCCAAATTCTATTTCATAACGTATTCATAACTATTTCCTACTATTAACGCATTATTCCATAAAATTTAATGTTTGAATACATTGTTTTCGAATTTGAATGAATTTCGTAAGTCTTATTGTTATCAATAGAGACCGGATTATAAGCAAAGTGCATATATTTTATTTTTTGCATATCTTTAATTATAGTCTATATGTAGACGTATTACACTAATTGAAATTAATTAGCGCTAATTAGTGATATATTGCATATTTAGGCATTTCTATGCATATTTAGTCTTTTTCTTATCCTTTCTATTAGTAAAAATTCCTAGTAATTCCTAATATAGATCGACAACGGACAATTCTCAGAACGATAAATCTTTTACATTGGTTTCTCTTATACTTTTTTCAAAGAACTGCACGTGCTTAATTTCGCCTAGCAGAAGGGATATGGTAAATACGTTTTATTATTATTAATTCCCAAATAAACTATTCATTCATTGAATATCTGTCAGCGAAAGAGCAATGCAATTGTGTTACGTTTTTAAATACTGTGCGCACATACAATGAGTATAGCGAACAAAATTTCTTTATGGATTAAGCCGTATCCTGAGCTGGTAAAGGATGGCGACAAAATATTTTGTCGCGTCTGCAGTAAACTGGTAAGTTTAATTTTACTAAAAGCTTTACAATTGTTTTTAAATTCTTTATAAATACCTGATTGATCCACACGCTAAAACTCCATCACATATTGGAAAATGTGAAAAACTAAAGCGATCTGCATGTGTGCAGCAATCTATACATCAATGTGTAGCATCAACTTCACGAAACTCAGAACAAATAGAATATAATACGGATCTGCGTAACGCATGAATTTCGTGTAACATGCCATTAGCTGTTAAAATTTCATGATATTTTTTTTTAACAATTGTCTTTTGAAGGTTAGTACTAACTGAGAGAAAGGTGACTGCAATAAAACTAGCGTCATCTATGTGTTAGGCCCGGGACTTTTCAGCCCATGTGTTAGTTTACCTGCGTTTCTCAACAATTAGGATAAGATTGCATTACTAGTATTTACTTATTCCTTAGTTCTATTCATATTTCGAAAGTCTTTAATTAGCTTAAAGGAAATTTCCTTTCATGAATGTAATTAATATATCATCCCATTTTCTACGAGTATATAAGAGGGGCCATCGACTTCTAGAAAAATTAGTCAGTAAAAGTAATAAGAGTCGTAATGCTGTGACATAAAGACAGATTTTTTGTTAAATTGTACCAATCAAAATATTTAGTTTGTGAGTTATTGTGCTAAGAGTCACGCTACTTTTGTTATTTTCAAAACAATGGATCAAAAACAATTTCGTGTTTTAATTTTACACTGCTTCTTGATGGGAAAAAATACCGTTCAGGCGAAGCAATGGCTTGAAAAGTGTTATGGGGACTCCGCTCCATCAGAAACAAAACGTGGTCGTAGAGACACCGATGATGCAGAACGCAGTGGACGTCCAACTGAGGCGGTAACACCAGAAAACATCAAAAAAATCCACAAAATCGTTTTGAATGACCGAAAAGTGAAGTTGCGTGAGTTAGCTGACATCGTAAAAATATCAAAAGAACTTATTGGCTTTATATTGCATGAGCATTTGACTATGAGAAAGCTCTGTTCAAAGTGGGTGCCGCGTTTGCTCACTGTTGACCAAAAACAAGAACGTGTTGATGATTCTGAGCAGTGTTTGGCCATGTTTAAACGTAACAAACCGGAATTTTTGCGTCGATACGTGACAATGGATGAAACATGGATCCATCACTTCACTCCGGAATCAAAACGATCGTCATCTGAGTGGACTGGTGAACCTCGTCCAAAGCGCCCGAAAGCGCAACAATCGGCTGGAAAGGTTATGGCCTCGGTATTTTGGGATGTGCGTGGTGTAATATTCATCAACTATCTTGAGAAAGGAAATACCATCAACAGTGAATATTATATAGCGTTATTGGAGCGTTTGAAGGCCGAAATTGTAAAGAAACGACCGCATATGGCAAAGAAAAGAATTTTGTTTCATCAAGACAACGCACCGTGTCATAAGTCAATTAAAACAATGACAAAACTACATGAATTGAACTTCGAATTGCTCCCACATCCACCGTATTCGCCAGATTTGGCTCCCAGTGACTACTGGCTATTCGCAGACCTCAAAAAAATGCTCGCCGGTAAGAAATTTCGCACGAATGAAGAGGTTATCGCTGAAACTGAGGCCTATTTTGAGGCAAAAGATAAATCGTTCTACAAAAGTGGTATTGAAATGTTAGAGCGGCGCTGGAATGATTGCGTTGCTCTTGATGGAGATTACGTTGATGAATAAAGCTAATTTTGAACCAAAAAAACCGTGTTTCCTTTGTTAGGCCCGGTACTTTTCAGCCCATGTGTTAAAAGCCTCGCAAAATTTAAAATTTTTTTTATAGTAAGATTATTCATAGCACTTGTTTAGCTCATGGGTTCAATCGTGTAGCCGAAGGCATTAGGAATCAATTTTCTCTGATTAATGATTTAATTAGCAATGTCAAAAAAGTTTAAAGGCACCTTTACGAATCCAATTTTATATAGAGCGACTTCCCGGTCTTAAGTTGTTAAGTAATTCTATATACGATAAATTTAAAAAAGTGATAAATAAAAATGCGAAATCGAAGAAAGTTAAGAAAATTTTAGAAAGTGAAACAGTAAACGATTTCGACTTTAATTTTAGTTTAGAATGTATTGCAAAGTTAAAAAATGCACCAATTACATCTGTGGATGTTGAAAGAAGCTTTTCTATTTCGAAATATATGAATTCTGATAGAAGACAAAACTTTCTTTTACATAATTTTGAAGAGCATTTAATTATAAATTGGCTTAGAAATATGTTGTAAAAAAAATTGTGCAATAAAGTTAATGTTTAAATTTCTGCTCTTATTTATTTTATGTAAAAATTTTGCATATTGTCGCATTTTATTGCATATATGCCCCAGGTTTATGCATATTTTCTCAAAAATCGATGCATATATTCCAGTTTTTCTTTGCATATAATCCGGTCTCTAGTTATTAATATACACTCTTAACATTAGATTGTAAATGCCGTTCTAAGAAGACTAATATGAATTTCCCCAAATATTTTTAAGAGTTCCAATTGTAATACATTATATGGTGTGATCAAACTTATGTAAAGTAGTGCATATGTTTAATAAAATTTCGTTTCTGTTATATTGTGTAATAAAATTCATTAACTCACTTTAATAAATACATATATATATATATATATGAATAATAATAACACGATTATAAATTTACTATGCAACACACAAAGCACGTAACTCCGGGATAATTACAATTACACATGTAACAATTGACATTTTGCACGGATAAACGAAATATATAATACGGATTGATTAGTGAGAAACATTGATAATAAGGACACGGATAGCCGGGGTTTTAGTGTATGCGGATACTGGTGAAAAAGATTTTTTTATGTTGCTTTCATATATAAAACTACATTTTCTCGTTTTTCTAACATACGTATTAAACTCTCAATTACTTAAAGTAATTGGACATTAACAAACTTTATAACAAAAACACATTAAAATGTTTTTTATTACATGACGCATTGCTGTATTCGATTTTGGCATAATTGTTTGTGGAACGTTAATATTATTTTCAAAAACTTCAAAGTTTAATTATTGGAGGCTTGGATGACATGTCATTGCATTTAAATTCTAGAATACTGTAGTTGTCAAAATAATGCTAATAATCGGTATATAAACGCAATTCTGAATGCGTCAAATTTGCTTGTTACACAATAAAGGAAATTTACTTTCGGGATATTTGAGCATCGCATACCATCATAATCAAATTAAAAAATATAAGGGTGTACCTTTTGTATGCAGTTTCATCACAGCTGTATTAAGAAACTTTGCCAATAGTACATATAATATCAAAAAAGAGACATTATCAGCATTTCATGCAAACACCTGCAAATTTATATAAGATAAGAGCATCGTATCTTTATGATAAGTTTGATTTGATCTGTATATATCAAATCATTGTGATTCCATTATACAAACTGGAATACACACCTAAGCTCTATTCATACGCGTATAGATTATTTCTTAAATTTTAACGACTCGCCGTGAAATAACGGAAGCATTTACAATGTCGTACACAGACGCAACAGAAAGTGAGTCAGAGGAAAATGGGTGAGTGATTCAAAACACAAGTAACAATTTTATGTCTATTTAAATTAACCTTTACTGATAAATGTTTAAAAAGTTTAAGTAGTTATAAGTAAATTGGAAAAGTATTATGAGTTTGAGAATAAATAATATATTAATTTTGTACGATTTGTTAACT
The DNA here is from genome assembly GCA_023509865.1 of Trypoxylus dichotomus. Classification (NCBI taxonomy): domain Eukaryota; kingdom Metazoa; phylum Arthropoda; class Insecta; order Coleoptera; family Scarabaeidae; genus Trypoxylus; species Trypoxylus dichotomus. The sequence goes on along the minus strand of CM042081.1, from coordinate 23,493,211 downwards.
ATATATACTTTGTGGCAAAAAAGCGAATCACCCAGTAAAGTAATATGTATTTAAAGGTTTAATAATAAACGATTCAATTTGTATTGAAGAATTCGTACCTTTATAAGAAAATTTAGAATTGTCGTATCACGTAAACGAATATATTGTACTATATATTCCAGTGGAAGCTCATACCAAACAACTTGCCAACCCTTTGACCTATCCCAGACATATTCGAATACCAAAAGAACAACCTAGAAGAATCATCTACCAGGAAGGTAATTTTTTGGACAGAGATTGGCCATAGAATAACAATGCGTTCCATATATCGCCGTATTCAAGCATGTCTAGGATGTGATAGGTCGAGGCATTGGTATCCTTTTTAACTTTCCAATGAACTTACAACAACTTCATGATGCCCTACAAGTTACGTGGAGGCAACTTATTAAATTTTCTCTGTAGAGGATGCAAATCTTTTTATGAAAATATAATTATTTATTATTCTTAAAACTGCAAATATTTGTACAAAATTTATTGAATGATTAACATATAGCATATCTTCTTTATACCAAACAGGCATTTATTTGTATATTATTTTTTAATAACTGTTGATTTATAAAAAATGCTCGTGTATTCGTTGTTTTTTTTTAATTCAATGAGACGTTGACCACAAAGAGATTACAGAAAGAAAAGTAAAACCACGAAAATTTTGACAACTGCAATGATTATTATAAATTTTCTTTTTCTATGATATTAAAATTACAACACCTTTTATAATTAGTTTAATCAAAACATGACAAATAATTGCCTGCTTATTTTCATGAAAACAAATCTTTTAGAAAAATTATAACTGTCAATAACACAAACAACGACCATTTTTACCTTTTTATATCCAACGCATTATAGTCGATAAATAAAGAGTCTCCTAAAAATGGAAATTTTCAACTTCACCTTGGAATTCAGAATCTAAAGAGGCCATTGAATTAAGGGAAGTGGATTCTGATTCGTCGGTGAAGATTGTCAATACAACAAGATTTAATTAACTTAGAAACAAGTCAGACTTGCGAATATATAAACTTAAGCTAAATTTTTGTTGCTGAAGGTAAAACTACAGTACTTACGATACTGTTATAAAACTAGTTTTGCTTCACATTATGTTATACATAGAAAATGAAGGAGCTCACTTTGAACATTTAATGTAAGCATTCTTTACTATTGTCAAACTTTTTATTTTTCCAACTGAAACGTTTGTATGTAGTTATTCGTCAAAACGTCAAAACTTAATCTGACGACCGCATGTCAACGGTGTAACATAAACTGAACTACATACAATTAAGCGCTGTCACTAATGCCGCAGAATAAGACAATTTACACCTTTCTAAGGTTATTCTACCAACTTAAGTTTAAAGAAGAAAAATGTCATGGCTTGCTTGAGAATAAATTTAACCGATCATACGATACCAAGCAAGTATAAACGCGTCTGAAATTTCTCCAAATTATCATAAGGTAGATACGAGGGCTGTTTTTTTTTCAACCTCCGTTCGTGCCTGTCGACAGTCACGCGAGCGGTGAGAGACGGGGATGCCTAGAAAGTGATTGCACAGCTCTACCACTTTATCTGCCACTTACAACATCATTACGCCGCTTTCAACTGCGTTGCAGGCACGTAAACATGGCTGCTACAACTGATTCTCCCGCCAAGTGAGAGTTGCGTGGTGTAATTCGATTCCTTCAATCAGAACGGAATAGCGCAGCTGAAATTCATCGAAGAATGAGCCGAGTATACGGCGAAAACTTTATGGCGGATGGTGTTGTTTGTGAATGGTGTAGGAAGTTTAAAGAAAGCCGAGATGTTCACGATGAAGAGGGACAAAAACGCAAGTCTGCTGCATCAGAAGACATTGTTCAATGAGTTTGATAAAATGGTTCGAGAAAATCGGAGGCTAATCATCAGTGAGATAAGTGTGGAATTTCGTAAAGTTTCAAGATCAAGTGTGTACTCAGTTATAACGGAACACTTTCAACTCACTGGCGGGATCATTCATGTAGAAGGGATTGATATAGATATGACAAATATATCAATATTCACGGTGACTATGTAGAAAAGTCACTATGTTTGTGAATAACTTTTGGTAATAAAATCATTTTATTATTTACACTCGTTTTGTTTTTATGGGCTATCGGAGGTTGAAAAAAACAGCCCTCGTATGCTCGCTTATAAGGTATTTTTCAAATTAAATGTTATTAACCTACTCAAATAAAGATTAATTAGTGCTGGTAGTGGGCATTTACCTCGTCAAAATGAATGACATTTTCCGAAATTATTGATTGCTCATAACACATGCACTTGTAAAAAGCATAATTTTAATAGACTTTTGAATCTAATTTACGTATTACACACTTATTTCAGTACGGCGCCGAAATGTTCATGTGTCCACGACGGAAAATTACTAGTAGATGAAATATACTCAGCCCATATAGATGAATTGTTCACGATGCTTTTCACAAATTCCCCATTCTTTATGGAATTACAAGAGATGAGAAAAGCTACAAACGTCGTGCCAGGTTCCTGGTGCGACGAACCTGATGGAAGTAAGACACGTGTTGTAGCAATGACCATTCCATTAGCACAAACTATCGGACCTAAAAGTGCGGATGTTACAGATACACAGGTATATAGGAATGTATGCATTGAATCATAATCATAAATTCGTTCAAAGAAAAACTATATAAACATATAAATATGAAATTGGGTCTCTGAAATGCATAGAATGAGGATTGCTTTTAGGTAATGCACCCTTGTAGCGAACCGGGCTTAATGTATTCTATTGATTCCAAAATTGAAAGCAGAGGCATTCCTTACGCCGACCGATTTTATTTAGCAATCCATTTCTGTATGGTTAAGTGTTCAGATCAGAAAACGTCTTTGGAGATCTACGCCGATGTCATATACACGCAAAAAGTATGGGGTTTCGTAAAAAGTAAGTATATAACATATTTATGTATGTACGTTTGTATTAATAAATGTAACCAAAACAGTATTGGGTATGTTTGTGTATTAATCAAAATATAATTTCTGGGTTACTCGTCGCAACCAATTTACCTTAATTTGTCAAATCATGGTATTTTGTAAATTATCAGAGTATCGAAATTCAAAGACTTACCTAATAGAGTTACAAAAACTTCATATGGTTCTTGCGTAGTGATAACTAGGGTTGGCCAAATTCTCGGCGCGTTACGTCCGACAAAATTGACCAATTGCGTTCAACCAATCTGTATCCGCTTCCCTGCTGTGTATGCACATACGGTACATCGTATTACGCGTTATAATGTATTTATACTTCATTATATGGAAGAACATTTAATAGTTTATCTGTATATACGAGGGCGACCTAAAATGTTTCCGGAATGTTCCGACAAGAAAAACACGGTATTGGCTTGGTCTTTTATTTTTATTTTTCGATATAGTCTCCTCGAAGATCAATACACTTTTTCAAACGGTGCTCTAGTCTCTTCAAGTCGTCGGAAAAGTAGGATGTTTCGAGGTCTGCAAAATAGCCATCTGTAGCGGCGATGACCTCCTCATTTGAGGCAAATCTCCTTCTTCCCCAGTGATTTTTTCAGTTTTGGGAATGGGAAAAGAGTCGCTGGGGGTTAGGTCCGATGAATATTGAGGATGAGAGACTAATTCGTAGCGCAACTCATTCAATTTGGACACGACGATGCGGGATGAATGAGGCGGTGCATTATCGTGGTGGAAAAGTACTTTTCTTTCGCTGCAAACGAAGCCGTTTCTCCTTCAATAATGCATCAAATCGGGTCAATAAATCGCTGTAGTATTGCCCCGGTGCTTCGCATCTGCAGATAGTCGATGAGGACTATACCTTCGGAATCCGGAAAATGTCGCCATGACATTTCCGGCCGATGGAACGGTCTTTGCTTTGTTCGGAGTCGATTCGCCCGAAAAAGTTCACTGCTTCAACTGTTCCAGTCCTGTTGGTCTCCAGTGCAGTGGTGGATCCAAGTCTCATCCATCGTTACGAAACGCATGAAGAAATCCCTTGGATCCTGTCCAGAAACTCCTCCGAAACGGTTACCCTATTTCGTTTTTGCTCCAGTGCGAGCAAACGCGGTACTCGTCGCGCCGAAAGCTTTTTCATACCCAAAATTTCGTGTAGGATATAGCCAACGTGTTCTTCTGAGAGGCCTGTTGTCTCTGCTATCTATTTCAGCTTCAATCGGCGATCGGCTAACACGACATCATGAATCTTGTCGATCATTTCATCGTTGGTAGCGGTTTTTGGGCGTCCACTGCGTGGTTCGTCTGCGGTGTGCTTGTGCGGCCACGTTTGAACTCGCTCGCTCAGAAGCTGATGTTGGAAAATCATGGAGTACATCCGCCATGAATCTCTAGCAAAATATTTCGAACTTCCGTGGCCATTATCCTAGCCATCCAAAAGTGTTTTATCGCTGCACGAAATTCGATTTTATCAATTTTTTGCGAAGTCGCCTTACTTGACAATTATTGACAGTATATATCTGATATTTTGACAGTTGCCCTTACCGACCAATGAATCTACTTCAACCTTCGATGGCACACGAAGCCGATTCCGGAAACATTTCAGTTCGTCGTCGTGTTTTTCTTTATTCAAGCTATAATTTGTTGCAAGAGTGGCCCTAGCTATCTGCTTTTCTTGATCTGTTCTAATAACAAACAAGCTTAAAATCACACCACTGCTACATCTGATGCGGTAACCATACCAAAATCAAAATTGCTACTGCCACTCAATCTCCCACCTTTATTAAATTTTTGTTATATAGTTAGGGTTTCTTTACTTTTTCAATTGAATCGGCCGATACTTGTTCGAAGTCTATACTGAGCATGGGCGAAGAAGTAAAACTCAATTTTACAAACATTTCCAATATATTTAACTATGTTACAATATCGATACATGCCATATTAATACTGTGTTAAATATATTGGAAATATTTGTAAAATTGAATTTTACTTCTTCGTCCATGTTTCTTTACTTTATTTTCCTTGTCTATTGAGTTGCGATTTATTTATATTTTCACTTTAATCATCGTTATTGCTTGACTGATTTTTATTTTTATATATTCCCCATGGATTCTTAAACCCGGTGAGTCTTTTACAGGTAATGAGACATTCAAGTTTCCCAATGATAGTCTTTGTCTCTACTTGTCACTTTAGTACGTCACGCTTACACCTTCACACTCACTTTAAATCGAAAAATTAACTAAACGGCTAACTAAAGAAACGGCGTTTAAGTTTGATACAGTCCAGTGCAACATGTTTCGTCGTGTTTAACACGTTCGTGGAAGCACACGGATATTTTGTCAGTTTTTTATCAATTTCTGCCTCTTGGGTAATATTTTACTGATACTTCTCTATGAAATATGTAAATAGCTTTTATAAACAATCGATATTTAAAATTAATAACAAAATCGATCATTTTTTATTTTTTTCCAAAACATATGATTTATATCATCTCTGTATTGAATATTTACAACACACGTTATTTATAAAGGAGTCGATCCACCTCTTGAATGAACGAGTGTATATCTGAAAAGAAAAGTTCGAACAAATTAGATATTTTACAAGTAAATTCGAACTCGACTTATGACAATTTCGAGTTACGAGAATGATTATGAAACGAACTGCTTTCGAAAGTCAAGGGTTCACTGCGCTATAAATGTATTATAATATAATATAGGTAATGGTTTGTCTGCCAACCATCTCATCGTCAAATATATCTTATCAATGTACAATATAAAGTGAAGCTTGGAACTTGTTTCCCATCTATCACACTCACTTTACGAGGATTGTCTTTTAAGCTTCGGATATAAAGCTGGAATAAAATAGTAGATAGCTTTTAAAGTCTAAAGTATTCTCCACGAAGATTAATGCACTTTTGCATGTTTCAAATCAACGCTAGATTTATTCCACTCGTTTGTTGGTAAGCTAAAATTGCATTTGTGAAGGCATCGACTGGTCCTTCTGACAATTGGAACCTTTTCCGTTCCTGATTTTCGAGAAGGTAAAGAAATCGTTGGGACTTAGGTCCAAACTGGAAGGAGGATGGTATAACAATTTGACGTTTTGTTGCGTTAAAAGTTCAATTGTTTTGCGTGCCGTGTGCAAACTTGCATGTACATTTTTTTAGAATTAATGGCGTTGAAGCCGACTAGAGTTTTTGGCACTAATTCACTCTAGTTGCTTTCTGTTCACCAGATGAGGTACCCAACTTGAAAAGTAATTTTTTACATAATTCTACATGGAAAATTTGTTGAGTTGAGGTCTTTGATATCCCCCAATGATGCTTCAATTTCGCGATGTGTCACATGTCGATTTCTGTTGATATCCGCACAGCGTCGACGTTTTCTGAGTTTTGGGTGCACCTATTCTTGGGTTGTCGCTAAGACTAATCTATCCACATTTGAATTCTCCACACCAATGAGAAATTTTTGAGTAATATAGTGCTTAATTCATTACGGAAAACAGAAATCAAGTCGGCGAGGCATTCTTGTTGAGATAATTTGACAATGAGTTGTAGCTACACTATAACACGTATCGGACTGAAACTGGATTTAGTTTAGCTAAAAGTGGAGATTAATTTTTGGTGCTGATATTTGATTATTAGCGCCCTCTATGTCTCAGTATCAAAAACTTAAAAGTCATCCCCCGTACTAGTAATATTTTTTTACAAAATATACCTACAGATTGTATTGGAAAACACTTGTTTCAGCATACTGTACCACAGTTGAATAAACATAAAGGAATCTATTCTTATATGTAATACATTAATTACTTTTAATACGCATTTCTTTTATAATTAGGTGTTATAGATAAGAATTCTTGGCAAGGACTAGAAAGAACATATGCTTCTCTGAAAGATAAGCTCCGAAACGCTATCGATGAAAATGCCAACGCCCCACATAAGAGAAGAATTAGGCAAAGGAGGAAACGACGATCTAGCGCATATAAGCAGCCAGAGGAAATTGGTGGTATTGCATATATACTGGGTGTATGTTATATGATAATTTAGCACTTCTTTACCAGATATTGCAATACACGAAAGGGTTGAAAGATTTCATGTGGACTTGTCGTTACTAATAATAATTGGATTCCTTATTCTCTTGTTGGTGATCAATGTATACTTGTTTTACAAAGTTTGGAGTTTGGAACATTTAATCTCACACGAATTTGCGCATTCGCTGGATATTAGGTATGTTCATTTTTCAACAACTAACGCTTTCTATCACACAGGTATCGTAGTAAACTCCACTCCGCACAAATTAATAATTTATTCGGAACACAGCATTTCAAGAACACGTAGACTCTCATTGTCAACAGCATTACCGACAATCGATAAACTTAATTTGTGTGGAGTGGAGTTTACTGCAATACCTGTGAATTATACAATCATACAGTCCTTGCAATCGTTATGAAGTTTTCACCATCACCTAATGCGTTACAAAAATATACACTTACATTTGGAGTAAACTATAATACTTTCTAGTAATTTTCAGAATTAAGCGGTATATTAAATCAGAAATACAGATCTGTACTCTTTTTCGAATCCAAAGACAATTTGTACAACAATTGGTTTACGCAGTTTTGCACTATACCAGGGATGACTTTTAAGTTTTGTATACTAAGACATAGAGGGCACCATTAATCAAATGTCCTTATTAAAAACTAACCTACATCTTTAGTTAAGGTAAATCCAAAGTTTCAGTGCGATAAGTGTAGTGTTGTAATCACAACGAACGTCACAGTTGACAAGTTAGTTGAAAAGTGGATTTTCGCGGAATAATTTTTCATAGGCAATTATCTTAATAAGAATACCTCTTCGAGTTAGTTTCTGTTCGGCAACGAAGCGCCACATCAGTCAGCAATTTCTCGTTGGCATGGAGAGTTCAAACGTAAAGGGATTAGTCTTAACAACGATCCAAGAGCAGATGCACGAAAGACGGAAATCACTAAGGAAAACGTCTATCACGTCAAGATCATCAACGAAGCTCGGCATGTAACATACCACGAGATTGAGGCATCATTGGGGATTTCAAAGAATTTCAAAATTTTTTGCATGAAATTGTGTGTAAAAAATAGTTTCCCGTTAGATACCTCGTCTGTTGACCGAAGAACTGAAAGCAGCTACAGTGAATTGGCGTCAAAAAATTGTAAACCGCTTCATGCCGAGAACTCTAAAAATGTGTACAACATCGTCAGTGCTGATGTATCCTGAATTTACTCATACTAATCACAAAATAAATGCCAGTCGGTTCCTTGGGTGTTCCAAGGTGAAGAAAATCCGATAAAAGTCATCCTTTCTCGAAATGTCTTCAAACAGATGGTCACGACATTTGTCTCGAAAGCAGGTCATGTAACAACAATTCGTCTAAATGATCAAAGAACTATTATTGTCGATTGGTAACTGTTATTTATTTGCTGCAAGTTATCGCCGTACTTCGAAAAACCAACACTGAACGACGAATCATCAAGTTCGCACACAGTACGCAAGACAATTCAATTTTCAACATAACAAAACGTTGTTAGACCACCCTCCGCACAGTCCGTACCTAAGTTCCAATGGCTTCTTTACCTTTCCGAAAATCAAGAACGAACTGCGTGGTCAAAGGTTCCTGTCATCAGACCGAGTAGTCGATGCCCTCAAAAATGTAATTTTGACTGTACCAACAAACGAGTAGAATAACTGCTTCCAGAGTTGGTTCAAGCGCATGCAAAAATGCATCTTCGCGAAGAATACTTCGAAAAACAATAAAATCTTTAAAAGCTATCTACCGCTTTATTCCAGCTCTATATGTAAAACTTAAAAAACGCATGCTACCATATGTTGTAAAATTAGATGAAACCTACAGCCTATACACATTTATGCTCTGTTATGAAGTGCAATATATTAAAAATTGTCTAAAAAAAACTTACCATTACTACATTGACCCCGAAACTTTCTAGAGCTAAATCAAATAAAAACCTATGGAATATTTTCAAATGCTATCTGTGAGGAAGCATACAACTAATTAATAAGGAGTAGTAACAAAATAAATTGATAATACACAGATTAGCAAAAAACGAGCCCAAAAAAACAGCTGCTGTCATTGAACCAAAAGGAGATCATTCTAAATACTAAGTAATCTACATGTATATTTATTTACCTAGATAAATGTTATTAAAGTTTTCAACTAGCCATAATTGCACCTCGGATAAACCTCATTGGCTACGATATCGTCACTGGGCACAGCTTATTAAAGTACCTTAGAAAAATAGGTACTAAAGTTTATTTGCATTAAGATTTTCAATGACGCCTTTATAATAATAATAAGGTACTATGGAGAAAAATTACTACGATAAGGTGTTTTAGTTCTTTCAAAATAAAAGTAATGTGAAAGATATAAATAACGATCAAAATACAATATTTTCGCTGGCTTGACATGAATCGATAAGTTTTACAAAGAATTTTTATTCTTTGTTAAAGAAAAGCCTAGTAATCTTGTCAAATTTAACTTCAATATCTCTTCTCGTTAGCGGAATTCCCATACTACCTCACACATTTGGAATAAACTATAAATTATGCTTTTGTAACTAAAATAGAATGTGAAAATGTATCTTCGTCTTAATATCAAATTAAACGCGCGAGAACAACATATAATGTCATTAGATAGATATGCCAGTAAATCTGTAAAAAGAATCTTCACTAGTCTCCAAATAAAAGAGATCCAGTTTCCTTACAAATATAAAGGTGCTGTTATTAAGTATACAATTTAAAATGCTTAATTTCATATTAATTTCCCTAATTGCATTAAAAATCGTAACTGATAATAGTATACGAAACTCCTCTTTCATCCGTAAAGCAATATTCCCGCTGTTATTTCAGTATTTCCACTTTCAGAAGTAAAATGGCAGATAAGCATCAAAGTTTAGATAATTTACTAACCAACCAATTTGTACAAAGTGCAGAGACCGATATGTGGCTAAAAGTTATATCGACAACTATTAAGTACCTTAAACACGTAAGTAATTTTGATATATTAAATTTCGTTAAGTGGCATTTAAAACTTTATAAATTTTAGGCAGAAGTTTCTTTACATCGTGTTATGTCTTCGGAAGCAGGCCATAATGAGGAACCAATAGAGTGAGAAGACGCTTAACCTTTTAATTGGTTTAGTTCCATTTTTTATCACTTAAAGTAATAAAGTTTTTTAGATATGTAAATTTATTTAGCACAACAAATTTATTTCATAATGGTCAATCTTATACCATAGAAACAATACATTTATCTTACAGAAGAGAAATATCTATTTTAGATTTCCGTTTCATGTTTCCTAACGTTATTTTCTTGTTAATAGTAGTACGGTTAGCCTTGCCAATACCATTTCTGCTTCTGCTTGTTACCCTATACAAATGTATTTTGCCTATAGAGAAACTAGTTTCGAAATCAGTATCTTCATCAATTTGCTCTACGGAGAGTTTGTTATCTCTGTAAATGAATCTGTAGTAATGGTAGGCTTTATTCTTGTATGCGAATGACTCCAAATCGTCTAAATAAAATGTCCCGGTAGCTTCTCCGTTAGCATCTGCACACACATATAAATCATAAGCAGCATCATGTTGGTCTTGAGTGTGTCTAACATTTTCATCAATTCTGAATATAATACTTCCACCTCTATAGTAGTAAGGTGCCGTGTCCATTGTAACTGAGATGGGGAAGTTTCCGATACCGTTATACACCAACATGTCTACTAAATTATACCAGTACTCGTTAGGTCCTCCTGGAAAATAGGTAGTTATACCCTTAACATCTTCGTAAATAACAGGAGCTGCCATAATATCTGTTCCGATAAGCCATTGGCTGTCAATATCTAAAACCGAAGCATCTTTCGGGTATTGATAGGAAAGAGGCCGGACAATAGGATCGCCCGTACGTTCGTGTTCAAAAAACACTGTGTACCAATACGGAAGGTGCCTGTATCTAGTACGTATTGCTTCTCTTACTCTACCTTGAATTTCGCTACTGAATAGATAAGGCTCTCTTCTATCAGTATCTATTCCAGAATGCCCTCTGAAGAAAGGATACCACGCTCCAGCTTGATACCATCTTTGTAATAAGTCTTCAGCAACATTGCCAGTAAACCCCCCTACATCAGCACCACAGAAAGCCATTCCTGCAAGCGATTCTGTTAGTACCATTGGTATACTAATCCGTAAATGGTCCCATGTTGGTGAGTTATCGCCGGTCCACATTGCTGCATATCTTTGGGATCCGGCAAAATGTGCTCTGGTAAGCACAAATGGTCTTCTGTTTGGATCTCTCCTTAACAAACCTCCTTTCGTGGCCTCGATATGTTTCATACCGTACAAATTATGGACATCTCTATGTTCCCAACCGCCTGCATGTTGCAAGTCTGCAGGCATTGTTTGGTCTAGGGCTTCAAATACGGAGGGTTCGTTCATGTCGTTCCAAATATATAAATTAAGAGTCGTGTTTTCGAAGTTATCCAATAAATATAAGTCACCGTACCACAGTTGCGCATCTTTATCGAAAAAATCGACGTAACTACTTAAATCTGGCCAACATAAACCTTCAAAGACCGTTCCATTGGGATGTTTGACGAAGTAATCATTAGCCAAGGCTTGATCGTATACGAAATAACCTTCTTCTACTTTGATGTGGGGATCAATAATAGCGACCGCTTTTCTTCCTGCAAATATATAATATATGATAAATTAATATCCATGTTTAACTAATAATATTCTTATGACTTAGCTTTCATAATTAAATTGTATGACATCGAAACAATCGATTTGTTTTGATACGAAATTAAAACAAACGCATTCGAATTCAACAATCGAGCGATTGATGTACTATTTTATTTTTAATATACCTCAAAAAATATATGACAATGTTATTCTTTTTGAAAAATAATGATTTCTGGACTATACTTTGATAATTATTTACTAACATAAGAACATAGATATTCTTCACTATTTTCAATAAATAACACTTCATAACTATGGACTGATTTCGTTTTATGCGATTAAAAATTTCAATCTTACTAGTAATTCGGCCTCTCCAAAATTCGTTCAATTGACAATAATTTCTATTCTATTTGACTCTAGGAATAAGAAGACAAAAATTTTAACAATATCATACAAATTAAACCAAAGACACTTGATAATAATTAAGTAAATAGATTCACAAAGCGTGTGAGGTGAAGCAATGTTCTAAATCTCATTTTACTTATTTTCATTATTGTTTTGGCTACTCTGAATCTTCCCAGCAGACGCAATCATGCCACCTTAAAATGTTGTCATTTTTCATCACTGACCTTAATTTCCTTATATTTCAATAAGATCATTGTTCATATATTTGCAAGTCATTGATTTGACATGATACTGACGCTCGCTTTTTGTTACCTTTGGAACGTCAATTATTCTGATGTTATATTGCATGATTTTGACGTCGTTTTTGTTACATCATTAATTTTTAAGTATTTTTGATCAATTTTAATTACTATTATAATATTATTTTTATTATAATCTCTTACTGGTCGGTCAACTGTTTTATTTATTCAATTGTATTTCTAATAAATTGCACTTTATTTTTCTTTTAATTAATACTAAAATAGTCTGCATAAACAAAACTTCAACCTATTTATTGAAGTTGCGCAATATGTGCACGTTACAACTTGAAGTTACCATGTCGAAAGGTATTGTAGTTCTACGTACCATGTATGCGAAAACAATTCTCAAGATTACAGGATTTAATTGAGAAGTTGCAAAATACAGCCTGTGTTACATCGGTCCATATTGAACGATCTTTCTTAAGGTACAAGAGCATTTTTCCCACCTGTGAACCACCTTCACCGAGTCAAATGTCGAAAGATACCTTATGCTGCAAACTTTTCATTACCTTCTCTAATCAAGAGACAAATTAATTTGCAAAGCCAAAGGGACAAAAAAGAGAAAAACAATTCAACATCTTTATATATAAAAGGAACGTTCTCCCATTCTCCAGCTTAATTAGATTTTGTCGACTCGAAACATTTGGCTAGGCCCTATTTTACAATTATATATTACTATTATAGTGTCGGCAAAGTGGGGCAAGTTACAGTGCAGTGCAGAGAACAACGTTGAGAGGCCGAGCAGCCGTATCAAGGCGAGTGTTCAGTCACGCTTGCGTACTTATATCATGTATGATTGTGACCTTCATAAGCGAATAATGATAAAAGATGCGGAAGCAGGAATATTTACACATAAAATAGTAGAAAATAATATATTGTATAACGTGCTGAAACATTTACTGTTTTAACAAGTTTGCACGAAATCACAAACTGGTTGGCATCTATTAAATATTAGAATTATTAAATATGGTTCCATAGTTGTTTCAGTCGAATGAGTAAGAAAGTTTTAGTGTGTCTCGGGTCGAATTGTGAAACTTCCTTCTTTACATCATCAAAATGTTCGTAATAGTAAAACGCAGCCTTTAACCTTGTTCCCCGACGCGTAATAATTGGCTGTGGTGGTTCAGGCACTTTGGGACACAGTTCGTGAAATCTTTTATACATTTTGGGGACTTTAGAAATACTGCCTACGTATGAGCTATTAAGGCATTTACTTGTGGACAACATTTGGGGATCAATTGTACCACAAGGTTTAAGGCATGGATTTTACATTTACACGTAGTAGATTGCCATTCTCTTTTTTAAGAGATCGACATAAAGGAAGCATATTAGCGGCACCGCCACTCACAAACATTAAAAGTTGGGTTGTTGAAACTTGAAATTTGTTCAATGCCCTCAACAACACTTTCAAAATTTCATCGCTAGCACATTTTGCAACTCTTTTGGAAGCAGGTAAGATAGGCGATAACGGTTAAAACTCTTCCATTATATGTACCATCACATTCACCAGGCAGATGGCGTTCACACTTCCACCTGCTGGTAGACATCAAATAGTTGTCGCACTTTACACATTTAATTCTATCGCCTTCGTACTCTAAATCCGGCATATTCGCTATTACGTTTTCTAATTTATTCGAAATACGCCGTTTTCGAGACGTATCTAAATGCGACATTTTCTATGTATGCGCATACTGACAAGCACTCATAACGACCAGTCGAATAATAGTAAACAAGCGTGCTTTGATACGGGTACCCGATTCTCCGTGCTGCGCGCTTCGTCCTTCCACGTTGTTCTCCACACGGTATTGAAACTTGCCCCTTTTTGCCGAGACTAGATATCACTTGCTCTTTATACGGTAGCTGTCATTCTATATATACATGAACGGCGCAGATGTTCGTTGTTTGGAGAGATTACTGTGTACAACCGATCTAAATGTATATCATACAATTTGTGGTGCATGACTATCTGGTTTATGTACAGCGACTCTGATAAGCAGTAGTATAAAGATACGAGCATAGGATTAATAAAATTGTGAAAGGTTTGAATAATCAGGCGTTTACGACAGATCGATTATCATTCATGACAGTCATCCTATTGGGTCTTCCGTTGGTTGGGTACTTATGACAAATATGCGAAAGACGTATGTATCTAACGTGGTAAATACTGTTAATAGACACGGTTTGTGTGCACCTAAATGTAAATGCATTTAAAATTATAAGGCGTCTGCTCATGGCCAAATATTATAAATACATACTTACATATGTTTAAGGCGTTCATATTGGCGTGCGAATATAAAAGGTAGTATTTGCTTGTATCTAAATATTACGCAAGAAAAACTTAAACGAAGACATATGTATTGACATGTGAATAAAACGTGTGATTTTGTTTATACCTAAATTTATATAAGGCAGATAACATGGAAATATATCTTGTATAAGATTAAGGAAATATATATTTATAAAAACTTCGTCGGAGGAAAAACGCAAAACGTAGATTATAACACTTCCGATGGTATGAAATATTAATAAATGTATACATTGAGAGAAAGAGACATATTTTTGCTTTCATATACAGAATTGCAATTTTTATGGTCGCAATATCTGTATTAAATTTCATTCATATTTTACCTCAAATTATTAACGGTGCACCAGTAATCAGTCGAATAAAGGAATTGAGCGCTAAGAACGACTAAAATTTTACTTTTTAAATTATAATAAAGAATAAATTGTACATAAATTATGAACTATTAAAAATAACTATTTTGCTTGTTAAAAACGAAAAAGTGTTGCTTTCATCCTCTTAAAATGTTTTTTTCGTAAACAGATAGTTCTGGGCAAACGGTGAGTACTCACCTACAAAGTTTCAATTCGTTTTGAATCCCATTGAATTTGAAAAATATGAATATAAAATGTTACTAAAATCAACATTAGGAAATCTTACCTGTTTCAACAATTTTATTTTGCATTGCTATTGGATCAGGAAAAGACGTAGAATTCCATGTAAAGTATCTATAACCATCTGTATAATCAATATCAAGCCATATAGTGTCCATTGGAAAATCATGATTATCAAATTCAGCTACGACTGTCTCAACATCTTCTTGGCTCATGTAGCTATATCTGCTTTGATGATATCCAAGGGTAAAGTATTGCGGTAATTCAGCCACACCAGTTAAAGCTGTAAATTGCCTTACACAGTCCTTTAAAGTTGGTCCTCCAAACAGAAATAGTTCCAAAGCGCCTGTTTCGCTAATAAATAATGCATCAACTCCATCAACTCGATTGTCTATATCCACAAACGTCTGAGCTCCGTTCATCCAAAATATACCCGACGTAATTTCGGTACTAATTCCATATAGAACCCCAATAGAACCATACAAAGCTTCTCGTGTAAAAGGTTGATATCCATAATAATCTACATTGAACATTCTAAATGCACTTAAGCCATTCGGTCCAGTTGATGGTAAAGACAGTCTTTCAGCATGTTGAGGTATACCATAAGCTCTTTGAGCTAGAGGGAATGAGAAATCTAGTGCTAGCGATTTATCATCTTCATCGGTGTTAATAATTAGGCGATTGTTTTTGTTTACTGTTATTACATTTTGTTCATCTTCGTAAACTTCGATTTTAAACGGATTAATATAGAGATGAACAACAATATTTTCTCCTACGCCTAAACTTATCAAGTTGTCGTCCCTACTAAGTAATGAAAAGCTCGATTCAGGTGGAACGCCGTCCAAAGCATCTTCTTGCGGTGTATATCTTGAATTTTCCAAGTCTTGAACTGTTAAACGTACGGTGTCACCTTCTAGTGCCACAAGTCTAAAGTTAAACTCTTCAGAATTTTTATCATTTCTAATGCTTCCTGTAACATCGCTATCCACATTTATATCTTCCAATGAATAAATGATTTCACCAACAAGATTGTAACGAATATTTTGACAAAATTCTTGTTCCTCACAGATGCTCCATGCAAACGTGCTTTTAAGTGTTGCAAACGCAATTAAAAACGAAACAAACAACATGTTTAGCGCACCGCAGAACACTAATACAGTTGTATTGACGTAAATCTTATTTATAGTACTACAGTTAGGTACAACAACGTCACTATGTTTTTTAATCATATCGGTAGATCTAACGACAATCAGTAATAAATATAAATTTTACATGTTATACAAATTCTTATCTAATATATGTATATAATCTTTTGAGTATTATACCATATACAACGGGGAATATGGGTAAAGAATATTATACACAGCAATATTACACATAGCTTAACGTTTGTTGGCAAATAACATGATTTACTTTCGCTTTGTTTAAAAATAGTTGTGGCAACTTAACAAACAATCGACGGAAATAATACTCTCTGATTTAATATATTGTGCAAATGTATTTTTATAAATCAAGCTCCTTGCTTGAAGATACATGCTCTCAGTGCAATATTATAGAGTCAGTTAGAATATGTAATTGAAATGAATATCTGTATGTATACGTATTCCTAACATGCCTATTACTAATTTTGTTATATTTTTGTATACATAGTCCAAAAGGTTTTAATATATAAACATTTAAATGTCCAGAAGCGAAATATCCCATTCGTTTATAAATTCTTCGATTGAAACAATTGATTTGTTATTTCAAAAAGCAGATATCCAATCCCTAACCTCAAAATGTATGAAAGTAATATTTTTAATTCTATACGTTTGTACAACATGTGACAGCGACGCTCTGATCAATTCTGAATCAAATATCTTAATGTTAAAATGTTGTAATATTCTCTAAATTTAAATCTTCGAATGTGTCTTACTCACAATACTAGTAGTAGATAGGTAAACTTTACGCTCTTTATTTATTGTCAAATTAATACACATTTTATAATCGGATTTATTCATTTTTGAATATTTATCTAATTGTAAACCACTGGCATTGTTACCTAGTTTACTAAAGCTTCTTAATTGTAATCTAGGAGATACCGCCTATACTAGCTGTTTGAACCTTTCTGATGAAATTTGTAATATTGCTACGTTAATTCTCTCTCTAACTTCGTCTCTTTGATGAAATCTGAAACAAAGACGTTTAAAAGATTGAGGTCGGGGGATCTCCCAGGCCATTTGTTAAGACCGCCGCAGCAAACCCATTTTTTTTGGAAAGTCCAACCACTTTCTTACATTACGCGGAAAGTGCACGACACATTGAGGCATACATTGCCATCAGGACGATTTGGTAAATAAACTGCCCCACCGATCCTTCGATTTATTATGCCCAACCAAAGGTCCCGTCGCTCCAAAAATACGCCTTAAAAATCATGCATCATACACATATCGGCATATATATTGAATGTAAAATCAATTATGAACAACACAACGAAAGCACTAAGAAATACACTAAGACAAGAACTTATCAAGACTATACAAATAATTACGAAGGAATCAAAAATTGCACAAAACTATAACATTAAAATTGAATTAAATACATAGTATACACTCTAATAACACAGCCGCCGATGTTATAAAAACTAGAAGATTACACTGTTTATTTTTTTATTTTATTTCATGGGTACCCCGAATAGTAACTGATTGAAAAAGCTCATTTAACAGGTACATATGCTTGAAAAGGATAAATTCTACAGCAAAACGCGGGGCAAATTTCCTTAAAGTTTTTATTATAAACTAAACGAACATGAAGAATAGGTCAATGTATGTATCTCGTACAAAAGTCTTAACAACAAATAAAAGTGACTTTTAGCTCTCAAGTTCTCTAAGTTCTAAGATCTACTAAGCCTGACTAGAAACCAGTAGTACCATGTTTACGTGAAACACATTGATAAGGGTACAACAACAAAAGAAAGAATACGGAATCAAAGATGATAAAGCAGTACAAGCAACAGAAAAACAGAAGTAATTCTCCTTTATATGGTGTTAACTACATTGTAACTTTTAGCGTATTGAAGTTTATATCTTAGAAAATTCTTTCGATCGTTTATCATTCCCTATAACAAATGGATAGCTAATTTTTGCACATTTTGGAAACTTTTTAGAAATATATAAATATAATACAATTTGATGATAACAAAAATAGAATATTGTTATTATTATCCACACGTGCGATATACGCAAATAATAAAGAAAGAAAGCTAATATTGCAAATTTGGACCGTGGGGTTACATTTCTATTGCAACAGAAAATTAAACACAACCTATATTTTCTTAAGTGGAATGTATATCTCTTGCGCCCTTTACATTAATAAGTTTTTTCTTAAATTCGTTTAAAAATTGAATATTTTTATTCGTGCCGTTTAAAGCATGTAACTTGGTTACACAATTTTTACGCAAAATAATGTGCTACACCACCAACCACAAAACGAAACCCCCATAGCAATTCAGTTAAATACAGCGTCTGAGCAGCATAAATGTAGTTTTCTTATAGCTTTTAGATGTTCAGTAGCAGAGTATCATTTAATACTCTCGTCCACAATTACAATTCCTTTTAATCTTGTATGTAAACATACAATTTAATCCTTTTTCTATATTATTGTATTCACCTTTAACGTAAACCAGTTCTACTACGCTAGCACTGGAAAGTACTGATTCAAATTCTAAACGAAGACAATAAATTAAGATAACTAGAGTTGTTTGGGCTCGTTGAACTTGTATAGTCCGACGTTTCGGCAGTCTGTCTACTGCCGTCTTCAGGGGCGCCCTGAGAAGGGCTGTTGCTTGCCAGAGCAATCATGCTTTAGTGATTTTTTGTCTGACCTATTTGCCTTATAAGTTATAATTTTAGACCTGCAAAGGTCCAATGCGGCAAACAACAACTCTAGTTATTATGAGAATCAACAATATCATGTCAAGAGTTAGAAATTCCGTATGGCCCCGAATTAAACAGGTCTTTCAGACAATACGAAAAGACCATGATCAAACTTGCCAAGGAATCTAACCACCTTACATTCCTATATAAAATAAGACAATTTAAGATCGTCCCGAAAGGCTTCCCGTTTCAAGCAATCGAGCCAAAAGGATTGCTAACAGAGCTAGCGAAGCATTGGTCAGGGAACGGATTGACTACCACAGACTCGCCAAAATTCGGATAACACAAGAATGCGAGATCAAGCAGAAGATCGGAGAAATTGTTAATGAAGAGGACTCTACGAACATCTGTGCGGCAGTACAAAGGAGCTACACCAGAATAAATGGACAACTGAAAGATAAACACCGAAAAAAGCTGAAATCACTAATACGTCAAAAGGAAAGCAAGTCAGTTGATCCTAGGAAGACAGTGATTAATTTATCCAGTAAGCAGTTAGACGACAACGTCATTAAAATATTAAACAAAGGCATGAAGTTCGCAATAGCTCCCGCACGAGTACCCACGCTAGATATGATACTAGCAGTGGAGATGGCAGCAGGAAAAATACAACCACGTGAAGCAGTAGACGAATATCGTTGGAAGGTCAGAACAGCAATAGAGAAGGCGAAACCGAAACAGATACGATAAAATATCAGCAAGGCAGAACAACGCAGCCTCAAGGAGTTAATGAACGACAAGAATAACAAGAACTTGCCAGCGTACAAAGGAAACCCTACGATAATGGATGTTGGAACATATAACATCAAAATACAGGAAATAATACATGATGGAAAATATAAAGAATTAAAGAAGGATCCCACAGCGTCGATGAAATCCAAAATATAACAATCACTGAAAAAATATAAATCAGATCTGCCCAACCAACTCAGCTGGCAGAAATTAACACCACGCTACACGAAGCCACCCCATCTTTACGGGCTACCTAAAATACACAAACCGGGTACCCCCTCCGGTCTATCGTAAGCTCGAGAAATTGTCCCTGTCATCCACTCGCCAAATTCCTACTAGATATAATTGCCCCACTGTCGGGAAACACACAACCCGCCATCACTAACACAAAGCACTTCATTAACAAGATCAAAGAGATAACGAGTGATGAGCACGACAAACTGGTAAGCTTCGATGTCACAAGCCTATTCACCAATGTTCCAACGGAAGCAGTTCTAGCAATAGTTAAAAACAGACTATCCAGAGACACCACATTGGACGAGAGAACATCGTTAAGTGTAGAAGCCATTATAGAACTGTTGGCCACATGCGAGAACACCACATACTTCCAGGTGGATAACAAGTTCTACCAACAAGAATTTGGCATGGCAATGGGGTCTCCTCTGTCGCCGGTCTTGAGTAACATCTATATGGAGGAATTTGAACGAAGAGCGATGGACTCATATGAACTTAAACCGAAAATGTGGCTCAGATACGTCGATGATACCTTCGTAATTTACACACACCCACTACATGGGGAAGAAGAAATCAACGGCTTCCTTCAACATCTTAACGGCTTAGAAGAATCCATTAAGTTCAGTATGGAATTGGATAGATAACAGCATTCCCTTCCTAGACGTCCTAGTACATAAACAGTCCGATGGCACACTACGGACGACGGTATATAAGAAACCGACACACACAGGACAATACGTCCATTTCGAGTCTAATCAGCCACACAACGTCAAATTGGGTGTCGCAGAATGCCTGTATAATAGGACCAGAGAGGTATGTTCGGATGATGGAGATAGAGAAGAGGAATTCCGCTCCATCACAAATACACTGAAATTAAATGGATACACAGAAAAAAACCCTGTCGAAGGCGAAAACAATGCGTACAACTAGGAATGATAGTACAGAACGACAACTGAATGTATATACTACAACAATTCCGTACGTAAAAGGCCTATCGGAAAAAATCAGACGAATAGGCAACGATTATAATATCACAACGGCCATCAAAACCTCAAACACGAACAGGTCGAAGCTAACAAAAACAAAGCCAGACAACGAAAATCAGAAAACTAAGAACTGTGTGTACAAAATACCATGTGGAAAGCCGTACATAGGAGAAACCGGCAGACCCATGTCAATCAGAACCAAAGAACTGAGACAGAGACTGGTTCGGTTGGGGGAAACGGGTAAGTCACAATTGGTTCTACATGCTTGGGAAGAGGAGCATAGGATTGCATGGAACAATGTAGCAATCCTGGATAAAGAAGACAATGCCAGGAAAAGAAAACTGTTGCAAGCCTGGAAATAAAGAAGAAAATTATAGCTTATAAGGCAAATGTGTCAGACAAAAACTCATTGAAGCATCATTTCTCTGGCAAGTAACAGCCCTTCTCAGGGCGCCCCTGAAGGCGGCAATAAGCAGTCTGCCGAAACGTCGGACTATACAAGTTCAACGAACGATGGAAATAGCCCAAACTCTAGTTATTATGAGAATTTATCGTCAACAATATCACAATTTTCAAGAATAAATTAAGATAATAGCGTCAATTTTACGCCCGTTTCGAAAATAAGATTCAACCATGAATGATTTTAAATTACAATACAATTTTAGTTTCTATAGACTATGCATCTCAACGAATACTCTGTCGAATTGGCAACTAATTTAACTAAAAATAGTACAAGGTTTTCATTGGAATGGACTACTAGAGATAAAGTTTATTTGAACGCTTTTTAGAAAACCAGAGAAATATATTTGCAATAAATGGAATTTTTTACTAAATTATCAATAAAATGAAGGACAGGGGTGAAAACTACAGAACAGGAGTAATAATTAAAAGTATAAAAGGATGGAACAGATATAAACAAAGCAGAAACGACGTTAGTTTAGCAATTACAAAGGAGAAGGAACGTTGATTTAATAGAGTAGTAGACGAAAACATAGTGAATCTAAAAGAAATATGGCAACAACTTAAAACCCAGTGAACCATTTTAAAGCCTTGCGAACAATTTAGCTTAGTAGTTTCGGTAGCAAAGACCATATTTGCTCGTATTGCTCTAAAAAGCAAAGAATATGACCCTCATTGCCGGAAATACCTACCTAAATTATCCGCAAAATTTAAAAATGGGGAAGTATATTATTAAATAAAAGGAAAATATCAATACGTAAGCTAAGAATATACGAACATCAGATAAACATACCATTGCGAAAGAATTTTAGATGGTACTGAAAAACTTGTTTCAAGTACTAGTTCAAAAAACTTAGTAGAGTAGGTCTTGGACAAAAAATCATATTTCCTATTTAAATTTATGGATTGCGTTATATTTTAAGTGTCAAATAAAACATTTTGCGTCCCAATAGTTGTCAGAGTCTGATATCAAAAATAGTATTGTGTATTTTTAAATTTTCAAATAGCGTTTAATAACGTACGCGAAGCATTCATGATTGAATTAATCAAAAGATCGAGAAACACTCTATTCAAGATTGTTTACTGGAATTTGGAAATAAATTTCCCAACCTCGTTTTTGATTGTAATACTTTTTAGAATACACTCAATGGAATTGCTTCCATTTCTCGACAAATCAGTAATGTGGGATAATAATGATGATGTTAAACAAATAATGACTGACACCTCAGAAACTTCAAAACAAACTCTGGCGTAAGAAATTAGGCAGTCAGTTGGTTCTTATATAATTTTAACAGAAAATTTGCAACACCATATGGTTTTCAAATAAATTTAAAGATAAAATCCTAGACAAAACTTTCATGTTAGTAGATTAACTCTCAAAACAGTCAAATACTCGCTAAGCTCTCGCTAGAAGACTAGGGAGTGAACGAAATCCCATGCAGAGATTGCGAACAATCCTACATTGGTCAGACCAACAGACGAATACATAGAGAGGAACACAAGCTACCAGTAAAAATCAGACAACCCAGTTCATTCTTAGCGCAACATATAAGGATTGCAGGACACTGTAGATTTCGACAACACTATCGAGAGAACACAGGCAACGGACATATTCAGAATTCCATGAAACTTTATAGACTGAAATGGTATGTCGGTAGAAGCACTACCGATGTTCCTTCAGTGGGAACGCCCGATTTAGGGCTACGTACCCCTCCAAACTTAGTGCGATTTCCAAATTTTTGGATGTACCTTCGAAACTGTAACATATTAAAAAACCTTTTTGATATAATTTGCAGTAGACTACATGGTGCCAAGGACGACGCAACCCATCTTCGCCGAAAGTCAATAACGGGGAATCCCCTATTTTTTCCCTTTTTCTTATTTCTCAGAAAAAGTTGCTTTCACGTAAAAAACGACAGTGTATAACAAATACAGAGAATTAATAAGAATAATAATCTTAAGAAATAATGAATATTTAAAATAAGTAAACTTGACTATTCATATACATCAAATGTAACAACCTTCAAACACGAATTACGAGAGAAGCTATAGAAATAGACAAACAACCATTGAGCACAAATTAACAGGATAACACTCAATGCCTCTCTACAATGTGGAATCCTGTCTTCCAAGACTACGTCCAAGAGTACGTAGGTGTATGTGTATTTTCCAAATGAACGTTGAATGCATTAATGCTGTTTAGTTTTCTTTATCTACACTTATAAAAACTTGTAATTAGGTAATGTGATAACAAAACAATTATTATAAACTCGGTAGGTATTTATACCATGCGCCATGTAAAAAAATCAAGTAAAAGCGTGAACACAGAAAAAGTTAGTTCAAGACTGCTTTATTCATTATTATACCGGTTTTTTTATGTACCATTAACTTTCAAATAAAGTTGCTACGTAGAAAAGAACATTTTTTGATATTAAACATTTCCTTAATAATAATTTTAATAATGGACCGTGAAAGTGTGACGTCAGTAAGAATTGTGGCTACACTGTAAAGTTTCCAAATAAAACAAAGACACGTGATAAAACTAACTTATTCCTGTCAATTCCTTGTGTTTACGTTGTTTACTGTGCTGTTTTGCGAGCGTAAGCAGCATTATGTTGTTCGTTAAGTACAATTATGAAATTCTTTACAATTAAATTTGCTAAACTTTAAAACATATCTAAGATGGACTGCAGCAAATATACCTAAAGAAGATCAACTGTTAATTACACTAATGAAATGAAGCTTCAATTGAACTTGCATCGTGGAGATCTGGCTCAACATGAGATTTTGTGTTATCGGTTGATGACATACATACCAATCTCTAGGAAGAATATAACTTATACCTTTCGTACATTTACAAGTTGTCATATTATGCTAGACTGTATTAAGATGAAATCTGAAAAGCCTGCTTTACTTGATTGGCAAAGATTAACATACATTTCGCATAAATATATGAGTACTGCCCAAGGGCTTGGTGGTATAACTCTAAATGATGTAGTAGCATATATTAACCACTGGTGCTCTACTTTAACATCAAATAAAGTGTTGAAGATTGTGGTGTATTAGAAAATAAGGTGCTTGGCGATTTACTGTTACTTGTTAAAGGATTTTTAAATAAAAACTTATTATTTTTAATCACGTGTGACACTTGTTTGTATCCCTGTTTTATTTTTGTCAACTGCTTATCTGTATATAAAAACATACTCATTTTTGTAATATCAAAACTACAAATTTATTTAACGTGAGTGTGAACATCTAAATTATTTTTGTAAATATAACTGTACTTAATTAAAGCTTGATGACATGTTTTAAATAATAAAACAAACTGTTTAAAGGAAGTTTTTTTATTTATATTTATAAAAATATTTTAAAGTGAAAACCTCTGAAATTAAAGGAAATTACATATACATTAGTGCTCCTCAAATTTGAAATATTATTATACCATAGCTGTGTAGTGAAAAGGAAGGTAAGTCTTCAATGAAAATCCTTTATCAACTAATATTAGGTCACCAAGCACTACATTTTTCAAGTTACCACAATCTTCAACACTTCATATGATGAAATAGAGTACGGGTGGCTAATGTACGTTACTACACCATTTGGAGTTAGGTTAACAAGCCCTTAACTGTGTTCATACATTTATACGAAATGTATATGTTTCATCAACAGGTAACACAAAGTCTTCTGTACAACCAGATCTCCACAATGCAAGTTTAACTGAAGCTTCATTTGATTAATGTAATTCTTTAGGTATATTTACTGCGATATGTTTTAAATGAGTAGAGATTCCAATAACAATTGTAATGAATTTCATAATTCTACTCAACGAACAAAATAATGCTGCTTACAACCGCAAAACAGCTTAGTAAACAACGTAAACACGATGAATTGACAGGAATAGGTTACTTTTAACATGTGCCTTTGTCTTTTTTGGAAACTTTTGCAGTGTAGCCATAATACTATTGACGTCAGCACTTTCACGGTCCATTGCTTCCATGGCTGGCTACATAGCCAGCCATTGTGAAATATTGTACAGTTCGGTGTACAAAACTCTGAAAGCATTTCGAGGAAGGGAAGTAAAAGGAACAGATTTTTCTATAACAATCCTTAGTTTGTTAAATGAAAATCTAGCAATATTGAATAAAATACTTTTTATTTATGAAGCTAAATTTGCAGTAAACGGTGAGGTTAATTTTCAGAACTTCCAGTTTGTATCCTATCCATCTTTTATCCGTTGAAAAATACTAAATTTCGTTTGATGCGGCTCCGTCATATTCTACTAATACCGGCAAGAATTTTTTGAATAACGCATTTCAAAAACCTTGGATTGACATATTTGGCCCTATACCGTGATCCCTAACATCACTTGTCTCCAAACTATTACTTTTTTATGGCTACCCGAAAAATTAAGTTTATAATAACGTGTAAGTAGGGACAATCTGAAAAACTATATGTGTATTGCATGTGATAGAATAAACCTGGAATTTATTAGAAATACTCTGGGATATTTTCAAGAACACCCTGCTTATTACACTGGAAGAAGAGAAATACGCTTTGAAAACATAATCCTAGTTGTTTTGTTGAAATTGCTCTTTCTTAAAAACATAATCAAATTCTTCATAGCTTTGCTTTGCTCTGTGTTACCAGTACAAATATTATGTCCATACAAGACTCTACCATATCTTCAGCTCCAGAAGTTGTCCGTGGCTACCCACTTCGTCTTCTATGAAGATGTTGTCCTGTCTCCCTTCTTTGGGCCAATGTTTAATGCACACCTTTTGGGGAAATCCCTAAACACAGAGTAATTTCTCCCTCGGTATATCCTTCGTCGCGAAGAGTATAAATATTATTACGTTATTCTACAGTTAACTGTCTGCATTTTGGCATTTTGACGCTCAGTACTTCACCAAATTGTTACAACTGCATACTGATTTCAAGAAACTAATTCGGCGCAGGAAAGCGATAAGACACTAAGGAATAGTACCTTTACCACATGCACTAAACGATTACCGAAGTAATGCTAAACCATTTGACAATAGTCGTATTCTTGGGAAAGAGTAATAAAATGTATGCGGATGAAATTTGTACCTGGACTTTACGGATTATACAATTTTATATTTGCACACAATGTTTTATAATAGAGATTAACGAGTTCACGATATGCCTACCAGTCCTATTATTTTAAAGGACTTCCACCCTATTTCCAAATTTATGGGCGGTAGTGTATATGTTTATTTCTTAGTGTGTATTCAATTTTCGCGAATTGCTGGCAAAAACAACCAAAAGCAGCTTATATTCAAAAATTCTATTAAAAAGGAGCAAAAGTAACCAACTCAGATAGTATTGTAGGTATTTATTGCCATTCATAAACAAAACAGATTAGTTTTAGCTTCCTAACTTAGATCTATTATCATTTTAGCTTTCGGTTTTGTTATTGTTATATTTTTCCTAATAACAGTATGTTTAACTTTCTGCGGGCTTTCCAAGAAAGGTGTTGCTGACGTGAATATGTGAATTTCGCCAATAAGAAGTTCATGATCGTAATAAGTATCTTCGTGAATGCTTTCGGCTATTAATCCAACATCTTGATTGTAGCTAAATTTGTAGTAATTGTACACCCGATTTCGATAATCAAAGGATTCTAAATCATCAATGTAAAAGTTTCCTGTAGCTTCTAAATTCTCATCCAAGAAAACATACAGAACGTAAGTCTTGTCACGTTGTTCTTCTGTTGATCTAACTTCATCTTGTATTGTAATTATTATACTTCCGCTCCTGTAGTAGTAAAGCTGCGAATCCATATCTACCGGAATTTCATAGGTTTGACCTCCAAAATACACCAACTCGTTGAGTACATCAAACCAATAATCATTTTCAGCTCCAGGAAAATACGTGGTTACGCTGCTAGCACCTTTATGTAGTACAGGCGTCGCCATAATATTGCTTCCAACTAACCATTGCTCTGTAATGTTTAAGACCACTGACTCTTCCGAGTAATGATAAGCAAGAGGGCGCACAATAGGATCTCCATTAAGTTCGTGTTCAAAGAAAAGCGTATACCAATAAGGAATATGGGCGTACCTCACTTGCATAGCACGTCTTATTCTATCTTGAATTTCATCAGGATATAAATAGGGTTCTCGTCTTTCTGTTCCTTTATCAGAATGCCCACGGAAGAAAGGATACCACGCTCCAGCTTGATACCATCTTTGATGTAATTCATCTTCAACATTACCAATGAAACCACCGACATCAGCCCCACAAAACACCATACCAGCCAAAGACTCTGTCAATATCATTGGCACACTTATCCGCAAATGCTCCCAACTAGCTACATTATCACCAGTCCATATCGCAGTATACCGTTGGGAACCGGCAAAGTGAGATCTGCTCAGAATGAACGGCCTTCTCGAAGGGTCTCGTTTATGAAGTCCTGCGTAAGTTGCTTGCGTTTGCTTGAAACCGTACATATTGTGAATTTCTCTATGTTGGAGTCCGCCATTGTGAGATAAATTGCCTGGCATAGTTTGCTCGTCAATTTGGAAGACTGAAGGTTCGTTCATATCATTCCAAATGTATAAATTTGAAGTGCTATCGGGAAAGTTCTTGAATGAATATAGCTCTCCGTACCATTCTTGAGCTTCTGGATTAAAATAGTCAACGTAGCTACTTAATCCTGGCCAGCAGACGCCCTCGAATACACTGCCATCGGGGTTTCTCACAAAATAACCCTGTTCCAATGCTTGGTCGTACACAAAATATCCCTCTTCAACCTTTATGTGAGGATCACTTATAGCTACCATTTTCCTACCTGAAATTAAGAAAAAAGGTATATATGTATACATATATGTTGAGACGGATGTTTTAGCTGTCGCCGTATCTGAAATAATGTTCTCCGGTTTGTGATTGTCCATGTTGTTCGTCCCGAAAGGGACCGTTTCGATGACATCTCACTCATCTTCTTCTGAACGTTCTAGTTTGGCTAGAGATCGGAGATGAATAGAGTTCAGCTCCGAGAAATATTATGTATGTATTAGAAAACGTGAAGTATAACTTAACTAAAGCAGAAAAAGTCGAAATGAAAGTCCATACCGAAAATATATAACAAGTAAGAACGTGTAAGTAGGAACTATCATGGACTATTGGAAAAACAAGGAAGACGAGATAAATAACGCAACAAAAAGCGTAAGCAGGCTATTTCAGTTACTAAACAGAAATTTCTAAAACCGCATATAAATCACCAAAATTGCTAAAACAGCAGTATCAAAAAACAATCTATGTGCCAACACAAATAAAGGGATGCTAAAATCAATATTAACTAAGAGTCTAAGGAAGTGTTTACAATTGATCGAGATGAAGTACCTAAGAAGACATAGTTAAAAGAATTGACAAGTTTATAAATGGCGAAATAAGACGACAATTATTCATAAAACCACTACTCGACATTAAGATGGTTTAGATGTCTAAGTAGGCTCGAATATAACCCACAAGTGAAGAGGATATGGAAAGCTCAGGCAATAAGAAGAATTAAAAGAGGCATGCCACAAGATACTTAGACCAAAAATATAACAGAATTGTTGAAAGAAGGAAGGTAAACCATGAGCAGAATAGGAACAGTGCTTTTAATTTACATTCACCACTCCTACCTCGGGCGTGTTACGTGACTTGTGAAGTCACAAGTCGCGCCCCTTGGTGCGATATTTAAGCAGCAAGGGCGGTATCAGATGTGCGTGGAAGGCCACTACAAGGTGGTAGTTTAGTAACAAAAATGGTTCTAACAAATCTAGTACTGTTGGGGCACTGTGAGGTGCGCGAGCGACAAGAAGGTCACCACGAGACGATATCGTTAGTGATGTGCGTCGAATTTAATGTCAAAACGACACCGCTTTGGGTTAAGGGTGAGTCGGTGCTCACTGGGTAAATCGCGATGTCTCCTCCGCCAGTGACCGTGTGCATGGAGTTCGTATGCCAGTTACTGTGCAGTGTGCATGGTAAAAGGCTGCTTGACCCGATGCATTCAAGGCACCCATCGGCACTTAACACGGCCTGTATCACACCACCACTCACTACACAAAATAATAATAATCATATAATAATAATTATATAACAATAATCATATAATAATAATAATAATAATAACTGGACTTTATTTAAGTAATTTATTCATAATATAATAATAAGTAATAAGTTTTCAAACTAAAGCTGTTTTAAATTTTGGAAAATAAAATTGGGAAAGCGGTTCAGATTATAGGGGCACGAATGTAATAAAAAATGTAGTTTAAGACAGCTTATTCTCGGTTAGAGAATTTTTTTGTAGAGAAAACTGTTCTAATACACCCACACCTGCCTACAGTTTAGACATGGCTGCATGTTATTTTCTTTTTCAAACGATTAAGCGAAAATTGAAAGGTTCTCATTACGGAACAATAAACAACATGCAAAGAGTCACGACTGAAGTTCTAAACAGCGAAACAAGACTTCCAGAATCGATACCAGAAATGGAAAAACATTCCGGAGGAGCATATTAAATTGTAAAAACATTCATTTAAGCACTTCAAAACTAATCGTTCTCAATAATTCTGAGATATACCTCGTATACCGATTTGTGCTGTATATACTTTATTCAGTTCTGATTTTATTCTTGGGATATTCAAAACTGATGTGTGATGGTGACTGATATTTCACAACTGCTGCACCTATTTCTCGATATTTGAAAATCTAATGAAGGACATTTACCAAGCTGTTTTTGTTGATTTCTGCTGTACTGATTTGATTTTGTCCTTACTCGGTTTTTGAAATGTTCCATATTTATTTCGAAAGCACATACAGCAACAATAAGTTTATATTATATCTTTACAGAAAAAGGGACTAATAATAGAAAAAACAATAAACAATAGTGAAACGAATTTGGAAAACTGTAGCTAGAGGGCTTGTATCTGAATAAGGTGGAGCACACTTATAAATTATCTTTTTATCCAATTACAAGGAAAAATATTTCTTAATTTAAAACAATTTAACTGGAATCCATAATTAAAGATTTTCGTTTAAATACACATTTCGCTTTCGTATACATATATATTGTTTCAAACTTAACGAATTAGTGCAATGGT
Source organism: Trypoxylus dichotomus (assembly GCA_023509865.1). Classification (NCBI taxonomy): domain Eukaryota; kingdom Metazoa; phylum Arthropoda; class Insecta; order Coleoptera; family Scarabaeidae; genus Trypoxylus; species Trypoxylus dichotomus. The sequence goes on along the minus strand of CM042081.1, from coordinate 23,462,461 downwards.
TGTGGCTTTTACGGTGCAAGTCATCACAAAAACGAGCACAAGACATCGTCAAATTTTTGAAAATGATATTGGTACAATAATTAAGATATATTAGTCCCCATTACGTACCAATCTCCAGAAAGAAATAATTAAATGCCAATATAAAATGTACACAGCAAAAATCAGCAGAAAAGAGACACCAAACATATGTAGCCATGGTCGAATTTTTAAAAAATGGGAGATGTTGGAACATCATGACCTGGGCCAACACTTTTGAAAAGAAACTCTGACACGCGGACATGTTTCTGCCTACCCTGCTAATATCAGTCTAAATAAAGGAACAGTCAAAAGTGAACATGTCTTGGCGCTAACTAGCGCCAAGAAAAGACGCTTGCCGCTTTTAAAGAGCGACACGAGCGGATACAGTTTCCCAAATCTTCCCCGAGCAACACATGGACTGCTGACCCAGAGAGGGCGCGCACCGAAAGTGCATTGGGTAAAACTCCACAGAAACTGTCCGTTTATATAGAGTGATATTGGCAGAGGGAATTTGCAATGTGCGGTTAAAAAAATCGCCCGAAACCACACTGATGACGGATAGGCAGAAATATGTCCGCGTGTTGGGCTGTTTCTTTCCTCACATTGTCATTCCCGTAAATGATCCGACCAATACAATGAGTAGCTTTATTTAGCAGCATTATATTAGGCATTGTACTCTACGCATTTTTCAATGCGTTTTTAATGGCTTATGTGATTAAAAAAATCGCAAAAGGTGTGGTTTGAAATGAGCACGAAATAAAATCTTTACGGTACAAATTAGCACAAAATGGGCACAGCAGATGAATATTTTTAAATTACAAAAAAAAACAAGGTCAAAAATAAGAAACGGTGTAACAAAATATACAAAGGGGAATTTTGAAAAAACCAGAAAAATGAATGAAGTTCGCGTAATTACTACAAAAATTAATATATAGAAGGCTAATCTTAAGGTCAAAAATAATAACAAAATAAGAAAACTGGACAAAATTACAATGCCAAAAAATTAAAGTTTGGAGAAAGTGGTATTGAAAGAGACGCAACCTGAAGCAATCGAATACAGAGTAAAAACCGATATTGTCATTAAGATGCAAATATTTGTCTCTTAGGGAAAGAGATAAAATTAAGTATATACAACAATTGAACTTGATAGAAAAAGTAATTGACAGCCCAGTATATTGTTGGCATTAAATAAAAGAAGTTACAGGATCAATATAACAGAGAACGTATGGAATTCAAATTCTATGGCAAAAGAAAGGAATTTAAGGATTTTACAAAAGCACTCGATTTCAGAATAATGTTACACTGAAGGACGGAAATAATTAGATGCATCAATTCAATATTGCTTGCAATATTGTGAATATTAAACACAGGGTTTATATATACACACCAGAATTATGATAGATATCGGCGGAAGATTAACTAGAAATACCAACAAACAAAGGAGTTAGGCAAAGGCTGCTGTATATATATATATATATATATATATATATATATATTTAACATATATATTGATACCATTATAAAGGAATGAAAAAGGAAATGCCCTAAAGAGATATGTTTAGATCAGAACACTACCCAAATCTCTTATATGCTGATGACTTAGTACTCCTAACAGAAGCAGAGGATGATCTACAGAAAAGGATATGTAGATTAGAAATCTGCTAAAACTATGAAATGAAAATATCGGCAAAGAAAACTAAAACCATACCTTTGCTAGGTAAATATCCAATTGGGATCTGATCGAAACAAAGACAGAAAAAAATTGGAATAAATTCACACATATCTGTGGAACAATCAGCACAATGTTAACAAACAAAAAAAGAAAGGATACGCAAATAACATTTTACAAGACGATAGCAGTGCCAACCGTCTTATATGGTAGTGAAACATGGACAACAACGAAAAACAAGAAAGCAGGATACAAACACAAGAGAGGAAATTATTGAGAAGAAGAAGTGTAAGCAGACCAAATGAAAGATGGGTATCGTATCTGGCAAAGCGCCTAAAATCCGAAGTGAAGAATTTTCTCTATTCTGATAAAATGTTACCTTTTGAGGAACTTACATTTAAAACCTGTAAAAATATAAAGAATATAGAAAATGTTACTAACCAGTTGCTGCTAAATTATATTGCATTGCTTCTGGATTCGGGAAAGCGGTATAATTCCATGTAAAATATTCATACCCATAGGAATAGTCGATATCTAACCAAATTACGTCGACGGGGAAATTATGGTTATCAAATTCAGTGACAACTGTTTCTACATCCTCTTGCGTCATGTAACTGTATCTGGATTGATGATATCCTAATGTGAAATATTGAGGCAAGGGTGCAACTCCTGTGAGGGCCGTATATTGCCTAACGCAATCTTTTAATGTGGGACCCGCAAATAGGAAGAGTTCTAAGGCCCCAGTTTCACTTATAAATAACGAATCGACACCATCTCCTTCATTGGTTATATCAATAAATGTTTGAGCGCCGTTCATCCAGAATATACCAGACGAAACACTGGAACTACTAACTCCATATAAAACACTAATTGCGCCGTACAAAGATTCTCCTGTGTAGGTAGGATAAGCGGGATTATCTACATTGAACATTCTGTAAGAGTTAGAGGAGCTAGGACCGGTTGATCGCAAAGATAATCCCTCTCCATGTTCAGGAAGTCCATAAGCGGCATTCGCAACAGGGAATGAAATGTCCAACGCCAAAGATTTGTCCTTAATATCGTTGTTAATAGTCAAGCGGTTGGCCTTATTCACTTCTACGACAACGACATCATCTCTTAACAGTTGAATTTGAAATGGACTGGAATATAATTTCACTACCAGCTCTTCACCAACAGACAAAACAGTTAAATCATCTGTACTGGAAACTAGAGCTATTGGTTGTTCTGTTGGCGCAGCTTTCAAAACATCGGCTTCGGGCGTGTATCGAGAATTATCAGCATCTTGAACTGTCAATCGAAAAGTATCACCATCTAAAGCAACAAATTTAAGTGCAAACGATTCTCCATTTTGGTTATTAACAAGAGTTCCAGTTACAGCATCGTTAACTAGGATATTCGATAATGAGAAAGAAGTTCCATCATAGTTGTGCCTGATATTTGAACAAAATTCCAGTTCATCGCAGGTATACCAACAATGAACTGACGCAATTAGCAATGCGGCGCACAGGAGAGAAAACATATTAAACACAATACGTATAATCTCTACTGTGATTTTAAAATGAACTTACAGTTGCTTATATAAGTTACACAATTTTCAAAAATCTAAGTTTTGTAGTAATTACAAGTACTCCTTATCAGTTCTAATATTATTAATATATTTTTAAACTTTGGTAATATTTTCCATTGAAGGGCGGCACGTGAAATTGCGAAATAGAATGAAAAAAAACATACGTATGTAGCTAAGCACCTACAGTATTTATATTTTGTGTTTTGCTATTCGAAATGTAGAAGTGCACCGATTAAAACATCATAACAGAAGTAATATGTGGTTAATGTTGACAAGAAAACACTATGTTCCTTGAGTACTTTATTTATTTATTACTATACACAATCTAATATGCAAAGTACGAGGGCGAACTGAAATGTTTCCTGAATCGGCAAGAGATGGCGCGCGAAGCGGATTCATTGGCCGGCAAGGACAAATTTTTTCATGGCAACTGTCAAAATTTTAGACGTCTACTGTCAATAGCTGTTGTTTAAGAGTGTTTTGTGTAGCAACTCAGAGGGTTTCGCAAAAATGGATAAAATCGAATTTCGTGTAGTGATAAAACACTCATGGATGGCTGGGAAAACGGCTACGGAAATTCGAAATATTTTGCTAGAGGTTCATGGCGGATGTACTACATCATTTTCGACCATCAGCTTCTGGGTGAGCGAGTTCAAACGTGGCCACGCAAGCACAAGCGACTAACCACGCAGCGGACTAGTGGACGTCCAAAAACCGCTACCAACGACGAAATGGTCGACAAGATTCATGATATCGTGTTAGCCGATCGCCAATTGAAGCTGAAAGTGATAGCGTAGATAACAGGCATCTCAGAAGAACGCGTTGGCCATATCCTACACAGAATCTTGAGTATGAAGAAGCTTTCGACGCGATGGGTACCGCGTTTGCTCATACCGGAACAAAAGGAACAAAAACGAAATCGGGTGACCGTTTCGGAGTAGTGTCTGGCCAGGATCCAACGCAATCCAAGGGATTTCTTCATCCGTTTCGTAATTGTGGATAAGATTTGGATCCACCGCTACATACTGGAGACCAAGTAACAGTCGAAGTAGTGAACTTTTACGAGCGAATCAGCTCCGAACAAAGCAAAGACCGTTCCACCGACAGGAAAGGTCATGGCGACCATTTTTTTTGGGATTCCCATCGACTATCTACAGAAAGGAAAAATGATCACGGGGCAATACTACAGCAATTTATTGACCTGATTCAATGCAGTATTGAAGGAGAAACGGCCTCGTTTGCAGCGCAAAAAAGTGCTTTTCCAGCACGACCATGCACCGGTTCATTCATTCCGCATCGTCGTGTCCAAATTGAATGAGTTGCGCTGCGAATTAGTCTCTCGTCCTCCATATTCACTGAACCCAGCCCCCAGCGACTTTTTCCTATTGCCAAACCTGAGAAAATTACTGAGGAGGTCATCGATGCTACAGATGGCTATTTTGCAGACCTCGAAACAAACTACTTTTTGGACGGCTTGAAGAGACTGGAGCTCCATTTGAAACAGTGTATCGATCTTCGAGGAGACTACATCGAAAAATAAAAATAAAAAACCACACCAATACCGTGTTTTTCTTGTCTATTCCAGAAACATTTCATGGATTCAGTCCTCGGTGGTCTTCCTGTCGGGTGGTTTGGGAGTACTACAATCTCGGTCTGGAGTAGTGGTATTGAGGACTTCTTTGTTGCTTTTAAAAATAATATTAATCTGTCCGAGCATTTTATCGAAAAACAAATTGCTTCGAATTCATTGAATTTCTTTCATACTTTTGTCGCACGCAGTGTGATAGTTAGTTACATACCTTTTTTTTGTTCTTTTATACGTGCTATCTTTTAATATTGTTACAAGCGTTATAAACATCTGCGTAAATACAGGAAGCGCGGGAACATTGTTGTTTAACGAACATTGTACAGAAAATGCCGTGAAATATAAACAAAGCTTGATAAAGCAAGATAAATATTCCGTAGAGATAATTATTCATTTGCCGTTGCTGTCTTGATTATTATTGTCAAATTAACTTAATTTATGCAGATATGATTCTATTTAAACGATATTCTCTTAACTATAACTCGCTTGAAATGTAGCAGTACAAAACACCCTATTAATTGCAGTTTACTTATTTGCCAAACAAAATTGTATTAAAAATATACTGTAATACGTTTTTGTTAATTTCTGGTTTTGAGAGAAAGTTTTGGACATGCGCACAACAACATTAAAAATGGCAACACTTTATCATTACATGGTATATAGGATAATTTTAGATCTTTTTAATTACCTCCGATATTTTTTCTTCTTTTGTTAGTTTTTAAAAATCCTGATAATATGATGTTACATACACAATTCATTATGTTGGCACATCGTTTCACTTAAAATAAGTTTGAATCTAGCTCCATTTTTTTTCGAAATATATTTGCCTTCTTCTACAAGTGAATCATCTGCCTTCTCATCGCACTTCCCTCTATCGGCTTTCAATAACAACAACGTGAAAATAGTTTTCGAAATCTAACCAACAGTTTAGGATTGGCCACATTCCAATAATAATTCATGCCTTCGCATCCCCCAACAGCTTTTCGGCAATTAAAGGAGCATCGGTAGGTTATGAGTTATTATTACGTCTGCGCCTGTGGAGCCTTTTAAGATGATATTCGTTCTCAGCATCCACCATGGAGTGAGGAAAACCACAGAAAAACCTCAACCATGAGAAACCCACACCGGGAGTTCGAATCCGGGATCTCCGAACTAATAGCCAAGCGCGCTAGGCACTGAGCCACCAACCCGTCATTTTACCATATGCAGAAAGTACAATAAAATATTGCCAAATTCTTATTTTCGATAAGTGGTGAGAATTAGTAGGTGTCTCCCAAAGTTATGGTATGTACAAATAAACAACAGCAATATGATAAAGAAAAGAAAAAGGTAACGGAAAAGATCATAAAAAAACTAAAATTAATATTAACGGTTGAACGAAGTTATACCTGATCTGATCTTAAGTCATATAATATTTCAATGCCAAAAATAATGATATGGAAATGCAATTCAAATCATAAAAAATATAAACTCAACGACATTTCATTGCATTTTCTTTATGCAACAGAGTGTGACTAATCCCAAATTTTCGGTTAGATCTATTAATGTTAGATTCAAAAATCTATTTCTACATTGCTGTTACTTAACATGCAGCTTGATTCATTGAAAACCATCAAAAAAACCAACAGAAAGGTAAACGATTCTCCCAAGCAAGAAGAGTAATAGACAGACCGAAAGAAAATAGCGTCACATACATAATGAAATTGTGCAACTCATTTTCTTGCGAATTATTTTTAGTGTATTGAAAATATTATTCAGGAATACTACTTGATTGTGAATACCACATAATTTAGTTATCAAGAGATTTCTGTTTGTGGGCACTTGTGAAAGACTTAGTTTGCAATAAACATGAAGTAAATAAAGTACAAATTTACAAAAAAAATCATTGAAATAACAACTGCAACAATATGCCAGCGAGATGTATGAGGCTGATACAGTTGCGGAATAAAGTACCCGGACGATAAAGTTAAAGAGTTACTTGTTAGCCATTTGTGCTTGTACATTATTCTTCATCGTGGAAACACATTAATTTTATAGATATATACAAGCAGTATTATTTCATCTAAATACGGGTTCTCAGTGTTTTGGTTTTAGTATATCGCTCTCAAATGTTTTCTCTTTCTCAAAAAGTTGTGTTTGGTAATGATATACCTGTATAATCGTTGTAGTATATATATTATATGCTACTAGAATTTTGAAATAGATATTTGTATTATATTATTATTAATTGAATTACTGTAAATACAGATATTTTACGGATTTGTTAGATGCACGAATTTATTAGATATCAATTTTACTTTCTTGCAATGAAGTGAACTGCAAACGTAGCTAGAACTACATATTTTTACCTTCAACATTTGAATTAAAATGAAAAGAAACACAGCAAAGCGAATGTTAAAATAAAAACTCAACTTTGACACATGTATAAAAGGCTAAAACTGCAACCAGAAAGACTATAACAAATATAATAGTAAACATTACTATGGTATATTAAAGTATGAGCATCAAATGTTTATATAGCCTTAAAGCGTATAATTTTTAACAGGTTGTTTTTCGCGTTAATTTTTAATTAAAAAGAAGCAAAGGCTTAGTTTACCCTAAAAGTAATAAATGTTTTGCGTTTTTTACAACACGTTGCTTATGTAACTCTTTATAGTTGTACATTATCTGACAGTAACATGAACTTGAGAAAGCAAAATTACATCTACGATAATTTGTATATAATGCTAATTATTTTCAACTAACATCTAGATTAGATTTATCTCAGAGAAAATGATTTGGCCCATTTCAAGTATGATATGTTTGATTGATTTCAAGTAATTATAATTCGGAAAGAAGGAATTTTTAATAAATTTGGCGTAAGTAAATAACTGATAAATGATATTATCATATCTTTAGCTATCGATAAATCCAAATTGCAATCTAGAAGCTGTATTGACCAGAATATCCAAAACATCGGCAGAACATTTACATACATTGCCACTTCGACCGCAATTTTGGATGTCCAATAAAGTATAGTTTCTTTCAAAGAGGATTTAAACTAACAGATCAATTACAAACAAGATGTTCACGCCGGAAATATTACAGGATCAAAACTATTAAGAAGTCTTCAGTCTCCATATTTTGTTGATCGATATTAAGAAATCTTATGACTCGATAGAAAGAACTAAACCGCGACAAGCGATGAACCAAGTGATGATCCCGATTAAATCAATTAATCTAACAGGAATAACCCTAAAAAATATACACAAAAAAGTAATAACAAATGGAAGACTCATTTAACATAGTATTGAGAAGATTTCTCAGAGATAGTGAAATCCATATGCAAGAAGTAATTTAGCATCAAAAACAACAAGTGCAGACGATATAACATTATTTACTAGCTTAAAAAAACGAAATAGAAAGGACATCATTCAAAAAAGCCGCAACGGTATACGAACACGTCAATACAGATAAAATAAAATACGAAATACGTAATAATTAAACAAAGAACAGCAAAAGATAAGCGATATAGTAGTTTTAAGACGTTAACACAAACACTTACTACACCGGGAAGGTTAACCGATTTGTCTGCGAATGACATTCAATTATTGTAACGAAGAGAATTGAGAATTACATAAAAGAATGAGCAAGAAAAGCAAATCAAAGGGGTGTTAAAGTAAAAAAAGATGTCGGGATGAGTGATTATTATTACTATCCTTGTATATACTTATTAGGATATACAAGACAATAGTAATGCCGACGGCCGAGGTGGTAAACCATAGTTCTAACAAGAAAGATAAAATAAACATGAGTCAGAGAAAGATATTGAGGAAGACATTTGTGTGGATAAAAACCAAAGAAAGAACATGGAGACGAAGAGCAATTAAGTACATAAAATAACTATATGAACACTGTAGTATAGCCGTATAGTGCAATACTTCAAAAGACAAAGGTTGGACATGTTAGTAGAATACCAGATCACGGACATGAAAAGAAAGTTTTGTTGGGGGGAGAAGGAGGAAAAAAGAAATGTCTAGATACTGTGACAATGAACATAAGAGATCTGGGAGTAATTGATTACAAGAACATGGCATTGAATAGATCTCAATTGAAGAAAATTGTCAAAAAGTTAGAGTTAAACTAAGGCAGGAGTTTTAAGAGCCTGCAAAACTATTTTATAGGTTGGCAAGAAAGTATATATATATATATATATATATATATATATATATATACTTTGCCATCTACCGCATTCCAATCTCCATGAGGCTCCATTCCTAAAACCATCTTCGCCTCTCTTCTGCATACCTCTCTTATTTCCTTTTCCCCAACTCCTTTTGGTCTTCTTTTTTCCTTCTATTAGCAGGCTTCCATTTTCAGACCTTTTCTGGTAGTCTGTTCTGTTCCATTCTCCTCATGTCTCCATACCTCAGTAGATGTTTCGGTTCTATTTCATGCATTAATGGTGTGCCAACTTGCATTATTTCTCTTATTCTTTAATTTTTTCATGATCTAATAATGTCTTCTTACAGCAGCGTCTCTCTTATTATGTATTTTCAGTTGTTTCCCAGGAACTAAATGATTAATTCAGATACAGTATTGTCGCTAATTAGACAAATTAAAATCTGAAATTCAAGAAAAATGGTTAGAGGCGGTGAATGGTAAAGGTGTTGTACTCCATAACGACAACTTCAGGCCACACACTTCATTGACCACTCGCTAAAAATGGGTGACGCTTGGTTGGGAAGTAATGCCACGTCCCCGGTATAGCCCTTCACACCATCGGATTACCATTTGCTCAGAGCTTTAAATTCCTTCAATGGTAAAGCCTTCAATGATGATCACGCTCAAGAATGGTCATTGTTCAAAATGGAAAGTATGTGCAATAAAGTTTAATAATCATATAAAAAAGTCATGCTTCATTTGGATAAGTAAATCGGGAATTACTTTGTTGTCAACTGTATACATATGTTACTGCATCTTCACGCGGCAAACCTGGTATGGACCCAGCTCACAAAATTATAAACCGAACGAATGAAACTTCTAAATTTAGAAAAGCACCGTAATAATCATTAAAAATACAATAAAATACACAGCTTTGGAAACTGAAAAAATGATTATGTTATCAAGCAAGAAAATAAATATCGGGTCATAAATAGCAAAACAAAGCCACATATCACTCATTCTCGTTCTGATAATGTATATGTTAAGCTAGAAAACCGCTAAAATTTAAAAGACGGTTAAAAACGCAGGAAAATTTTGGGCCTGGTGATAGAAGGGGGTAATGTATGATGATAGACGCATTTTCTAGAATAGAATAGTTAGAAACATATTTATGATTAGAAGAATTAATGAAAACAGTTAAATAGTATAATAAGTAGTTTTCTTGAACGTACATACAACGAAATTAAAAGTATACACTTTTTTGTCAAAAGAATTGTCAACATCGCTACTAACGTGGATCTAGTAGCCTGCAGGAGCCTTTTAGCCGATATTCTCTTTTCATTTTTCCTCTGGCGATAATTTAAATTTCATAGAGAAAATATTCATTTGTTGAATAGAAGCCAAGGTATTTTTATTTTCAAAGATATGCATACGAACACGAAAATTTAATTGCAATATAAAAATGAACTGTTGGCAACCGCGTGTAATGTAATGTACATAAAAATATCGAAAATATAAGTTGCCTGTAATGTAATTTGTGTTTTTCTCGTTTCTTAAGTTTTATTTAAACAAATTCATCAATTACAAAACAACACAAGACACTTACAAACACTTCATATTATCTTTGATCACCTCGAAGTAAGAATGTGCGTAATCCTGTGAAGTGCTTCCTATCTAATCTAATACCTCTTTTCTCCGTTTTTGTTATCAAGAAATACAAATGCCTTTTTTGCATATTTCAATACAGTTTTTTTTTTTAATAGCGGCTAGCAGATGAATTATATTATTACAGTGATACAATACAATCATCGGTGTTTACTGTGATTTCCACATTCCTGTGTACATATTTGTTTGTACTTTGTGGAAACTATAAAACTATACCAATCTTTTTATTATCACGTAAAATGGGAACCTATCTTAGGTACCCACATTAAGCTTAGTATTATGCGGCATAATAACCTAACTTATAAGTAACCCTCTAAATTGTGTGATGACACACAGTTGCATATCAGTTTGGAAGTATTACTTCCAGTCTTTTTGTACCGTTAGACAATAATAGTCTGTAACAGTAATGCAAACATTGTATACGAGGGATATTTCCAAAGTTCTGGGAATTTAGCTATATTTTTTTTTTATTTCGTCAATTTCCATCAATATTACTGTGTAGTCTTTCAACATAATCGAAATTTAATTGATTGCATTTATACCAACGACAAACTAGTTTTTTAAAGTCGTCCTCAAAGAACTTTTCGGTGTCTCCTCAATCCACCTATTTATAGCCCGTTTTACGTAACTTAAAAGTCCCAAATCAAACACCCCGTAAAGGCTTTTTTCAAATCTGGAAACAGATGATAATTACTAAGTGCGAGATCCGACGAGTAAGGTGGATACGGAAGCAATTTCCATCGTAAATCATTCAAAACATCCTTCATTTTTCTTGCGTTATCCTGTTGCAGTAACGAGCGCTTACGCAGCTTTCCAGGCTATTTTTTGACATAATAAATTTGAATAATATTCAGCGTTAATTGTGGTACCCTTCGGCAGATAATTCATAAAGATAATCTCTCCGCAATCCTAGAATCCCAGAAGGCGGAACTGCACGCCCCTTAAGTGGAGGTACTTGTTTGGGTTTACGCCAAATTGAAATAACGAATCCACGTTTCGTCTGTGGTTATTATCTGTTGCCAAAATTTATCACCGTAACGGACTGACAGTTCTTGAACTTGACAACTGTCAAACCTATTGTGTCTAATAACGATTGCAAGGACTGTGTGGATGTACAATTCACAGGTATAGCAGTAAACTCCACTCACACAAATTAATTAATTATGCGGAACGCAGCGTTTCGAGAGCACTGGTCGTCGGTAACACGGTTGACAATGGGAGCCCACGTGCTCTCGAAACGCTGTGTTCCGCATAATTAATTAATTTGTGTGAGTGGAGTTTACTGCTATACCTGTGAACTATTAAGTGTCTGCTCGGCTCCCAACAGCTTCAGCCCAAAGCTTGCTTATCTCCAAGTAATAGTGTAAGATGTCATGAGCTTGTCGTGTACCTATTCTTATGCGTACACTAATTTGAGAAATTTGAGTCATTCGCCTGTTCTCTTTCAGTAGTGCTCTAGTTATTTAGTAAATAGATATTCTCATTAAATTATTTACACATTTTTATAACTCGAGAATTGCACAGACAATGCCCCGATGTTCCCATACCACCAGAACCAATTCTTACATGTTGAGGAGCATGGCTGAAAGCGGCTTTTTATTATTCATCAAAGAAAACCGAAAAAATTCAAACTGCCCAAATTTAAACAGATTTCCAAACTATACATATGTACTTCACAGTAGTAGCGACTGCCATAGGACAGTTACAAACTTCGTTAGCGTTAATAGAACAAATAAAATAGTAGATAAGTGATAACTTATATACTTTAAAAGATCAAGACAAATTTACAGCAACAGTTCTTTCACAGATACATTAACTCATGTCAATCACCTTTTAGCAAATATTACATTACCAAACATTGAAGTATCATTCTCTTTATAGAATAGTTTTATACTGCGATGAACAAAATTTTTCAAAAAGAATGTGAAGCCTTATAGAAACTTAACCTAGCTAATTTGTATTGTTAATAGTTGTTTCGTCAGAAGGCGTTTAACAACAACTACAAGATTAAATATATGAGAGATGTTTTTTCAGTTTTGCATACTGAGACATAGAGACAAATGTCAGTACTAAAAATTAATCTAAATCCAAAGGTTCAGTGCGATGCATCTAGTGGCGTAGCTACAACGAACCGTCAAAGTTGACAAATTACTTGAAAAATGCAATTTTCGCGCAAAGGTTCCAGTCGTTATAAGGAGCAGTCGATGTCCTCGAGAAGGGGATTTTGACTTTACCAACATACAAAGTGCTTCCAGAGTTGGTTCGGGGGCATTAAAAAGTGTGTTAATCTTCGTGGAGAATACTTTGAAAAACAATAAAATTTTTAAAAGCTATTCATTGTTAGTGTCAATACGAAAAACTTAAAAGGCAATCCTCGTATTGCTTATTGCTAACTACTAGTTATTTATTGCGGTCCTTACAGCACGCAAGACACATCACAGTCTATCCGCTTTAGTAATAACTATTAAAATTAAAAGAATCTGTACGGAAAGCACTTAGCGTTGTGAAACAATTGTGGAATGCTATCTCCAGTTTATTAGAAAGCTTGAGGTCTTGTGAGTGTTAGTTCCTCGAGAATGCTTCAAAGTTTCAATAAGAATTTGATAGAATATGAAAGAGATATTTACGCAATAGAAATTATAGAAATTCGAACGAAACACGAACTCGTGTATATATATATGTATATTTCCAAAAGAAAAACATACACAACTGCAGTAAGTATAATAATACGATAACTCACCTATCAGTTAAGCACTTTTTGTAGATTATGTAAGACTAATGTGTTTCAATATATTGTGTTATTCGAAAATATAAACAATTTATCGACATAACGATCATATAATGGTCATGTCATCGTCGATTCTGATGGTTTTTAAATGAGCTCAATTTTATGTAATCCATTTTCTAGTATAGTATCATATTTTGAATAGATTGATTGTGATTTGTACCAATTTCTCTGATTGATAAATATATACCAGGAACATTTAAAAACAACTATATATAGTTTCATTAAGAACAAATTGCGGTTTTTGATAACTTTATTGAAGACTGGCTAATTTGACATAAAATTTTCATTGAGTTGGTTTTTGAACGATTTGCCCAAACTTTACGTAATATAGGCCCAAATTCATGTTCTACAAGATATCTAAGCTCACCACACTTCCCTAAAATCCTACCTGCTTACCTGTTCTTTGTCCTTCTGCATTACCACGCTGTCTTCTTCTTTTAACGCAGCTCCTATCTCTCGCTGTGCGGTCGTTGTATCTTCATGTTTTCTCGTTAATGTCAATGTTTTAATTTTGTTTGCGTTTATTAATGTCATGTTTAATTTTGTAAGATATTCATTTAATTCAGAGCATTTCTTTAACATTGTGAGTGCCAATGCCTTTTCGCTTATTCCATTGGTTCTCAGATATCTACAACTTGAGAATAGTAATGATATATCAATTCTTTTGGCGTAATCTTTAAATATCTCTTAAAAGAATTACTGTCAAATACAATTTTTTTTTGTGTATCTACTAACTGAAAAAAAATCCGTAAGTATAACTCGGGTTTCATGCATACTCAGTAATAAGTTAGGTTCTTTCAATATAAATAAAACAATTGAGCATTTTAATTATATATTTGCATGATTTTTAAGTTTTTACATAAATGAAATCGTAGTCGACCCTTTTACATTGATGTTTACGTTTTCTATTTTCAAATAGAAGTTGTCATGTTCGTAAGATACCGCGTGCCTGGCATCTCCATCTACTACAGCTTCTTTATAATTGGTGGGTGGTCTGTAAATCCAAATCCTTTGGATTTTGAATAGCCCTAGTTCATAGGAAGCATCTTCATCTATTACCGATATTGTAAGTGAACTATCATTGTATTCCAAACGATAGTAATTATATTCACCGCTTCTATAGTCAAAACTCTCATTATCGTCTATGTATAATGTACCAGTAGCTTGATTATTAGTATCTAAAAAGATGTAAATAGTATACGGATCATCATGCATGAAAGATGATGAAGGTCTCGAAATTTCTTTCTTTATCAAAATACTACCACCTCTATAATACACTGGTATCGAATCCATAGTAACAGAAACTTTAAAGAAACCATGGCCGAGGTATAAACGACTATTCTCAATATCGTACCACAGTTCGGTTGAACCACCAGGCATGTAAACTTGTACTTCAGTAGCACCCTCTTCGGCAACCGGATGTACTAATACATCACGTCCAATCAACCATTGGTCATCCATATCTAAGGTATTTCGATCAGATGGATATCTATAGGATAGTGGTGTTATCACAGGTTCTTCATATCTTTCGTGTTCAAAGAATAGTGTATACCACATTGGCAAGTATGTGTAACGTTGTCTAATAGCATTCCTGATACGGTTTAACACTTCCTCACTAAATAAATAAGGCTCTCTTCTTTCTGTATATTGATCAGAATGCGCTCTGTAAAATGGCAACCACGCACCCGCCTGATACCACCTCTGAAACAGTTCTTCAGTAACCTGCCCTGAAAATCCGCCAACATCTGCACCACAATAACTTATTCCTGAGATGGCTTGGGTTAAACACATAGGAAAGCTTATGCGAAGATGTTCCCACGAGGCAAGATTATCACCTGTCCAAATTGCTGAATATCTCTGAGTCCCAGCAAAATGAGATCTGGTTAAAACAAATGGCCTCTTGTTATAATTATATCTCGCCAGTAAACCTTGATAAGTAGCCACCGTTTGAGAAAGGCCATAAATATTATGTACGTCTCTATGAATAACGCCACCATAATGTACTAGATCTCTTGGGAACGTCTTTTCAAAGACATCGAATACCGCTGGTTCGTTCATATCGTTCCAAAATTGTACTATATCGGTAACATCTGTGAATTTATCCATACCATATAAGCTAGCATAATAATCAGCAGCATCTTTATTCAAATAATCTATCCAACTACTTAGATCTGGCCAACAACTTGCTTGGTAATCAGTTCCGTTTGGGTTTTTAACAAAATAATTGTTTTCAGTAGCTGTCACCCACACAAAATATTCATTATCGACTTTGAAATGTGGATCTATGATAAGTACTACCTTCCTACCTGTAGAATCAATAAACTCTTGTAATCCAGTAGGATCTGGAAAAGCCGTGTAGTTCCATGTGAAATATCTAAAACCGTTGGTGTAATCGATATCCAACCATATCACATCCAATGGTAAATCGTAATTATCAAATTCCTTTACCACTGTTTCGGCTTCCTCTTGTGTCACGTAGCTCCATCTGCTTTGATGATGACCTAATGTGTAGTATTGTGGTAAAGGCGTAGTCCCAGTTAAGCTTATGTACTGCTTTACGGCTGATTGAAAAGTAGGTCCTGGTAGTACGAAGATGTCTATTATGCCACTTTCACTAATGAAAAGGGACTGGACACTGTTATCGGTTCTAGCTATATCAACAAAAGATTGCGCGGCATTTAACCAGAAAATGCCAGATGTTCCGTTTACACCATGACCGTATAAGACTGGTATCGTTCCATACAGGGCCTCTTGTGTTCCAATAGGATATCCAGGGTAGTCAGCATTATATAATCTGTAAGGACTTAATCCTCCTGGTCCGGTTGACTGCAAAGACAACCTTTCAGCGTGTTCAGGAATTCCATATGCAGTGACTGCACCAAGAAATGTGAAGTCCATAGCGATTGATTGATCTTCTTCTTCTTCATTGAAGGCGATTTTACCTTGATCGTTAATAATTAAAATTAATTTGTCTTCTTTATAAATGGAAATTTTTAGCGTAGCATAGTCCAACAATAATAAATTTTCACCGGATACTACTTGCAGTTCGTCTGCATCTATCGTAGCTGTGATGGGTAGAAGTGTTGGTTCGCTCTTAAGTGCTTGTGATACCCTATATCGCGGTTTCGATTCACTATCAATAGTAATGCGGAAAATATCATTTTCTGTAGCGGAAATCGATAAGGTAAAATTTATATCGCCCGCTGCGTTAGTTAAAATTGCTTCTACCGAGGAAAGATCGGAATTGATTGAGTCCTTATCTAAAAATAAAGGAGATATTACGCCCTCATTTCTAATTCGATCGCAAAACGGTTCGTCCGAGCAAGTATTCCACGCGACAGCGATACTTAACGACAGAACTAATATTAGGATACGCTTCATGTTGTAGCGAACAACACTAACTGCGTTCTTGACCATTTAAGACGTTATTTATATCTATGTATGGATGATACGTTATAAAACATGTATTACAGTCATTTGCCTAATGTCATTGTTATCGCATCAAAAAAATTAATCGATATTTCTGTTCGATGTTACTACAGATAAAAATATTTCAATTATTAACAGAGAGATGTGGAATTTTATTTACGACATATACGTGTTACAATAGCGTCAGTTAGAATACGATTAAAAATATAGTATAAATGTACCTTGCAAAGTACAGTTAATTTGTTTCAAAGATATATCGAACTTCATGCATCTGTATTACTTTGTATCACTCATACGTTTTAAAACCAACAGAATTATGGATAAATATGGATGTAGATATGTAAATGATTATTCCTTACCAATTGTATAGAATTAAACAATATAAAAAATATAAATAAAATAAGCACCATAGTACACAAAACAAGAAAAATGAGTAAACATATTAAAATCAAAATATTAATGAAAATAATGATAATTAATATTGCAGGTACAAATATCTGTACTACATAAGAAGTTTTTGTTGCCACAAAAATAATTTACTATGTTCTGTATACATAAATTGTAAGTAGTAGGAAGCTCCCGAATCAAAAAGTAATCCTTGCTCGAAACAGTGTTTGATCGCACTATATAATATAACAAAATAAACTAGACAGATAATGTTTGCAAGATATTTATTAAAGAAACAAACTTTAGCATTAACTTAAAATGTTTTATTAACAAAATAGTACATTTTAGCAAAATAGATACTGTTATAAGATTTAATGACGATTGCAAGGACTGTGTGGATGTACAATTCAAGTAATTTGTCAACTTTGACGGTTCGTTGTAGCTACGCCACTATAGTCCGTCCCAACCTCCGTATTCAGTATACGTCTTATGGGAATTTGTTTCATGGTTGCCAAATCATCCGATCGGCTGTACATTACTATTTCCGGTTAATTATTTGCAATTTCACCCGATCAATTCATAACCTTTATTAACGTTTATTGACGTTGAAGGTGCAAAATTATTGACATTCATATGACATTTTGCTTATTATTTTATTAAAGTAACTAACTTTTAACAGAGTGCATAGCGACTTCGCTGCACGTAAAATTATAGGAAAAAATACTACAGATAAAATAGTTATATCTCAATATTTATTAACAATACTATACACACATCTATAAACAAATATACATATGAACGATATCTATGCAATGTACAGTGAATATTTGCTTCGATATTAGGGTGCTATGCAATTTATTAAATTAAAAAAGAAGATGATCATATATATATACAAATAATAGTTTCCACTTTTGTAACAAAAGAACTGAGTCATAGAAATACGTATATGTATAATACAATAATATCTAAGAAAGGAATAGCAATTACACACATATATCTATGTCTTACGTTAATTTTCTAGTCAGTCGAAGAATCACTTTGATCTTCAGATGATGACGAATATCTTACGTGAATAATAAATTCTTCGATGTCGTCTTGCAAATTATCCACTATCCACATTTCCTTTTCAATATTGTTTACATGTTTGATGTAGTTTTGCCAATTATTAGTTGTTACAGTGCTATACGCTCGTCGAATTAATTGCTCCATATCTTTTACCTTAAATGTGGTATTATTCATTCTTACGTAGTTTTTAAGTTGTGCCCATACCATTTCAATGGGATTTAACTCGCAATGGTAAGGTGGTAATCGAAGAACTTCATGACCTTTTCTTTTGCAAATTCGTCAATCCTACTTTTATCATATTGCGGTTTAATTTGTGACACGCATAATACAGTAAGTCCTTTTTAGCATATCGGTACTGATTTGTATTTGTTTTTCATTGAGCCAATCAATGATCTCGTTTTTCCTCCATGCTGTTGTTGGAATTTTCTCCAATTTTCTGCAGTGGTAGGAAGCATTATCAAGAACAATGACTGACTTCTGTGGTATATTTGGAAGTAATTTATTTATAAACCAATCCTCATACGTTTCTGAATCCATCTCATGATGAACATCGGCAGTGTTTTTCTTGCAAAGAAATGTATATTCAGCACCAGGAACAAACCCATTATCACTGCCTGCATGAACTAATGCAAAACGAGGTCCTAGCCCGGTTGGTGATTTCAAACCAGTGCTTAGTCCTTGAATAAGAGCTTGTCGACTACTTTGAATAGCAGTATCTGTCCAAGTTTTATTTACCGTATGTCCTGTATTCACCCATGACTCATCAGTGTATATAATAGTTCGACCTGAAATATAAAATTACAGCCATGTCAAATAGCAAAGAGGTAAATTTTACCTTCTTCTCTAAATTTCTTGATCTCTACTTAAGTATTTGTGCCTCCATCTAATAATCTCATCTCGTTCAATGAGTATACTTTTTCGTCCTACTTTTTTAAATTCGAAGCCCATATCGTGTAACAATCTATGAAAAGTTGTTCGACTGAAGTTAGGGAGATCATCGTCAGCATTGACAATAGTAAAATTGTATTTAAAGTAGGTGGCATATTCTGTATAAAAAATCCATGCACTTTACGTCGAATAGCTGCTTGCGTGTTCTCACCATATGTATGCAGTCGATCATTTACTTGTATGCCCTTCCTTTTAGGTTTTTGGACTTGATAATAAACCATTTTGTTGCTCCTGTTTTACATGATATATTGCACGGTCTGAGATGCCCAAAGCTTTACTTGCTTCTCGAGCGGCAGCACTCACATTCATTGATTTATTGAAATAATTGAAAACATTTGCAATCATACACTTCTCCTTACAGTTAAATTTGTCTCCTCTGCGCCGTTTTCTTCCTATAGGCTCCATTAATGTAGTGAAAACTGTAATTACATTTATATTCTGTTATAACATTTATAAAAATAAATAAAAATACCCATATTACCCTGTGCACGCTTGAAAAAGATAGAAGTGTTCTGAAAAGAACAATTTGTACAACTATATAAGCAAATTAACAATTTAACGATATATTTCAAAACAAGGACGATGACGATTGACAGTTGATGCTAATAGACAGATAGTATACAACTGTTGTCGACGCCGACAGCATATGTAAATAAGTTGCAACATAGCAACCGGTTGTAGAGATAGCGCTAATGACAGCAACCAAGGATAGTAAGAGATAAAAGTTGCTATTCTATCCCATACTGAATACGGAGGTTGGGACGATCTATAGATGCATCGCACTGAACCTTTGGATTTAGATTAATTTTTAGTACTGACATTTGTCTCTATGTCTCAGTATGCAAAACTGAAAAAACATCTCTCATATATTTAATCTTGTAGTTGTTGTTAAACGTCTTCTGACAAAACAACTATTAACAATACAAATTAGCTAGGTTAAGTATCTATAAGGCTTCACATTCTTTTTGAAAAATTTTGTTCATCGCAGTATAAAACTATTCTATAAAGAGAATGATACTTCAATGTTTGGTAATGTAATATTTGCTAAAAGGTGGTTGACATGAGTTAATGTATCTGTGAAAGAACTGTTGCTGTAAATTTGTCTTGATCTTTTAAAGTATATAAGTTATCACTTATCTACTATTTTATTTGTTCTATTAACGCTAACGAAGTTTGTAACTGTCCTATGGCAGTAGCTACTACTGTGAAGTACATATCTATAGTTTGGAAATCTACCGTGTTACCGACTGCCGAGTCGGTAACACGGTTGACAATGGGAGCCCACGTGCTCTCGTTCCGCATAATTAATTAATTTGTGTGAGTGGAGTTTACTGCTATACCTGTGAATTGTTATAAGATTTGTTTAAAATAACCCCCTTTTGCTTTAATAATTGCCTGAGAGATATACGATATCCTTACAACTAGTCGCTCCAAATACGATTCGTCTATAGCATTCCACACTTCCCGCAGAGCATCGTAGAATGCTGCTTTTCCAGTGGGAGATTTTTTCTGGATCTCACAATCCAAGTGCTCATTGGACTTGCATTCAGGGCACGATGATGGCTACTCCATTAAGGATAGGACTCCTGCACAAGATTTGTCTTGAAAATAAGATTTAACCACCTTTGTGGCGTGTTTAGGGTGGTTATATTGCTGATAAATAAAATTCTCCCCAATTAATTCACATCCAGTTGGTACTACATCGCTTTCTAGGGGTCTTAAATACACATCTTTTGTCATTCTTTTACCTATTTTAGTTAATTTTCCAATCTTTCTGTCTCCAAAAGAACCCCATACCATGATGTTTCCTTCTCCATGTTTCACTGATTTTGAATACACTCACCTAACATTCTTCTTCCAGGGCGGCCCTCTACAACACACTTTCCAATCATTTACACTCTAGTTTGGTCTCATGACCAATTTAGTCTTTTCCATTTGTGTATAGAACTTAACCAGGGTTTCCTTACTGCTATACGACCCCTTAGACTGTATTTTATCGGTCTCTGTTCTTCTGTTGACACACTTACTAGCTGACGGCACATGGAACTCGGCAGTAATTTGCGATGCCGTAAGTTGTACTATATTTCTTAGGGAAATCACTTAGATGTATTGCTCGTTTCGTTCCGTCGTTGGTTTACGCTTTCCATTTCGCTTTCTACTGTGAAGCCTACCGGTCTCTTCTTTACTTTTAATTGTCCTATGTACACAATACTCACAAATATTTAATTGTTGAGCAGTTTCTCTATTTGATACGTTTGCTTCGTGCAAAAGGCACATCACATCCTGGCGCGCGTTTAAATATAAAATTCTCGTCTTTTTGACACATCTTCGATCAAATAAACTAACAATATGACATAGGGTCGCAATCACACGTCCCCAGTATCTCGGCAGTATACTGTATACGTTCTGAATGTACAATTTATCACAAGGAAGGTCGATGATTCAATACCTCTGCAAAATATTTTTAAAATAGTTGTAATGTAAAGTGTAATAAAATAGATTAGGTGCGATCAAACTTATGACGGGTAGTGTACATAATGTAATATAATATGAGAGACCGTTCCAGTAATAAAAAATTAACTTTAAGTTACTTCCGTTCCCCAACAGAAAACAGACCATTGTGTAATTGAAGATACCGGCGCAAAAAGGAAAAAGCTCCATTTAGAAAATTATATTTGGTTTTTTTTCAAATGTGATGCTATAGTAAAATATATGTAGTACGTGCAAAATTTCACATTAGAATACAAATTCTACCTTTCTGTTGCAACGCCACATCAAACTAAATGTAGCTATACCTAAAACAATCCACCATTACATAGAAAATCTTAATTTTAAAAGTTTTATTTGCAACATATTGCAGATTATTAACTATCTATAAAGCTACCTTCGGCACCGATAGGTACTATTCCTCCTTGATATGTAAACTTCCCGTAAAATCTTAATTACGCTCAAAATTGGACGCCAGCAACCAGAAAATCGGACAGGGAAAAAGATAAAACGCTACTTCAATTCTTTATTTTAATTTTTTCGCTTTAAATAAAGCCTTTATTAGAGCGTACATTGAAAAACAATTTGTAATAATATTTATATCTTATAATTACAAAAACAGTCAAAAGTTACTTACAAAAATATGAATTAAATTATTCAAAATCTTACCATTTCATTGCGAATCGTTACAAATATTTTTTTGTAGAATAGTAATAATAATAATAGACGAATGTAAGACGCGGCGGAAAAAGAAAGTCAGACAATAACTAAAAAACGGATAAGGCCAAAACCTAAAACAGCATATAGACAAAGATACAATCCTAATAAAACGTAGCGGTTATTAATATTCTTTCGGTAGTAATGGATCCAAGTTTTTGAAGGTATTGAACATTCAATAAAATTCCATTTAAATTAACAAGTTCCAATTTCCAACATTCTTGCAGTATCAAAACAAAAGTATGTATATCACTGTATACATAAAGGCTGTACTAAGAGAGTCATTACGAACTATGGTGGAAAATCTCAGGCAATTATTCTACTGAGTGGGTTCTTTGCTTTAAACTTTTCGAATATATATTTTTAAAACATTACATTAAATAATAATGTCACCAAATAGACGGTTTACAAAAATATACGAGGGAAAATCATTAAATAAGTCACAAACTGCTGTAGGAAAACTGAAAATAGCAGTGGGCTATTTTCCTAGTTGTCACCAGGTATCAGCACAATCCAGCTTTATGTTACTCAAGTGCTAAAATGGCGATCATGCTCGAAGAGTGTACTATGGAATAGCAGCGTGCTGTTGTGCGTTTTTTCTGGGCAAATGGAGTTCCTAAAAAAATATTCATAAGAAAATGTCTCTTATTTATGATGAAAAGTGTTTGTCGCGTAAAACCATGCACAACTGGGTCGAGACATTTTCTTAAGGGCATTCGAAAGTTGTTGACGATCAGCGAAGTTGCTGCCCCGTTCAGATTCTGCCAGATGGAACACTCCAAAATTCACAGGCATTGGAGCATTGTTAAAGCATATTAATGTAGATGGAGATTTTGTTGAAAAATAAAACTTGTTTTCGGCTAACTATTTCTCTAATTATTTTTATAATAGTTTTTGGTGACGTTGCTGACTTTTCTTCGTATTATAAAATTTATATGTATATCGTTCCTTTACATAAAATAAATACAATTTGTTATCATAGTCTCTGACGAGCTAAATATTTTTTTAATTAATTAGAAATTGAAATTCTGTGAATTTTGATGAGTTCTCATTAAGTTTTTGCATGTAAAGGCATTCATACACACGCACTGCTTTTCAGCTATCCCTGGATCTTCAAAAGGAATTCAGCAATTTGAAAAATTGATGTTCGAAATATGGAATAACACTTTCTAAAATGTGGAATAATACCCACTCTTTGAAGTTTGATACAGATTCATATTATCTTATAAGATAATATGGGTCTATTTTCGTGAAGGAAAATTTCCAACATGTGAGTTTAACAATCTTATTATTTAAAGTACCCGTTGTTACCGAGTAGATACCTTATCCATCGTGCACTAGACTTGTTTACCTGGTGATTAGGCTACACAACAAACACGCTTGATGGATTAAGAAATTATAAACAAAGCTGCTAGTCATACCATCCTTTTCATATATACAAGAATTTAGATTTTTGTGTACTTTTCCAACTTGATAAAATTTTACGAAGGGTAAATACTTTTATAATGTACGTGTAAATATAGCATAGTCACCCTAGGAATAATTTTGAAGAATAATGCGAAACTTTCAATAAAATGATGTAAATGTTCACATCCTTTCTTTACTACTACCTCAGCGTACTTAACATAAAGAAGTAGAATTTTCCAAAACTGTGAAGAACTACAACAAAACGATCGCAGTAGACCTCTGACAGAATTCTTGTCGGGCTTTATAAAAAATTCCTGTTCCGCCTATCGGACAACATATAACTTGACACGATTATAAAATACGAAAACCAGTTGCTGCAATTGAGTTCGACCAGTTCCGGCTTTGTCAAGGGTATCGGATCCTTCGTTGCCCTCAATGCCAAAACGGTCTGGTATTTAGATGAAATTCGTTTTACTGTTACAACTCACTGAGTTAAGAGTTAAGAGAGAGAGACTTGCAATCAACTGCAAATTTAGTGGTGAGAGAGTTTTAACGATGGGCGAGGCTTTTAAGGCCGAGGAGCAACTCGGCCAGTAGCTTGCCTATTGTACACCCATGTGATTTTAGTTCACTCGATCGGGTTGTACCTAAACAACAAAGTCCATACTCCGCTCGAGAGGTGTTAAATAAAAAAAGAGTTATTTATTTATTTTTTAAATTATGTATAGTATGCGCCATCTGATGGACATTGTTATAAAAAGGGATGCGAGTGATGATCCCGCAAAAAAATGCATGCTATGTAGACAATCATGCAATTATAGATTGTATGATCCAGAGACTCAGAAGGTATGTGAAAGTAAAGATGTCATCTTTAACGAGAACAAAGAAGATCATTGTCTCAGCGACAGTGTAGTAGAATTCAATTTCTTTGAAGATGATCAAAAAGAAGATGCAAAGATTAACGACGATAGGAAAGAGCAAGATGGAAATGAACCAGATGGGATTACAACAACTGAAGGAACTACACTGAAGGAGAGACTAGAGAGATCGAGAAAAATTAAAGAGGCCTTTAAGATATGAAGAATTTGAAGCAAATGTGGTAGGGTGCGAACCAAACTGTTATCAACAGGCAATCATTGGACCAGATAGTGAGAAATGGAGACGTGCAATCCGGGAAGAACTTGAGGCTCATGATAAAAACGAAACGTGGACCATTGTACCAAGAAACGAAACCAGAGTCATTGATTCGAAGTGTGTTTTCATGATCCATTCCTCCGGTTCAAACACTAAATTCAAGGCAAGACTGTGTACAAGAGGGTTCAATCAACAATGTGGAATAGACTACAGCGAGACGTTTGCTCCAGTAGTAGGTATGACCCCATTAAGACACTTCTAGCGATTGTAGCATCCGAGGACCTTGAAATGGTGCAGTTTGATGTAAAAGCCGCATTCTTACATGGTAAGCTGGAAGAAGACATTTACATGTCTATTCCAGAAGGTATAAGTGTAAGGGAAAGTAATGTACAATTTGTTTGTAAATTAAATAAGTCCCTATATGGTCTCAAACAAGCTCCAAGGTGTTGGAATAAAACTTTTGTAAATTTTCTAAACAAGTTTGAATTAGTAGATAGTGAGGCTGATAAATGTATATTTTATGAAAGAGATAGGATAGATAAACTCATTTTAGCTTTATTTGTAGAAGATGGGTTGCTTGTGAGGACGAACAGAAAAAGACTGAGCGAAGTACTGATTGAACTGGGACATGTTTTTGAAATTAAAGTTTTTGAAGCAAAACTATTTTGGGAAATGGAAATTAATAGAAATCGTGTACCAAAAACGTTGCATGTCCATCAAACAGCATATGCAGAAATAATCTTGAAACGTTTTAATATGTTTGATTGGAAAAGGCAAACAAAAAGGGGAATTTGAGTTTTCCATTTCGAGAGGCAGTGGGCTCACTCTTATTCCTGGCCACAGTTAGCCGACCAGATATAGCATACGCAGTAAGTACTGTAAGTCGACATGTAAACGATCATGATGAAAGTCATTGTCAAGCTGCAAAGCGTATATTTAAATATGTTAAAGGTACAATAAATTATGGGTTAATGTATAGAAATATCGGAAATGAATTAACTTTAGTAGGACTTAGTAATTCTGACAATGTGGGGGACCCCGATACTCGGAGGTCAATGTCAGGTTTTGTTTGTTTGTTAGCTGGAGGTCCAATC
Source organism: Trypoxylus dichotomus (assembly GCA_023509865.1). Taxonomy (NCBI): domain Eukaryota; kingdom Metazoa; phylum Arthropoda; class Insecta; order Coleoptera; family Scarabaeidae; genus Trypoxylus; species Trypoxylus dichotomus. The sequence continues at coordinate 23,436,358 of CM042081.1, read as the reverse complement.
ACATGGGGGTACAGCAACAGAAAACTGTAACTTTAAGTACTACAGAAGCAGAATACGTATCTGCTTGCACTGCTGTAAAAGATATTATTTGCTTACGAAAACTCTTGAATGATATGGGATATTCGTGTTTGGGTGCAACAAAGTTGTTGATAGTCAAAGTGCTATAAAGCTAATTAAAAATCCAGAATATCATCAACGACCCAAACACATAACGATTGCAAGGACTGTGTGGATGTACAATTCACAGGTATAGCAGTAAACACATAGATGTCCGATTTCACTTCATCAGGGAAAGCATAAGCGAAACGAAATAAATGTTATTTTTGTACCAAGTGAAAATCAATTAGCTGACATATTAACTAAAGGGTTGGCTAAAGATAGATTCGTTAAACTCCGGACTGATTTAAATGTAATCAAAGTAGAATAGTAAATGTAATTACAAATGCAAACAAACAGTGGAAGTGTTAAATAAAAAAGAATTATTTGTTTATTTTGTAAATTATGTATAGTATGCGCCATCTGGCGGACATTGTTATAAAAAGGGATGCGAGTGATGATCCCGCCAAAAATGCATGCTATATAGATATAGTCGTAAGAAGTCTCTTACGTTGTGTAGTCGTGTTTCTTGTGTTCTTCCACTGTGGGAAAACTAAACCGTTAAACAAAAGTGTATTATTTTATTAATCCACGTTAACAAGAGGTAATTTTCTTAACTTGGATTCATTAAGCTGAGCATCCACAAGGTTAATCTGCCTTTCGCTGCAGACTGCCGGGCAGTCGACAAGGAGGTGCACAGAAGTTTCCTCTGCTCTCCCATACTTTCTACATAAAGGAGAGTTTACTAGACCTATGCGCAGTACGCAGTCTCCAGTTAAGATCGCTGTGAGTGCTCTCAGGTTGGCCGTGCTCATAAGAACTACCTTATGCAGTCTTTCCTCACCTGGATAAATCCCGAGAGATTTGCAGTGTCTCAAGGCGTATACGCCGTTCTGGTAGCGCCGGTGATTGGCGGCGAGCTTCCTCTTTCCAAATTCCAATACCTGTACCTTTCGAAGCGTGCGCAAACCAGCGAGTGACGTCCCGTCACGATATGCGTGCACATGCCTTTATTGCCTCATTGCTAGAAATAATTACATTGTATCTCCCAGCAAAGCTATACACGGGCCGAATTTTATCGGTCCTCATCGACAGTGGTACTGTCTGTTCGATACTGTTGACGATGCTGGTATGGTCTCCGAACTTGCCAGAGAATCCCTTGCACCCACTACATTTGACTCTGTAGGCTCCTAGCGTTGCTTCTGACCTCAGCACCGGCTGCAGTGGTGGAGGCCCAAGGATGGTCCCCATCGCAGCCGTCGGCGTCGAGGCCATGGCCCTCGTAATACCCAAGAGAGAGTCTTACTTGTCGCTACAATATAGCTTGACTATCAGAGAAAACCTTAATTTACTCCTCTCGACAGAAATACTCTAATGACCATATCGATGACAAAAATTTCTGATTGGAAAGCCGTAGCAAATCTATTCAAATTGTCAGTATGTTACACTAAAGCTTTGCTGCAGCAGATTCCTGCACCGATTTCGATGCAGAGGCCTATCAGTTCCAACTAAGGAGTCGCAAGTCCTCGTAGGTCGTAAGTCGTATTCCTCAAAAAACTTTGAGGACTCCCGTCCGAGCATAGAATATATACAGCGATGACTGTATTGTATAATTCCAGTCTTATAATAGCCAATCCTGACCCCCAACAGTTTGTAAAGTCTTCTCACAAAGTCTATAACAACATTTTGATCTTCTAAGTCAGGAATCTCCAAACTACGGCCCGCAGGCCAACACCAGCGTGCGAAAACCGCGAGTTCCGTCCGTAGCCCCCACAAGATGACGCTATGCTACTATAACGTGATTGAAATTCGGGGGTAATTCATAATTACATGTTGGTATGATGAGCTTGGCCCTTGGAACTTAGTGAAGGAGTCAGTGTGGTTTTTAGGGTAACAAGTTTGGAGACCCCTGTTCTAAGTCAACGATAATGAACCTAGTCCAATTTGACTTTAAATCCTCAGAATTCCTTGAAATTGTTGGTATATGCCCGGTTTCTGAAAGAATAGACATAAAGCTATGGATTCGATAAACTGCAGAAATCATTTCTGAAAGAGTACTTAACATTTATTAAATCAATAACGGTTTAATACGTTATCGAGTCTATAAGGCTCACATAACTTATTCAACCCATGCTTAGTTTGCTCAACCATACTTCGAAAATGTTCGGTTATTTTCTCGTTTTCTTTTTTACGTGTTTATTCATTATTAAGTTTTAGGCTTTTTTTAAATAAAAGGTGAATGTTATCGAAAGGAATTAAAATAAAATAGAAGATTAATAATAGAAGTCTTGGGGAAAAATTGAATAATATTCAAACTTCCCATTTTTTCGCTTATTAATAAAGTTTAAGAATTCTATTTTAAAGCGAACAATGCTTTAATTTTTAGAATATGGCACTGTTAGTTATATAATAAATAACAAAGGTAGTGTTTGGCGAGCCTTCCAAACGCATTCAAGAATTTCACAGCTAATGTCATGATATCCACTCTCAACCGTCATAGCCAATTCCCATACGTTAGGTAACCTCGGTGCATGCAGGCCTTTACTAATCATACAAAATTTCAAGACAGTGTTTCAATTATGCCATTATTACATCATCTAGATATAAAGTGGTCAACCTCTACATATAACAATATTTTTTCATCGCGGTAAACACGCTCGCCGAGAGAAGTGTGAAAGCATATCCCACGCGTCTCTGAGCTCATTCGCGTTAGACTAAAGAAACTGTTCAGACCATTTAAGCGAGTAAGTTTCTCGAACACGTACTTACCTTGTATTATTTTACTTATCGTAATACATAGTAGCTTCACTTATTACGTTTACCCCGTATGTGAAATTATATTCGTACAGTATTCTACTGTTGGCAGCTGCTGCTATTCGCATCGGGTAGCTACCCTGCTATACCGCCCTGTGTTCCAAACAAAGCGGGTAACTCTACCGATTAGTAATTATTCATGCTTATATACTAAGTAAATAGTACAATTGTTCGGTAAATTATTCTTTGGCTTTGACCTTATATTTGGTACTGGGAGATGTGTTCGGTAGCATCAAATTTCGACTCAAACGATTAGAGCGAAATGGATTTCAAAAAATAAACGTCCACAAGCCTTTTAGTAAAAGCAATATAATGTTGATGCGACTAGTAAAAGGCTTCTATAATATTTAAATAACTTAAGTAAGTAGATAATTATATGCCATAAGGAAAAGGTTTTTGAAAAAATATAAATAAACGATACTTAAATAAGAAATGATTTATTTAGAACATATTCATTCTTATTATTTATTATCTGCAATATTTTAGAGCATTAAACATCTAGAAATACCATATTGGATATATTTTGTGGATTAAAAAGTGTTTTATAATTATTCAAATTTAATGAATAGCTTATCGCGAAGTTTAACATTTAAATTGGAAACTTTAAAATATGTTTTACTTGAACTATACGAAACCGAATTTACTACATCATTTACAGATATCTGTCGAATATTTCCTTTCGATCCATAAACTAAAATTTCACCTATAATAAATGTACCTGAAGAATATTCTGCATCCTGGTCTATCCTGGAGATGCTCAAAGAGTCGTCTGAATACTGCAAGTTATAGTAATTGTATACACTGTTTCTATAATCAAAGCTTTCATTATCATCTATATACAAAGCCCCAGAAGCTTCGTTACTGAGATCCTCAAAAACGTAGAGTGTATAAGGATCTGAGTGCATATAAGCTGATGAAGGTCTTTGTATATTTTTTCTGGCCAAAACGGTCCCTCCTCTATAAAAAACTGGAACAGAATCCAAGGTAACAGGTATAGTTACGTATCCAATCCCATAATATCTTTCGTCATTCTCAATATCATACCATAATTGATCTGAACCGCCTGGTAAGTACACATTTACTTCGGTTGCTCCTTCTGTAGCAACAGGATGTACAAGAACTCCTTTTCCAACCAACCATTCATCGTCTATGTCTAAAGTATTTGGATCATTAGGAAAAACGTACGACAGTGGCCTTATAACCGGATCCCCGAATCTTTCATGTTCATAGAATAGTGTATACCACAAGGGTAAGTGATAATATCGCTGTCTAATCGCATTTCTAAAACGAGTTTGCATTTCTTCGCTGTATAAATAAGGTTCTCTTCTTTCGCTAATTTGTTCGGAATGAGCTCTATAGAAAGGTAACCATGCCCCAGCTTGATACCATCGTTGGAACAATTCGTCAGTAACTTGTCCCATAAACCCACCGACATCAGCACCGCAAAAACTAATTCCCGAAATAGCTTGAGTTAAACATATCCCAAAACTGATTCTGAGATGCTCCCAAGAAGCATAATTGTCACCTGTCCAAACCGCAGAATACCGCTGTGTACCAGCAAAATGAGCTCGTGTGAGAATAAATGGTCTTTTCCTATTATTGTACCTCGCCAATAGTCCCTTATAGGTGGCTATAGTTTGGGTAAAACCGTACATGTTATGGACGTCTCTGTGGGGGGTGTTACCATAGTGGAGAACATCTTTAGGCATTGTTCTTTCATCAACGTCAAACACTGCAGGTTCGTTCATATCATTCCAAATATATACTATATCTGTAACGTCAGGGAATGTATCCATAGCATATAAGCTTGAATAATATTGAGCAGCTTCGGGATTCGTGAAATCAATCCAACTGCTTAATCCGGGCCAGCAGTCTGCTTGATAGTCACTGCCATCGGGATTTTTTACAAAGTAATTATTATCCCTGCAGGTTTCGTACACTAAATATCCCTCTTGAACTTTATAATGTGGATCTATGATCAATACCACCTTTCTACCAGTAGAATTGATGAACCTTTGCATACCAACTGGATCGGGGAAAGCGGTATAATTCCACGTGAAATATTGGTACGCATCAGTGTAGTCAATATCGAGCCACAGGACGTCTAAAGGAAAGTCGTGATTGTCGAACTCCCGTATAACTTCTTCTGCTTCGTCTTGAGTTAAATAACTCCACCTACTTTGGTGATGACCTAAAGCAAAGTATTGCGGAAGTGGAGCCGTGCCAGTCAAGCTAGCATATTGCTTAACTGCTGCTTCTAGCGTAGGTCCAGTAAGGACGAAAACATCTATAACACCTCCATCACTAATAAATAGTGATTTCACTTGCGTTTCTTCTTTAGTGATATCTATAAATGTTTCAGCTGAATTTAACCAGAAAACACCCGCCGTTCTATTAGCACTATGACCATACAGCACTGGAACGGATCCATACAAAGATTCTTGCGTTCCAATAGGATACGCGGGATTGTCAGCATTAAACATTCTGTATGGATTACGACCACCCGGCCCTGTAGATTGTAAAGATAATCCTTCAGCGTGTTCAGGAATTCCGTAAGCAGTTGTTGCCCCTAAGAATGTGAAATCAAGTGCAACAGCTTGGTTATCATCTTCCGAATTTATCGTTGCCATACTCCGGTCGTTGATAATCAATATTAGTTTGTCATCCTTGTACACAGAAACTTTAAAAGGTGAATACTCAAGTACTGCTACACTAAGACCAGTTGTTATACGTAGTCCGTTTGTTTCCTCCGTAATTGTAAGAGACTGCTTTTTCAACTCACCTTTCAAAGCCTCGGGAACCGCATGTCGTGGATTTAGGGGATCATCGATTATAATGCGAAAAATTTCTTGCTCAACAGCAGATATTGTCAACGTAAAACTTTTATCTTCATTGCTGTTATGCAATACAGCTTGAACATTGTAATCATTGTAAGATAAACGGCTCGAATCCAGGGAGAGTGATGAAACTATCCCTTGGTTTCTGATTTTATCACAAAATACCTCATCGGAGCACGTGTTCCACGAATACGCAGCATGTATTGTAAAGAATATTATTATTATATTCTTCATTGCTATATTACAAATATACATATACGAAACTATGAAACAAAAACTAAATTGGCGTGCTGGAGAAACAGCATATATATTGGGTTTCTTATCACGACTGTTGTCGTTTCCTTTATTTTTTCAAAAAGTTAAGTATATATGGTGCAATGAAATCAAAACAAAGAAAAAAATTCAAAACTAAAAAAAAGAACGAGTAACCTTGTGGCGGATTTGAGTATAACATTTTTATCAATAATCAAAGATGATAACAAAAACCACTTCACCAAATGTACACATATCTCTTACATTTTATATTAAACAGGTTATATTATTAATTTTTCTATTTAATAAAAATTATGCTGTCCATGTTTCTGCCACGTGTATACAAATTTAAGTTTTATAGGCACATAAGAGCAATTATGTGAACTAAAGGAAAATTCCTAGGACATTTCTTATCATGATGAAGCACATCAGCATGTAGTTTAGTTAAATGTACGTTACTTTATCTAAGTGAATGATTCAAACAGATAGATAGTAACACGTTATCACTGCACACACACTTAATCGATGTCACAATTCATATAAAATACATGTTAGCTTTCACGTGTTAAATTCTTTTTTACATTTTTGGCATCTCCTTGGATCTGCAGATTTTTCATTCTACCATAATTAACGTCTCGAAATCTTTCCCCTACCTGTTTACAATAGTAACGTCAGAGTTGTCCTCAAAATTTACCTAAAATTTATCTTCCAAATAATTTAGTTTCTTATTACTAATATGCAAAACATATTAATATTTATTAATAGTCTCGGCAAAGTGGGGCAAGTTACAGCGCAATGCGGAAAACACAAACGTAGAGGGACCGAGCGGCCGTATCAAGGCGAGTGTTCAGTAACCTTTACGTACTCGCATCATTTATGATAGTGACGTTTCTGAGTGAGTATAGACCGAATGAGTACGGCGTCCGGAATAAATATTTTTTAATGACGAAAACGACCGTTCCACTTCGAGTGATGTTATATTTGCAAATTTAAAGTAATCCTTATGACAACTTACCGGATTTTTCGACGCATCTTTACAAATTTTTCGTAGTATAAGAAAATCGAAATCTTTGTCAATAATACTTTCAAATGTTCGTATTACACTTTCACTTTTTTTCGCCTTATGTCGTACATAGGTATGAGTGAACATCATCCATAATTTGAACAGAATCTACAAACGACGTCGAATCATATTGTAATTTTTCAATTCTCTCCGCTAGTCCGTAGTAGTTCTTGCGAGTGCTTTCTAAATCACATTTTACCTGACTATCTTGAAACATTTTCTAGCTTTTCTTGATAGCTTTGGCGTGTCTCGCATCGAATTGTAAAACTACCTTCTTTACATCATCAATATGTTCGCAGTAGTAAAACGCAGCCTTTAACCATGTTCCCCAACGCGTAGTAATTGGCTGTGGTGGTTCAGACACTTGGGACACAGTTCGTGAAATCTTTTTATACGTTTTGGGGACTTACACGTACTGCCTTCGAATATAAAAACATTTACTCGTGGATAACATTTTGGGATCAACAGCGCCACAAGGTTTAAAGCATGGATTTTACATGTTACATGCAACAGATGGCTACTCTCTTCTTTAAGAGATTGGTCAGATTGGGCTAAGGAAAGCATGTTAGCGCCACAGTCACTCACAAACATTAACAGTTGGATTGTTTAAACTTCAACCCTTACACCGGATCTTTAAATTATGCATATCTGATCTAAATACTATCATGTTATACAAATAAGCACGATTTTAAAATATAAATAAGCTGTGTGCAAAATTATTTACTTTAATTCCTTTGATTTATGATCTCAACGCCTAATATGAAAAATCAGACGCAGGTATGAATTCTTGTCCTTTTCAACGTGTTTCATAGAGATATAGCTAATAAATGGTAAATATTCCATATCACAGTAATTTAAGTTTGACGATAATACGTTACATTCTCCTGGTTTGAAGAACAGTGCCGCTGTAGCCTGCTCGTAAATTCCTGAATTGCAGAGTATGCGCGCTTATTTACTAGGTTGAAGGTTGTACAGTGCAACTCAATGCACATGCGCGAAAAATATATTTAAAAATAAAATGTGCACACGGTTTCCACTCTGTCCTATGTATGGTTACTATGTGCGTGAGATATACACATGCACAAAAATTCCAGTTATGAGAGCTCTCTTATACATGTAATGTACATTAGCATATGTATATGTATGCTTTCCTTTAGTTTCGCAATATAAGGTACCACCGCAGCGTGTACGTTGCCAATGCTATGTTTAAATTCATATATGCTTCCGCAGAAGCTTTGTTAAAGGCATGTGCTAATGCTTCTATATGTATGCATTCGCCACTACCTTTGTGTAGGGGAGCCAACCCCATTTACTTGTTAATTTCATAAGCGCGCATCGGTGTTGTACTTATTTATATGCGCCTTTGGGGGGGTCAAATACTTTTTCCTTGCTTTGAATTTGCCTAAGGGACTTGGCCTTGTTTCATTGGCTTGTGTGAGTGCTCGAACCAAATACTTTCGTTATTTACACTTTTATAGGGGAACCCAACCCTATCTCTTAGAGCCTGAACGCCTGGTTGAGGGCGACAGTAGCGATAATAGCCAATCTCAAACCAAAAGTACGTAATGTTACAGCTACCCAGGTGTTCTCGTAAGAAATAATACACTATGCGTTTTCTAGCTCTTTGCTACTGCCCCCCGAAGAAAGGAAAAAAGCCAATAGCCAACACATGTACGAAGTGCGTAACTCCAAGCAAGACGGCAGAATGAAGCCGACATGACATAGAAAATTGTCCGTGAAACTCGTCCGCATCGACGGACAACTAACTGAAAAAATGTTTAGGTCCCGTTACAACAGAGGACCGAACAAACTTACAGATGACAACGGACGACCGAACAAACTTACCGATGACAACGGACGACCGAATAAACTTACAGATGACAACGGACGACCGAACAAACTTACAGATGACAACGGACGCTAGAGCCACGACGACCGTCAACTAGAAGCGGAGAGATAGTACTTGTAGAAGATATCTGTACATGCTCTCCGACAACGTTACAAAAATGATTCTTGCTACAAACTCAACAAAAGACTAGATATATGTGTAGACGACAACGGACACCGTAGCCTCGACGGTCGATAATAGAAAGCTAAGAAATCGTACTTGTTAAGCATGTTGCATTGCTCCGACGAAGTTACAATAGAGGTTCCCACTATACGAGAACCGAAAAGGACCTGAACATATTGAATATTAAAAACTGGAGATATTCGCCCGACGACGTTACAGTTACAGTAAAGGATGCCATTATACGAAAACAGACGAGATACGAAAGCAGTTGAGAGTGAACGATCGTTATTACCTCGACCGCCTCACGGGAGTCGTCAGCCCGTACATGAAAATATTAAATATTGAAAACTCCCATTAATCGTCCGACGACGTTACACGTAATACCTCTAAAATTAGGCACTTTTAGCACGACTATTGCGAATGGCTGAATGCATACATATACAATATGTAATGTGCATACATATTAAAATAAAATTCGATATATTTTACAAAGAGAGAAAAATAAATAAATGATAAAAATTAAAATAAAGTAATATTAATGCTAACCCATACGGTTGCAAAGAAGATAAAAGCATATAAAATACATTAAGTAGTAAAAAAATGGATAAAACAAAATATATTTCCTTAAAAACTTAAAGTTCTTATACAAAAACACAATAACAATGTTAAAGGGTAATATGTACTTTGCTTAAAAAAACCGCACGCCTTTTTTATTTAAATACCTCCACGAATTTATATTTCCTGACTGATCTATGTTACTCGTAGCTCTCTTAAGTTGTTGTCAATCCATAATCCCTTTTACTTCAGTTACAGACTTTGTCTACATTCCCGGCCAGATATTATTAGATCTTCTGCTCTCCTACTATAGGTTGAAAATTTTTGTATATATATATTTCCAAGTGAAATGCGCTGATGATACTCTTCTACCACAGTTGCAACGTTTCCCTTACAAAGAAGACCAACGAACAGTATTTACATATTCCAGATTTAAGTTGATATGAAACATTTTAAGTCATCCTCTGAAAATGATATACACGTAATCATAAACAACAAACAATACAAGGAGTACTTCGGCATTTGATTAAAACAAAATCATTTTCATACTTAAGGATATAGTCTTTTAAATTAATACAATTAAGTTTCAAGCTTCAAGTTCTGTTAGAAGTTTCTACTGAGCCTATTAACTCGCTATTTAAATTGTTGGCGCGTAAGTTAATAAATGAAAATCGAGGCTACAAGTTGTAAATACGTTTAACTTATATTTATGTATAAAATATGTTTCTGCTGGTTAATACGTTCATTCTGACTTATGCTGTAGATCTTTCAATTTGGGAAATAAGTGGAAATCATTTGGGGCTAAATCCGGTCTGTATGGCGAATGTGAAGAAAAATTTCCCCCCGAAACAGCTGAAGCAAGTCCCGTGCCACTTCTGCTGTATGCAGACGTGCATTATCGTGAAGGAAGATGACTTCACTGCCTAGCGTTCCGCACCGCTTGTTTTGAATAGTCTCTGAAGCGTCTGACAGTAGTCCGCTGCATTTATGGTCCAACCCCTAGGCATGTAGGCAGTAGTCAATGATCCTTACAAACCCAAGAACACTGTAGCCATAATTTATCTGGTGCTCAAAATTTGTTTGGCTTTTTTCGGTTTCGTTGGGGATTGCGGATGATGCCATTGCATTGATTGGCACTGTGGGAAATGTGATATCCAAGTCTCATCGCCAGTGACAATGTGATTGCAAATTTCATCACAATCCTTATCATACGACTGAGAAATGTCAATGCAGTTGTTATCAGTTTGGTGTTGTGTTCGTTTGACAAAATTCGAGGGAATCACCGGGCACACACTTTATTACAGCCCAGATCTGCTCCAACGATTCCGTACAACACAGTTCTTGAAATTTCTGAAAAGAATGAGTGCAATTCACTAATTGTGAAACGCCTATTTTCTCGGATTGTTGTTTCAATCCTAACTTTGTGTCCGTCAATCACCACGGAGAGTCGACCCGGGCGATTTTTATCGTGAACATTCTTTCGTCCGCCATTAAACATGATACGCAACACATCTAGAAGAATGCCTAAAAAATAACATCAAGATAAGAAAACGCTGTAAATACAGCTTTCTCGTGGTAGTAGTGAAATCAATTCACGAGAAAGACATGTGAAGAGACATGAAACGCTAACACACGGACATATTCTGCCTACCTGGTGTCATCAGCGTGGTTTCGAGCAGTTTTATGCTAAACACATGTACTTCTCTCGCTGCTTCTATCGCCATACTTGACCGTGACAAGTGAATATTCCTGGCGCTAACTAGTGCCAAAAGAAAGAAACACTTGCCCACACGAAACGCCCCCTTGGCGCTAGCAATCTTAAGTGTTGCTCGGGAGAAGGGTGGGAAACTGTACCCACTTCTTTTCGCTGTCTGACTTTGCGGACATGTGTTTCTTTCTTTTGACACTAGTTAGCACCAGGAATATTCACTTGTATGGTAGGGTTAAATATGGCGATAGAAGCAGAGAGAAAATTATATGTGTTTAGCATGAAACTGCTCGAAACCACGCTGATCACGCCGGGTACGCAGAAACATGTTCGTGTGTTAGCGTTTTATGTCTCTTCACATGTCTTTCGCGTGAATTGACGTCACTAATACCATGAGAGCTGTATTTTTTAGCAGCCTCTTCTTGATAATATTATACGCCACTTTCGAACTGGCACATTATCGTAAACCTCAATTTATCTGTCTATAAATTTCGATAGATTTTGAGTTTTTGCGAATTTAAAAAGCGGATAATATTGCGCACCTCACACTTGGTGGGATCGTCAATTTTGTCACACATTTTAAAGTCGCCTAGCTAAGCAGTAATCTATCATAGCTACCGCCAAAATAAAGCGGATGAGTACCACCATGGTCAGTGATGGTTCGGCGGTGGTGGTGGGGGAAAACCCGGTAAAGTGTGAAAACATAACGTTTGTTACTTTTCGAATGGTCCTCGTATAATTATTATTCGAAACATTTAGTTTTCTTTTCATTAGTTTTTCATTTGTTCATGTTATTATACTGGTTTTAGAAGTTTCATAGATTTTGTAAATAAATTCCTATTTCTTTTTCTTACCAAAAAATTACATAAATTGTTTAACGTTAAAATGTATTTTAAATGTATAAGATATATATACATATTTGGAACGGTTTATTATTATTAAATAATATATATGAGGGAACTAAACATAGAATGATCTACGTGTGGATATAGAATTGCATAATGCGAGGACTTACGAGTGTCGAATACCGTATAACTGGTTGCCTATTTTGCTTCATTTTTTTATGGAAAATTATGCGATATTTGTTTTTTTTTTGTTAGCACTGGCACCGAGGATGCTATTCTTCGCCGGTACAGAGCCCTTTTTCTTGTTGGTTTTATTTTTATTTGAAAAACTATGTGTCCGGAAAGTAATGGAAAAAAATTTCAAAAATTTTTCTCAACTTTTTGCTAAAAAGAAATCGAAAATCACAAAATAAATAACTCCGTAAAACTGCATACACGAAATAAGAATAAAGGTGGTCGTAACGTGGTGCCCCGTAGTGGGAAATTTCGGAATTCCGATAGGCAGACGCGTCTGGCAACATTGTGCGGGCAACTTGTTGGCTATTTGCATATATTAAAAGAAGATAGTAAGGAAAGCGGTAGATAACGGCAATGAGTTTGGTTTTTAATTTCCGACATACCTACGGCCGGGTCTTACTGTTAGAATGGTTGCCTTGAACGGGATTTTAATCGTGGAATAGAAGTTTTTCTTACGATTCCGCCCCACGGCTACTAGATAACTGGTCATATAATTCCAAAATTAATGCTGACATCTTGTTTTAAGGTTGTTTCCTTGACTGTTTGTCGTTAGCATTGTATCATGAATGGACGGTATTTTATCAGAAGTTTGTAAAAGCGGAGATTAATTTTTATTTTAAATAAAGTATTATCTCTAAGTTGTTATTCTATTGTTATAGTTTTGTTTGTTTGGTTTAGAGAGAGGGTAGGTGGTTCGGAAAGCGTGTCTTGGTGCCATATATTGGAAGTAGAAAATTAAATCTCAGTATAAATCATGTTAACCAAAAAGCATTGCCATATCTTGCTTTTTTTTGTAGATCTAGTTCATTCCATGTATGTGTGCCTCTTAGAACAAGACAAGACAACGAGGAACGCGAAAGTGAGGGCTGTACGGTTTATATGTTGTCATCATTATACAGAAAACGTATAGTCGCGATTACAACAATAACAACAAGCACAAACCATTCACAGCTATTTTTATTTTGAATAACATGTTCATATTTAGCTCGATTACCTCTTCGATATACTCTCCTGCGACCGCCGGTAATATATGTAATATAAACAAAATCTAGTGAACCAGATAACCGAACACGAAGGCATAAAAGCAGGGAGACTTGTATTACGCTAAAATGTAGTGCTCCGGTTTTTCGATGGGACATACGGAATGCATACGAACATATTCATAACACTTCCGCTCCGTAGCGCGGCTAGTGCTTGAAGAAATTTTATCATACTTTCAAGAACATTCTATTTTCCATGATATTTCTTTACGATGAAAAGTAAAAACCTTCTTGAAATTATTGTTACTGTTTCTTAAACATTACACGCTCTATAATGTTACTATTTAAAAGAAAAATAATTGTTATAGTAAAAGTTAGTTTACAAACCGGTTTAAGTGAGAAAGTGTAAAAAATATTTTTTAACAAAAAACTTCTTCAGTGCGCATTTCACATCGCATACATATAGAATGTCGCAGAATTTTTAGAACTTGTAATAGGAAGAGTACTTTTACTAAATATCTGAACAAAAGCAGTTACTCATGTTTTAATCAAGATCAATACACCAACAAACAATTATTCTTTCCGTTTTCCTTACTCAGCAATCAAATATGTTCTATATTATCCCAGCATGTTAGTAGTTCGGCGAACTCGCAAGAAAAGTACCATATTGAAGTATTATACAATAATACATTTTTCAACTTCGCGGGCGATTGAAGCGAGCAGTTATGACTGGAAAACCGAACGTAATTGGTTGGTAACTTGGCCAATATGAGTTTTATTTGTTGAAACCATTAACTTATTCCTGTTCAAAAATTTAGGGATAACGTCACAGTCAACAGTAGTAATTGAATTATATTAAATTGGAAACAACGATGGCTACGAAAATTCAGTAGGCATAAATTACTTTTCATTTTTCAAAATAATTTGCTTGTAGAGAAAAGAGTTCCGAAAACAAATTTAATTGTTTCCTGTTTAAAATTTAGCATTTTTCTCCGGTACGTGTACTTCCGTTTTTTTGTGCTATTCCCCTTATTAGATTTGTTTTCGACACAAATCAGAAACCTTCTGTTTGCGATTGCCGATCATCTTATTCTGTTATGTTTTTGAACCTATGATGAATACATTCTTACAGTCGTGCAACCCAATAAATTCCATGAATATGTTACAAATATTTACGATTATACTCAAATGTCAAAGCACGCCCAATCACGCCATATTATCTATACGTATGTCCTACAGTTTCTTCATAAGTACTTGAGGTGAAAACATGTTTATAACAAGAAAGGATCTGCTACACGTCTGGTATAAGAAATGGCATACGAAATTTACGTCGTATTCATGTCGAAAAGAGATAAAACAAGACGCAATAGCGTTTCACATAATGTTATAGATATACTACTACGGTATGTACGTAGACCGCCTCTGTATCTGTCAAACGTCAAAAGAACGTAATAACTAGTTCCTTGATGTCTGAGGTAACTTGCTGTGTTTCTTTTCACAACTTTCACCACATTAATTGGGAGGTCTGGCTTTAAACAATTGCAGTTTTTATTCTAACATTTGTATGTATTGTATCAATTATTGCTATAATTTTTTTTCAATGCTTTAATCGTTTCAGTATAAAGATAAAGAAGGTTTCGTAGCAACAGATATTGCTAAATGTTCTGGACTATTTCAGGTCTTGTAAAGGCGTGTGAATGAGGGACTATTATTACCCATTGATGTAGTACAGTTACACACGCAATGACCATATAGGTTTATGTTGTTTTTGTTTAAGAAAGCACTGTTACTGGTCAGTTTTCCCAAACTAAATTGTATTGGATTAATTAGAAGCCGGAACAAAACTGTATTTTACATCTACAAAGGAAATTAGAACGGAAACACATGATGTGCTAGAGCTGGTCACAATTGAAATAGAAATGTTGTATTTTAGGGATGCATATGGGATCGTGTAAATGGAAGGTGGTATCTATTAGTCCGTTCTGTTTAGTAAGCATTTCAAATTGGGTTTTGCTATGCATGGAAACTGTATCAATCAGAAGTGTTTCTTTACGAAACTATATGAAAAATAAATTATAAAATTATTTCAGAGAAGTAGTTTTCATATATATATATGCAGTCAAACAGAAGTAAAAAATGATCGTAGCAATATGGATAAGGTTGTGTAGTTAATGCACAAATAACAAAGATAAAATGTATGTGGCGCTAATTTTATAATGGAATTTTTGCAGTTATGAAGTTGCTTGAAGTGAATTTAATGTTATTGATTTGTTTTTGCCAAAAGCAACACCGTACTACAATATATATATAGGAAGTGGCGCACATTATGATTGTATTGCTCGAAATATGGATAGATGATTTACCCTGGTGTAACAAAGAAGTTTCGAACAACCGGGTTTGTTTTATAGAAGATCTGATGAAGGAGGAATGTGACCGATACCTTTGTATGCAATTTCTCATAGTTTGTAAATACTTTGAAAACTTTGTATTATAATATTTTTTGTATTCACTACTGAGAACACTTTTACGTGTCAATTTGAATTATGACTGAATTCACCTTATCTTACATTGTTGTATTTTGAATAAAATATATATATATAGCCTGTCGGCTGCTCATTTACCTAAACAGTAGGGAAAGTAACTTTTGCATCAGTGGAGTTTTAAATAACATGTAAACAAGTGTTAGGAAACTAATAAAACGCCTACAAGTTCAAGTCTCCTCCTCACCTAACCGCCTGTTGAATCCCCGCCGATCGCCCGATGTCTTTGTTACATTAGGCCACCCTGAAACATTAATGTCCTCATTAATACATCCGCCTACCCTTACAGCAAATCAATGAGATCTTGATCCATTGCTTCGCCAGAACTTTCGCCATCGCCAACGCCATCAGTAGTTGCCACACTGATATAACGCCTTAGTGAATCTGCAGATACTATTGCCGTGAAATTCTTATACCCTCTAACGCCTTTAATCGTGGTTATTTTGTAACGATCGTTACCTAACACCGCGGTAATTGTAGGGGCCACTATGCTTGTTAGTGAGTTTTCTGTTGACGCTCTTTTCACTCGCCACAGGACTAGATCGCCCATCTTGTATATGGTTGCAACCTTTCGCCGTTTGTCGTAGCACGCTTTCATCTCGGAGAATATTTCTCTGAGCCTTATAATCGCCTCCGCCGAACCTAGGGTCCTAGTAGGTTTCGCCAACGTGAATTTGGTGAACGCATCCACCAACACCAGAATGTAAGAGTTTTCTCGCCTGCTCTTAGCGAAAGGACCTACGTGGTCAATGTGTACCGTATCGAAAGGTATCGCCACCTTCCTGACCGGATGTAGATATCCTTCCGCCCGCCCATATTCGCCCTTGCCGAAAGCACAATTTAAACACGCCGTTACATACTTACGTACAAATCGCCCCATCCTAGGGAACCAGTACTCACGTCTGAGCAAATCTAAACACCTCTGATATCCCAGATGGCCAAGGTCGTCATGGTACTTACGTAGTAGGTTGAATCGTGCCATCGCCGGTACGTACAAACAATCGCCTAAAATCATTCGCCGATATAATCGCCCGTCAATTACTCTGAAATTCGCCTTCAGATCCTTGTCCGCTTCGCTCTGATTTAGCATTGCTATAATTCGCCTCGCCTTTTCGTCCTGTAATTGCACTGTTAGAAACCAATCCGCCTCTGACACATTAACTACGTTAATAGTGACAGGGTTTTGACTTAGCGCATCGACATTTCGCATCTTTTCGCCTGACTGATACTCAATATCCATTCTTGCAACGGCAACCACCACCGCGCAATACGTGGTACCAGGTCTCGTTTCGTCATGGTCGCCCTCACCGCCGAGCAATCAGTAATCACCCTGAAATGTACGCCCAAAAGATATACGCGAAAACGCTTGACCGCCTCGACAATCGCCAGTGTTTCCAGCTCAGCTGTGATACGCCTGCTCCTGAGGAGTAGTAGTTTTACTAAAATAAAGAACTGGACACCAGTCTCCTCTCGGCTGTTGTTGGAGTAGTATAGCGCCTACGCCGATTTTACAAGCGTCTGTATGTAGCTCTGTTGCCGCTCCACTGGTTTACATTGCCAGAACCGGTCTATTCACCAACCGTTGCTTTAATTACAGGAATGCTTGCTGTTCCTCATTGGTCCGAATGGTACCCTGAGGTACTCGTACTGACCATTCCGAGTAATAAACGCCGTCTTATGGATCGACTCTTTATGCATAGGCACCTGATGGTACCCCGACGCCATATCTAGAGTACTGTAATACCTCTTACCCGCCAGTCGATCCAGAAGATCGTCAATTAGCGGCAGTGGATACCTATCTTTCACCGTGATGCGGTTCAACGCCCTATAATCGACACACAGTCTCTCCTCGCCGTTCTTTTTAGGAACCAATATTATAGGACTCGCGTAATCAGAGTTTGACTCGCGTATCACACCAGACTCAATCAATTGGTGCGCATTGCTCCTCACGATCGCCCGTTCAGAATACGCCAACATGTACGGCCTGTAGTAAACAGGAGTATTTGTCGTGAGTTCCACCTTCATCTCGCCAAGATGAGTGAGACCTAGATCGCCTTCGAATGCCGAGAAACATTTCGCCCTTTCCGCCAGCACTGCCTTTGGTGCCTCTCGCGCCTGTGGGGTTACATCGCCCACCTTCTTCTCATCTATAACGAGACCTTTGCTTGATGATCTTATTGTACTCACCGTGATACTTTCTGCGGCTGTTATCGCCTTCGCGGTCCTTACTCGAGCGATCACCCGCCCTGCCTTTAACCTAATCGCCGCCCTTGTGGGATTAAACAATTCCACCTCGTTGTCGCCTCCCACAAGCAGTACCTTTTTTATAATTATCAGCGTCGTGCGCCCGTCGTTGACCATTCGCCCTGGCATATCAACTACGTCGCCTGGCCGCCCACCCTCAATCGTCACCGGCACCGCCATGCCTGTCATCGCCGGCAGGACTACTGCCTTCTTCAAGGCGACAATGCACCTCTCTGTCTCCTCCACCACCGCCAGTTGCCGAAACACCTCCGACAGATCCTCGCCACAGGCTAGGGTTGTCTTCCCTTCCCACAGCAACAAGGTGACTCCTTGTTGCGCCAACGCCGACTGCCCTATGACCAGGTCAGCGCTCACCAGGTCGCAGGACATCACCAATGCCGTAATCCGTAACCTCACGCCATCTATGGTTACAGACATAGTGGTCTCGCCAATTGCAACCGTGCTCGCTCCGCCGAATCCTCGTAGGATCACGTCGCTAGGTTGCAATTCTAGTCTTAACGCGTCCGCGGACGCCACTGTAGTGAGATTACGCTGGCTGCCAGTATCCAGATACGTCTTAACCTTCTGCCCGGACTCCACCTACGCCAGCTTCTTAAACGCCTTTTCCAGGTCGTCAATCAGTCTTACCTGTGGATCCTTGCCCCTTCTCCGGCTCAAGGGACACGCCGCCGCCAGATGTCCGCCCCGCCGACGCCACTTGCGCCTCTCCATTTGCGGCTTCGGGCAGTCTCGGCTGAGATGAGTGCCATACTCTTGGCAGTTATAGCACTGTCGCCGCTCGGCTTTGGGCCTCCCGTCTCCTGCCGCCTGGGTTGTTGTCGCCGATGCCGGAGCCCTTTGTATACGGCTTGGCACCCCGGGAGCCACCGTCTGCCGTGACGATGACGCCCTGCCGTAGTCTTCTAGCCCCGACAGGAAGCCCGTGTATAACGCCTCAGGGGTCTTGCTCTGAACGGTATATGCGTTTGCCCGCAGCTCGTCAGGCAAACCCCTGATAAGGCATGACACTGCCCTCTCGCCACGAATGTCACACCTCTCACACAACGCCAACTTGGCGTGGTAGTAGTGTGACATCGTTTCATCTTCTCTTTTCTTCCTCGCCACTAGCTCCTCTAGTTGGCTGGCATAGTCGTGGTGGCGCGGAAACGCCGCCTGCAACAGGCGTTTCCACTCCTCCCATGAGTGGTCGTAGTCCGTGAGGCGGTTATACCACGCCCTAGCCGCCCCACGGAGTTTAGCCTGCATGTAGCACGCCCTTTCATATTTCGACCAGCCATGTATCGCCCCATGCTGGTCGATCTTCGCGATCCACCTACTCACGTTCTGATCCTTGTCCTCGGGATCGAACGGCTCCAGTATCTCGCCGCCGACGCGTGCATCATCCTCGAGCCATACCCACTCGAAGACTCGCTTCCGGCAATCCCCATTTCACGCAGGGCGCGAGCCGCCTGCTCACGAACCAACGCCTGAATGGTGTCCGCCAACCCTTCCTTCAGTAGTTCGGCGAGCGATCCGTCCTTCGTCTTCCGAGTGCTCGCCTCGCTACCGTTGTCCTCGGGTCCATACTCATAGTCGAGCTCGGAGCTACTTTTGGAACCAGCTCTTTCCGCCATTTCCTAAAATACATAAAAAGCAATTAGTGGTTTTTGTGGCTTGTATGACTGTCACTCCGCTCTGTATATCATACCGCCTGTACACATAACGTAACGCCTATTTATGTACGTGTACTGTACCGTAACGTATACGTAACGCCTATATCTGTATCGCCCTGTATATCGTACCACCAGTACAACATACACACGCCAAAATTACATATCGCCTCGTATATTATACCGCCTGTATAATATACACACGCCAAAATTACATATCGCCTCGTCACAACGTCAAAATTTAATGAAAACAGTTAAAAAAATTTGAAAAATGAATATTCATTCTATGAGATCGAGTATACAGTCTAAAGCACTTTAATTTTCATTATACTGGCAAGCCTGGGAATCATCGATCTACTTCTTGGATCACCAAATTTAAAATTCCAGCACATATTTGAAATTAAATAGAAATTAAGGCTGCAGAAATGAGTGCCTTCGCAGTAGTGTACAACTCCGTTAATATCAATATTAAAAATAATGTACATAATTTTAGTTTGTGCTATTGATGTAGAGTGATGCAAAAATTCGTTGTAGTATTGTGTTATTAGCATGGCGAGGTGAAAATATGTTGGTATATTTGGAAAAGAAGCGTTCTACGTCAATGATGTGGTGTTCGTGAATTTAAAAATGTTGTTCGCATCATATTCGCACTCTTGGTTTTCAGTTAAACTGTTGTCTATACGCCCTATAGTTTGAAAATCGGGATTCTTATTTATAACAGCTCACAATTTATCATTTGTTAATCTTCTTATACTATCTGTTAGATTTCCTATAGAAGCTTTGAGGTAATCAACTATATTTGAGCCCTTCGTGTAATGACAGCTTGGTGTTCTCTAAATTGAAAATAGTATCTAAAAGAATTGCATAATTTTCGGAAATTTGCTCTATTTAAGTATGGATCTCAGTATGTAAAACCCTTACTGAAATTGCTTGGGCTTTTTCCAGATTTAAATTTAAAATTTAATAATGTGTAAAAATTTCTCGTAATATAAAACAGCTTTAAGTTACGTTCCCCATCTAGTCAATATCGGCTATGGTGGCTGAGGAATGCTCGGACAAGCCTGTTTAAACCCTCGAATACGTTTTAGACATATAATAAAAACTATTTTGGTAGATACTATAAGCTGATCTACTTTTGGATAACTCTTTGGAATAAATTCAGCTACGAGATGACATGCATGGAGCAAACAGGTTATATGAAGCAATTGAAGAATGCAGCTTTAACCATCTTTGAATATCCATCTGTATTACATTACGACTTGGGTTGCCGATATTGTATTGATAATTGATATAATTGATTTGTTGGCAATATCCATTCCGGAACATATTTCCCTCAAACGTCATTCTTCGAATTGTTTACAATATTTTGTGGAATGTTGCACAACATATACGAGGGCGACCTGAAATGTTTCCGGAATCGACAAGAAAAACACGGTATTGGTGTGATTCCTTTATTTTTATTTTTCAATGTAATCTCCTCGAAGATCAATACACTTTTTCAAACGGTGCTCTAGACTCTTCAAGCCATCGGAAAAGTAGGATGTTTCGAGGTCAGCAAAATAGCCATCTGTAGCGCCAAATCTCTTTCCTGTCAGTGATTTTTTCAGGTTTGGGAATAGGAAAAAGTGGCTGAGAGCTAGGTCCGGTGAATATGGAGGATGAGAAACTAATTAGTAGCACAACTCATTCAATTTGGACACGACAATGTGAGATTAATGAGTCGGTGCACTGTCGTGGTGGAAAAGCACTTTTCCGCTGCAAACGAGGCTGTTTCTCCTTCAATACTGGATCGAATCGGGTCAATAAATCGCTATAGTATTGCCCCGTGATTATTCTCTCCCTCTGCAGACAGTCGATGAGGATCACACCGTGGGAATCCCAAAAAATGATCGCCATGACTTTCCGGCAGGAAAAGTCCACTGCTTCGACTGTTCCTCGGTCTCCGGTATGTAATGGTGGATCCAATTCTTATCCACGGTTATGAAACGGATGAAGAAATCTCTTAGATTGCATTGGTTCCTGGCCAGACACTCCTCCGAAACGGTTACCCGATTTCGTTTTTGCTCCGGTGTGAGCAAACCCGACGCCCATCGCGCCGAAAGCTTTTTCATACCTAAAATTTTGTGTAGGATATGGCCAACGCGTTCTTCTGAGATGCCTGTTGTTTCTACTATCTCTTTCAGGTTCAATCGGCGATCGGCCAACACGACATCATGAATCTTGTCCACCATTTCATCGTTGGTAGCGGTTTTTAGGCGTCCACTGCGCGATTCGTCACTTGTACTTGTGCGGCCCCGTTTGAATTCGCTCACCCAGAAGCTGATGGTCGAAAATGAGTATTCGCCATGAACCTATAGTAAAATGTTTAGAATTTCCGTGGCCGTTTTTCCAGCCATCCAGAAGTGTTTTATCATTGCACGAAATTCGATTTTATCCATTTTTGCAAAACTTGTTACACAAAACGACATCTTCAACAACAACTATTGACAGTTAACGTCTGAAATTTTGACAGTTGCCATAAAAAAGATTACTCTTGCCGACAAATGAATCCACTTCAACATTTCAGGTCGCCCTCGTAAATAAGGTCATATAGAAATTTGTAATATAATATGGTACATCACATCTTTCTGTATAAATTTGCCAAAAGCTAATGATAAATTACAAAAGAACATGATAATTCTTGAATTCAGCCTTTTTTCTCACTGTCACTTAATGTACTTGCTTATTTGCATTAAAAAGAATAAGAAGAAATTTTCTGAACCACTTAAAATTAACCATTTTTGCAGTAACATCAATGATTAATCATTTTTAAGTGTTCCCTGTTGAAAGGGATTTGGCGTATAAAAAATATAAAAAGAAGTTAATCTTTTTTTTTTTAGTTTTGGAGTTAAAAATTTGATAAATATAATAAACTATATGCTCAGATAAATATATTTGAAAACAATACAGATATAATATGTAATATTAATTATATAATACAAATTATTTCAATTACATAAATACTTATGCAAAGTGAATGCGTGTAGCATGAGGCTCATTAATTTTCAGATTTATCTTCTCTATTTTAAAGTATAAGCTATTCTTTGCATAGGAGACGGGATATGTTTTATCACCAACCACGGCTTCTCTAATATTCGCAGCACCTCCATAAATTATTACGGAATCAATTATATCAGTGCTCGGATAGTCAGCATCTTTATCTATCTTAGAGACAACAAGGGAACCATCCTCATACTGTAGTTTGTAGTAATTGTATGCATTGGCTCTGTATTCAAAACTTTCGTTGTCATCAATATACAAGGTACCAGAAGCTTCGTTGTTAGAGTTTAAGAAGACGTAGACAGTGTATGGATCTGCCGCCATGGCAACAGTTGATGGTCTGTGGGTGTGTTTCATAGATACAATGCTTCCTCCTCTGTAATATACTGGTACAGTATCCATTGTTACATCTATATTGACATAACCAATTCCTCTATATGCAGCTTCACTTGCAATGTCGTACCATATTTCATCCTCACCACCAGGTAAGTAGACTTGAATTGACGTAACACCTTCTTCAGCAACTGGGTGTACCAAAATGTCCGCACCTACTAACCATTCATTATCTATACTGTGGGTGTTAGCATCAGACGGGTATTGATATACCAATGGTCTCATTATAGGCTCTCCGAATTTTTCGTGCTCATAAAACAGCGTGTACCATACAGGCATGTGGTAGTAACGTTGTCTTAAAGCATTTCTTATGCGAATTTGAACGTCTTCGGGATACAGATAAGGTTCTCTTCTCTCATAATACTGATTACAATGTGCCCTGTAGAACGGGAACCACGCACCAGATTGGTACCACCTCTGATACAGTTCGTGGGTTAAATTTCCAGCAAATCCGCCTATATCGGCACCGCAGAAGCTTAATCCAGATATTGATAAACTTAAACACATTGGAACACTAAGTTGTAAATGCGCCCATGTGCTGTTATTGTCGCCAGTCCAAACAGCGGCGTATCTTTGGGAGCCTGCGAAATGAGAACGGGTTAAAATGAAAGGTCTCTTTTGGTTTTCATATCTGGCGACCATTCCAGGGTAGGTAGCTCGTACTTCATTCAAACCATAAACATTATGAACATCAGTATTCGGAATAAGTCCGTTCTTATGATATACTAGGTGTCTTGGCCAAGTTCTTTCAAAGCCATTAGAAATTTCGGGTTCATTCAAGTCATTCCATACATAGACAATATCTGTTGTATTAGGGAAATCTGCTGTACTATAAAACCTTGAAAAGCGTTCAGCGGCCTCTGGATTTAGAAAATCCCACCAATTGCTTGGTCCTGGAAAACCTTCGCCTACAAACTCGCTTCCATTTGCATATTTAACGAAATAATCATTAGCTCTACCAATATCGTATGGAAGATAGCCTTCTTCCACTTTGTAATGTGTCTCTATAATGAGTATTACTTTTCTTCCGGTGGATTTAATGTATTCTTGCATTCCAACGGGATCGGGAAATGCTGTATAGTTCCATGTGAAAGTTTTTCTGCCATCCATGTAATCTATATCGAACCACAGAGAGTCAAATGGAAAATCGCCCCTGTCTAACTCTTGGATTACTGTTTCCGCATCTTCTTGCGTTGCGTAGCTCCATCTAGATTGATGATATGCTAATGCAAACATTTGAGGAAGAGGTGCTGTTCCGGTTAGACTCACATATTGGGCTACAGCGTTACTAAAGGTTGGACCAGTTAAAACAAAAATATCGATAATACCACTTTCAGATATGAAGCGTGATTGTACTTGGCCATCGCCCTTGTTCACATCTACGAAAGTTTGAGCCGCATTTAACCAAAATACTGCTGCTGTTCCTTCCGTACTGTGCGCATAAAGAACTGGTATAGCGCCATATAAGGAATCCTGTATAAAGCTTTGGTAGCAACAATGATCTACATTATAAAGCCTATATGGATTCAGTCCACCTGGGCCGGTTGATTGCAGCTCTAAACTTTCAGCATGTAGGGGTATTCCGTAAGCTGACGTGGCACCTGGGAATGTAAAATCGAAAGCAACTGCTAGGTCATCTCTTCCTGCGCTAAATACCATTTTATTCTGTTCGTTAAGAAGTAGGATAAGTTTCCCATCCTTATAAACGGAAATTTTAAATGGCGATAACTGTACTGAAGCCACACTACTCCCAGAGACAATTTGAACATCACTGTCACCTATGCTAACATTCAATGGAACTTGCGTGAGGTCGTCATTTAAAGCTTCTGGTACGGCCTGCCTTGGATTTGTGGGATCATCAATCGTAATTCTAAATATGTCACCTTTTATTGCAGAAATGGTAAGTGTTAGGTAGCCTTCGCTGCTGTCACTGCTTAGTCTGGCCTCTACGGAGTAATCGTTAGATGACACAGAGTTCGAAGCGATGGTAAACGTTGAAAATGCATCTTGATTTCTAATCGAATCGCAGAACGCCTCGTCAGAGCAGGTGTTCCATGGTTTTACTGCGTTTATCGTTAAGAGTACTATTACTAGTACACCTTTCATGGTGCTAGCTGTTAACGTAACTAAATGAATATCCCAGTTTTCCAACCGCTATATAAAGTCAAATTTATCGGTAGATTGCTAAGTTGCAAGATACGGAAATTTTTATGAAATCTTTAAAACTCCGTAAAATACACGTGGATTCCATTGTACAGAATATGAAAGCACTTACCACTTTTAAGTTCTGAAAAACTTTACTTGGTTAAGTGGTACTATTTTTCAAAAATGACTTGAAAGTTATATTAGAAATATACGCGTATTTAATGTAATTGAAATCACTACATGAGCACAAAAATAGGTTTATTATCAATTTTGTAAAAAATAAGCAATACAAAGCTGTTTATCCTTTACTTTAAATCTGCATAGAATATAGGATTAATTACAAAATGTGAATACACCTAAGAAATGAAAGGCAACATTAAAAAGGAATTGTATGAATGAAAGATATTCAACCTTTTAATAACTTCCGGTTATACACCTGATAACTTCAAATGAGTAGTAAATATATTTATACATAAAACAAATTTGTTTCAGGAAAGAACTTATATACGTTACTCTCAAGGCTATGAAAATTGGGTAAGAATGAATAATAGAACACCATAAACGCACTTTTCGCGATCCAGTTCGTTATAAACAAATTTTAGGAGATTCGTTTAACTCAGCGGTTGAAATAATTGAATACCTTCATGTTTTTAAATGTGAACATAATGTGTTGTCGTCCACAGATATTCATGCTGATATGTTAGGCGGGAATGCTCCTTTCTTTTAAGACTCTTTGCAAATGGATGAATGGATTACATCGTATGAGCATAAATGATGATCCCAGTTCTGGACGCCCCAAAAAACAGCCACTTCTGCAGAAAGTGCGCAAAAATTTGTGAAAACTGATTGTCGATCAACATTGAAAAATATTGCTAAGGCCACAGACATCTCCAGAGAGTGGGTGACGTACATTTTAAAAGTTAAATTAGACATATCTAAGTAGTGTGCAAGATGGGTGCCGCGTTTGGTCACATCACCTCAAAAGCTCAAACGCGTGGAACGTTCTACAGGCATTTTGGAGCGGTTTCGGCAAAGTCCAACCGATTTTTTGCATCAATTTGTGACTTACGATGAAACGTGGACCCACCACTACATACTCAAAGTAAACAGCAATCGAAACAGTGGACCAAACGCGGTGAACCAGCTCCAAATTAGGCCAAATGCATTCTATCGGCAGGAAATTCGATGACTTCGATTGATTAAAGGCAACTATGGTCGAAAGAAGCCCCGGAAGAAAGCAAAAAGAAGTCCTTTTCCATCAAGACAATGCGCCAGTTCACAAGAGCGCAATTGTCGGGTTTAGCTCCGTCGGACCATCATCTTTTCCCCAAACTTAAGAAACACCTCGGCGGTATGAGATTTGCTTCGGGTAAGGAGCTGATAGCTGCCGTGGATCACTATTTTGAGGAGCTCGAGGAAAATGACTAATGTGAAGGCATAAAGAAACTTGAGCATCGACTAAATAAATGTATTGATCTTGAGAGAGATTATGTCAAAAAATAAAACACATTTTATTGAAATATGGTATTTGCTATGCTTTAGTTACCGAATTTTTCAACTTACCCTCGTAAAATATTGAGCACCTAATTCTTCATAAAATATTACCTAGGTTATTGTTTGGATGTTATTTAATAAATATATGATGTCACTTTTGATTTAGTAGAAAAAAATGGATATTATGCATGATACATTTGGTGTTAACTGAAGCAAAAGAAAAATAATAGAAAGGCGCATTTTTATTTATGAAATTTAATAAAACAATTTCAATCAGTTAAGCAACATAAAATATACTATATATTTGACATATTATGAAAGTTACCTTACAGCCAGGATAACAACATTTTGATCTTAATTTTTGTTGATTTTTTATAAATCCTTTAATGAATTTTTAAGTACACAATGCTTCGTGACAAATTATAATAAATTAAGGCGCATGGTTTTTAAACTAGTAATGGCTAATTTTAATGATGCACACAATAATTTCAAAGTAGAAAAGAAACAAATATATTGTTTCCATGTGCAAGTTGTTCCGAGAAAATTACCAACACTAATAATATTCTATTATTCGACCTTGGCAAAAACAAAAGATTGCATAAATATGTGTTTTCTGCGTTATATTATGTAATATGTGCGAATTAATTGACAATACAGATATCCAGTGACAATGTGTCCATATAAAATTACTGATGTTAAACGGTTTTATTTAATTTCGTATCAGATAGACATTCAAGAATAAATAATATTTCTAGCAGAATGCTTTAAAATGTATCAAATTGACAACTGTGCATTTGTAAGTTTTACTTGGATAAAATCATGTAACACATTTTTTATAACCGGTACTTCTGTTTATTTCTTGTTTTCAGCGGAAATGATTATATAGTCCCCTTTAATAAAGGGGAAGCACAACAAAAGTAAAATGTTACAATGCGCACAATTATTGATTACATAAGTAAAATAGACTTTACCTTCAGAAAAATTACATAATTGTAATTATTAAACTATTAACTTGCATCACACTATACTAAAACAAATTTATAATTTGCTTTATAATTTACACACCATATAATTGTATTAGGCTGTCAGAATTTAAGCTAATAGAAAGAAATAGTAAAATAAAAGCTGCCATATCTTACATTTTATTCTAATAATTTAATATAAGACGAAGAAATGAGTAGACATACATTATTTACATGAAATCAAAGGTTGGTGCGGTGACGAGATCAAAAAGAAAACCTTGGCTAGGATACAGAGAGAATGTCAGAAGAGATGGTGATTTGTACAAAATTGCAAAGCTATGGACCTAAACGATTATCGATATTAAAAAAATAACTAAGAGGCTCACAGCTTTGTCAGCTCTCACATATAATTCAAAGAAAATATCACTTTTATTTTTTTTAATAATACCAACTCATTAATTATTTCAACATACTTTGTCCAATTACAAAATTGCTAGTGCATTTTTCTCATCTTTCCTAGATATGTCATAGGCACTGGAATACTCGATAATTAACCAGTCAATCAACTAATTAGTAAATTAATTGTAAATACATTTTGACTACAAAGTCCTTCAAAACATTAAAATGTGAGATACTGCGATTTTTTTAAAGATAATTCAAATCAAATAAAACATCTAAATTGGTTAAATTAATATGAAACACAAGTTCTTCAAGTAAAAAAAATAGTAATCTAACTATTGCGAGTAGAATAACCTTCAATCACTGCTAATTCAAATAAATATTCACTTCAAAGAAATATTTATTATGTTTAGAAATTGATAACCGATACTTAGTGTTTCTCAAGTATCAGATTTGATACGAACAATAACAATTTTCAAAAAAATCGATCTTTCTGAGGAAGAGCGTTTATCGATTTACAGATTCTGATAAAAACAACACTTCATATCACTAAAAATTTCCTTAATGGCTGTTTTAAAGAGAGGTTTTGTAAATAAATCATTGCTCTTCTTTAGAATACTTTATTTATAGGGTGTCTTCATATATGCAGTCTTCATTAACGTGTATGTTCTAAGAGTTTTAAATATATCAAAAAGGAAATATTCAAACAAGGAAATCAAAATTTTACAAGTATATTGACATTTTAACATGTTAGACGCTACAAAGTGTTAAAATAGTTTCAGAATCTTGAACTGAAGATATGTCAAATGTTCAGTCTTTTTCAAATTGTAGGTTCACATTTTCCTTATTCTACTTCTTCTACTCTTTCCCTTAGCCTTGCTGCGAGAACACCTCTTAACTGTTGTGTGAGGTATTGGTGTTCTTGAAATATTAAGTTGTTTAGTGATCTCTGGAGCGGTGAGAAATCTATTTCGTTTCGAAGATACAATAATAAAGTCATCCTCAGAGGCTTAGTTGCTCCCTTCACCTTGGCCGTTTTCTTTTGAGAAGTGAACCTGTGTCCTGTACCACCTTAAAAGCCATAAATACTCTTATTTCTTGATACCCTTACTTTTTAGCGATGATTGAATACCCTTCATCACGTAATGTTATAATGGCTGAACGTTTTCGAATTGAAATTTCTTATTGTTTCGAGATTTTTAACTACGATCTTATATACACGATGGAAAATTTTAAACTGACGCTTTACTCAAAATAAATGCGTATATTTATTCTTATAACTTATTTCTTGAAACCGTTTCGTCTTGTATTACAAACAATACTTTTCTAGAATTTATCTGATTACATTAGGAACTAATACAGTTCCAGCTATAGTAAAATGTATAAGGCAGGTGTCGTAAAATGCAAATTTGTCTTAAAATGTCTTAAAATATTAAAGTATTGTTTATGTGAACTGCGCTATAAATCTATTAAAATGCAATTGAAATGTATAATACAGGATGTTAAGATATTAATATTTCTTTGTATTTCTATACTGTGTATAGCTGTTTCCACATACATTTCTGTGTAAAAAAAGAGAGGCATATTGGTATTGTTAAAAGTTTATGTAATAGTTCCAGAAATATTTCTTAATATATTTTTAATTATAATGATATTTGGGAACACATAAATAGAACAGAATACTTAGAAATCGTAATCCTTTTGTAGTATTCAAGAATGCGGTAAATAAAGAGATAGACATGATAACTTTCGGTTTGTGGATTCAAAGGCAATAAAGTTTATAATTCGGTCTGTTTGTCTGTGTTTATTGTTCATTGTAGTTAACAAGTGTGAAGAGTTTAGTTACAAGTTACAACGAGGTTTATGTTGTATTCCTAACTGAAAAAGTAATAGTGTAGAAGCGAGTACACTGTGAAAGCGGGTGCTGCCAGTTGTAATACAGTGGTTACATTGAGAAAAAATGACGAAAATATGGTTATGAAACAGAAATAATGTTGTTGTTTTATATCAAGAAGGTTACAGCCAAGCAGAAATCGTAAAGCGTATGAAGCGTTCTCGATGTAATGTACAAGAAATTCTTAGAAAATATAACGAAACAGGTGACATGGTGAATAAACTGAAACCCGGACGACTGAAAAAACTTATCAGAGCGGATGCACAATTTGGAAAGTAACAGCCCTAAGAAATAGAAAAAGGTAAGGACGGAACTAACGCGAGAATTAGAAGAAGCTACAGGTACGTCAGTACACGTTTTTTTTGTAAGGCAGTCTCTGAAGAAATAGGTATTACGCAGGTGTGTAGCTATCAGGAAACCTCTTTTGCGACAAGCCAATAAAACAAAAAGGCTCAAATATGCTAAAGACCGTCAAACATGGGCAGATAATGCGTGCAGACAAGTATTATGGAGCGACAAGTCTAAATTTCAATTACTTGGATCGAACAGGCGTCACTATGTTCGACGACGTATTGGAGAAACTCTTGCAGAAGCATGTTTACAAGCTACTGTCAAACATGGGGGTGGCAATATCTAAGTTTGGGATTGTCTTTCATCGCAAGGAGTTGGTGACATTATTAGAACTAAAGAGAAACTTACAGTGGGAAAATATCAAACAATATTGAAGCAACATGCTATACCTTCTAGGCATCGTCTAATTGGTCATGATTTTCTCCTGCTGTAACATAACGATCCCAAATACACTTCTCGATTGATCAAGATCTATTTAAGTAAGCTACAAGAGGAGTTCACACCATGGTCTGGCCGCCACAAAGCCTGAACTGAAACATGAACATGTTTGAGATTATGTTGACCGTAAAAAGATTGAAAGGGCCTCAAAGAATTTAAATGGGCTGTGGAACATATTGGAGCAGGAGTGGTATGGTACTCCGTACGGTTACATCAGAACACTGCATGATAGTCTCCAGGCTCGTGTAAGAGACTCAAAAATAAGGGTGGCTATACATAATATTAAAAAATTAAGAGTTCTGAAAATATTCAGTATACTATTTACTGATATAAATATTATATTAGTTGTAAACATTTATTGAACAATAAAATTACTTACATTACGGTTAGACATTTTCTCTTAAATTTCATTTTTATAAAATTTATCAAAGTGCCCCTTTCTTTTGCGCAGTAGTGTATATAAACTGTAGTGTATGTATGTACATACATATATATACGTTGGATTCGTAGGTGTTTGTTTTTCCTTTCCTACACTTATATGATGTTGTAGTCAGTTAAATGTCTTAATAAATCTGTGTGGTTCGAGAAGAATTTCCAAACAGTGATTTTGATTATATCTTTTCAGAATAAATTCGATAGAACTATCCCAGTTTTTCGACAAATCGGTAGCGTGGGATAAGAGAATAGTCGGCGACCAAAAGTGCGAACAGATAAAAATTGATATTAGACAAATAATGACATCGATGCTGCAAAAACTTCGATACGATGTACAACTCAACAAATTAGATTTTTAGTTGGTTCTTGTCATATAATTACAGTTTACAATTATTTCATTATCGTATAGCCTATTTGCAAGAAATCTTTGATATGAATTATCCGAGACGCGGAGTATTTTGTGAATGATTTTTAAATAGCTTTAATGAAGAACTGCTATGCAAAACGGATGATGATAGATGTCCCAAAAATCCTTTTCAAAATAAAAGAATATAAAATAAGGACACGGATTAATGAGTACATATTTATTTTTTATTAAAATACAGGCCTTGGAAATATTTTTCTTAAAAATGATGTCTTCTAAATGTGTTCCGTTGTTTTGGTGGTACTCATTTAAACGCGAGGCAAAATTTGCAAGAGCTGCTCGGTATATATTTTCCCTGATAGTTATTTCGCGTCGAATGTTCTATATTATTCATCCAAAGAGTGAGGAATGTTGCTGTATACCTTTGATTTAACATAGTCTCATAGGAAAAAAATACATTAGTGTCAAGTAGGGACTACGGTCTTGGCCAGTTTATGCCATCTCGTCTGAATATCGATTTACCAGGCAAAACCTCACGAACAACTGGTAAGGACAGGTTAGACGTGTAAGATGTGGCTTCATTTTGTTGGAATCAAATTTTCCGATTAAAACCAATAAAATATTACGAGGCTTTCGTAAAAAAGTTGTTAATCATCTCTGCATATCACCCGGAATTTACGGTTACTTTACAACCTCTGTCATCTTCAAAAAAGTACGGGCCGATAATTCCCTGCGACTTGCAACCCAAGCAGTAACTTTTGGCGAATGGCCTCTCATGCTTCTGTTTTGGATTCGCTGAACTCCTATAACGGCAGTGCAGTTTATATGACCGTCGTGTTGAAAATGCGCCTCATCTGTAGAGTTTTTGTAAAAGCTATCTAAAAATATATTTGGTAGCATTGTAAAATATTTGGCGAAAGATGGTAGATAATTTCAATGTCCTCTATAATTTATTATGGTTATGATTGTGATTTATTTTACAACTTATTACATTTATTTTGAAAATATATCTATTTTATCTGCTTTAACGCCGTTGTCTGTAAAACTATCTTTATACATTGTAATTTCTTCAATAGTCATGAACAGGTGTTATTGTTTAGCAAAAATTCTCTAAAATAATATTACGTACAATATGCAAATAAATTCATTATCCTATCAAGTACTTTGAGGTAATTCAGTTTTAAGAGGTATTCCAATTCAGAACTATTGTTCTGTGAGTTGGACAAATTTATGTCAATTGTTATAGCAACTGTGTCGCTAGAATCATCTTGATAAAACCTTGTGCGATTGTTAGTGAGATATTTAATATAAATAGCAATATACCACATTTTAGAAGATGTGCATTGAACACAAGTACTTGAAATGATTTTATCAAGTATATACAGTGCTGGTCATATATCTTAAGCAGCTCGAGAAACCTCTATGAAAGATCTATGAGTTTACAACTACCTCTTCATTTTATTACCCCTCCCTTTGTACAATTGTGTAGTTATTATTAGAGACGGCATTCAGGTGTACATTCCAAGGTTGGACTTAGGCCTAATAAGTTATTACATACGTAACGTAAAAAAAAACACAAACGTAAAAAATAATGAACAAATTATTATTAAAAATATCATTCTGAAATGTTCAGACATAAGATTAATTTAAAATATTGAAGGAGATAATTGAGCACATTCTACGGCAATCGAGTCTACAGATACGTTTCTATCAAGGAGGATACAACGAACACTTATGTAAACCATAAAGAAGCTATCAGATGATCCTGAAGCTAATAATGGCGATTAAAATTTTGATTTTGCGCAAAGTTCCTCGATCTGTAATTTCAGAAGCAACAGTATCTTGGAATATCCCAGAAAATCTGAAATAGATGTAACAACTGTCATTAGCTAAACCAAACCCTCATTTTATACTTAAAATCAACTTCAAAGTTGAATTGAGGCTTACTGCAATCGGTTCTAGGTATCCGTTTTTATAAAGAAAAATGTAACCGGCGTATTAGTTGTTCGTTATTTACTCCAATACTACTTAGTTCAATAATACCTGTCTAACAATAGTTAATATTATTACTATTATAATATTATTTGTGCTTATTATATTATTATCACTATAAAATGTTCAAGCATAAGATAAATTTAAAGAATTGAAGGAGATAATTGATTGAAGCCTAAGGCAATATTAAGAAAAATACAACGAATGGTTATACAGCTAATAGTAGTGATTTAAATTTTGATTTTGTACAGTTTTGTCTATCCGAACCAAAATTGTTTGGAAGTGTCCTAGGAAGCTTGAAATGTACATAGTAACTATTTTTAGCTGAAGTAAACGCTCATTTCGTACATACAATCAACTTAAAAGAGAAGGAGATAATTGATTGAGGCCTACAGCAATCAATTCTATTGATTCGTTTCTATTGTAAAAAATGTAATCAGCATTATCAAATGATCCTAAAGCTAAGAAGATAGCAGCTTTAGAATTAGGGATTTAGGAATCAGCATTCAGAAGTATATTCCAGGACCGGCCATGGACTAATATGTAATTCACAATTGGGCACAGTAATACAATACTATGTAACAAGCTGAACATTATATATGTAAAGCACATATTATACGAATTTGGCCCGCTCCGGTGTGTCAACGCGACACGGCTGGTTTCT
This sequence comes from Trypoxylus dichotomus, assembly GCA_023509865.1. Lineage (NCBI taxonomy): Eukaryota > Metazoa > Arthropoda > Insecta > Coleoptera > Scarabaeidae > Trypoxylus > Trypoxylus dichotomus. Next base: position 23,401,936 of record CM042081.1, on the reverse strand, counting down.
TCCTCCTCATTTCCAATAACGATGTTTACAAGTTACAACAACGATGTTTACAGGTTGCAATAACGATGTTTTTACAAGCTACAATAACGAAGTTTACAAATTACAATAACGATGTTTACAAGTAACGATAGGTACGTATAAAGCGTTGCATCTGACGCGGCAAATGCGGATAACATTGAAAAGCGAGCTGTTGTGTTGATGTTTCTGTGTAATGGCCCTATTAATTGTTTCCTCCTTGATTCGATGCTGGAATTGACGTCACGTACCCCTGACTGCATTATGATAGATTACTTGCATGTAACCAGTATTACTGCAAATATCGCCGCGTTATTCTTTTTATTAAATTAAAACAAGAGTCAGAGAAAGACCAAGATTACTCGATCTGGAAAACTGCCTTTGGCATTTATGCCGATTCAATGTAGTTAAATAAGCATCACATATACTTTTTATAGTTTTCGTTACATCAATACCATTCCGAAAATCGAGTAACATACAATATCTTCTGATTTTTGGCTTGACATTTCAAGCAGAGTATTATACAAATGAAACTGGTTTGTAAAACAAACTAAAGCGCTTTCACCTGCAAAAATATCCTTCCCGACTTCGATGTACGCAATCAGCTGGTTAGTATTAAACGTAAATACATTCCACTTGAACCTCCCTTATATAATACTTGTCTTAAATGAACACATTTACACACAAATATGTATTTCTTGAATCAAATGCGAGGGCTGTTTTTTTCAACCTTCGTTCGTAGCTGTAAATAGTCACGCGAGTGGTAGGAGATGGAGATGCCTAGAATATCTGCCATTTGCAACGTCATTACACCATTTTCACCATTTTGAGTTGTCAAGTGCGAGTTGCGTAGTGTAATTCGACTCCTTCAAACAAAAGGGAATAGTTCAATTGAAATACATCGAAGAATGAGCCAAGTATGCGGCGAAAACTTTATGGCGGATGGTGTTGTGCGTGAATGGTGTAGAAAGTTTAAAAAAGGCTGAGCCTTTGTTCACTATGAATGGGGACAAGGACGCAAGTTTGTCACATCAGAAGAGAGATATTGTTCAACGAGTTTATAAAGTAGTTCGAAAAAACAAAGGTTTACCATCACTAAATTGAGTGTGGAATTTCCTGAAGTTTCAAGATCACAGTACAGAGAAACTTCAAAACAATGTCACGGGCCAGCATAGCTCACTGACAGCAATATTCTATGCGAAAGGGATTGAAAGGTTTGTCCATAGATATGACAAATGCATCAATCTCCGCGGTGATTACGTACAAAAGTAACCATATTTGTACATAACTGTTGGTAATAAATTCATTTTATTTTCACTTGTCTTGTTTTCATTATCAAAGGTTGAAAAAAAAAAACAGCCCTCGTATATCTTTCTTACAATTTAGAATACAATCTTAAATAAAATATTTGGATGAAGAAATTATTTTCTAAAGTTAACAAACTTGTAAAATCATTTTTTACTACATTTTGGCTATAAAATTACCAAGTCGCAAACAACTATTCAACAATCCCTTTATTAATAGACGTGTTTGAGTCTGGATATCGTATCATAAACCATGAATACATTGAAATAATCCCTGTCATTAGAATCTAATTTTGACCTTTCTAGTAGAGTTTAAGAAAAGAAGATAAACGCAATTTTAAGACTGAAAAATAAGCTAGCAATTTGCAATCGTGGCAAAGGAATTATTTTCCGTAAGATACGTGAAAAGTACGGTGCCATCGGCTTTTCGAATAACATGTATTAACTTTAAAACTAGAAATTTTAGGTATGGAGATTGGTATGCTATCTTGCTCAAGAATTAACTAGAATAAAGAAAATAGAGGGTTGAGGTTAAAAAAACTGCAAATTTGATATAATTTGACTTTAAAGTTCCAAAACTATTCTAATACACATAATTCCTTACTCGCTATATCAATATTTTAATGCGGAGATGTAACGACAATGTGACGAACATACCCTTCTTTCTATGCTTGCGAACGGTCGACCATTAGGGTAGGCGCTGCAAAAAAGGCGCCGCCCGTTAGCTGGACGGTCATAAATTATAACTAGAGATCGGATTATATGCAAAGTGCAAAAATTTAATTTAATTTATTGATTATATTTTACGTCTACATGTAGATATATTACACTGATTAAAGTTAATTACCGCTAATTAGCTTTAATCAGTGTAATAGATCTACATATAGACGTAAAATATAATAAATAAATTGAATTAAATTTTAGCACTTTGCATAGAATCTGGTCTCTATTCATAACCAATGCAAATCGCGGTTAGATTTAAATTTGAATTCGCTAAATTGTCTAATGGTTTTCTTTATGTTTTAATAGCTTCTTTTAAACTGTTACGACAATAACACATATTACCTTTTGACTGTCGGAAGTCGTTAATTGGATAAAATAAATATGACTTTGATAAACTGTGCAAGTGAATAAAAAATCAAAAATATACTGACGTCTCAATCACAAATAAGATCTGAATTTGCTAAACTGAATTTCCATTAGACATGTTGTTGTATTGGTATGTTAAGTGGGAAGCAAGTTCTCACAGAAATAAACGATGCACAGTAATCAAATAGTGCATATGTGGCTAACAACCGCCCCACTGTAAGATTTGATCCGGCCCGCGAGACATTTTGAGAAAGCCAATCAAAAAAAATATTAAACTACTTACTCACACTCACTCCAAATGAGGAAGATCGAGTGATAAGGGGGTTTGTCGCTTAAGTGAGCGAGCAAGCCAAGTGGCGGCGATCATCAAAGAGTAAGGCGGCAAACATTACACAATAATTTTGAAAATTCTTTGCATCTTTGTATCAATGGAATTAATCCAAACATCGATGGATTAGTTTCCCAAATTCAAGCTCAAGTGTCTCATTGAGCGTTGTCGCCATTTAACTTTCGTAGTTTATAATAATTCCTAATTTCACGATTTAAGTATAATGTGCCTATTTTTTTCATTTCATTTTCTTATTTTAATAAATTGCATTATAATAACATTGTCCTATTACTTCATGTCTGATATCTATCGCTAAAAATTGTGAACATTACTTTTAAACGCGCCCGCGAACGTATTGACCCAGATGTCAAAAGTTGCCCATACTTCAAATAGTGCGTACCGCAGAAATAACGAAAGAACAGACAGTGTTTAACTAAAAGTAGGAAAAGACACATACTTCAAATATTAATTCCCTATTTACCTTCGTCGTTGACATCAATCACTGTCAAAGGATATGCCCCCAAAAACACCAGCTTCGAAGAAAAAAGGATACCAAAAGTGTGCAGGTGTATAAAGCAGAGCTATTAGATATTGAGCGAGAAAGAGTAATTGTTGTAAAGGATCTACATAATGCAATTGCCCATAACGAAATAATAAACCAAATGTTAGCTATTCAGCAGGACAAAAATATTTTAATAATATATAATAACATTATTCCTATCGATATTTTGTTAATTTTCCATTTTGTATTTACAGTATTGATGTATCCCTCATTCACATTATTTTCTTTTTTGGTCTCTTATAAGCCTTTTTTTGTATGTACACAGTTACCATATTAATCTTTTCTTCAATATGCTCAATTTCATTTGCAGCTCTCTGCATGCTTTCATAAAATATACATACGTGTCTGTTTAATTACGTGGCACTTTGTTTTATTTTATTAGTTGATTCGATGCTTTAAAACAAGCATCATCTATTTGAATGTTCAGGTTAAGAGTTTGTTTACGCTTTACTGCAGAGCTGCGATAAACCGCAAAAAATGGTGACCGTATTAAGAAAGCGCTGCAAAGTGCATCATATTGACACACTTTGGGACATCGACACAAATTTTACAACGCTGTGCTTACCTGAAAGTACGTTCTTTTATAAGTATTTATCAAATTATCAGAATGTAAATATATTTGGAAACTAATTTACAATTTATTGTAGATCTTAATTTATAGCTATTGGTTAAAAAATTGGGAATATCAATCATATAGCCATGTGGCAACAATGTGTAGTAATTCGCAAATTTATTTATTTAAAAGATTACATTTATAAAACTTGCATAACAAATTTGGAATTTAGATTAACGTTAACATTATTCATTACAATTTTGTTTGACAAACTATAAACGTGAACCGTTCCCACTCTCGATAAACAATCAAAATCTGCATCTTCATCGATTTTTCGTCCACTTAAACTGTTATCGGAATAAGTAAATTGGTAATAGGTATACTTATTTGATCTATAATCAAAAGATTGCTTATCATCGCAGTACAAATTGCCGACCGCTTGGCTGTTCCTATCTAGGAAAACGTACACACTATAAGGATCTTGACTTGTTAAAGCAGTTGATGGTCTAGGCGTATCTTTTCTAATAATAATGCTGCCACCTCTATAGAATACTGGGGTGTAATCTATAGTTACAGGCACATTTACGTAACCAACTCCCGTGTAAGTTTTTCCATGTTCAATATCGAACCACAACTCGTTTTCACCACCAGGAAAATAAACTCTAACATTTTGCGCCCCTGCTTCCACAACCGGATGAATCAAGATATCTTTTCCAACCAACCATTGATCATCTATATCAAGAGCATTTGGATCGCTTGGATAGTGGTAAGTAATAGGTCTTATAACAGGATCCCCGTTTCTCTCATGCTCGTACCAGATCGTATACCAATACGGTAAGTGTGAATATCTGGCTCTTAAAGCTTTTCTAAAAACGGCTTGATTTTCCGGAGGGTATAAATAAGGTTCGCGGCGATCAATGTTTGTAGTGGAGTGTTGTCGGTAAAATGGGAGCCATGCACCAGCCTGGTACCATCTTTCTAATAGTTCAACTTCAACATTAGCCACGAACCCACCAACATCAGCACCACAGAAGCTTATACCAGCTAAAGCTTCCGCTAAACACATCGAAAAGCTGACTTTAAGATGTTCCCAAGTTGGTAAGTTGTCTCCCGTCCATATTGAAGTATACCGTTGCGATCCAGCGAAGTGGGAACGAGTTAAAATAAAAGGCCTCTGCTGGTAATTCATTCTAGCCATCATACCATTCCATGTACCCCTTGTTTGCATGAACCCATACATATTGTGTACATCTCTGTGAATCCATCCGTCATAATGCACAAGGTAATTAGGCATGGTTTGTTCACTTTGATCGAACACCGAAGGTTCATTCATGTCGTTCCAAATAAACATAACATCTGTGGAGTCCGGAAAATTATCAAAGCTGTAAAGACTTGAGTACCAATTCAGTGCATTAGGATTATGAAAATCCCAATAACTGCTTAAACCGGGCCAGCAATCTCCTTCGAAGTTTGAACCATCTGGATTTTTTACAAAATACCCATTAGCATTTGCCGTATCATAAACAAAATATCCTTCTTCAACTTTAACATGCGGGTCTATGATGACAACTAATTTTCTACCAGTTGCGTTCAACGTCTGTTGCATAATTGTCGGCTGAGGAAAGCGTATGTAATTCCATGTGAAGTACTTATACGAATCTGTGTAATCAATATCTAACCACATGACATCAACTGGAAAATCATGATTATCAAACTCCTCTACAACATTTAAGAGATCACGCTGGCTTCTGTAACTGTATCGACTCTGATGGTGTGCGATAGCAAAATATGGTGGTAATGGTGCTGTACCAGTAATTTTAGTATATTGTCTAGTTGAAGCTTCTAAAGTAGGACCTGGTAGAATAAACAAATCTATAACTCCACTCTCACTAATTATATGTGCGCCTACGTAATTTCCACCATTGGTTATATCCACAAACGTTTGCGCAGAAGTTAGCCAAAATATACCACTACTTACTGACGTACCATGTGCATATAATACTGGCACAGCGCCATAGAGCGGATCTTGCGAATCAATAGCATAACAGCAATGGTCTACGTTGAAAAGTCTATAAGGATTTAATCCACCTACTCCAGTAGTCCTTAACGATAATCTTTCTGCGTGTAATGGTATGCCATAAGCTCTCTCAGCTCCAGGAAAAACGAAATCCAAAGCTATAGCTTCATCGTTTTCTTCTGACATAAAAACGAGTTTATCCCGGGAATTTATTTCATTTATTAGTGTACCTTCATTATATATATTTACTTTGAAAGGTTGCGTATAAAGTATAGCTAAAATTGGACCGGAGGTAACATGAATTTCGTTCTCAGAGTATTGGACATTTATTTGGATATATCGCAGATCATCCTTGAGCGCTTCTGGTACAGAATGTCGTCGTTTTTCCGGATCATCAATAAATATTCTAAAAATATTTCCTTCTAAGCCAGTAAGTGTCAGTTTTAATACTTTGCCGTCTCCATTATTTAACAAATCGATTTCAAAATTTGTTTCACTTACTTTTATTGAATTTATATCCAATTGAAACAGTGATTCCTCGTAGCTTTTGTTGCGAATCCTTTGACAAAACGGCTTTTCGTCACAAGTGTACCAGGCTCTTATTGTAGTAAATAACAGTAAAAAGTAAAAGATGTGTACCGCAAACATTTTTACCGCACAATGATTCCTGCGAGAATTTTTAAAACTGATAAATTCATTTTGAAGTGCAAGTAATTGAAGTATTATATTAAAAACATGTAATTTAAGATGTACTTGATTATGGTCAAGAATTTACGATATATTGAAGAGTGTACTAGTTGTTAGGAATAATCATGCACACATATACGTATAAACAATTACATCAGGGGATAAAAATAAATACACGCGTTGAATTTCACCCACTTAAAATACTAAGACAATCTAAATAGATTACTTTCGTACTAAACATAGTAATACGGTATGCAAAAAGAGGCCCGGCGCAGGTACATGCGTAATAACTTGAAATTTTAAAATTAATAAATTTAAAGAAATTAATCAGTTCTTTAATTCCTATAAGTCGAAAATAAGTTCTGAAAAAAGAGCAAATAAAGTATTATCAATGGTAATAAAAATTAGATTCGTTAGTACCAAAATGAAGCCAAAAATTCAGTAGTAGTCAGGTATCGTTCCACCCCAGGACAAATTAATATTAATTCGTGTTATGGCAGTACACTCCCCCTCCCCTCGCACACAAATAAATATTAATTTGTGTGGGGTGGAATTTACTGGGATGCATAAACGGGGGTACCCCTGAATGTCGACCCCTAATGGACCGTGAAAGTGATGAAGTCAATAGTATTATGGTGACACTGAAAAAGTTTCCAAACAAAACAAAGACACGTGTTAAAACTAACCCATTCCTGTCAATTCTTCATGTTTATGTTGTTTACTGTGCTGTTTTGCGACTGTAAGCAGCACTTGTTATTCGTTAGAACTATAGATTGGAATCTCTACTCATTTTATTTCATCAACCGATAACACAAAATTTCATGTAGAGCTAGACCTCGACGATGCAAGTTCAACTGAAGCTTCATTTCATTAGTGTAATTAGCTGTTGATCTTCTTTAGGTATATTTGCTGCAGTCCATCCTAGATATGTTGCAAAGTTTAGCAAATGACTAGAGATTCTATTAATAATTGTAATGACTTTCATAATTTTACTTAACGAACAACAGTGTGTAACAGCTGCTTACGGTCGCAAAACAGGAGAATAAACAACATAAACACGAGGAATTGACAGGAATAAGTTACTTTTATCAGGTACTTTTGTTTTGTTTGGAAACTTTTTAGTACAGACACAATACTTACTGACACTTTCATGGTCCATTATTACTATGCTATCCAGTAGGCATCTGCAAATACTTTACATATATAAATTGGACGCTTAGTTTTATACTATTCGACTATCCACTGTATATCCAATGCACATGTCCTATGAAAACATTTCACGAATGTATACGGGAAAATGTATATCTACAACTAGTAGTTCACTTGTTTTTATAAATATCTTCTGGCTTTATTGATGTGGAGCATATGTGGGCAACAACCGGCCCGCTGTGAGATTTGATCCGGCCCGCGAGACATTTTGAAAAACCCAATTAAAAAAAATATTACACTACTTACTCATACTCACTCCAAATGAGGAAGATCGAGCGATATAGGGTTTAAACGCGGCCCGCGAACGTATTTGCAGTTGCAGTTTGCAACATGTCAAAGGTTGCCCATACTTGATGTAGAGTCTACATCAACAGCACAAACTAAAACAGTAATTACATACATTATTTTTAATTTTGATACGAGCCACACGTATCCCCGAAAGCACTCGTATCTACAGCCTTACTAGGATGCCTTACACAGTGCTTGCAATCGTGAAACCAGGAGATATTCATAAAAACAAGTGAACTACCAGTTGCAGATATACATTTTCCCATATACATTCATGAAATGTTTTCATAGCAGATCTGCACTAGATATGCAGTGGATCGTCGAATGGTATAAAACTAAGCGTCCAATTTATATATGTAAAATATTTGCAGGTGCCTACTGGATAGTACAGTAATAATCAGTGATCGGCATTCGGAGGTACATATATTCCATGACAGATGAATAATGTGATTCAAAATTGGACACAGTAATACAATAATACGTTACAAGCTAGCCTTTGTATGTATGTAATGTACAGTGGTGGTCTGAATTAATGTCTCCCCCTATTATGGAGAGAATATCAAAACTACTTTCCCTGTGGTGCCGCAGACAATTCGATTTCTATCGGCTATTGGAGACATAAACCTTATTTATCTTTTTCTATTCTAACTTTCGAAACCAATGTATTAATTCAACAATAAAGATTTTATGAACAAATAGGGGATTATAGGGTTATTTATTATAGGGCTTTATTATAAGTCCGTGAACTCATAGAAATTTCGCTATTTTAAGTTACCATTATTGCGAATATTTTCTGTATAAAATATAAGAAATTTTTTAATGTTTTCTCGTGCATTTGTCTTTACTTGTAGTTCTCCATTAACTACGATGTATAATTTGCCGGAGATATTAAGAAAACCAAATATTCTGTTCAAAAGTTCCTATGGAACTACAGAAATTTCACTGAGTCTATATATATATATATTTATAGTTCCAAGATAAGAAAACGCTGTAACTACAGCTCTCATGGTATTAGTGAAATCAATTCACGAGAAAAACATGTGAGACAGTCTCCATAAGGAAGCTGTATTTACAGCGTTTTCTTATCTTGGTGTTATTTTCTAGGCATTCTTTTAGATATTTATAGTTCTTTCATTAATTAGGAACAACTATTAATTTGCACATGTAAATGTATTTATGATTAAATAATTCCGCAAAAAACTCTTCTGGTCAATTGAATCTCCGTTATTCGATAATTAAGGGTTCCGAGGGTTTAGTAGTTACTGCTCTAGTAAGCAGTGAATATTGTTAATAAAATTATCTAGAATTTAAATCTTGACCGAATGTCTATGCAACTACTTGCATCTAAAAGAGTCGAAACAACTATTGCAAAATTACTACCGTAACGTCATGTTTCTTTTAACATGACGTTACGGTAGTAATTTTGCAATAGTTGTTGCGCTTTTGCGCTATGGAGTGAAAATATGAGTTAAACATATTTTTTGAATAAAAATAATACAAACCTTATTTCATACTTCTGTTAGACATTTATATTAATTTATACTGCCAGTAAACATCTAAAATTATACATCAATGGACAATAAATGGAAATCTGCTAAATATAGCATATTGTGCGAGTGTATGTGCAATATGAATATTTCTCTGTATCTACACAAATAGGAATATTGCAAGAACATTTATAACGTTAAAATGGGATCCTCTTACAGTAGGACAGCAGAAAAAAATACATTTTTCATTTAAAAAAATGATTTGATTTCTATATAGCGTTGTGGCAAGTTTTATAAATTGCGCATTGGAATTAAAATGTAGCCGCTTTGAAATACTTTATCTGGTCGAATATTTAGTCTTTTATTTAGTTTGTCCGAAGTCTCGCACTTAAGAAAATTATATACTAATTAGTTTTAACAAGTATAGTAGTAAACTTCGTAATGTATCACTGTGTTTTACTACTTATAATAATACGAATTGTTTGGGGAACCTTAGAACGTTAAAATAACGTACACAGTAAATTTATAAAAAATGTTTTGCGCTGGTGCATAAATTATATACGTTACTAAAAAATACCGTAAGTCGTAACTTTACTTTTAACTATAAACAAATTTCTTCCATATCTGTTACTGGCCAAAATTTTAGCTTCTCTCCAGTTTTTCCTTCTCTTCTGGATGCTGTGTCCAATGGAGTGGTCGCATACTTTTTGAGGTCTTCCTCTTTTTCTTTTATTCTGTACTCTCGCTTCATATATTAATTTAATTAGTCCAGTTTTCTCCGTTCGTTGTAAATATCCCACCAATTTACTTATCGCTATACAATAAAGTCCACTATAGACGGAATCTCCAGTACTCGTCTCTCGTATTTGTGAGTTTCTCATTCTATCCTTTCTTGTTACGCCCCTCACTCTACTGAGATATCTCATTTCTGTAGCTTGAATTTTGCTTTTTTGCCTATTATAAAGTAGCTATGATTCGCATCCGTATATCAGAACAGATCTGTAGAATGCTTTGTATACTTTTATCTTGGTGCTTCGCGATATTTCTTTTTTCGCAATGAAGTTCTTATTCATCGCATAGTATAGTTTGGTTGCTTTTTCAATTCTCTAATTAATTTCTGACTCATTTTTTCAAGTGCTTTCTATCGGTACGCCTAGATCATGAAACACGTTTACTTGTATGCTTATTCCTTCAGTCTCTATATTTAGTCGTTCTTCACCGGTGGTCATAACTTTTGTTTCCTTTTATTTTCATATCTTCTTTTCTTAAGTGTTTTAAGGGAGGTACGGTACTTCCCAGAGAAATATGAGATTTTCAATGGTCTGAAAAAAATAGCATATCTATATTCTTGGCCGATAAGCTATTTCTTTGTCTGTTACCAATTTGACCTACTTTGGAATAAATTCTTCTGTTTGGTAAAGTATTCTTTCGTTGTAACTTGTTACGAAAACTTATGAAGCCTTTATCTTTCATGATTGCTAATGGTTAAAAATCTAGTACTATCATTTGAATAATGCTATTGCCTATGGTCTTCTTTAGTTTTTCAGATATTCGTTTTCCTAAACTTGTGCTAACCTCTGGTAATTCCGACGACTGGTGGTGTGTATCAGAAAGTACAGAAACAGTTTTAGATGTGCAGCTATCAGATATGTCGTTTGTGGACAATATAAGCCTTCATATTTTCAGCGCCAGATTTTTCAAAATAATCAGAAATTGATGAACATCTTTTTCGTGAAACCATTTTTTAAATATATAAATGTACTATGTATTTACCAAACTTTGTTAGTTTTTAAAACAACGCTACTGACTGATTTAAAGAAGTATTATAAATAACTCGATTCTGCACATACAGTAAACAAAATTTAAAACTTACATATGAAACCGAACTAAATTGCCAGGTAGGCACCAATATATCCAAATAACAATAAAGAGATGCTTAACATTAAGCATATCTGATATATTTTCTTACATGGCATTACACATAATTGTAAATAAATTTATAAACTGCATGAAGTAACCTGCCGCAACGTGTATTTCTATTCTTGTAGTTAACACTGCACACTGCGTTGGGCAAGCATTTATGCAAGTATATTTATTGTATTTATCCCCGTTATATGTGTTTTATTACTATTACATACTCATAATTCGCCATCTATAGATGTTTACGTGCGCACAAACGCCATATATGCACTGCGATTATTTTTTGTTTAATAATATCCTCTATAGAATTTGAAATCCCATAGGTATTGATATAACATAGCAAAGTTAAAAGACGAGCTACACTGTAGTTTTAGTAAATAAAACAATCTACTGTTACACCGAATTCCTATTCAACGCGTTAAGGTATTGACACGTATAGTATAGTTCACACGCAGATAAAGGATGGAGGTTTTACGAAAAGATCATATGGACAGTCGAACCAGAGCAAATCGAGGAGATAGTCGAGTTTAATACCTAAAAGCTCTACGCAAGTTATTCAAAATAATAAAGGAGCAGTGGCACTGCAGTAGTTGTCTTATTATTTATTCTAATATCGGCACTCTGTATGATTGAGAAATAGTACCGCATTTTCACGTTAACCCGCGCTTTTAACATTATCTTTAAACACACATCAGCCGTACTACGAGCGTGAGAAACAATCGTTTTATTTTAAACGAACGATTCAGCAAATACTATAAGTCATTTATGTAGTAGTAGTGTATATAAGTACGCTGTTACACATAATATACATTCGGTTATCCTGATGACTCAAGGTTTCGATTCATTTTTATTTCGAATTCTAACTTCTTAACGAATACTTTTATGTAAATGAATGATCGTTCGGTAAAACTACTGTTTCGAAAACGATTTCTGCATTCGGTTAGCAAGCGAGTATTCGTTTGTGCTTACCGAATACTTATATTCGATTCGCCCATCACTAATATTAAGACAGAGGCTCCGCACTGTGATAGAATCCCGCATAAAGGAGAATTGCACATTCATTTAAATTACAACTATTTTAAATATGATTAGGTTGCTTCTACTAAATTTTACATTTTTCTAAAACAATAGTTCACTTTTAGGGAGACAATCGCGCCGAGCATTTTTAAAATTTCGTTGAAGATTTAAATTTGTAATTGCGGCAATAAAAATCATAATCACTAATTTTTAAAGGTTGATCTCCCCTGCCGGAATTACCAACTTAAGTTGTAATATTTACAGATGTGTATGTTCGTGTAAATTAAAGAATGTGTACTCAACGCGTACATTTTTACTTTGAATCCACATTATTTTTAAATGCAGGAGACTTTATTAAATAATCAAAAATTCAAAAAGACCAACACATTTGAACATTAATTCTGAATTTTGTAACAATATAGGCCATTTACATTGTACAAACACATTTTGAAGTTTTAATTTAATATTTGGTAAAGGATAGTCTCCGCACCTCTCAGCCGACTAGGAGTACTCCACCTCTTGTGACAGGACTCCAACTTTCTGATGACCCTGGCTATAGCTGAATGCCAGCCCTACGTAAAAAAAACAACGAAATTATTAATTGAATAAAAACAAAATAGCTACACATTATTAGAACCAGAAGCAAATTCAATTTAAAATACTACTTTGTAATGTCTTGGAAAACTTTGTTAACATGAAGTATACAAAAGAAAATGTATGATGAAATTAAAATATGTGCAGAAATTCATAACTTTAATATTTTTATTCTATTTATGGCAATTAATTTTGAGATCCTTAATGGTGTCGTAAATTTTATCTACGACCAGAGTTTGGCAAAGCATAAGCAATATATTACAAAAATTTAACATTAATTCCTGTTTCATTGCGTACTTGAAAAGCAAAGCAAATAGAGTGTCTCTATTCGTCACAGTTGTGCGGTCAATGAGCCATAAACATGTTATTTTTTGTCGTTAAAACAGAGACGAATAAAAATATTCATTCCATCATTTATCATCACCGCATAAGAGATCAGCGTTGCCGTATAAGATGTAGATATACCGTTTTAAAACCTAATATTCCAGTAACTCTGACAAGCTCTATACAAATGTAAATTATGGTGTTTCAAAAATTTTGTTATTAGAATAGATTTAGGACTTCAAAGATGTTTTGTAAATAGCAATATCTACTTTTCTACATGAAAAATTACACAAATCAATTAAACATAGTATGTTGGGTTGAAAGCCAAAAAGTCCTTTTTAATTACTTTTCTACACTCTATGCCCATTTCGTATACAACACAAGTAACAACATTGACATCAAACAAACTGTTAAATGCGCTTAAGATTGTTATTAAATCCCATTATATTCTTTTTAACGGATTTTCACAATATAACCCTGAAGTTTATATTCCATTTAAAAAATAAAAACATTACAAGGTATATTTTGTTTGCTTTTTTTTGATATAAGAAGATTTACTAATTACTTGTCTTCAGGTTTGGTGAAGACCAATGTGTAACCGCATTTTCCACAATAATGGCGATCTTCCATTGCTGCCATAAAGACACCAGCTCCACATTGTTCACTCGGACATTCTCTTCTTAACCTATGGATTTTTCCATTCTCGTCAACCTACAAAAAGAAAACAAATGTGATGACCAATTCATTCTAACTCCTATCACCAATTAAACAAACCTTATAAAATTTCAAAACGGCTAGCTTGACCTTCTTCTTCTTGTGCTTAATCTTTTTTGGGGTGGAGTAGTTCTTCTTCTTTCGTTTCTTGGCACCGCCTCTCAATCTGAGCACCAAATGTAACGTTGATTCTTTCTGAATATTGTAATCTGAAAGAGTACGACCATCTTCTAATTGTTTGCCAGCGAAAATTAACCTTTGCTGATCTGGAGGAATTCCCTCTTTATCTTGGATTTTCGCTTTGACATTTTCGATGGTATCTGAGGGCTCGACCTCGAGCGTTATTGTTTTACCAGTTAAAGTTTTTACGAAGATCTGCATCTTGGAGAGTTGTCAAACCTGTAACATAAATGTATACAAACTCTTAAAAATTCTTATGGAAATAAGATCATATAGAAAAATAAATCTAAATATTGTCTGCTTTCAAAGTGACTTAAAAAAGCCATGGCAGGGCTTTTTATCTGTTAAGAATCAAAAGCAAATTAATTTTCCAATGTTATGGAGATGATAGCTTTGAGAGCAAACTAACATCAACGATCATTGGGAATTCACATAACTACGCTCTTAAATATTTCAACAACTTTGCCAAATTTTTAGTAGGCTGTATGAAACTGTTAATACTTATTAAATTGTTATGCAAGCAATATTTTAAGTTTCAATATCAAAGTTTTTGTACAATGTGAACTAAATATACATAAATATGCTACCGCTACCAAATCTAGAGAGACCAATCACTGTTAGTAAAATAATCTATTATCATAATTATTAAAGGGAAGTTTTAACCTAAGAATGTTTAAGGTAAATAAAGGACATATTGTAACCATAAAATACATTTATTACAAAAGAGACTTATATTACATGTAGCACACATTATACTAACAATACAGCATTTATACACCCATCATTTTCAGGATTATTTGTCACTTGAGCATATTTTCCCCACACCACTTTACCAGCTTGTGTGACCAAACCTAACTCAGAGATGTTCACTTCAATTACTGTTCCCTTTGTTATGACACCTAAACTAGTAAACATTGCAGAACTGGGATTCTTCTTAACGCCAATAATGGGCAAACAGAATGTTGCTTTTAATTCTAGATGTGTAACATGCGCCTTTTTAAATCTCAAAGCCATTGGCCTAATAAATCGCTCAAACTTGGGAGGCTTTCTTGTAAATCCTTCGCCAACAAACGTAACCTTTGTAACCATGCGTTTCCATGCTTTCCTTTTTGATTTTCCTGATTTGACAACTTTCAAAACTTCAGCATCCGCCTGAGCTCGAACTTTTGGTATTGGCACATCCCATTTGCCAGCTTTCTCTTTTCGTTTCTGTTTTATCATATTTGATAATACCTTTGCACGTGATTGAACATCTCTGTCAAGTAGGTAAACAGGTACTGCTCCCTCGGAGACCTTTTCAGCAGTCTTCTTAATTTTCTTTTCCTCATGGGCTTTAATTTTCTTCTTCATCTGTATCTTTTCATTTCTCCTTTCTTTATTGAAGATCTTTGCTTTGATACCACGTAAACTCTGAGCAATTTGGGCACGTTTGTGAGGCTCACGAGCCTCACGTTTTCTTTTACGTTCTTCATAATCAAGCCGTCTGCCATGTAACTTCCGATGGCGTTCAATGTATTCGTTCTGTGGCATGATGTATTATTGTGTAATCTATAATATAGATACAGCATATAGTTAGTTATCTTCATAATAATCATATTCAAAACAGCTCGAAAACTACTTCTGAATATGACTATTATATTTTAATAAACAAGAAATGTTTACCTACCTGAAGTGAAATCAGTTTTTTTGATTGTATTAAATAATCATATTCAAAAGTAATTCTTTGAAACACTTAATTCACTAACACTCTATATAACATATGCTGAAATACCTAATAATATTAAGTTTCTACGCCTGCACACTATAATGCTCAATGTAACGTCTAGACCATGTGGTTTGTTTTGATATTTTCTTCGATTTAAATATTCCGATTACATAAAAAGAACTAACGCTAAATATACACACCTATTCTTAATTCTAGTTGAATAAAAAAATTAAACTAATATTGCGATTTGCTTCTAAAACTACAAAGAAACTTCAACGAAAACGAACTCACCATTCACTCTGCCATGACACGCTGTTGAAAAGAATTTTTGACAGAACGGAAGTCGGAATTTCAAGATGACTGTAATGTTAATCAAATTTAATACTGTAAGCAATACAGTAAACTATTTCTAACAAAAACTACAAATTTTGCTTATCAACAAATAAACTATTTTTTCCCTGTTGGTTTTTTTGTAGAAACTGAGATATAGTGTGAATACATAGTTCAATTATATATAACATAATCTTTCAGATATCAATTGAGTGAAATGAGCGGGAATTTTGTTCTTTTAAATAGAAGCAATATAATAATATGCTTAATTACGTGAAAAACACTGATAATGGTACCACTAATATCGAATAAAACAAAATTACTACATCCTCACGTTTTATTAATGTCATATTTAAACTTTCAAGAAAATGTTAATATACAAGTGTCTTACTGAAGATAAAAAAGTTGCTATCATTTCTGCAGACACCGGAAATGAAATTAAACTTCGCACAATACATATTGAAAATTCACCAGATATAAAATCAAGTTTTTTCTATATAATGCTAGCTGTTGTTCAAAAGCTATTCAGCGAATAAGATTAACTAGTTTTAATTTTTGGATTTGCAAGAATTAAACCTTAAATTTTCAATTCCGTTGCAATCATTAATCAATTAAGCATATTCAATTACCTAAATAAAAATATAACAGCTGCTTGAAAACTATATAGATTCCATAACATTCTAGTTTTGAATGAAGCAGTTTTCGTTTCCAACAAACATATTTCAATTAGGAAATTCTTCGAACTTAAAAATAACTTTGATTTGAGGATTTGTATTTTGTATTAAAACGACACAGTTATAATTAAAAATTTATTCTTTACATAGGTGTTATATATACTGATTTCAAATTTGGCTGTTTTTCAAAATTTTAACAGTGACAACTATTTTACAAAGTAAAAATGGAAATAAAAACCTCCCATTCATTCATAATTAAAAGAATTCAAATCCACTAGACAAATATGAATTTCCATTTAGGTTTGAATTTTTACATTACAAGAACATAATTAAACATTTTTATGATCAACCGAGATTACAAAACTATTAAAACTATGTTCAAAGTACTACCTACTCTGTCTACGTAATAAAGTAGAAAATCCAATAGACTCTCGTAAGTATATATAGTTAATAAAATAATTTTTCTAAATGAACACGTGATTTAAAAATATAATACGTTTCATCATTACGAATCATCTACGAATATGTATATCAGCATTAATCGTTTTACGATCCCATTTAGTCATTCGATTAAAAGCAAGCACTTCACTTTCCTGTTAAATACTAAAATAAGTTTTTACATTACAATTTTTAGTTCAAAATCTCTTTGACCATATACACGTTATATGACAACCATCAATCGGTAAGCTCTGTTTCCATTACTATCATAAGATAATTAAAGCCATTCAATTACCTAGTCATTTTATTACAAGAAAAACTAAATATAATATATTCTTAATCATATAAATACATTAATTTGCTAGACTATGAATTATAAAACGGTGGTCTGAGCGAAGGTGGAGGTGCGCTTGTATTAGGTGGCGGTGTGTAAAAATTATTAGGAGGATTTGGAGGAATAGGTGGATAATGAGGTGGAGCAGGAAATGGTGGAGGATATACGGCGATAGGGGGCGCTGGTATGTGAGGCGGAGGCCCAGGTGGAGGAGGCGCAATATGCGGCGCTGGTATAGGTGGCGCTGTGTATGGAAATCCATGTGTATAAGGTTCTGTTGGCGGCATAGCCGGATATGGGTATGGTGGTACATCCGGAGGTGGAGCAGGATTTGTAGTAGGCGGCATTATTTCAACTGCAGTCTTTTCTTGCCCGTTTGTAGGCTTACTGGGTGTTAATGGTGGCGGTTGTTGTGATACTCTAGGTAATAATGGTGGACTATCCGGAACTATAGATGTTGACTGCGAATACAAATCCAAAACTTGATGACATATGTCTTCCAATAATTCCATTGTTACATCTTCAACAAACATATCCCACCATCGAAGATGTTTTGGAGTTCGTCCCACCCAATCTACTACTTCAAATTGACTCAGCTTTCCTGCCAAGTACATTAAAGCGACCGCTATAATTTCTGGCTCCCATTGCAATGCTAATGTTGTACACAGACTGTCATTCACGAATGTCCAAGCCATTTGAACCATCTTCTGAAGTTTGGTCTTATCTCCTTTCAGACATTTAGCATACTTTAGTAAGTAACTGTAGGGATGTTCGACTTGCAAATCAAACTTTATTGTCTGTAGCAATATACGTTCCAACGTCATTACCTGAAAGAATAGTAACTGTTGTAATAAAAATAACTACATATACATTAGTATTTCTTTAGTTTTTATTTGCAATGAACAACATCGAATAAATTCATCTATATAATTATTTCAATTTTAAAATCACCTCAATTATTACTAATGAAACTAAAAACAATAGTTTATAAAATTCATTGTAAAATAGTAATTGATAAAACTATTACATCAATGAAGTCATTCACTTAAGAATAGTATAATTGATTTAATTGTGAAATGAGATGAATAGTGTTGAGTTGGGCTAAACAAATGAATTGTTGATACGTACTTTAAGAAAGGCAAACAAATGATTTGAAGACTCGGTTATATTTTCTCACCTGATACATAGTCTGAATAAATCCTTCCACCCAAGAAATCTAATTATTTTCATTAACAAACTAATATTAACTAGTTAAACTAATACCAATATTAATACTAATATTAATACTAAACCACCGTATTAGTAATGGTAAAATTACAATTTCCTTGTAATTACCCAATGTAATTAAATTACTGAAAAAATATCAATCTCAGAGAGACTGTAAAGATGTTGGGTTTGAATCCGTCCGACACTATCTTTTCAGTAATTTAATTACGTTGGATAATTGCAAGGAAATTGTAATTTTATTAATATTAACTACTTTTACCAATATTATCAACTACTATTTTTAAAATCTATTGGCAATGTATAATTAAGTGAATCATTGGATTGCAAAATTTACTAGATTACTTAGTAATGCATTCATCGCTGAAGTTATTTAATGTTGCTTACCATTAGCTTCTGTAAACTTAATTCTAATGGGTTAAACATCAGTGACTCAAAATATTTAGAAGAAATTCACATTAAGACTAAACTACAAACATTGGCATGTATGAAGTAGTACAGACATAATTTAATCTATAAATTTTCTAAGAATTTAATTGCAGTATAGGATTAATTCAATGCAAAGTTAATGCTTACACAATAGTTGCAAATATTTATCCATTGTTACTATCTGTGTGAGAATTTCCTCAAAATAAAGCTCAGTAACAGTAGGTTTACCTTTGAGTGTGCTAACACTAAGTAAACTCATTTATGCAAGCTATTTTGTATTAATTTGAGGAATGGAATATAATTTTGGAATGAGCGAAACATCCAAGGTTTCTTTGGAAAAATTATAACAGTATAAACTTGATATAACTGTTCCTAACAAGATAATATACAAGTTATCACATTATTAATATTGAATCCAATTATGCAAGTCACTGAATAGTATTTTGAGTAACTTTACTGACATAAAGGTAACTTACTTCTTCCTTAGGATCCTCTCCAAATTGAGTAAATTTTTGATCTGATAATAATCCTCTAGCAGTCTTAATTATATCCTTACATTTTTTAGGCGTCTCTTCAACTTTCCCAGCAAGAAAGAGACAGCAACATGCTGTCACATAACGAGGAAATTGTCTGAAGGAATGAAACATGTAAAATCTGTGGAAGTATACTACACCAGTGGCAGTAGTGTTGTAACCTAAATCCATTTTAGAACCCGTATCTATTATAAATCTAGCACCTGAAATTTCAATACAATATATGGTTTTTGTTGGTAACCTCATTTTACCTTCTTTTCGATATCTCATTTCTGTTTCATAGTCAATGCCATCTTGTGTGGATGGGGTATTTTTCAGTTCTTTCTTCTCATAGTACCAACAAGGCATTTTGCAATATTCACATAAAAACTTCTTAAATGGTTAAGAATAAAAACAAATATACACTGTATACATCACAGTCAACATCTTGTACATAACCTCACTCAAAGATGACTGTAACCTTAGTACAGAGACCACAAAATATCATAGGCACTAAGAGGAACTAGGATATTCTTTGCTGTTGCTCACAGAACAAGCTGTTATAAAACGACACAAAAACCAAGGAGTACGAGCATTATATGATATAGGTGATTCAGTAATTGTCATTTTCCGACATAATAGTAGAGGTCGCTATAGTGCCGTTTAGTGGAAAAGTAGGATACTGTAATACATACCTGTTGTGTTGATGTTTGTTGGATAGTTGTGTTGTGCGTTTATTTATCTCGTTTTTATATATTATATATATATATATTATTTTTTCCCATTTTTGCATTTAGTTTTTGTAGATTTTTTTTTATTTGGATTTGGTTAATTTTAGTGTGTAATTTCAGACAATTTAGTTAGTGGTTTGTATTTGTGGAAAGGCAGGTATAGTTACATATATATATAGACTAATACAAGAATAACTATTAAACGAAAGGTGAATTTATAATAGCATATGTTGTTGCAGAAAATGAATAAATATAATAAGTGCACTGTGTTTGGATGTGATGATTCTACATCCAGTAGGCACTTGTTTCCTAACTCAAACAAATATCCAGAGCAATTTGCAGTTTGGTCGAATGCCAGGAAAAATCCTAAATTAAATGCTTTGCCAAAAGGGAATGTTTATAAAAGTCATTGAGTATGTCGCAGACATTTTATACCAGATCATTGAAGTGTTGGTAATCGCTTGTTTCACAATGTTGTACCAAAGTTACATTTATTGGGTAATGTATTCACCATAGTCTTTTATTTTTATAAAACTACTAATAACTTCCTTTGTATTTTGTAGCACCACAAATTCAGTTATCATTTGTAGATCAGCCACTACTGAATATAGAAGAATGCCCACCCTGTCCTTCCAACAAAACAATTACTACATGTAAGTTCTTATATTACGTAATAAATAGGTAATAACATATATATACTCTGTAGCTACAAGTGATGTTTGGACACATAATTTAAGCTGTGAAGAACGTCGTTTAATATCCCAAAAGAGAAAGAGGGTATGCGTTAAATTTTGGAAACAACTTATTTAATTTGCAGCATAATAAATAATTTTGGTATTGATTGCTGTTCGTCCTTTCTATAGCAAATATAAATGTTACATATGATATGTATATTGATAATGGTTTTTTTGAAGGAAAACTGGCAAGGTGCATGGCAGATATGGAAGTAGTTGCTTCAGATTCTTATCTGAACAACAGCTTTTTCTTAGAAGCTGTTGCATAAGTAAAACTTCTGAAGCAAAGGTTGAAACGCAGGAAAAATATGAACCTACAGTTACGCTTAAAGTATGCCAACACAACATCATTGAGCACATTATTTTAGGAGTTTGAAAAGTTATTGGCGATTGCCATAGCTGTGCTGCCGATATATTAGCCACTCCTGGGGCCTCCTCCGGCCACAGATTAACTGAACTGAGGGAGAAATCCGAAAGTCGAAGATTACATTATTGTACCAAAGAATTTGGGGAAATTCTCTGCAACATATATACCATGTACTTGCATATTTTGCCTCAAATTTGTCATGAAAGAAATGTTTTTAGAAAATTAAGACAATTTATTAAAGAGCACTATTCTTTTAACATAGCTTGTACAGAACACGATACCAAAAATCTTGTTCTAGATAAATTTCTGGAGGTTCTGTTATTTAATTATTGCAATGCTCTCAATAATATTTCCTTAGGGAGAGATGTGAGGATCGATACCAACGGACCCTACGCAAAAATATTGCAGAGCAAGATATGCAAGAGAAGAGGGAGGGGTATTACTTACCTTTTGTTGTAGTTATATTTAAGCTATTATTTATGTTAGACGTTTACATAATTTATATGTTGAACATAATATATATAATAAAATAATAAATTGCAGAATAAATATTACACGCCTTCATTTTCCCTTTTTGACTTTCTCATTTTGTTTATATGTGGAGTGCACTTTGACTAAGTAGTAATGCATTCTTACTAAATCATAAGGATGCATTTCTGCTTAATCAGATCTATATTTATGTTATTAAGTTCCGGTAAGTTCCGTACGGCACTTTTAGTTTCCGACGTATTAGTAGAGGGCGCTGAAAAATTATGTTTCATCTTTTTCTTATTAAGCTTCCAATCATTATTATTTTAGCTATGCACAAAAAACAAATACACAGAATCCTACACCAGAACTAAAATTCGCGATCTCACATGTTAGAACGGTGCGACAAGTATCCGTTTCTTTGTCTGGTGCGCGTGTTTTTATGGTGTGTTGACAGTAGTATGTATAGGTAGAGGGCGCTGCCTAACGAAAGACGCTCTATGTTACCGACAGCACTAGGTTAGACAGAGTACGTTGTAGAGCACGACATCGAGTAAACGACACGATATTAATAATGATCATATCAGATTGTCATATTTGTATCCACTTTGTATTTATATTATTATTACAAATAAAGGTAAGAGTTGCGTATAAAGTGCATCGAGTCAAGGATATTAATAGATTCTAACGGAAAGCTCACGCTTTGCTGTGTTTAAAATGGCCCTTCTCTTTTATAGGAGTTTAGTTTAAGGTACCTAAAAATCGATTTAAAAAGGGCTATTTCTAGGTTATGTTTAATGGTATATGAGGCAATTGTTTCTCCTAAAAGTTACTAAAACGGATAGTAAACACTGATGAGTAGTAAAATTTAATTTGAATATTTGGGAATAATCTGTTGTATTTACTATCCCATATTTTTTATTTTTGTATACAATATAGGTAAATAGACTAGTACTGTTTTGAAACTGTACTCTATGAAGTGAAGTGTGAAGTTCTTACAGTCTTTTTTCTATAGTTCTCATTATCGGAATCAATTAACAGGGAAAAGGGACAAAAATAATAAAGGCAATAATTTGCTAGCGAATATTATTTATTATAACATGCGGAATACAATAAATAAATGAATTAGTTTGGTTTTGAACACAATTAACTAATTATTACTACGAAGATTACACAAAAACTATAGCGAACTGGTAGTAAATTATAAAATGCACTCTAATATGAACGTGATTTTGTTATATGTATCAAGTAAGTCCATCTGTCAATACGAAACATAAAAGTAATATGGTATATTAAGTCTGCATTGTAACGGCAAGGCACTAATTTGTGAAGTCATACGAAGCAACTACCACAAAAGGATAAATAAAAATAGTTCTAAAGAAATAAATGATTTATAAATTAGAAACAATCACGCAAATTGCAACAAAAACATATTTCTAAAATAATAAAGGATTAATAAATTAACAAATAATCCTGGGAATAAAATAATATACTACAAAATGTTTTTCAAATAATAGATTGGAAAATAATTCTGCAAAATAAACAATATGCCAGTAAAAAAAAGAAAGATAATTCTGAAACATGGTCTAAATGCCCCGAGGAGAGCATCTAGGATTTTTCAATTAAAGATGTCCAAAACTTCGATGTTTAAATTATACAAGTTTAATGCATACTAATGTATGATTTTAGAGAAAAAAAAATATTCCCCATTGAAAAAAACAACACACTGTACTAATACGAAATAATAAGAAAACAGGAGACCTGAAATTTACACTGGGTACTGCTGTCTAACAGCAGCTAGCAGTTTCATAAACAGATCCACACCTCTTTTACGTATGTATATCCCTACACAATAGCCATTTTGCAAAAGTCTGCCGTGCAAAACGATTGGTGGCAGATCAACTGTTGGTGGGTCTTCAGCAACACTCAATTTTCTGGGTGTGAACATGTTCAGCTGCTATATATAATACATGTAATTTACTACCAGTTCGGCACACTTTTTGTGTAATCTTCCTAGTAATAATTAGCTAATTCTATTCAAAATCAAACTAATTCATTTATTTATTGTAACTTTCATCTATTTTGCATGCTGTAATAAATAATAACATGCACTATGTCTTTATTGTTTTTGTCCTTTTTCCCTGTTGTTTTCTATAACGAGAACCATAGAAAAAAGACTAAGAACTTCACAATAATGTGATACAGTTACAAATCAATAATAGTCTATTTACCTATATTGTATACAAAAATAAAAAATATGGGATGGTAAATATTACACAACAGATTATTCCACAATACTCAAATGAAATTTTACCGCTCATCAGTGTTTACTATCCGTTTTAGTAACTTTTAGGCCAAACACAATAAGTACCAACTTAAATTTCGTAAACTTAAGACCCATATACCTCCAAACATAACCTACAAATAGCCCTTTTTAAATCGATTTTTGAGTACCTTAAACTAAACTCCTAAAAAAAGAAGGGCCATTTTAAACACAGCAAAACGTGAACGTTCCGTTATAATCCATTAAAATCGCTAACTCGGTGCCCCTTCTACGGAACTATAGTCCAAATAAAGTATATATGTTAAGAACTTTTTGTGCTTTAATTTATTTATAAGAAAATTGAGCAATATCGTTGTGCGTATGGATATAAAAACGTATGAGAACCTAACGGCAATATTAAATTTCATTGGTATGTTGTCTTTTAATAGTTTTTTTTAATTAACTTTAACTAATCCTTTTCCTAAATGATTGTACTTGTTATGAGGAAAATGATATGTATTAGAAAAGAAAAATGTGTTATTATTTATTACAATATAAGGCTATGATATCTGAACTTAATTTAAATTTATTTCAAATTTTTTTTTCAAGAAGACCAGAAGTATGAGGTTATGGTTACAAGCATTACAGCGTGGAAAAGATTGTTTTTCGAAAACTACTGCAACCATTTTACTCTAGACAGTTATTTGGAATTGAGTAGGAAAACTTTTAAGAAATGTGCAGTCCCATCAATATTTTGCTTCAATATTTAAAAAAACATATTTCTGGAAGACAAATAAAGAAATGTATAGTGGAGACAACAATCACCTAGCCATGAAGGAAGTTCATACTTGGGTGAAGTTGGCAAGGGCGTTCCAGCAACCGTTTCATAGATTTCAAAAGTATGTAGATAACCGAAAATTTAACGGGAGTAAGTCACGAATATCCAATCAACCAAGTATAATCTATTAATCACGGATACATAGGTCACTCCTTTTACAATCCAACATCAGCGCTTTCCAGGTCGCTAAAGGACTAAAAAAAATAGTTGTAAAGGTTGTCGGGTTCCACCGTGTTACTAAGTTTTCTGTCCCTGGCGTTACCCAAACAACTGAAGTTCATATTTTCAAAGTACCTTTGAACCTCAGTTGCTCGCAAAACGTTAGCGACAACAAATTTAAATTTTATTAACGACCCTGAAAGTCTGAGAAACTATTTAAGTTAAAAAAAATCAAAAATATCGTTATAGAAATCAATCGAAATTTGCATTGAAACTATACTCCATTCAGGTTAAGAATGCAGACTTAGAATAGATAGGCCTTAAAATACAGGCCTACCGTTGGCTAATCGGCGAGGCATATTCACAGGAAAAGCAAATACAATTCCATCATATGAAATTTCTATCATTTGATGTCAATTGTCAAATTTACTTATGATTTTGATGTTGTTTCCTGCAGTTTCTCATTGTATTTTATAATTGAATGGCTTACCTCAAAAGGGATTGTAGCTGGTGGAACTTCATTGAAGCTTAAACTACTCGAGATAACCAAAAAATGTGTGGCTGATAATCCTGTAACACTTGTTATTGAGCAGATTGTATCGGAAAGTTCTCATACCTTTGTGATTTAAACCCTATTGAACTTGTATTGGCACAAGTAAAGCACCACATCACTGCCAATAATAAAACTTTTCAAAGCATTATTACTGGAAGTGTTAAATGTTGTAACACCTGAAGCTTGGACAAACTGTATCAAACACACTATAGAAGAAGAAAATAAAGTGTATCAACTTGATAACATAGTTGAAGATATGGCGGAAGAATTATTATAACGATAGATGCAGATTCATCAGATCATATTTGTTTATCTTTCTCACTCTACCCTTTGATTTATGAATCAAATTCATATGTTTATTTCATTTATTATAAATAAAATGCTAACAGTAAACAAATCTTTTTTTATTAAATTTAATTCAGATATGAAGAGACGAAAACTATAAATTTGTAATATGTGCAATTAAGAGATTGCAATAATCAATTAGTATATTTGAGATCTTATTGTAGTCACTTATATACGTGCAATTATTTATTGATTGTACAGTCCTTGAAAATGTACGCAGGTTTTACTGCAGCCGGGGTACAGTAGATAAGTATATCATAATCAGCAATATTCTTCCTTGTTTGGCTTTGTCTTGTATGTATTGAATTGCCTACCTTCAACCATACCATTGAAACTTTCTCTTTTAAAATTGATGAAGATTACCAACGAAGAGATTTATTTCATGACAAATGACTCCTCCGATGGGTAATCCTCTATCGCCTTTTATTGCGAACCTTTTCATGAGCAAATTTGAAACAAATCTGAAAAAAGAAACCAAATATTTCCCGAGAATTTGGCTTAGGTACGTAGATGATATTTTCGCTGTGTTTGACACCAACAAAGGAAACATACAAGATTTTCTAGCAGAACTGAACTCAAAATTTACCACGATCAAGTTTACCATTGAAGAAGAAGTGAACAATCGCCTTCCGTTTCTAGATACTCTAGTCATACGCAATAATAATAAATTAGAAATAGACATCTACAGAAAAGAAACTAATTCCAACAGATTCATCACGTTTGATTCGCACCATTGCGAACAACAAAAAATGTCCGCGATTAGTTTTCTGGTCAATAGACTCGTCAGATTTCCGCTAAACAAGAGCAGGTATGACAAAGAATTAAAATATATCAAAGATGTAGCGAGGTACAATGGTTTCTCTTCTATGGATGTCGACCGTATTTTAAGGAAGGTCAATACAAACAACACATCAGGAATTCCACGACTTTGACATCAACAAACACCGGTAACAAGAAATTTATAACTCTTCCTTTTCACCCAACAGTAAAAGGGTTAAGTAAAATTTTCCGACAACTAAATATGAACGTGTCTTTTGTGTCAAAAAACAACTTAAAGAATCTCTTAGGGAATCCCAAAGATAAACCGGAGATGATAAAAAAGTCTGGAATATACCAAATCGCATGCAATGATTGTGAGAAAGTTTATATTGGACAAACAAAAAGGAGTATCGAAACGAGGTTCAAAGAACATATTAGACACTATCGTTTCGACAAACCTGAACTATCAAGCGTAGCAGAGCATATGGTAAAATCCGGATATAAGATTGATTTAAAAAATCTGACACTACTTAAAAACGTGAACTCGTATAGAGAATTAGACGCGTACGAAACGGTATATATGAAAAAGAACGGAAACTTATTGAACAGAGAACCACCCCCAATTGCACACTCGAGTATGATGGATTTATTACCATAGACCCTGTTAAATGATACGGTTCGCTTTCGGTCCATCCTTCCCCGTAAAAGGCATGAGGCCACCTAGTAGATTGTAAATAGTCATATGGTTAGAAATTTTAGAGCCTGCGTAGAAAATAATTTGCATGTGTGATACAGTTTTTACTTTCAGTCGGTAACACGGTTGACAATGGGAGCCCACGTGCTCCCGAAACGCTGCGTTCCGCATAATTAATTAATTTGTGTGAGTGGAGTTTACTGCTATACCTGTGAATTGTACATCCACACAGTCCTTGCAATCGTCATATGACAAATGACGACATAACATTATGTATATAACCATTCATATTAAAGTTATACTTTCGATTTCAATTTATCCATGGCAATATCGGTATTTTAAAACTTGTCGTATAGCATTTATGTTCTCTTCGAATGCAATTAATTAAATTGAAATCTCATTTATTTTCTAAAATAACTAAATAAGCTGCAACTATTTTGGTATTGAAATAACCGAAGAATATTGCAATTGATGTCACTTTTACTTTATTATTGCTGTATTCTATCAGGTCATATAACCATAATGTATTGCACATAAAATGTGAAAAAAACTTTGACGTTTACGATGTTGGCATTTCACAGTTTCATCGGTTAAATTTGACCAGCGTAATACAGCCGCCGATCGTAGCGCTATCTACTGCATTCTTAACGTGAATGGAGTATAGCTCGTGCACAATAATTTCGATTAGCAGGCGTTGTTGCAACATCAGTCTATCAAACTGTGTGGGTGTTAATGTTTGTCAGGCCGTCCAAAAGGTAAAAAACATTGGAAAATGTTAAGAAATTTTAAAATTTGTATATTCCAACAATCAATCGAAATTTGCAATTAAACTAGCCCGTGTACAATAATTTCGATTGCCGGGGGTTATTGCTACAACAAACATCAGATTTTCGTTGCCGTATATACGAAGTTTTCGCTGTCGAAAAAAGAGTGGCGCGATATGACAGAAGGTATGGCGTTAAGAAAGAGTACGTATATATACGTTTTAAAAGAAAAATTGCATCGGTAAATAATATCTGCGTAACTAATTTTAACAGTGTTCGTATGCAAAAGCATAATTGTATCATTTATGCATACTTCGCTCATAGACACTGTAAGACTTTCAAAATTGCAACGAATTTAAAAAATTTGGATACCTTAGTATCAGTAATACTCAGTTCTCATGTGTGTACATGTAACCATGCCACACAATTAACTCGAAACGTCCGCGGTATTGAAAGAGAATTATTTAGATAGCAATTGCAAAGTCAGCCACTACATACAGAGATGAACAAATTTTATGTTTATCTATATAGTACGTTTACTTTTAGGAAACCTCCAAAATACAGAATTGGACACAGTCTTACGAAAAATAAAATCCGGGGCTTTGTCAGCAGCAGACCATCACAAAGATGATTTTATAGATGTGTCGATGAGAAGAATCAAAATAAACAGTAAATTTATACAAATTATAGGAGAACCACTATTTGTTGCACTATACAGCAAAGA
Organism: Trypoxylus dichotomus; assembly: GCA_023509865.1. Classification (NCBI taxonomy): domain Eukaryota; kingdom Metazoa; phylum Arthropoda; class Insecta; order Coleoptera; family Scarabaeidae; genus Trypoxylus; species Trypoxylus dichotomus. The sequence continues at coordinate 23,372,603 of CM042081.1, read as the reverse complement.
ACATGTAGCCATGATGAAAAAAATTGCAAAGAATTCTTTAATCCATATTGATGCTACTGGCTCAGTGGTGAGGTCTTCCTCTTCATTAAAAAGGATTCTGTACTATGCAGGTGTTATTCAAACAGAAAAGAACAGAATACTTCAAGTGCCAGAGTTAATTTTCTCGGAACATGGCGCAACAATGGGTTGTTAAAAATCAAGCCATGGGTGGAAAAACGAAATTGAAATGCAGTAGGTTTATCCGAATCGTTAGAGAAAAGATTAATGCAACAATAAAAGAAGTTAATTATTCCGAAGAATACTAAAAATGACAAATTGGCCGTGGATCTACTTTATTCTGAAGAATACTAAAAATTATGAATTGCCCGTTGATCTGCTTGTTTTCGGATATTTAGCGAATTTTACAAAAATTTTCCATCATAAGGATCTCTTGCATGTGTAGTTTTACTCAACCCACTTTAAGGAACATGCCTTCTCTGGTTTAGTCCATGTGTTGTTTGGAGGAGGGTTGGGCAACTGTACCCGCTTGTATTGCTGTTTATGAGCGGCAGCTAAGTGTCTTTTCTTGGCGCTAGTTAACGGTAATTATCTATAATGTTCATTACCGTAAGGGCAAGGGGACAAACCGCAGTTTATTTAAACCAAAAACACCACAGTTGGAGTTGAGTGTGACTAGTAGCTCCAAGAGAACAAGATCTAGTTCTATAGATACAATATTAGAATTGAATAGAGCTTCAACTTGTCAAGAGTAAGTTAACTTCTATTCATTTATTAAGAGTAAATAGTGAGTTTCAATTCATCATTAAGCGGGTTAACTCTTCATTCAGTGTATTAAGTATACTTTTGTAATTAACTGTAAATATAGTGTATATATTGTATTTACTAGTTTTATTAACAATGTGTTACAAAAGAAAACAACTTTTTTAAACCAGGAGGAGTTCAAACAACTTTAAATTTTCTGAACGTACTTTACGAAAGAGTGTTAACATGAGCTAGTTACATTGCTAATTTCGATTCATCCCCAGTGCCAATGCCTTTCTCGATTCATTTTCCACCCCACAGACGGCCTGACAAATATTGACACCCATGTAGCTTGATAGAGGGATATTGTCGCAACAACCCCAACTAAACGAAATTATTGCACACGAGGTGGTTTTATTGAAAAATTCGACTCATTCCTAGCGCAATGCAAATTTCGAGGTCCTCAAAGTTTCTCCAAGAGATGTTGGTGACACAACCCCTGCTAATTTAAAATAAAATAAGTTAAATAGTTAACTTGTGCAGAACAAGTTAACTAGTATTCACGCATTACTAACTACAGTAGTTAGAATTTCAATTCATGAGTAAGCAGGTTAATTCGTTATTCAGTGTATTTTTGTAACTACAATTGTAAATATAGGGTAAATATTGTATTTACGAGTTTCATTTAAAAACTTTCTACAAAGAAATAAAACTTTCTCAAACCAGGTGTTTAAACATTTACTATTATGTCAGAATTGGTTACAATTAACTTACTATATTTGGTTTGAGAAACAATGAACTTATCCTATACACTGTTTACACATCTTTTAGACATTTGCTTTAACTCTGATAAGTGTTGGGAAGGGAGTTAATGAAGTAAGTAATAAATATATACACTTTTAATTTCGTAAATTCATAAAATTAATAACAGTTACGGTTAATTAATGTGTAATAGTATAGATTCAGAAAAAATAAAACACTGTGCTGTTTTCAATGGATATGTTTTTAAAATTACATATGTTAAAATTAATGTACACGAAGGAAACATGTAAGGCACACGCTACATCACAATTGAGTGTATCATTAAAATTACTTTTTCTTAAAGGAAAGGTATTTACACAGCCATAAAACAGATTTTAAAGCGCTTTTATCAATTACTGTAATGTGATCAGGACCGAATAATACGCAATAAATAAATAATATGTTTTCGATGTGTTTTAGTTCAAATTACAGATTAACTAAACATATAACAATGTTTGCTAAAATGTACAATTTAGACAAAATCAAGAGACATATTAAGTAGAAGAAATATTATGAGACATTCTTTTTCTATAAATTATAAATTGCACAATGTTCAATATAATTGATGTACCATTTTTCAAATATAAATTTAGCTGCCTTTCTGTATAATTAAATAGATTTATTTGTTTCTAATTATCAATATTTGCTATATACAAAATATCACAATCGTATATATAGAAGTTGTAAAGTATAGTCCTGATATGTTTCTTAAATTCAAACAAGAGTTAATTGAAAGCTGAGTTTAGAATCATGTGAAGTATATTAATAAAAGATTAATATTTTCTGTGGAAAAAAATAAAGTGTTAAAATATATTGCTTTAAACTTGTACATAAGAAAAATGTATAGGTATAATGTGAAAAATGAGGTAATATGAAACAGAAAGTGAAGATATATAATAATTTTGTTGCGAGATTAAACCTAGCACTAATATTACAGTTAATCTTGTACACATAATACTTAAAAATTGCAAATATGGACAGAATAGTAATGGACGTGTTAAAACGAAACATACACGGTTTAATGTGAACTTATAAATAAGTGTAAATGGCACATTTCGTGCTATATGAGTCTTGTTTGCTTTAAATAATGAATGAGTAGCGAATAAACGAATCGATATTGAGCAATTGTTTGCACCATATAAGCCCTCTGATGTCTTAATAGCTCTACCACCCTTGGAATATCGACTTCCTACAAGAGAAGCAAAACATTTAATAACATCAAAAACCTAAAGAATGTTTAATTATACAGGAGGATGTCCCACTGGAAATTGCAACTATCGATATCTGGAAAAATATAAATCGAAGTAATCTAAAAGTTGGTGGCTTGGTAATATCAATGGGACTAGTTTAGCTAAAATATTTAGACATGTGTATCGCCTTTAATCTGTACAATTGCATGCAATATTTCCTATATAGGCTGTAAAAATTCGGAATTCATCTTTTTACAACTTATTAGACGATCCCAAACACATCTATATCCCCTCGAAAAAGAGAAAAAGGGAAGAATTCCCATATTGCAACAAATTTATTACGGGAGTACATTTATCAAACTCGAAAGCAAGTTTTTGTCTTTTTCGTGAATATTGATTCGTACACGTTTAATTCTCCAAAAGAGTTAAAATCTGCGAAAACAAAAAATGTAAAAAGTATCGGTAAAGACAAGAAATCGTAGGAACGAATAATTTTGATCTAGTAATGCCTGCGCACATATTATAATACCTGGCCAGACACAATATTAATAACGTCAAGTCCAATATCAATTGTGCAAATGAGTGGATACAAGAATTTACCCCACACAATAGATAGCTTAAGTGTAGGAAAAGCCTTAGAATTTGTAAATAAAATTAAGAACTAGTAGAAGGGGAAATCCTAGTATCATTTGAAGTTTGTTCACTTTTTCCTAGCGTACCTAGAGCCACTTCTAATACCATACTCGAACCGTACTGCTATTATATGCCTGTTACAAGATACGGCTTTTCTCCCTCCTTTTTAAGGAAATACAGATGTATTTGGAAGCACCCAATTAAATTATCAACTTGGATTTGTTAATATTGTGTCTGCTCGGATACAGTACACGCTCGATAATGTGAACACCGGGTAATGGAAATTCGGGATAACGCGAACAATCATTTTCATAATATTGAACGCCGTACAACATGAATAGACTCGCATTCGCTAAGGTCAACACATGTAATTCGTGCGGTGGGAATTCCCTGGATCGATCAGCACACATCGTATGTTTTAATGCTGCTGTACTTCTCTGCCTTATCATGTGTTGTTTTCCCAATACGGCTTGATGCCTTAACACTTCTTTTCAGTATCTATATGGCTGGAAAAGCGTTCGATCGCGACTTATTATGTCATGTCGTCGCAAATAGATCCTTGAAAAGGCTGGTTCTTGAATTGAGAAAGTAAAAACGTTACGGTCAGTGGCGACATCATCAAAGAAAAGGCCATTAGTTATTGGTAAGGCGAAAAATCCTAAAGCTTTCAAAAATGTTCTCTTCCTGTGGACTTGGCGCTACTCCAGTTTATCAAACTTGAATCTCCCAAAATTGTTGACAAGTCATTGTGTACCTCCTGCCAAATGTACCACCCCGTATCTGGCCAATGGATTAGAACATGATCAGACTTACAAAGTTATATTACAGAAGTATCATTTATATCAACATTTATACCTGGCGTATGTTATCTTTTAAAAAACTTTCAACAAAGTATTTCACCATATTCTTATGATTTTTAGCGCTGGAGAATAGAAAGTGCGCTATGTCGTAGGTAGATTTATATAACTTTATTCCTGAACTATCATTAAAATTTTGTGTGTTTAATATCATTATACGTGTTATTTATGCATATCTAACTGTTTGGTTATTGGTTAGACATTTTCATCCCCAAAATAGACGTACTTGAGACATTGAAGATCGTCAAAGTCGAGTACAATTTTGTACATTGATAAATAATAAATTAAATTAGGAACTGCAGGTTTTAAATTATTTGCAATGCAGGACAAAGATTAACTGTACCAAGAACAGTATCCCGAAGCTAGTACTATAAGAAAATGTATGAAATGTAGAAATATACAAATCAAGTAGAAGGTTTCTGTTTAAAATTTCTGACATTTGCACATGTTTTGAATAAGATTACGTCACTCGAATTTGTACTACGTTTCAAACGCGCATTAAAAAATATGGCAGTGTTTGCAAAAATAAACCCAGATTGCACGTTAACTTAATTCAAAAATGTGTGGGTGTTCTGTTTAAAATAAGTAGGTTAGTATGACTTCCGTTATGATCGGCAACGACGGGCACATTAAAATATTTTAGCTGTATATAAATACTGGTGGTATTTACAATCTCCCAAATTTTCATATTTCTCCGATTCATACTTTTTTTAAATATAGATGGCTGCAGTTGCCAATGAGACGTCTGCATAGAATAACCATACGCTATATTTTCCAAGAATATTTTTTAATAATTCAGAGAAATATTTATGAAATAAAACTGAAAAATTGAATATGCATCTTCAATTCTCATTCTGAAATTGGCAAATAATACGTAATTATTTACCACAGAAGTAAATTGACACCAACATATTATCTTACACCTTCATTATAAATTATGCTTACTTGATTGTGGTTGACTGTATATAACAATAAATCACTCAAAATAGTAAGACCCGTTCTACCAACGCCAGCTGTGCAATGTACCAAAACTGGTGGGTTTTTATTATGTCCAGGTGGTATTTCAGACATAGAATGTTGCTGTACTGATTGCATTTCTTCAAGAAAACCGAGAAAATGATCCACCGAATGCGGGCAGCCCTGATCACCCCAATCTGTATAATGTAAATGCCATAAAGTGCGATATCTTCTGGATGCTACGTGACACAGTCTAACTTTGCTTGTGATGCAATGGCCAGTTTTCTGCGAAAACTCCCACCAAACCTGATAGTCCTGTAACCCAAATAAGATTTACTTGTATTGTACTAATAAATCAGCGTATCTATTTATTGCATTTGCTTTTGTAAACTAACCTGTCCTACATCGATACACCTATCCTTAGCATCCGGTAAGTAACTTAAATCTTCTGTGGGATCAGTTAATTGTACCAAAAGATAAACTTCAGCTTCCCAAACACATTGCCAGAAGTAAGGCAAAGTTAATAAGGTAGGTCCCTGAGTAGCAACATAAAATCTCTGTTTACTACCAACGGTAGCCTGCAAAGCCAAATTAGATAAAACAAGGTATAAAATAAAAGAAATTATTCATAGCCTTACAGTTATGTGGGAAGCATTTATATACCCATATTTGTTATCTCTAGATGGTGTCAGTCTTAAACGATTTTCTTCATATGGCAAAACGTCCTTAAAGCGGTTGAACACAGCATTTTCCGGTAAAAGGGCTGTAGAAAAATCGGCATTCTGTTTTCTTTTAGGTATTTTATCGAATTCAAAGAATAGTTGACTGTCGGCTAGTTTGTATTCTAGTAATTGGCACTACAAAGTGAAAATGAATGTCACAAAATTAAAACACCTCTTTAAAAGCATTTCTATGGCATTCTTTAAATAAATGAAATAAGCTAGCAGAGTTAATGTTTGATATCGTGAAATTTCCCGAATATATATAATAGAACACCAGCACTTAATTGTATTAATATTGAAAAGTTTCTTGTATCGCTGGGAAATAAAACCATCTTTTATTAAAAAAAGACTTTCATTCAATACACTGAACATCAACGTTAGCACCCCATTGGGTACGTTTACGGTTGAGCTTCGCTAGATCGAGCGATCACCGCTAGCTGTCAAAGCTCGATTTAGCGGTCACCATATTTCCTAGCGAAAAAAGCAATCGAATTCATAACATGCGATCTATATTAAAGAGAAATGGAAAATCATTTATGTTAAAGTGACCTGAATCAAGAATGTATAAGTTTTAGGTAAGCATAAATAGGTAACATAGATCGAATTGCAAATTTCAATTGAATATCACTAAGGTTACAGATGGCAGTATTAAGGAGTTTCAAAGAATTGCAATGGGAACTGCATCAAGTACAATGAAATGAATAACAATAAGAGAGTACACAATTAAGAATTATCACTAACAAGCATTTTTACATACGTAACTACTTTGAAATAGACGAATAACACAACCATGAGTAGTAGTAATATAAATTAAGTTATATACTGAATTGATAATATGAATATATGCATAACAATGTGATACTTTTGTGTGAAATATTAGAACTAAGCATTTGTAAATGGTCAAGTGTATCATGTGGTAGTGCCTATTGAAACCAGATTTATAATTTTGTTAAAATTAAATTTCGTCAAACAAAATAAACTTTCCTTTTATGTGAAATATCCCCGTAAAGATATTCGGATTTCATATAGTTCGCAGTGCAGCATTTTTGGATAATTATATACCATAATTAAATTTTCTATATCTAGATTTACAAACAGTAAGAACCATATGCTTAAACAGTGGTCGGAGAAGTAAAACTCAAATATCTTACAAAAATTTCGTATATATTCGTTGTTATAACATTGTGATAGATATATTGGAAATTTTTGTAACATATTTGAGTTTTACTTCTTCGACCATTGTTCAATATGGATTTCCAAGTATCGGCCGACTCAATCGATGTTAACCATATACTTGTTCATTGAATACAAAAATTTGACATAATTGAGGTAATATATGATTGTTTTTGACATATTAGTAAGCATAAACGTAAATCACTGCGGATCAGAGAATGTCTAGGATAGAATTCAGTTCTTTTAATATGAGATTATCTCAGGTAAATGTCACCTTATTAGAGACATGACCAAAGTGAATTAATTTCCAAAAACAACACTGCACTGTCAAATTTTCAATTCAAAATGTTCAGTCGTGTTCAATTAAAAGAAAAAGAACATCAAACTAGCGAAAGCGTAAGTTTAGAGATAGAAAAGTGCATAATATAAGGAACGTCCGAGGAAAACATTAACTTAATGATAGTTTAACCGAGAAATTAACAAAATATTATAGTATACATTACAATTATTTCCTGTCACCATCCTGCGCAAATTTAATACTCATATTTATAACAAAGACGTTATTAAATTCGAGATGTATGGACTGTACATTACACGTAGTGTTAGAATATGTTTACAGAAATCGTTTCTTACCATAGCTTCTTTACTAATAGACGGTGGCAGCGGATGGGATCTTGGTAAACCCGTAGACCATCTATGGCGATTGTTACTTTGGTTTTTATCTTTATTCTTTTCTTTTTCCCTACCCAACGTTGCACTTTTAACTTTTTCACTAGACTTGCTTCTTCCGATTAAAATCCCCCACCTTCTTTTTTTCTTTACAACGCTGCTATTATTTGATGATATCGTGATGTCTTCGTTCGACAACTCTGCATGATTTACATTTCTGCTTTCGTTGAACGAGCTACTTGTAGGTGATGAGGTTGCAGCGGGAAGTTTGGAATTTATAATGAACGTGTTGGTACGACTAATTGTACTTGGAGAATCCTGTCCGCCATGTTTAGGGGATAAATTTTGATTAGATCTCCCCGAACTCGTTGCGGATTCATTTAAGTTGGTATTACTTGAATTCTGTATTGTATTTAGTTCGGATCGTGAAGAATTAGTACTTAAATTTCGATCGATATTTGCGTATAAATTTTCTTTACTAGGCTCCTTAGACGTATTTAAATGCTGAATGGTCGTTACCTTGGGATTTTGGATAGCATTGACTACCGTCTGATTAACCACTTGAGTCACTTCAGGTGCTGAATGAATACTCTGAGTTCTAGCTCTCATCTGCCCGTTGCTATTTTGCCATGGAAGCGGTATGTTTTCATAAATAGGCTCATTAGAACTATTGAGTTCAGGTGAATGTGCAACTATAGCGTTTTGATTTCGAGTTACCACAAATCCAGTACTAGGAAGTTGATTCTCCTGTAGTATTTGTTTCATATTAGCTGGCATGCAATAGATAATGTTTCCATGTTCATCATATACTTTTTTGATGTGTTTTGTAATGTTGGGGTTGTCCATAATGACCGCTTGCGGACGGCCCAACATGTTATTATTGAAGATCGATGAGAGATTCTCGTAAGTGCCGTGCTGAGGCGGAAGGTAACTATGTGAACGATGTACAGGATGCGCTGGTTGGTTTGCATATAGAGCTTGACCATAGTGTTTCAAGTATTGTTGGTTTATAAAATTACCTGGCAATAAAAAAACAAAAACGTTACGGCATTATGTTTTTAAAGTGTTTACATGGTAAGTTTAAACAGAATTACGTGTAGGAAATAGAGTAAAAGTTTAAATTAAGCAAAGTTGTTGCATTTATTTTGATTTTTTTTCTAAATATGTACCCAACTAATCTTTTAATAGACTATGTGTATTATACCATTCTAATCAGAAAATATATGCCAATTGACGAGAAAAAATTTGCTTAGGAAGTGCAGCACTTTTCGGATTTTGTTTTGTTGCTCTTGTATCTTATTTAGGTTTGATTTAGAAGTATCTCTTCAGACGGTCATCAAGTAATTATTGCTAGATGTGAATAACACGTTATATATGGATTTCCTTAGTGGGTTTGATAATATATGCCTAATGTTTGCTACAGCAGCTATTGTTTTATGTTCCGTTTTACCAGCGCGTTGATGTGTGCGTTCCATTTTGGATTGTTTCGTATTCTTAGCCCCAAATAAGTTATTTCATTTGTTTCCTTCCTTTATTGTTCGATTTTGCTTTTATTTATGGTTGACAGACTATTATAACACCATTCTTCAATTTTTTTCATAACCTGGTTTCTGTTATTGGATTTCTATTTCGCTTTTACCGTGGTACCCTAGACTTGTATCATCAGGGTATACATCTAGTTTTCCTTTGAGGTTTAATTCTAGGAAATCGTCCGTGTATGTAATGTATAAGATTCTGGATAGTTTTCCTCATTGAGGTAAGCCGTACTCGGCGTACAGCGGACCGATTTCTTCTTTGTTTATCTTCGTGATTTGTTGCTTATCTTTTAAGTAGGTTTAATTCGGTTCCTTTTATGCCTAAACCTTCTAGATTTTCAATTAGTTTTGTTTTTGATATTGTATCGAATGTTCTTTTCATGTCTTTATGTCTTTAAATATGGTTACTACTATATTTTGATCCTCCAATTTTTTCCCTTTATCAGGTTAATCAGATAATATGCTGGAGATCATGTACCTGAATGCTTTTGGAGTGCATATTGTTAATGTATTACATTATTCTTTAATAGATAATCTGACAATCTTGCTTGGATAATTTTTTCCAGGATTTTAATCTGGGTATTTCTCTGCTTTCAAAGTAGTATAAAAAAGTATGTAGATTCTATCATATCATATCAGGTGTTCCGTTAGCAACGGGTAAAAGGAAATGGAGGAGGTTATTTCCAACAAAACAAGTTATATATTTAGTTATCCAATAGTTTATGGCTTTCAAGTTATAACAATTTTTGAGGTTTCATGATATAAGAATTATTTAGCTTTTGAATAACTGCTATTGCTAACTACTTCATAGGTTAAAAGATAGACACTTATTTTCTCCTATCTTTTTCCTCCAGCATAACAATAACAATGTTCCAATTGTCTTTCTCCTACATTGATATCAAAAATTAAAGCAACATTTGCGTTTGTTTTACATACAAAGACATACGGAGGCGTTGTTTATTAATGTGGTAGACAAGGAGAAAACAACGAAATTAGATTACCGCGTTGTCAAATGAAACCTCTTGTATCAATCATGTTGAAACATCAAAATAATATTTTGCGATTTTGCGTTATCATGTAGTTATATTTTTTATATTGCATTTTTATTAATAAATATGAATGTGCTGATATTCTTGAAAATTTTTTTAGTCTACACCCGAAAATGTAACAATACGCAGTGTCCGATTAAAACAAAATAAGTGGGAAGCATGTCTTTTTCAAAGCCGAAACGAAAAAAAAAAATGTGAACATTTTTATATCCGAAATAAAACTGCTGTTCTTTCATACTGCTAGTACATGCATTTTCATTACATATTTCCCATAAATACGGGTCTCTAGATAATCCAATATTCCGTGCCAGCTCTGTGCATGTAAATATTATAGTACATAAAGTTACTACGCATGGTGAAAAGCATTTCTTTTTCAAACCGGAACCAAAAAAAATGTGAGCATGTTATAATAAAGAATGTCTGAAAAAATAGGTTTTTCAAGCCTTTCTTTATTATCAGGTCGGACGATGAACATGTTTCAAAATTATGTTGAATTACGCAGACTGCCGCTATCTAAATTGTTTTTTTTTAATGAAACAAGATGTATATTATTACATTTTTAAAACCCACGTTAAATTTTAAAGAAAAAAGTAATAGGTACTACTACGTTAAAATTAAGAGTTTCAATATCATAAGGATTTGTTTGAAGTAATCGACATTTGTATCAAATGCGTATCAGATAGCTATGAATTTTAGTATTTTTATGAGGCATAAAGGAACCTAACACAACACATTTAGATATATCTAAATTCCTAATGAGATGACATTTGATTGACATTTTATTTTTTATATGTGGGTTATTATTTGCACGCACAAAATAACAATGCTCAATATTAAAAATAATTTCGTAAAGTAATAAAGAAACTTAATCGCATAATACTATCACGAGCCATTATTGAATACGACTTGCAAAATGTCCGGCTGTGATAAAGTAATCGTACAAAAATTTGATTATGTCCCGAAATTTTATCCGAGAATCGGATGATCCGGTTATACTATTCTAAATATTGGGGACGATCTAGTCCATCAGTGTGGTACCACAGAATGAGAGCTTGAAGTACCAATACCTCGCGGTTGAAGATTTCGAACATTCTTGTGAACAAATATTTCAATCAATGGAACGACGATACGGTTCCTGTCGGCCTGCAACCCAACTATTTCCACTATCCTATACATCACATAAGGGGGCAGTAATAAGAAGCAATATAGACTAAGGTGGTGTAGTAAATACGTCCGGTAACGAAAATATTTAGGTAGCTATAAGTTGCATTGCATATATTTCTAATAGATTATTTCGGTCATGTTGCTCGACTAGATGTTGACTCCTATAGCAATGTATAGACATGTTTAGTACTCTGCAGTGTGCTTACAATCTTCTCTATGGTGAATATAAATAGAGTATGATTCAAATCAGAAGAAACTAATCTGCGCGAACCATGTGACATGACAAAGATCGTTCTAAAAGTATTGGACAAAAAGACATATGTTTAATATCATATATATATATATATATATATTTGACATATATAATCTTACTAAAATGATACTTTGCATACTAGTTCTATTTTATAATTTAGGTTCATATCTATTCTATAATTGTAATATGCAATGATTTTATGTGTATCATCTTGAAAATTATTATGCTTTTAACTTGTCAGAATATAAAAATCCAAAAAAATTGGAAAGGGGCATTGCTTCCAAAGGTTATTTTATTTTATATTGACTAAATATTTTGAAAGTACAAAATGTAGCTTGTATTCCATCCTAAGCCCCTTTGCTAACAGTCTTTATAGAAATAAAATAAGAACCTTTACTACAATAACAAAAATATGAGAATGTTAATCATGTAAAACGTTTTAGGTTTTGTGCAGCAAAATCATATCTACTTTTCCTTCAATCCAGGGAAACGTAATAGAATACCTATATATTCTTTTTTTGTAATTTTGGGAACATTCTAGACAAAAAATTACTAATATTTTAGTGGTCTAAAAGCAACCGTTCCATAACTTTAGCGAATTTTGAAACTGAACTGACTGTCAATATCTATTTGTCAATTGGTCGTGATAGATGGTATCAACGATTATTTAGTGCGATCATAGAGAAGACTAGAATAGAAGTACTGTCCCTTCAAAGTTGACATTTGTTTCTTTTGCTGAGACATGTTAGTTTTCTTAACCACGTTTTATAGCCTGCACAGTAAACTTTACTACAGCAGTTGATCCAATGTGCCCAGCATACATATGCCATACACTCGAAAATAATATGAGGCTGCTTCTTCTTCGTTGTGTATTCTGCCTTATTTAAAACCCTTATTTTATGTAAATATTCTCGCAAGCAATCATGTCCTATTAGTAGACAGGTCGATGCTTGGGTTAGTTTTCTCATCTCTATGATTCTATCTAGAATAGAATTGCTATCGCTGTACAATCTACTATATGATTCCATTCCGTTTTGGTTATGCTCATGCCAGGTTCGGATTCAGTGAAGGCAATTTCAGAATCTTTCTTTCCCTGTAAGTACCAATGTAATGCTGTTGTTTTTAGACAGGGCTACCACACGCATCTACTTAAAATTAATCACAGTGTTTATAAGAATAAATACAATATAGTGATGTATTCACTATATTTTTACAGCGTAACTGATATTACTTGCTGATGATTTTGTTGATGATCGATTTCTTTGGTATAATAAAAATATTTGTCATGACTAGAGACCAAATTATATGCAAAGTGCAAAAATTTAATTTGATTTATTTATTATATTTTACGTCTATATCTAGATGTATTACACTGATTAACTTTAATCAGTATAAGACATCTACAAATAGAGGTGAAATATAATAAATAAATTAAATTAAATTTTTGCACTTTGCATATAATCCGGTCTCTAGTCATGATAATTGGTAGCAGTAACGGAAGTTTTATCTTGCCCGTAGAAAAATCGGTTTCGTTTGTAAATAGTGTGCCATCAAAAAAAATCGTATTCGATGTGCTAATAACGTAATTGATTCTGATGTGGTCAATTAATGCAGTAGATACAAGCGAAAGTCCAATTCCAAAAAACAGCTAAAACTACAAAAGAAGTCCTACCAACTTAACACAATATTACGTTCATATAGTGATTTCAAAGTACACAAGTGTAATGTCCTTGTATGTATACCTAATCCAAACACTAAAAATCATGGTTACCCAACGCTCACTTTTCGAAACGTAGCGGTTTTTACATATACACACTTTTCCAAAGTAACCGCAATAGAAATTGAAGCCTTTAATTTTAGGATTGTGGTATCCCATCATTTTTTGTACTAGAGTTTAACAAGGATTTCAAAAGTTCCGTAATGATTCAATCCAGCAAAAATAAATTTGGATACCACCTACGTTATGGAACACTTTGTCCAATATAATTTTAAAACAAGTCTATCAACGGTTTTTATAATATGTAATTAAAAAAAATAACTCATAGAGACACAACTGTCGAGAGTCTGTGGACGTGATTCTCACTCTGTATATAAATTGAAAAGTGATTTGAAATTTTTAAATTAAAATAATGGCCGTAAGAAATTTCAATTCTATTAACTGATTTATTATCGCTTATTGTATAGTTGGGCAGTTTCTAATACAAAACGTCACTAAAACGAAATGTAAGTGATCTTTCGCTTACCCGTGGAGACTAAATCCGGGCTTGAACCAGAAACAATATTATTAAAGAAGTTCATTTGTGGTTTAGCTTGTTGTGAAATACCAGCTAAATCCGGGGTTGAATTCGAGCTAATTCTATTGCTCGGGTATGGCGGCGGCGGCTTGTATAAATGGAGGAGTCTCATATTTTCGATCATATCGGCTATATTCGAATGATTTTCCATTTGAGCTTGAGGATATCCCGAATTGAACATTGTACTTTTTTGCTCGATATTATTATGGGTGACATCCGGGTACATGTGCGTAGTATAGGTATCGGTTTGATGGATCTCAGGCTGAGAACTATACAGCATTGTGTGGGTACTTCTAATCGGGTCCCGACTTTGGACGGCACCCGCTGAATTTCTATATTTTTGCTGTATAGCTGTTTCGTAATCAGGTGCAGGTCTATACGAAGGTAACATGCTTCTTAACTTATCTATATCGGTTGGAGTATTTAAATCGAGAGCTGAAGTTGATTGCGCTCGCTGCGTCATGGATTGGGTATTATTAGGCTTCTCCCAGTGCTGTGAAGAAGTAACATCTTCATAACTCTCCACTTGCCTTAATCTGTCTTCGCTGTGTTGCTGGAAGTTTGGAGAATTCTTGTCGTCATGATCGACAGCAGAATTCAACTCATTTTGCCTGTAGAACATGTGCTGCAGCACACAAAAACGCCACGCATTTTTAGCGCTTTCAACATCAGGAAATAGAAAATCTGCTTTATCCGAACTTCTAACAGATTCTATGGTAAACTCTCTCTTGTGATTGATGACATTATTGATATCAATCCAACTAAAAAAAAAAAAAGAACAATTACTAACCTAAAACAAATGAACATTTAAACTCAATACTCTAACTAGTACATGGGCAAGGATAGATATTTTTTGTTTATTGAAAGGCTTTGGGAAATTGTATTTTAAATGGAGTTCTATACATTGACATCTCATATGAACTCGCAATTCACATCCAGTACGCCGGATACTATCCGCAGCCTTAATCGACCCATAATCCGCCGCCGCTGTATATGAAGGGCGACTAGTAAATATATTCTGTCCATAAAATGAAATAAAAGAAAAAAGTATGAAAAATGTAAAGATCTAATTTCAAATATTTTGCGAAAGTTCCTTCGCAGACGCTAGAAAAGAATGATAGATATTTAAAATAAAAACGTCTTTCTTATTCACAGCCGAAATATTCGTACGTAAGCATGTTATTGAACTCAGCATGTTATTTGAAAGGGAAACAGTATTATCTTGTAGTTTTTATAAGATTGACAGCTGTGTTATTACGCGTATGCAGTGTCTGCGTGTATGTTAATTTGGTTAGATAGTTCTATTATGTATACACATTCTGCATCCATAAGTAGCACACGCATTACACTTGCCTCGGGTTTTTTAATCTTGAAGTTCCCGTCGTACTTGACTATATTTTTTTTTGTTTCATATAATTCTATAATGATTAGAGCTGTTGTTTGAGCTATTTCCATCATTTGTTGAACTTATGTAGTCCGAAGTTTCAGCAGTTCGTTTACTGCCGTCTTCAGAGTAGCCCTCCTGAGAGGGGCTGTTGTTACTTGCTCAATCAATCGATGACTTTTTGTCTGACGCATTTGTCTTCCCTATTATTTTATTAGTGAAACTTGTCGTGTATGGGGATCAAACTCGAATTATTTTTCCTCGATTTTCATATTCCATCTGACTTAACCACTAAGCTAATATGGGGGACAGAAATTACTGTGTTAAACTTATATTTAAGCTACAATTTCCTGCGCAGTACACCGATAATTTTTTGCGCATGAGCGGTTGTGTATTCCGCTGATCCATCTCCATTCTGCGGGGTTGGTCTGCGTATGCTTCTTATTCTTCTGTCCTCCTTATCGCGGTTGTCGGTCTTCGGCTAGTACTTTCATTGATCATAGGGGGCCAGACGTTCTTTATCTCCAGGTTTGGTGTGCTAATGACAGTCTGTGTAATGGCCATATATGCTGTTTCTAACAGTTTTCTTTTTGTGGCGTTGCCTTCTTTATTCACAATTGCTGCGTTGTTCCATGCAATCCTATGATCCTCTTCCCAAGTACGTAGAGCTAATCGTGACTTATCCATTTCCCCCGTCCGAACTAGTCTCTGATGTTCCTTGGTTCTGACTGTTAGAGGTCAACCGGTTTCTACTATGCATGACCTTCAGCATTCGCGTGCTATCTTGTACGCACAATTCTTAGTTTTCTGATTTTCGTTGTCGGGCTTCATTTTTGTTAGCTTAGAGCTGTTCGTATTTAATGTTTTGATGGCCGTTCTGGTATTATAATCGTTACCTATTCCTCTGATTTTCTCCGATAGGCCTTGAACGTACGGAATTGTTGTAGTATATACATTTGGTTGTCGTTTTGTACTTTCATTTCGAGTTGTATGTATTGCTTTCGTTTTTGACAGCGTTTTTTCTGTGAATCCATTGAGTTTTAGTGTATTTGTGATGGATCGGGGTTCCTCTTCTCTATCTCCATCATTCGAACATACATCTCGTGCGTTATTATATTTAACGTTTATATACCGTTGTCCGTAATGTGTCATCGGACTGTATAAGTAATAAATAAAAATGTATGTTATAAATCTCTATTTGCAACCTATAGCATGTTCCTTCGTATAAGCTACAATTTCTATACAAACAATATAATAACAGTACAATTATCGGCTTTATGTTTTGTTCTCTAAATACTTTCTAATATTATTTCTCTCCTGTTGGACAGCCAACGTCTGGTTCATTCTTTCACTAATGTAGGTAATAGTATCACATAAATGCTTAATAGCAAATTGTTTTCAAAGAGGAATTTGGCTTAGAAATGTTTCTGGTGATTAGGACCTTACTATTTTTCAGACTCACCTTCACATCAACTTTTAATCAATTAACGACTTTCGATAGTCAAAAATTGTTGCCCAAATTGTTACTGCCGCAATAAAGTTACAAATAAATGGATAAAAAGACAAAATGCATTCTTACTAAAATGTCAATTATAAAATACACTAACTTCAATCTAAGAAAATATTAAACAACATAGTGCATCCAAATTTGAATCTATTCGCGGTTTTTCTTAGTCGATTACCGTCCAGTTTTTTGTGGCGCTGCAGTGCGGCGCTTCCCTGAATGCAACCATTGTTAAAGAGGAAATAGTAATAGTTAATTTCCAACATTTTTATGGAGTTTCTTTTACTTTCATTTAGAACATTTTGTGTATTACAAGAAAAAAAGGCAATCAAAAGTAAATAAGAAAGAGAAAATTATGATTGTTAGATGCTTTACCATAAACCAGTTAATATAAGTTCAGACAGAAAATTCGTCATATTTTTATTTATTCACAGTGTAATGCTTTATATTACACACAGCTACAAACTTCTTAAAGAAAGTTCGTAGAATATTAGATCTGGAAAATAGTTAAATCTTATAAATAAAAGTACAATTTAGATAAAATCTTTCTATAATAAAAAAAATATCACTGAAAATTGTTTTCTTAAGATAAAATTTGTTCTAAACTCATGCTTGAAATACTATTCACATAAAATTATCAGAAAATTATTAATACATTTTAGCATTTTATATAATAGAGAACTCAAATTAATTCACTTTAATTACCAAGAATTTGGAAATGTTTAATTGTCTAACAGCATGGCTAATATTTACTGTGTGATGTGATAAGATAAAAATAAAATTATACAAACAGAGTAGAGAAAATCATTTTTGTGTACTTTTTAAGATGAATAAAAGCAATTAGGACTTACGTACTTTTCAAAATGTTAGTAAAAGAATAACAAATGTGCCATACCATAGAAAGTTACCTCTTAAAATAATTCTTACCTGTAACTTCTACCTTCCCTGCTATTTTTATAAGTAACATGTACACCAGTTAGTGAAACACCTATAACAGCATCATCACCACTTTTGTCCTTTACATGAAAGAGCTCTTGACCATACCCTTCTAAACGTTGACAAGCACATATATAGTATTCTTCTGCAGTGCCCTGAGGAATATTATGCAAAGCTGCATGTTGTCTACTAGCTGCATCCGTTAAACTATCCAAAAATTCAGGTTCGGTAAATGTCTACGAAAGCTAAAGTTAAAATATTAATTTCTACATAAAATACAATACAGTTACCTTTGGAAATAATTGAAAATCTCGTAAATAATGTGCTGTATGCCTTTCAGCATTAAAATTACCAAATTCAGCTTGCATACAATAACTGGCTAGCTCGATAGCTTGCATTGGTGTACAAGTTATTCTTTGTTCAATTACATCAGATTTAAGTTGTAAGAAATAATGATACCTAAAAGAAGTCTTACTAATATTGCTATATATAATGCTTATATAGAAAGATTACATACCGTGTAACTTCATCATTCAACAGTCTAACACCAGATATAACATAATACATAACACGTAAATATACACAGAATCCTCTTGCATGTTTGTCAAGTTGCCTTTTTATTGGCCGATCTAACTCTAACCAACAATTACATTCTCTTATTTTGCTGATATATTGTAGACCGAAAAACTTTGGTTGATTTAAACTTAACTTTTGGCAAACAATATCCAAGCAGTCCTGTCCAGTACTCTCTGAAGATAATGTACACTCTATATTAGTCTTATCCAGTGTTTCCACAGATATCACAAACAAAGATTTTGATACCACACTGTAGTGTCTTGATTTTTTAAGCTTCAATTTAAAAGGCATCTTGTGACTTCTATAATTGAAACAAATGAAGTTAGTCCTTATATGAATATCACACTATAAAAGTTAATACTTATAAAAATATCTAAAAATTTAAGGGGTGTTCACGCTTTTATAAAAGCGTTAGGGATTTAATATTAATATAATCATTTCTTGGTAGCAAATAAACAAATTGGGGATTGCACGAACAGAAATTAAGAAAAATTTACCTTATTGTATTAAGGCACTAAAAACATACTACGATTATATATTTCCTTTTTAAAAACTTATTTGTATTCTAAATGCATTTTGACAGTTAAAATATTCGCGTACTGTCATTCTTAAAACAGTTTCCTGTTCTAAATTCCAAACTTGGTGTCATAGGTTATTAAAAGATGGTAGCATATTCTACCATATACTGCACGTGTATGAATACGATGTACCGATGTTCAATGAAATACTATATGCAATACACAACATGAATATTACTTTATGTACAGAATGCGTACGATGTTTGGGAGCATATTGTATTGTTCATATTTTTTACAAAACTTTTAATTCTAATAATTTAATAAAACTTGTATAGAAAGCTAATTGACTCTTGAACTAAACAAATAATTATTCAATAATATTTTCTTTGACAGCAATAACGGCTTCAATGTTGGATCGAAAATATGGCCATGGCCGTATCAAATGCTCTTTATTGTTCGTAGAGCTCATTACTCTGGTTATGGGAGCTTTAAACGAATTAAGCGTATTATGAGGATATTTAATAATTTGTGATCGACATGTAATTTTGTCGAAATATTCTATATATATCTGCTATATCTTTGATATACCTCACAACTACCATACAGAGGTTCGAGGAATTTATCGAGATTACAACAATCCTGGATATTTCGATACATACTCTTCCGATTATTGAAAATAATTTCGGATTTTCCAACAAATTCAATTAATAATTCGTCAACTTGTTTTTTACCTTATTTCAAATTATAGTTAAAATTTGATAATTTATAATTTACGACGACAAACATAAAAAAATCACCAAATACGTTACGACTCATGCTATTTATTCTAATAACGTGTTTTATAATCTAAAGCGACCGGGAGTATAAGGACTGAAGGACGGAACTGATATATAAATTATAAAATATTATAATTTATTTTTCGAGGTAACGTATTTTGTAAAATGAAGCATACTTTCCTAATTTGTTCCTTAAAAATGTCTGTTCTTTTCGATATTCCATGAAAATACAGTTTAATGATGTTTTTGTAAGACAAATCTTCAACATCAACAGGTCTTCAAACGTACATACATTCATAATACAAAAGGTGCGCGTTCTTGTTCCTATCGGCAGCCTCGTCAAGTTGCAGACCGAATTCTGTGCCTTTCATTTTCTCTGTTAGTTGGTTATTAAGATACTGAGCTTGATCACTCCCACTTGAATCGTCGACTTGCTTATTTAATAAAAATCTTTCAATTTTCCTATGACCTTAACATTACATATCTGACGACAATATTGAAACATTCTACGCTCACTCCTTATTAAGGATTTAACATTTTTTATGTATTTTTCTATAAGAATTTAAATTTTCTGAGGAAATGTATTTTATGCATTTTTTTTACTAATTTATATATTTTATATAATTTTAGGTTCTTTGCAACCGCATATGTTAGTATTAATGTTATTTTATTTTCATTTTTATAATTCACAGGTATAGCAGTAAACTCCACTCACACAAATTAATTAATTATGCGGAACGCAGCGTTTCGAGAGAACGTGGGCTCTCGTTGTCAACCGTGTTACCGACTGAAAGTAAAAACTGTATCACACATGCAAATTATTTTCTACGCAGGCTCTAAAATTTCTAAAACATATGACTATTTACAATCTACTCGGTGGTCTAATGCCTTTTACGGGAAAGGATGGACCGAAAGCGAACCGTATCTTTAACAGGACCTATGGTAATAAATAATTTGCATGTGTGATACAGTTTTTACTTTCAGTCGGTAACACGGTTGACAAAGAGAGCCCACGTGCTCTCGAAACGCTGCCTTCCGCATAATTAATTAATTTGTGTGAGTGGAGTTTACTGCTATACCTGTGAATTGTACATCCACACAGTCCTTGCAATCGTCATTTCATTTGTATAATTTATTTTTCTCTCTTTGTAAAATATATCAAATTTTATTTTATAATATGTATGAATATTACGCATTATATATGTATCCATTCAGCAATTCGCAATATTCGTACTACAAATGCCTAATATTAGACCTATCAAGTACAACTTCGTCGTACGAATATCGGCAGCTTACAATATTCAATGTTTTCAAGTACAGGCAGTCGGCTCCTGTGTGACGGTCCAGGCAATAGCGAACGTCCCCTCTCGGCCGCTTTTGTTCATGCCGCGTCGGTTTTAGTATCGTGGCAACCTTTGCAACTTCGTCGTACGAATATCGGTAGTTTTCAATATTCAATATTTTCAAGTACGGGCAGACCTCTTCGGTCTCATAGTAGCAACCTTTATTATAGTTTCGTCGGAACTTATACAGCAATATGCTTACCAAGTACAATTTCTCGGCTTTCTATTATCGATCGTCGACGCTACGGTGTCCATTGTCGTTCATACATACATTTAGTTTTCTGTTGAGATTGTGACGGCAATTATGTTTGTAGCTTCGTAGGAGCGCATATATAGACAGCCTCTGCTTCTAGTTGACGGTCGTCGAGACTGCAGCGTCTGTTGTCATCTGAACTTTTGTTCGGTCTTCCGTTATAAGGGAATTTAGGTATTTTTTCATATAGTTGTCTGTCGATGCGGACGAGTTTCACGGACCAAATTTCTATATATCATGTTGACTTCAACTCTGCCGTTTTCCTTGCCGGTGCACACTTCGCATATTTATTGGTTACTGGCTTTTTACCTTCTTTAAGGGGGCAGCAGCAAAGAGCTAGAGGATACATAGCGTATTATTTCTATTACGAGGATGCCTGGTTAGCTGCCATTACACACTCTTGCTTTGAGATCGGCTATTATTGCTACTATCGCCCTCAACCAGGCGTTCATGCTCTAAGAGATAGGGGTGGGTTTCCCCATAAAAGTACAAATAACGAGAGTGTTTGGTTCCCCTACAAACACAAGCCAATCAAACTGGGTCTTGGAACTTGTTCCTTAGACAAATTCAAGGTAAAGAAAAAGTATTTGGCTCCCGGAAAGGGACATAAATAAATACAGCACTGAGGTGCGCTTATCAAAATAACAATTAAATAGGATTGGCTCCGCTATAGAGAGGTAGTGGTGTGTGCATACATATATAGCCATTACTACATGCCTTTAAACAAGCTTCTGCAAAAACTAAAGGTGAAAGTATACATATACACATGCTAATGTAACATGTATAAGAGAGGTCGAATAACTGCAATTATTGTGCATATTATAAGAATTTTTCGCGAGTAACGATGGTTACGAAGTTATAACCACAAATAACCAGGATAATAACGTAGTTTTCTATAACCACGAACTTCGTCGCGAAAACGGTGTTTGCAATTTTTTTTTAAAATAACATATGAAGTAGGTTTTTTATTAATGCAACATGTACGCAAACAAATAAGTTCTACAACTGAACTTCCATGTGAATTAATTTATATGTAAAATGATGAATAAAATAACAGAAATGGTATATATCACTTTCTATATATATTTTCATTTGTAATTTACATTAAAACTTATTTGATCACACATTTTCTCAACAAGTAACCGACATGATGTATATATATTTTCTGATTAACAACTACGAATAACCACCTTCGTGAAGTAGTTACAAAATATATAACCACTGTCGTATATATGACGTCATATATGACGAACTAAAGTTTAACTATTGGTCAAGAAAATGCAAATGTTATCGAATTCTGTAACTATGCATAACATTGTTACTCGCGAAAAAATCCTATACATATCTTACGTACGTAGTAACTGGACGTTAACCAGGCTGGAAACCGTAAACAGATTTTATTTTTTAGATATATTTTTTGCGCATTGAGTTTCATTGTAAAACCTTCACTCTACCAACTAAGCGAGCATTTTCCACAAGTAAGTATTCGTCAAGAAATTCAAGAATTTACGAGGAGGCTACAGCGGCACTGTTTTTTAAACCAGGAGAACGTAAGACACCTCTTATCTGTGAGCCAATCTTACATGACTATTTAAAAGCAACAGCTGCAGCCCAATCCTAAACCCTTTTGCCAGTGCGCAATTTTCACGAGATTTTTGTCGTACCGTATTAAAGTCTACTAGAAAGTTGTATAAACTTCACAAAAAAAGTGTTTCGAGAACATTCCACACCTTTCTAGAAAGTTCTACAAGCTACGGGAACAATCTTGTCTGTGTTTTATAAAGTTCCATTAGCTTCGGAGCGTTTTGAAATGTTCATTCCAGAATATTCCATTGCTATGTGCCCGCGTCCGTAGGAGTTCCTCACGGCGCTTGGGGGCTCGGCAACGCGAATCCCATGCCTATCACCATATTTTCTGACTATATGATATTGATTTTGGTACGTATAAAAGGGAAAGTAACTTGGACGTTAGAACTTCAAATTCGCATTGATTAAATTGACTTAACGCTTAAGAATATTTTTATACAAAGTCAAAACTTACTATATCTTTTCCTTCGTCCGAGAGACTTTGGGTAGCTTTCAAATTGCCTGTTTTTATTAATATTTTTGGTATCGTCCAGAGGTTTTGAGATCTTATTTTTCACGCGTATCCCACGGAACCTTCTATCATGGGATCTAATTAAAACAATGAATAATACACGAATCAATTTATTCGCAGATATTAAAAACTACACATATATAAATCTAAAATCTTAGGTATATATAAATTTAAAAATTGTCATATTATAAACTCATTTTCAGGCTTCAATGCAATTTATACTACTGTCAATAAAGTTTTACAAATTTTTTCGCAAAAATAGAGCTCTATATATTTCTTAAAAATTGCACTGTTAGTATGTTGAGATCAAATGATCAAATCTACGTTTTTCAAATAAAATAATGATTTATAAAAACTTAAATACTTTGTAAGTTTTGCATTGATATCTAACAGATATACATAAATACATTTAATACTTCTATACTAAAACTGATATGTTTTGCGTATTTGGCTCTTAATATTTTAGTATTGAAGCATTGAGATTAGTATTCGTTTACGTTTGAGTTAATTATATCCGAATGACTTAAATTTAATACCAATTTTTGTACGGTTCGTAAACAATAAATTTAGTTCAAATGGATTCAAGGTGAACTAATAGCATAGACAACGATATTTTTCTTCTTGTCCATATAAAATTTGGAGTTTTTCTGTTTGGCAGGTTAATTGGCGACAAATATCGCTAACAGCTTAGTTATAATCAATCCCGTTAAAGTGAATTAATTTGAACAGTATAATCCTAAGTTTCATATCAGGAAAAAATCACGTTAACTACGTATTTTTTCTGATATAATGAAACGGGATAGTTGTTATGACTAAAAAAAAAAAAGAACTGTTTTGTACACAATATTCGAAGTTTTCGAGATCTTTAACGATGAAATACAGGTAAGGCCCGTGTTTGCAACAGTATTTCCAAAATGTTTAAACATAAATGTTAATGTTATAGTTATCGCAGCTAAACGTAACAGATAACAAAATTTATTTTTGCGGACAAGTGCATTTATGTATGTCATTTTATGTAAAATTAGGCATGTTGAACTATATTTACAAACACGAGAAAACATTGATAAAAAAATTCTTGCCTATTTTTAATGAAAATGTTTTATATCAGCTACTATAGACAATAATATTACTATTAGTACACCTTGTGCATACAATAATGTCATTTCATTAAATAGAATTATACCTGCATAATACTTTTTATATTATGTATGCATAGCATTTCACATGCTATCCTTAAATTAAATCTAAATAAAGCATATTACATCAGGTATCGTATGACTACATATCCTCTAATAAATATATAAAATTATTCAAAGCATAAAGATTGACGAAGATGTGAAAAATATAAGTAATTGATATATACTGGGATAATAGCAAGAATTGTATTTCATTTCATTACATACATTAGATAATTTCAAAGAATTAGTTTTTTGCACTAACGTAAGTGATCTTGTACATTTGCATAAAAAAAAAACAAAGCTATTATAAGTGAGGGTGCGTAAAATAATTTTTGGCCGTGATCTTTGTTGATTAAACACCGATATTAATAAATAGTTTTGATATAATATAAATATACATATATATGTCTGAGTGTTAAAAATAGTTTTAAAATTAATAATTGTACTGTTTCAAAAATTAATGGCAACTGACAATTTCTAATCTTGATATGGTTTTATCACATAATTTCTTTGTATATTCAGTACTGTAATAACGTATGAAATATCACAGTTCGTTAAGTGTTTTTGTTAGATTTTAAGATCAAATAAAACTTTTATGAAAATATAGGAAGTTCTTTATGTCTTCTATATTATGTATATAAAATGTGTATACTACCGGTCATAAGTATTTACACACCTCTATTTTACTCTGTAATTTAAGCAAGCGCTTTCGAAAAAACATATACAATTAATTGACACACATTGTAACAGTAAATATTTTTTTCATTTGTTTATTGGAGAAATTATTTATTATTTATATGACACACCGGCTATTATTTTTCAGAAACTTTCCATAAGTTTACGCTGTAATAACATATTATACAGCTAATGCATGGAAACACTATCAAGATGTACAATAGCCTTTTATTTCATTATAATCATCTTTGAGTATTTCTTCCGTCTTGAACTAATATCAGTAGTTACACTTTATAGGAGGATTTAAAGTAATGACATTCGATGAAAACCAAAAGAGATAGAAACAACTTCTTTAATGAACTGTGGCATCCTAAAGCACAGATAATTAGCTTCAATATTTGTCCTAACGATGTAAACATTACAACAACAATAGTGGCAATAAATATTATCACAAACTTTAGCAAACCTAAGAGAGAATGTGGCGATTGCACTGCTGTTATTGAAAATAATAATTGTATGTATATTATTGTTGTATCGTGAAAGTAAAATTTAAGATATTGTAATGAAATATAACACATCTGCAGAACAAAGTTGGTATTGTTTCTATTCTTTAAGTTTCCTATCAATTGCCTTTCATGTTTCACTTAGTATTTCTATAATAACTATCACAACCAAAGGCGGGCAAGTAGTTATAATCGGTAGTGTATATTAAAATCAATTAAAATATGTATGGAAATCGAAATGAAATATATTTTGTTTTACGACATACAAAACTGAAGGGCGTAAAAAATGTAAAACGAAAATCACTCAAAGTCAACACTCCATAAATGATAAACTAATTGTAAAATATGTATGTATCCTTTAACACACGTAAATAAAATTTTCTTAATTGTAATAGATGTATATTTTAGCAAGATTACAAGTCATGGAAAAATTGTAATATGCAGGTTTTCACAAAATTCTTGGTTTTATAATTTTCATACAGACTCTAGATAACATGAAGAGATAATTTCGAAAAGTAGAAAAGAAATATAGTCTTTTTGGAGCATTTACAAAAACTTGCCATGCTGTGCAAACAATGTGCTTTCACATTTTTTCATATTAGAAAATGGTAACAAGCAATAACATTCCAAGCATTCAACAGCTGGAATTTTTCTAAAACTCTTTCACTATTTGCACATTTTATCTTCCTCTATCGTCATTTTATTTGGCTATTATCTAGTATATTTTCCGTAGTTAACCTTCTTTGAAGGCAAGTAGGAAATGAACATATCATAATAGTGTTTTCATTGTAAATGTAGGCAAACTTTGTTCATATTTATGTATTTATAAAATGACTGCTTCATTTTTGTTTGATATTGATTGTGACTGTTTTTAAGATTAGACGTTAAGTAATAAATATATATTTGTGATACGTTTGTTTTCTGTAAGGTATAGTGAAATGCTATTCGTAAAAAAAATATGGTTAATAACTTGAATCAACTCTTATAAGATGCATAGGTCACATATAATGTCGTGGGAGGGGAAAATAATACAAATATGAAATCTAGAAAATTGATTTTTAAAGGCATTACTTTCACACATGTGATAGTAGCGTTCAGTTATAAATGTACTACATGGACAGAAAATACAAATTTTTATCTAGTATAATAAAATTAACTATTATTTAGCGTGCAAACAATAAAAACAAATTCTGTCATTCTCGGCAATTTAGAGCATTTAAACGCAAAATATGTTACATCTTTTAAAACTTTTTCTACATGGAAACTGTTCACATTATTGCAACTTACGTGTATATGGCAATCCTATATTCTAACCATTTTGGTTTAATTTTATAATATATGAATGCAGTAACTATATTTCTTTTCCTCAAGAGTAGTGGAACTGTTCAGCAAATTCAAACGACGTACGCAGTACTTTATAAACAATCTCATCACATTACTTAATATAAAATCAAATTTCTTACTGGATTTAACTATCGAAATAAGAAGGCTTTAGAATACGAGCCCCAAAGTCTCAGCTCTTGCAATTATAAGGTCGGCGTAATTTTTATATTTAATTTGCTCTTAAAACTTGTGTATATAAGTAGATACATTTTTCAGTTTGCATTTATATTCTATTGTATGTGTTTATTTCTATTTCCATTAATTTAACCGTCTTATAATTGTATCTTTAGGGAGATAATAAAATTGGTCTTGCTAAATATACAATCCTGTAATTAAAATCAACTTAAACTTAATTAAGGTGTGCCACCAAAACAACAGAACACACCAAGTTTGATTCTCATTTGCTATTTGTTCATGCTTAAAGCGTTAATAAACTTTAGGTAAAATCATATACCTAACACGCTGACAATACCTATCCCACGAAGCCTCATACTTTTGCTTACATTTAAATGCGTCCCTTTTGGCGCGGTGCATAAGCAAAGGTATCGTCATTAGGCAGATCAATCCTGGAGGTACGTTGCACACAAAATAAAAGAATGACATTTGTATAATGATGTCGCCTAAGTAATTGGGATGCCTAACAAATCCCCAAAACCCTGAAACGATTAGTTTTTTCCCTTGTGCAGTGGGTATTGCTTCTAGATCTAAAGAAACAAAATATAGGACACACAAATAAGCAGATAGTAAAAATATCAAAACTTACGAATAACAGATGGACTATACGGATTCTTCCTAAAAGCATTCTTCTGCCGATTACTTCCAGAGTAAATTGCATATCCAAAAAGAAATTGGAAAAATATAATTATAAGCAGCCAGTTACTTAGGCGTACATTATAATCATATACGTACTTGATCATAGTACCACACATACCAGGTAATGAAAAGTACGTAAAGCACGAAAGGTATCCAATTCCTTCATACTGCATTTCAAACGTTGTTGACCATACTTTTTCAAGTATGAAGATTCCATCAAAGAAGTATATGTACCACATTAAAGCCAACGTCAGACATGTTGGATCAATATTTAAACTTTTATAGTCAAACTGCCCAAGTGGCAAATTGGCTAGTGGTGATGTTAAACTTAAGCTTTTAAGTACTACTACTGTTGTCGTTAACGTCTGAAAATAAATTAGCAATTACTAAAACTATATTATACATATAATAAAGGTATAACTATAATTTCATCTCTGAATATACTAAATCATCGTATAATATAATAAATAGGTCGAGCAAAAGAACTGCATGTGTTTGAAATGGGTAATAACAAAAAAATATTAATACCATGAATATTTTTGATTGAAATCACATTAGAAAACGAACTTATTGTTCTACAACGTTGCCAAATGTGTAAGTATGTTAATAAAGGGATGCTAAAAACAAACTGAAAAAAAAGAAACGTTTACGCAAAGCTAGTATTAAAAATTCTTCTTTATACTAAATTTCAGCTATCTCTCACAGATGTCGAACGATAACATTTATCTGTGTACTAAAAGGGCGAGTCACGAGAATCTTGTGAAGACGTATGAAATATGGTACAACATTTTTATGTTGGGTTTTTCGATTCGAAACCGAGCGACGAATGTCGCTGCGTGTAGCCAATGTATACACATCCTATACAGTAAAAAAGAAATTAAATATACGTTTATTTAAAAAAGTATTGGTATTACTTCAAAGAATATTCCACTAATTCAAATTTGGAATGAAAAAGGATGCATAAAAACAGGAATCAATTTAAAGTAGTTTTCAGGCTTTCATGGCCATTGTTGCTGGATTGGTTTCCCTAGTTCAATTATCTTGTCATGATCTTCTTCAGAAGATATTGTTTGGATTCTTCCATATTTAAATAGCTTTTCTACACAACTTTTGCTAGTGGTATGTTGTATGGTTTATACATGGTCGTACATCTTTTGGTGCATAACCATTTCGCTTGGTTGAAGCGTGCCCGTTGCTATGCATATAGGTGTGAAGAATACTTTCCAAATATTTGGTAACCGTAGTTCGTCTTCTCTGTTGAATTATTCGAATTTTCCTATATTTCAATAGCTTTTTTGTATAATCTTCTCTCGTTGTTCTATTGTCAATTTCCTGCATTTATCAGAATTGATTCCCTATTTCGTGTTTGTTGAGTGTTCTGTTACTGCTGATTTGTCTGTGTATTCGTAATTTGTATCTTATACATGTTATTTTAAACTGATGCTAATGCTTTCATTTGTTTGTCTGATCTATACCTTTCCACGTGTGCGAAGTATATTCTGGGTTTTAGAGTGGCGAGGTATGATATTTCGGTGAAGGTAATTTGGTGGGTAGTTTTTCAGAAGTATTGATATAGTAAGAAAAGTGAAAATAAGCTTGTTTTCTTTAACATCGCAATTAATACATTAAATGACGTCACTAAGGAGAGGTAAACATTATAAGATTTGGTGAAATTTTATAGAAAAGCTAAATATGTTTACACAATTTTTCATTATGTACTCCGTTGTAATCAGCAGAAAAAATCATTAAGCCTCTGGTAATTCAACGAAAATAACAGTAATAAGGCGCAGTTAATATTTAAAAGGTTATACATTTTTCTACAAGTTAATTTAATTTTTATGGCAATTAAACGTTGCTAAGATACGAGGTATGTTTCAAAATTAATGAGAATGAATTGTGTACGCTCAATGTGACAACACTTCAGTAGGCTGGAATCGACTACATGTGAGTGGGGGGAGTAAGTACGCAATCAGAACTGGCGCAGGCCACTCAGTCTAATGTCAGTGGCGTGAGCGCGGGGTCTTTACTGTTAAATTTCAATATCGCGTCACAGGTAAAATGCATACAAATATCGAGCAGCAATATGTAATTTTGAGTTAAATTGGAAAGAATTGCTTCAGAGACACTACAAACGACAAGGACAACAAATGGAGGTGCTGCGTTATCATCAGTATAAGTTTTCAGATTGTACAAAGCTTTCAAAGATAGCTGCTAAACCATTGAAGATTACCATCAATGTCTAACACCGATGAAAGCGTAGCGAAGGCGTATTCTGTGTTAGCACGAGACAGACGGTTAATACTCAGGATGATTGCACATGAAGTTAGCATGAGTAAGGATACCGTCATCGAATTGTGACAAAAGAGCTAGGCATGCGAAAAATTTATGCCCAAGAGCTTGTCTGATGAACAAACGGAAACTCGCTTCTCCAATAGCTAACAACTGCTGCATAGCTTAACAACCGAGCCCATGTACAGAGTGATAACAGGTGACAAATCATTGGTATTTGAATACGATCCTAAAACAAAACAAAGTTCGGAGTGGCACACATTTGCATCGCCGCGGCCGAAAAGACTCGCATCAGCACATCCAGAATCAAGTCCATGCCTATCATCTTTTTGGATTATCGTGGAATTGTCTATAAAGAATTCGTATTGCAAGTCAAACCTTTCATCGCGACGTCCTTGAACGTTTGCTAAAAAGAGTTTTACGTGTGCGACCTGACATTGCCAGCTTGTGGATCTTGCATAATGATAGTGCCTCCAGTCACAACTCATTTTCGGTTAGAGAATTTTTGGTAGAGAAAAACGTTTCAGTACCCCCACACCTGTCCTACAGTCCAGACATGGCTCCATGTGATAGTTTTCCTTTTTTAACGCGTAAATGGAAATGGAGAGGTTCCCATTTATTGTTCCCAGGAACAATAAACAACATCCAAGCAGTCATGACGCTGATTCTAAATACCCTAATAAAACGAAACTTCCAGAATTGTTACCTGGAATAGAAAACTCGCTGGACGCGTTGTGTTCATTCCAAAGGAACGTACTTTGAAGGGGACAACATTAAATTGTAGATACATTGCGTTAAAAACTAATTATTATCATTAATTCTGAGACATATTTTGTATGCAAGAACATTAGTTTAGCCACATATCACTAAGCCTAAATCAATTAAAATAAAGCTTACCAATGTGATAAAAGCCATCCTTAGAAGGAAAATCTTCACATTTATAATATCCAATATAACTGGATTTATTTCACGACCCATAAAAAAGTTGTAAACAATGCTATTTGTATCCCCATTTGGATTT
The DNA here is from genome assembly GCA_023509865.1 of Trypoxylus dichotomus. Classification (NCBI taxonomy): domain Eukaryota; kingdom Metazoa; phylum Arthropoda; class Insecta; order Coleoptera; family Scarabaeidae; genus Trypoxylus; species Trypoxylus dichotomus. The sequence goes on along the minus strand of CM042081.1, from coordinate 23,341,315 downwards.
AATGCACTTATAGGTACAAAATATGAACGGATGTATAAGTAAATGGAGAATAAGATTCCATGTAAAATCATTGCCATAGCCAGCGAGAAATATTTATCATAGATGTAATTTACTACTTCAAATCCACTAACTTCTAATCCCAACAATAACATATGAACAAACACCAGTGATACCCAACCATTAGCAATGTAACTTCCTCTACCATATTTACTCAAACTCCCATAGACCTTTTCTCCACCAAACGGTAATGCTGTGAGTAATAGTAACAGAATTGAATATGCTGTAATGCTCAAAAATGCTGTCACGTCAAGGTATGAGAATATTTCTTTGTACTGGTTGAGGTTTGGTAGATGATAAGAGCACTGCTTGCTATTACACACCAAATGCAATGTAGCAGCAGATAATGGCAACAATACAATGAGAGATATTGCTCCAAACCATCCCCCAAATTCTGTAACAAATACTGTTTTATATGGTCTTGACTCTATTAAATCAATATGTTTATTTTGAATGGGTAATTCATCTTCATCTGAGAATTCTGTTAAATTTTTTTCTTGAGTTGTAAATAAATCATTTTTTAAATGTACAATACGTTCTGTATCATTAAGGTTTGATAAGACATTTGATCTTTTAAACACATAGGATTCTTGTGATATCGAAACTCTCTTAATGTCTATATCTTTTGTGGGTGTAGAATCTGTTTTAAGCCTACTAATTCGACCCCGTGCAGTAGGTTTCAAAGGTTTAAAATCCGAATCAGATTCTGTATCATTATCAATTAATGGTGTACTAGTATGTACACTTGTCTGAAGTTTGATATCACTTTCAATACGTATTCTCGCTGGAGAAGTTCTACTTGGGCTTTTACGTCCAGGACTTCGCCTTGAAGGACTCTTTCTTGCAGGACTTTTCCATGTAGGACTTGTACTTTTGCGTGGTGAGCTTACATGTACTCGTTTAGACTTTCTTTGAGTTTCTGAAGCTCTATCATCTTGCGAGGGGCTTCTATTTCGTGCAGGACTTTTCTTTCTTGCTGGCAATTTTTTTCTTCCAGGACTGGTATTTTTGGCAGCAGACTTGGGCTTTTCTTCTACCTCATAGTATGTTTTTATAAGGCGAGATCGAGAGGATTCTCTTTTGGGTCTCTTATTGTCTTCAACTTTAATTTTTTTGTCATCTAATTTTATTCTAGTAGACATCTAAAATAAGGTTATATTTATTATTAGCTAAGAATTCATCTTTTTCTCATAATATAAGTGCTAAAAAAATAGTAAATTATTACCTTCTGATGCAACGTTCTGTTTTTTTATAAATACGGTAAACCAACTCGGTCAATTCTAAAAGACGCTACACACGACGCCTAAGGAAAACACGCCAAAATTGTTTCGAAATAAAGCGTTCTGATTGGCTGTAATAAATTCAAGATAACAGTTTTTGTTTGATAAATTTATTGTTTATTGCACATATGCATTATGCGATTAAAGCAAGTTTATAATTTTATTTCAACTAACTGAAGTTTATGTTATGAAGGATTGATTAAAAACAAACTTATTATAAGTTTTGTAACTCCAAAATTTCTTTGATTTACGTTTATTAGATGGCGGGAAATTTGAAATTATCCTAGACAAATATGTACGTCATAAATCAAAAACTATGAAGTTGTAAATAACTTGATTTTATTAAAAAGTATTACATTGGTCTTAAAGATAAAACCGCTTTTATGCTAATGTCGAACTGTGTCAGATTCTCAAAAAACAATCAAAGAATCTTATCTTCTTTATTCACATACTGTATTTAAAAAAAATGTGATATTCTAGAACTTAAATAAGGGACATGACTATTTTTAAAAATATTTTTAGTTAAAAGAGCAATTTCAACCAATTAAACAGACATAAAAGTTTTAAACGGTTGCGTATAAATTAACAAAAAGTGTATGAAATTTAAATCGATTAAATACGGTTAAAAACATCGAATTTGACGGTAACGCCACATTATATAAATACTTAAAATATTGGCTCCTGTTAAATGTTCATGCATCTATACTGTCGTATATTGTAAAAAGGGGAAAAAGTAGGAAGATAAATTATTGATCTTGTCTAGTGTTAAAATCTGGTTAAAATTTAGAACTACAACTAAGACATAAAGACCATAACAGAAGAAACTTACAATTAACATTGGCGAGACGTTCTTTTTTTAATCTAAGGTTAACATCATAATTTCATAATTAAAAGGGTGTTTGAAATCGTACAATTTTTTCGTTTCAATTAAGTATTACTCCAGGTTTAATTATAACAGGCATTTAGTATGTACTTTCTCTCGAGAATTTTATTAGTTTTGGTAACAATTATAGAAAATTACAAAGGAACCTGTCTTTCTACATAGGATTGTTAACTTGAGTTATTCTTCACCAAAATGAGTGATTTCTGTAGGGTTATTGCAAGAGTGATATGGCAATTAATAATTAAAATGGGTGACTTATATTGATTCTGATTGGATTCTACACATAAATAGGAAATAACATCCAATAGGATCTTATATTTTATATTTATACGTATGTACATACGTTAGAGTTTGTATAACACTGATTTGTGTTTAATCTGCCATTTAATCTCAAATTAAATTAAAATTGCAGGTAGAACGTAATAATTGATATCACTAGACAAGCTGTCGTATTTTATTTTGTTAATCTAATCCAAGATTTAAATTTTGATTCATGTCGGTGCAACTGGCCACGAATCATTTATTTGCTAGATGTAAACATGGGATTTGTATAAAACTTCAAGTGAATAACAAACATTTGCTTTATGAAGTAAAATTGATTGACTGGAATACAATTTTTGTTAAGGGATGTGATATGACTTCATTGCGCTAATAATATCTTGGCCAAAAATTTTAAAGGTTGTATTGATAACAAGCCACGCATGTGCTATTCACAGGTATAACAATAAACCTCACGCACACAAATTTATTTAATTATGCGGAACGCAGCGTTTCGAGAGCACATGGACTCTTATTATCAACCGTGTTACCGACTGTCCAGTGTAGTACCGTGCTCTCGTTCCGCATAATTAATAAATTTGTGTGAGTGGAGTTTACTGCTATACCTGTGAATATACAACCACACAGTCCTTGCAATCGTTAATTACGCCACGCATGTGGTGTAAACGAAACGCCGTGAATGGCTGTGAACACAGGCTGACACACACTTTTGTGTACCATATAACAACATTTACCGTTATAAAATCAATTAAAATTAAGAGAACTATCAACCTAGTTTTAATGTTTTTTTTACAATCTTATGACAGTTTCTACCGACTGTAACTTGAGACTTGAAACAGGGTTGTTTTTTTAATGTTGGTGGCTTGAAAGATCCAATGGTAATTTATTGACACTAAAAGTTGGTAGCCCTATTTCTGCCAAGCACGCATAAAGTTGCTGTTTGTTTGAATTGACGTCTACGGTTGTTAGTTTGACAGTAAAATGGCTATGTTTCTAAGGTAATTCTGTAAATTTACTACTATTTTATGCATTTGTTCCTAGTATGTATGCTTATTGTATAATTTACTAATTTTGCTATGTAACTGTATTTCATAATTACGTGATTATCCTTTTAACGTTATGTAATATTTCAGAGCGTCAAATAATACTTTGGTGAAGCATCTTGCTTCAAAGAATAATCTTATAATGCTGGCAAGACCAGTAACAATGAAAGTTGTTGAAGCTCCGAGAAAATCAGTGGAAGACTATGATCAATTCAATACACGTATTGGTAGACCTCTATCCCCACATTTAACTATATACAAACCACAACTAACAACCTTCTTATCGATTTCTCATAGGGCGGCAGGTAATATTTATTAGTTTTGTTTATGAAGTTCCACTGAACTTTTTTTATATCTATCAAATAGGTATGGCGCTTGGTGGTTACCTATCTATTTTGGGGATAGGAGCTTTTGTGTCACCTTTACCCATTGATCACTGCCTTGATAGTCTTCAAAATATTGGCTGGTTTTCACATTTCTTGGTTAAAATGTGTATTGCACTGCCTATCTGTTATCATTATTCAAATGGAATTCGTCACTTAACCTGGGATATGGGAAAGTTATTAACTATTAAGCAAGTATACAGTAGTGGATATTTTATAATGGCTCTTACTGTATTGTCAGCTTTAGCATTGTCTCTGTAAGTTTAGTATTTTGTACAGCATGTAAATATTTATTTTGATTTTTATTTTAAGAATAAAATATTGGTTTCTTTTATAGCATTATATAAAAATAATACCTTCCAATTCATTTCTAGATAAACGAATTAAGAGTATTAATTATTTTATATAATATTTAAAAGGATTATATTATTTAACATGATTAAAGATGCTTAAGTACATATTATTTTCATGGTTGAGGGGATACAAATGATACAATCATAAATAAAATTAAAAATCTTATTTCAATCTTGTATACTTGTCCAAGGTACTTGTCTACAATTCAAAAAGGATTTCATCATTGTGAGTGTTTTTTGGTTATAGTTTTTATTTTTTCAGGAATGCATGCATGCCATAAGTAACGCTGGTATGGCCTTTCATTATCAATAAAAAGCATTTTTCAAAGAATACATTTCATTTAAATATGGTGAAATTTAAACAAATTTCAATCAGGAATAATAGCTATTTATATATTGTTACACATTTATTATTACAAAACATAACATATGAGAATAAGACATTAAATAGAAAATATACGCCTTAAGTCTATACTTCATTCACGTTAAGAATGCAGTAGATAGCGCTACGATCGGCGGCTGTATTACACTGGTGAAATTTAACCGATGAAACCGTCAAATGACAGTATCGTAAATATCAAAAGTTTGGTTATTAAAATTTTGTATAATAAATAATGTTTTTCATATTTTATGTGCAATATATTATGGTTATATACCTGGTAATATAATACCGCAATAATAAAGTAACAATTGCAATATAAATGTATCCTTTCATTGTTTTGTTTACCAAAATAGTTGGAGCTTGTTTAATATGTTGGAAAGTAAATAAGATTGCATTTGGGGTTAATTGAAGAGAACATAAATGCCGTATGACAAGCTTTACAACAACAATATTACCATGGATAAACTTGGATCAAAAATATAACTTAAACATGAATGGTTATATACATTGCGTTGTACCAAGTCATTTGTCATGAAGTAAATCTCACCGTTGGTAATCTCCATCAATATCAATGGTATGGTTGAAAGTAAGCAATTCAATATATACAAGAGAAAGCTAAACAAGGAACAATGTCGCTGATTATGAACAATACATAATGGGCTCAACGGGACTGTATCCAAATCCATCGAATAGTTTCAGACTACATGGCAACACACAATACCCTTAAATCTGACATAGAATTTGGTTATTATCGATGATGAAATTAGATGAACTGTTCTGTGAAAAGGAAAATAGCACTGCAAGTATACTTATCTATTGTACTCCGATTGCAGTAAAACCAATGTACATTTTCAATGACAGTACAATCAATAAATAATTGCATGCATATCAATCAATACAATAAAATACTAAATATACTAATTAATTATAACGATATCTTAACTGGAGATATTACAAATTTGTATAGTTTCCTCTTCATATCTGGAATAAATTTAATAAAAAAGATTCCTTTACTGTTAGCATTTTATTTATAAAACAACAAATGAAATAAACATCTGAATTTGATTTATAAATTAATGGGTGGAGTGAAAAAGGAATACAAATAATTTCAATTTATTATGCAAATGATATTAATGGATATTTGAATCAGATTCTGATGACGGTGGTCTGATGAAGATTATGTATTTGCCGTTATGCTAAATTTTTCAAGTGTATTTTCAACAATATTATCCAGTTACTACATTACTTCTTCGATAACATGTTTGATACAATTAATTTGTGTATACATGTTCTTTTAAAAGTAGTGCATTGTATAAAATACCTTAACTAAATGTATAGAATGCATGAAGATTTAAATGAGCTATCAGAGTATTCTAAGTATTATACACATTTCATTAATTTATTAGGCAAAATCAGAATGTGATGTATCTATCGATAAATCTACATCTGTAGTTATAATAAATTCTTCAACCATTTCTTCAACTTAGCCTCTGCCTACTGCCAATATGCTTCCCTTACCGAACCAAAGCTGTAATAGTAGAGTAAACATTATTTTGTTTATATAATTGATTCTGTATCAATTTGGAGCGAGTGAATGAAAAATATCGAAGATGCGTACAACCTTACAAAATTCTGATAAAAGTTACGCACTGACAAAAGTGATTGAGCTATTTACTTCTGTAGAATGCTGTAAACCGGCCATTCTGCACGCTTCGCCCACACAAGTATGTGTATACAATGTGCGCAGAAGCACTCACCATTATCAGGAGATGTTTATTGGCTTGTAGTTACAATTATAGAAGATTAAAGAAACAGTATTACATGATTACGTATGTTATTATACTTTTCCGGTTCTATTTTTGTATCTCACCATTTTCGCTTGTTCGTGGTTTTATCTTTTATGTTGATATTTTATGAGATCATGCGGTAAAGCCGTATTCTTCCCCTCGTAATTTCCTCAAAACGTATTTTTCATCCTTGTTGAATTTAAATTGGTTAAGTTGTATGTAAAAAAAATCTTACAGCGACAGTTCTTGCCAGTGTATGCGAATGGTATACCTAACTGTGACCTAACATACCTGAAAATGTACTGTCGCTACATCGACATAGATTAGACTTGAACGAAGAGCACCTCACGTTGTCATTGCCACATGGCAAGTCCTCTTACGATTGCACCACTAAGCCGTTCAAGAAGAAAATAATGTGCAAGTTCACTGTTTATAAATGTGTAAATCTATTAAAAAGCGGTGTTAAAATAAAAAAGCAAAATAGTTTGGAATTCAAAATTACTAGTTATATCAAATATAGAGATGTTGGGTTCAAGTCCCCTCCGAGACCGATATTTTTTCTGAAATTTAATACGCTGGAAATTGCAAGAAAATTGTAATTTTATCATTACTAATGCGAATGGTGGTTTATTATTACTAGTTATATCATTAATTTATAGTGAATTAGAATAGTAAATAGTTAATTAGAATTCATGATGTATGTTTATAAAAGATTTACCATTTTTGCAGCGTATTTGTGACGGCTTTCGTCGTTTTTCCTGCAATTTCTGCAGCTTATCTGTGACGACTTCCGTCATTTTTCCTTCAGCTTATTTGCAAGTTTCATTCAGGCGCGTTTATCCCACTTCTAACTTTGTAAGAAAACCCAACTTGCACTTCAACTTTAATAACTATAATTGTATTATAACACTTTTAATTTATATAACTTGCACATCTGTATCGACGTTCATGTTCTAAGATTTCTAGCATACTCCTCCTTTATTACTGCTTACAACCCGACCTCCTTAACCCGTATATTGCACTGAATTATTCCTTACACGTTAAATGTTTTACCGCGAGACAGATAAGGTTTATGGCAGTTATGCATGTTATATCAGATTATCAATGAAATGGGATTGGCAAATTAGCACTGTCTATTAGTCTCGTGGTTGCGGGTTCGAATCCCCGAGCTGGTACTTAGCATTAAAGTTTGCCTTGATTCTTCTCACTTCATGACAGATGTTGCCAGCTAATATCTTAAGATGTACCACCATCATAACTCGTGACTGATTAATGCTCTCTGTAATTAGCGAAATTTAAGTTAACTCATATACTGCACTGATGTTTTATATACAGAAGCAAATTAACTATGAAATGATTTGTTGTTGATATTTTTTTTTGCGCGAGTTTGTATTCATTTGTTACTATACATATATTTATACTTTTTAAAAGTGGTTTGGGAAATATGTATTGTGTTTTTAATTGGATGCACCGTTGGATCAAGGTTTAGGCATTTCTCCGTATTTTCATGCTTTAACACGTCTGATGAAAACCTACAACATTCAAATATCTGTATAGGTATAACAGTGGATGTTACAAGTTGAACGATGTGGCGGACTCATAGCATAGTTGTTTATTTGGTCGACTACTTGTTTACCGCATAAATACATTCAATCGCGACTTTTAATGCGAGACGTTAAGGCATCAGATAACGTTTTAACACAGCGTGTTAAAGCTATACAGTAGCCTAAGTCTTATCTTACACGAGTTTTTTCGTGAAAATTAAAATATGTGGAATCTTTACATATCAAGGTTATTTTTTGAGACTATTTTATAAACACAATATATATATATGTACATGTAACATATAATTTATATATTTATATCACCAACTTACAAGAAAATTACAACAATGTAAAAACTTTAAACATTTAAAAATTAATATTAACAAAAGATTTGTACAACATAGTTCGCTCTATAACCTACAAATAGCTTCTCTCAGATAAGTTTAATATGCTACATGACATGGAAATTGTAACACCAAGAAGTGGTGCGAATTTCTTGACTAAACTCGGCAGAAACGTATAACTATTCAAAGATCATAATTTTGTTGAGATATGGATTAAGCGGTCATGGCATATCTGACACTTTTTTCAGTCTTTTTCGACAATAATGTCATGTGTATTTTTTAATTTTCACCATTGTCGTGCTTTTGTTTAACGTGCTTTGAATGTTTGATTATGCTTAGAATGCGGCAACGTGGAAATTACCTCTAGTTTAGCGAATTCGGCAGGGGAACCAATCCATCATTATGCGCTGTTGTCAGTCACGGACTATGGAGAGCCAGGAAAGTTACCGCAGAGGAACCGGGGGCTGAAGAAGAACTAATCTGGTACGACACCGCTATCTTCGTCTAATAGCATTAAAAGACCTATTCTCTTGTACCAGGTCAGTTAACTACAACGAACTGGAGACTGGAGTGGAAGATGTCATGGAAAGAGCGGCAAGGAATAAATGTAGATCTACAGGACACTTAGAGAAACAGGGAAGAGTAAAATAAAAGACTACACAAACGAAACATCGGAAGACCACCTAGGAGATGGGTTAACGACATAAGCGAAAAACTTGCAAGAACTGGTTACAGGTGGCGCTAGATAGAATTAGGTAGAAGGAAAAGGAGGAGGCATATGTTTAGGAGTGGATAACTAAATGCTGCGGAAGAGAATGAATGTTACGGTTCAGAGGCTTTGTGAGCTTTTTACCGCCGAATCGGGGTTATCGGCTTGCAATTCTATCAACTACATCTTATGCGCAACAGTGACGGCGTTATTTGAAGTGGTATGGGTTGCGAATGTAGTGGAACGTGGAGTACCATATAGTGGTTTAGTGATGAACATAGTTCGTCAAGGCGAAAGGAGTGACTCATCGCCGCATAGTGTTTTATTTAAACACCGACAACTCAGAGCCGCAATGGATTCAAAGTTTCGATGCAACTGTCAAATTTATACTGAAGCGGTGCACACAAAGATACTGATTTACGTACGTCCGATTACATCTGCGGTCACTCCTGTTAAAAATTACGTCATCCCTTTCAGTCTGGCGGTCTCTGGTAATGAATCTAGATTTTGTGTAGAGATGCATGATGGCCGCATGAGGGCCAGACGAAGACATGGGAAATTTTGCGATATTCAGTTTTCTGTTGAAAGGCGTGTGCACCGAGCTTTGAAGTTATGATATAGGGTGCTGTAGTATATATATGTATGTCTCAGTTTGTGATTCTATGGACGCCCAGCGTTACGTTGATGAGGTGGAATCCCATATTCCTCCATATCTTCAGAAGCTTGACAACCCACTTTTCCAGCAGAATAAACTTAGATATATTAGATAATAGAACTTCTCTAAGCTGATTTGAACAAGCTCACATAAATGTCTTGTCATGATCAACTTAGAGAATCCTCCACAAATACTGGAAGTTCTCTGGTATGAATTGTAATTAAGTGGCTTGGGACACCGTACTCCAAGGAGACGCCGATCACCTACTGAAATCAATGTCACGAAACTTATAAGGAAAGCCGAACACATTATTAATAAAAATAAAATTAAATTATGTTAATCTTCCTTTATTTTTCTTTGAAATTGTAACGAACCTATACCTAAACCTTTGAATAGTTATACGTTTTTGTCAAGTTTAGTTAAAAAATTCTCACCTTCCCATGTTGTTACAATTTCTATATCATGTAGTATATAAGAAATAATCAACAATGTAAACTTAATTTATCGAGTACATAACAAAATATCAGTCAATTTAGCCCTCTAGCGGCTTAGCAAGGAGAATGCATTTAATATATAATGTAGGCAACAGACTTCAGCTAATCAGGAATCACGCTAGGCGAATGTCATCCAAATCGTTACGTTAGCTTGGTACATCAAAAACATTAACATTTATATCTTTTATTCGATACTTTTAGCGCGAGTTATACGAAATGTCAACAATGGTTCACGCACTTCAAATGCCATATTTATAGAAAACATTGAAACACCGGGCGCCAACTTAAAGTCATAAATCGATGAGAAACTAATTTATCAGGGAACAGAACTTACAGAAAGTCTAAGGAAAATTACAGATAATCAAAATGTAAGAAAAATTTTAGCTGGCCGCAATTTATCCAAATAAATTAATAAATGAAATTCTATAATTTATTTAGTTGCATTATTCATGAAGTGGCTGACATCCTAACGTATGATTCAATGTTAAATTTTATGCTGAACAATAAAATAGTGAGTGTTCTGCATTGTATTTGAAAATTTTAAAACTTCGTACAATAATGATCGGTGGCAGGGTCATCTGCCAAATACATTCTCGCTGCCTTAGTGGGAGTATTACTACAAATTAAATAAAATGCAATTTGTTAGCAACTAAATATCACAGTCTATACATAGAAATGAATGCAATTCAAAACATAAAGAGTAGGTTGAATGGCGCTTCAATCATTTTTAATTATGTGTTAATTACATCGTAAATCTATTGCCCGTAGAGAAATGATATCCATACATATGTAGGTATATTGTATATAGAATATGTGCAGTCAAAATGAAAACTTATGGAATGTTATCCTTTCTTTGTATTGACAAAGTGTATGTATGTACATCTCTTTTCGACCTGGGCAGTGTTGTGCGATTTTGTACCAGTGACTTTCTTTGACAGTTGTATGTCATGATTCCTATGACGTTTACATTTTCGGTTAATTTAAGAATTTCGTATTTCGCCTGTGATTTGTATGTTTTGTTTGAAACGTTATTATTTTTTCCTTGCGTTTGATAGCATCTATATCTAGTGAATTTGTTCTTGCGAGCTAATTAGTAATCAGCGGATTTCATTAATATAATACTATAAGAAACATATATGAGAAATGTTGATTATGTTCCATTTGTCATTTTTTTATATGGTCAACTGTAAGCCCAAAACATCAAAAGAATATAATTTTGGCTTAATGTGGCAACCATGTTTGCATTTCCTATAAGAGCCATACTGAATTTTGAGGTGCGAACGAATATACGTCATATTTAACGTTCGTAAAGCTGGTGCCAGACCATAGGCGTGTAGAGGAGCGGGCAATATTCAGATAATAGTATGCGCCGTACGAAACTTAGCAATCGCGTAAAGAATACCAGTCACCAGATATCATTTTAGTTCGTTTGACGTTATAGTGTTTTAATAACAAATATAACTGAAGAAATAATTCGTAAAAATTATTACAGTATTTTCAATATTTCCTTCCACTGCGGTCTATAATCTTATAACCTCATATACAAGAGGCTGCTGCCATCACAGCAAGTCAATTGAAATTTCAACACTATCACGTTGAAGTCAATTTACAAACTGTTTTCAATGATTACAAGTAGTAGATAACGTACAAAGAGTGCTACCTAATGACGAAAAGGGTGTCTGCGTTGGAGGTAAAATTTAATAGTGTGCTACAGAAAAATACAAATTTGGCTATTTATAATAACAATCTTTTTACACATGCGTTTACTTGTCTCAACATCATTACATCTCGATACGAATGTTTAATCGAACATATTCGAAATTTTAGTGTTTACTAGGAAAACTTTCCTGATATGTATTATATATGTTATTATGTGATTATAAATCATAACTTAAATTCTTACTTAAACAGAGTTACGTATTTCCCAATCGGACGTCTATGATCAAGTACCGTAATTTACGAACCTTAGTGATATTGCCTATAACATTATGTAACATTTTTATGATCGCACGATAATTGGTTATAGTCAGAAATAACCGATAGATGTCGCTCTTAGTGCTGATTGCTAGATATGTTATGCGTTGGTATCTACGAACACGATTTCATATAATACCAGGCAACTATAGATTGCTCCCAAATGCTCTGTATTATTTCATTCGCACTTCGAAGACTTAAACTAGAGGTGAACGCATGGAAAAATGAAGAAAGGTGATAAAGTATGATATGTTTTCATAGTTACAATCCAAGAATTTTTGTAACTACTTTCATACTTTTCACACATTGATTCATTTCTTGATTTCTGTATGTTTTGAATTATATTCACTAAAGAGTATTTATAACTACAGTAGAATATAAATAGTCGCCGTTTGTTAATCAAGAGTATCTAAAATATTGCATAGACGCATATTAAAAGTTACTTTCCGTCTTCTTTACCATCCTATTTTTATCGTTGAGTTTTGTTATTTGCCCGTTGAACTTAATCAGAATACTCTATCTACTACGTACTTTATTCAAATCTTATATCTACAAACCATATCATCCCGGGATTGGAGTATTAGATTTTTGATTATCCTTTTACTTCCTGTAATATCTATGTTCTGCAACTTCTGGGTGATATCGATTACACTTGCAATTCGACCAATTGCAACATCGAGTCTAGCCTCGAATTTTTCATTGAAAACTATGAAGTACCAATTTTTTGGTTCGTAGAGTTCAAAGTCGCTAGCTTGATATTATAAATTAATCCATGGGGTGGCATTTCTACATCCAGCTTTCCATTGTCAGGTAAAGCGTTGTTCTTAATAAGTAGGGGATCAAAGGAAATTGCTGGTGGAGTTTCTACATTAGGCGTAGCGGGCGAGTTGATCAGATCCATTTTATCTATGGTCACCATTATGTTCCTTATTTTTTTATTTTTGGATTTGTTGCAAGAATTATGTTTAATGTTGTTACTCTGCTCATCTTTTTTGTGCGGCAAAACGTATTTGAGTTTCTTCCAAAACCACGGATCTCCCCACTTCAGATAGGTGTTGGTGGATAGGTAGAGTTGAAGGTCCGGATCTTCTACGGATTTCGGATCTATATCGCCGTATAAGATTACTATTACACGGTTTCTACCTTCTTTCATCTCTTCTGTGTGAGCAGTTCTAAATTCCATACCTCCCCATTCGCTTGTTAAGAAATCTGGTGACAGTATTATGATGGTGCGGCGAGACTTTTGGACGGAGTCGATAATCTGTTTGTTGATAAATTCACCAACAATCCAGTCTCTACTGTGTATGCACAATTTGTACGGATTTGGGCCACCTTCCAGTACACGAACCAGTTGGTTTCCTACGAATTCCTCATCTTTGTGTGAAAAGCTTATAAAAGCATCGTATACTCTATCCTTATCTATGTCTTCTTCGGTAACGAAACGCTTCAGTATCGGCTTGCTGAAGATCCAGACTTTGATGTCATATTCGTATTTGTAGTAAAGAATGAAGATTAAGCCGATCAACAGGAGTAACGCGAAAAAGCAAGCCCCGATTGCTATCAATGCCGTTTGATTCTGAAAGCTGCAAATGTTACCTTCCAGTAGTTCCACAACTTTCCTGCTATCCGTACATAAAATCTTATTCTCGAAAGGTATCTGAAAGGAGAAACGTAATTGTTAATATAAGCTAACTCTAGAATATATTTTAGATTTTATATGACAAAGGCAACATGTAGCGTTACCTTCCAGTGCTGTGCTTTAACCAGTCTCGTGAAATTAAGTAGCTTACAGTTGCAATTCCACAAATTATCGTGCAGTGTCAAGTTCTTAAGGTTCTTGGAATCATTCAAAGCCATAATCGCATTGTAACCCAAATTCTCGAGTTTATTGTCACTCAGCTGCAAAACTTCAAGTCTTGGAGGTAACCAATTCACAAGACTCAATTCGTTATTTGCCAGATACAATTCAGAAGCATTGATGTAGGTAGAATCTCTTTCCGTAAAATTCTTAATGGAATTATTACTCAAATCTACTACGAGTTTGTTAATAGTGAACATTGTACCAAATCCGTTGAAGGCGTAATACGTTTTAGACACAAACCCTGGTATAATCGGCGGTGTCGGTAAATTTCTGCCGTTGCAAGTAACATTAAAGGATTGGTAATGTGGGGATAATGCACAGGAACACTTTTCAGGGCAGATATAAGCTTCTTTGTAATCACATGTAAATGATTGAGATTTTAAACTCCTGACATCTTTTCTTGCCATGGTCAAGGGGTCATGACACCGTACATCGCCAACCAGAGATATTCTTAAATATATGTCCTTGTATTTGTAACTTCCGTCGAAATATTGCACCAACTGGAAAGCGCTACACCCACAGTCGATTGGATTATCATTAATATCTATTACAGATTTACGAGGTTCTTCTGAAGCCGAAGCCACAAGTATTTCGGGTATAGCTGCAAAAGTTATTCTTTCGATTGCATTGTTTCTAAAATTACCCTCATCGAAATTAATCACGTATGATAGCTGCAACAAAGAGATAATTATAAATTTTGATGTGATTTTGATTAATTTGATTAAATAAAATGATCGCCAATCGAGTCTATGTGATATATAAAGAAGGAGGTAGATTTATGCCAAGAATCAATTGTAGGTGTACATTTCTTGGCAAGCTTAATGTGATCAATTTTGAGTAGTTAGATAGTAAAAGACGTAACGAACAATTTATATTTCAAGCAGCATTGAATTTGGTTCTTACAAAAAAACAAAAATAATAAAAAAGAAATAAGTATATAAAATTTGACTTTAAAAGGTAAATTGTCTGTATAAAATTTGCTTATTAAGCTGACAAAGAAACGCAATTTGTTTCATTAATACGATGATTTTTTATATCTGGTTTATTGTTCTTAAAGGAGCTTTCCCTCGTTCTTTAATAATATTTTTCATTATCTGTAAGAAGCGTAATTATTGCAATTTCAATACTTGTAGTGTTATACCACCATCAGCGCATTTACTGCAATTCCTACACAATATATTGATGAGTAAAGTATACAAAGCATATGCAAGAAACATGAACGGGTGGCAGTTATACAGCATTGCGGATGAAAAGCTGCGAGCTGTTGGCCGATTGGAAAATGAACCGAACACCGGGTTCACTTGAAACGAATAACGCATGTCTAGCGATATAGGCCTCTCACCTCGCAGTAACACGGAGTGATGGCTTCATTGAATCGATTAAAATTGAAAAGATCAGTGCGGGGGTAGTAGTTAAACAAGGGTAGAGAATACCGTTAGCCAAAGCTAGCATACTGGCACACAATCGCCCTGCAGAACAGCATGCATATCCCTCGACTTTGTTAACTTATAGAAATCTTATTTCATCCTTCTCTTATTCACAATTACGGCCATTGACACATCGAAAGTGCACTCATCGTATGCAAAATGTATATAAATTGGCGCAAAAGCTATACCCAGCGTCATTCTTCGTTCGACCCTGAATCGAAAATCTTCGTTTGCTTCATGGTAATTATAATCACCATTTATTTACACAGGTTATACCAGTTTTATGTGGGGTTAAACGTATAGACGGATGTTTTCGGTAAAAGATTGAAAATTTAAAAAGGCATATCATTGTGTATACTCCTACTAAACAAGTTTCCAACACAAAACCACATCCTGTTATACTGGAGACAGGTGCAGCCTGGATATTTCTATAAATTCTGATCCTGCATAAAATTTTAGTACCTAAATCTCGCCATTTGCGATTTTTTTTTAAATGGGTGACGGACACTTGGAGCAAATAATATTTCAAGTTATTTAGAAATGGAAAATACTCAACGTTGGAATCAATAACTTCACTCATGCGATTTGATTGGTTGAAAATTATACAGGAAAAGTTCAACGTGGCATAACAGATGTTTCCATTACATTTCGTGAAATGTATACGTAGGCTTCCACGGCCAGAGTTAGTAATAAATAAACTACTTCCGGAATTGGATATAGAAATGAAATAATAGTAAGAGGAGAAAGAAAGAAAAAGAGATAAAAGAAGAAGAATGAAAAAAGGGAGGGGGCGTGAAAAAGAAAGAAAGATGAAAAGAGTAAGAGAAGGAAAGAGGGTCAGGGGGAGGGGGAAAAAGAAAGAAAAAGAGAAGAACAAAAGAGAAAGTTTCGCCTCCGCCGTAGGGGGCTTCGTCAGGAGGAACAGGGGACACCAAAGTGGCACAGTAACTCGACGTGTAAACCACGCTAGAGGCGAAACCACTTTGGTGAAAGGTTACGGTGTTACACGCCGAGTCACCGTAACCTTCTGCCAAAGTGGCTTCGCCTCTAGGGTGGTTTTCCTATGATTCGGGTTCGAGTGGATATGTTTGGCAGCGGCCGATTTGTCTATTTGTTTCAACCGCACATTCCTCTCGTGTTCCTTCCTTCTGGTGTTGATTGAACGTCCTGTCGTGTCCGATGTACACTTTGTCGCATGAGCACGGTATGCTGCACACCCCGAGTGTTGATAACGGGTCCCTTTTTTCTTTGACCTGTTGTTTGGAAGTTGATATGGATTTTAAACTCGATAGGGAAAACGGTAGTTTCCATTTGAAGAAAATGAATTGCGCTATCTTAAATTCTTCCATTATTTACTTCTACTTTACAAAGGACCTGTAGAATTTTCGACCATTGTAACTATATGAACAAATTTATTGATCAATTGTCGAATCGACTCCAATGTTCAAAATTTTCAATTTCTGAATAAATCGAGATGTTACTTGTATTAAGCATACCTTGCACTGACCGCCAATTTTTAGAGCAAGTTGAATAACACCAAAGTAGTGAAACTTGGGTACGATAAGTTACATAAATTTACACTAAAATTCGATAAGATATTACAAAGTATATATATATATATATATATATATATATATATATATATATATATATATATATATAGATACTCTATTTAATACAATTAACTTCCTTTTTATTTTCGGTATAACCGAATGTGAGTTTTTGTTGAAGATATCTAAAATAATAAAGTTTTTATTTCGTCTATACGTTTAATCTTCTCCAGAGCTGATAGTCTGCATTGGTGTGCTAGGGTATTTTCAAACGAGGGCGACCTGAAATGTTTCCGGAATCGAGAAAAGAGGGCCCACGAAGGTTGAAGTGGATTCATTGGTCGGCAAGGGCAGCCTTTGCCATAAAAGGTAACTGTCAAAATTTCAGACGTCTACTGTCAATAGTTCTTGTTTAAGAGTGTGTTTCGTGTAGTAAGTCAGGCGGTTTCGCAAAAATGAATAAAATCGAATTTCGTGCCGTGATAAAACACTTCTGGATGCCTGGTAAAACGGCCACGGAAATTCGAAATATTTTGCTAGAGGTTCATGGCGGACGAACTTCATCATTTTCGACCATCACTTTCTGGACGACCCTCGTTCAAACGTGGCCGCACAAGCACAAGTGACGAACTACGCAGTGGACTCCCAAAAACCGCTACCAACGATGAAATGGTCGACAAGATTCATGATGTGTTAACCTATCACTGATTGAAGCTGAAAGAGATAACAGAGACAACAGGTATTTCAGAAGAATGCATTGGCCACATCCTAGAGGAAATTTTGGGTATGAAAAAGCTTTCGGCCCGATGGGTACCGCGTTCGCTCATACCGGAGCAAAAACGAAATCGGGAGGCCGTTTCGGATTAGTATCTAGCCAGGATCTAACGCAATCCAAGGGATTTCTTCATGCTTTTCGTAATTGTGGATGAGACATAGGTCCACCAATACATACCGGAGACCAAGGAACAGTCGAATCGGTTTCGAAGAAAGCAAAGACCGTTCCATCTACCAGAAAGGCCATGGCGACCATTTTTTTGGATTCCCAAGGTGTGATCCTCATCGACTATCGCTAGAAGGGAAGGACTATCACGGGGTAATATTATAGCGATTTATTGACCCGATTCTATGCAGTATTACCACGACAATGCACCGGCTCATTTATCCCGCAACGTCGTCTCCAAATTGAATGTGTTGTGCTACGAATTAGTCTTTCATCCTCCATACACACATACCTATCCCCCAGTGACTTTTTCCTATTCCCAAACCTAAAAAAATCACTGGGAGGAAAGAGACTTGCCTCAAATGAGGAGGTCGCCGCCGCTACAGATGGCTATTTTGCAGACCTCGAAACATCCTAGTTTTCCGACGGATTGAAGAGACTGGACTGCCGTTTGAAAAAGTGTATTGATCTTCGAGGGGAGTACATCGAAAAACAAAAGTAAAAGACCACATCAATACCATGTTTGTCTTGTTGATTCCGGAAACATTTCATGTCGCCCTCGTATACACACATTAATTAATAAATTATATAATGAAGAATTTGGCAAAGTTTATCACACAATCGGCGGGAAACATCTTTATGACCAGAAATTGTTTCTATTGGTTAAACGCAGTAGTACGTATGTATATACATAAATTGTGCGACCGCAAACTGCAGGCGTTGATACACATCGCATTCCTGCACACGCAATTTACAGTTTTATAAATCCGCTAGCACATTTGATGGTCCCGATCTTATGTTGATTTAATGCTTCAGGTTACGGCATAAATGCTCCTTCGAACAGGTGGCTGTTAATTTTCTTCAATGCCAATTTTTATTTTGATTTAGGATTTTGATGAATTAAAAATATTAAGTTAAATAAAAACTAAAATCGTATTACAATATTCAACTCCTATGCTATATACAGAATGGACCACTTAAAGTGATAAACCCAAATAACAAAGAAAGCAAATATTGCAAATTCGAAACAGGTAGAGTTATTATGCGCTGTGGGGGCTCACGTTTATACTACAACCGAAAATCTTAATTATTTAGCATTACGTCACACGAAACGGAACCAACATTTTTTTAAATAGAATGTGTACTTTATTTTGCGTTTGTTAAAACGTATTTCTGAGTACCTTAGCATAAACCGTAATATCTGTTACTGCAAAATAAGAATCAATAATTTTAAAAACTCCTTCAATATTCAAAATTGTTAAGCAGGCGAATGATGTTTTTTACCGGACGAGTAAATTGCGTAAAACACAATTTCTAAAAATAGGTATGATTGCAATGTCATATACTTTAATATTTGACTAAAATATCAACGAGTATTAAAACAAGTATTAATTGTATAATAAATATTTATGATATTAGTTGTATAATATTTTTAATTGAATACGTGGATCAAATATGACGACTTGGACTATACCATGGAGGCGTGGGTGTTTTCGTTTATGTAACGTTGGTGGTGTACTGCAATATTTTGCGTAAAAGTTTTATGAACCAGGTATACATCTATTAATACAAAATAAAAATCAACCATTTTAAAAATCCCTCCAATATTCAAAATTACTAAGCACGAGAATGATTTCTTACCGAACGAATAAATTGCCTAAAACGTAATTTTTAAAAATTGGATATGATTGCAGTGTCATATACCAAATGTCTTTGATATTTGGCTAAAACATCAACGCTTACTGAAACAATTAGAAGTATTAATTGTATAATGAATATGTGTGGGATTAGATGTATAATAAATACTTTTAATTGAATGTGCGGATCAAATACGTTATGCTGAGTGGCGTGTCATTGTCACCAAGCTAGTATTTTGATAAATATAACATATACATTAAGTACGTTTAAATATTGTTTAGCTTTGTCTATGGATCCGTTTGTTATTGCTAGTTTATTGACTTCGTTTAGAATTTTATTCACTACTTTTCAGTGCTAGCTTGATAGAAATGGCTTACGTTAAAGGTGAGTAAAATAGGGTAGGAAAAGGATTAAATTGCACGTTTAGATATCAAACTAAATGCAATAGTTATTATTAACAAAGACATTAAATTAGGTAGACAGGGATGATATTCTGCTATTGAACATTTAAAAGCTATAAAAAAATACATTTTATCACTACTCATATTGTTATAATGATTCAGGTTACACATCTGCAATGGTGTATAACCCATCTGAGATACACAGTTGATGTTATTAAATATCTATTTGTTATTACACGAAAACAGTCACCAAGCTTCTTTGCCATATGCAGAGCGATATTCCAATCGCGCGATTCCGAATTCAGCAACAATAGCCATGCTTGGTTGCTAGAGCTCCAGAAGGGAAACTACAAGCTAGGACATGGATTCGTTTTAATCGCATTGCTAATGAGAACAAAGAAATATATTTAACAATGTTATTAATAAAATGTACTTTTATACAGCTACTTGCAACAAATGTGTATGGTGTACGAAATAATCATTTTCATTTGAAAAACCTTGCTTTAATTTTAAATTATAATAAAACATTACGACTGCAAAAGACTTAAACATTTATAGGAATTATAGTCTATAGTAGGCTAGTTGGTCAGTTTTCAGCAAAAGTCACACTAGCGATATTTCGATATATTGCCGACCGCCATATTGCTACAATAGCTGGTTGACGTTTTGATCACATATTTTTCTGAGTGCGTTCGTACTTAATTTTTCTCCCTAAATTTGTGTTGTAATAATAAAAAAGTTCTTCTGGGGCGTAATTGGCTGACATACAACTTGTATAACATCGTCACTAGCTTTAAAACTGCCACCATAAAATAGCTTTGAAAAGTTCCACTGTGTAAATGAGTCTTTTAATTTTACTCCTTGGAATGAAAAAGTGTTGTATAGGAATTATGTAACAAATACCATGGGAACGTGGCGGTTTCGTTTATCTAAGGTTGGTGGTGTGCAATATTTTGTGTAAATGTTGTACGGACCAACAACTAACTCTAAACAGCGGAATTAAAAATGTTTTATTAAATTTTAAATGAAAAAAAGAAAACTTCTATATTAAAAATTAATGTAAAATGTACTATGTATTCCAAATGATAGCCTCTTTCAGTAAAGATGCAAAAAATATGCATTGGCGTGCAAAAGAATAGGTGCACGTATCATAATAAAATTGAAATATAATTAATTATCTTGTTAGTTGAATTCATGAGACTAAGGTGACATCTGGCTACAGTAAATATAATAGAAGTACTTAAATACATAGCGACCAATCGTGGCAGTAAATATTCGAGAAAATCCCTAACTCTACGTTATGTCGTAGAATTTAGTATGCATTAAAAAAGGTGAGCGTCAATTTTCTGAATAAAAACCAAATCCAACGCTTTCTCCATTAGTGCAGAAATAAGTTCAGGTACACAATAATTTATATAACCTGTAACGTAGAGAAATGGGTCGCGGTAAGCATTGTTCGTAAGAACAACGAAGACTTATTATTGAAATGAGACAAGATGAAACATACAGATGTATTGCTAGAATATTAGGAATATCTTGCGATATGGTTATAAATGCCATAAAATGGAAAGAATAGAGCGAGAAAAGGGGGCGATCTCGAAAAACATCTATTCGTACAGACACACAAATTATAAAAGCAGTTAAAATTAATGCATTTACAACTTCAAGAGGTATTAAGAAATAACTGCACTTAAATATTTATAGTTTAACAATCAGACGAAGAATTACTAGATGCTAAATTACCGCCTAGAAATTAACTTCTTTGGTTCGGATCGTACCCGTAGTTGTGTTCAAAAACCAACAGGCAATGCGTGCGATCCTTGATTCACTGTTAAAACAGTGAAACATGGCGGTGGAAATATTCTTATCTAGGATTGTTTCTCCTGGTTTGTTCGTACAGGCTCGTTAGTTTTTGTGTGGTGTGTAGCAGTTTTGGGAACTCGTGGTTACTCTACTCAATATTAATTACCCTTTTATTTTGCACATTTAGTTTATTTTTAATAGTAATGCGTGTTGCACTTATTTTTCTGCACAGTGTGTTTTATAGATTTCTTCTATATACATTCGATATTTAATTATTAGATCCATTAATACCTATATTTTGAGTTCGTTTTTCCAAAAAAAATTCTTGCACTTATTTTTTTTGCACACTGGTGTATGTTGTGTTTCGTTGAACGTAATGTTAAATAATTAAGATTGTCCGTTATAGTAGAAATATGACCACCTTCTCATGACCACCTTCTCCGAATTTGTTTTCTTCCTTTCTTACTTGCATTTATCATTTTAAATATATTAGCCACATTACAACTTGAAGCTGTTTAATGTCTTTTACCTTCCAATTTTGAATAAATGTCAATATTCAGTATCACTTGTATTAAAAACAACATTAAGCAAAATAAAATTTCTTTTGCATTGAATTCATTATGATCGCACGATAGAAAATATAGATAATACTTTGAATACAAGTGGCAATTGTATTAATCTTGATCTGTCTGTCACAGACAGATTTAATGCCGTTTATATTTTATCTATATTTTACATATAAAAATAGATTAGCTATATGGGTTTCTAATAATAACACTTGCGCTCCAGCAAAATGTACGAAAAAGTAATATAAAATTCCTCAGGGGTATTGAATATATACAAATGTAATATTGCTTACCTCCAATGTTTTAATTTTGTTATAGGCCATATTCAGTCTCAGTGTTTTTGCTTCAATGCCTTCCGGAAAATTTTCATAAACATTATACGCTAAATTCACTACTCTAGCTCGTCTCATGCCGTCGACAAATGTTATTTCTCCGTCAGGTCCCTCCGATAAGTTATTATGGCTTAAATTCAAATCGTCCAAATCGAAATAATTAAATGCGCTGGGATCGATACGAGAGATTTTATTTTTGCTCAAATTCAGTACTGTCAAACTAGGCATATTGTTGGAGAAATCTCCCTTAATATTGGTTAATTCATTCGAAAACAAATGCAACTCCTTCAGCTTTGGTAATTGCTTCGGAGGAGAATTCCACTCCTTAAGTTGATTTCCGTATATATGTAAAGATTCTAAAGATTTCAGATTACGAAAGATACCGGTCGGTAGAGTTCTGAAACGATTGTTATATAGTTGAAGAGAGCGTAGATTCTTTTGGTTTGCTAAAAGATTGTCAGGTAACGTTTCCAGAGACGTATCGGTTAATATTAGGGTTGTCAAATTTGTAAGATGCGAAAAGACATCTTCAGGGATAAATGACAAATAAATCGAAGAGAACATGAGCTTTTCCAAAGCTTGATTTGTCTTAAAAAAATTATTTGGAATTTCGATCAAACCGGTTAGATTAATTTCTTTTAGTCCTGTGAGGGGCTGGAGTATTTTTTCCGGTAAATATGTGATTTGATTATTTCGCATTTCCAGCGTGTTCAGTGAAGACATATTCCAAAAACAGGATTCATTCAATGTAGTTAGGTTGTTGTTCATTAACGACAGGAATTGTAAAGACGGTAGGTTCAATTGATCAGGTAATCTCGTTATTTGATTCGATGAGACATCGATAAAACGAATATGTTTTAAGTAAGTAAAATCTGGAAAATTCTTTATAATATTTGATCTTAAGCTGATTGTTTCTAACTTGACAAAATCTTGAAAGGCACTCTCTTCGATTTCAGTGATACTATTATCCTCTAGGGCGATACTTTTAACATGAGAAACGTCGATATTATCAAACAGTTTCTTGTGCAAAACGTGTTCATCAACGGAGCTCTGAATATTAAATTGTTCTACGCCCGTAATGTTCCATTTAGTAAAGATCTCAGCTAATTTATTCGGTAAATTACATTTTTTACTGTGGAATATTTTCACATATCCAACGACAACTTCGAAATCCGTTAACAGTACCCCTTTGTTGTTGCAAAGAATATCAACGCTTTGTCCAAGAGTAATCTCTACTTTGACTGTATTTTCCTTCATATTGGGGCAGTAAGCTATCTGAGTTTTTCCTGTCGTTTGCTTTAGAATTTCGCAGCTAGAATTCAGCTTAGGGAAATTAGATTCATCTTTAAATGTAGCAATTGCGACGTTCGGCAAGTTTGCAGCCGCCACTAATGAGATGATTGGCAAGTAAACTATTAGGGAAGGAGCTAGTGAATGCGCCATGTACCTGGTATCCATTTTTTTATTAAGATTCTGAAACAATAAAGGAAAGTAGTAATCGAAACATTTCTAAATCATAAATATTGAATTTTATTCGAGGCTTTTTATAAATACGATGTAGGCACCATAAATTCTCGGCCTGATATGCTTATACAGGTTCAAGCGTTTTCAAACTCCGTCACGGCATGTATGCAGGTACACGAGATCTACACTATAAATATGACAGTTCGAAGAGTAGTAGCTTTTAGTAGCCAGCCAAACAATGTGACTAGCGCATGAATATATATGAAGTAATGAAAATTGAGTACCGGGCGGTCATCATTTTTACAACAAAATAGGGGCCTAATCACATAAAACAACGTTTAGACGGCGTTTACGATGATTCATCTCCTTCGTATTCCACTATAAAAAAGTGAGCAAATTGTTTCCGTTTGGGGTAAGAATCCCTGGAAGATGCTAAACCGTCATGTCCACTAAATGAATGATAACTCCCCAACAAATTTCAATTATTGAAAAATTTAGTGCTAGAGGATCGCCGTTTGAAAGTTATCGAATTAGGAGTGATAACAAACATATCCGAAATAAGTATTCGCCGAATTCTTCATGACCATTTGGGTATGAACAAAATTAGTACAAGACTTCTTTCCCATTTTCAACGTGAACGTCGAGGCGAATGTGCGCCGTCGTTCTTAAACATGTGTGGAGACGACCCAAAACCGACTTTGGAGTCCATTGTCACAGGGGATGAAACAGTGTTTCTGTTTTACGATTCTCGATTGAAAAGGGCCTTTATGGAATGGCGGCGACCTGATGAACCTCGTCCCAGAAAGGCGAAAGGCGACAGGCACAATATTCTGCGATTATAAGAGCATCTTACTATAGATCGTCCCAACCTCCGTATTCAGTATGGGATAGAATAGCAACTTTTATCTCTTACTATCCTTGGTTGCTGTCATTAGCGCTATCTCTACAACCGGTTGCTATGTTGCAACTTATTTACATATGCTGTCGGCGTCGACAACAGTTGTATACTATCTGTCTATTAGCATCAACTGTCAATCGTCATCGTCCTTGTTTTGAAATATTTCGTTAAATTGTTAATTTGCTTATATAGTTGTACAAATTGTTCTTTTCAGAACACTTCTATCTTTTTCAAGCGTGCACAGGGTAATATGGGTATTTTTATTTATTTTTATAAATGTTATAACAGAATATAAATGTAATTACAGTTTTCACTACATTAATGGAGCCTATAGGAAGAAAACGGCGCAGAGGAGACAAATTTAACTGTAAGGAGAAGTGTATGATTGCAAATGTTTTCAATTATTTCAATAAATCAATGAATGTGAGTGCTGCCGTTCGAGAAGCAAGTAAAGCTTTTGGGCATCTCAGACCGTGCAATATATCATGTAAAACAGGAGCAACAAAATGGTTTATTATCAAGTCCAAAAAACCTAAAAAAAGGAAGGGCATACAAGTAAATGATCGACTGCATACATATGGTGAGAACACGCAAGCAGCTATTCGACGTAAAGTGCATGGATTTTTATACAGAATATGCCACCTACTTTAAATACAATTCTTACTACTGTCAATGCTGACGATGATCTCCTAACTTCAGTCGAACAACTTTTCATAGATTGTTACACGATATGGGCTTCGAATTTAAAAAGTAGGACGAAAAAGTATACTCATTGAACGAGATGAGATTATTAGATGGAGGCACAAATACTTGCGAGAGATCAAGAAATTTAGAGAAGAAGGTAAAATTTACCTCTTGCTATTTGACATGGCTGTAATTTTATATTTCAGGTCGAACTATTATATACACTGATGAGTCATGGGTGAATACAGGACATACGGTAAATAAAACTTGGACAGATACTGCTATTCAAAGTAGTCGACAAGCTCTTATTCAAGGACTAAGCACTGGTTTGAAATCACCAACCGGGCTAGGACCTCGTTTTGCATTAGTTCATGCAGGCAGTGATAATGGGTTTGTTCCTGGTGCTGAATATACATTTCTTTGCAAGAAAAACACTGCCGATGTTCATCATGAGATGGATTCAGAAACGTATGAGGATTGGTTTATAAATAAATTACTTCCAAATATACCACAGAAGTCAGTCATTGTTCTTGATAATGCTTCCTACCACTGCAGAAAATTGGAGAAAATTCCAACAACAGCATGGAGGAAAAACGAGATCATTGATTGGCTCAATGAAAAACTAATACAAATCAGTACCGATATGCTAAAAGGGACTTACTGTATTGCGTGTCACAAATTAAACCGCAATATGATAAAAAGTAGGATTGACGAATTTGCAAAAGAAAAAGGTCATGAAGTTCTTCGATTACCACCTTACCATTGCGAGTTAAATCCCATTGAAATGGTATGGGCACAACTTAAAAACTACGTAAGAATGAATAATACCACATTTAAGGTAAAAGATATGGAGCAATTAATTCGACGAGCGTATAGCACTGTAACAACTAATAATTGGCAAAACTACATCAAACATGTAAACAATATTGAAAAGGAAATGTGGATAGTGGATAATTTGCAAGACGACATCGAAGAATTTATTATTCACGTAAGATATTCGTCATCATCTGAAGATCAAAGTGATTCTTCGACTGACTAGAAAATTAACGTAAGACATAGATATATGTGTGTAATTGCTATTCCTTTCTTAGATATTATTGTATTATACATATACGTATTTCTATGACTCCAGTTCTTTTTGTTACAAAAGTGGAAACTATTATTTGTATATATATAAGGATCATCTTCTTTTTTAATTTAATAAATTGCATAGCACTTTTCAATATCGAAGCAAATATTCACTGTACATTGCATAGATATCGTTCATATGTATATTTGTTTATAGATGTGTGTATAGTATTGTTAATAAATATTGAGATATAACTATTTTATCTGTAGTATTTTTCCTATAATTTTACGTGCAGCGAAGTCGCTATGCACTCTGTTAAAAGTTAGTTACTTTAATAAAATAATAAGCAAAATGTCATATGAATGTCAATAATTTTGCACCTTCAACGTCAATAAACGTTAATAAAGGTTATGAATTGATCGGGTGAAATTGCAAATAATTAACCGGAAATAGTAATGTACAGCCGATCGGATGATTTGGCAACCATGAAACAAATTCCCATAAGACGTATACTGAATACGGAGGTTGGGACGGACTATAATTGACATTAAAGAGCGCAATACAACTGTGAACGGTACATATTATGCGTCTTTATTGCATAAATTAAGGGACAGTATTCGTGCAAAACGTCGTGGACAAAAGGTGTGCGATTATTGCACGACAATGCTCCTGTCCGTACTGCCGCCGTTTCACAAGCTGCCATCCGTGATTGTGGCTTTCATGAATTGGAACATCCACCGTATAGTTCGGATATGGCTCCTTATGATTTTGATTTGTTTTTTAATTTAAAAAAGCCTTAGACGACATCGTTTTAAGGACGGCAGTGGGTTGCAAGCACCTGTTATAGAACATTTTGACGGAAAAACTTGATATTATTTTTACAAGGGTATCAAATTATTTATTAATCGCTGCAATAAGTATATAGAAGTTAGGAGAAATTACATTGAAAAGTAAAATTTTTTATATTGTTCTAAGTTTCTTTTTTCTATATCAGGCCGAGAATCTATGGCGCCTACCTCGTATATAGGGTTATTTAGAACTACATTGCAAGGCCTCGGAAAGAGATCATATAGTAATCATTAAACGTCCGATTATATGCAAAATCGAACAAATAAGCATAGCGTATTAATTATATATTTACTCTCTCTTTACGCTATATTTTCATTATAAAAATTCATTATAAAAGAATTAATGTCTGTCAACGGTGCTGCATAATTCCGTCGATCAGATCGGTATTTTTCGGTATATTTCGGAAAAAAATCGATAGATTTAAAATTATTAAATAAAACAACACAATTTTGTGATAAAAACAGTAGATATATTATATTATTGTACAAAAATATTATACATCACTATATATTTTATAAATCTTTATCACCATAAAGGTTTGTATTTGTTATTTTTGATAGCAATTCTCTTTCAATTGCAAAATCGTAACAATTTGTATCGCGCAAGTAACCTTTTGTGTAGAGTGAACCAAAAATTGTTTGGTTGTTGAATGAACATCTTTGCTTTGTTTTCATGAGGTTTACTTGAGAAAAAATCCTTTCTATACTAATAGAGGAATGTGGAAGACAAAGTATATGAAAGGCAAATATTAGTTTATTAAATAATGGTATCTTATCAGCTAATTTAATTTCGGAAATTTGTCTCCAAAATTCTTCTACATCATCTGAAAATAATTGAATTTCGTTGGTGTTACGTAGAAAACGCCATTCATCATCTATTTCTTGTAGATTTTAATCGTCTATAGAATTAGGACATAGATTGATCACTACAGATATTGATTTAATCTTTCCAGACATAATAAAGTCTTTGAATCTAAGAAATTGAATTGTTCCATAACATAATTTCTTAAAGGCAATTTCTTTTTTATTTGTGCACAAGCTTCAACATAAAAATTTAGATACTTTAGCTTGAATACGTGTGAGACAGTTTTTTCAGAAATTGATTTTTCCACTTGTGCACTTAAATATGTATCTTCAATTGGTAAATATCTATTAGGGCTTCGAAATTCGATACGTTGTAATGCAATATCATTTAAATAATTTCGTTGAATAAAGGAATTCAAGAGAGTTCGCAAAACATTACGAATGTTGTCGTACACAACATGGATGTTGGGAGATTCAAGATTGAATATTTTTATTTAAATTATTGCATAACGGCAAAATGAAGTCCAAGAATTGTAAATATAATTTTGTTATAGGTTCATTTAATTTTGATAAAATATTATTTGTAGTTTGGATGTCATCAGCATCAATAAAATATAATCGAGAAATTGCAAGATGCACTGATGTCGAACGAGTTTGATATGGATGGAGAATTTTCTTTATTTTGATATTGTAAAATTTTTGAAATTCTGAATGGTCTGAACTTTGTTTGGGACTACAATTGAAATAGTTGTATATATCTTGCGTTAGATCTTCGATAAAAACGGGTAACTTCTCATATGCAAGCGATGTATAAATGTCAAATGCATAGCAAATGCATTTTATAATGTACAACGAGGGGATATCTTTTTTTAATAACGCCAGTACGTAATGAAGTTCTCCAATCATTACGTTTGCGCTATCAGACGTAAAAAATTCGTTTTTATACGGAATATTATTCTTTTTAAATTCTGTTACAATATGACTGTAAAGTGTATTTGCATCGGGACCATGCAACTTTACGAGCGCAAAAAACTCGTCTACAATTTGATTCTTTTTAAGATGTCTTACTACCAAGCAAAGACTCTTCATGGTACCTTTATCGGTGGATTCATCTACAATAAGCGAAAGTTTGTTGTTCTGAAGATTTGTGCAGAGGGATTGAAATGTATGTTGCCCCAACACGTACTTGACTATAGCTGCGGCAAATGACAAGTTGTGTTCTGCATTAAATGCGCTCAGCCGTATCTCTCCCAACAATTCATGTGATAAGTATTGGTAAAATTATTCTTCTGGATCCCTTCTTCCCCAACTTTCTTCTACAATTACTCGCTACCGCAAATAAAATGTGGATGGTGAAATTTGGACAAGCTATGTTTAATTAAAGCATCTTTGCCACTTGTGATATCAACGTCATCACAAGGATTGCACCTGGCGAAAGTGTTTCCTTTGGAAATGTTTCTTAACCATCCTGCAAATTCTGCTTCCCATTCTTCTTTATAATAGCGATTATATAGTTTCTTTTTTGTTGAAGTACTTTCTTAATTATGACTCATTATTATTCCTTTTTAATTTAGAATCGGTAAAACTTGTAAAAAATTATTTTTTATACTTGAATGTACGTTTAGGTACGGCAGTATGAACTAGAATGGCTTAAATATTTTATGCATCTCTACTTATAAATTAAAATTACTATATATCTTAAGACGTATACTTAGCTTTTTTGGACATGGAGAAAGCATTTGACAGGGTACCCAGAATTAAAGTATGGGAGTGTCTACGCAAGAGAGGAGCAAATTATAAATTAATAACAACTGTCAAAGTTTATATAAAGAAACAGCTAACTGTGTAGTAAGTAGAAACATGAGGTGGACTTAGCCCTCTACTATTTATACCATACATGGATGAAATTATTACAAGGAAGAGAACAAGGGCTTTATACATTGAACATCACAACTTAGAAAAGGTAGAAATTACAGAATGTGTTTTCGCAGATGATGTAGCGCTAATAGCTGGAAATGAAAATGCTCTCCAGGTCAACATAAATGTTTGAAACAATACACTCGCTGAGTATGGAATGAGAATTAATACAAACAAAACTAAAGTAATGGTTATATCAAAAGAGGGAAAAAAATACACATTAAACTTGGAGAAACAGAAATACAAGTTAGAGATTTCCAGTACTTGGATATTACAATACACGAGAAAGGAACAATAGAATACAGAAAGCCAACAAGGTATACTATGCTATGAACTCAGGATTTATGAACAGAAAAAAAATTACAGAACAATTTTCAGACCAATCCTCACATTTGGATGTGAAACTTGGATACTCAATCGACAGGAAAAAAGTAAGATTTAAGCCATGGAGATGAAATATCTAAGAAAATTGAAAAATGTAACCAAGAGAGACAGGATAAGGAACGAACAAATCAGAAGAGAACTACAAACGGAATCAATAGAAAGTTATGTGGAACAAAGACAATTAGCGTGGTGGGGACATCTACAAAGGATGGACAATACAATTCCGGTTAAGAAGGTCTGGAAAGCAAAGTCACAGAAAAAAAGATCAAGAGGGAGACCAAAAGAAAGCAGGTATAAAGAAATAGGCAAAATTTTGGAGAAGAAAGGAAAACCTTGGAATGAAGCTCGGAAAATTGCAATGAACAGAGAGGAATGGAATAAATTTGTGAAATGCTAGGAACCACACCTATGGGTAAAAGGGTATTATTGATTATATATATATCTTAAGACAATTCCCAGTATCAATTATACGCCGTTTATACGCATATGTAAAAATAAGAAATATATAAAGTTCAATTCGAGCATTTTCTAAGAACCTTCAACGTAAAGGTGTTCGTGGAATTCTCTGAATTGTATCTATTTGTATTAAAGATAGATTGTTCCTAAATTTTTAAAAAAATATAAAATAAATACTGTCACTGAAAAAGTAAAATTTTCTCTATTTTGATGATCTACAATTAAATCATAATTCATACATATATTTGTAGCACTTTAAAATATAGTAGTTATATTGTATGTACGTATAGTAAATTTCAATATATGCATTTATGTATATTAAGTTAGTTAGATAAATTTATCGCATATCAGAATTATCGGTAGATTTGTGACATAAATCGGTAGATCGGTAGAAATTTCGGAAAACCTCAGATAATCGGTAGATAACCGAAAAATCGGTAGACCTGGCAGCGCTGCATATCAAGTACGCATTTAAAATAGATGAACATTTTATAAATATAATAAAGAGATTAGGATTACCTAATTTTCGAAATTGAGACTATTTGCATTGTAATCCGAAGTATAGTAAGTATTGGCCTGTTTACTGAATATAATCCACTCTTGAACCTGGTTTTGCCAGTAACATAAATCATTCTTTATTACGTAACGAGAGGGATTGTAGAAACTTTATGTTCAATTGTAATTATTTTAGATGTCAAATGGTACTACAAAACGTTTGTGGCATTAATAGTAAAACCCGTGAAATAGTGTTCAATGTGTTTAACTATTTTAAGGAAACTTTGGCTGATAGTAAAAAGAAAACAAGAAATCAAAGGAATAGCGTCGAAAGCAACCGATGTATTGATAAGAAATGTTGAACAAATTGCGAAAGAAAGAATGAAATCTACAGGATACAATAAATCATTGTTTGTCATATATTATCATTCAACTTGAAAATTATAAAAATACTTTATTTCGGCATTTTATATACAATTTTCATACTACCGACGGTTGTCGCGTAACATTAAGGGCGTCACAAGAAAAGTTGTATTTTGAAATGCAGTGAGGTTGGAAATATATTGGTATTTTTAAAGCAGTGGGATTTATTGAATTTAGTTTAAATAAATTTGTTATGCAGTTTAACTTCCTGGCTTGTCGGTGATCGTAGGACTATTAAAAAAAACTCTTCTTTGTTGTTAAAAGGAGAATACCTAACATAATAATGCTGCTAAAATGCAGCATAGTATTGGTGAAATCATTCACGAGAAAGACAATGCGAGGAGAGATAGAAAACGCTAACACACGGATATGTTTCTGCCTACTCGGCGTCATCAGCGTGATTTCGAGCGATTTTCGGCTCAACACCGTCCATTTTCCTCTCTGCTATTATCACCAAATTAACCTTACAGTTCAAGTGAGTATTTTTGGCGGTAAGTAGTGCCAAAAGCATAAAACACTCATCTGCCGGTTCTAATACAGCGAAAGCTGTGTTCCAGCCTTTCTTCCAACCAAAACATGGATTGTTACACCAAAGAGGGCACGCACGGCAGTGCGTGGGATAACTGAACGCGTGAATGATTTCTCGGGCTTACCGTGACCTATTAAGAACACACCTAAAATGCCGAGAAAGACAATACCTAACATAATGCTGCGAAATACAGCTACTCATGGTATTCGTGAAATCATTTGTCCTTTTGGCGCTAGTTAGCGCCAAGAATACTCATATGAGCTGTAAGGTTAGATAGGGTGATAGTAGCAGAGAGGGAACTGGCATGTGTTGAACAAAAATCGCTCGGAACCACGCTGATAATGCTGGGTAGGAAGGAACGTTCGTGTGTTAGGCTTTTTTGTCTCCTCACATTGTCTTTCTCGTGAACGATTTAACCAATACCATGAGTATGTATTTAGGTATTGCTTTTCTAGGCAGAAGACGTTGGAAGAATATTAGGAAAGCGTCTCTACATATATATATATATATATATATATATATATATATATATATATTTGGACATTGGCGCTACAGCTACCAACCAACAGAGGCATGCAGTAGAAGATTTAGTAGCATCATACCGACCGGAGAAAACAAAAGTATATGAATAATAGAAAAAGAAGGAAACAAGAAGGATTTCTCAACTCACTACCAAAGGATGTTGTGCATGCGTACCATATGGATCGTCTAGGCCCGCTAGAGACTACCAACAAGAGATATAAGCATATATTGGGCGTTATTGATGGCTTTACGAAATTTGTATTGCTATACCCAATAAAATCCACGACAAGTAGCGAAGTTACATATGATCCGGGAGGATTCACACCTCAGGATGGCCGAATTGTGGGAATAGGGTACGAATACAACTGAGGTGGAGGGGAGCAACGCGATAAGGGCAGTAAGAGTATTAGTATTCGTAGTGATGATGTGAATATATATACACATATATAACTAGTTCAAATTCGTTCTAGCATGCAGTATTGGAATATTCACACAGTACATGTGTCGTATGTGAACAACTTTTATCTATTGTCTTTGGCCATTCGCTGTCCTTTATACTTTTACTACTGTCTATGCTCTCACTAATTTAATTGATTCCTTCCAATACTTTTGATTATTGATTTTTCCGCCTTATTCCACAAAAAGCTTAAATTCATAAATCGCACCTATATATTTAAAATCGTCTGTAACACAAAACACATATCCTTGAAACCATGCCATCGACGAATGCAAAGGTCAAATGAAGCCGACGAATTATAAACATGACATTGTTTGCTATAGAGGTGTGAAATCCTGTTTTTTATTATGAACAGATCATTATTATTTGACACATATAATCGTCTAATACGAGGTGGTACTCAAAAGTTCCTGAAATTTGCGTCACTCCCGTGAACAGATGCAATTATAATCAAATGTCAGTACATGCTAAACAGCTTCGTTATAAGTGAAAATACTATGATATAAAGTTTTTAGGGCGAAGATAGCATTGAAATAGAAGACATATGTCTGAACTTAAGCCATATTATCATCCTCGTAACACAACCTTAACTTTTGAAAATTATTTTGACAGTATTATCGTGACATCAGTAAATTCGTCACTTAATTTAAAGATTAGCTTAGCTGGTATTCAAGATTTTATTAATAAAAAAGGCGAAATTGAAGCAAGTGCTGAAATTGTTGTCCATTATTCCCAAGTTTATACGTTGAAGGTATTTTGTAGTATTGCGGACATTATTAATGGGCATTGTTCAACAACTGTTTGCTGCAGATCTTGCAAATTAGCATCAGGAATTTTAGCTGAAGTGCTGAAAGTATCCATATTGCAAGTCATCTTCGGGCAGCTGTTCAATAACTTTGTTCAACATGCTTATACGTCTTGGTATTAATTGTAATTAAAAAAATTGGTCCAACAATTGGGAATTGACATATCCTGAAAGATGAAACCATGCTTCATCAAAGAAAAATGTCAAATTTAGCAGGTCGTCATTTTGCATTTTGCAAACTACTGGCAGTAAGCAAGATGCCAGGGTAGTCTAGCGGCAAAATAGCTTGATGCGGTTACATCCTATACGGATGCTTATGTAAGTTTTTCTTTACAATTTTCTGACGTCTTCCATAAGAAAGTCCAATCTCTGGAGAAAGACGTTTCAAAGGTTTTGTAGATTTATTTTCTATCCGTTGACGAACATCATTTATAATTTCCTCCCAACACGCAGTTGGTCTACCAATACGTGATTTATGACCCATAGAACCAGTCTCGTGAAATACACCAATTGGAACCAGTTGGAAAGGCAATTATAAAAATTTTTACAAATTACAGCTAGCTCTGGGAAGTGTTCTCTGAAATCACGCAAAGATACACCCTGGTTGTACACCCAAATTCCATCAATTCGCACGTCAGTTCGAAATTAGGCTTCAATCATGTACGTTATTTGCCCTCCATTGTAAATCATACTTGAATTTATTCAAACTTGATGTTCAAACCTGCTTTTAACAGTAACACATTAATTTGTGACAGTCAACTCTCGAAATAATTTTCGAAACTGTTAAGTTATAATACTTCGCTTAAGTTCAGATATATTTTCTATTTCAATGCCATTTTCGACCTAGAAACTTTGTATCACGGTACTTTCTGTTAAAGAACATTTTTTTATTGCTATGTCTGCTTTTGTTTGCAATGGGCGATTTAATAGAACAGTGTATTTGTATAAAATTCTGACATTTTGGGTCAAACACAAATAAGCGGTTTAAGAATTTTAAAAATGACTGAATATCAGTTGATGACGATTATTAACTGTCCGTGCCGATTATAGACAGAACATGACCTCATTCTAACATCGCGGGATTATCGTATTGCTGTAGCAATTTTGTTGACATCAAAGAATGCATTAAGACAGAACAGTTCCTTCGATTTACGGGCTAATGCTCCGAATTTACTTCACCCACTGTTTGCAAACAACATTGAATCATTTAGTTTGCAGTGGGTGATAAAACATAAAGACTAGAAGCGCAATGACTGGGCAAAGATCATTAGGACCAGGAGGAGCAACAAAATATGAATATCTGCCACAATAATAAAAAGATGCTTGAGCATTTTCATTTTTATTGTCTTAATTTTCATGTTATAATACTGAGAAATTTTGGAAATGTCTTGGGAATACTGTACATTAATTTTTAAAAAATTACAGCAATTTTCGGATATTACTTTTTTTGAATAATCCTATACGTTTCAAGAATACGTATACATTTTCAATTAAATTTGTTCAATAAAATTAACACAATTAGAAAGGCTGAGAAGCATTTCCTAAAGAAAATGTTTGAAAGATTCTATCTAGATTGATTGTAAAATTCGGTATTTTTTATTCATTGACATACTGATGCTAAAAACAACGCGAGTGAATTTTGATTATCGAGTACCGGATAGCCTTCTTTCTATTTAGCATAATTTTGCCAGTATTAGCATATGTCAACAAAAGAGACTCATTAATGATAAACGATGTTGACGATTCTTTTTTCTTTGTCTGGAAAACCCATTATGTCGAAGTCGATACTTTAATAATATGATATACAAATAGATTTATTTTGCGGTTTAGTACCCGCAACGTACGTGTCTTCCGTACAGGTTCGTATAGTTCTTGCAATATTGTGTTGCCAATATGAATATGTTTAGATGCATTATAAAATGTTTACTATTCATTCTTTGAAACAGATCCCTTGCTATTTACACTATTCAGTTATTTCTCAAGGTTACGTGGCCAAGTGGTGGGAACGAAGTAAACAACCTCAAAATTACTACACTTAACGAAATTTCTATAGTTCCATATAATTTTGTAGCACCTCCATAAACATTTAGCAACGGTATGAGTTCGAAATTACCTTTCTGAACCTAAAGAAATAGCAAAGACATTATTTTGTCACAACTGTTAGACATGTGGGGGAAGTGCCTGCCGTATAAACGTATAAATACGAGTGAAATTTCTATAATTCCACAGACTTGGACAGACATACTCCGAAATTAGGCATTACCTTTCAGTGTAGAAAAGCCTCTCAAAAAATTCAAAGTTTATTTATTGTTAAATATATTGGTAATGGGATTTTTAAAGCCTCTGTTCTCCCCTAGAACATGTCCAGTTTTTACCGTATTTGCAAACTTACCTTTCACTAAGCTTTATTTTCCTAATTTATAGTTTTATTTTCCCTATTTATAGTTTCCTTTAATGGAATAGTATTGTTAAGGAGAATGCATTGTTGGACGTCCTCTAAGATTGGTTAGCACCTTAATATCAGACTAAATTATTAGATGTCCTTATGTAAAAAAAAAGGAATTCTTTAAATAATAAGGGCGAAAGGGAATTTTTGCAGGCGAAGTTGCGATTAGTCGAAATTTTGGTGGCGGTAGTGTAATGGTTTGGATGGCTTTTACCCATAACAATGAAACCTCTATATGTTTTATTTCTACGCGAATGAATTCTAATTCTTATATGCAACTTCTGGAAATGGTTCTGATAGACTTCGGTGAACAATTGCCGACGGAAGACTGGATATTTCACCAAGATAATGTACTTATTAATAACTCCAGATAAATAAAGGAATGGTTTCATCAAAATGAAATCAATTTATTACAATGGCCTGCTCGTTCGCTAGGTCTGAACCCCATTGAAAATCTTTGGGAAATATTGGTAAGGGAGGTGTATGGCAATAATAAACAATGCGATAGCGTCAAAGAACTAAAATCTGCAATAACGAGGTGCTGGAATGATATTCTTATTTCAAGATTGACCAAATTAATAGGCAGTATGAAGACTCGGAGGTTTGAAGTCACTTTGGATAGAGGATCTAAAGCTCACTACTAAGTTTAGAAAGAATAATATATTTTTTATGTACAGTGGAACCCGGTTATAACGACAGTCACGGGACTCCGAATTTTTTGACGCTATAGGCGGAGTTTTTACAAGTTCCATGTTTACATACAAGAATTGGTGGGAAAAAAATATAAGGGGTGGTAAACAGATACATATGTGAATTTAATTATTTTAATGTACTTAACCATATAACCTTACACATGTAGGTACATACTAACTTGTTTGTCTAATGAAAGAAATCTGTAATTTTCCGTTGCACAGTTTTCGCACGCCAAAACTGTTTTTCTATATCCATTTCTAATTCTCTTACTTTATCAATAATTTGAGGTGACGTTTCTCGCTGTCTATAATAAGTTTTTAAGAGTGTCATGGCACTTAGGACTTCTTCGTTTGCCGGTATGTGTTCTGCTTCGTCGCATGAATCTTCTTCCTTTTCGATTTCATTATCGTTTTCGTTATCCCGCTGTTTTATGTCCTCGACGATGTCAGAATCTGAACGAATTCCCGACGTAATAAGGCAACTGTTCACGGATGCAAAGTCGTCGAAACAAAACTGGTTTTCGTCACTCTGATTTTGCTGCCACTTTTTAATAAGTTCACATAACGGAACGTCATCTTCATTTAAGTTGTCACAAACTGGATTATTCTTTAATCTTGAATGACTAAAGCAGTTTGCTATAGTCTCAGAGGTTATACTACGCCAAGCCTTCTCTAAAAAGTCCAACGCGTCGAGAAGTGAAACTGCACATGGTGCGTTCTTGTCCATACCCGGCATAATTTTCTGCAGAAGAAATTTTCTGTAAAAACATTTTAAGCTTCTTATTACGCCTTGGTCCATTGGTTGAAGGATGCTAGTGCAATTTGGGGGCAGAAACACCAAATTAATATTTTTTAAGTGGGCTAATGATGGATGTGCTGGGCAGTTATCGACTAAAAGCATGATTTTTTACCTTTAACCGCAAGTCCTTTATCCCATTTTCGAATTTCATTTTCAAAGATTTCTGAAGTCATCCATGCTCTTTTGTTTGCGCAGTACTTTTGTTAGCAGTGTTTGCAGTGTTTTTATATTTTTGAAGCAGCGTGGCTTTTTTGACTTTTCTATGATGTTGAATTTTACGTTTCTCCGTACCGGTCATATTAGCACACATAAATGCAGTTAACCGTTCTTTGGCTAGTTTACCGCCTACACATTTCTCGCCTTTAAACCTCAGAGTCTTATCTGGAAGAAGTTTATAAAAATTCCAGTTTCGTCGCCATTGTTAATTTCATTGTCTTCATAATCTTGTCTTAATTCAGGCCACACTTAATTTAGCCACGTCTCTGATTCTATATTATCACTTTTTCGCTTCACCCCTCAGTTTTCCGAATGTTATTGAATGTCTCCGTTTGAAACGCTCCAGCCACCCATTGCTGCACTTAAAATTTGTGTCTCCAAATAAACTTCCAAATTCTTCGGCCTTTTGCATAAGCAGTGGTCCATTAACGGGTAAATTTACACTTCTACATTGCTTAAATTACGTAATAAGCGGTTCGTCGACTTCAACCTTTTCGTACGATCGAATTTTTTTGACTTTCCTTTCCCTTTCACAAAGGTATTCATGATTTTATTCTTATGTTTCACAATTGTACAAATCGTACAATTAACTAACCCACATTCGCGGCACACGTCCGCTTTATTCCTTCCACTTTCGACTGCTTTGATTATCGCGACTTTGTCGTTCACGCTTAAACTTTTTCGCTTTAAACCTGACATTTTCGATAAAGAAATCTCGATGTTTCACTCACACGATACTAATGCCGACTGAGGAAATTTCTTACGAACTTTGCCTGGCGCACTACAAGAAACGGTAATATTCTTGGAATCCCCGAACGGTCGGTTGCAGGCTAGGCAAATACCGGGAATTGAGCCATAAATGATAATATAAATACATACTTCAAGTGGTAAATATTTGTCGTTATATCAGAGGTTATTGACGCTAAAACCGGGTTTTTCCCTGTACGTTTGAATAGTAAAGTACGAGACCGCTTAAAATTTGACTCTAAAAAACTAGTGTCGTTACAGCCGAAGTTGTTATAACCGGGTTCTACTGTATTTAGTTTGTCTATTAATTATGTGTTAATGGACCTATAGAAATATCGCTGTTTTGAGTTACCAATATTGTAAATATAGATTTTGTTATTTTCTCTTGCATTCCTGTTTCTTTGCAGTTCAGCATTAACTTAGATGTATCATTTCTCAAAGATATTAAGAAAATAAATACTCTGCTCAAAAGTTCATATGGAACTATAGACATTTCACTGAGTGTACTGTTTACGTAAAAGATCTCTGCTTTCAAAAAATATATAAAAAAACTCATAATAAATGTGCAGAATGAAGTTTATTTTAATCAAATAATAACGATTTATTTTAGAATTGCTAAACAATTTATGGGTCGATATATAACTATTTTAACATACCATAAGAAAATTTCGTATTAAAAATAGATGTTTGGTTTATGTTGCGAACAAAGAGGGGTGGGAACGCAGCTCCAATGGCTTCGAAGCTGGGATAAAATCATTTACAATTTTTGGCCATTAAATTAAGACCTTCGAACAATTTTGTATGGATTATTACTTAGTATTCTGTGGCATAATTAAGTCAATTTATTACTAGAGCTACTAAATTATGTTGGCAAACCAGTACCACTAAGACGCGCGCATGTACAAGGTGGCGCAAACGTACCTTCATGGTTTGAATCACAACTTTTTCAATTTAAAATTTTAATTTTCTTTTAAGATTGTAGCAGGGAAGACTTGTAGAATTAATAATGCATGGGTACACAATGGAGCCGCGTACAAGACATCGATGAATTTTAGTTTGAGAACTGACGGTGAATTGTTTTGACGCAAAGATCATATCGTCGATATGTTCATGTTGTTGCCGCACCCACAGCGCCAATAGTAAATCGATTGGTTGAAATTTCTCGGGGAGAAGGATCAGTAAGATACCTCTCTCGTACAGGAAGACCTCTGTCGGCACACTCAAATGAAAATGCCAAGCGTATGCGGGAAAGTGTGCAGGATGCTCCAGAAACTTCAACAAGGAGACGCTCAATTCAACTTGGACTATTACGGAGGTCCATTCAGAGAATTTTAGCCACAAATATTTCCATATACAATCCAGCTTGTGTAAGAAATGAAGCCGATAGACTACGAGCAACACATGAATTATGTAATGTCGTTGCTTGAACAACAAGACGAAAATCCTAACTTTCGTCCACTATTTGATAATGAGCGCTGAAGCCCATTTTCACATAAATGGTATTATTAATAAGCAAAACTCCAGGATATGGGTTACTGAGAATCAGAAGGTAGTTCATCAGCGAGATCTGCACCCACCCAAGTGCGGTATATCGTCCATATTGTTTTGAAACCGAAGCCGGTGATGCAGTTACCATCCATACCATCCAATATCGGGCAATGCCGGAAAACTTCCTGAGACCAGTGGTACGGAACCATTCACAATTGTGGTTCCAACAAGATGAAGACACCACGCATACTACAAGAGAAACAATGGGTTTCTTATGAGACATCTTTGCTGAACACATTATTTTGCGAAATAGTGATTTCAACTAGCCAGCGCGTTCACCTGATTTCACCGTTCTCGACAGTTTTATCTGAGGGCATTTGAAAGAGCGAATGTACATCAATAAGCCGACGACCATCGCTCAACTGAAAACCAATTCGCAATGAAATTCAGGTCATAACACCCGAAGTATTGCGAAATGTCGTGGAGAATGTGTTAAAAAGGGTCTGATTATGTCGAGCCGAAAATGGCCACCATTTGAAATATGTATGTTAATCTTCTATATATAGATCAATAAATGTCTATACTTTATTTTCCCTTATATTTTCACTTTCAAATACAAAAAAGGTTATAACCCATTTAAACAATAAAGGTAATTTGTGCCACCCTGTAGAATACCACCTATAGACTATACGTGGAGAGTGGTCTTAATGGATCGCTACCGCTATGAAGGAATTGTGATACGTGATATTTGTAATACTGCAATTTCATTGTGCAACTTAATTATGTTAAAAGTAGGTTATGTTAGTGCTAAAGCGGGAAGATGTCGGCTCGCTGAGGGTCTATTTAAATTTATACCCGACGTAATATGCAATAGTGCAAACGTAATCACTGCAATAAATCACCAAATTTAACTGTAAAAGTACAATGCTTATATCTTCATCTAATGGCACTAAGAGAGTGATTCTCTAGTACTGTTTACCACTCGATCAGGGATTTCGGTTTGTAATCTTATCGACCACATGTTGTGTTACCACTTACGGTTCAACATCGATAACAACGTGGAACGTGTAGCGACCTACGGTGATGAACATTGATATTGTATGGAGGATGCATGATTGTCGCTTAAGAGTCAGATAAAGACATAGGGAACGCCGCGATATTCAATTTTCTGTTGAAAG
This sequence comes from Trypoxylus dichotomus, assembly GCA_023509865.1. Taxonomy (NCBI): domain Eukaryota; kingdom Metazoa; phylum Arthropoda; class Insecta; order Coleoptera; family Scarabaeidae; genus Trypoxylus; species Trypoxylus dichotomus. The sequence continues at coordinate 23,299,309 of CM042081.1, read as the reverse complement.
GCATGTGCATCGAGCCGAAGGGGTTATGGTATGGGATGCTATAGAAATAGGTCTCAGTTGGTGTTCATCCGGGGCTCAGTGTTATATTGATGAGATAGTGGAACTAAAAATTCTTCCACATTTTCAGTAGCTCGAAGACCCACTTTTCAGCAGTATAATATTCGACTCAAGGGACTTGAAGGGAATGTCAATATTTTTGCCCTGGCCACCCAGATCTCCCCATCTTTCGCCAATTGAACACGCGTGGAACATTATGGGAAGGAAACTGAGGAACTTAGCGAATTCTCAGCAAACAGCGGAAGCTTTTCAGTAAGGATTGCCGGTTGCTTGGAACACCATATCCCAAGAGGATATCGATCATTTTCTTTTTAATCCTACGTCCTTTGCACCTTGCGGTGTCGGACTATCATTCTCATCTTATTTTTGTTTTCCACAGTTTGGCTTCAATCATCCCATACTTATTTTTTCTAATGTTCTATACATTTGTTCTTTCCAGATGCTTTGGGGTCTACCTATTCTGTTTTTGCCCTCTGTTTTGGATTCAAATATCCTCTTTGTTATTCGATCTTCTTTCATTCTGTGCATATATCTAAACAATCCCAGTTGTTTCTCCTCTATGATTATTTCTATTGGTCTAATATTTAGAGTATGTTCTGTTCTGTTACTGCTTCTATTCATTTTAGGAATCTCATTTCCATGGACGTAACTCTGCTTTTAATTCTGTCTTATTTGTGTCCATGACTCACTGCCATATTTTAGTGTTGGTTTGAGCACTCTTTTATACACCTCTGTCTTTATTTGTTCTGGTATTTCTTTTTTATCTATAAATGAATTTCTTTAATGTATTATATATTTTTGCGGATTTCCCTATTCTCTTATCTATTTCTTTCTCTATTCTCCCATTGTCTTCAATGGTTGTTCCTAAGTAGTCGTAACTACCGATCACTTACAAAAATAAATGCCACGAAAGGTGAGGGGTGTGAAATTAATAGAGGGATAGGGGGCAATGCATTATTAATAAAAATAAAATTAAAGTCTTAAGTCTTTTGTTCCTCTTTTTTGAAATTATAATTAATTATTACCTTAAATAGTGATATGTTTGCGCACAAAAGTGTTATCCATCAAAGATCCTTTGGTTATAATGCTGCTATAATTTGCAATTCATTGCCTAATATGTACAAAGAAATTTCTAAGAAGGTTGTTTCTTTGCAATGACACATGGCACTTTCTATTTTCTCTATTTTCATTTTGATTTTCTTCTTTGTTGTCACGTGAATGGATTTACGTATTTGTTAGTTTCCTTATTATTATACGATTGCTTATATTTATGGATTGCTGCTTCCATTTTTTTTTCAAGCTTTTGTTCTGTATTATTTTGTGGGGTTTGGTTGATTGGAGTAGCGTTTGTTAGACTTCGGTAGTTATTATTATTATAGTAGTATATTTATTATTATTATTAAATTGCAAGATTTGGCGAATATAAGAAAAAGAAAATATTCGCGGAAGAAGGACCTCGCAATAATACTGTAGTAAAAAAAGAGGCCAATGTTTCGAGAGGATTGATATCAAGAAACTATGGAAATAGGAGCACAAAACCGTGTGCTATCTTCCAACGATACATATTCTATTGAAGAGTTTCAAGACATTTATACGCAACTACATCAAAATGTAGACATTCAGCAAAAAAGAAAAACAAAAAAACAAAATGAATGGAGCACATGAAGTAAGCTCACTATCTTTGGATTAAAAAGCAAGACAGTTTCACTTGAAAAAGGTAAGGATTAATATTTGTTATAATAACATCATATATTAATTATTATCACAATTTCAAGGATTATCTGGGTATTATACACAGCAGTTAATTCACGATCCTCAATCGTTTGCATATTGAAGATATCTGACAAGTACAATTTTATGAGCTGGATATCTATAATCAAATTTCAACTTTTCTAATCTACCCACGGGTATAACGAATCGAGATAAATAATTATCTGAAGTGTTTTATCACCATCTCGTGAAATTGGATGAGGTAATATACCGTATTGGCAGAAACATGTTTTTCACAACTAATTATAAATTACATTTAATTACGCAAACGTATAGATAAATTTAAACTTAGAGTAGACCGACATGCTAGGGTTCAATAATATTCTTACGTAGGAATATTTCGGCTGGGAATAATAAAGACATTTTTATTTTAAATATCTACCATTTGTTTCTTCGCCTCTGCGAAGTAATTTTCGCAAAATATTTTGAATTTAAGTTTAATGAAATTAGATCTTTCTATTTCCGTAGTTTTTTATTTTATTTCATGGACATTCAGTATTTTTGCATGACAAGAATGAAAATCTATACCCACCCTCCAAACTGCATTACATGGAGTACAAAATTTCTAAAAAAGAACAAAACAAATAGCAGTAAATAATGGATACAACCCCAAATTAGTAGATCCAGTATTAAAGAAAAAGAACTATAAAAAAGCAATTGGAAAAGTGTATCCAAATATAAAAGAAAAAGGGATCAGTTACAAAGTATTAAGTTATAACGGACCAATTACTGAGAAAATAGGCAAAATGTTAACCAAATGAAATTTAGCGATAACTAATAATTCATTAGGAAAATTGATAAAAAAAATAATAAATCAAAATTAAACAAAGGAAAAAATCGGGAATTTGTAAACTAACTTGTTGGGATTGCCCAAAAGCGTATATCGGCCAAACAGGTAGGTGTTTTGAAAAAGGAATACATGAGCATTTTCATGAGCTATGTACACAAAAATAACGATTCCAATTACGCTCGCCATTTATTGGAAAACAACCACAATTTCAATAGTAATTTCGACATTTTACATTCCGAAAGTAAAGGTCTGAAATTAAACTTACTTGAATCCTTAGAGATAAATAAACTTAAATATTCAGATGTATTAGTTAATGATCAAATAGACATGAATAATTCACCGTTGTTAAACTTGTTTCTGAACTCTAGTACTAAGAATTTAGAGACATAATTAGTTCATTATGTAAACGCATTATGGAAACTAATTAGGTAAATGCACTGTACACGTTATCCTTAATTAGCATAACATAAGGTTACCTTAAGTTTGAGTATAAATAAGTTTGTTGTTCAGTAGGAGTAAAATATCTTATGAAATATATTGAACATTTTTGTAAAATATTTGAGTTTTACTTCTTCGACCATTGTTAAACATTATTGCTTATACTTAAGCTACTGCATAGCGCTCAGACAAAATATCTTATATACTCCACTTTATTTGTTATTTGTGATATTTATCACGCTACGAATTTATGAGGTACAAAATATCGTTATCAACCAAATCCTTATTTGATGTTGCAATAATAATATCAAAACAACCGCAAATCCATAAAATCGTTATTACTTTTCTATTTGTATCCAAATATTGATAATATTCTTGCTGACTATGATAACTAGAGACCGGATTATATGCTAAGTGGAAATATTATATTTTACTTATTTATTATATTTTATATGTAGATGTATTACACTGATTAGGTTTAATTAGCGTTAATTAAATTTAATCAGTGTAAGAGATCTACAAATAGACGTAAAATATAATAAATTAATAAAATACAATATTTGCACTTTACATATAATGTTTCAAATATCGTCTGCTATCACTGAAGAAAATAAAACGCTAAAAGGATTTAAAAACAGCTTGTGGAAGAGTATTTATAATGAATAATAAATAAATAATAACCAACCTCATTAAGTTAGCAACAATAGCGATGATGGAAATACTGCAAGACGATTTCTTGTCAATTCTGCTTGTAAACGTTCATAGAAGGATTTTACATTGTACTGCAAACTATGTCGTGTGGCAGGAAAATAAATGCGAGATAATTTGGCGATTATACACACTCTACAGCCGAACTCTATGTAAGCAAATACAATCTTCACTTCATAAAGCTCTTATTTATCGAGATAGTATAATTAGATACATATCAGTCAAAAAAACAAGGATTATAAAAAATTCAGATTGCACCATTCTAGAAAGAGTAGGTGCATCCAAAAGATTAGCAAAAGTAACAACTATAGTAAACGTAATGAATACGTAGGCTTCCACGGCCAGAGTTAGTAATAAACGAACTACTTCCGGAATAGGACCGTGTCATGATGAGATATATATAAAAAGAAAAGAAATAAGAGTAAGAGGAGAAAGAAAAAGAAAAATAAGAAGAAAAAGAGATAAAAAGAAAAAATGATAAAGGGTGGGGGGACGTGAAACAGAAAGAAAGGTGAAAAGAGTAGGAGAAGGAAATAGAGACAGAAGGGCGGGGGGACGAGGAAAAAAAAAAGAGACCAAAAGAGATTCCACCTTCCTCTTTTGGCCATTGGCTAATCGGCAAGGCATATTTACACAGGAGAAACAGACGCAATTTCCTGACATGAAATATCTGTCAGTTGTCAAATTTACTTATAATTTTGGTGTCGTTCTTTCCTGAAATTTTTTATTCTGCTTTTTATCTTTATAAATAAGTTATCAAAATTAGACATTTTCGGAGCTCGTTTATCTCATCGACAGATACATCAGATTCTCATTTTGCCTAATAGAAGAGCCAATAAATTAATGAAATGTGTATAACACTTCATTATTATTATTCTGATTGTTCATTTAAATCGTCATGTATTTCATACATTTAGTTAACGTTTTTTATACAACGTAGTAATTTTAAAAGAACATGTGTACAAATTAAATGTGTTAAACATGTTATCGAAGAGGAGAATAAGATGTATTAACTGGATAATATCGTTGAAAATACACTTGAAGAATTTATCATAACGGCAAATACATCATCTTCGTCAGACCTTCGTCATCAGAATCTGATTCAAATGTCCGATAATATCATTTCCATAATAAATTGAAATTATTTGTTCACCATTTTCAAGCTAGCATTTGGTTTATAAATCAAATTCATATGTTTACTTCATTTGTTATTTTATGAATAAAATGCTAACAGCAAACAAATATTCTTTTTATTAAATTTAATTCAGATATGAAGAGAAGGAAACTATGTTAATGTGTAATATGTGCAATTAAGAGATTGTGATAATTAATCAGTATATTTGACATTTTATTGAAGTCATTAATAACCATGCAATTATTTATTGCCTGTACTGTCGTTGAAAATATACATAGGTTTTATTACAGTCGGGGTACTTGATCATTGACAATAACCAGATTCGAAGAAAGATGTAAGGATCTTGTGTGTTGGCATGTGTTCTGAAGCCATTCGATGTACCTGGATAGAGCCCCGTTGAGTCCATAATGTTCCTTGTTTATAATCACCAACATTCTACTTTGTTTGGCTTTGTCTTGTGTATATTGAACTGCTAATGATACCATTGAAATTTTCGGTTTTAAAGTTGATGGAGATTACCAACGGAGAAATTTACTTCATTACAAATGACTTGGAGTAACACTATGTATATAGTCATTCTTGCTGGGAAGTTATACTCTTCAATTTTCGAAGTTTATCCATGGCAATATTGTTATTTTCAAACTTGCCATATGGAATTTATGTTCTCTTCGATTAACCCTAAATGCAATCTCATTTACTTTCTAGCATAATTAAATAAGCTCCAACTATTTCGGTAAATAAAACAACCGAAGGATACATTTATATTGCAATTGATGTCACTTTTACTTTATTATTGCGGTATTATTTTATCAAGTCATATAACCATAATGTATTACACATAAAATATTAAAAACTGCTATTTACTATACAAGATTTTAATAACCAAACTTTGATGTTTGCGTTGTTGTCATTTGACAGTTGCATCGGCTAAATTTCACAGCTGCCGATCGTAGCGCTATCTATTGCATTCTTAACATGAATGAAGTATAAATTTGATATTTTGTATCTAATGCGATACTGGTTTGCCGATATCATTTGGCAGCTTTAGTAACAAACAAATATCTAATGCTTTTTACTATCACACTACTATTATAGTATATATATTTCATTGAAATATGTAAGATGTTTAAGCTTAATATTATTAAAACTGTTGAAAATGTATTAATCGAAGGAAATGAAGTTCTGTACTTAAAAAAACCGCTACAGCAAAAAGCAGTATACGTTAATGCTTCAACTATTAACTTAGTCAAAAATTTAATGTCTTGTTTGTCTAACCTTGTATATCCATAGGTACGTAAATAGTTTCGACTGATTAATTGTATAGAATTTCATTCTTTTTGAAGTTCTAATGATAATTTGTAGGCAGGTTACCTATTAAATTATACCAAAATGAAGTTAACTCTCTAACTTGTACTTCGCACTTGTGCATTTAAACGCATTTGTTCGAAATTTCCCGCCTTGATTTATTAGAGTTTAATAGGTTGGGAATAATACCAGACAGTTCCATTTTACGAAATTTAACGAAAGCGATTTGATTTTATGAGCATGAATTCAATTATTATTTTTGCAGATTTCGGCTCATAAGAATGGTATTCAAAATAAAAAAAAATTTCTGTAGTAATTAAAATCGCCCACTTACAGAATTCTATTTCAAATGCAGCTGGGAAGTAAAAATATTCATATGGAAATGACATTAATTCGGCAATATCTTTATAAGCATTAGCACATATGTACCGTTTATACAACTAATCTGAGAAGCATCATTGTGGTAATTTCACTTAATTCTTATTGCTGTCGGATAATGTTTTGTATATTTTGTATCTTTAAAGTGTGTCCAAAAAGGGGTGGCTGAGAATTTTCGGGTTTTGAATATGGCTTTTATTTACAAAATTACTAAAAAAAGAAATATCTGTCGGTTAACAATTTTCTAATTTTATTTCATTCTTTTAATACACGAATATTTGACATGCAAATAATGTACTGTTCTTATATTTGATTTGAAAATGAAGTTTTGCCGGGTAAAATTAAATTAAACAAACAAAAAGCCATATTAGATCTTATTGTTTTTGCATATTATTCAAGTTAAATATATCTATTAAATATCGCTGCTTTTTCAGTTTACTAGCGGATATTATTTCTCGAAATTCTAGAAAATTAAATAACTTCTTTTTTAAATCTTAATTACAAACGCATATAAAATACTTTCTATTATTGTACAACAGAAGTGGAATTGTATAATAAATGAACTACAATACGTCGTCTTTCTTTATTGCTTTAAACTCTGAATATATAAGAATATATTATTTTGTACTGTTCGTAAATGTTATAGCTATTTATTAATTATTGGTATATCAAATTAACCTTACCAAAATTGCCTTCTACGAATTTTCACAAGTCCAAGGAGAACAACATTTATGCAAATAGACAACTTTGTTTTCACTGTCAAAATTATTATTGCGCTAGAGCACCAAATAGGGATTTAAACTTTCTCATGCTTAAATCGACAAATATGTCACTAACGCGGTTAAATTAATAAATTGTTATTCGAAAAGAAGTACGCGTCAAGAGAGCAGAAAGTATTAACGTGCTTATAATACCGTTCTACAATCCAACGTTACTCCTTCCCAACTAAAGTCATGTCCATGTCGTCATTTCTAGCCAGATATCTCTCGTTAAATTCTGATGGTGGGGAAGTGAATTTTACGTTTGTGCTTAGGTACCTTTACGAATGTAATTGTGATTACCTGCCTATTAATACAAAACTTTGGTTACTATTCGTATCTCGTTTAATAATTTATTCAGGAAGAAACTCTTGCGGTGATGGGAAAGTTATCCGGAAGTTGCTGTTGGCCAAACTAATTTTTCAATAAGAAAATTGGAATTTCGGCATTATAGTCTATAGAAACGCAAAAACCCATAAATCCTTTTGCCTGCATGGGTTTATTCCCGCAATGTAATTTTATGATAGCGCTGTTTTAGATGCTGGTTTATGTATTAACCGCTTATTCTTATACAAAGTGAAAATAAAATGTGATATGTTGTATGTGGTATTGTAATAAGTAATACATACATAGGTTTTTAATTGATAAAACAACTTTCATTGAGTCTATTTCACTTATTTTCATGCAAAACTCTCTGTAATACAAAATATTACTCCACACTTAAAGTATATATATTTTGAGATGCCACGAAACTAGAGAAGTTAGAGCTGGAAATACTGCATTTCTAATTACCACCATCATTAAGTAGTAAGCTCTGAACATAGAATAAGAGAAAAGAAAATTTCCAAAATTGCTGTAGCATTTTTTCAGTATGCTTGCGCGTAATCACCATATTGAAAATAATATGAGAAAACATAACTTCATTGTATTTATTTACGTTACCTAACCTTGCCATCTTGTATACCAGTATTTGGCAGAATTTACCTTTGAAATATGTCGTAGAGCAAGTATGCGCGCATGTTGTGGGCCATACTTTAGTGTGCAAATACGTTCGAGGGCCGCGTTTAAAAGTAGTGCATTTTAAAGTAGTTTTCATAATTTTTAGCGATATATATCTGACATGAAATAATACGATAATGCTATTGTAATGCAATTTATTAAAATAAGAAAATGAAATGAAAAAAATACTTAAACATTATAATTAAATCGTAGTTTTTCTTTAATTGGGTTTTTGAAGATGTCTCGCGGCTCAAATCTTACAGCGGGCCGGTTGTTGCCCATCATATGTCGTAGAGTTTTAAAAGTGTTTGAGGTACACTATACGTAGAGTTTTCGTTTATATTTTAGTTATTTCGTCATTGTTTTTCTTTTTATTTCATTGTGTATTTATTTATACTATAAGACAAAAATGAGTAGTGATGGTGGTAATGGAACAAAGGGGACATGTGCTCACATTTGTGCCGTGCGAAAGTGTAATATAGATTCATAATAAGACATTTATAATAAAAACTAAACCACGATTTCTGTTTCATTTCTCTATTATGTTAAATTTTTTGATTTCTTTTATAGATTAGCAGTGATCGGAAGTCAGCGGTGTATTCCTGGACCGAACTAATTTGGATAATAGCTATAATATGAAATTCTACACAGTAATAAGTCTTAATACGATATGTAACAATCTATTATTGTGATAGAGTTATTTCTATATCGAATTGAGAATTATATTACTTATTTGACTCCGGTCCAGGATTATATGCCTAACATCCGATCTATGCAAACTGAAATATGCCACTTTATTATTGCTTTAGTAGTATACATTGTAAGTAGTAAACATACTTGAATCTCCCAGTAATCTTATAAGTCACATTACGCGAAATTATTATCGATTAACAACTGAGGATGTGTAATTAGCCGTGATGGTTTCATAAAAGAGCTTCAAGTGTTTTACGAAGACAAATGATTTGAACATTCAGTTTTTCTATAAGACAATGGTTATAGTAAGTAATCCAAAGTGCAGACCACAAATTGAAACAAAGCTTCGAAGCACAATATCTGCTATATATATTTTTTTGAACACCTCGATAATCAACTTCCATAACTTAAAATTAAGTGCATACATGTAATTTTCTTTAAATGTTATTGTTGTTACTAAAATAAAAGCACAGTCGCATTATTTCCATACCTCAACAGAACAAATTATAATTACAAATTTGTCGTTTGAATTTCCTACCATTTCACTATTTTCAATATGGCGGCTAACCAACGAAATAAGACCACACAAACATCAAAGAAGCCGACAAATTTGCCCTTCTGTTATTCTGTGCTCTGACTGTCAGTTGAATCGCTGCTGCCATAGAGCGAACGTGATACATACGATTTGTCATCGAAATATGGACCAGTCAAGAGAACCTGTGCACGCAATGATCTACTACGATTTTAAGGTCGGTTTAAGTGAACAACAATGTCTTGCACGATTACAATTCGCATTTGGTGATGAAAGTCCTTTACGCGGAACTGTGGCTGGTATAGCGAATTTAAAAGAGAACAGATATCGCTACGTGATGGTAAACCCTGTTCTTCAGTTACCGCTGAAAACGTTGAGAGAGTGAAACGTATGATGAAGATTCAAGATGCACATATCAAGCGATTGAGGTACTTCGTGATGTTGGATCCTCAATAGTAAATTAAATTTTACATGATCATCTTCGGATGAAAAAAAATACTCGTTAGGTGCCATATACGCTTAACGATTTCCAAGAGACGTAAGTAGTAAGGAAGTAAGAATCACTCTGCAAATGCTAGAAATGTTAAATAATGGCGAACATTGTATTCTATCTAAAATAGTAACATGTGATGAAACTTATATCCCATTTTACGATATTCCTAACCGTCAAGAGAGCCGTGTGTGGATGCACGAAGATACGCCAACACCAACAATGGCCAAAAAGCAAAGGGCTGTCAACAAAGTTACGTATGCAGTTTTCTTTCGCAGTACATGATTAGTAAAAGCAATCAAGCTGGAAAATCAACGAACAGTCACAGCAAACTGGTATACCGCAAGATGTTTACCTACAGTTCTTGAGTTAGTCAATATTTTGGAGTTAATGTTGCATTACGACAATGCATCGCGACATAGTGCACAGCAGACAGTTGATTTTTTACGTGAAGATAATGTCAAACTCATTGAACATCTACTCCATTCGCTTGATTTGGCCATGTGTGATTTCTGGTTATTCTTTATTCTAGAGAAGCATTCACGTGGCCGACGTTTCACCATGGAGGATGAGATAGACGAAGAAATTCATTAATTTTTTGAGAGCATTCCAAAAGGGGACTGGTTTCAAGTTTTAAGCTTTGGTTACAAAAGTGCATTGATGCAGGATGTGATTATTTTGAACACAAATAAAATTATTTTCCTAAAAACTTGTAGTTTTCTTGTATCTCTTAATATATAGTGTGACCCTTGTATTCTTTCTAGTGACCGAAAACGTAAAAATACATATAACATAGCAAAAAATAACTAAGGCAAAAACCGAAAGTTTTGTTTGTTCTTTAACAAAATCGATTACTTTTTGATATTATGGCATTTTAAATTTCCTGCGAATGTTATAGAAAAGTTTAGCTGAGAATCTAATTCTTTTAGGTCATATATGTAATAATATAATCTAATAAATAGTCAACGTTTAAATGTTGAAGCGCATGAACAGAGCCAACGAATTCCTCGAACAATATAATTAACTGAACTTCATGAAAGTAGTTTAAAGTTTGGAATTTGATCTAAATAGGTATTAGCTAACAAACGTCAATCTTGATCGTCATTATCTATTAATGACGGATAAATGATTGAATAGAGTAGCTTATTGACGAAATTACGAATGTGATCACCATTAGTTAACTTTGTATTTTGCTGAATAAAAGATTTGAAACATCCATAAAGAACGGTTCGATGTTTAAGGGATACCGTCGGTATCTCAATCTGAGGTAATTTTGGGGAAATACATGTTGGTTGTGGATTATTTTCAGTTGAATGGGATTTCTTCAGGAGTTATTAAAATGTAACAACACAAATCTAAAACTTCAAGTTCATTAATGTTGCGTCTATAATCTCTCTCCAATTCCTAATCAAATATATTAGTTACGTCAATTGTGTCAGCAACAAGTATTTTTGTATCATCTAATGTTTTATAACGAGCTTGAAAGAATTTTATTTCAGTTGCATCTTTAATCTTTTTACTGGCATTGTGCAATGAATTCGAGTAAAATATTGCTCTTTTTTGCTGCCAAATAATCTAATCATTGTTTAGATTACATATTCCAGAAAAATTGATGCATTTGAATATGAAACGTATATTACAAACACACTAATAGTAATAATAAATGCTTGATTAAATGAAGATAAACTTGTATTTATCAAAATAAATATTATCTCAAGTTTAAACCAAACAAAGAAAACTGTTAACAAGAAATTTAAAAATGACGACATGAACACATGTTACGCACAGAATCATCCATAGAGGTTTGGCCAAGGAAGAAAGTTTTACAATACTTTAATTTAATAACCTTTATTGCATTCAACGATGATAATATTAATAAACATCTATCTTAAATACATCTGCAACCCAAGGAATGAAGTATTACGAAGAAAAGAAGTAATTAAGTATTATTAAGCGATTATTCTAATCTATTTATTGGATAAGTTGTATCGATGTGACCAAACGTAAAGATTTTATTATATTCCCTCTTTCTCTCTCTTAGGGCTCGTCTCTGCCCGGCTCGAACGTTTACTGCGATTACCAAACAATAGTTCAGTTTGAATGTTATTGTGATTAGCGGTACAATAGGTGAACAACACTGTTCAAAATACCTCCTGGTAAATCAATAGGTGTTGCTAAATGATCCAGTATAATAACTTTGCATAAAGAAGGTCTTGCCTGCTAGCAAAATCAGTGAGAAATTAAATATAGCTGCGTCGACAGTAAAATATACCATTCGCCGATATCAAGAAACAGGCTAACCCGCTTGCCTCACGAACAACCACCCCAGCAGACGATTGTCTACTGCAACTGTCAAAAACGAAATCGTAGAAAAACAGCACCAGAAATAGCGAGCAAATGCGGTCGAGGATGTCAGCATCCGATTTCAGTTAGCACCGTGAAACGCCGGTTGGCCGAAGGTCGCGTGGCAACTTGTAAACCGGGGCACAGAATAACAGAAGGGACAAATTTGTCGGCTGCTTTGATGTTTGTATGGTCTTATTTTTTGACCAGCAAAATTAACTGAAGTTAGTTAGCCACCATACTAAAATTAATGAAATGGTAGGAAATTCAAACAATAAATTTGTAATATAATTTATTCTGTTGATTTGTAAGCAACACATTTGAAAAAAGGGTTTGTAACGTAAATAATATGACTGTGCTTTTATTTCAGTAACAACCATAACATTTAGAGATGTATGCACTTGATTATAAATTATAGAAGTTGATTATAGAGATGTTCAAAAAGAATATATATAGCAGACACCGTGCTTCGAAGCTTTGTTTCAATTTGTAGTCTGCACTTTAGATCACTTACGGTAACCATTGTCGTAGAGAAAAATTGAGTGTTCAAATCATTTGTCTTCGTAAAACATTTGGAGCTCTTATATGAAACCATCACGGCTAAGTCCACATCCTCAATTGTTAATCGATAATTGGAATTTCACGTGATACAACTCATAGTATTACTGGACGATTGAAGTATGTTTACTACTATATCACATCCACTGGGGGATCAGAAGTTAGTGGTATAAACCTGAACCGAAGTCAAATGAATAATACTATTAGTAATTCGACACAGTAACAACTCTAGCACAATAATAGACAACAGATTGTTGCATATTATATTACATTTATCGCCGCGTCGACAGTTTAGTTCGATCTGACTTCTAATTCCTCTTAATTTATAAAATGAATCAAAAAAATTAAATATAATAGAGAAATGAAACAAAAAATCACGTTCTAGTGTTTATTATAAACGTCTCACTATACCTAATTTTACATTTTTCCCTTTGTTAGAGGCTAGCTCTTTATTTAAGAATTTTATAGCGTAAAATATTCTCAATCTAACGTATAATGGGAGCAAATAATCCATAAGAAAATTTGGACAAGGTGGTACGTAGCTGACATTTCCAAAATAATATTTCAAAGTGTGCCCTATTTTAGGGCGAAGGACTAAATTAGAACACTGTTCCAAGAAAATTTCTCATTTATTTATATAAATGGGTTCCCTGGTATTTTTAACTTGCCAAACAATTTGTCTTCTTCACCACTTTTAAAATGGCAAAATATAGAAAAGGCATTTTAGCCAAGAATGTTTCTCCAAACACTTTTTATCAGATGCCCCCGTACATAGGTAAAAGCATTTACTACTCGAAGGTCCAAGTTTCTATTGTCTTTTGACCCTACAAAGATTTCTCCGTTTTCAATAATTGGCATAGGTAATTGTGTCTGTATTTGTGAGCTATTTAACTGTAGTTGGTTCAGTACACTATTCTAACATACTATATCCTTCATTGTTTAAAGAATTTATATTACAGTTTTGCAAGGCACAAATATATGGCTTTGCGCCCTTCTTACCACTATTACCATCACTACTCATTTTTGTTTTATAGTCTAAATAAATAAATAAACAATAACAATGAAATACAAAAGAAAAATGAGAACGAAATAACTAATAAAAAAGCGAAAACTCTGCATCTATTGTAACTCAAGCACTTTTAAAACTCTACGACATATTTCAAACTTAAATTCTACCAAATAGTAGTATACAAACCGACTAATAATGATAAGGTTATGAAACGTAAATAAATAATACGATGAAGTTGTTTTTTTGTTTTCTCATATTATTTTCAACATGGCGATTACGCGCAGGCGTATGAAAAAACACAGGAATTTTGGAAATTGTCCTTTCTGTTATTCTGTGGCCGGGGTAACTGGCTGAAAAGGCTACAGTGGATACGTAAACGTCGGGATTGGACGGTAGAATAGTGACAAAATGTTTTATGGACTGAAGAATCAATATTTAAAGTGTTTGGTCAAAGCAAGAGATTGTTTGTTAGACGTTCCCTTAATGGAAGGATGCTTCCCGAATGCATTGTACAGACAATAAAACACGGTGGCGGTTCAATCACAGTTTGGGGTTGCTTTTCTTACTCAGGAACAGGAACGTTACATCGAATCCAAGGAATAATGCGGAAAAGGCAGTACCGTTAAATGTTGAAGACTCATGCCATTCCTTCTGGGCTACGGCTAATCGACGAGAATTTTACTTTAATGCAAAATAACGATCCGAAACACATAGCCAGAATATGCAAACAGTATCTGAATGAACAAAATCAAACAAATATTTTACAAGTTATGACATGCCCACCACAGAGTCCAGATCTCAACCCTATCGAGTTACTGAGGGATGAACTTGATAGAAGAGTTCGAAGTGTCGGTTGTACTTCCAAGGAACAGCTTTGGAATATCCTTCAATAAGAGTGGCACAACATCCCAGGCGAAAATTTCAAAAAATTAATAGAAAGGATGCCACAAGTTGTTTGAGCGGTAATCAATTCAAAAGGTGGATTTTTTGACGAAAAGAATGTTTAAGATTCTTGTTCACAATGAATGGGAAAAAATAAAACTTTTCGCTAGATTTTGATAGTTGTTATTTTTAAGAGTAACTAAAATGTAACAATTGTGTGAATAATACTGAACTATGTATTTGGTCGTTCAACTATCGTATTTAGTATAATAGACCTATTTGCCATAAATACCCTCATTAGCATAATCTAGCAATAAAACGGTTTAAACTAATTTGTTTTTATAGTTATAATATTTCCTATTTAACAATAATATTGGTGTGTTTAGATAGTACAGTTCAAGTGCATATACTTTATGTTTACACCAACTATGGACAATATTTAATAGTTAGGGCTGTTCTTGAGTCGAATTACGATTTTATTGGTGAATTAGGTGGTGTATAACAAGATTTTAAAATGGCATACCTATGTCTGTGTTTACTATCACAGGCAGGTGGCTGTCATAGTAAACACACAGCCACATTCCTGTGATAGTAAACAGTATCATACGTGAATGAATTGGGCTTCTGCGGTTATTGGGAATTTCCCAACAAACGTTTATAATTATATAATCACGTAATCACTTATTAACAAGTGAAAGCTTGTAGCATATATTTCAGTTCTAATTTACTCATCCAATTACATCAATATACTTAAGATTTTTATTTTTGTTTAGTTTGAAAGGTATCTATATACAAGCTGTCCTTAATAGGATGTCCATCATACAGGATCGTTTCAACAGATCAATGCAACAGATATTCGAATAGATGTCAAAGCTATCAATTAGATCAGTCATACGTATTATAGCCATAGATACACAGAGATACATACACGTAAATTTAGACATGGCCGATATGTACTTTATGTACAATGGTACCAGTGGAAAAATTTGTGAAGCACGGCGACTCTGCGCCGAAGCATTTCCTAATCGTGCTATTCCATATGACAAATTGTTTTCGAAACTACATAAACGATTAAGTGAAAATGGTTCATTTGACGTTAAAAAATCTGATATCGGGCGACCAAGGTCAATAACACCGGAAGAAAATATTCTGAAAATAGTGGAAGAAAATCTGAATATCAAAAGAATAGAAGCTGAACTAAATATAATGTTTTTTTTAGTCTGGAGGATTTTACAAGGACAGCTGCTGTATCTTTATCCCATCCAACACGTACTAGCTCATCTAACTTCGGGTACTAATTCCATACTGGCTTTCTGTAGATTTATTTTGGGAAAAATTATCGACAATCAAACCTTTCCTGCTATTTTATTCACTCACGAGGTTACTTTCACAAACAACGCAATAATCAATTTCTGCATGAACCATATTTGGTCAGACGAAAGTCCTCATGCTGTTATGGAGATAAGACACTAATACCCATATTCTATGAACGATTGGCGAGACATTTTAGGAGGTCCTTTAATTAGACCAATGTTTTTTCCAAATCGTTTAAATGGCGAACTTTTTAATTAGCAGCAAATAGAAAATAAGTGCCAAATACTTAAACTAAATGTAAGGTTGTTTGAAAGAGAAAGAGCTTTTCGACGAAGATGTAAAACCTGTGTACAAATGGCGAGTGGACAGTAGAACATCATCTTTGATCTTTTTGTTTTAAGAAATTCAATTAATAAAATAGCAGCTACTGTTCGTTTATTTATGAAAATGTAATTTGCTGATTGCAATAGAAAATCAGCTCTATTTTTGAAATATTTAAATTGCGGATCTATGTTTATTAAGATGGGTATCATATGTGGGGAAAATATCCGACCTCTTTTTTAACTCCCTCTCTCTCTCTCATATATATATATATATATATATATATATATATATATATATATATATATATATATATATATGTGTGCGTGTATATGTGCTACCGTTGTTTCGGGTTTCTCTTCACGTGTTGCTATTTCTGTCCTGCAAAAAAAAAGGATCGGTGCTACATTTCGGTAGAGTTTTATCTACTATCTTCAGGTGTAAGTTTCTCGTTGGCGAACTTTGTTTGCCTACAGTCCTTCTATACAATATACATATTGTACTGTTGTTGTGGTGAATGCATGTCACCCATTGCAATTCTAATTCAATAGTTTAAGTTCAATTCTATAATAGAATATTTTAAGGAGTTTTTAAAATATATTTCAATGTTTTACAATCCACATTTATTAATTCCCAATGTACGTAACTCCATGGAAAAATAGGTCATATAAAATAGTTTAAGAACAAAAGATTGATTTTTCGAAGAATTTGATTAAGTCACAATTACCTTATTTAACACAAATAAATAGACAATCCAAGTAATACATAGTTCCTAAATTATATCGTTAACAAATGAGATCACTGCATTATGGCTGCTAATTTAATGAAATAGAATTGGCTATAATATGGCCATATCTGGGAAAGTAACTACACCCAAGAAAGAGTTTTTAAATGTGGCGAGGTGCATTACAAAAAGTAATATCGGAAACATGGAAAATTAGTTGACCATATTCGTGAATTTATAATAGAATAAAGGGAATGATAAGAGAACTTAGATTAACAATACGAGTACTACGGATCAATAATGGAGAAAATGACAAGAGTAACAGTGAAACTAGATTAGCGAGCTATAGTATCTATAATTAGATTCTAACCGAAAAATAAAACAAAATGTATGTAAATGCAAACGTACAATGAATTTTTAATTGGTTATTTACCTTTTTCGACTTAACTCAAGGTTACACATTAGACATTCTCTCCGTGGTCTTGTGTATACATATACATGTATAGTATAAAATTCAAAAAGCGTAAAACATTGATTTCGAGTTATATTGAATATATACAAAAACATTTTTAATTTTTAAGATATGACAAAATATATATATTATATATTATTATATATAAATATATAAAGAACGGCCATGAACTTGCTGATTTATAAGCAAATCCTAAAAATAAGTCTTTCAATAATAGAGATATTTTAGAGTTTCATTATTTTCACAATGGTTATAGATAACGAGGATTTTTATAACCAGTAAAGAGAGATTCAATGGATAATATACATACTTCCTGAAATGATATTGATACGAATGCTAAGGAACATAGCTATTAGTATTGAGTAATTGAATAAAGCGTACCTAATGCGCGGTTAATTAAAATAGATTATCCGCATTTGTATAATTCCTACACGAATAACAAAATTATTTTCAAATTTCACGAAACCTTTTTAGGGTCATCATAAACTCATAACGTGAACTATTTTCCTCGAATACATGTTAATTTTGGCAACAACTGTCAGTAGTTTCATAGTGAGCCTGTGCTATATTCTATTTTTTAATTCAGAGGAGTGGTTTTAAATTAAAGCGCCAAAAAGTAGGCTAGCTGTTGATCAGTTTTCGACAAAAATTACACTAACGATATTTGATATATAGCCGGCCGCCATATTCTTATAACAATTGATTGACGTTTAGATGATGTATTTTTCCGAGTGCGTCTGTATTTAATTTTTCTTTTTAAATTTGCGTTGTAATAATATTTACGTAACTGCAATTTATATAAAATCTTAACTTGTTTTAAAACTGCCGCCAAAAAGTAGCTTTGAAAAATTCCATTGTGTAGACGCGTCTTTCCATTTTACTCCTCTAAATTAAAAAATAGAGTAGAGTTTTTATAGTATCTTGGTTATGCAACCCTATTAACAGGTGTCAATCATTAGCAGTATATCTCAAGGCGCATAAACAACATTTAACTTTAAAGAAGAGCTTTTTAGGGCAAGTAATACAACGAAAGCTTTACAACTATCATTCCTAAGAATTTCTTTATACCGACTTTTTTTTCTCTTCTGTTATGTAATATTTTGTGCTAATTTGCTTTAGTATTCCAATAAAACAATACAATATATTTTTCTATATCTGGTATCTACCTTATTTTCGTTTCAACTTTTGAAGCAAGCAAGCAAGCAAATGATGCTTCAGGTTGTTTGCAATTTTGTGAATGATTTAGACGATGAAAAGGTGATCGTCAATCAATTGAAGATTGTTCATTTTCGGACAATCGAGGATTATGTGCACTTAAATCTTTCGTTAATTGCCGGAGAACTTTTGGAAAATGTTGGTATCTAAATAGGGTCGAACGAATTATTCGCGTACATGAATATTTCAAGTTCACTTGTAGCTCGTATCTTAAATCTTCATGTAATTCAAGTTCATATTTTTGTATGTAGGTTATGAGTTATGAGCAATTCGAACTTATGAATACACGTGAAGTTCAAGACACGTCCTAAAACTGGAGTTCTACACCTTACAACTGGATAGGGTGCATGGTCATTATATAAATTTTTAGTTGAAAATATAGTCATAAACAATTGCGTATAAATTAATAGGTAGATACGAAATTCAAATCGTCTAAATACGTACCAAATTTGACGATAACAGCATGGCTATACGAATATTGGTGTGTCACATATTTATTTAACTATACTTTTGTCACCTGTTGGAAAAAGTTAGTAGGGGAGTAAACCATTAGTGAAGTGCAATGCCAAAATGTAAACGTATGTAATTAAACGAATTATCGTCATAACAAACGAACAGTAGTTCCGAAGTTGTGTTAACTTATGTTACCAAGAAATGGGGGTCTGTGATCATGTGATTTTCTTTTGAATTTATGTTTAATTGAACATATAATTAAGTTTTAATAGATAACAGAAAAGGAACAGAAATATTTTTAATGATTTTGTAACTTCAAAATACTAAAGATTGTACTCTATTGCTTCAATTCTGATTTTGAAATTGTTATGTAGCTAATCGGCAGAATGATGGTCAACTGTAGTTGAATGCTAAATTTAATATACAAAAACTATTAGGACAATCAAAACTGCTATATCGTTATAAGTTTTACGCATTTTGTAATTTTAGTACTATTCAAAATATGTCAAATTTGGTGACACTGGTCTAAAATTTTATATAGTAGTACCAACACTACAAAAGTATTGTTTTGTGTTTCTAATGCCAGTTTCTTTTCATAATTACGTAGCGTTTAAGTCCTCATTCACCTGCCAGTGATTATTCTAGAATAAAGCTTACACCTTATTATGCGGCTTTGATCGTTTATGTTATAGCAATGTATTTAAGGCTTATTAATTATATATAATTTATGCATTCAAAAATATTTTAGTATAATAATGTTTAATATGTCACTAACTTCTTGAAATGTTGTTTTATGTTTGTTGAAGAAGAAATTATTATCAGGTGGTTTTGAGTAAATTGGGAATTTCTATGATAGGTTGAAAATAGGAAATAAAGTTAATGCACACAGTAATAAAGATTTTATATTTTTCTTATATTATTAACTAAGTACAACAAAACAACGCAATTATTCGTTATACACTCAAAAAACGGTAGACAGATATTATTGTACTCCATTTTATTATTTTCATTCCTTTTGAACCTAAGATACGAGTTTGCTTGTTCTTAGAACGGAGATAAAATCAATAACATGAGGTAGTCTTTTATTGGCAGTTATCCCTATTAAATATAAATTCGATTAGAAATTAGAGCATAAATTATTGTAGTAAGTATATTTCATTAAACGGACGACTCATCTATCACTGTTATCACTCGATTCGGAAAAACTTTCCATTTTGTATTGTTCTTCCCTATACCGTTAGTGGCCTCTTCGCCGCCTTCATTATTACTGTTTTCTTCTAAGGAACCCTGATTCACCTTCGACGGCCGCGCTAAGGACCACCTTCTACCTTTCCTATCCAATATCACAGGCATTTCTGCTATTAAATTATTCTCGAATTCACTGAGCATCAAGTAATTCTCTACTTTATTACACGACGTGATACAGTCGCCTATGTAATCTAAATCGTCCAGGAGATTATCCGGAAGATCCATGTCTGCTATTCCTTCTTCCGAAATACACGTTAGTTCTGGCTTGTCATTGGAACATATGATGTTCTCGATGAAGCCGACTTGTTGATTTGGCATCAAATCTGTCCCAAGTACTAACGCGGCCGCAGCTGCGCCCGCAGCGACACCCGGCTCGTTGTCGGGTTCTTGGGAGAACGATAACTTTCTTCTTTGTGGACAGGACTCCGAAACACATAGGTGTCTAGTACCGTTTTCTCGTGTGTGCTTATGCCTGGAGATATTTCGACGATGGAGATCTATGAGGAAAAGCGTAAGACTGCCAACTAATACGCATGTTGAACTGAAGTAGTAGCCGGCTCTGTCTCCACATTTTTCGTTCATATACCCTGAAAGATAACATTTCTATTAAAATTTGATTTCGATAGCAGATTATATCGTTGTTTTAGAAAAAAAATTACACAAAAATACCAAGTTAGGTTGTTGAAATAGGGCCGTAAGGCTTTGCTGGTTTTAGTTATTTGTTTATTTTCTATATCTTATAAACTTACATAATTATTAAGGCTCCAGAAATGAGTGCTGTTGGAGATGCATGCTGCTCGGTTACTATCAATATAAAAATAATTAATGTAATGACTTATTATTTTAATTTGATTCTGTTGTTGATGTAGATCCAACATTAACAATGCCTGCATCGACAACACAATCAAACTAAAATAGTAAGCAATTACATTCATTATTTTTATTGATTTTATTGATAGCAACCGAGCCGCACTGATCTTACCCGTTTCTGAAGCCCTAATCATTATTCTTCTGATGCAACGATATAATTCAGAAAGTATTATGCTACTACCTAGAAATTATGTTTGGTTTCAGACTACTATAACAATTTATTGCTTGCACAATTATGTCTTAAAGTTATCATTGTCAATGACCCACACCGTAGAGTATGATAATTTAATTACTAACTTTAACTACTAAACAATGACTAACTTTTAGTTAGTAAAGATAAACTTAAATAATCAAATTGTAGTAATATTATATCTTATCTACACTACTGTAACAGAAATTTGATATAAAATATTGTTTGCTCGTGGTTGCATTTATTTTAAAACAATTTGTCAAACTGACAGTTTATATTTAGTGCTTGGTCTCCAGTTTTTACATTTTTTACTTTTTTTGTAAGGTTTCCTTAATTTTCTTTTTCCGGAAAGTCTCTTGCATTTTCGTTATTTTTTTTCTGAAATTGCCTCTTTCTTATTTCTGCGGATTCTTTCATTTAATTTTTTCTTTTCTTTCCAAAATTCTCGGTACAATAGCTTTATAGCTATATATATATATATATATATATATATATAGTCTATATATGTATATAGTCTCACTTATTTTTGGTACAGGATACATATTTAATTGCGATTTGTTTTTATCGCCATTTTGGTAGTAGTTAGTCAAACATTTTTAAATATTGGCGAATAATGGAGTTTTATGTTTTTGAAATAAATTATAATGATTTGTTATTTGGTGTTGCTGCTTCATAGCTTATGTTACGGACTGTACCTAAAAACGGAAAATGCGCGCTAGCAACTGGTTATCTCTATCATTCTACTTTCTGTCGCTCTTCTTCGTCTGTTTCAATCATCCGTTAAATAATATTGGACAAGCAATCCTACACCTGAAGCGCTTGATGGATGAGTTGGATTGGTAATGAAACACATATTAGAACCCAAGTTCGAAGTGGATAGAACTAAGGTCCTCTTTTCACAGCAGGAAGTACGTTGTTTTCTATTCGCATTTACTGCAAACAGCGCATCAGACATCTTCTAGTTCTAAATACATACACGAGAAGTAATTAATCAACACAGAAACTCACTCCCACGGCGTAACATTTAGAATACATTATCATAATTTGACGCACAAATTGATTACGTAGGAATGCAGCTCACAATTCAACTAACGGCATATAATTTGTATAAATCAACATGTTATTCATCGTAAATTATCCACATTAACATATAATATCGCCGGGGAGTTCTTTAAGCAGAAGTCATTGACCATAAATATAGATTCCGACTGTTCAATTAACCCACAGACCATTTACGAAGCATGTAGTACACAATTTATTATCGTATTGAATGTTTCTTAACTCCTCGGGTTGAGCGAACGTAAGGATATTGCAATGGTACTCAATACATACATAAACTTAAGAAGTGGTCTCAACCATTTTTTAAAAACGCGTCACTATTATATTTTGCAACTTTTTTTATTTCTAAAACGCAATTATTATAATAATCTGTTGTTTTTGAGCTCCTAAACAAGCAGAGTTCTGTTGGACATACATGTATGTTGCGAAAGTATTTCTTTTGTAATTACCTGAAAATGGAACGCCTATGACAATTGGAATAGCTTGGGAACACTGTACAAATCCCCAAGTACGGGCGAAGTTCCTGGCTCTAACTCTTTCGTAAGTATACATCTTCAAGGAATAGTGATAGCCACCACAAAATATTCCTGTAATAAAAGAACAAAAACAGAATTAGTGTTTCTTGGGGTATAAATAGGATTTCTTAGATTTTGCAACATTTCTTGAAATATGAATATCTGTTTCTAACATAGTTTCCTAATAAGTGTACTTTGTGAGTTTTTATAATACCGGCTAATTTTGTGTGAGACAATGCCGCTGAGCAACCTGCTCGTAAACCCCCTTAGGAATGTACCATGTATACGAAACAAAAACAGATACAACTAATGAATACGAGATAATATAACAGAGAACAACAAAGTTATTAGTGATCTTTACGACGAAATAGTTAAGAGGAGGTTTCTTTATTAATATTTTAGTTCTAGGTAGATCCGGAATAATTTATATTGCGATGGATTTCCACAAATTTTTTTATAAAATATTTTTGCAAAAACTTTTTTATAGGGGTGTGGAATTTAAGGGATTGCCAATGTAAATGTAGCTGGATATATACTACCATTATTAAAAAAAAAACTTTTAAATTAATTACAAATTTTGACATTTCTAACGTCTAAGAGTGAAACAGAATACAGTACGAGGGCGACCTGAAATGTTTCTGGAATCGGCAAGAGATGTCGCTACGAATTAGTCTCTCATTCTCCATAATCACTGGAACTAGCCCCCAGAGACTTTCTCCTATTTCCAAACCCGAAGAAAGCAGTGGGCAGAAAGAGATTTGTCCCAAATGAGGGAGTCATTGCCGCTATAGATGGCAATTTTGCAGACCTCGAAACATTCTACTTTAGCGGCGGCTTAAAGAGACTGGACTACCGTTTGAAAAAGTGTATTGATCTTCGAGGAGACTACATCGAAAAATAAAAATAAAAACCACACCAATACCGTGTTTTTCTTGTCGATTCCGGAAACATTTCAGGCCGCTCTCGTAGTGTCCAATGGTGTATAATAGCGGCAATTATTACACACCATTGGTACGTTTTAATTGAATGAATGTATCACTGTAGTGTAGAGTTACGCAGGAGTTGCATAAACTTTCTATTTTCTTGACGTTTGATGCCGTAAATTATTGTCAAACCTCAACTACAGTGTGAAAAATGCAACAGTTCGAACAAATTTGACGAAATATTAAATGACTTAGTTCACGAACGCAAAATCATTTACAACAAGCAATTGGAGAGGAAAAATCTAAACTCCTGTCCTTGTTAGCTTTTACAGGGATTAAGATTATAATATGATTTGCCTTAGGGAGGAAATTATTTTCTTCGGAATGTTATGTGGGAAATTCCTTAGGTGTTAATTATTCGACAGCTAATCGAATGGTTCAAAAGTTTAAGTAAAATGTATCATAGCGCAGATAACGTGGCAGAACAGAAAAAAGGTCACAAGTTAGATTGATAGATGTTTTCTTCGGTAACAGGTATCAAGAAATAGAAAACGTGTAAGTAAAGAACTAAGTCATCGATTTCAAATTGTGAGAAATGTCAAAATTTCTGCCTTAACGTTAGGAGAAGACTACAAGAAAGTAAATCACAGATCACACATATTAAGGTTTGTTAGATCTCAAACACAGTGGAATATCGATGACTGGAAAAGAGTTCTTCACAGATAAAATAAGAATGATCTTCAAATCTTCAGATACTCGTAATAGAGTATGGCGATGACTTAGAAAAGCATTCTTTGTGATGTTGTATCTGGGGAGCCATTTATTTAGGTGTACATACGGAATTAGTACCTAACGCAGAATTTTGTTTGGGAAACATTGTTGAAGACCACGTTATGCCATTTACGTTATTTGTTGGGAATACCTTAATTGTAATGCAAGGTAATGCAAGACGCAACATAGCAAGACCTGTGCTAGGTTACCTAAATGAAGTGGATATTCAAATGTTAAAATGACCGTGCCGCAGCTTAGACTTAAATCCAAGTATGCACCTTTGGGATATTCTGAAAAGTCGACCAGATATCATGTGCCGCATGAGCCTGCAAGAACTCGAGCGGGTTGTTCTCTTATAGAATGGAGAAACATTGTTTAAGAAAGTATCCCGAACTTGATGAGCAGCTTTCCCCGACGAATGTAAGCAGTTACTAGGTTTTATAAATTTTCTTTAAATTTGAGTTTTCTGTTTTTTTATAAGCGTAAGTAGATTTTTATAATTTTATGAATATACGTATACGTAAGTATTTATACTTACCATAGATCCAGGCAAACATGACATATGCATGATAGTTCCCGCTGACTACAGTGAACGCGAGAATAGATAATCCACACATGAATACCGCTGTTTGGCACAAATATTGCCTAGCGATTCTACATTCAGTCGAATTGTGTAAGACAAGCGTACTGAAGACGACACATCCCAGCGTCCATGCCAATCCCAAGTACATTTGGAGAAACACGGTAGAATCCCCAAGACCTTCAACCTCGGCTTGATACGCCAGATAAAATAAAGGCGTATTGATCCCGAACGCGCTAATCCCAGTAGATATCAGTAGTATACGAACAGTCTTACTTTTCAGCGTACTAAAATCAAAGAACGGTATCTTGTCTTCGATTTTGTTCTTATCCTTGATCTTCCGTTTTTGGTTCTTGATGTGAAGTATGGCACGTCGTTGAGGATGGTAGAGCGATGCGGAACGATAAAACGTTCCAAGAATAAATGTAATGGATACCGCTCCAGTAACCACTTGTAGACCTAACCGCCACCCTAGAGTTCTGAAATAATAAAAACGTTTTTTTTGAATGAGTACGATGCGTGTAAAACTCTAGTGGAGAAATAACGCTAAGTACGTCAATTATTGTGGATAACATTACATCAATGAGAAAAGTTGAGATATTTTGTAATAATTCACAGGTATCGCAGTCCACATAAATGAATAATTTATTCGGAACGCAACAAGAACACGTAGACTCTAGTTGTCAACCGTGTTACCGCTCTTCAGTGCTATTGAAACGCTGCGTTCCGATTAAATTATTAATTTGTGTGGGGTGGAGTTTACTGCCATACCTGTGAATTCTACAACACACAGTCCTTTATACTTTATTCTAAGGGTACAGCGTAATATGGAAGAAAATTAATTCCTTAACTATTAATTTCTATATTACATACAACAAATATTCTAAAGAACGTAAAGTAATCGTCAGAAAGACTATATCGCCAATGTCTATTCATATAATATACAGAAAGCGTTTTACCTATAATCTAGTAATTTAAAATTGAAAGGAGGAAAAAAAAAGGAATCTAAATATAAACTAAGAAGAAAAAAGAAATATATGTACACTACTGTCCATATTAGTTCGGACACCCAGTAAAATGTTGTAAACTCTACTAAAAGATAATATAATTGCATATATTATATATATATACATAAATATATTTATATATATATATATATATATATATATAATTTGTATTAGGTCCTTTATGAAGTTTATTGTTTATTAATTGTACCGGAAAACTTCCAAGAATATCGATTTAAGGATGGATAAAAACCTATTATATTTTATGACCCAATATAGTAATTTTTAGAATAATCGTCATCGCTACAAATAGGATTATCTTTGAGACAATATTGCACGTAATAAATTTGGAATACTCTTTGGGATGGGAGCAGGCTATCCGAGAATGTAATGTGTATTGATAGATGATTTAGTTTCTAAATAAAACTGCTTGTGCGTGCATTACTGTTAAGAGCGTATCTTTTTGTGTGAATCTGATTAAAGTTATTAAAATGCCGAGAGGAAAACCGATAAATTGAGAAAAGTGCTCTGTAATTGTTGCTTTCAACAAGAAGGTTGTTCCGCGCGTCAATTTCCGAAAAAATACATGTTAATAAATCGACTGTTAGTGATATCATTCAGAGACATCAATCCATGGGGAGTTTAAGAGAGCGGGTACGTTCAGGTCATAAGAGAAAAACAACTCACGCTGACGGTGAGCGTATAAAATTGCTGAGCAGCATCTGAAATCGCCGCCAAAGTGAATCGCGATCGTGCAAGATAAATATAGTGGCAGAGACACATAGTAATTGGACAGTGTATGATTGTAAAAGCGTGCTATGGACTGATGAGTCAAAGTTTGAGGTTTTTGGACAATCAGGGCACGTGTTTGTAAGAAAAACAAAAGGCCAAAAAATGTTGAAGGATTATGTAGTGCAAACTGTCAACCAAGAAAGAAGTTCTGTGCTTGTTTGGGGTTGTTTTTCCTACTTCGGTGCAAGAGACTTGAAGCGAATCGAAGGTATCTTGCGAAAAAAGGGTTATTTGGAAATACTGTAAGAAAATGCAATACCATCGGGGTAACGTTTAATTGGCGAAAACTTTGTATTCATGCAGGACAACGGCCCCAAACACTTAGCAGTGATATGTAAAACTTTCTTAAATGAAAGGCAAGATAATGGTACTTTACAAATAATGCTGCCGCAAACCCCGATCTAAACCCTTTCGAGTTGTTATGGGATAAATTGGACAGGAGGGTCCGAAAAGTATGCCCTACCTCCGTAGGCCATCTGCGGAACATTTTACAAGAGGGATGGACTAATATGCCAAATAGAGTACCTTGAAAAACTGGTGGAGCGGATGCCTTGAATTAATAAAATGCAATAAAAATTTTAAGTTTGGAAAAAATTAGTTTGAATATTTTCTCGTTTCTTAATTTTTTAATTTATTTGCGTGCCCGAACTAATATGGACGGTAGTGTATAAATATGCAATCGATTAAATTGATATAGTCAGCAAACATACAGTACGTTACATGTACACTCACTCGACATCTATTGTTTAACGGAAAGAAAGCTCCTTATACAATTTTTAATTGCCATAATGGATGTTTGACTAGGTACAAACCTAGATAGAAGATTAATTTAGAGAAACTATGTTTAAACATTTGCAAATTGCGTTTAGGTATAGACAGTGTATTGCAGCTTTGGATATTTACCAAATGTGTTGATGTCTGAATTTCACTTTATTATACAAATAAATAGGGTTATTTCTTTCCAATCCCTTCCAGCAAAATACTATTAAATATAATACACGTAGGCTCTCCATGTTTAGGGTGGGTGTTTGTCGGAGTACACGAGGTACTCCATGCCTTTTACAAATGTTGTATATCAACCTAATGCATGACTTTTGGGCACGTTGCATGCATTTACTATTCTGTTTAGTGATGCAGCTTGGGCATCCCATTCATATGGAATAAACCAGCGTATTACTTAGCAAAAATGCCGATGTATATAAATGGATTTAATAGAATTGAATGCTTTTTGTAGACGTATTTCTGTCAAATCGGAGTGAAGAATCAATATTCATGCCAAGTATTTAAATTCAGTCTACAGGAGGAAGGATTTGTGATTGAATTTTAACCTTCAATGTGGATTTTACTGCTTGCTGATAGTTTCGCGGATCAAAAAAATCAATTGCGTTTTCTTTGGATTAATTCTAAGGAGATGATGCGAATAATTATAGATAGTATCTAGGTTAAGACAGTTCTCGGCAGTTGATTGTTTGAAAGGGAAGTTAATTTGGGTCTCATCTGCGTAGAGGTAGTATTGACAGTGTCATAAAGTCGTAGGTAGTACAAAAAAGGTAATGGACTCAAAATCGGACTCTGTGGCAATTCACTGGTAATAATTAGTGGTGTGGAGCAAACTCCGTTCAAATGTATTTATTGGCTCTTGGCATGCAAGAAAAAACTTAGCAACCGGACGGTAGACCCGTATAGGATAAAGAATGAAGCAGAAATTCATCGTTGACAGAATCAAAAGCACGACTGAAATCTGAAAACACTAAAATAGTGATATCTTTTATTGTCTGTAGCTTCTAATGCATTATCAATAATATGCGTCAATGTGGAGACATTACTCTGTTCAGATCTAAATCCTGACTGGTATCAGATCAGGTGTTTCCTTCGTCAATGTAGTTCCATAATTGTTTTTCAATGCACCTCTGAAATATTTTCGCCATGGGTTGTAAAATACTTATAGGATGCAAATCTTCTACGCTCGTATGATACATATTGTGCATATTTTTTTTTACACTATTATACATTCGGTCTGAAGAATTTAGCTGAGCGAAGATCTTCAGATTAAGATGTTTGTAATATCGAACGTCGTGGACGTTCGACCAACACTAGAAGGAAGGAGCACGAGAGGAATGTGCGGTTAAAACAAGTAGACAAATCGTCCATTGCCGAACGTATCCACTCGGACCCGAATCATATGATTAGATTTGAAGATACAAGAGTGCTAACATCAACTAAGAACTACTACAGCCGGTTAAACAGGAAGCCATTGAAATATACAAAAAACCTAGTAATATCAATTAAAACGGGCAAAACTGAACCGAATATGGACAACGGCACTGCGCGCATACAGTCACGCTACTGGCGCTCGCCGCGCATGCGTGCAACGATCCGGCGGAGCTGAGGAGCATACTTAAGGCAGCGGCAACGAGCACGAAGCCAGTCCCTTTGAAAATGCGAACCGTAGTTGCTCGCGAAACGTCAGGGACAAAAACC
This sequence comes from Trypoxylus dichotomus, assembly GCA_023509865.1. Taxonomy (NCBI): domain Eukaryota; kingdom Metazoa; phylum Arthropoda; class Insecta; order Coleoptera; family Scarabaeidae; genus Trypoxylus; species Trypoxylus dichotomus. The sequence continues at coordinate 23,269,532 of CM042081.1, read as the reverse complement.
TTAAAACAGTTACAAATATTACAAACGGCCGTGAAAGTCTGAGATACGTTTGTAATATTCGGAAAAATATTGAAAACAAAATATTTACGTAAAAATATATAAAGATATTTCAATATAAATATTGGTTATAAATGATTCCTTTTCAAGAAAATGTTATTAGCATGTGTAATGCACCTACTCATTCTATGATTCCTATATATATCCGTAGTATTGTATTTTTGCTCAGTATTTATCGAATAATATATATTCGCGCATGAAATAATAATAAGCATTAATCTAATTAATTGTTATTTACTGCTCCGATTTCATAATGTAAACATCATTGTATCAGTATTTATTATTCTCTTCTCTTTCGAATTTCTAATCTTATTATCTAGTCTATTGTATGTAAAATTTCTAATTCCGAAAATTTCATTGTATATTTGGCTGCGTTTCTATGAATATACACGTTACTCCTGTTAGTAACGTACGATCATTAAGCGTAATTCTAGTAATCGATACCGTTATATGCAAGATTAGCATAAGTAAAGTTATACTGTATGTTGTAAATACATATTTATGTACATACCTCCCGATGTCATGCGACGATTTTAAATTATATTTGGATGCACTTGGCCTTGATTTACTGTATAAACATTTAATTACATTTGTTGACCTCAAATGCGCAAATATTGACATAAATAATAACGTGGATTAGAATTGTTTATCTTTATTTATGGCATTTACAGGTTTATTGCACTTAAAATATAGCAACATCGCACATAATAGTGGGATACTTACATAATTTAGTTTCTTTAGTTGCTGAAGATGTGCATCACTCTGTTCTTAATATAATACTCAATAATCTATGCTGATGATTTGTAGTTAAACAATTTCCATCAAACATAACGTATGTCGGAAAAATAACAAATACTCTGTTTCTTAAAAAAAATATATATTTGTACGCAATGTACATTTCATGTAGAACATACATACATATCTTCAAGTAGTTAAACTGCTGAACCAGATTCTTATATAGTTCTTTTTTTATCATCGTACGTGTTTGAACTCCTCCTGGTGTGAAGGAGTTGTATTTTTCTTTGTAACACGTTGTTAATAAAACTAGTGAATACAATATGTACACTATATTTACAATTAGTTACAAAGTACACTTAATACACTGAATAACTAGTTAACCTGCTCAATGACGAATTGAAACTGTATTCACTTCTAAATATTATATATAAAATTATATCTTGATTTGGTGGAGATACACGTGACACTCTGCTTTTAATGTATGTGTAATACTACGACTTGATTGTTTCTATAACTATGACTTCCTTTGTAGATACATGTTTACTCTGTTTCTTAATATTACATCTAACGCTATAACTTTCTTTGATGCAGTTATATGTATACTCAATTCAAATTGTCCTGTGTTTGGTTTAAATAAGTCTTGGTTTGTCTTATCGGTAATTACAGGACTACCTGAGTGCCCTTGCAATAATGAATATTCTAGATAATTACCGATAATATCATAATCGTATTTTGAAACCCTAGCAATAATACCCTAAGTGAGAATGAGGAATTTGTTAATGAATACTAAGAAGATAAAATAAATAGGGACATTTCCAGGATTTTTATTAATTCTAAAATTGAAACATACTTAATGATACTAATCCTACGAACATATGAATGACAACAGACTATTTCTCTATAATAATACTAAATATTATTAAATTATTATTAAATATACATGAATATCGAATGCGATTAAATAGGAATAGAATAATCGTTCAGTTTTACCTGAACAGTACGTTATCAGCTTCAAAAATAAGAGTCGACGCAGTGAAATGCTCCGCTGGGATAATGGAAAATTCCTACAGGGCACCGGTTAGTACCGCATAACGCCGTTAAGACCTGTGTATTAGTAGATCTACATTTCTTTAAATCGAATTTTTTTTGGTTCATTGAGACCATATGTCCTTCAATGTGTTTAAATAAGTGGTGCCGAAAAGTGAAATCAAAAATTTCCGGAAACAAACAGAGACGCAATATGTTTTACTCTTTTTGTATGTGTCGAGAAAAGAGCCAAAAATTAAGCAAAGGAAGAATTATAAAAGTGATCACTTATTTTTAAAATTGCTACATAGTAATGGCAAAAGCTGTACATGTAACGTTATACGCTAACTTACTGCAGGAAAAATAATCGGTGACATTCCTCAGATCACATCAATACATCACATCATCAATCTATACATTCTATAATTGGTTATCAATTTTAGGCATCTACTAGCGTAAAGAATAGAAAATAAGTTTTTGTTAATATCTCGAAGAAACTTCATTTGGAGTCCCACGTTAACTGCAGAAATTTGGTCTTGCTGTCTATATGGCTTTAATAGATATGCATAAGAAGCACCATTATGTATATCTTTAGTCTGACTTCTACGATGCACTTTCTATTGGCTTACGTTGCAGCTTTTCAATTATCCTGGGCATTGCAAATGTTAAAACCTTAAGTTACAATCAAGGTGCTCCCCTCATAAATTTGGTTGTTTGTGATATGAGAAACTAAGTAGTTAGTAAGTGTGGATCAAACGTGGAGCTGCGGAATATTAGATGTTTATTGTTTTTGACTTCTAGTTATATCGTTTGGTTTCCTGTTGTCTGCTGCTGAGTAATACTTTTAGAACATTGAACGCTTTTGCTAGAATGCCATAGTGTAGAAGCTTGTTTGTCAATTCTCCTTGTGTATGTATTTTATTGTATTAGATACACTTTTGGTCATATAGTGCTAAAGAAATTTACAAAGTTTTGCACTAATGACTTGGTCTAGCATTTTACAAGTCAGCATCTCTGACACAAGTGTAGATCACGATATTTATGTTGTTTTAATTATCTTAGATTGATGTGCGGATAATTAACTTCGAAGGCAGGAAAATAACGAACACTCTGTTTCTTTCAAGATTTCTATACTTGTACGAAATGTACATTTCAAATATGCATTTCACTACTTATATATAAGCATCTAGGTACTTGGTTTAGTAGCTTAACTCCTGAAGATGCGTATAAGTTGTACACGAAATGTATACTTAGTAGAAATATAGAAATTTTGTAAGAAACAGTGTTCGTTATTTTCCTACTAACTTTTCTTACAAATGCTCAACATCTCAAGTGAATGCTTTCATAGGCAGCTAATAATTTTTAAAATGTCTTTGGTCTTAACCACTATTTTCCAGTTTGTGATTTTGCTATTTAAATTTTGGAAAATCAATTGATTTTAGCATATTTTTCAAATTTTATATTTTCATTACCAACAAAAACAATTGAAAAATGTATTTTCTAAAACACTTAGGTGATATAAAGGTTTACGTTCGCTACAAATTTATAGTTGCATTAAAATCGTAATGAGACTTAATGGTGCAATCATAACTACGCCATAAATCACAGATGCCGACGTTACCTTTAACAGTAGATTAATGCGACGTATAAATTTTACGTTGCTTTTATCCATTTTATCGTACAGTAACATAGACAAGCTTTGAACAGAAGAAATTTAAGACGTAGTTATATAAAGGAAGGGTTTTTTTCTAAGGAAGAATGACCATAAAAGTTTTAATATATTGATCAGCTGGTTTTGCACTGATTTACTTTGTTATTAATGCTATAAACTAGGAGAAGGATGTTTGATAAATATTTTGTCTGTTATATTGAAGAGGGTTTAACTGTATTAATTGTAATGTCTTTATAAAATACTTGTACATAGAACTTGAAGAGTATCAGATCTTCGCGCTATCGCACATAGGCTGTAATCAAATTAAATCATCATATTTCATATTTTAAGATAGTGTGATTACAAAAACCTGGAGTCAAGTAAATTTTGGACAAAACAATCGTATGTTTTAACTTAAGTCTAAGACTTGTAATCAAGTTTAAATGCCAAATGTTGTCAGAATCTAATATCAATAATGTGTATTTTCTAAATTTAAAATTGTTTAGTAACGTACACAAATCATTTAGGGTTGAACAAGTCAGAAGATCTTGGAAGACAATGGAAGACCAAATGTTCGAACAGAAAAAGTGATTGATAATGATGAATTGATAAAACCTGGATACGAATGTGGCTTAAGAAACTGGGTTGTCAGTTGGTTTTTGTCATACAATTTCAAAAGAAGTTCTACGATTATTTCCATATCGTAGAATTTGTTTGCAACAAATCTCCGATATTGAGCTACAAGGAGTATTCTGTAAATGGTTTCCAAATAATTTTAATGATGAATTCCTGAACAAATTTTATTTTCGGACGAAGCATGGTTTCATGTTAATGGATACATTAATTTAGAAGACATGAGAATGTGAAGTGGTACAAAGCTTAATAATTTATATGTTAAAGCGCCTATACATTTTCAGAAAATTTGTGTCTGGTGCGCTATAGATAGAAGGATTATTGGCCCAACTCCTTTTAATGGCACTTTAAATATAGAAAGGTATCGATAAGAAATACTCTTGACTTTCTTTCATCAGCTTCTTGATGACTGGATTACTTTCAGTGAGATGATGCTAGCGCTCACATAGCGGGCAAAACAATAAATATGATACGAGAAACGTTTGGTAATCCTTTAGTTAGCTTGATATGATGAATATGAATTTTCTCCAAGATCTTGTGATCTCACACGGCATCATCTCTTTTCAAGTTTTTTTTAAGAAAATAAATTTATCAAATGCCAGTACAAAATTATATAGATCTACAAGATAGAATTATAAAGAAAATTAATTAAATTACAATTGGTTCCAACAACATATTTGGTAGCATTAGCAGGAGGTGCGTAAAATGCTTGAAAGAGCCGAAGCTGTAGAAAAATCCAGACGTAATACATGCATAATTAAAATAATCTTGAGCATTAGATACGGAGCTGTACATGCATCATCACAAATTTGCCTTAATTTGTTTTTCGAACTTTTTTGTATTTTTATATCATTTGCAGTACGTACCAGTGAGCGTACATCGTTCATAATTTGCATTGACTCCACCAACAAGAACCCAGTATTTTGAAATTTTTCTATTGAGTCAAATAAACCTTTACAATTGCCGTAAATTTGTTTAAATAGGTTTCGACGGAAGTATTTTCAATTTTCTGTTGGCTTTTTTAATTGCTGCGGCCGTAAGGATCGAACCACCGATTTTCGTTGAAAATTCTAGCGGCAATAGAAAAACGTTTTCAATCATGTTCAGCTTAAAAATATCAGGGTATGGTTTGTGGAATAGTCGAATTCATTTGGGAGATTTCGAAAGCACTTTCTGCTGCTTGAAATTAATGCATCCACCTTTAGATAACATTGTTGATACTTTGCGCTGCAAGTTGTAAAGCATGAATTTTACACGTCACATCAACACTTTGTCAGTTGAGAATAGAATTTTTTTTTAATGTATCCAGCATTACCTGCATAATTGCTTTGCTTCGTCTTTCGTTCTTCATCAATCTTTTAGTAGTTAATACAATGTGAAACGTTGCTTTAACAGGATCACACACATTGTAATATTGAAAAGAGATTTTCTTTTCGTTTCATCGATACATAACGATAGCTGTTTATCAATTACTATAGCTTTGATCATGTTTTCGATATCTTTACGCACAGTTGACATATGACTCTGTAATGCTTTCCGGGATTGTAGTTTCCAGTTGGGATTGCATTTACTACAGGAGTCATAAGCCGGCTGGTTATGGAGTAGATGAGGTCTCAAATCACAGGCGAGTACCATGAACAGTAAATCAAATATAAATTGCGTTTTAGACAGCACGTTATTTTTCTTATTTTGGTGCTAATTATATCTTAGCGTCGTTATAATATGAATCGAGAAATTCATCAATAAACTTTTGCACTGCGCCCCTCTAATGGTCCCGTTTTTCCCTTTCGCATGTCAGTCATACTTAATAATTATACGTCCATTTTATACAATAAAGCCAAATAGCTTGATACTAACTTATATTCCTGCGGTTTATCCGTCTTATTACATTACATTAGCGAGAGTGCTGCATACTCAATGCGAATCTGGGTCGCTGGAAGATATCCTAACTCTAACGATATATTACAAATTGTCAAGATACAAATTGAATCTAACACAAATTCATCCTTAAATTTCTAACCACATTTTTATATTCGTGTTGTTTACGTGCTTAAAATACTTCGTTTTATTTCGACAGACAAGCAGTGTATCATACACGAAACAAACTTTTTTAATACCGCCATGTTTTAGATACGGAAATTGTCTAATAAATTTATTTACGCCGCGCACGAACAGCAGACTATTATTATTATATGTTTTGCACTTATAATTACTCTACAATAGAATATCAAATGCTGATCGTTATCCACCTAATAAAAACCCGTACGTGGATACGGAGCCATCATATCGTATGAGGTACTTACGTGATGATAGAGAGTTGCGGAGGCACCTCCATCGTCACATGTTTGCTACCGTTTGACTCGTTAGGAATCTATGGAAACTGTTTCAAGTTTGTGCAATTACTATGTTTTCGAAAACTTGTGATAGTCTCTACATGTGTAATGATCAGTCCATTATATATAGATCATTAATTTAGTTAGTTTTAATTTTCAAACTGCTATAAATGAGATGCTTTTATTGCATGCCACATTGTATAGCTTGTCTTAAAATAGTTTAATATAATTAGTTGATGTCTTTACATACTAATTGCGCATATCATTTTTGTTTGAATGTTTACTAATAATAATATCACTTTATTATCCAACAGGAAAGAACCCAATTACAGGACAAAAAGGGAATTACAATTAACATACAACCAACTTATAGAAAAAAGGCTAACAAGTAAATAGATATAAACACAATAATAAAAAGAATCACTACACAAGAACAGAATCACTCTAACTTGAGATACTTATTTCCAAATTGGCACATAATCACAGGCGAGCGTATCAAAACATTTGTCCTGGTTGTAGGTAAAGAAGATGGTGCAGATGAAGGAGCCACCAATCGTGGAACGTAGTAAGATGTGGACAATCCATACCATTGTTAAATAGCTTAGCGAGAAATTTGGCACTCTCCTTTTCTCCTCTAATCGACAACGGCTATAAATTAAGTCGTTCCACAATGTTACTAGGATGTGAACCACGTGTGTGGTAAACAACTGTTACTTTATAAGCAGTGAACTTCAAAAATCTTCGTTGAATTTTTTTTGCGAATGTGCTGAATACATTTGAAACTAAATTAGACTGGAATATTCAAGTTTGCCGACAATGTATATTATGTACAGCGTCCATAAACTCTTCACAATTTCTAATTAAAAAACCTGTTACCTTACAGCATTTGTAAAGATTCAATGTCAGTTGATTATGTTCGCGTTAATCAATTACCACATTGAAGTCGCGCTGCAAAAGTACCGCACCGGTGACGACGGAATAAATTTTTAAGTCAGTCTAGCGGCGTTAAATCGCACGATATTGGAGGCCAATTCACGGGTCCGAAACGTGAAACTATGCGGTTACCAAACGTTTCCTTCAATAAATCAATTGTGGCACGAGGTGTGTGACATGTTGCGCCGTCTTGTTAAAACCACAATTGCTGCACATCATGGTTATTCAGTTTATGAACGAAAAAGTCAGTAATCATGGCTCTATAGCGGTCACCATTGACTGTAAAGTTCTGACCAGCATCGCTTTTAAAGTAGTATGGACCAATGATTCCACCAGCCCATAAAGCACACCAAACAGTCAGTTTTTCTGGATGTAACGGTGTCTCAACATACACTTGAGGATTACCATCACTCCAAATCCGACAGTTTTGTTTATTGACGTATCCATTCACGCAAAAGTGAGCTACATCGCTAAACAAAATTCGCTTATGAAAATAGGGATCAACGGCAATCTTGTTTTGGGCTCATTCTTTGAATCTACGCCTTTTTAGGTGATTGTGTGGCTTCAATTCTTGTACGAGTTGGATTTTGTAAGCACGCAAACCAAGATCTTTCCGCAAAATCTTCCATAAAGTGGATGGACACATAACCAATTCCTGTGCACGATAGCGGACAGACTGATTCGGGTCTTCCTCTACGCTACGCTCTGCAGCAGCAATGACTTGTTCTCTACACACTGTACGACGTCTCTGTGGATGCGTATTATCATTAGAGTAAACGTGGTGCGAAAACGTTCCGTAGTTAATCGAATTAATTGGTCTCATGGATGAATATGTTGAACGTAAAATGAACGTAGTGCGCGATACGTATTTTGAACAGAACCATGATTTTCAAAATAAATTTGCACAATTTGGAAGCATTGTTCTGGTGTTTGTCGATTCATGTTGAAATGCCAAACCGAACTGAACACAAATTACATGACAGCTGACAAAATGGCCGCCAGTTAAAAAGTGTTGCCAACTTAAAGTCTTATACCTCTATAAAAAACATCCTTTATGTAGCCCATTCTTCTTTATTTTTTTAAGAAACCATTAGTTGTAATAGAGATGGAGAAAAGCCAAGGTTATCGAGTTTATCAATTAAAATAGTATGGTTTATAGTGTCAAATGCATGAGAAATATCCGTGTAAATCACATCCATCTGATCATGGTCATCGAAATACTCACTGATGTACTGGGCTATACAAGCCCAATTTGTCAAAGTGGATTCACAAGAAATAAACCTGTGCTGGAGTAGTGAAAAATATGCATTTATCCTGGAATAAACTGAATTGTAGAGCACTTACTCATATATTTTGGCGAAGTTAGAAAGAATGGCGATTTTTCGATAATTCTGCAATTGAGCCTTTTCTCTCTTTTTAAACACGGCGACTATTAGCGTAATTTTCCACTTTGTAGGGAATATGTTTGTTCTTAAACTAAGATTTATTAACTATGTCAGTAGCCCAGCTAATACAGAACAACAATGTTTAAGTACACAATACTAGTATGTCATCATGGCCTGCAGTAAATTTGTTGTAAAGTTTAGACATAATAAAAAGTAAGCAGTAATATTGTAAAAAGATTGAAGTTGTTTTCATGTGGTAGTTTCAAAGTGAAATCTAAGCTGAGTTTGAACTTGCTTGTTTCTTTCTGTCACCATTTACAACTCATCAAATTATATTTAGCAAGATAATATTTAATCAATACAGAGATTTTATCTATAACTTTTCAAGTTGCTTCTAAATTGTTTGATAAAATGACGCAATCTACAACCGTATATAATTGGTGTAGGACGGTAAAGTAAATTAAAGAAATAAAAGTTCAATACTAATGGTTAATTCATTATCCAATTCGTTATACACAAATATTTTGAGCGATGTCCAGATCGATCGCAGATAAGAAACGGACGTACAGCAGGTTGGGCTGTTGCAGAGGATCTGCAAATCATATAGAAAATTTATATTCAGCGGATCTTTCGTATATTGGATGCACTTTACTCATTAGTAGTCATGCTTTAATTAAAACCTGTCTCATAAATTTGTAAGCAGAGGTTATTAAAAAAGAAGAAGCTGGTAGTTAAAGATGTTTTCAGAAGTCAAATTATTAAATTAAATTACGTATAATAATATACATTTCCTTGAAAAATAAATTGGCGTGGATTCACCACAATGTATGCGAAAAAAATATGAAGGAAAATGAAGGCAAAGAAATAATGAAAAAGTGGAAAATGACATTAAAAGAAAGTAAGATGCTATGTTTTTATAGTTTACTAGGAAAGCTTATTTACGAAATATACATATAGTAGTTGAGTAAATGAGTTGCGATGTGAATGAAACTTAGAAATAAATTCTGTCATAGAATCTAAGAAAAAGTTATGACTCCAAAAAGCTTAGCTTGTATTAAATCTTTAAAATATAGATGGTACTGAGGTAAAAAGATGGATGTCAAGTTACTGTATGAGTTTATTTCTGCTCCGGTTACTTTTTTCTGCAATATATTGTATATATTTCTGATTAGAAATTTTGATTTCTTTTTGTTGGCTTTAATAAATTGTTTAATTAATTTAGAATGGGAAAAGAAACCAAACAAACTTAAGATTTATCGATTGCAACAAGTAAAATCGCACCAGGTTTTCTTTTTAAAATTTCACAAGGTGCTAATTAACATTGGAGTAGTCCTTTGGATATGACTATTACATATGTTATTACATGCTTATATATCTATATATATATATATATATATATATATATGCTGATTATATACACTACTGTTCATAACTTTGATTGCACTATATAAAATAACAAAATAAACTAGACCGACAATGTTTGCGCAAAATTTATTAAAGGAATAAACTTTACTCATTAGCTTAAAGTGTTTTATTGACAAAATAGTACATTTCAATAAAATACATACTCTTAAAATGTTTCTCTTCAAAGTAAACCCCTTTCGCTTTAATAATTGTCTGACAGATATGCGACGAATAATTCGAATTTTGATTCGTCCGTCCATAACACATTTTTCCAATAATTCTCACCCCAGTTTGCGTGAGCTTTTGCTCAATTTAGTCTTTTCCGTTTGTGTATAGAACTTAGACCTGGTTTTCTTCCTGCAGACCGGCTTTTATTAGTCTCCGTACTACTGTTGAGACACATACTGGCTGATGGAATTGAACTTTGTCGTAATTTATGGTGCGATAAGGCAGCGACATCTTAGGGAAATCATTCAGATTCAATACATTGTTTTCGTGTTTGGATGGATTTTGTAAATACGTCTTATTATTACGAATATACACTATCAACGTTAGATTGTAAATGCCATTCCAAGGAGACTAGTATGAATCTCTAACTATAATGCAATATATTGGGTGCGATCAGACTTATGAATGGTAGTGTATATTTATGCCACCTGGAAGTTTTATACCTGCTAATATATGTGTACGTTGGGGTAAAAGTAAAGAATTTGCCATTGTATACAGTAAACTGAGTGTGCACAATTATCCAGAAATTGGTAGTCATTCTCACGCTGATAGGATAAATCTATTTAACAGCTTTTATAAAGCGGCTTAAAATTACTTCTTATTATACTTGCATGCAAACTTATGTATAAGATATATGTCATGAATCTACTTGTGAGCGAATTGACCAAAAACTTTTACTAAGAAAATTGCATTCTAAGCAGATTCCACTGTATTGTCGAACAGAGAGCATCACCTTAACAAGAGATTGAGACTAACGTGCTTTTTTGGGCATGAAGATCCGTCACCAATCGAATTTTTGTCTCTGTGTAATAGTCGTTTTCTGTTATGATATTTTGCACCAATGGTTTGCCCAAGCAGTTACCGGCAAACATCTACTTGATTTTCTGTCAACTATTTAATCATCAAACGAGTAACACACTTTGCAGCAACTCGATGCATGTTCAATTTTTCGGTGAAAATGTTGACCGACCCTATCGAGGTGCTAATTTTTGACGAACTATCTGAGAGTCAATTAGCGCATCAGGTTCTTGATTCTCTCAACATGTAAATCTTTAATTGGAGTTGAGGGCTTTTCTGATGGGGAGATATTTTCAAACTATTAACGATTATTTTTGAATCTCCTAACATTGCGTATAGCATCACTTTGCATTGAAAGTTAAACCATCTCCGTGAAAGTTTTAACCAGTTTTACGAAAGGTTTTGCGTAGCATCGTTGCTCCCGAAAATAGCACATTGCAATAATCGCTACGGACAGTGAAATAGATTGCATTGAAACAATAATAATAATACGGGAATTATATGTAATGCCAACAATCCGAGTATGCGATTGCACAACAAATTGCGCCGAACACAATGTTGCCAACTGCAGGTCACTGACGATATTCCTATTTCAATATTGACCAAAAACCCGTATGTTTGAAGTATGTTGAATACAGGATCTAATATTCACTACTAAGTTTAGGAAGAATTATACATTTTTTATGTATTTATTTTATTTGTTAATTTTGTGGTAATGGGCCTTATAGAAATTTCACTGTTTTGAGTTACCATTTGTTTACCATTGTAGATATTCTCTGTATTAAATGTAATAAATTTTTTTAATGTTATTTTCTCTTGCATTTGTGTTCGCTTATAGTTCAGCATTAACTTCGATGCATAATTTGTTGAAGATATTAAGAAAATCAAGTATTCTGTTAAAAAGTTAATATAGAACTATAGAAATTTCGCTGAATGTGTTATACTTTCAATATACATCGATATCGAATCACTTTCTGTAGAGACTGGAAATAAAATAGGTTCTAATTGTTAACTAGTTAGGTAATTTAATGTACGTGTTTGAAAATATAATTAACATACTCAACAAAAGTCCTAATTACTCAAAATAATTTGTAAATTGATTTTAATGACATTTAGTTGAAAGCCTATATTCAAACAAACAAAAATTAGACGACTTTACTAAACTATCTGCATAAAGATGTGCACTGAATTTATGGCTGAAAAGTTACTGTATTTATTGATTTTATAGATCCACAAGGTTTGGAATATATTTATTTTTTTTTATACTTACCCTATAGTTGTTTTAATTATTATAGACATCACAGCAATCCCTAAACCACTGCCAGATACAATGAAGATCTCAACAAATTCCCTTCTTCTTTTGAAGTACTGAGCAACCATTAACGTGGAGCAATCCCTCGTAATACCTACACCAATTCCAACTACGGTGCCGTAGCTGCAAATACGAAGAATTGTCACAAATTAAATAACATTCCACATATATTGCATTTAAGAAGGCAGGAATGTTAACATTTTGTATGATAATGATGGATATTGAAGTGTCATCGAAGTTATATATGTATATCGCATGAGTATTTGGGTGTAGTCAGCAACAGAATAAACGTCAGCGAGAAATATTTTTATTATTGATGAGATTATTAAGAAATTTTGGCACGTAGTTACCGTGGTATTGTTGTAAATGGTGCGTAATGTTTCGTATGCAACACGTACCAATATTTATTGGTCTTGACGTCACCGTCAAGTTAGATACTTTCATGCGTATTTAATCGATTTGAAATTCATATATTTTTTATAAATTCATACGTTATTTTTTAAACCTAATAAGTATAACAAGATGATATTTTGACTAACAATAATCTTAGAAAATAATTTTGAAGCAGTGCAGCATAGATATAGTTTTGTTTGTTATACACCAAATAATCCAAGATGTCTACAAAAGTAATAACAGTGATACCAAATAACGATACCCATTTACTTATTGTTGGTTATATAAGAATCTTTTTATAACAAGATACCTTAGAAAGCTTGTTCGATATGACACATTCTTTTATAGCTTAACAGCATACAGCATCTAATTTTAACCCAAATTTTAGGACATATGGTGTGTCTTATTTTGATGTGGGGGTATTTTAGTTTTTGATATACATTTTGTTTTGTAGTCTATTACTGGGTTACTTTCCATGCACCTTAGTAAACTCCATACCCCACTTATTAATTATTTATTTGGAAGGCAGCATTTCAAGAGCAAGTGGGTTATCGTTGTCAACCAAGTTACTGTCAATGAAAATCCACCTGCTCTTGAAACGCTGTGTTTAGAGTAAATTATTACTTTGTATGGTGTGGAGTTTACTACGATACCTGTGAATTATACAACCGCACAGTCCTTGCAATTCTTGTATCTGAGTTATTTGTTTGAAAAATGAAATTGTTTGGTGGAACACATGAAACACTTATCTTACGGCAGGGGCAAAAGAATAATGTAAGTATAAGAGCGACGCATTGAAATAGCAGTCACAACGGGATATACAAGCTTGCTACCAATTGCGACAGAATCTCTTCTGTATTGAGCCAATGATATGATTTGCTTCACTCGCATCTACTGTAAACATGGAATATAAAAACTTAAATTCAAACTCTACTTTGAAAGATTTTATGACTACTTATTTAAACCGATACGGTCCATAGGAATTACAAAATATATTTTTCGTCAAAGTGTATTAATAAAGACACATTAAAAACAAAATTTGAAGTCAAAAAGAAAACGAAAAGATTGTATTAAAGGGTTTTTTATTGCAGCTATCTTTCTCAATGGATATCGATTATTTGTGGACTACTTGAAACCTAGAACTTTGAGTACCTCGTGAAAACGGATGATACAATATTTTGATGTTGAGATTTTCGATTCAGGACCGAACAAAGAATATCGTTGTGTGCAGCATTTGCCGCAATCTGTACACATCCCATATTTGAAATTAACAAAAAAGCTTGGAAAATCAGAAAATTAAAATAGGAACTAAAATCAGACCGTATAACCGAAATTTGTTCTTTAACTTTTATTCGTAATCTCTCGTATTATTACATTTTCCTACTTCCTAAAGCTGTCAAGTTGCTTTTGAGATGTTCTTTAAGACCTGCGACGAATATATTTCAATCTCTCAGGACAACATTCTTTCAGTACTGATTTCAATTTCGTGGTTATGAAAAAATCATAGACAGTAAGGTGTATAGGATGTCTGAGGCTCTGAACAGTTTAAATTATGCGTCAATAGAGAAACGTGCGATTTGGAACATTATATCCAGCATAATCTCGCGCATAACTATATGTTTTCGGATTGTTATTTGAGTGGAAGTTATTGTTACTTGAGTCTTTCACTATTTGTAGGGATTAGCAACGATTGGTTTCAGTAGTAGTAGTTAGTGGATTTCAACTTTGTTTGAAATTGGGAAGAATTTGAATGGAAATGTTTTAACTTTTGAAGATGATGCCCTGGGTCGTACGTAATGTTAAAAGTGGTCCTTATTCAACTGAAGACAACCCTCGATTAGAAAGACCCTTGACATCAATTGGTGCCTCCCAAGTTCAGAAAATTAAGGATCTGGCACATTCAAACCGTCGGTTGGCTGTCAGAAGACTTGATTAACATCCAGTAGGAGAGATTAACATCCCAGTAGGACCATGCTGTGATATCTTGACTACTAAACTTAACAGGGAACGACGGAGGTTAGCCGGAAATTTCTTGAGCAAAACGACAAATCCTTCATGGAAAGGATCATAACGGGGGACAAAAGCCGAGATGTCTTTTTAATTGTTATATTAAGGTCAAACAGTCGAGTGTAATTATAAAGGCAGTTTACAACGGGTACGACAAAAAATTCGCAAAAAGATGTTGCCACACCATAACGATGCGTCTGCTTATTCTGCTGTGTCAATTCGTTTTATGCCAAAAATCAGATCACTGTTCTTCGTCAGCTTTTCTACTCGTTAGATGTGTCAATTTTCTTTTATTCTCGAAATTGATATCAGTGCTGAAAGGATGCCGGTTTGAGACTACTGGTGATATTGTAACAAATTTGTCATAGACACTGAAGGACATCTCTGAAAAAAATGTGTGAATAGGATATGGAAGTACTTTTAAAGTGACAGGGACCAATAATCTTAATAATAAAAGATTCGCTCTTTACTATAACGCACCATCTTTAAATAATCAGATTACTGGGAATTGCTTTTGGTTTACCATGATATCGACAGACAATCTCCTCTTGACAGCGTTATTATTTGGTATCCATTTTCTTGTTGGTATAAAAATTAATGTATTTTAATTTGGATGTGAAATATTTCCTATACTTTTTCAATGAGGTTATAAACTATCATTTCCATGTTAATTTCAAACAGCAGGTGGTCTTATTAGTCAATATTCGCCAATTTAAATTTTTTGTTACTAAATATTATCAACAATCTAACCTTGTTTCGAACGACATCAGAGAAGATTTCAACTTTCTTATATTAAATGGAACACCTTGGATATTTTTATATTCTTCAAACAAAAACGTCAGAAATAGAGATAAACTACTAGTAATACTAAAAGTTTATTGAAAATAGAAGTTGACTTTCTGGCGGTAGCTGTTTCTTTTTCAAAAGTTAGAAGGGGTTGGATATACCTTCGATGTCTTAACATTACTGTATGTAGCGATTATCAATCAATTTGATTACTTTTTATTATTTTATTGTTTTTATTATTATTATTTTTATTTTATTATTATATTTTATTGTAAATAATAGAATAATAATATAATTATTATTTTTTTTTTATTTTATTGTTATTATTTATTATTATTATTATTATTATTATTATTATTATTATTATTATTATTATTATTATTTTTCACATTATATTCCAAAATATAGTGAAATTTAAAAACAACATGTCAATTTATTTCCTGTTTCCATTATTTTAATTCACAGAAGGGAATCAAATAAATTAAATAATTTAATCGATTTCGTATACAAAATAAAATAGGTAATAGAATACAATGTTAGTACTAGCTCAGATCTACTTCATAAGGGCTTTCCTCGTAGTTGTTTCTATTGTTATCAGAAAAGTCATACCTGAAAAATAGTTGGTGGAACTGCGTGGCGAATGAAGTGAAAAGGCATCCCAGAGCAGTAATCAGTCCTCCCATAACGGCCGTGACCCTGGTGGACTTTCGGCGGCAGAAGGCAATCGTGACCGGTGATATCAGTAGGGCCACTCCCGTTGATACGGCACCGAGCCATCCTGAGAAGAAAAGAGACGAGAAAAGAATGAATTGTGTGCGACTGGTAATTCCCTTTCTAATTCTCTGGTTATGTACGAATCGCGGGCAAGCAAACAGTTTACTGTAGAAAAATTACGTCGTCGTTGATGTCGTGAACCTCGTAATTTATTCTTGCTCTTTCTATGAGACGCACAATGACTTCCGCGAACGCCTGATGGATAGTTGAGCTTCTAAGTAGTATAAAATTACCATATTACTACGCTTGCTTGCAGAATTCAGTTGGCGTGAGCCTTGTCTGTTTGTAGTTGATACAAAAGAAAAGCTATATTTCGCCTATTTTATGTCTGGACGCATATTATATATCTAACCGTACGATCTTTCGCTAATAATGATACCAAAGTAGGAAGTAGGATTTGCATTCGTTGTGCAATCCACTTATAGGGAGGCTATTTGTTAGTGTGATAGACACCGATGGTTTCATTAATGGATTGTTATTCAGTTATTCAGTCTGCACAGTGCCGGTCTTAGTTATGTATATAGCTTTGCGTAAGTATTGTATTTGGTGTAAAACATACACTTCAGAGGGTATATTGTATATTTCACTAACAATAATCTTTTATGTACTTATCGTTAGTGTAAATATGATATTTTTTAGTGTAATTTTTGTTTTAACTCCGGACCAGTTTAGCATTTTCAGTTTAAATATGGCCAAATTAATTGTAATATTTTAAGATATTTTATTGTAAATAAAATATTTTTGAGTTAAAAATAATATATGCGTTTGAGGAGGGAGAAGAATACATTTTTTTATTTTAGCTCTGAGTTATATATATATATATATATAATAAAAGTACTGGATAAATATTACAAAGAAATTTGTTATTTATATACTCCTAGATATATCTAAGGAAAGGTACCGTGGATAAGTATTAGTCAAAACACTTATAAATCAAACCAGAAGGAAATGAAGCAGCAATCTATTTTGTAACTTCACTCCACGGATAGTGAGCATTTGCGCCATTGAGTTAATACAAATATATCTATAATTGCCCCAAAATAGTTTTATATTAGATGAAGTCATTTTCATCATCTCATGTCTATTGTACACAACTCCTAATATGTATAAAATAAATATACGAGGGATGTCTCCGAAGTTCTGGAAGTAATTTTTTTATTTTGCCAATTTTCATCTGTACTACGATGTAGTTTTTCAACATAATCAATTGAATATATTTTGTCCTAACTACAAACTAGTTTTTTTAAACCATCTTCAAAGAACTTTTTCGGTGGCTCCTCAGTCCACCTATTTATAAAACGTTTTACATCATTTAAACTCTCAAGTCGAATACCCTGCAAAGGTTTCTTCAAATCTGGAAATACACAATAATCACTAGGTGTGAGATCCGGTGAGTAAGGTGGATATGGAAGCAATTCCCATTGTAAATCGTTAAAAACTTTCTTCGTTTTTCTTGCGGTGTACGGTCTTGCATTATCCTATTACAATAATGGACGCTTATGCAACTTTCCAGACCGTTTTCCGACAAGTTCCTACCGTAGTGGTTCGGATAATAAATTCGAATAATATTCTGCATTAATTTACCGTTAGCAAAATTCATCAGCGTAATGGGCTAACAGCTCTTGAAGTTGACAAGTGTTAGACCTACTGAGACGCTGCTCTGGCCCCAACAGCCTCGGCAACCAGCGGGTTGAAACCTTACAAGTAATCATGTAAGATGCCATGAACATGTGTTCCTATTCCTAATTTGAGGAATAGTCATTCGTTTGTCTTCTTTCAGTAGGTTCTTCACGACAGTAATGTTTCTTTCATTCTTCGATGTGCTAAGGCGACCACTGTGTGGATCATCTTCTAATGATGTTCTACCACTTTTAAAATGAGCGATTCACGATATGTAGTACTTTTAGATTCTGCAGACTCACCAAACACTTCTTCAGACGTTGAATGATTTCACATACTCTTTCCTTAAAAAGAAAATTATTGGTACTTGAGGTTTAGCCGTGTCTTCCAAGGTCACATAAACAGTGCTACGAAAACGCGTCTATATAGGTCGAACATCTGAGTCAGACTGAAGGATATTGCACTGGATAGTTGCATAAACATGTCAAGACTTGTCCTACCATGCAGTATTGCACGTGGAAAACTGATGTTCTTGAAATAGAGGGCACGTAACAATGAGGACTGCAGTAATGGAGGTATGGTATTTTTTACACAACTCGCGAGTGTTTGCCTTTTCAGTAACAGTGCAGTCGTGTCTGGTCCGTTAAAACACAGTGTCTTTTTCAATGATATTTCAATATAGATCTTTTATTTTTTATTGAAATTTTAAGTTGTTTTACTAAAAAACTGTCCAGGTTTCAGCAAATGAACGTCTTAAGGATTTTTTTAGATCATTTACAAAATTAGGCGCTAGGAATAGGGAAATATTTATCAAAATCCTGTAGATGAATTTTTCTATCAAATTCTGGAGAAATGTACAGTTTGTTCCATTAAAAGTAAATAGTGAAAAGTAACTAAATAGATAAAATATTTTATTTAGTTAATCATTTCTATTAATTTTGCGAATGCTTTACGAACGTACGTAATACGTAAAACTTACGGTTGTTATGAACAACTGCACTGACATATCAAGTACGTAGTACGTATTTCTGATGCTTACCCTCATTGTGAACAAAGACTTAAAGAGTTTTGGATATCCAACGAACGCACAGTTTTCGAAGGTTCAGGTTTCAGGCACAATTTCATGAAGTGATGAACATGAAATTTGAGGAAAGATTTTTTGAGAGCGGAGAGATTGTACAATTTTCGATGTCTCTAATCTTTCCTTCAGCATTACACACCAAATCATGGAGGTTCACACCATTTCCCATAGTTTACACTTTCATATCCTTCATTAATTTGTCTCACACATACAGTTGCCATTAACAGCAGTTTGTTCATAAAATTTGACGGTGAATTTCAGCAGGCTTCATATTTTTTGCATTCAGGAAACAAATAAATCCTTGCACGCGATGGGATTTTCAATTTTCTCAAGCATCGCAAACACTACAAAACAATTATTATTAAAACGGTAAACATGCATGAAGTGGCGACGTTAGCGTTATCACGGTGAAAATTGTAATCGGAACATTATTTATTATATGATAAAAGAACATGAAAAGTTGCTTGTATTTGAAGTTTTTGTAATTGCGGTTTATATTCTTTTTCATACTTATATATTAATTTCTTCATATGTAGCTTTTTGCGTGAAGTTGGAAGTATATTGCTTACAAAAGTATTTGGTGGATTGGTGCATGTTTCTTTTTTGTTCGGTAAACGCCAACATTTGTTAACAATGTTTAATCTTGCTCCAGTATTTCCCACGACGAAAGGTACTACAAGATATGGCACAACATATAGTAGGCAGATACATAAATTAACATAATATTAGCAAATAATCCTTTCATGTATCTTCCGACGTTCCGAAGAACAATTTTCCTTATTTACAGCACCAGTCACGCTTGTTGTTCATCTGCTTTATTCGTGCCATTACGCGTATCTTCACGTTTTCTTCTCATTCCCAGGTGGCAATTCCAAAAATACGGCGTTTTTCCTTTCTTTCTATCTTTCCGTGTATGGTGACACGTTTGACTCGCATTCGTGATAACACTTAAAGGCGAATGCGAAGGCATCACGCTTCGAGCCTTAAATATCGGCGAGCGCATAATTTATAATTAAGACGTTCGGGCCGCCGTCGAGAGACCATATTTAGCGTTGGTCACCTGCTATAAGTGCACATCAAACGTCATATTTATTTCGCATTTTATTCGTGTATCGCAGGTTGATTTATGCGATGTCGCGCCGGTACGGCGCTGCGGCAAAAAAGGGAATCGAAGACATGTTAAAACAGTTTTTGGCGATATCTTCGCGAACGGAGGAAGGATTTATAGACTCCCAACTTAACGTTAATTAATTTACCATTTACGATACTCGTGGATGATTAATATTTGTGATACGATAATACACTACGTACAGGTTTCTTATAATTTTACACAGCTGAAGGAGGAGGTGCTATGTAACAATTTTTTATAGGCGTTAAGATTGCACGAAATCTTGCATTTATCAAACGTATTGGAAAAGTTTGAGTATTTGTCCTTAAATACAGATAATTTCTTACAAAAAGAATTTTATCGCATTTTAGCCATGGACTGTTTCATTAATACGCTCACCATAGAGGTTTCGTAAATAACAAGACATATAGGATTAATTACATCCAATATACAAGAATCCATAGCAACTTTATTTTAAACGATAATAAAGTATGGCTATTGGTGTATGAGTGGATGCTCTACTATATTGTAAATGCATTCACAGTTGCATGTAAGATAAATGTATTATATATCTAATAAAAAGAGAACCCCATATAATTACAACTATCGTATTAGTTTGCTTTACGTTTCTGAATGATCCTGTGCGTAGGTCGGTCTCTTTAAATTTTCTTATACAAGGCATTTTAAAAATTTTTTGCAACATCAAAAGAACGTAACAAAATAATGGCCAGTTTTGAATAATAAATTTTATTTTTTATTAAAACACAGGTTTTGGGAATTTATTTTTTTTAAAATAATGTCTTCCAAATATTATTTTGCTCTTCTACACGTGAGGCAAAATTTTCGAGAACTGTTCAGTACATATTCTCCGTATACCATTGATTTAAGGTAGCCACATAGAAAAATCCATCTGTATTAAGTGGGGGTTATGTGCTGCCCAGTTTATATCATTGCGTCTGGACATCAATTTTTTTTAAGAAAGATTTCACGAAGAATGGTAGATGTGTGCGATGTCGCTCCATCTTGTTGAAACCACCTGTTCTGATCAAAAAGTTGTTTATCATCTCCACATATCAGTGGCCACTCATGCTTCTGTTTTGGTTTTGTTGAACTCCAATAACGGCAATTCTGCCTGTTTACATGGCTGTTAAGGTGAAAATGCGCTTCATCTGTAAAACACGCATGCTCGACTCCTGTAAAATGCTCCATAGCGACTAAATTCCTAAAGACAGGGCTAGCGATTGGGGTATTTCCCAATCCCCAGTCAACGATTGTGTTCGCGCAGTGGACAAAACAAATTGAAAAAGACTTTTGGAACATCCAGTACTTGTAAAGGCGGTTTTTGCAGTTTTTGTTTTTAATGTTACATAAACATCAAATTCACAGGTTCCAGAAATTGCTGGTATTTTTATTGCAGGACTCGCTACAGATCAAAATATAAACAAACTCTATGTCCGCTTAATGCATTAGTATAACTCGTTAATTCTAGGTGTGGTGCTCAAAGTCACTTCTGTAGTGGACAGATTCTATTTAAAAAGGGAGAGCTTATTTTTTTAGCAGCTGCGCTAGTGTTTATATTGATGGAAGAACATAATTCATTTCATATACTATTTAATGCAATTAGTATTAAAGTACGAACTAAATGTACGTTTCAGTACAAACTGTGTTATAATAATAAGGGATAGAAACAAACGAGGGCTATTCGGAAAGTAAACGTGACCGCACCTCCTCACCACTACCTCTGACCCACCAGTAACTCATCCGCGTTTAGCGGCAGCTACGATCCAATGCGGTTGATTACTGCTTAACTGTGCGACTTTAAAACGTGTGATAAAATTGACGATCCCGCCAAGTGAGGTGCGCTGTATTATGAGCTTTTTAAGGGCGCAAAAAGTCCGACCCATCGAAATTTATAGCCAGAAAACTGAGGTTTACGGTAATGTGATGAACGAAGCGTCAGTTCGGAAGTAGTGTATCATGTTTAATGGCGGACGGAAGAATGTTTACGAAGAATATTGCTCATGGCAGTCCTCAGTGGTGACTGACCGACTTAAAACTAGGACTGAAACAAAAATCCAGAAAATAGACCTTTCACAATTAATGAACTGCACTCATTTTTCCCAGAAACTTAAAAAACTGTGATGTACGGAATTGTTATTGCAGATCTGGGCTATAATAAAGTGTGTACGAGATGGGCTCCTCGAATTTTGCTGCATTGACATTTCCCAGTCGCTAGGACAAGGATGGCGATAAAGTTTTGAATCACGTTGTCACTGGTGATGAGACTTGGATATCACATTTCACAGCAGAAACAAAGCGCCGATCAGTGTAACGGAATTGTCCGCAATCCCCAACGAACCGAAAAAAGCAAAATAAATTTTGAGCACCAGAAAGATTATGGCTACGCTTTGGGACCGTAAAGGTATCCTGCTCATCAACTATATGCCTAGAGGTGAGACCGTAAATGCAGCGGCCTACTGTCAGATACTTCAACGACTATTCAAAACAGGCGCAGAATGCTAGGCAGTGGGGGTCATCTTTCTTCACAATAATGCACGTCTGGATGCAGCGGGAGTGACAGAGGACTTGCTTCAGTAGTTTCGGTGGGAAATTTTTCAACATTCGCCATACAGGTCGGAATTACCCCCTAGTAATTTCCACTAACTCCCCAAATTGAAGGATTTTTTAAACTCTACGGAAGTGATGATGAATTTAAAGAAACTCTTAATCAGTGGTTCAACAACTTAGCTGCAACTGAGTTTGCAGAAGGCATAGAAAAGTTGGTAAAGCAGTACGACAAGTGTTTAAATTTCAACGGTGACTAGGTAGAAAAGTATCTTGGTGATCTAATTTTATGTAAAATACAGTTTCCTGTAATTATAAAAGTTTCTATAGAACAAAACTTTATCTTTCGAAAGGCCCTCGTATATTGTACATCAATTGTCGATTGTTTACACTTTTTCCGAGGATTGTTCTTTGTCCTACTCTCACACTCTATCGTCCCGTTTCCCCATCTGAGCATTTCAGCGGCACTGCTATTTTAGACGAAGTGTACTTTTTCGTATCTACAGATATATAACGCACGCGCGTACTATTTAGGTCGTATGACTTGACTCAAAGCAATTTATTTTCGTGAACAATCAAGAACAGTAACGTTACCTAAAATTGATACCCAATAACATTTAGTTAGCGATCAATCATCTGCTAATTGTTTTTCTGTTTAACGTGGTTGTCTCGCGGCCGCGTAGTATAGTTTTTCTGACGTTTATTAATGACGCCCGAAAGGTGAATGAACAATGAATGTGCCTGTAAATATCGCGCTACCCATGAAATAGAATTTTAATTCGAGATACTTCAAACTATTACAAAAATAACAATTTGATTTATTTTGTATAGGTTTATAAATTTGATGAATTTAACAAGCACTCTCTGTGTTTATTTAAAAGATCAGAAGGGAAGAATATATGTAACTATAACAAGGATACCTTCGAAATTTTACCTAATTGTCATATAAAATACGAACACGTGTATCTTACAATAAAATTATAAGATGACTTAGACTACAGTTGGGATATTTTCCCCGCGCGTCGGGATCGTAACAAGGTTAGTGTACGAACAGACGGGCGATCTTGCGATGCATGCGTTATTTATATCACATACGTGTTATATTTTGCAAATAATGCATTTACTTTATTCACAGGCTATTGTTGCGTAGCGCAAAGTGCATAAAATTGACAAAAGTCTGCGGTATGACGTAAGTGTCCATATTTGTTCAGAGAGCAATGTACGTGCTGAATAAATGTTCTTATATTTAGAAAATCACCGCACGACATCTATGGATGTACGAGAGCGACCTAAAATGTTTCCGGAATCGACAAGAAAAACACGGTATTGGTATGGCTTTAGTTTTATTTTTCGATAGTCTCCTCGAAGATCAATACACTTTTTCAAACGGTGTTCCAGTCTCTTCAAGCCGTCGAAAAAGTAGGATGGTTCCAGGTGCGCAAAATAACTATCTGTAGCGGCGATGACCTCCTCATTTGAGGCAAATTTTGTCTCTCCCAGTAAATTTTTTCAGGTTTGAGGATAGGAAAATGTCGCTGGGGGTAGGTCCGGTGAGTATGAGGTATGAGAGACTAATTCGTGGCGCAACTCATTCAATTTGCGATGAATGAGCCGGTGCATTTTTGCGAAACCGCCTGACTAGCTAACTGACTGATGCTGACTCTTAAACAACAACTATTGACAGTCGACGTCTGAAATTTTGACAGTTGCCTTAAAAAAAAAGTTGTCCTTGCCGATCAATGAATCCACTTCAACCTTCGTGCGCCATCTCCTGCCGATTCCGGAAACATTTCAGGTCGCCCTCGTATGTGTCGAAATTTATTCTAATTATCATTAAAAATACGAACACGTGTATCTTAAATAAAATTATAAGACAAATTAACGGATTTAATTTAGATGACTTATGGTTGGAATATTTTTCCCGCGTGCTGGGACCGTAACAGTGCTAATCTACGAACAAATGAGCATCCTTGCGATGTAGGTGTTATTTATATCACATATATGTTATGCTTTATAAAGAATACATTTACCTTATTCACAGCTGTTGTTGCGTAGCGCAAAGTACAGAAAACTGACAAAGGTCTGTAGTATGACGTAAGTTTCCAGATTTGTGTTCAGAGAATTACCGCTTAACATCTATGAACGTAATATACGCACAATTAAAATAATCTTTAGAAATAAATAAGGGATCTGTGCACGAACCATCACAAATTTGTCTGGTAGAATCCAACTTTCTTTTGCAATACTTTCGAACTTTTCTACAACACGCATATTTTAATGTCACTTGTAGCATATAGCGGTGACTGTACATCGTTTATAATGTGCGTTGACTCCACCAATGGCAACCCCAGTGTTTCAAATAAACCGTTCTGATTACCGTTTCTTTAATCGGTTTCAGTGGAAGTATTTAATTGTTTTTTTGACTAGGATTGAATCATAGCACTACATGTTTAATTTGTTGCAAATTCTCGCAATAATAGAAAGCCGCTTTTATCACAAACGGTAAATTAAACTTAAATTGCATTTTAGGTGACATGTTCTTTTTCTTTTGGTATTGTATATTATTTCTTTATATGATTTTTGCAGTCGCGTGAATGCCACCACATCAACAGTTTATCGCAAACTTTAAAGTATAACACATGCGCTGAAAAGTCCCGGGCCTAACAAAGAAAACACGTTTTTTTTTGGTTCAAAATTAACTTTATTCATCAACGTAATCTCTATCAAGAGCAACGCAATCATTCCAGTGCCGCTCTAACATTTCAATACCACTTTTGTAGAACGATTTATCTTTTGCCTCAAAATAGGCCTCAGTTTCAGCGATAACCTCTTCATTCGTGCGAAATTTCTTACCGGCGAGCATTTTTTTGAGGTCTGCGAACAGCCGGTAGTCGCTAGGAGCCAAATCTGGCGAATACGGTGGATGTGGGAGCAATTCGAAGTTCAATTCATATAGCTTTGCCATTGTTTTGATTGACTTGTGACACGGTGCGTTGTCTTCATGAAACAAAATTTTTTTCCTTGCCATATGCGGTCGTTTCTTTGCAATTTCGGCCTTCAAACGCTCCAATAACGCTATATAATATTCATTGTTGATGGTATTTCCTTTCTCAAGATAGTCGATGAATATTACACCTCGCACATCCCACAATACCGAGGCCATAACCTTTCCAGCGGATTGTTGTGCTTTCGGGCGCTTTGGACGAGGTTCACCAGTTGCTGTCCACTCAGATGACGATCGTTTTGATTCCGGAGTGAAGTGATGGATCCATGTTTCATCCATTGTCACATATCGACGCAAAAATTCCGGTTTGTTACGTTTAAACATGGCCAAACACTGCTCAGAATCATCAACACGTTCTTGTTTTTCTTCTATGAGCTTTCTCATAGTCAAATGCTCATGCAATATAAAGCCAATACGTTCTTTTGATATCTTTAGGACGTTAGCTAACTCACGCAACTTCACTTTTCGATCATTCAAAACGATTTTGTGGATTTTTTTTATGTTTCCTGGTGTTACCGCCTAATTTAGACGTCCACTGCGTTCTGCATCATCGGTGTCTCTACGACCACGTTTTATTGTTGTTTCTGATGGAGTCCCCATTACGCTTTTCAAGCCATTGCTTCGCTTGAACGGTATTTTTTTCCCATCAAGGAGCAGTGTAAAATTAAAACACGAAATTGTTTTTGATCCATTGTTTTGAAAATAACAAAAGTAGAGTGACTCTTATCACAATAAGTCACAAACTAATGAATAGAATATCATGAAATTTTAACAGCTGTCTTTTGAAGGTTAGTACTAACTGAGAGAAAGGTGAGTGTAATAAAACTAGCGTCATCTATGTGTTAGGCCCTGGACTTTTCAGCCCATGTGTTACACTTCCGGTCACTTGTTTACCCTCACTTGAAATTCTGATACTTAGTTTAGTATCTCTTGTTTATTTATTGATATTGTTCATGTTTGCTATTGCTGCATTATAATTGAAATGGGTTGAAGTAAATCATTAACAAAAATAGAGATCGGCAAGGTTCTTACATTTAAACAAGAAAATTATGCAAACCGAGAAATTGCTAGAAAAATCAATCGAGATCCTTGGACAATAAAGAAACAGAGAAATAATTCTCGCCAAAATGATTTCAAATGGATACGATCAGCATATTAGAAATTCCTACTAAAATCTCTCTTCGCATTGCGTCTCGTTCTTTTTTTTTTTATAAAGACCTGCTCGGTACTAACTTATAATTCTTTCCTGCATCCGTTTTATTACCGGTTGGGGTGCTATGTACTCAATACGAACCTGGTCTACGGCAAGACATCCCAACTTCACTTATAAGTGTTCTGTAACCGAATGGAATACTGTAGGGCAGTAAACAGCAACTAATAAAATGGTTTAATTATATTGTTATGCAAATATCATCTGCACAACTATTTTATGTTAGCCATGACAAAGTTCTAAGGGTTTAATAAAACGTATTTAGCAACATGCTGTGCAATAAAATTTGAATACCATCTAAAATACAGGCAATTTACACATTTTTCTAAACTTTTTGCTTGCATAAGAAAATTAGTTTTGAAAATGAGAACAGTATCGTAATAGGGTTTGTTATATACATGAAAGATTACAAACATTTTTTATCTCGCGTAACCTTTTTTGCATTAATTAAAACTATTACTGCTAAAATTAATACCTGCTGTTTGTGTAACAGGAGTACCGAACTTCTTAACGGTTTCCAAATAGAAGAATCCGTAGGAGACGAGCAATCCCTGGCTGAGGATATGCACCAA
This sequence comes from Trypoxylus dichotomus, assembly GCA_023509865.1. Lineage (NCBI taxonomy): Eukaryota > Metazoa > Arthropoda > Insecta > Coleoptera > Scarabaeidae > Trypoxylus > Trypoxylus dichotomus. The sequence goes on along the minus strand of CM042081.1, from coordinate 23,241,914 downwards.
TACTCCCACTACGAGCACTATCCATCCCCAACCGCCTTCGGGATAATAGTGCTGCTTCAGGGTCAGGAGTTGTCGGAGATCGGCGACCAAACGATCCGCGCGACTAGCGTGGGGTTCGTCGACTCCGGATCCCTAGCGTTTGCAATGTTTACGTGTTACGATGTGCTAGCCCGTTATGTATGTTATGCGTTATTATGCGGCGACCAGCTCATTCATTCTCAAGGGTTTATTTAGGAGCGTTTGCGACCTGATGTTATCTTAAATAACTGTGTTCATTTTAACATTTGTACGACCGTTTGTTAGGTATGTACGTAATGCGGTAAAAGTGGTAAAGGATGTGGAGAATTACATTTAAGAGAGTTTAGAACTGCAAATTTTACGCTCTAGTATAATTAGGCAAACAAACGTAAGAGAAGTGAACATTACTTCAGCTGAACATAGTCGTTAATGGTGGTTTAGTTTAAAATGTTAGGATTACTTACTCTTAAGTGCCAATTCTCTAATATGCAGACGGTCCGTACCCTGACTCACCGTTTGTATGAGCAGACAAAGTAATTTGTTTAAGTGTATCTTTTCGCAATAGCGGGCTGAATTAAACTGCTTGCAAAAATTGTGAGCTATCTTCTTATAATTTGAAATTAACTACACAGATATGTTCAGTTGACAATCAGTACGAACATACTGCATTACTACTGTGTATATAAATCCACTGAATGTTGTGCACCTGTCAATTATAACGTATATATGTATGTATGTATATCAGGTGGAATCAAAACATCTTATAAAAGGGCAAGAACTGAAGTATGTGTTAAACGAACGATCGAGTTTAAGACAACGTATAATATTTAAATGAAAATGAAAGGAATATTTTAAATACAATGGAAACAAGATATTTTTCAAACAAATACTAATGAATGTTATTTGTGCTTATTTGGATAGTCTTATTGATATGCTACGTGATGTATACCGCAATAAGTATTAGGGCCGGTTGTTTCACACTCTGATAAAGTTGCAGGTAGCGCAATCTAACAACAATAGAGCAACGCATTTATTTATCTTCTGAGAGATAAAAAGTGGTACACACTTGGTAAACTGCTTGTCAGAGGAGTGAATTTATCTGCTGTTAAATCGTCCCGATAAATGTATATCTATTGGAAATTATAACTTCACTTTATTTCGTGCGATTGTTTTCGTACAGGAAACGGTACTATTCTGAGTGAATATGGAATTTATTGAAAATTTTGAAGATGTTTTTATCGCAGAGGAAATTCAAGTGATTAAAAAACATTAATAATCGTTGCCGGTTTAGTTTTGTTCTTGACTTACTGCTAATATTGTTTTTGATTGTATTATAAATGTAACACACACAGTATCCACTATAGCAATAGATTCAGTCCTTGCTTTCCCTCTCGGGTGGTTTGGGAGTGCTGCGATCCGGGCCCGGAGTAGTGGTACCGAGGACTCCTTTGTTGCTTCTTCTTCTTTCTCTTTCCCCGTGTTACTTTCTTTTTGTAGTACCTTCCGCTTGATTTTTCTTCGGTATTGTATGTAGTTTAAATATTTTGTTGTAATTTTTTATTGCGTTTGCTGTTGGAACTTATTTTAGTAGTTTCTCTGTCTTTATTTGTATATCTGACGTTCTTCTTGTTCCATAGGTATGGATCTTTTTAGTAGTTCTTAGTTTTATACTTGCTATTATAAGTCGGTTTTGTATCAGTAAGAAAACCTTGAAGTTTTTATTAGTTGAATATTCATTTCTTCTGTCTTTCTGTATACCTCTGTTGTGGGTGTCGTTTTATCCATTTTGAATATTAGTTTTAGTATTTTGTTTTGCTGTCTTTATACTATGTTGCTTAGTTGTATCTTCCCATATGTTCAGTAATTCATGTGCAAAGTAAACATTGCATTGAATACAGCAAATTCTGGTATTATACGACGTATCTTTGCAATTGCCATTGCATTCTTTTAAGCAAGTTCGTTAATGTGGTTGTTCCACTTCAAATTGTTTTGTATTGTATATTCTGTTTTTTTCTGTTGCTTTGTATAATAATCTCATCCAAGATTTGTATACTTTTTTCTAATATTTTGCTTACGGTTATCAGGAGTGAGATTGGTCTATAGTTTTCTACCATCTTACTATCCTCTTCCTTGTGTATTGGGATAACCGCTGCTCCTTTCAAATATTTACGATATAATCCTGCTTCGATTACATTATTATCAGTTTCGTTATTATCGGTGTTAATCTTTCTGTTTTCTTTGATTAGGTTTGTAGCGATGCTATCAAATCTTGGTGCTTTATTTGGTTTTAGTTCTTGAATTATTCCTTCTATCTGTATTACCTTCATTCTATCTAATTTAACTTGTTCATCGTAGTTTAGAGTTGTCATTGGGTTTAATTTTATTTTTGTGCTAGTTTATTCTCTGTGTTTGCAAAGTAGTTATTTATTTCCTCTGCTATCTCCTTCGAATTTGACGTTATTTCTCAGTTTTGTTTTTGTATCTTTTTTATCTTATTTTGTCCTTTCCCTGTTGAGTTGGTTTGTGTTTTTAACAATATCCATATCTGTGTCGGATCATTTTTATCCTTTCTGAATTGGTTTTTGTATTATTCTTTTTTTTCCATTTCTTATTAGATATGTTTTATGGTGCTTTTGAGAGTGATGGCTTTGTGAAATCGTGTTGTTATTAGGGTATTTCATGTGGTTTTTATAGTTTATTTCTCGTTTGAATTTGTTTTACTATGTTTCTCGTCGTCTATGGGATATCTTCCTTTCTTTTAACTTTTTCTCTTATTGCATGCTTGTCTAGTATTTGTTGTAGCGTTGTGGATGACCATTCGAACCTGTTCATCTCGGTTTCTTGCAACTGTATAACTTCTTTATAATTTATTTTTGTTTGTTCAAAATATTCGTAACTAGGCTTTTTCGTAAATGTCGCTAGTTGTACGGTCTGTTTTGTTGTGGTCTGAGATATCACTTGGTACGATTTTGATCTTTATATGTATATTGAGGTTAGTTATTATGTGATCTAGTATAAAATTTTTGTTTGTTGTATTTATTATTTTGTAGGCATTTTCTGTAAGGCAAGTTTAGTGTTGTGTCGTTCCTGTTAGCTATGTCAATATTGAAGTCTCCCATTACTAGATGCTCGTTTCTTTTTGTTACTATATCATGCTTCATTATGTTTCCTATATCTTGAATTTTTACGTCTAATTGGTTCATATACAAAATAAAACTTCTTTCTTTAATTCATAAATTTATTTACCACATAATATTTTCTCTCTTTTATTCTCAACACAAATGAAGTTCTGATTAGAAGTATACAAAAAAAATTAACATTAAAGAATAATTATAATTTCTTTTACCCCTTTTCTAAGACTTTCATTTCTAATTCATGTTCTTTTTCCACGTATTGCAAAGATCGCTCCTTAATGGTAACTTCTAAATCTTTAACCTGAGGTTCTTTCTCAGCAATTATTATTTGTTGATGTAAAAGATCTGAACGTCCATCGAGAAGCACCACAAACTTGTCATTAATTTGTTCTTTAGGTTGTTTTTTCCGTAATTCTTTCGATGTTGGTCTTCTTAAAATTTCTGGTGTCTATTTCATAACTCATAAAATTTGTCGATTTGTTTCTTTTATTATCAGACACTTTTTAATACTGAACATTCCAAATGTAAATAGGTAAGACCTGATATACTATGAATGAGAATAATAGGTTCTGTTCAAATCGAAACTGCAATAAATGTGTTTGTCTTACTCATTACAGTGTACATAAGTCTATCTTTCACTTTTATTAGTTGCTATACCAGCTGTCTAAAAACATTAGACTGTACAGGTTTGTCACCTTTCAGATAAAATTTCATGAGTAAAGCAACCTGGTAACTAATAAATTTATTTTACTGACGATTATTTGCCACTATCCGAATGAATACGTAAGCTTCTACAGCCAGAGTTAGTATTAAATGAATTATTTCCGGAATTGGACCGCGTCATGATGAGATAATATGGAAATGAAATAAGAGTACGAGGAGAAAGAAATAAAAAGGAGATAAAAATAAGAAGAATGAGAGGGAGGGGGCTGAAAAAGAAAGAAAGGTGAAAAGAATAAGAAAAGGAAAGGGAGACAGAAGAGCGGGGGTGAGGGAGAAAGAAAAAGAACAAAAGGGAAAGGTGGGATCGCGACGTTTCGCCTCCGTCGTAGGAGGCTTCTTCAGGAGAAACAGAGGAAACCAAAGTGGCACGGTAACTCACGTGTAAACCACGCTAGAGGCGAAACCACTTTGGCAGAAGGCTACAGTGACCTACGACGGAGGCGAAACGTCGAGATCTCACCTTTCTTTTTTGCTCTTTTTTCTTTTTCTTTCTTTCCCCTTCCCCCTTCCTTCTTTCTTTTTCCCGCTCCCTCCTTTTCATTCTTCTTCTTTTTATCTCTTTTTTCTTTCCTTTTATTTCTTTCTCCTCTTACTCTCATTTCATTCTATATTATCTCATCATGACACGGTCTAATTCCGGAATGAATTCATTTATTACTTTATCAGAATGTGAATAAACCAGGCCTTAATGTTTATAGTTTCAGGAGTAATCTTGGAGAAACTGTACAGCCTGACTTTCAAGGGTAAATTTAAGTTGCTCAATTAGAATTGAGAATATTCCTTTGTAAGCTAAATAGCTATCATTCAACAGATACATAATTAATTTCTTTTTTTTTTGTCAGGTCTAATTTCCATTATATTACTATACTTTTACAAGCCAATTAATTAACTTTTAGTTTAAGCATAAGTGGAGTTTAGAACTAGATTAAAAGATGTTGTAGGGTAGTTGGCAAATTAATTAAATGCAAGACAGTTATTCTACGTTTCGTTTTGTAAAAATTTCATCAGGACAATCTATAAAAACGAAACTCCCAATATGCAGTTTCACAACTAAAATTGTAGATAATAATGTTATATCAATGGTTGAAGTTTTTACGTAATTGGACACATATGCAGTTATAAATTACAAGCGGCATTCTTTTATACGGTAGATAAACAATATAGTTCTCTAAGAATTGCTCAACATTCTAATTATTTCATACTGTTAACGTGCCAAGTTTTTTTTTGTAAGAATTACTGCAATGAAACTGTAAAATTGAATATTCCTCTAAAACTTAATAGTGAAACTAAAAGGTATGTGAAATCGATTGTCACTTTTATGAAATAGTTGTTAATTAGTTTCAGCAGTGTCTTGTAGTCATGTCTAAAAGCGGCGACCCCTTGTTTCCTAAATATACTAAATTCATAGGCGCTCAACATTTCTAAGCTTAACATTATGTATTTGAACTCTTTTCTCCCAAAACGAGTTGTCTTATTGCGGAAAGATCAGAAGTGACAGTTGCCCTTGAAGCTAAATGAGCTGTACGCGAAACGAACCCCGTAGTAACTTCCGAGTCCGGAATCGTGCTGAGATAAGTGCGGCAGCGACTGCGATCGGGAGAAAGCATGCTGCTGCCTGCGAGGAAGCTGGTCTTCGCTCGTGAGCTCTTCGGAGGTCGGCATTCCGTTGTTTTCACACTACGTCGGCATCTCATCCTCACATCTCAACGCTCTACGTTTCAATTAATAATCGAAGACGGGGCGTGGATGGTGACGAAACATAAATCATCGTAGAATGTGGGTCTTTTTGCGGACATAAGTATACTGTGATTAAAAATAAAGCGGTTCTAATGCTACTTAATTTATTTTATGGATCCAATGTATATAATTCCGTAATTATAATTGTAAGAATTTTGGAAATGTTAGAACATAAATTTGAAATTAAAATCAAACATCAGAGTAGCTCTTCAATGAATATTTACTTTTCCTTTAAAGGACGGTTACAAAGACTTATTCTTAATATAGTTTTGCGCTTGTTGAAATTTACTAAAACTAGAAACTCTTCTAGATAATTAATTAGGGTATATGGTAGAATATTTATTTAGTGGTTCTTGCTCTTACTGCTAAAAACATAATTTATTAAATCTAACGCATATATATTTTACTTGATTCCTATCTCCATTAATATTAATAAATCATTCACCTTTGATGCAATAGAAATCTAACCTTAATTGCATGTGTTCTGTGAATGATTCTTTAGTTCCCATTTTCTATTTATGTGTCCATTCTGAAAATACAGAAGGAATTGAACTGTTGAGAATGAATTTTTAATCTCAGCGTATGCCCAAAACTAATACTTTCATTCGTCGAAAGAAGTTCGAGAAAGTGTAAAAAACGGTTTTCAAGTTTTAATGAACATTGCCGCAACAAAATCAGACAAGACATTTGGCCTATATTATAATTTATAAAATAAAAGTTAATTACAATCTAATTACACCTAAAACATATTTTAAACTCTTGCTTCTATAATATCAAAGAGGGTTGAAAGAATCCATGTAGATTTTATTAAATACGAATTAGTTTTGAATAGAAAAAATAAAACAGATGGAATTCTTGGATACAAAATATGTCGTAATCCCACTTACACGAGTCCATAGTTAAATCTCAATTTGCATCACCACCCAGCTAAATATTGAATATAAAAATGCTAATTACTATATTGTGAAGACTGCCAAGTAGAGAAAACGTCAAAGAAGAAATTCATGGAATACAAAATGTCTTACTCGTGAACAATAGATTCATAAACAGATGCATTCGGAATCGTATGTCAAACAATCAGGCAAACGACGACAATTAACAGCAACAGCGCCTCTACCGTACGTGAAAGACACCATTGAGAGTATCAGCAGAATACTGCAGAAATACAAGATCAAGACTATCTTTACCAGCAATAAGAAAATAAGCAACATCCTGAATAAACTCAAACACAAGATATTGCTACAGAAATAGGGTGTGTATGAAATAGTGCTTCGAACAGGGTTGCATCGGACAGATAAACAGCGCCAAACAGTATCAGGGGAAAAGAAAATAAATTGCTGTGTCCCACAAAACAGCAAATTTATCGTTACCCTAACACGTTGCAACAGTCCACTACCTATTGATTTTGACAAGAGAACGACGTTATTAGTTACTAGTTATAAGAAAAGCGATCGAAATCTGATGCTGTTAATGCTGTTAAATACAGTTAGTGATGGTATTGGTGGGATTATCCACGAGAAACGCAATGGTGTGAAGAGAAAACGCGGACACGTTTTTACTTATCCCGCGTCATCAGTGCGGTTTCGAGAATCTTTCACAACCTCCAATTTATATTCCCTCTAGTGCTAAAAGTACACACCAGCTTGCCCTCCAGAACATATTGACACAAGTGGGGAGAGTTTCTCCTTGTCTCGAGCTCATAGACTGCCAAACTAGGGAAGACACCCGACGAAAGTTCCCGAAATGCGCACCCTCTCTACTTTAACAGTTAGAGAATTTCAATTGAAGATATAGGAAGACGCTCGAAACCGCGCTGATGATGCTGGATAAGCAGAAACATATACGCGTATTAGTGTTTTCTCTCCTCACATTGTCTTTCCCGTGAATGATCCCACCAATACCATGTCTTTTAGGCAATTTTTTCTATGGCCAAACAAGTTAAAAGCAATAGAGAAGCCAAAATGCATAAATTCAGAGTTTTCCAGGGCTAATCACAGTCGACTTAATTTTCCTCAAATACTCGTGGATCATTATGTGATACAATTATTGCAGAACAGGAATTGTCCGCGGGTGGGCATCCGCTTTTTGCGGACGAACGTCCCCGTCCGGTTAAATTCTTGATGTACGTTCTCCAGACAAGGGATAGGTGGAACAACGATTACGACTCCTTATTCAGAGCTTATATAAGCCTTTATACTGATGGTGCCAAAATCTACACCGGAATCGGTGTAGGAATCTACTCCTGCAAGCCTTTAATTGAACAGTCTTACAGCATGAGCAGATTTGTCACAAAATTTTGGCCATCGTCATGAGTCTTAACTAGAAAGGTACAATATAGGTTGATTAAAATTTAACGCACTGATACTGATGTGATTTAGATACCAGAACATACTGGCATTAAGGCCGCCAACGAGGCCTCCATTTAAAAGGCCAAATCAACGAGGCAGCCAATACCCTTCTCAGGGTCGTGGCTGGTCAATCCCCTGGCACCAGAGACTATGGTTGGTGTATCTGATAATATTGTCAAGTTACTTGTTGCCGGATGATGTAGATTGGGTTTCACCCAGAAGAAGGAATGCCGTCTATGGTTGGAAGAGGAAAAGATAGTTGAATATATTTTGTGCCATTGTCCTGCTGATGTAGAATTAAATTCTCTTTGTTTGGTAATGTTTTTCTGACATATGACAGATTGTGTTGAATTTCATCGAGCAAACTTTTTGAATTTGCCAGAAGGATACCTATACTAAAGAGACTTCAACATTATTTGGTCGCGTAAAGTAGTAGTTATTAGTAGACGCAGAGCGATGGTCCAAACCGCTTACCCCATGCTATCAATGTAATAATAATGACATAAGTAATATGTTATGTATTGATATACAGTGTAATAATATGTGATGTATTAATAATAACACTGTCTTTTCAAAACTCAGATTGGATCCCCTAAGAGCGCTCCTGGAATGAACTCGACAAGCGAATAAGAAAAGACCTAACGTCCAAACGACACTCTTGGGACTTTCTATAAAGAGAATGGAGAAACATTGGCCATGAAACAATCACGAAATTAATTGCTAGGATGCCATATATTGCACCAACACTTTATTTGCCAGAGGTGGTTATTTCGAGGAGAAAAAAGAATAAGTATTACGTTACGTCCTAGTTCTTTTGCATTTTTTGTCTTTCTTTTTGGAAATAATCCAAATGTTTAAACTTCTACAAGCATCGGCGTACGTACGCTATTGTATGTTAATACGTAATGTGGAGTACACATTTGAATGTGCCCTACAGAATTATACGAAATTCATGAAGTTCATTGAAACGTTGTTTACGACAAGTGCATTAATAATTGCATAGAAAATGAGAATGCGTCTATTTTCTTAAAATTTCTTACATAGTTGATTCATTCCAGAGGTAAATTGTAGAATATATGTGTACTATTTGTAGTCAATGTATTAATTATCCTAATATAATAAATTAATCGAATAAGATACAAGTTATTTAAAATAATAACAATTATTTCTAAGTTACCCGCATTTATATTAGTGCTCACTCAAATGTGTAGTACTTTCTTTCTCTTCTGTTAATACTCAGTTTCTGGAAACGCCATTCCGAGAATAACGCTACTTAAAGATCTTGGTGTGCTCTTTGATCCTTATTTGTCATTTAATTCGTACATTTCAGATATGTGCTCTTCCGCTTACAGATCGCTATGTTCCTTATACGATCTTGCAGAGCCTTTCATAGTTTGAATGCGTTGTTAGTACTGTTTCACACCCTTATTCGATCTAAATTTTTAATAAATTTAATTAATAGTCGTATTGAATCACCCTCACTACTTGCTCAGATTAACTTTACTGTGCCTAAATATAATGTTAGATCTTTCGACATGTTCTATGTGCCCAGAGCATGTTCTAATGTATAGCACAAGGGGCCTTTGTCATACTTGTGTACTAATGCGAGTAGATTATATCCTGATCTGTTCTGGAAATGATTTCTTCCGTGTTACATATGCCTTTTTGTTTTTCTTTTGTTTGCATGTTTACTAATTTCGTTCATTGTACTGTATGTGTTTATATATTATTTTTACCCTGTAATTGGATTTGATCTGTTGGCTAATAAAGATTAATATTATTAAAATCTACGAGTACAATTATGGGTTATTTGCATTATCATATATCGAAGCGCAATATACAAAACTCTATAGTACATTAAGATATATGAGAGCGTTTGTGAGAAAATACACTAGGGTGACAGAACAAAATAGACACCTACCAATTAAAAAAAGGAAATTATTTTCGTTATATATACAAAATATTTTAAAATTTTTAAATTATACTAATATTTTGTCGATCCACCTTTACTTGCGTGAAGTGCTGCCAGTCGTCGTGTCATAGAATCTATTAAATTATTAATGGTGTCTTCTGGAATATTTAACCACTCTTCTGTAACAGCTGCCACGAGTTCTTCCTTATTGCTGGGTTTTCGGGATCGTTTCGCCATATTTGTCTGGATTATGTGCCAAACATTCTCTATCGGATTCATGTCTGGTGATCGGCCTGGCTATGGTAAAATCCGAATCCCCTGTTCCTCTTTCCATGTGGTTGTTGTTCTTGCTTTCTGGCAGGGTGCTCCATCCTCCATAAAAGTGGCGTCTTCTTTAGATAAAATGGCGTTGTCGAATATCGGTAGTAGTCCCTCTGTTAATATTAGGATATATTTTGCCACATTTATATTTCCGTCGCAGATTACTAATTGCGATCTTCCACCATACCATATCGCGCCCCACATCATGATGTTCACACCGCCGTATTTCACCGTCTGATGCAAAAATTTTTCGTCCAGTTGCTGTGACGAACGTCTCCATACCCACGTACGACCACTATCACTGAATTGGCAGTATCTTCTTTCGTCTGAAAAAATGACAGACCACCAAAACTCTTCGGGCTTCGTTCGCATTTCGATTGCCCAAGCCATTCGGCGCCGTTTTTGAAACGCTATAAGGAGAGGTTTTTTCTTTGCCACCCTTTTATACATCCCCACACCGTGGAGGTATCGCACAACGGTGCGCTGACTTTTCTGTGAAGTTGCCGCAAGCTCAGCTGTACTTTTTCGCGGTTCTCTTAACACTTCGCGCACAAGCACCCTTTTACTTATTTCAGAAGGTCCGGCAGGACCTGGTCTCGGCTCCACTGTTGTTTTTTCCTTGCGTTTAATTTGTGTAATCATACGGTTAACTGTGGACAACGGAATATTTAAAAATTTACTTCTTTCACGTTGCGAAGCGCCGCGTTCACTCTGGCCAACGATGCGACCCCGGGTGAAGTCGCTAATATCACTCGAACCTTGTAAGCGAGGCATAGTTGTAACGATACTAAACTATGACGAATTCCTTCCGATACATCTACCCCTATCCCAATGACAAGAGAAAGTACTTAATTCGTTCTTAGAATTTAGCTGTTTACATATTTATACCGCTTTACCTGGTGTCTATTTTATTCTGTCACCCTAGTGTACCATATCTCGTTCGTGCTACAATCACAATACCTTCCTAATGTAAGTCCCAGGTATTCCACAATTCGAGTAGTTAGTTTACTTATGCGGGAATATCGATTTTTAATATGTATTTTTAATGTACAAGACTGGGTTAAATCGGTATTTTACTTCGCTTAAGTCTTTAAGCTTTAAAAAGTTATAACCATGAACAAAATTAATTCGTTTAGACATTTTCTACCATTTTAAAATCGGGGCTACGCATATATGTCAACGAATCCTTAAATCAAGGCAGCTTGATTTTCACTAAAATCGTTAAAAAAGTTATTAAATTCCCACATTTACAAAGCTGTAGCGTAAATAAATCACGGCCGTAAAACTTTGTCTTTAGATCTTCACTTCGTTAGACCCTGCCGGTCTAATTTTAAGATTACTATCGATCCTCCGGCAGTAAAAATAAATTTAATAGTAAGATCCTTCCGTCACTTTATTGCAAAACGTTGAAGTTATGGCGGTCTTCGCGGGAAAAAAGTCCGGGTGATTTATTTTGTAGTTCAAAGAGGAACGGGAGATTTTACACTTGCGGAAGAAGGTCAAATTAACGAGCTATAATTCTTTTTAAAATATTTTACACGTGTCTTTCTCAGACACTTCATGAAATTCTCTATATGTCTATGCATAAGTCTTCACGCATTACGGCGTAATTCCTTAATAACTTAACTGCAATTGCTGTTGAAATTCTTTGTTCAAATGACATTAAATGCCTATTGTCTTCCTTGAATCTTCCTTGCTTGGGGCTCGAATTGTAGATAGCTCTCGCTAACCGAGAACGCTTCGGCTGCTTTTAAAAATGGCAAATGGTCATTGGTGATTGTTGTATTGTTTCGAGGATATATGCGTTCGCTGGTATAGAGCGACGGATAGACATTATTTCCATTTAAAGATGCAGTTGATTTTCTATTTAAGCAATATTTTTTATAAAACCAACCTTGCGAAAACGATATCACCAGATTGGTTTGTTCAAAATAAACACATTAATCGGGAAGTTTTTTTCTTTTGATACAGTAGCCTTTCTGTCACGCCCTTATTAGTTCTCTCAGTTATTCGAATTTGTTTTCGTTTGGTTTTTTATTTTGGTATCTCTCCAAGTGTAAAGAACTGCATGCTATTTTTAGTATCGGATTATCTTCACAAGAAACCCACGCACAGGTAGAAGAAGTTATTCCGATGTATTTTTCGATGTTCTTGTTTTTATTTCTTGAATGCGGTTATTAATAGGTTCGTGTTTTGACCATTTAAATTAATTGACACTAGAGAACACGTACAACTGAGAAATGAATTTCAATACGTGCTGATTGCATTAATATATCATCTCTTTTGATTATATGTTTGTATACGAATTTGACGTCTACAATGATTTTTATATAATAAGGGTGTTAAGACAGTATATTAATATCGACTATATATTTTTTCTGTTATTCGTTGTAAAAAATGCTTTAATAACCATGTATAAAAACGGGGATTCTTGTGTCATTGGTAATTACAGGCCTATAGCAGTCTTACCTAATTTTGCGAAAGTATTGTAATGATATGAAATATTGTCTATTAATTATCAATGAATTCTTCTAAATTTTACTAGTTTACCTATTCCAGATATTTTCTTGTCACAGTTTGGTGCACGTCGTTATTTTTTATTATGGATGATGTTAGAAGTTGGAGGCAAAGTACCGTTACGACTCCCTCTTCATGAATTTTAAGCACAGATATTCAATATGTACAGGTTTCTTTCTAAAGTTTCACAGATATCTACTTTGGGTATTCATTATTATCTTATTATTCACAATTTTCTTGTTTAAAAAAAAGTCCCTTCAACAACACTTACAGAGGAGACGTAAACTTTACTATCGTTTATTATATATATCGCTTTTCTTAAACTTATTATTTATATAAATGAATATTTCTAAATTACATTCTTAAAGACGTTTGATATACTGTATTCACACATTTTCAATCACATTGTTTGCATTATTACAAAATTATACTTATAATCTTCTAAATTTCTCGTGCGACGGAAGGATGGCACGATTGGCAGTATTTAGCTATATAGTTTCACTTATATCAAATATGTGTCTACTGTGTGGCCCATCACATAGGCAAACAAATGCGTAGCTATGGATATAAGAACAAAAACAACGTGTCAAGGTCATACATGTTGTCATCGTCTCTCCTGACAATAATTAGTCATTTTCTCATATAACTCCATAATTTTACAAAGATCTTCGTTTATATCCATTCATAAAGTGTATCAGCTGATACTACAAATAAAATCTGGAAGTTCCGGACACATATTTTGGAAGTCGAAGACCAATCCATCTTAAAGCCAAGAAATCACGTGCGAGTGAATACGATTTCAAAGATTAAAGACGTCGAATCTTCTAAAGTTCTTCAAAATTATTTGTATCGATTGCTCTCATTCTTGTTTCTCATACTAATTAGAATTTTTAAAGATTAGCTAGACAGGGATTGCCTTAGGTTTTCTGTAAAAAACATATTTTTTTGTAAAAAAGCGGTATATATTTATTAATTTGTCAATATATTTATTTTTTCAACCTTTACATTTGGTTATTTTAATTAGAAAATATTATCATTTAATTTAAAAACAAATAGAACAAAATTTAAATCAAAGAACCCACTTAAAAAAATAAAGAGCCTGAGATTTTCCACCACATGACATGCTATCTATACCAGTGTGTTTAATAGTATGACATCTATACTTTCTGAACGTTACCTTGGCTTTTTACCTGGAAGATCTACAATAACTAATTTGGCAGTAGTTTCTCAATATATTAATGAGATACTTGATGATCGTAGTGAAGTTGATGTGCTTCCTCGTTTCTGACGCTTGTGAGCTCCTATTTGTTGGACTTTATCTTCTTCTTCACTTCAGGTTGTAGGCACTTTGCGTGTTGGGAACCCATCTTTTACTTGGTCTGCCTATACTTGTTCCTCCTAAACATTTCTAAAATCTTGCTCTGGCTGGCAACCTCGTCACTTGTATCAGTTCTACATGTACCTGTTTCTCTCATTTACGTCGCGGATGTTTAGCTCTCTTCTTCTATGTACCCATTTATTATTCTATCAGATCTTGTGCAACCTTTCATTCTTCTTAAGAATTTCATGTCTTGTGTCTGTATCCTGGTTTCTTGTTTTTTTCGTTGTTGTCCATGTTTCGCTACCGTATAAGGGGGTGGCACTGCTATACTCTTGTAAAATTTTATTTGTGTATCCTTTCTTGTTTTGTTTTTTATCGCTCTATGTCTTTGTTTCGATTATAAGATACACCGGAGCCTAAATATTTAAAGCGTTTCGCCAGTTCCACTACAGTATGGTTTATGACTACATTTGTTCTAATTGGATATTTACCCAGGAAAGTCATGGTTTGCGTTTTATTTGCCGATATATTCATTTCATAGTTTTGATAGATTTTTTGTAATGTATATATCCCTTTCTATAGATCATCCTCTGTTTCTGTTAGGAGTACTAAGCGTATAAGATAGAATTTAGGGTGGTGCTCTGGTTTAAACGTACTCCTTTAGTGCATTTTTCATTCCTATATTATCAATACACATGTTAAATAATGTCGGCGACACACAGCAGCCTTGTGTAACTTCCTTGTTTGTTGGTATTTACCTAGTTAATCTTTCACCAATATCTATCATAATTCTTATTAAATGATGTGGATATGCCTGTTTTTTCATAGTATCCCATAATTTACATCTGTTTATACTATCGAGAGATTCCTCGAAGGCTATAAGCCCTATGTGTGTTTCCCTGTTGTATTTTCTGTGCCTTTCTATAACTTGTGTAGCAAATCAACCACAGATGGGTTGATCTGCTTTTTCTAGTGCCTATTTGTTTCCTCCTCCACTAGTTCTTCTGCTATGATTTTCAACCCGTTGCTCAATATTCTGGTGTAAATTTTATAAGCGGTGTCTACTAAGCTGATTGCTCGGTAATTTTGAGGGTTATTCTTATCGCCTTTTTTGAACAACGAAGTACTTTCGCTCTTTTCTAATCATCAGGGATAATACTATTTTTCGAGCATTCATTAAATACATGCAGAAGTCTTATGTGTAGTATAAGTCCATAAGTCGTATTTCTAAAGTTCTATGTCGTTGCCATCCGTATTTGTCGATTTTCTGTTTTTAGTAGCCCTTAAAGCTTCTATCGGTTCTGTTAAACCAATATCATCCAATCCTTTTACGTCTACTTCGCATATTGCTGTTTCGCCAATATTTTCCTTGTACCAAAGCTGTTCCTAATGTCTTACCCAGTTCTCCTCGTCTATATTGTTTATTTGTATTTCATCATTTTCCTGATTGTTTATTGATTTAAAATGAATACGTAGACTTCCACGGTCCGTGTCATAATGAGATATATAGAGAAATAAAATAAACAGAAAAAGAGACAAAAAGAAGAAGAATGAAAGGGGGGGGGGTTCAAGAAATAGCAACAAAGGTGGAAAGAGTAAGAGAAACAAAGAGAGACAGAAAGGGGGGGGGGGAGAACCAGAGAAAAAGAAAAAGGAAGAGAACAAAAGAGAAACGTGGGATCTTACCCTATTCTTTTCACCTTTATTTCTGTTTAAACCACTCCCCCTTTTTATTCTTCTTCTTTTTATCACTTTTTCTGTTTATTTCTTTCTCCTCTTACTCTTATTTCATTTCTCTATATATCTCATAATCGTGCCACAGGGTTCCAACTTAGCCATTGCTTCTATTATTTATTAATGATTTGTTGGTTAGTCCTTTCTGTCCGGCTTTGGCCTATTCTGATGACGTTAAGACCTATTCCGCTGTTTCTAACCATTGCAATTCTCCAGAAGAATATTAATTTGATAATCGCCTGGTGCAGAACCAAATGATTAAGGTAAATGTTAATAAATACCGGCATACTACCTTCATGTATAAGACAAATCCTATAAATTCGTTCTACGCAATAAAAGAGGAGATTGTACGCACGATTGATTTTTTTAAAGATCTAAAAATTATTTTTGATAGCCGCTTAAACTGTGTTCAGCATATTGAGGAGCTCCCCTTAACTTGCCCCAAAAAGTTTGGCTTTGTGACAATTTAGTGACATGGATATGTTAAAGTGCTTATGTTTTAGCTTTAGTTATGAGTTGTTTGGAATATGCGTCCATTATTTGGTTTCCTTATTATACCTGTCATCAGCTTGCATTGGAACAATTTCAACGTCGTTTCCTTAAATTTCTTTCATGAACAAACTTGTTGTGAGACTTGTTGCTGTGATTTTTTTTGTCTGGAAATTAGCAAATAGATTTATCGACTGCGGACACCGATGATGCAGAACGCAGTGGACGTCTAAATTAGGCGGTAACACCAGGAAACATCAAAAAAATCCACAAAATCGTTTTGAATGATCGAAAAGTGAAGTTGCGTGAGTTAGCTGACGTCCTAAAGATATCAAAAGAACGTATTGGCTTTATATTGCATGAGCATTTGACTATGAGAAAGCTCTATTCAAAGTGGGTGCCGCGTTTGCTCACTGTTGACCAAAAGCAAGAACGTGTTGATGATTCTGAGCAGTGTTTGGCCATGTTTAAACGTAACAAACCGGAATTTTTACGTCGATATGTGACAATGGATGAAACATGGACACATCACTTCACTCCGAAATCAAAACGATCGTCATCCGAGTGGACAGCAACTGGTGAACCTCGTCCAAAGCGCCCGAAAGCACAACAATCGGCTGGAAGGGTTATGGCCTCGGTATTTTTGGATGTGCGTGGTGTAATATTCATCGACTATCTTGAGAAAGGAAATACCATCAACAGTGAATATTATATAGCGTTATTGGAGCGTTTGAAGGCCGAAATTGCAAAGAAACGACCGCATATGGCAAAGAAAAAAATTTTGTTTCATCAAAACAACGCACCGTGTCACATGTCAATCAAAACAATGGCAAAACTACATGGATTGAACTTCGAATTGCTCCCACATCCACCGTATTCACCAGATTTGGCTCCCAGCGACTACTGGCTGTTCGCAGACCTCAAAAAAATGCTCGCCGGTAAGAAATTTCGCACGAATGAAGAGGTTATCGCTGAAACTGAGGCCTATTTTGAGGCAAAAGATAAATCGTTCTACAAAAGTAGTATTGAAATGTTAGAGCGGCGCTGGAATGATAGCGTTGCTCTTGATGGAGATTACGTTGATGAATAAAGCTAATTTTGAACCAAAAAACCTGTGTTTTCTTTTCAGCCCATGTGTTAAGTAAGAGAGAAAATATGTATTTTTAGGGCATTCACTTGTATCCATAAGATCGTTTATTAAAATATCAAAATAAAAAATTCATTATGTTCAAAGGTATGTTCAATAAATTGTTATCATGTATGATCTTTATAAATTCCTATTAATATCTCCAATTGTATTTTATCAAATTAACAACATTATTTCTTTTCACTTCTAAACAGTAAGATGAAAGTTCCATAAAATTGCACGTATATTTGTCATGAAAACCTTTCACATTTTTGGGCTAAATATTTTCTTTTTTAATTCATTAATTACGATCAATTCACTAATAAAGTTCTAATGTTCGAAAATAAGTAAGGTTATGATTATAATTAAATTCCAAAATTTACATATCTTTAGTTTGTTATTTGATTCTACTTGATCGTAGTAAAATTTCACTTTTCTGTCAAGATAAGTCAGATTAATATAGGTCACCGCTATTGTCTATGCGGGTACAAGAAATACATAAGTTGGAAAGACTCAATTTTCGAAGTATGTTTTGAATAGGTTGATTGTATTCACTACGTCAAAGTTAATTGTTTCAATAATACAGACCACTCAAAACTCCCCAATTTTCTTGTAAGTACCACCAAAACATACATACGCAATCGGCGGAGTACTTCTAAAAACCTAGAAAGTGGCGCCACACCGCAAATGCAACAGAGAAATGATTTGTAGCCAAGTTGGCTAGAAATATTACAGTTTGTCGAGTCCGTTTCCTCGATTGCCTTTAGCAAATACCATGGAACGATCACATTAGGAGTTTGCTCCAATTTACAGAGAGGAATAGAGCGACAACAGTTGAATGAGTCGAGACGATGTATTTATACGGTAAGATAATTGTACTTCTGCTTGTTGTAGATAGTATATATACGGTTGTATATCGGCGACATAGAGAAAATGACGAAATTCGTCTTTATCTTAGTGTTCAACTAATCGGTTGGATGAATTGGATTTTTAATTGAACATAATCCTTCGGTACGGCTTGGCACTAAGGTTGTTTGAATAAAGATACGAGGCTAATATGTTGTTATTTTTACACGCAATAAAAACATTTTCTACTTTACTACATTAGGATTTATTTAAATTACAGAAAAATTTTATTTGTTGTGAAAAAATACTCTCTAGTCAAAAATAATATTTAGTTGCCATAAAGAAATAATTTGATTAAAACAAAAGAGAGTTTAACTCACTCGGAATTGATTTATTTTGTGAAAGATCGAAATAATTATGTGTGTGGTGTAAAGAAATATGATTTCCTGGTAAGAGGTACTATAATGTCTTTGAAATATTCCTTTTTCTTTGAGGAAAACAATTTGAATTGCTTGCGAAGGATATCTATCTATCTATCTCTTGGCCATGTTATGCAATATCGTATTTCCATGTTTATTCATTTTGGAAACTAATGTTATACATCTTATGGTTGCAATAAATTCTGTGTGGCTGTGTATGTATGATTAATTATCACTACACTAAATGCAAAAGAATTCTTCTTTAGCGCAGCAATATACTACACTGCTAATTGAGATGCCGAGATACCAGCTGGTGAACTACATAGTAATTCGCACACCAGGTACCAATGCCAAATCAGCCATTGACATTCTCCGAGAAATCATTATTACAAATTCTTGTAACTAACCACATTTGACCAAACTTTGGGATATGATTCAAATTAAAATATCTTAAATAATTCTTAATAAATGCAAAACGCATATGTTTACTATTATACATAAAATAACGAGAAAACCTTATGCTACAGACTAAATCAACTGTTCGCAGTTATATAGCATTAAAATAAGTTATGTAATAGGTAAATTAATACTAATATTAATATGAAACACTGGTTGGTACTAGTAACGATAAAATTACGATATCCTATTTTATTTTACCATCGTTTTAAATTCCTTAAAAAATATCAGTCAAGGTAGGGTTTGAACCCTCGGCTTCTGCGTTACCGGCACAACGTGCAACCAACTGTACCACGAGACTGAATGTGAGTTCAAACCGCTTTAATACCTAGATGTTACAATATTTGTAGATATATCCTAATATCTCAGCAGACATAATATTATTAAAGGAAAATTCATACTAATGAAATTAATATTAATTATAATTAAATCGTAATTTTATAATTACTAGTACCAGTTTCATATTAATATCAATATTAATCTAATTAGCAGGAACTTTTCTTTAATAATATTGTGTCTCCTGTGATATCATGATAAATCTACAAACATTGTGACATCCAGGTATTAAAAGTGGTTTGAACTCACATTCAGTTTCCAGGTGCAGTTGGTAGCATGTTGCGCCGGTAACGTAGTGGTCGTGGGCTCAAACCCTCCCATCACTGATATTTTTTCAGGGATTTAAAATGCAAGAAAATCATAATTTTATGCAAAAGGTCTTTAGTTAGTGTTTAGTTAGATTTATTGTACCTTTGAAGTAAAATAAAACTACTTGAACCTGAAAGCATATGTAGAAGAAATTCCTTTAAGTTAGAAATGATGATGTTACGATACAGAAAAACAAATAATTAACAATGCCATTTACTTACATACTTAGGAAAATATATAAGTAGAATGAAGATGCAAGTGAAGTTGATAAACGAAGTATTCGTGCGCTTATTAATTATCAGTACATAATCTTTTAATTTCAGTAATTGCTTCTTTAATTTAATGCATTTGATAAATTAAATTAGACACCACACTTGATTGTTATCCAGCTCTCTTTCTTCTTTTATATTATTGAACAATTCTATTAGGCTATGCGATATTCATTTAAAATTTCCAAAACGTTGTTTCTTCGAATATGATCAAAAGTCCTGCTGAAGTCTACAAAGTATATGAATAATCGATCGAATATTCGATTGATTTTTTTACCAATTGACGTATGATAAAAATGGCATCTGTTGCACTAGGATTCTTTCTAAATCATTGTTGTTCCTCGAATATTTGTATTATTTCTCAGAATAGCTTTCTAATTATGTATGTAAACAATTTAAGGGTAGTATGCAACAACGTAATTGCGCGGTGATTTCTTCTCGTCTTTTTTGTGCAACGGAATCGTGTAACTACCTTATCAGTCTTCAGGTACATACTTGTTTGGTGGCCAGCACATGTGAAAATAATTTATATAGAGATTCTACCAAGCATTCGGCACCGTGCTTAAATAATTCAGTATATATGGCATCCGCACCCGAAGATTTTTCGGTTTACTTTTAAAGACCTGATAATGGAGTGATTTTGTTTTTAACATACCTTCCATCGGTGGAATCGGAGGTTATCGCTATCTAATATAGCGCTTGAAATTCAATAGTTGCCAACTGTAAATAACTTAACTTTGATAGGAATCGGAAAGAGTATACCCCATAAACCAAACGTTTTTCCTTCTAGCAATACCGATTAATTTTTATTTTTACGACATTCGAATTTTTATATATTTTTATTTGGCGTTATTAATCAGGATTTAACGATCTAAGCTGTCTCTATCCACTTGCAATAAAATTCTATATTACTCCAACAGAAACTCGGTAAAAATTTTATCGTCGCCAGATTTTAAAATTAACCACGAACCTCAAATTATCTAGTCGGAAAATTCGTATGGAATAGATTTATTTTGCGGCTCCGGATCTGTAACCTTTGCAGCACAGTCGTAAACGCTTCTTGACTGATCGTTTTTGGCGCGCAACTAGTTCAACGAGAGCTTTTCTTAGTCAGCGTATTCATTCTAAAGTATGAAAACGAAACCGAAATCGCTGACCGCGATAAAAAGGGAAAGCCTTTCAGGAAATGTAATAAATTTTTGAATTAAGCTCGTTTTTCTGTAGCGTTAAAATCAAGCACATACCCTCCTCGTTTTTCGCCAATCGTAAATCTTCCTTTGCGGAAGAGTGTTTGTGAAACGATTCTGTGAATGGTCCGGATATATTTCTTGTTGTTAAAGTAGCAAGTTGATCTCAAACCTTTAATTAATACTAGAGATATCAATGAAACATCTAATCCGTATATTTTATTTTCTTTGCAAATGCTTTTCCATTATATTCCGTTCTTCATAATAATAAATTACTTATATTTCTTTATATTAGACAACACTTCAATGTTACTTTATTCACTAGAAGATACGAAGTATAATTAAAGAAAAACTGTTTTCTAAAAGATGTTTTGACAAAATTTACGTTTATGATTAAATGATTATTGAAATAATAAGGGATCCTTACACTCATCTGTTACCAAATAGATCTGTGAGGTTTAATAAATTCGCCATTCATCAATCATTTAGTTCACAGGTATAGCCGTAAACTCCACTCACACAAATTTATTAATTATTCGGTACGCAGAGTTTCGACTAGTCGGTAACACGGTTGACAATGGGAGTCCTCGTGCTCTTGAAACGCTGCGTTCCGAATAATTAATAAATTTGTGTGAGTGGAATTTACCGCTATACCTGAGAATTATACTACCACACAGTCTTTGCAATCGTTATTACTCATTGAGTTTAGGAAAAGTATCATGATGGGATGAACAGTGAAATGCTTTTAAAACGGGTATTTCAGAAGTTACTTCCAAATTTAGAAAATCCATCTTTGATAATACTAAATAATGCTCCGTATTAATCCATACTTCTAGAAAACATATGTGCCTAACCTTGATCGAAGAAGCAGATACTCCAAATAAGAATAAAAATATCCCTCACACTCTTTTAAACAAGAATTATTAGAATTAGCGACCTGACATAATCCCGGGAAACCTTATGAAGTTGACTAAACTAAACATTTCTCTGTCAAATTGACAACTAATGCAACTGAAAATAGTACAAGTTGCGACAAAAGTTTTTATTGGAACGGACTACTAGAGGTAAAAATTATTTGAACGCTTTTTATTTATATAATAAGCCATCAAATAAATTTCGTATCAAATAGTTTCTGACTAAAAACGTATCTCTTAGTTTGATTTGTATGTCATTTACTAACAGTTCAATTTTATAGTTGTCAAAATATCTTTAGATTTGAATTTTCAATTTTAAAATGATTTTTTCCACTGAACATAAATCGTTTATGATTGAATCATATTTTCGTAATAGACGAATGGTTTATGGACAATGGCTATACTCTTTTGGAGACGGTTTCAGAGAATTTCAAAACGAATTTCCAAATTTGGAATTTGATTATGATAGTTTTTAGCATACCATAAACATTGCGCGAAAGTGTTTAGAGAAATAGAAAGCGTGAAGCAAAAAGAAGGAAGTGGTAGACCGAAAAAGCGTACTGTAGAGCTTGTTAATAGTGTAAGGCTGGGGTCTCCAAACTTGTTACCTTAAGAGTCACACTGACTCCCTCAGTAAGTTCTAAGGGCTAAGCTCACCGTATCAATATGTAATTTTGAATTACGTGCAAATTTCAATCACGTTATTTTAGTGTGGTCAAGGATCGGATTGGTGGTTGTCGCACGATGTTGGCCCGATGGAGACCCTTGGTGTAAGTCTTATCTCAACTAACTAGCGTATCATTTGGCACTTGTTATACGGTTTTGAAAAAGAGTTTACATTTCTTTCCTTATCGCGTGATTTTTTTTCGAGTTGATCATCCTCACAAAATAACATTTTGTCAATAGTTCTTAAACAATTTCGACAATAACCTACTTGACAAAACATTCTTTTCCGATTTGGCATTGTTTTATCTGAATGATTATGTCAATTCACAGAATATGAGCATGTAGTCTACAGAACAATCTGATAATTATTATGTTGAAAAATCTATCCATCCACAGAAAATTGGTGTTTGGTGTGTTATAAGTTGTAGGAGAATCATTGGTCCGTCTCTTTATAATAGTACCTTAACAGGGAACAGATATCGAGAAAAAATTCTATTTCTAGCAGATGAAATGATTAATATCTTGCAACAAGTTTTTCATAATCGTTTAATAAGCTTAAACATTGAAAATGAATTTCCATTAAGATCATGTAGTATTACACCTTGTGACTTCTCCTTATGGCCATTTTAAAAAAAATTGTATTTATAAGATTTAAGTAGCTGATGTAGCGCATTTTCAAAACAGAATGAGTGCATTAATGAGATTGATGATGCTATGTTGCAAAATGTGTTTTCTCGACTAAGAAAAAGATATAAGAAATATTTTGAACATGGCAGTGGTCACTTTCAACTGTTTCTTCCAGTAAGAACTTTTATGGTACCATTTTATTCCACATTATATCAGAGGAGAATGTATACTGGTTTGTTCCAACTAGAATATACGAGGGCGACTTGAAATGTTTCCGGAATCCGCATTGATGTGGTTTAGGTCCGGTGAATATAGAGGATGAGAGACTAATTGATTCAATTTGTACACGACGATGCGGGATGAATGAGACGGTGTATTGTCGTGGTGGAACAGCATTTTCTTCCGCTACAAACCAGGCCGTTTCTTCTTCAATGCTGCACCGAATCGGGTCAATAAATCGCTTTAGTATTGCCCTGTGATCGTTCTTCCCTTCTGCAGATAGTCGACGAGGATCACAACTTTGCTTTATTCGAAACCGATTCGCCTGGAAAAGTCCACTGCTTCGACTGTTCTTTGGTTTCTGGTATGTAGTGGTGGATCCAAGTCTCATCCACGCTTTCAAACGCACGAAGGAATCCCTTGGATTGCTTTGGATCCTGGCCAGACTCTCCTCCGAAACGGTTAACCGATTTTGTTTTTGCTCCGGTGTGAGCAAACGCGGTACCCATTGCGCCGAAAGCTTTTTCATACCCAAAATTTCGTGTAGGATATGGCCAACGCGTTCTTCTAAGATGCCTGTTGTCTCTGCTATCTCTTTCAGCTTCAATCAGCGATCGGCTAATACGACATCATGAATCTTGTCGACTATTTCATCGTTGGTAGCGGTTTTTGGGCGTTCACTGCGTGGTTCGTCACTTGTAATTGTGCGGCCACGTTTGAACTTGCTCATCCAAAAGCTGATGGTCGAAAATGATGGGGTACATCCTCCATGAACCTCCAGTAAAATATTGAGAATTTTCGTGGCCGTTTTCTCAGCCATCCAGAAGTGTTTCATTACTGCATAAATTCGATTTTATCCATTTTTGGAAACCGCCTGACTTGCCACACAAAACACACTTAAACAACAATTATTGACAGTAGACCTCTGAAATTTTGACAGTTGCCTGTTGCGCCATCTCTTGTCGATTGCGGAAACATTTCAGTTCGCCCTCGTACTGTACTTAATTTTTCCTTTTCATCTTTTACCATTTCTAATACTGAACAATTAACATATATAATTAGGCAGTGCAGAGAAATCGTTGCTATTTGCTTTATATATGGAATTTCTTACTGATTCTGATATAATGATCAATGACAATCGTGTAACAGATATTGTGTAGAAAGCAAAAACTCTAAATAAATGATCGTGAAATTATTTCAGTAGTGAACTTAGTTATGTAATTACAAAGTACATTTTTGTCTTTTGCAGTTAGTATATACATACGCAACAGATATGGAATACATATTTGTAATTAAGGTTGAAGCCTTCTGTTGACAAGCAAACAAAAAAGGTTAGCTACTGTTTTGCCTTATTTTAAAGCCTTTTGTGCTGTTCTGGTCCTTTTCTCTTACCATTTAAGTTAGCCATTATCAATTAATGTCAAGAAATCAAATTAATGATGGATGACTTTGTACAGCTGTATATATGTTACATACGTTCATTGAATTATCTCTGAACATTTTCGTCACTTAATTAAAATTGACATAAATTTGAACGAGTACAGATAATATGTGGAAAAAATAAGGACAGGGTAAAATGACGTACATTTACCAGTGCTATTAACATATACACCAACCGATGCCGAAGTAATTTATAATATTTGACATATTACACGGAATTTCCTGTTACAAGGTGTTAATTGCCCGCCAGGTTTTTTATTTATTCAAGGCAGATTAGAAAATACTATATCCAATACATTAATGTATGTATCTTGTTACATGGCGTACAGTTATATGACTAGGAGAAGCATATATACTTCAATATGCTATTCTAATTATGAGGAGTTACCCTATTTTAATAGCAATGTACCGAAGAGCTGACATCGCGGTGAAATCCCCAAGTTTATTGTTGAGGAGAGGTGATAATATCTTTGGCTTCAAGTACAGCATATAAGCGCACCGATTTACCTCTGTTATTTTGTTTGTAACAAGAGCTAATCGTTAAAAGTACTCACATCATTCCTATTGGAAATACTATCCAGTTTAGAGATGGTTGCTCCTGTATACCAACATTATTTAGTAGGAGAATTTATATTATTGACACTGATGTTATTTTGCATGAAGGCGCGCTCTAGATCATTATAGTATCATTATAGTAGATTCAAATAACATTTCTTAAAGAATGTGAATAAATCTGTTTGCCCTCATTGGTCAGGTTTAACGGATTAAAGTTTTGATGTCTTCCCAAATACTTATTAAGTATTGCCCTCAATTGTACGAGCTTTATTTCCATTTTGATTAATTATTGAAAGTATCGGCGAAGCATTTGCCCAAAGAAGGAAAAAAGATTCATGGAAATTACTAAAAATAGGGTCAGTTCAGTATTTCAGATGCTAAATTCTTGCATTTTGTGGCGTGACTGATAGAAGGAAAAGGAATACAAAACGAAATTGAATACAATAGGCACAACAGCTACTATAACCTCCAAAAAAGTAGTAATAGTTAGAGTACTCAAATCACAGTTTCTCGTGGCACAATAGTAAATAGCATGCTTTTTCTGATATTAAATATTACTAACGTTGCTGCAATGAGAGATACTTGTTACGGATATCATTATAGACAAGTTTATTGCCTTATTTGAAACTTTACTATTTTTTCCTTGCGTTTGATAGCATCTATATCTAGTGAATCTCATTGGAAAAATTACATTGCCCTTGTTTTATAAAAAAAAAAAAAATAAAACAAGACGGATACATAAGAGAAAAAGAGCATAAAACAAAAAACGACGATGAACGTATCACACCAATAAGCGACGAAGAACTCAGAGAAGCAGTTAGCAAACTAAAACTAGGAAAGGCGGCCGGGGAAGATGGAATCACAGCTGAAATGATAAAATATATGGGAGACAAAGGTAACGAAGAACTACTTGACCTCTTAAACAACATTATAATAAAAAAAGAAATACCTAAGGAATGGAATATGGCAATAATTATGCCCATATACAAAAAGGGAGACTCTAAAGAATGCTCAAACTATAGAGGAATAACATTAACTAGCATCCCAGGAAAGGTATTGACAAGAATACTAGAAAAAAGACTCCGAGAGAAACTGGAAACAACACTAGAAGATACTCAACATGGATTTAGAAAAGGAAGAAGGACCCAGGACTTAATATTTGTAATCAGACAATTAGCAGAAAAACTAATAGGGAAAGGAAATACATATATGTTTTATAGATCTTAAAAAAGCTTTTGATAGGGTAAGAAGAGAAGATGTGTGGCAGAGCTTGGAAAGGAGAGGTTTAGAGAAAGGAATGATAGAGATGATTAAGGGATTGTATAAAAGCAATAAGAATAAGGTGAGAACTTCGAATGCAGAATCAGCTGAATTCGAATCGCAAATTGGATTAAAACAGGGATGCGTATTGACCCCATTGTTATTCTCTATATTAATTGACGACGCTGTTAAAAAAGCTAAACAAAAAGGAAAAAATATGAAAGTAGGAAACCTGAAAATGAATGCAATTAACGTACAGGAACTAATGTTTGCAGATGATATGGTACTGATAGCACACTCGGAAGAGATATTACATCAAAACTTGAAGATATATTAAGAAGAACTAACAAAGATAAACATGGAGATAAACACGAGGAAAACAAACACAATGATAATAGCAGCAGAAGAAAGAAAACATAGCATCAAATTCGGGGAAAAAGCATTG
This sequence comes from Trypoxylus dichotomus, assembly GCA_023509865.1. Taxonomy (NCBI): domain Eukaryota; kingdom Metazoa; phylum Arthropoda; class Insecta; order Coleoptera; family Scarabaeidae; genus Trypoxylus; species Trypoxylus dichotomus. The sequence continues at coordinate 23,214,586 of CM042081.1, read as the reverse complement.
GAACAAGTTAAAAGTTACAACTACTTAGGAACAATCATTGAAGACGATGGGAGAATAGAGAAAGAGGTAAATGAGAGGATAGGGAAATCCGCAAAAATATATAACATATTGAGAAATTCGTTTCTGGATAAAAAAGAAATACCAAAAAAAATAAAGACAGAGGTGTATAAAAGAGTGGTCAGACCAACATTAACATATGGTAGTGAGTCATGGATAACCACGAATAGAATCAAAAGCAGAGTTACCGCCATGGAAATGAGATTCCTAAGAAGAATAGAAGGTGTAACTAAAAGAAACAGAATTAGAAACACGACAATCACTAATAGTCTGGGTATCAAACCAGTAGAAGTGGTCATAGAAGAGAGACAACTGGGATGGCTTGGACATCTACACAGAATGGAAGAAGATCGAATCACAAAAAGGATATTTGAAGCCAAAACAGAGGGCAAAAACAGAATAGGTAGACCCCGAAACACCTGGAAGGAGCAGCTGTATAGAACATTGGAAAAGAGAAGTATGGGAACCTGTGGAAGATAAAAATAAGAAATAAATAGTCCGACACCGCAAGGTATAAAGGACATACGATTAAAAAAAAACATTGCCCTTGTGAAGAAAGGTATTTACAATAATTGTTTATAATTGCTATAAAAAATAATTATATTCTTTACAATGAAAGATGAAATGTGGAGAGTAGATGAATTTAAGGATGACGTCAAACAATTTAATATTCGTTTGAACGGAGACTGTAGCTCTTCTACATTTGGATTCAGTTCCGAGTCATCTGATCTTAACAATATCGAGCAACAATCTGTTTAAACATCTCAATGTCTGTATAAAAACTGCTTTATCTGTAACAATTGTGATCTTTGTTAATATAGAGCCCCATTATTAACATTTTATTACTTATTAGTGCCAGTTCTGATTTAACTTGAAAAACCTTACGTCTTTCTTTACTATCAAAGATTTTATGTCTAATATTCTTAATGCTTGTTAATGTATATAGAAAACCACTATTTATATTATATCACTGGAGCACTATTCTCAATAAATAAATCAGTTTACTAATCTTATTATTACGGAACCAATTCTAAAAGAAAAAGAAATGTCACACTCGTAAATTATACTTTAATAAAAATCATTTCATATAATTTGGAAAGTTTAGAAATAACCTGTAATATTTATATTAAGTATTATCGTGTAACATAATAATAATATAATATAATAAACTTATAGATATAAGAAATATTGGTTACGTTCCATTTGTTATTTCTTCATATAGCCAACTGCAGAGTTTAAAATATCCTAAGAATAAAATTTTGACTCAATGCGGGAACCACGTTCGTATTCTCCATAAGAACTATACTGAATTTTAAGGTGCAGACGGACTATAGATACGTAACAGTTAAAAAAACAAATGTGGTCTCATATCTGGGGAATGATTTGTATTAGATTTAATTTGTATCGTAGCATATCAAACTCAAATGCAAGTGTTGTCGGATTAAGATAAATTTACAGTAATATTTCTTCTATAGATACAGTGCGGACATTTTCTTTATGCAAGAACATTTTATGAACTGCGACTAATATAATTTTTTGAAGAGAATGTAGATTACGTAATGTTCCAAATTTCTACTGTAGATAGTTCAGAAAGTCAATGTTTGTTACGTAGGTAAGTGTTTAATAACAATTCTAACATAAAATATATCGCTTGTTTTTAATTATTTATTGCAGAGTTGTGCACTTATATGATGTAAGTTACAGTTTCCGTACTCAAACTATAACCTTTACATTAAGATTAAATTAATGGGTTGCCTATTATAACATTATATAAGGTAATTCTACAAGTAAATATTTTTTCTTATCTATCCTCTTTACAAGGACAGTTTTATCTAGTTAGTTACTTGAAAAACAAGCATCTTTCAACTAAATAAACATTAATAGTGATAGAGTTTCTGATATGCTATATTCTGATCGCATAGTTTCTAATATTTCACGATAATGTAACTACCATCGAACTAATAAAGTGGGGCGAAGAGCGAACTTTCAGATAGCTATTTTTATGGATATTACCTATCCATCAAAATATATTTTCAGAAGACGCCAAATCAGGATTTATCTATAGCCTAAAACGAAGGCCCTTCCGGATGATGAAAAACCGTATCGATCTGATAGGTAAAGAAACTTAAAATAGTAGAAACATTGTATATTAACGCCAATATTATTTGATGTAAATAAGTACACAGATGTAGAAAAATTCTTCAAATCAAAGAAACTAATTTTTTTATATTATTTTAGTCTAAAGCAGCATGTCCTTATTTCGAAGGAATGTGTTATTTCTTGAGATATTTTAGATTCTGCAACGATTTTTTTACTAATTTTCAAATACGAGGGGTCTCTTTTAAATTTTCTATACTGGAACGTAGAAGGCGCCACTGATCAAATGTTAGTATCAAAAATTAGCCTCGATCTTTAGTTAACCTAAATCAAATATTTAAGTGTGGGACGTGTAATGTACTACCTAGGGTTAGTTGAAAAATGGAATTAAAATTCAAACGTTTTCGCGCAATAATTTTATATAATTTTCGCAGACAATTACCTCAACAAAAATGCCTCGTCCAGTTGGTTTCTGTTTTCAGCAATGAAGCATCATATCAGTCAATAATTCTTTGATCGAAGATCGACGTGCGGCATATTGCGGGGCATCATTGGGGATTTCATAGAATTAATTCAAAATTACATAAAGGATTCTGTGTAAAAAAATTGTTTCTCGTTGGATACTGCATCTATTGACCGAAGAATAGAAAGTAGCCATTGTGAATAGGTGTCAAAAAGTTCTAGACTATTTGAATGTCGGAAACTAAAATGTGTACAATATCGTCAGTGGTGATGAATCTTGGATTTACTTATGCGAGTCAGAAAATAAACGCCAATCGTCTGTTTGGATGTTCAACGGTGAAGAAACGCCGACAAAAGTTATCTGTTCTCGAAGTATCTCCAAAGAGATGGTCGCGATATTTGTCTCGAAAGCAGGTCATGTACCAACAGTTCCTTTACAAGATCTAGGAACGGTTACTGCCGATTGATATATAACCATTTGTTTGCCGCAACCAACCCCAAACTATGAATCATCATCCACCAAGACAATGCAAGTTCGCACACATCCCGCAAGGCAATTAAATTTTTAACGCAATAAAACGTCAAATTGTTAGACCATCCCCCGTACAGTCCGGACCTAAGTCGGATTTCTTTACCTTTCCAAAAATCGAGAACGGACTGTGTGGTCAGAGGTATCAGTGCTCAGAAAGAGTAGTCGATGCATTCAAAAACGCAATTTTGACTGTCTCAACAAACAAAAGCTATCTATTGTTTATAAGTTTTGCATATAAAACTGGAACAAAACAATAGATAGCTTTTGTTTGTTGAGACAGTCAAATTTTCGTTTTTAAATGCATCGATTGCTCTTTCTGAGCACTGGTACCTGTATATATGTATATATAACAATTTAGCTAAATATAAAATCAGAACTCTCAATTACTCTCAAATACTTCTACAGTGGCAGCTGCCCTTACGGTAATTTTTTTCTACTGGAGGTAGTGATATTTAACAAAGACGGCTGTAGCCACGTGGTAGAATTTAAAATAGTATTTACTGTGCGATAATGAAATATCTTCAGCAGATACCTTTATTCTTTCTCCGTCCAAATACTCTACTTTGTACTGGCCGCAAGCGCATATCCTTTCTCCTCTTTGCTTAAAAACGATAAAGTGAAATTATATATAGACAAATGCATTTCTGTTGAACTTCTTGAACTAATGCTATGAATTCGAGATTTTGATGATTAGAATGCTTACATTTGAAGTCATATAGTATTGCTGGAATATCAAAACCCTTTTCTTCTCAGTCATTCCATATTCCTTGCTTTCTTGTGTATGTTTGTACGTAATTCATTTTACTCCAAACTTCTGAGAGCAACAACAACGAAGATACGATAATGGAAAATGGATATTATTATTGCATTATTATCATGATATCAGTATAATTTTCGTAATGTACGGAGCAAATGCTTACCATGTTACAATTCCAATACGAGTACTCGCAATATTTGGCGAGAAATCAAATATATGTGCTTAGGAATTATCTTGCATTTCGATTTTTGCCGCAATGAGTATTTGCGTTGAGTTCGAACAGAATTTCGTTTTTCTCTTTGCTATCGGATCACAGTGGGCTATTGACCCTAAAATCCAGTAAGTCGAATTTGTGCTTCTGGAAACAAAAACGACGACACGGTCCGTAGAGAAATATCAATATTTCTTGTCGTTTGTATGTTATGCTATTCTACTATCAACTTCGTTATATACGACAGGTTTCCATATAATATTTGAAGGCAGTAGATTCACCAACGCATATATGTTAATTCCAATTAAAATAAATGAAATTCGTGTTTGTTAATACACGTATTTGGTTTGTTATTTAATTAACAATGTATAGAAAATTATAAGCATGGATAATGTAAATACTTAATTGCAATTAAAAGGTAAATGCCTGAAAGGACATTTTTTATTAATTCAGTAATTCGCAGTTTTTTCTTTTTTACTTGTTTCTTAATTTAGATATACATACTGCCTTGTAAAATCTCTAAGAAATCTGTTATTGTATGTTGAAATGCTCATAAAGCTTATGATTCGCAAGAATATTGATGGTCTTGACAAATCTTACCTCACAAATATTGGCCGCTGTTATAATTCTGTTAAGTAGTAAATAAACTTGGAATAGAACAATTCAATTTATTCCTGAAATTTTATGGTAATTAGCAAATTTACCTATATAATGTTTAAGTATTTTAGGAGGAGTCGTGTTCTGTAGTAACTTTATGATAAATACAAAAAAATATATAGAATTTAATTTCAACTTTTAACAAAGATACGAACTATTTAAAAAGTGTGGTCCGTCTATCCCAGACTTACCCTACATATCGGCATTGTATCTTCTTGTCACACGCTGTATATGGGCTAATCAAATTCGAACGAGTTTCCGACTTAATGAAGACAGCAGACACCTCAAAATATCTTAATTGTACAGAACGTATGAGCAAGTCACGAGTCAGATATGATGTGGCGTCGTGACTGTTATCATCTCGTTATATAGTGAAAATTGCAATGAGTCATTATAACCTCATTTTCTCAATATATCGAACGATGTTTTGCATTAACAATAAAGCAAGGTTAATAACTTAAATATAAGTAACCCGCTAAACATTTTTTCGTAGATATCTTGTCTATCGAAACAACTGAAAACACAATTACTTAAACCAAAAACGAATGTCGAGCAGCAAAATTACATTCCACTCAAGCTGCTGTTACTAATAATAGTTCACAGTGCTTGAAAATTACAGTCTGAGAAACATTAGATTTTTAAAAATCTTATCGATATTGAAAACTGAAATACGTACGTATGTATGTATGTAACGTAAGTGCCTATGGTTGCCGCAAAAATATTTGAAAATGACAGCAATAAAGATTTACTGGATTACAGGGATTATCGGAATCCCTATAATCCAAAGTCGTAAATATCCGCATTAACCCGTGTAGACCGTATTAAGGTGAAATTATTCTAATCCACTGAATATTTAATATTCACTGCACTCAATATTAAATATTTGCAGCGATTAGGAAAACTTATTAATTACTGGTTTTATTATATTTGCATAATTTGTAATTATAAGTATTTGAACGTTTAGACTTTCAGTTATACTAATGTAGTGCGGGCTGTCCATAAGGTGGCGATTGTGAAATAACGAAGAAAATATTACTGAAGTCGAAAGTGAACTTTCCGCTGAAGAAATTTCAAACGCACGTAGTAGACCAATTAGCTGAGTCTAGAAGAAGAAAAACAACGCGCATTCATTTGTCAAGCGATGGAAAGAAAAATGTTTTAAAGGTGTGCAGTGGTTTGAAAGAAAAAAAAATGTATTGGGTGCTGAAACATCGATTCTAAAGAAACACGTGGACTCTCATTGTCAACCGTATTACCGACTCGAGACTACGAGTCCATGTGCTCTTGTAACGCTACTTTGCGAATAAATTCTTAATTTGGAGCCATATCCGGACTATACGGTAGATGTTTCTTGAAAGTCACATTCGCGGGTGGCAGCTTGTGAAACGCCGGCAGAAATTACGGGAGCATTGTCGTGCAATAATCGCACACCTTTTGCCAATTTTCCAGTGCATCTTGCAATTTCTCGATTATATTTTATTGATGCTGTTACTACAAATGACATCCAAACAGCAAATAATATTTTATTAAAATTAAGTGAACCTATAACAAAATCATATTTGCAATTCTTGGACTTCATTTTGCCGTTATACAATAATTTAAATAAAAATATTCAATCTGAATCTCCCAGCATCCATGTTGTGCATGTCAACATTCGTAATGTTTTGCAAAAAACTGTCACTTAGCAGCAGTTACACGTATTCAAGCTAAAGTATCTAAACTTTTATGTTGAAGCTTGTGCACAAATAAAAAAGAAATTACCTTTAAGAAATTATGTTATGGAACAGTTCAATTTCTTAGATTCAAAAATAATAAACTCTGGAAAGGTTAATTCAATATCTTCAGTGGTAAATCTATTTCCTAACTTAATAGACGACTAAGATCTACAAAAAAATAAATGATCAATGGCGTTTTCTACGTAACACTAACGAAATTCAATTATTTTCAGATGATGTAGAGGAATTTTGGAGACAAATTTCCGAAATTAAATTACCTGATAAGTTACCATTATTTAATAAACTAATATTTGCCTTTCATATGCTTTGCCTTCAACATTCCTCTACAGGTACAGAAAGGATTTTTTCTCAAGTAAACCTCATGAAAACAAAACAAAGATGTTCATTAAACAACCAAACAATTTCTGGTTTACTCTACACAAAAAGTTACTTGCGCGATACTAATTGTTACGACTTTGTAATTGAAAAAGAATTGCTGTCAAAAATAACAAATACAAACCTTTATGGTGATAAATATGAGCAAGATTTGCAAAATATATAATGATATATAATATTTTTGTTCAATAATAGAATACATCTACTGTTTTATCACAAAATTTAATAATTTTAAATCTACAGATTTTTTCCGAAATTACCGAAAAATACCGATCGGATCGACCGAATTATGCTTTCTCCACTTGGCAGCACTGTTGACAGATATTAATCCCTTTAGAATGATTCCACGTAAAATATAGCGTAAAGAGAGAGTAAATATATAATTGATAAGCTAAGCTTATTTGTTCGATTTTGCATATACTCGGGCGTTTAATAATTACTATATTATCGCATTCCGAGGCCCTGTAATGTAGTTCTAAATAACCCTATATATACGAGGTAGGCGCCATAAATTCTCGGCCTGATATAGTAAAAGGAAACTTAGAACAGTATAAAAAAAATTTACTTTTCAATGTAATTTCTCCTAACTTCTATACACTTATTACAACGACTAATAAATAATTTGATACCCTTGTAAAAATAATCTCATGTTTTTCCGTCAAAATGTTCTATAACAGCTGCTTGCAACCCACTGCCGTCTTTGAAACGATATCCTCTAAGGCTTTCTAAATTAGAAAACAAATCAAAATCATAAGGAGCCATATCCGAACTATACGGTGGATGTTCCAATTCATGAAAGCCACAATCACGGATGGCAGCTTGTGAAACGGCGGCAGTACGGACAGGAGCATTGTCGAGCAATAATCGCACACCTTTTGTTCACGACGTTTTGCACGAATACTGTTCCTTAATTTATGCAATAAGGACGCATAATATATGCCGTTCACAGTTGTATTGCGCTCTTTAATATCAATTAGCAGAATGCCCTCATAATCCCAGAATATTGTGACCACCACCTTTTTCGTTGATTGAACGACTTTCGTTTTTCTGGGTCGAGGTTCATCAGGTCACCGCCATTCCATGGATCCCCTTTTCGATAGAGGATCGTTCTTTCACCTCTATGACAATGGACTCCAAAATCGGTTTTGGATCGTCGCCACACATGTTTAAAAACGACCGCACATATGCGACTCGACGTTCACGTTGTAGAGCAAAAAGAAGTCGCGGTGCCATCTTGCACTAATTTTATTCATACCCAAATCGTCATGGAGAATTTGACGAATACTTGTTTAGGATATGTTTATTACTGCTAATTCCTTCAGTTTTAAACAGCGATATTCTAGCACCAAATCTGTAATAATTGAAGTTTCTTAAGGCGTTATCACTTCAATTGGTCGACCTAACCGTTCAGCATTTTCCAGGGACTTTTGCCCCAAACGTAAACATTTTGCTCATTTTTTTACAATCGACTGCGAAGTAGATGAATCACAGTAAACGCCGTCTGAACGTTGTTTTATGTGATTGTGGGTATGCCCTTCTTTTGTTAAAACTTTGATGACCGTGCAGTACTCAATTTTCATTGCTTCAGACAGTTTCATGCGCTAGTCACGCTGATTGGCGTCATGTTAGTTGGTTGGCTACTAAAAATTATTACTCTTCGAACCGTCATATTTATAGCGCAGACCTCGAACTTATATAATCCTGTCAGGCCGAGAATTTATTGCACCTACCTCGTTTGTTTGGCGTGTGTTGTGTCTGTAGAATAGTTACTAATTCTCTCTATTTTATTCTGTAGTTATGAAAATATAACTAGTATTTTCTATCGTACATTTTTTAACTTCTTTTGTGTTTATGTTCTATGTAGGTTTCAGTGAAGAGATTATTGATATAGTCCGATATATTTCTTATATATTATTGTTTAACCAAGTGTTGTTTAGTTAGATCTACTACTTTATAAATGTGTAAGTATACTATGTACACTTCTTAACAAAAGGATGCATATCACATTACTATTAGCTAAATTAAAAATATAAAAAAATAAATAAATATGTTAATGTTAAATATACATCGTAACAACATATTGATTGAACTTGTTATGAAATAGCTGCCGTGCATATATAAATTAGCGATGCATTTCTCTCCCTATTAAGTGATATATTATTTTAGAATAATTGTCTTTAAAGCAATTTGTTTATTTATACTGCATGATCGATTAAATTTACCCTCTAGCAATTATTACGATAACATTCGGCATTTATGGTATTATTAAAGAGTAGTGAACGAATAATAATCGGTCTACAAGAAACAGCACCCCAAACCGCTATTTTTTGAGAATGCAAGGGTCTCTCAAGAATTATATATGGATTTTCACTAGAACAGATGCGTATTGTTTGTTTATTTATATAACCTAATAAGTGACACCATGCGAGAAAAAGGATTTGTCAAGAACATCATCATTATTCATAGTATCTAAAAACAATTGACAATAATTAGTCCGGCCTGAGTGATCAATGAGTAAAAGCCCCTGCAACTTCTATGGAAATTTTTGTAGATCCTTTTTAAGGAATACCTGGCATGTCCCATATGAAAGTTGCGATTGCTGTGAAAGCTTGCGAATAGATTTCTTAGGTGATTGAGTTATTCGTCTCTCAACATCTGGTATATTTTAGGTGTCCGTTTTGGTGGTCTAACATTACCTGGTTTTCGGGACACATACCTTGTTTCGTGAAATTTTGCCACAGATTCTTGAATAACTTGCCGCAAACTGTCATATGTTATCGGAGAAATTGGAAACTCTGCCGAGAATTCATCTATACGTGATTGCAAGGAGTACGACTATTCTCCATTTTCTAATTTTATACCATTTCTGAAGTATGATTCGATAATGAAAGCTTTGTGATTTATTGTAAACATTTTTGTGTTAATAAACCGATACAGTACACATAACAAATTCATGGCTTGCTAGAGGGTAAATTTATCTGATCATATAGTATATTACCGTACCAAATACCTTTACCGTTTATTTATTTAATTTAAATGAAGCGAAGATGCGTGGTAGTAGCTAAGCAAATGGTTTAATAATTTATTTAAACACCCTAACTAAGCAGAATCTTTTCATTTGTCCGCGATGTTCCGTTTCGGCGTATTCAATGTTCATCGAATTCTCAGCAAAACAAACTCAATTTCGCAACTACAATCTCTTGGGAATTGCACGTCTGTAACCAGGATGCTAAACCGAAAGGGGGCACATACAAATGAAGTCGTGAAAGTTTTCAATTATATATAACTGGCGATTAATGATTTTGCTTCCTTTTATTTGGAACGATCCCAAGAAGCGGATCAGTTTGAGCTTTGTAACAAAAAGTTTTTTGCAATATAGGAAATATTACTGGGAATATTTTTAAGATATTTATCTCATCAAAAGAAAAAAACAACTGTAAAAATAATGGAAATGAAAATAGGCGACTACTAAAGTGGATTTGGATATAAAAGATCAACTGCTGAATAAATTTTTATCATTCAACAAATAGTTGCGAACAGCCACGGACAAAAGTTACCATTATAGATCCTTTTAGTAAATTTTAAACAAAACTTACGATATCCTCAAACGAAGCAAATTCTACGAAGCATTACGAAAGCTCGGTACTCTTAACAAATTAACAAGGTTAGTAAAAATGACTTTAATATTAACAATACGCAAGTCACAAATTGCTACATCTCGGAAAATTTCGGGGCAAACGGCGCAGAGAGGGACAATGACGGAAATAATTGCGGGCGGCAAAATCATCTTTTCTTAAGAAATACACCGATTTTTAGTTTTGAAATAGCGAATATCAATTAGGTATGAACATCTACATTGTGTCTAGATGTTCATACCTCTCTTGTTAGAATTTTTCGAACTCTTTATGTGGGAGTATATAAGTATAATCCATTTGAAAAAAATAGTTTCAGTTTAACAGCATTGCGTGTTGATATCAACTTTCTTATTTTATATTTAATGGTATAGTTTTTATCGATTTATTTAACTTCTCGTATCATTTACGAACAACTTGCATTAGGGTTGACTATACATAAATTTCGTTTTTGAAGTATCTTTATTATTTAAGTAAGCAAAACTCGTTTTTCTCAGACAAAACACTGAGCACATTATTCTTTTAACTTATCGCAGTGGCTTACCATTACCGCAGTTTTGTAAGTCGTCATTGTTTAATGTCCCTATGAAATATTTCACTTTATCCAATTGACAGAAACAAAACATAATAGCAAATCGAAATTTCAATAACATAGAAAACATTTCACAATATTACATTTCATTAGATTGTATAACACTATATTACATCACACTACATTACATTCCACTAAAGAGCATTATATTACACAATCCCTTGAAGCTCCAATTTTTCCTATATAAACTATTGCAATTTAGGAGTTAGTAGCATTTATGGAGTATATACTTCACCTTGGATACAATCTAGAATTTGAAAATTGAAGGACTACAAAGGCCACTCTTCCAATAAGAGAGACTGCAAAGGGGCGTATCCAAAGACGATTCATGACTGAATTAGGGATAAAAGTTGATTTCGTAAAGCAAGCATATGGCTTCACTAACACCGGAAATACCTCTAGAATATTCTTCCGAACCCCTTCTTTAACTGCTGATATATCTCAAATTAATGAAAACTTAATTCGTATTATTATTATTACTAAAGTTATATGAGAATTTATAACTAACGTGAGACTTATTGTAAAAAAATTTATTGCGTACGCATGCATATACGGCAATTAGCCAAAATCCAAATTTAAAATCATTTCCGTCTTTTGAAATATCGTCGGTACCCTGTTAGTAACTCGGTTGAGAGACAATTTGCCCTCGAAATGCTGTATTCCGAATAAATTATTAATTCGTATTGTCTGAAGTTTACAGCGATACCTGTGAACGTCTACAGTGAATTAGTCGTTAACATGTAAACTAATGTCGATACTAAATATTTATAATAGAAGAGGAACAAGTGGAAGAATTGAAATACGTCCAATTAGAGAAGTGAAAGCTAGACGCAGTTGATGTACCTACTTAATCGCATTTAATAATTACATTGATAATTGATGAATTGCAAAATTCATCTTCAAAAGGCACAGAAAATAAGTTTTGCCATAGAGTAATTAAATTTAACGTTAGCTTTGTTTAGCTTATTTAAAGAAATCGCTCCATAACGTAAATTCACTAAACTACAGCAATATAGGGCTTAATTTCCTTAATTCAATTCGTAATTTATTATATAAGTTTATTTTTCGTCCAAAAATAGCAGCATTCATAAGTTACATCTGTAAGAGACAAATTTACTGCAATTCGTTTAACCCCTCGAAGAAAATAAAATTCCGACAGGCAATTTCGATATCTCACTGGTAATAATTCAGTTTCAAGCAAGAGGGGTAGCTTCCGTGCCAAATATTATATATTAATTTATTCTAGCTGTTCTTGTTTCTAGGGTAGTAGTAGCTACCCTTTTTAATTAGCATATATTCTCAAAGATTGATAAGCCTATTCCGTATTTTGCGTTGCGCGATACGAATATTGTTTTAAAGATAGATAAGCATGTCTGTGACGTTTTGGAGACTTTATCTGAAAATGAATTCCGCTTCGTACATATCCTATTTGCATTTCTCCATTTGTTCAAGGAAAACATTTCTTATATTTAATCTAAGAAATCGTAGCCTAATGGAATAACGTTGTATAAGCCAAGCTTTGTGCGAGATCTTTCTGTCTGAAATGGGATAATCAAAATATTTTTATATATTAGAGTTTTCCGTGAAGAACATGTATCCTTAATAATTTTAAAGATTTGCTTGCAGATAAGGTACTCCCAAATCGATCGTTACTTCTACGACAACGTTTGTCTACGTACTGGTTATTTTGTAAATGGAAATGAAGGCTTTAAATGTACATATTGATAATAATATGAAATTGCTTTTACGATGTTCAGTTTAAATGGCAAAAGAAATATTTTCTAAAAATTGTTATAATCTACTGAATTTAATATTATTTAAAATATTGAGTATGCTTGTAATGCTACATTGAAAATCATATAGTTTTACTGTGGCAACCGGCGCTTAAATTAAAACATTGTTAAAGTATCCTATGGTGTGTGCTGTGTTACACCCATATATTGTTTGCGCGTATATTTCTGTGATATTTTTGATGGGGTTTGTAGTACGGTCGTAGCAAAACTTAAGTTAATTGCAGATAAGATGCATTCATTACCTATGTAAAGTTTTCCCCTATAATACAACAATATTTTACACTACGCACTGGAATTGTACTGTTCCAATAATAACATGTTTAAATACAAGGGCGACCTGAAACGTTTCCGGAATCGACAAGAAAAACACGGTATGGGTGTGGTTTTTATTTTTATTTTTCAATGTAGTCTCGTCTAAGATCAATACGCTTTTTCAAACGATCCTTCAGTCTCTTCAAGCCGTCGGAAAAGTAGGATGTTTCGAGGTTTGCAAAATAGCCATCTGTAGCGGCGATGGCCTCCAAATTTGAGGCAAATCTTTTTCAGGTTTGGGAATAGAAAAAAGTCGTTGCGGGCTAGGTCCGGTGAATATGAAGGATGACAGACTAATTTGTAGCGCAACTCATTCAATTTGGACACGACAATACGGGATGAATGAGCCGGTGCATTGTCGTGGTGGAAAAGCAGTTTTTTTTCTGTTGCGAACGAGGCCATTTCTCCTTCAATACTGCATCAAATCTGGTCAATAAATCGCTGTAGACTTGCCCCGTGATCGCTCTTCCCTTCTGCAGATACTCGATGAGAATCACATCTTGGAAATACCAAAAAATTATCGCCTGACCTTTCCGGCCGATGGAACGGTGTTTGCTTTCTTCAGAGCCAATTCGCTCGGAAAAGTCCACTGCTTAGACTGTTCCATGGTCTTTGGTATGTGATGATGGATCCAAGTGTCATCTACAGCTACAAAACGCACGAAGAAATTCCTTAGATTGCGTTAGATCTTGGCCAGACACTCCTCCGAGACGGTCATCAGATTTCGTTTTTGCTCTGGTGTGAGCAAACGCAGTACCCATTGCCCCGAAAGCTTTTTCATGCTCAAAATTTCGTGGTGGATATGGCCAACGCGTTCTTCTGAAATGCCTGTTGTCGTTCTCATCTCTCACATCATGAATCTTGTCGACCATTTCATCGTCGGTAGTAGTTTTCGGGCGTCCACTGCGTGGTTCGTCACTTGTGCTTGTGCGGCCACGTTTGAACTCGCTCACCCAGAAGCTGAAACCTTCGTGCGCCATCTATTGTCGATTCCGGAAACATTTCAGGTCGCCCTTGTAAACAGCCTAATGGAGCAAAACTTCCGGAATTGTTATCACTGTGTGCATTCCAATGGAGCATACTTTGAAGGAGACAACATTAAATTGTAGATACAGTCAATTAAACTACTACTTTCAAAGTAATTATTCTCATTAATTCTAGGATACACCTCGTATGCTTTGAAAACAAGATACACATATATTATACAAACGAGTTTCTTTTGAAAGACAAATGTGTATTTATAAGTTGATTTTCTTTTTCCCTTTACTGCTTTTGTTACGTACATGTCATACTAAGTTGATTTATTAAAAAAATATTTATTGTACAAATTCAAATACTAAAATATCACATAAAATACTATTTCATGTGGTTTAGGTAAAACTTTTCACATAAAACATATACAAAAATCAGTAATATACATATGTATGCAGCTAGAAGTTCTGCTTTAACTTCGCTCATGTATCGGTAAAAAGTTTTTACGACTGATACATATTTTACCTAAGTCTCATAAATCGGATTCAACGCTTCGCTGAAGTGCACGTCTATAAAGATTTCATACACTCTAAGTCGGTCTTATTGGCATCACGAACTTTATGTAAGCCGTCGAATTTGAAGAGAAGCGTTTCGTTCTCGATAAATTTAATTAGATATCATAGACGGATTTGGCGAGGTCGCGTCAAGGTCAGAGTGCATATAACGTCGAAGTGTTGTAAGAAGACGGAATCTTAAACACCCTAAATACGTTCAGATTGAATTAGAAAGGATGTTGCATGTAACACGTGAATCGAAATCAAATTTATTTATTTACGATGATTTGCAAGTTCTTATACATATCTCTTCAGACTGAGTGATTGTAAATGGTTCCGATTTTTTTCTTCGTAGCTTGGTACAAGTTTCACAAAACGAGTCTGTGCATTTGAAAAGAATACAACGAATGGCAAGTCGTGCGAGAATTGACGCGAGGATGCAGTATTTTATTTCCAATTAACAACAAAGCATGTATGCTACGTCATGAATTGAAAGAATATAGATTCTTAACAAACCAATTGTTCTAAAGAAAAAATTAATTCGAGAAAAACTATTTTATGTAGAGAAGTTAGACATTCGCTTACCATTAGTCAAATTAGAAAATTTAGCACGCAGCAATATAAATGGGCTAAGTAGTACAGATATCCGTGCAAATATACATAAAATCCTTTATGCAATCAAGGTTATGTTTTTATTAAATGCAAAAAAAATGGCGATGAATTGGTTTTCCATTATTTAGTAATTAGGTAATTCTATATAAAATTAGAATATAAAAATAAAGGGGCTAATAGATCGAAGAATTGGTTCGGTTTGCTATCAATTTCATTGCGAATCTAATTTATTTTAAACGTGGGAAAAACGAAAAAGGAGAAGAACGCAACATTGATAATTCGAAACATGATGAATTTTACGATTGCAAGGACTGTGTGGTTGTATAATTCACAGGTATCGCAGTAAACTCTCCACACAAATTAATAATTATTCGGAACGCAGCATCTCGCGAGCACGTGGACTCCCACTGTCAACCGTGTTACCGACTGCATGTAAAACTGTATCACACATGAAAATTATTTCCTAATCAGGCTCTAAAAGTTCTTAAAACACCTAACTATTAACAGTCTATTGGGTGGTCTTGGATATCTGTACTTTCTTCGGGAAAGGAAGGAACGAAAACGAACCGTATCTTTATCAGAGCATTATGGTAATAAATCAATCAAACTCGAAACCACCCCCAACTATTATCATAATGCCCTGTTAAAGATACCTTTCGTTTTTCCTTGCAGCTGCAATATTTTCTTGTAAATGAGCACTAATATGGTGTGCATTGGTTTTTTCATCCTTTACCATATCAGTTTCTTTAAATTTTGTAACAACGTTTTGAATGGTGATATGTGATGGACAATTTCCTTTTTTAGAACTTGTATGAAATTTTCTTGCACCTTTTGCAGCTATCAAAGGGGACAATTATTTACTTATACTACCATCTGCCTTATGAGTAATAGCTGTTTCGATGAGTTTCTTAGAAAATTAAGACGTTTCATTTCCGGAACGTTTGCCTGTTGTCGAACGTTATTCCTTACCAAAGCTACCGAGGCGAGCAGCGTACTGGAAAGAATAAAGAAATCCTTCCGTGTGTTACGGAACAACCGAACGTTTGCGCAACGAGAATGCTGAATGTGAGGAAGACAGTTTCCAACTTTTGTATTTGCTTCTGATCACGGGATATTAATGGCTACTGGTTTACAGCAGAGAACATGGCAACTTTAATATTTTCAAGAACGGTGAAGCAATAATTCCACATGGCAGACAATCAAGAATTAGAAAACTAGAAAGTTGCTAAAGTGCTACTACTTTCTAACATAGATAAGAGTTTTCAACAATTCTAAATATTACACAAAAATCTTAAGCATAGACACAGCAATGGTTCTTTACCACGGACAGTTTTCTACCAAAGCTCTTTACCACGGACAGTATTCTACCAAAACCTTTATACAAAATTAACTTATTTGACTTGGTTTCAAAATATGTTTCAATATATGTTCTGTATCAGATATCTCTCCATACAACACAGAAACATACTACGGAAATTATAAATAAATATTTTTCTCTTGTTAAGGTGTCAGTTTACCGTTTTTATCAATATATAAATAACGACGGTATACTTAACCGGAATTCAAACGTACAGTTGCGCTGTCCTGTTAAAAATAAAGACAATTCGGAGAAAAAGAAAATGAGCTCCAACGGTTCCAGTAGTGCAGGATATGCGGTACGACAAAATCAATTATATAATTACAATATGTTCACAAGGTAAATGTTGAGTGTGAAAAATACAGGACTGTACCCCATTCATGTTAAGAATGCAGAGTTAGAATGCCTTAAAATACGGGCTTGTCATTGGCTAATCGGCGAGGCATATTCAGCTGGTGAAATTTTATTGAAGCTTGAACTACTTGAGATAACCAAAAAATATGTGGCTGATAATCCAATAACATATGTTATTGACCAGATGGTATTGAAAAGTAGTCGTTCAGTCGTTTGCATGTGCCCAAGTAAAGCACTACGTCGCTGCCAGTAATAAAACTTTTAAAATATCAGAGGTAGAAGCATTATTACTGGAAGGGGTACATATTGTAGAACCTTAAGCGTGGGCAAACTGTGTCAAACACACTATTGAAGAAGAGAATAAAATGTTTCAACTTGATGACGTAGTTGAAGATACGGCTGAAGAATTTATTATAATTACAGATGTAGATTCATCAACAGATACATCAGATTCTGATTTTGCCTAATAAAAGAGCTAATAAATTAATGCAATGTGTAGAACAATTAGAATAGTCTGCTCATTTATACCTTCATGCATTCTATACATTTAGTTATTTTATATAATGTAGTAATTTAGAATAAGAACATGTGTACAAATTAATTGTATCAAACATCTCATCTAAGAAGAGAACAAGATGTATTAACTGGATAATATCGTTGAAAATACACTTGCAGAATTTATAATAACAGTACATATATCATCTTCGTTAGACCTTCGTCATCAGAATCTGATTCAAATGTCCGTTAATATTATTTGTATAATAAACTGAAATTATTTGTTCACCTTTCTCACGTTACTATTTGATTTATAAATCATATTCAACTGTTTATGTCATTTGTTATTTTATAAATAAAAAGCTAACAAAAAACAAATCATTTTTTATTAAATTTAATTCCAATATGAAAACAAGAAAACTATGTAAATTTGTAATATCTGCAATTAAGGGAATGCAATAATTAGTATATTTGATATTTTACTGTAATCATTAATATATGTACATGCAATTATTTATTGACTGTACTGTCGTTGAAAATGTACATAGGTTTTATTGGAGTCGGGGTACAGTAGATAACTATACTTGCAGTGCTGTTTTCCTTTTCACCGAATAGCTTGTCTAACTTCATCATTGACAATAACCAGATTCTATACAAGATTTAAAAATCTTGTTGTGTGTCAGCATCTACTCTTAAGCCATTCGATGTACTTTGATACAGTCCTATTGAGCCCATTATTTATTGTTCATAATCAGCAGCAGTCTTCCTTGTTTGGCTTTGTCTTGTACGTATTGAATTGTTTATCTTCAATCATACCATTAAAACTTCCTCTTTTAAAATTGATGGAGATTATTCGTATACCACTATACATATAACCATCTATGTCGAAGTTAGACTCTCAAAGTTTCGATTGAAGTTTATCCATGGCAATATTGTTATTTTAAAGCTCTAACTATTTCGGATTGAAACAACCGAAGAATACATTCATATTGTAATTGATGTAAATTTTGCTTTATTATTGCGATATTATTTTACCAGGTCATATAACCATAATGTATTGCACATAAAATAGGAAAAACTCTATTTATTGTACAAGATTTTGATAACCCGACTGTGACGTTTACGATGTTGTTATTTGACAGCTCCGTCGGTTAAATTTCACCAGTATAATATAGCCGCCGATCGTAGCGCTATCTACTGCATTCTTAACGTGAATGAAGCATAGAATGTTTCAAATGCGGAAAGAGAGGCTGCACAAAATCATCAATAATGGTGTCTTTTATAATAATATAAAAGCGTCTTTGAATTGAAAGTAACAATAAAGTGTTTTCACTCATATAGTTTTCTTTTACGGTGATGCTATTGTTTCAAGTATGGACATTTTTTCCAAGAAGTTGAAAATTGTTTTGGAAATAACCAGTTGTAAAGCATAAATACTTGCGAGTTTTTCAACTGGTTCACCTAATCACTACGAGAAAACCGTTGCCCTTTCATGTATTTGCAGGCAAGTAGCTATAGTTAACGGCTTTGTAAATATATCGTGGATTTTGAAAGCGATGATGAATTCATGAATGTAGTAAATGAGATGCTTGAAGACACGTAAGCCTAGTAATTTTTTGTAGTGGGGAAATGAATATCATGATTTTATATATGGGAAAGTTAGTGTCGATGACAGACATAATCTTAATATGTAAGTATTTTCTAGATAGAATAAATTATTTCATCTTTCACGACTTCCTTCTTATATTTTTTTTCATTTTTTTCATCAGATAGTATATCTACATTGATACGTCTTTATTTAATTAAGACATTGGTAATAAAAAAAATTAAAAAGTGTCTAATTAAAGCTTTAGTCTCTATTGAGAAAACGAACATGCGATACGATAACCAACCAGGAATGAATTCCGGTTGCCGTATTTCTCAAGTGTGAAATGAAAAACTTGCATTACATACACACTCAGTGTATACACCTCTCTAGATTGGTGTACACTTACGAAAGCTTTTGTGCGAGATAAAAGAACAAGATGGTATGGACATCAATCTTTATAATTGACATATGTCTAGGCGTTTTTTTGAGTAAGCTTGTGTAGGTACTTGTTAATAATGGATAATCATAAATTATGAATTATGCGATATATACGACCGAAACTGGACGTTTATTAAAGTCCCGTTGGGACAAAAAATACTTAGACTGTTTTAAATTTATTTCGCAGCCATTCATCAATGTTTCCCAACGATACAGAAAATATGTGGGCGGAGAAACAAATATTTATTTGTGTCATGTGCTCCGCCTAAGATTAGATTGTAGTGCAAATGATTTCATTAATTATAATTTTGGTATCGTATATATCCAGTTGAATTATAGAAACAAAATGGCGCTTTCTATACAAGTTAGAAAATATAAACACTAAATTACAATGGTTTTAGAAAATTTAAATGATTTAGGACATTATTTTTAATTTATTTATAATTTACTCTTTTAGATGGTAAGCTATTTTAAATTTGTAGTAGAGGATAACGTTTTGTTCAGACCGGTTTTTAATAATCAGTCTTCCTATCGATTCTACACAAAGTTTCTTTTTTTACCTTGCGTTGTATCTACGATTTTGATTCGTGATGATCTAGGGTATACTTCGTGTTGTTGATATCATTATAGCTAAAGGTCTACTTTGTTTCTCTACGTCCTGTGTACCTTGCGGTGTCGGAGTACCATTCTTTTATTTTTGTCTTCCACAGTTTCCTGTTCTGAGCTAGTTGTTTGGCTTCAATCCATCCCATACTTCGCTTTTTTAATGTTCAATACATTTGCCTTTTCCAGGTGTTTATGGGTCTATCTATTCCGTTTTTGCCCTCTGTTTTGGCTTCAAAAATTATCTTTGTGATTCGATCTTCTTCCATTCTGCGTATATGTCCAGGCTATCCCAGCTGTTTCCCTCTCTCTCTCTGATTAGTTCTACTGACTTAATATTTAGAATATTAGTGAGTGTGGTGTTTCTAATTTTGTCTTTCCTTGTTACTCCTTCTATTCTTCCTAGGAATCTCATTTCCATGGTCGTAACTCTGCTTTTAATTTTATTCGTGATTGTTCATGACTCACTGTCATATGTTAGTGTTGGTCTGACTACACCTCTGTCTTTATTTGTTTCGGTTCTTTTTTATCTAGAAAAGTATTTCTTAATGTATTATACATTTTTCTATTCTCTTATATATTTCTTTCTCTATTCTCCTATTGTCTTCAATGGTTGTTCCTAAGTAATTGTAGCTTTTATCTTGTTCCAAGGCTGTTTCCTCGATTTTGATGTTATTTTTTTCTTCTGCAACTATTATCATTGTGTTTGTTTTCATTGTGTTTATCTTGTTCATCTTTATTAGTTATTCTTGGTATATCTTCAAGTTTTCTGTAATGTTTTTTCTGAGTCTGCTATCAATACCATATCATCCGCAAACATTAGTTCATGTACGTTAATTGCATTCATTTTTCGGTTTCCTACTTTCATATTTTTTCCTTTTTGTTTGGCTTTTTTAGTAGCATCATCTATTAATATAGAGAATAACAATGGGCTTAATCCGCATCCTGTTTTAATCCAATTTGTTAGTAAATTACTAAAAATAAAATTAAGAAATGGTTTGTGTAACTTTTGTTAATGTTAAACTGAAACATCATTCTTCGATTGCAATTAAAAAATGTTTGATCGTAAATATATTGTGTTACACTTAGAAGTATCTTAAAAATATTAGGGAAATTCATATTAGTCTTCTTAGAATGGCTTTTACAATCTAATGTTGATAACAATTTATTTTTGTATTAAATTTTATGGTGGCAATAAAGCAGTAATGTGTTAATAGTAGGAAATTGCGGACGAATGAGTTATGAAATAGAATTTGAGAGAGGTACTGAATCATCCATTAGTCTTATAATAAAGTATGCAAACAATACATTGCCGAGATACTGTGTGTGTCATTGCGTTAAGAGGACCCTCTTTCATATTGTTAGTTTATTTGATTGAGGAAATTTCAAAAAGAAGGGAATTAGATGAAACACGCGTCAGAATATGCGTTTTATACGAAACAAAAGTTATACAGAAATTGCTCGACAATTAATTATAAGAAAAGAAGACACCAGTAGGCAGAAAGCGAAGTGGCAGACTCTAAGCAATCGTCGCCTTACTGCAACGCAACTTACGGCATAGTTCAATTTACAACGCAGTCAGCCAGTAAGTGTGTTGACAGAAATATAATCTTGTTAGTCTCCGTTGTAGACTAACTAACAAGAGTCGGTCTGAGGGATCGTACAGTAGAAAGAAAACCACGATTAAGTTTTATACACAAACGGAAAAGACTAAATTGGGTAAAGGTCACGAGGAACTGTATTAAAATATTGCAAAAACAAGCCAAAAACTAGTTCTAAAATAAAACTTATACAACGGACTGTAACAGTTATAAAAGCAATGCGGTTATCGATTTGGGAAAAAAATAATCATAAATGAACTTAAATTTACGGTTTGTCACCTTTCGTTTTTACTGTTGCACACAATCTTGGCATTCCCTCTAGAAGCTTTGCCAGAATTAGCGGATCTATTTTCCTCCACGTATCCTGTAGTTACGCCCAAAGTACTGTTGTCGAATTCGGAGCAGATTTTCGAACCTGTCGGGGCTTCCACAAAACCTCGATCGGATTGAGGTCTGGACGTTGGGATGGCCACTTCATAATTCAAATACTCAGCTTCTAGAGGGAATGCCAAGATTGTGTGCAACAGTAAAAACGAAAGGTGACGAACTGTAAATTTAAGTTCATTTATGATTATTTTTGTTCCCAAATCGATAACCGCATTGCTTTTTTAACTGTTACAGTCCGTTGTATAAGTTTTATTTTAGAACTAGTTTTTGGCTTGTTTTTGCAATATTTTAATACACTTCCTTGTGACCTTTACCCAATTTAGTCTTTTCCGTGTGTGTATAAAACTTAATCGTGGTTTTCTTTCTACTGTACGATCCCTCAGACCGACTTTTGTTAGTTAGTCTACAACGGAGACTAATAAGATTATATTTTTGTCAACACACTTACTGGCTGACTGCGTTGTAAATTGAACTCTGCCGTAAGTTGCGTTGCAGTAAGGCGACGTAAAGTACTGTTGTCGAATTCGGAGCAGATTTTCGAACCTGTCGGGGCTTCCACAAAACCTCGATCGGATTGAGGTCTGGACGTTGGGATGGCCACTTCATAATTCAAATACTCACGGCATATCTTTGCAATGTGTTTCATTATCGTGCTAGAACACGAAGTTTTTACCGGTTGACCGTCTTCCTGATGAGATGGCATTCTTTTTCAAATTCTCTTTGTCATCTATTCTAAGAATACCATCTATTTTGACCAAATCGCTCACACAGGTGGCGCCAGTATAACCTCAAATCGTAATTAATCCTCCTCCATGTTTTATTGTTGGTGAAATATAGGATTCAAGTGCTCCTTCCCCTTTCGATCTACGGACAAATGTTCTTGCGTTTTTAACAAAAGCGAGGTATTTAGGTTCGTAGCTCCAGAGCATTTTTTTCCAGAGTCTAGTCTTTGTGTTCTCCCATCCATGGTGAATGTTTAACTTTGTTTGCTTTCTGTAATAGCGGTTATTTTTACCGATGTTGTGATATGTCACTATTTGACCACGCGCTTCTGAAGATAATTCTTTTTTTGCCAACATTACGTTACTGTTATTTTAAAGCACTGCAAAAATTCTTCACTATTCACTTCTTGCAATGCAGAAGCTGAATGCAAACTATTTTTTTTAATATATTAAAATCCCCGTGTCGTCTGTTTTCACATTTTACGACGGCCATGGTCAACATTTTCGAAGAACTGGTCTTTTTCTTACCTGAACGTGCCTGATTCGCAAAAACGACTCATCTTCAATATTTGAGTGCCAATCGGCTCATTATATACACACAGAACATTACAGAGGAATTATAATCTATCTTGTATTTCCAGTTTGATAATTCACATATTTTGATAGGGGTAAAAAAAATAGTTTCTTTGAATAATCTCCAATTATACAGGTGGGTATGTACTTATGGCCGGTAGTGTAATATAATACGCATAATATAATAAGTTTTAAAGTCTATGAATAGTACTATGGTGGGGATTTTATATTCCTAACCATTTGTTGGTAATGCTTTTGTCATAAAGATTTGATCTTATTCTATGTAAAGTCTTTTACTCAAACCTAAGTATTTTTAAGGTCCATGGGTACTACCACTGCGGGGGATTCTATACTTGCAACAAGCTGTTTGCATTTATTTTAGGGAGTGAAATAGCCGAACAGAAAACTTCAACGGTAGCAACGAAATAAAAGGAGATTACATTACGGGATCAATCCTTCAGATCGAGCCTTACTATGTTGTACAATGCAACTGAAGTATAAAAATTTGAAATTGTTACTATTATAACTGTAATAAGTGTATTTGAAGTAAAATATTTAACTACCGCGTCTATCATAATACGAAGATCGCAACTGAAATTTAATAGTGAGGACTTCAGAAGAGAGAGTTCAGAAACTACTTACAATGTACCCGATAAGTTTTAACGTTGACTACGACTACCGCATCACAAACCGGACATGTTAACTATGTAATTTATATAAATCCACATTCAATAGTCTGCTAATGGATAGTGATTTAGTATTTTATAATAGCCACATCTTTAACGTAGCTACCGCTACAATCATTAATCATCTTATTTTCGCTAAGGGTATGGCTCGAATGTAATCTTGCACACAGTAAATACACGACCAGATCAGGTCCTTTCCTTTTAAATTTGTGATAACTGTTGGGGAAATTTTTGCGGGATTTTAAACATGAAAAGAATTTTTTCTTTGCCTCTTATCAGCTGCAGATTATCTCCTTTATGGATGATCTAACGAAAAAATTGCGAATGAAGTGAGTGGTAGTTCGACACTAAGTAATAAGCAAAAACTTCGCTTCAGATCTATCTTTAAAAGAGCGCCGGAATTAATAATAAATTCTTCGTCGACAAGAAAAGTGTCAGAGTGCGTCTGACGTGGTACGCAAACCGATTTTTTCGCTCCCTTGTCTTCGTGAGCTTCTTTCTAAAGAGTTACGGGAAATTTATGATTGTTTGACTTCCGGAATATATTCGAGAAGTTGTAAATTGGAAAACAATTTCTCCAAATATCACAATGACAGTAGAGTGGTGTTATTGTGTCGATGCTGTAAGAATTTGAGAATAAGATATTTCTTTGTAAACGTCTTATAAGTAAAGAGATCTCGTGCAAGTAGAAAGCAATATCCCGCCTACGTACTGGTACTTTTAACGGCACTTGACACTAGCGATTAACCAATCATGTCAATTGGATTAACTTAATTAGAAAACCGATATTTAATTATGAACTGCTTAGCCAATTAAATCTTGCAGTTGTACGGGGTTACTAGTCAGCCGTGATTTCATGTTTTTCAAGTTGAAGCAAAAAAAACTTGAATCTAATTGATTTGTTTTATGTCTCATTAAATAAGCCTTCGCTTATTTTGAGTAGCGGTTTAAGGAAAGTTGGACGCAGATACTGGAATAATTTAGATATAGTGATTTTAATTACTGTGTAGAATATTCGTACGTATACTACATTTTTTTACTTAAGACGCTAACTTTAATTCCCAATCAATATTGCTTGCCGTCCTGTAACACAACAATTACGTCCTTATATCCATACCTATGCTGTCCATTACTATCATATTAACAGATAATAATGATTACTATGAATTTCATGAGAAATTAGGTGTAATACTACGGTTGTGCTTGTAAAAGTATACTGATAGCGTATGACAATCAAATTTAAACAAAACAAAATTACACAGTGTGTCGGAAAATAGCAGAACTTTTCAAATAAAAAAGGAACAACTAGTTATTTCGCCAAAATTATTTATTTTTATTCAAAATACATTCAGGACTTCTTCGACTTGTCCAATATTGTCGTAAAAGGTTTCTTTCATAGCCAGTTTCAGTCTCGGGAAGAGGAAATACAGTCACATGATGATAAGTCTGGCGAATACGGAGGGTGTTATAGTACACACACTGGTTTTGTCGCCAAAAATTCGCGAACAGCGACTGTTCTGTATGGTATCCTACTGGAACGGTGTAGACGGTTTGAGACACTGCAAATCTCTCGGGATTTATCCAGGTGAGGAAAGACTGCGTAAGGTAGTCCGTATGAGCAGGACCAAACTGAGAGCACTCACAGCGATTGTAACTAGACACTGCGCACTGAAGAAACATATATATCACACGGGTATAGTGGACTCTCCTTCATGTAGAAAGTGTGGGAGAGCAGAGAAAACTCCTGCGCACCTTCTTATCAACTGCCTGGCAGTCTGCAGGAAAAGACAGGTTCACCTTGGGGATGCTCAGCTTGACGAACCCAAGCTAGGAAAATTACAGCTTGAGCAGATTATGGACTTTGTTGCTCAGGTACAACCCGGTCGAGTGAACTAAAATCACATGGGTGCACAATAGGCGAGGCACTGGCCGAGTTGCTCTTCGGGGTTAAAAACCCCGCCCATGGTTACACAAACAAAAAACACACACAGACTTCTTCGCCAAAAATTCGCGAACAGCGATAGTCCTGTGTGATTGTGGATTATTCTGCAACAAAAATCATTTTCCCGGTGTTCGATATTCGGGCCTGACTCGAACTATTTTCTTTCACACACGCTCCATAACCCCCACATAATATTCGCCAGTGACATGCTGATCCTGTGGAGCGAATCTCCGATGTAGAATATCTTTGGAGTCGTAAAAGGAAGTCAACATTGTCTTCCCTCGTGACTTCTGGAAACAATTTTGCTGATTTTTGAGAGCCCAGGGACTTCCACGTAGCACTTTGGTGTTTTGTTTAAAGATACTTGAAGCGTCTGGTCTCAACAGGAGTTACAATCGATTCTAGAAATGTGGGATTTCGTTTGACTGTTTTGATAAGATCCTTGCAATGCTCAGCGCGAGCAATTTTTTCGTCCTCAGTTAGGGCATGAGGAACAAATCGGGCACAGACTTTCCGTTTGTTCAAATTTTTAGTAAAAATTTCGTGAATTATTATAAATATTGGTCGTATTTAATCCCTCCTAATAATTAATATCACGCACTTTTTCGACAACCTTTTGGATGGTTTGGCCTTAGGTCATTTTCCAAAGCATCACTACCATCCTGAAATCGCATATACCATTTCAACACACGTGTATGAGATAAATAGTCATCACCATAAACTTCTTTTATTAATTCAAATGTTTCTGTAAACGTTACCGAGCTTCAAACAAAATTTAATATTAGTTCGTTGTTCCATCACACGTTTGTAATGAACTCATAAAAGGTACTGTCACTTTAAGCACTATAACTAGCGGTCTCGTTTTGTAAAGGAGATATACAACTTTCAGATTATATATTGCTTCAACGGATGGTGTTACTAACTTTCTGTAAAATTACAAAGAGTTATTATTTTTCCGACATACTGTCTATTTGAAAGACTAGCAATCAGAGGGCAAGATAGAACTAAAGAAAAAGTAGACCTTGAATGAACAATAATGTGAATTAGCGGTATGTATTAGAGTAGTACTTAACTGGTGTATCGCTACAAGGTGCTAAGTGTATCGTGAAATTTATAATTTATTATATGGAATTTACTGTTAAATTGGATAATTGTATTTTAATGAATTGTTCATTTTCCATCTAGATTGAACTAGAACAAAGCTCGACAGACTTGAAGGTCGCTACGGTGGCTGTGGGTTAATTGCCATTTGAAGAACACAAAAAAGTGGAACCAGAGTCGACGGCTATTTCAGCTCCTTAACTAGCTGCGTCAGTGAAATCTTCTGAAAATGAACTTACAAAGACAAACAGGAAATGCAGCGACGAGTATTCAAGCTTTACTTTAGCTGGGATTTCAGAAGAAAATTGTTCACAGCCGAAATCTGTAGTGTGTGCTATAACTTTGGCAAATCAGCTAATGGCTCCAAGTAAACATAAAACGCATTTGGAACAAGACCACCAGCATGTTGTCTAGAAATCAGTTGAATATTTTCGGTGACTTTACTCGGTTAGGAAAAATTTGTACACACAATGGTGAAGCATCTAGGAATACCTTATAAAAGTTTACTACTTTCTACAAAATAGTGAAATTGATAGCGATTAGTATGAAAGCGCTCAACATTGCAGCAAAACTTATTTTATCAAATTGAGAAGATATTGTCATGAAGTAATACAATGCACGCAAAAATCAGTGATATGTACACGAATATTAAGCTCCTAACAGAAAAAATAAAAGGTTGTAAGAAGTTTCGCTCTACAAGTGGACGAGTTGACTGATATAAGAGGCAATTCATGACTTTTGTTCGTTTCGTGGATGAAACTGTAACACAAGTTGTCTCAAAAATCCTTTTTAAAATAAAAAGAATGTAATAAAATAGTGGCCAGATTTAATGAGTAAATGTTCATTTTTTTTATTAAAATACAGGCTTTGGGAGTTCATTTCGAAGAAATTGTGTCTTCCATTATGTGTGTTCCATTATTTTGCTGCCACTCTTCTGAACGTGATTTCAGATTTCGGGAACTACTCAGTACATATTCTCCGTGATAGCCGACTTATCTCCGAACATTCTCGTTTAATTCACATAGAGAGTGAGGAGTGTTGCTGTATACCTTTGAATTATGGTAGCCCCATAGAAAGAAATCCATTGGTGTAAATTCGGACCTACGCGCCGGCCAGTTTATGTCAGAACGTCTGGATATCAATTTTCCAGCAGAAATTTCAAGAACAACTGATAAGGATGCATACGTCTGAGATGTCGCTCCATGAAAACCATTAATATCTTGAAAAGCAGGCGGAAAATAGTTGCCAATCATCTCCACGGAACTTATGGTTATTGAACGATCTTTGGCATCGTCAAAAAAAATTAAGTCGTTTCCAATGCTTCTGATTTCTATTTCCTGTTGAACTCATCTAACGGTAGTTCTACCTGTTTATATCGGCATTAAAATGAAAATACACCTCATTTGAGAAGTTTTTGTAAAGCTCACGCACGCTTTCCTTCCGTAAAACGCTTCATAGTAACTAAATTTCCAAGGACGAGACTAACTTCTATTTTGTAAAGAAGTTATTACGTCAACAGGCCCAGACATATGTAGTTTCGTTGGTCTATACATGTTTCCAAGAAAA
Source organism: Trypoxylus dichotomus (assembly GCA_023509865.1). Lineage (NCBI taxonomy): Eukaryota > Metazoa > Arthropoda > Insecta > Coleoptera > Scarabaeidae > Trypoxylus > Trypoxylus dichotomus. The sequence continues at coordinate 23,185,822 of CM042081.1, read as the reverse complement.
ACAATAGTTGAGGTGAGAATATCGTTGCACAATAAGTAGAGATGGAATAGCAGCTACGATCGGTTACATCAGAGGTTTGATCAATTTGGCAAACAGAGAAGATTTTTGCGTTCTCTGTACTCTCTCATACATGGCGCTCATGGTAAAGAGTATCGATGATGGCAGCTCGTAGGAGAAGTAATCAAAACTATTATCTCAATGATTAATTATATAAAAACACGTCTGGTCAAGTACCGTACATTGTAGAAGTTCCGCCAAGAAACGAACCCGGATTACAAAAGCTTATTGTTGCATTCTAAAATCTTATTGGTTCCTTAGAGGTAATATTTTAAACAGCGTTTTGAATTTTGATATCCAAATGAACTTATTCTTCAAAATCGTAAATCTTGAATTCTTAGAAAAAATCAGGAATGTAATGTAGAATGCACAATTGGCATATCTTGCAGACATTTCTCAGAGGCTTGATCTTCCGAGTTCTGCAATACAAGGCCACGACAAGAATATAATTTCAGATAACGATAAAATCATAGATTTTTTTTGTCAAAACTGGAATTTTGAGCGTTGGTAATAGAATATGGAGATTTTATCAATTTTGAATCTACGTCGAAGATTTCTAGAGATTTTTTCGCACGTCATTTTTATAAATCATATGTATCTAAGTGTGCCAAGCGTAACTATTATATGTATTTATTATATGTATATGTATTTTGGTACTTCTTTTTCTATTTGTGTTATCCTTCATTTTCCACTTTGGAATGTGGAAAATTTACCTACTAAGAAGAAGATGTAAAACATTTATTTAAAAATTATATTTTTTAAACCGATTAGGAACGTCTAGGGACTTCCAAAGCCACAAGCCTTGAAATGAGTAAAATTTATGGATATGGTAGTCCTGGCCGAGGGTCATCTTAGTCGTGTTCCATGTTCAATTGATTGAGAACCATTTTTGAATCATGTAAACCATTCGTATCAGAATAGACCTGGATCAGTTACAAGTCTCAAATACCGAATAACAAGGCGCTTATGTATAACGTGTATTGAATTTTTCATTACGTGGCGTGAATGTTACTGTATCTATTGGGCAATACTATATTAACATTTAGAAGTATTAGTAGAAAAATTGGAACAAATAGCTGGAGAAAATTGTTTCTTTTTTAATTCAAACATATTTTATCTCAAATTAATGAGGTTTTTCAAATAATTTAATAACTTAAACTTCTTAGTTGATCACTTCTTTACATTCTTATGAATAGAGCGGGGTAAATGCTTACTCGGATCCATTTATATTCACATTTCTTCCCCAAATGTACTAAATTTACACGATGTTCTTTATTCTACGCAAAATTACATTTTCTCAGTTTATTTTAGCTCGAATTTTCGTACACAGGCAAAACATACTCCTTCCACATTCAATTTATTTAAACGAAGAATTCCACCCTCGCTAATAGAACGGAGACATTAGGCACTATTAAGGGAAAGTATGTAATTGTGTAAACGTCGACGAAAATAAGTTAGCTGTCCCAAGCTTCGCGGCGACGTCACGTAAAGCTAATCCCTTTTCTAGCGTGTATTAGATGGCGAAGTTGTTCCACGAAGTTCTTTCCTGAAGTGATCATAGAGATTTTTTGTATGTGTGCATAGTAGATCAGATGTAATTGAATGCATTATTTGCTTTCTTTTAAGTAATTCTAATAAGTAATGTTATAAATGGAATTGAAAATATGTTTTTCAATTTGTTCAAGGCAGTACTATTATCAGATGAATATAGAGAATTAAACAGACACGGAGCACTAACTGCACCATATTAGCCCCATACAAATGTGTAAATGTACACAGTGTACACGTGCATAGTAAATGTATATATTAATGGTTAAGCATTAATTGTAATTAAGTTTGTATATAAATAGATATATGCACTTGTAGTAATGATGGTCTGAACATCAGCTCTTGTGTTTAAGGAAATTACAAATTAACATGTGTCCTCTTTTAAATAAAACTTTCTTATATAATATAATGTTGAAAATTCGCTGTTTTTTATTTATTAAGAAAAGTGGTTTAGGTGTACTATGTTATGGAGGAAATATATTGCGGATACAGTTGGTAAATATACCCAGGAAGTTGCTTTGCTGTTTTTAAGTATAAGAAAAACAACGAAAGTTAAGAGAATTATAATAGAAATAAAGTTACCTCAGCAACGTTGGTACTGTTTATTATTAAAGGTACATATGTACTTATAAGGAACCTAAAAGACGCATTCAGCGAATGGGCGACTATATTTCAGGTTGTTCATAAAATCAAAGCATGCCTTTTATAATTGTTGAAGAATATATAGCAAGGCTCGAAAAACATCTATAATTAAATTATATAGCAGGTTACCATTATGATGTAAGTAAAAGCCATTTGAGAAAGAAAAGTGATATTGTACTCATCGATATGTCTTATTTAAGTGTACGAGGGGAGGTCTAGAAGTTCGTGGAATGGAGGTGATGCAGTGGGGATAGGAGTGCTCGCTAGGTGTCATTCTGATTGGCGACTCATCATTAGTATATAAGTTAAGTAGCAGCCCTATAGCGTCAGTCGTTTACGAATACTTGCCTGCTAAACAAGTCAATCCGGAAGAAAACTGAAACTATGGAGGAAATTGAACACCTTGCTGCGATAAGGTTCCTTACAAAGAAAGGAAAGAACGCTCAAACCATATTGAATGAAATGGAAACCGTTTATGGGGAACAGTGTCCTGGTAAATCAATGATTTATAAGTGGCATGGTCTTTTTAAACATGGTCGGGAGTCGATTGAAGACGACCCCCGCTCAGGACGGCCAGTTGAGGCCACCACATCAGACATCGTGAAAAAGTGCAAAAATTTCTACTGCAAGATGCCCGTTTGAAGAGAAAACGATTATCTGCATTAGTTAGAGTATCAGATACCACCATTTTGCGTATCCCACATGACCATCTGGGTATGACAAAAGTCAGTGCAAGATGGGTACCGAGAATGCCCACGCCGCTCCAGAAACAGCAGCGCGTCTGTGCGTCCAAACAATTTTTGGAGCTGTGTGGAGACGAACCTGCACAGATTTTGGAGCGGATTGTTACCGTATGTTACATGTATGAAACATGGGTTCATCACTTTGAGCCTGAATCCAAACAGGAGTCCATGCAATGGCATAAAAAGGGGACACCACCGCCAAAGAAATTCAAAGTGTCAGAAGCGGCTGGAAAGTTGATGGATACTGTTTTTTTGGGATTGTGAGGGGATATTATTGATTGATTACAAAGAAAAAGGTAGGAGCATAATCGGAGAATATTACGCTGCGATATTAGAAAAATTAAAGGAGGCCATCAAGAAAAAACGTCGAGGGAAATTGACCAAGGGTGTGTTGCTCTTGCAAGACAATGCGCCGGTTCACAGGAGCAACGTTGCAATAGCTGCTCTGCACAAGGATGGCTTTCAATCAAAAGTCCATCCACCCTACATTCAAGACCTGGCACCTAGTGATTTTTATTTGTTGCCCAATTTAAAGAAAGACTTACGTGGAATAAAATTTTCCGACGACAATGAGGTAAAGGAGACAATTTTGGCCCATTTTGAGGCGAAAGATAAAAAATATTTTTATAATGGTTTAGAAAAATTAATTCCTAGATCTAATAAATGTATTGTGCTTAAGGGTGATTATATTGAAAAGGAAAATAGATTTATTGTTTTATTTTATTTAAAACCCTTTCATTCCACGAACTTCTGGACCTCTCCTCGTATGTACCCAGCTCTATTACCTCGGAATATCATAATTTTGTATATGTTATCATTTTGTGCGCTAAGATGAAAATTTTGCTTTTCGATGTTATACGAGTTAAAAGATTTTTTTTTTAGGAACCTGGAGTCAACACGAAATTATGATGTTTTACAGTGTCTTCCCTACTTGAATAGGTAATGTATTCAAAGTCTGTTGCAAATGAATCGTTGGAAAATTTCTTGTTAGAATCAACGAGAATTGATAAACTTTGCTTGCAGAGTGGCAACGAGTGTTGATTGGCGGAATTTTGATATACCATTTGAAAACGCGCATACATCCATTAAAGAAAAGAATACAACAAACATGTTACTACTTGTACTAGATTACTTATAATAGTTTGTACAGCTTATCAAATTGCTGAATTCACAGTCTCACAAAGGCAATAAAACTTATTAATTTATTAGTTATAACAAAGAATGTACTGATATTTACTTCAAGAATACTATATATATTAGAAAACACTATACAGTTGGAAACAAAATGAAAAGAAACAATTTTTACTTAAAAGAATTTTTTCATATTATTAGAAAAAGCTCACCACATAAGAGTTATACTTAAACATAACACTCTGCATATATATATTAATTGTATAATCTAAAAGACCCTTAAATATGGTACGATTTTTGTATTTACGTCTTCCTTCTATCTTTCTAACTTCTGCAGTCACTATGAAAATTCCGAATATCCGCCTACATTTGAAAGGGATGTTCTTCCTTTTAAGGGGTGAGTTTTGATAAAACAGATTGACGTAATTATATATATCGTAGTATGTTCTATAACTTCATTAAATTTCATTAAAATCTGAATTTAATACCCGAGAATCGTTCCTTGTATGGTATAGTACGGTAAGATTATCTTTTTTCTTAATAATTGAATACATACATGCTTATTGTCTACTAGACCATTGCATAAAACAAGATGTAAACAAAATCAAGAAATACAAGAACATAATATTGTTCAATCCAGTTAATTAATTTGATAGTATCAAGTAAAATGTTAAATAGTTTAATTCCTATAACGAGACTAGTTGGTAGTGGAGAATACAAACACTATCATTGCTTTTGGTGTTATGTTTATAAAGGTTTGTGGTATTAAACATTTAAATGAACTTCTAGATGACGTATGTCTACTTGCACCTATCTAGACGTTTCCGACAGCTATTTTCTACAATAGAAATTCCTTTTGTATAATTTGAGGCTACCCAAAGCGTCAACCTATAACTTAGGCGGGACTTAAACTATGTATTAAAACATGCGTTGCGAATGTTCTCTGCAACATCTTTTACTGATAGATATATATATTGTGTAACATTGTTAAATAGCAATTTGAATTCAATATCGGCTCCCATAGTTTAATCTATTCTCCATGTTCAGCTCAGAATATAGACAGTTTGCTCTTGCTTGAGTACCTGCCACTTAATATCGAGAATTCTCAGTAATCTTATCTCTGCCTGAAGTAAAAGATTTCACTTTGTTTAAATATTATTTGCAAACCACGCAATAAAATTTCTCAAATTGATCTCCAGGTCCAACAACTCAGCTTTATTTGATTTAGCACTTTACAATTATCAGTGAATGTATAGCTTTTCTATAGGTTGGTTTATATTTTTTGTAATACCCGGCGTGTTATACACTTTTGCAGATCTTGCGCAATACTTTAACCATTTAAAATGACTTGTATATCCTTAGTGTAATCCAAGGCTTTCTTCTACTCATTATCGACCGTGAAAGATATGTAAAATCTATGTAATATCACAATGGAAAATTAGGTAATATAAATATGCATTCCAAAGTGCTACCAGCATTTTAAAGTATTTAATAGTAATACTGAAATAAGCTGGTTTTCATTTACATAAGTTGAGAAAATCTCGAGCAATGGGCTTATTATAAATATTATGATTTTTCGTAACCATAAAAACTACGTAGCAGTTACTTAATTTAATCAATTTTCGATGATTCAGTAACAGGCTCGTCCAAGCTAGAAAGTAGGAGCTTAATATTCCGCTAAGCTCATCATGTGGATGATAAGTAGTCAAAATACTTGACGTTAAAATATATCAGGTTTTATGTATGTGCCTATATTTCATAGTCAAACTCGTCTTGATAAACCCGTATTCACCCTCATATCTTATGCAGCGATATATCACTTAAATCGTTTAATAGCTGTTATGTGGCAGCAAAAATATTAGGCTTTCTTCAAGATAAATAACTATGTGTGTAGTATAAGCGTCTCTATCAGATGCAGCTTTTAAAATCTATATTTATGTCTAGCTACTGATTTTTTTGGATAAGGCTAACAGACACTTTTAGTTTTTCTTGAGTTTACTTATATGGATTTATTACCTGAACTGAAATATAATGATAATAAGCAATTCCTGACATTTGTACGAGTCGTATATTTCCGGTAATGTTTTATGAATATTGGACGTTCCTGGAAATATTTACTTATTGTTAGTACATTTACAAATGATGAATAAATTCTTCGAATATTTTACTAATTTCTGTGAAGCTTCCTACTTACATGGGAAAATATATCATATTCGTTAAGTGTAATTTAAAGAGGCACTTTAAAGAACGATGATTGATTTTTTTAATTAATTAATTTAATCACTTTACAATGTTTCAGACAGCAGTCAGTATTATTTTAATTGCATTTTTGAAGGCATCGACTGCTCCTTCTGACGACTTCAGTCTTTGACCACGCAGTCCTTCTTTAATTTTTGGAAAGGTAAAGAAATTGTTGGGACCTAAGTCCGGACTGTACGCAGAATGGTCTACACTTTGGTGTCTTGTTGCGTTACAAAATTGTCTTGCGTGTTGTATGCGAACTAGCATTGCCCTGGAGGAGGATGATTCGTTGCACGGGGTTGGTTTTTCCAAAATCAGCGATGACTTGCAATAAACAACCATTGCACCATTGCATACCAAATGGCAGAAAAAGTTCTTTGATGTTCTGGAGGAATTGTTGCTAGATGAGCTGCTTTCGAGACAAATACCGCGATCACCTCTTTGGAAATACTTCGAGAACAGTTGGCTTGGGTGGGCTTTACTTCGTCGTTTATTTTGGTTGCTGGTTGTCCACGTTTTTAGAGTTCCCGCCGCTGAAGCGGTGTAGAGTTTCTTAACACCATTTCGCCCTAGCTGCTTTCTGTTCTTCAATCAACCGATGTGGTATCCAACGAGAAAAATTTTACGCACAATTCTTCATGCAATTTTTTTTAAATTGAGGTCTTTGAAATCCCCAATCTGGCGATATGTCACATGTAAATCTTCGTTCATGATCTTTCGCACAGCAAAGATATTTTCTTGAGCGACTACCACTTTTGGTGCATTTGCTTTTGGATCGTCGGTGAGACTAATCCGTTTGAATTCTCATACCAACGAGAAATTGTTGACTGATATGGTGCTTTGTTGCCGAAGACAGGAACCAACTCGACGTGGTGTTCTTGTTGAGATAATTGTCTTCGAAAGTTATAAAAAAATATTGGGCGAAAATGTTCTCAGTTTAATTCCATTTTTCAACTAACTTGTCAACTTTGACAGTTCGTTGTATCTACAACAGTATACTTATCGTACTGGAACTTTGGGTCTAGGTTAACTTAAGATGAAGGTTAATTTTTAGTACTGTCACTTCATTAGTGGCACCCTCTGTGTCCCAGTATGCAAAACAAAAGACATCCCTCGCAATTCCATATATAAAATATTTAAAAAACATTTTTTCTGTGTTGTTTACTGTTATATTTTCCGTATCCCACCATGTTTTTAAACAATTTTGTACATCATCTATTCGATCCGGACAATCTTCGCGCTAATCCACGACGATATTTTTTTTGAATTTGGATAGTTTTTAATAGATTGCGCTCTTTGACACACAACATTGTCATGCGTGGATGTGTAAGGGATGTTAGTTGTATCTAATAATTCAATAGAAGGGAATAAATAGTCTTTTGAAACGTTTTCGTATTATTTTTACTCTATGGTTCTCTCTGTGAAATACAGTAATTGTGTACTTTGTGTTGTAATACATGACCAAATTATTATAAAAGATGGCCGTTTTACTATTTTCACACCATAACTGCATTACCATAACTTTATAACTTTCTGTAGTGGAAGTAGAAATATTTGTATTGCCTATATTTTTCATCCGTTCATAAATGCAATGTGGAGAAAATCTCTGGTTAACGTTCTCATCCTGTCCTTGACAATTTGGGAAATAGTTTCGGAGTTTAGCATACCGTTTGGTGTTACAATTATTATAACTTCGCGATTATTACTTCTAGCCACAATATTCGTGCGAGATTCCAGAAATATTCCCTTCGGCAATTTTTGTTCCAATTTCATGGTAAACACCTTCGTTTAGAGATATTTTAGGCTTAGAATGCGTTTTCGTTTCAAGGTTCTGGTACAGCACAATTTTTTATGTTCTTCTCCGTACTATCACAAAATCTGTCACAAAATGAAATTCACGACACAGCACAGTAGAAAGAAGCTTTTTTCTTTAAATTAGAATAAACTAAATATGTTATTTTTATGGAGATAAGTTAATTTGATAAGATTTATGGGCTGCAATGGATCTACGTAATAAATTGGTTCCTAAACATATGTATCATAATAAATCGGTTTAATTAAACAAGAGAATACTTTGTAATAATTGATACAAAACAATTAGAGCTACTACATGCTTACTCGTTCTTAGTTACAAGGCAATTTCTTAAGCCAAATTTTCTAAATTATTTGAAACGACTTATTGACCAACGATCGTTTAGGAAATGTTTTCTGGCTCTAAACGACTTCAAAAGAATTGTGGACGATATTTTAAAAGAATATGTGGATATGTGTTTTACCTTCTCGCTTTAAATTTTAATTACCCTTAAAGAATTAAGTATAATTTTTTAATAATGTAGTTTGATAATTTATTTATAGCACGAACTCCAAGTAATTACAACAACAATTTTCATATCTTATCTTAGTTACTCTACGGAAAGAGTACTTAGCGAAAGTGAAATTAACTAATGATGATTATAGTGAAACTGATTACACATGGAATTACATAACTTATATCTTTAAAAGTTGCGCAGTAAATTTAAATTGGGAAACCTTAGAAAAGTTGTAATATAATCAAGAGTGCACGAGTGCCATGCTCCGGAATATTTTATCTCTAACAATAAATATAACTTGGTTCCTAGGAAACAACTCAAACTATACAATATCTTTGTAGTCTTATCAAGCAGACAGCATAATCTTGTTTTGGTGCATTTCAGCTTTCGATATTGCTTGCGCTTGCTTATTTTCTTTGAGTTATAACTGATTTTCTTCGATGTTATGATAAACTATCAATTTTTTATGACCAATGTTTATCCATTTTAAAAACGGTTCGATTAATGTGTTGGATTAAGTGAATTTACTTTAACTCCTGAGGAATCCAAATATATTTTATATCTAACAATAAATATACAGATAAATAAGCAGTACTGATTTTACAGCATTTACAATTGTTAAAACAGTTGCTGTCATCTATGTTCAATTACGTATTCATTACGGATATTAGTTTCAAAACTAGTCAACACACAGCGGAACGAAGCGGTGGTTTGGTGGCTAAAACTATATGAACTTTCCGAAAAACGTTACTATTTTAAAGAAATCATCCAATATAGTTGAACATGTATGTTTCAAAATCCTCCAATATTAATGTTGCTAATACGATAAAACTTAAGTAGAAAAAATAAAAAGTTAAACATTTAGTTTTTCGATCTTCGTTAAGCAAGCAATAATTTAAACTTACAAATAATCTGGATCGGCGCATTTACGGTCTGCGGTAAAGCTATTGTGCTATTGGCAATTGGATGGCAAATAATCCCACCAAGACATTTGCCATATATAATATCCTTCGAATTGTAAAAAACACCAGGTAACATACTAGCTGGGTTCCAAAAGACCGGGATTAGTCTTGAAAATAAAAATATCTTTCCTGAAAGTGACAATTTTTTATTTTATAGACTTTCTCCAGCAAAGGAAAATATGGATTTGATAGTAAATAACGACAAAAGCAAAAATAAACTCGATAACCATCCTCCTGAAATGACTCAAAATGCCAATGAAATCGTGAAAAATCCACAGGAAAAAATACTGGGTTCTAAACAGGTAAGGTTATTTCCAAAAGCAGGTGCATAGAATTTTAAGCGTTATAATAAGAAAGAAAGAGCAGGCAAAAAGAGAATGGCCGACAACTAAAGTATTAAACGTAAAATCGAAAATGTTTTTCCCGAAAAGAAAGAGAAGATGATATAGAATGTTTGATGTGTGATGAATCAATGTATACGTGTAGCAGATAATCTCATGAAAAATTCGGCCCGTCTGGTATACAGTTCTATGTGCGTATTAACTGTCGCTCAAATGATGATTGTAAATTATGGTTTGTTCGTGACATAAATATAGTATTGGCAACAAAATTAATTGCTGATTTTCTTATACAAACGAAATATGCTTTTTTTAATGTAATTAATGAACTTTACTCAATTTTATATTTTCCATTTTGGTCAATGACTTTTTGTAATCTCGTCTACTTCATTATCCCATGCTCGTAGAACTTCTGGTCTTTATCAGCAAAAACCTGTACTAGATATAATTTCACAACGTTATTATCATTGAAGGTTTCATTTCCCAATCAAGCGTCGATATTTTTTGGCGACCAATGATGTGTGTTGCCTATTGTTGCCATGGTGGAATACAACACCTTTACGATTCACCCACTCTGGCTGTTTTCCGTGAATAGAAGATTTTAATTTGTCTAATTGGCGACAATACATATCTGAATTTATTGTTTGGTTCCTAGGAAACAGCTCAAACTATAGAATATCCTTGTAGTCTTATCAAACAGACAGCATAATCTTGTTTTGGTGCTATTCACAGGTATAGCAATAAACTCCACTCACACAAATTAATTAATTATGCGGAACGCAGCGTTTCGAGAGTTGTGTGAGTGGAGTTTACTGCTATACCTGTGAATTGTACATCCACACAGTCCTTGCAATCGTCATTTGTTTTGGTGCATTTCAGCTTTCGATATTGCCTGCGCTGGTTTATTTTCTTTGAGTCATAACCGATTTTGTTCGATGTTATGATAAACTATCAATTTTTTATGACCACTGTTTATCCATTTAAAAAACGGTTCGATTAATGCGTTGGATTAAGTGAATTTTCTTTAACTCCTGAGGAATCCAAATATCGAATTTTTTAATGAATCCCATGTTTGTTTTAAATAACTTTCAATTGTTGCTCGCGATACATTTAACCTTTCTGCAATCTCTCGGACGATCCGAATCAATTATGGATTTGATCATTATCAAGTTCGTTTGGATTACCAGATCTTAGTTTATTTTTGAGTCAAAAGTCACGAGAATGAATGTTTTAACCAAATTCGGCACTTTCTTCCCTTTAGAGCTTCATCACCATACATATCGCTTAACTTTTTAGCAGCAGTTTGTGTTACATTAATTCCTCTTCGAATGCAATAAAGCAAAATAACGTCATTTTGACATACGAACGCTTTTGTTCTCTATGTCAAAATTGAGCCTGCACAAAAAATCTCGCAAAAGGTACAGATAAGTTGGCTTTTAAGAAAGTTAAAGTTCGCAGCTGATAAACCGCAAAACTACATAGTTGTACAATTGACAAAAATTAAGAAATACTACTCCGATCTATATTTAAAATCGGCAATTACTTTGTTACCAACCTAATACATCATATAAGCAAATATCCGTTTATTTTGTAAATTCTTGATTTGTTGTTTTCGTACATTATCACAAATATCTTTAAGGTAATTCTTAGGAACCTAAACTTAGTTCCTAAATAACGCCATCGCATACTTCGACTTACCGCAGAGGAATAATAACAAAAACTTCAACGTAGACTTATTTTATTCCTAAGTAAACAAGTAATATGTTACTGTATAACAAAATAGATTATTGTTTTACTTATAAAAAAGTTACGTTAAAAGTTAGTCAAGTAGTATGAAAGGAGATTTTCGACAGACAAATGCCATTGCGTTCCACTATGCAACGCCTACCCATTCTTTTGCCTATTAAAATTGACGTAGCATTTTCTTTGTTTCTAAACGGTGGCGGTTAATTTGAATATTTCGTCACGTTAATCCTATCACTTAAAGCTTTTCCCGGAATATTTAGCAATTGGAAGATGGAAATTTAAATAATAGGGAGAGTGTTCCTGAACCGAAGTTTCAGTGATTAATTGATTTTTAAAGAGGCCGCTTGTCTTGCGCAAGGGTTTAATGAAAGGGAAAGTGCCCTCCTTCGCGTTTTTTTTTTTTAATTGAAAGACCGAGTGTACTTAACCTTTAATAAATCTTAGTTTATTAACACGCATATTTTTTGCAAAGATATTTTTACTATAGTAGAATACTGGTATCAGCCTTCAATAAATTAATGAATTCATTTACATGTATGTTCATGTGTTATTTAGAAGCCAAAAACCGATTTGGTAAGCTTAGTTTCTGCTCCAGCAGGTCCCAATTCAGTATTAGCGACCGGACTTCCACTCAATCAATCTAATATTCAAATTAATTTCTGTGTAATTAGAGAGTATTAAGATAAGGTTTGCAATGATTAGGTCATTATTGCCAAATCGTCTACTCCGACACACATGTAAGACTTTTTTAGGTGGCCTACTTGTTACATGTTTTCTACGTTAGTGTTCCAAATCCGTTTTGAAAACCTATGATTGCTAATAACTGCAATAACAGCTGTGTTATTGAGATCAAATGTTTCTAAGCACCAACAACTCGGTACTAGGTCATACAAAGTTCATGGAAATCGGGTGCATTAAAAAATAGATACCAATGTAGCTTTAACGTTCTAATTACTGCCGATGACCATTTTTTCAGTTAGTCTGGATTACGGCGAGATTATTTTGACAAGAGGTTTCTTTTTAGATTAGATATCGTTATATGGACCTGGAAATGGTTACTGTACTTTCAATCTCGAGTCTCAATCGCGAAAGTAATTTTGTGATCTACTTTTTGCGATAACGTTCGGTACCCTTCATAGAGCCGAACAACCTACCATTTAAAGTAATTTCATTCATCTTGTAGTAACACTAAAGTTTTGGTTAAATTTTGTTTCTACAGTCTTATGTGGAACACGACGTCTACTCAAAAATAACTATGGCAATTTACTGCTATGCATTATCAATTCCAACTTGATAGTCGCATATAGAAAGACTGACAATTCTGTAATAATTACTATGGAAATGCCAACAAAATTACTTTTTAAAAAAGAAGAGATTTAACAAGTTGACAATGATACCTCATATTCTATATCAAAAAGATACCACTGCTTATTAACTTTGCATATGTTTTGGGAGATACTTTACGTAGCTGTTTTGAAGTGTTGCATTGAGAACCAGTGCATTGGAATCAAATTCAGAAGTTCAAAGAATTATTAGAACAGATAACAAAGATTTATAGACATATACACTAGGGTGACACAACAAAATAGACACCAGGTAAAGCGGTATAAATATGTAAACAGCTAAATTCTAAGAACAAATTAAGAACTTTCTCTTGTCATTAGGGTAGGGGTAGATGTATCGGAAGGAATTCGTCATAGTTTACTATCGTTAGAACTATGCCTCGCTTACAAGATTCGAGTGATATTAGCGACTTTACCCGGGGTCGCATCGTTGGCCAGAGTGAACACGGCGCTTCGCAACGTGAAATAAGTACATTTCTAAATATTCCGTTTTCCACAGTTAACCGTTGATTACACAATTTAAACGCAAGGAAAAAACAACAGTGGAGCCGAGACCAGGTCGTGCCGGACCTTATGAAAGAAGTAAAAGGGTGCTCGTGCGCGAAGTGTTAAGAGAACCGCGAAAAAGTACAGCTGAGCTTGCGGAAACTTCACAGAAAAGTCAGCGCACCGTTCTGCGATACCTCCACAGTGTGGGGATGTATAAAAGGGTGGCAAAGAAAAAATTTCCCCTTACGGCGTTTCAAAAACGGCGCCGAATGGCTTGGGCAATCGAAATGCGAACGAAGCCCGAAGAGTTTTGGCGGTCATTAATTTTTTCAGACGAAAGCAGATACTGCCAATTCAGTGATAGTGGCCGTACGTGGATATAGAGACGTTCGTCACAGCAACTGGACGACAATTTTTTTCATCAGACGGTGAAATACGGCGGTGTGAACATCATGGTGTGGGGCGCGATATGGTATGGTGGAAGATCGCAATTAGTAATCTGTGACGGAAATATAAATGCGGCAAAATATATCCAAATATTAACAGAAGGACTACTACCGATATTCGACAACGCCATTTTATCTAAAGAAGACACCACTTTTATGGAGGATGGAGCACCCTGCCACAAAGCAAGAGCAACAACCACATAGAAAGAGGAACAGGCGATTCGGATTTTACCATAGCCAGGCCAATCACCAGACATGAATCCGATAGAGAATGTTTGGCACATAATCCAGACAAATATGGCGAAACGATCTCGAAAACCCAGCAATGAGGAAGAACTCGTGGCAGCTGTTGAGTTACGGAAGAGTGGTTAAATATTCCAGAAGACACCATTAATCATTTAATAGATTCTATGCCACGACGACTCGCATCACTTCACGCAAGTAAAGGTGGATCGACAAAATATTAGTTTAATTTAAAAATTTTAAAATATTTTATATATATAACGATAATAGAATCTTTTTTTTAATTAGTAGGTATCTATTTTATTCTGTCACCCTAGTGTATACGTGGTGTAGTGAAAAAACGTGCAAGCTTGCAATGTATGCTGGCCAAATATACCGCATTTTATGACCTTCAAATGAATGTTACTGAGAATTTTGAGATGTTATTTATTTCATGAAATTTTGCATCACTAGTCTACCTACATGCACGGACTGTTATCCTGAAACCTCGGTATGTCGCAGAAATTTACAATTTGGCCAACAACTTAATTTCCCCAGAGGCGGTTTAATTCTAATTTTAAATTAAAGTAACATCTTAACAACTTAATTTTGGCGACATTGTTTATCAAGTCGCAATCGATTCCAAGGCGTCACCACATCTGACGTGTACTAAATTTATGTGCCTGATTGTTAGACAACATTGCATGCATACTTGATTATTAGATATAACGACTTTAAGCCGCCTTAAAGTAATATGGCCATATATATATATATATATATGGCATATATCTATATATATATATATATATAGATAAATGTAGTCAAACGCAGAAAACTGTAACACCAGCCGTATAGTAAAGAATTCTATACAATTAAAAAGAAATGTGCTTTCTTCTTAAAAAATATTAGCATTTTGCCTCCAGCAACAACAAACTAGAAATGTTAAACAAGGAAAAGTCCAAAAGAAGTTAAATAATTTTGAAATAGCTAGAAGATTATCATATTGAAAACTGGGAGCGTAGTTACAGTAGACTTATAGATCGCGTTATTTGAAATTCTACCTAAAACGCTACCAAACGTTGCTTTTTAATATATTTCTTAATAATGTTCATCTGAAAGTTATAATTTGAATACAAAGTTAGTGTTAGGTAAATTTTAAACGCAATTTACTTATTGTTAAACACATTACTCGAAACTCCGAAGGTTCTATGTCGTTTTATACATTCCAGGTACTTGCCCTAGTCACCTTTGGGTTTCAAAAAACGACTAAAATGATTCATGGGATTGATACAGTTGCGATTGGTTAGATATTTGTTTCAGAGATGTCGATACATAGACAGTTACTAGTGTAAGAACAAAGTATGGGCTCCACTTGTGGTACCTCGCCGCATCACGTTGCTTCAAAGATGTTTAAAGCAAACTTTGCCTTATTGGATTATGCGTTAAAAGACTGCGATGGATTTCTTCCGTTGGTGGGCAGATGAACTCGAGACTTGACCACATTCGTTTGAACTTTCACTATGTTTCATTTGCTGTTCCTCGCCTAATGATTTTTATTTTATTTTTTATTTGACTTCTAACATATGAACAGAATAAATAAATGTTTAATCAATTTGATGTACTGTCACAACAAATTTAATCAATTATTTACCTTTTCTCAAAATTTCTGCGAAAATTTCCTAAAAATTTCTAACCGTAACGTTATTTGCATATCCATTTCGGAGATGTGGTTATTTTGGAGTTAAAAATGAAAGTCAAGCGAGATATAATTACACACACATCAAGAAATTGAAAGAATATTGCATTTATGTGTGGTGACGAATATGTGCGGATTTTTGGAACGCGAAATATTCTAAAAATATAGCATATTAGTACCATATCGCGTTCCTTGAAATGTTAAAATCGCTGTAACCATAAATGTTGTCTTTTATGGTATTTTACGACATATGTGCATACTTAACAACAGTATATGAACGTAATAAAAATTTTCTAAAAATAATTTTGCGAGAGAAAGTAATGTTTTCCATTAATTCAACACAGTATGTTTTACATATATAATCCACAATTCTTTTATCTCTCTGAAGTATTCCTTTTCAGACAAAGAAGTCTCATACGTTATTGCGAAAAAAAGAATGCAAATAATTAGTAAATAATGTAGCAGTTACAAGGTTTTTCTAGAAACATTCTTTGAGTGTCATTACAATCTTTTATTCAAATTGGACAAACTACAGATTATTCTCTGGGGTTTCTGTTTTAAAAGAGGTGATTATAGTCACAGAAGTATTAAGTACGTATAAATTGGTATAACTTATATGGGATTGAAGTTCAAATTTTAGAACTTTATATACAATTTGTACTTTAAGATGAAACCGAGCTGATTTCTTTCCTACCTCTGTCGAAGTTTCGTTGCCTATCTCAAGGAACATTGCCAGAGCTTCAGAAGCCAAGAAGAGATTGCAAACGCACCACGATATCTACGACACACGTTCTTTTTTCTAATACTAGAACTAGAACACGTATTCAGAATTATTTGTTTAAGTGGAATACCTTGATCCACTAATGTCCATTAAAATGTGAAAACATACCGAAAAATATATTGCCGACATTTGAGATTAAAAAAAAATTGGGACAGAGAATCTCTCTTTTAATGCAAAGTATAGCTATAAGTTTCACTTACTATCATAATTTAAAGCTTATCTTCACCAACCTTAAAAGCAAGTTCACATACATCCAACTTATTTAGTGGTTTTTCTATAACTAATATATATGAATTTATATCTAATAAAAGGTCAGCAATTTTATTAATATGCAAGAATGAGTTACGACTTCAGTTGTTATTTGCTTTGTATTACTGTTTAAAAAAATAAAGCCAACGCACATAGTCAAATGGCACTTTTGTCAAAAAGTGCACTTTAGAGTTTTACTACAGTTTGGCATTACTTTTATTTTTTTTAAGAATTTATATTTGCATTAATTTTAATCCACAATGATGACGTACTTTTTTAAACGGTGCAAAACTGGTGGCAGTTACCGTTTCGAATGAGGAACTTATGTTCGGAAATATATAAGTGACATCCTGCATAAAGGGAAGAAGGATCTGCAACGATTTTACATAATCTACAGGATTTTCAGAGTTTCCACTAAATTTAAGCAATAATTTTTTCATTTTAGGGTTAGTATTATAGAATAAGGCACATGAGGAATATTAGAAGCGACGGCTTGTTCAATGATCGAAATACGATCACTGGCGTTTTGAATACTGAATTTTACATAATTATCAATCCAATCAATTTTATTTTCTAATGTATTAGAACAAGCATAACATTCCTTTATAAAATCATTAAAGGTTTAAAACAAAATATTGATTGATTATTTGAGCTCCACAACTTTATTGAAGAGCAAAGCATTGTCAGCTTATTATTCTAGTGAATGCGTTTCGGGCACTATTAATCAGTGTATACATAATCGAAAATTATAATGCAATTAATTGTAAAGACTTTTTAAAGACAAGATAATTGAAAAGCTTACAATGGATACTAGCGAAATATATCTCTTTTTACAGTATATTATACGCAAATAAATAAATTTTCGTCAAGTCGTACAAGTTAGAGGTAGGAGACCCCGAAAACGTAGTATATGATTATTAAGAGTATCCTTCGATGTTGGGAGATAAATTGTCGTTTCATTGACAAGTATACCTCTTCGAGAAACAATTTATTTCCAATTCTAAACTTGAGAGAAGTTAATTTTGACGATGTTGTTTAAACTCCAGTCGATTCTAAGGCGTCAAGATATCCAACGTGTACTATATTTGTTTGCTTGGTTATTAGACGGCACCGCAGACATACTTGGCAACTTGAAGTAATGTTTAACGCTGTCAGTCGTACCATCTTCTCCGTTGTTACGAGAATTTAGAATATAATGCACGTCTTCAGGTAAATAATGGGTGGCGTACAATAAACTGTTTTATAGCAGGCGTGCGAGTCTAGCCTGCTTTGCGTTTTGAAATAGTTTTTGAAGATTTTTACAAATAATAATCAAAAAACAATACATTGCAGTAACGATAGTGGAGTTTATCTACCCACTGTGCATGTAAATTATAGGACTTTTTCTAAAAAAGAAAAAAGTACATAAAATCATAGTGATATATATAGGATGGCGCAACGGTTGCAACGAACTTATAAACGAAACGACCCAGGACAAAAAAATACACTCTTACTGCACATATAATCCAGTTCGGCAACAAAAAATATTTTTTGGAAATAACATCTGCTAAATAGCCATCACGCTTTTCTAAACATTCATGAAGTGGTGACTGAAAACTAACTACAACTCGTTACAGCATTTCCTGCTTTGTTGCTCTAATTTCTTATGTATTGTTGGCTTTAAAGCTTGTCGGGTTCGGGGTATATTTTGGAAAACCATAGCCTTTAGATAATCCTACTGGAAAAAATCAAGGCTGGTCAGATCCGGTGACCTTTGCGGCCAATTAAAATCACCATGTCGCCCGGGAAACATGTTTCTTAGAGGAGCAATGCAAATTAGTGCATTGTGGCTTGTTGCTCCATCTTGTTGGAACCATAAGTCGCTAGGCTCTACTCCAATTCGTTTCAATTCAGAACGCAGACAATTATTGATCATCTCCAAATACCGTTGCGAGGTTACAATCACCGGATGGTAATTTTCTTCGAAAAGTATGGGCCCAATATTTCGAATGGTGCCACTTCGCACCACACGGTAGCTTTTTCAGAATGCAGGGGTTGTTCGTCAACTTCTTGAGGTTGTTCGGCAGCCTAATACCAAAAATTGTTCCTATTTAGAAATCCTCATGTATGGAAATGCTCCTCATTACATTTATATAATTAACGCAAGAGCTGCGTTGATTCAACAGCTACATTTTGATGGCCACAAATTTTTGATGGCATACAGGAATTCATTTAGGTCAGTGATTACAGCCCCTCTTTTTTTTCATATTCGAACAGTGGCAGTTGAAAAACCTCCAATAGCCATTACAGCACCCTCTATTTTAATAAAAAATCGGAGGGTCTTTACAATATCTTGCCTCCACCAATAAGAAAAAAATTCGCGAAATAATTTTGAAGTAATGAAAGACTATTATGTTATGTTCAACGTGGGAATACTACGACAGTTCGTTTCTGGCCGCATATTATGCAAATAAACTTAATAGGAATACAAGCGATGGCAGTTAATACACAATTGCATTAAACTATCACTTAATAATCGCGCTATTCTGAGAAAAATGTAAAATTGGCTGCAGACGTTTCTTGTAACCATATATTAATAGATGTGCATGTGCAATTTACGGATATTCGATTATTAAATTATTTTAAAGAATTAGTCACGTTCATTAAAAAAATATGTTTACGTTAAAACAATAGGTCGCATATTTTTTAATAATTTTTATTGTAACATTAGGAATATTAATTAACACCATTATATGCCGTATAGTGTAGAGCTATGATTTTTGCAGAATTTGTAAAATTTTCGGTCATTTGAATTTCATTGGGATAAGTGCACGGCTTTTATGCAAAATAATATCTTTTAATTCGTATATTAATTTTACAAGAAAAGAGAAATATATTTTTCATAAAGTAGTTATTGTTTTTACACGTTAGGTGATCGATTTCAGTGGTCTCCATCCTCATGCCAAGCGTCAATTTTGAAGTACGATGTTGTAAAATTAGTACAATAAAACCTTTCAACAACGGCTAGTTGTGGGGAATTTGAAAATGTCCGTTATGAGGTGGTCTATATTTAAAAACTGTATATTTTTTAATATCGTAATAGATAACAATTAGAACGCGTGTAATATTCGACAATGTCAAAAATTGTTGAAGCAGGTGTTGTTGTTTGGAAGTACTAATAAAAATATGGAGTAAAAATGCCGAAACGAATGGAACTAAGCCGGCGAATCCGTAGCGCAATAATAAGTTTGTTCAAAGAAAAATTTTCAAGGCGTGTGATTGCGAAAAAGTCAAATTTAATTTGTTATTTTTGGTCAATGTGCTCATTATAAAGAGGCAAATTTCACAACTATTATGCTAATTGGGAAAATTTTTACTGCCCCTGTCCGTTATTTAGAGTGCCCGTTGTTAGGAAGACATTTTGCGTTAATTCTCCTCTATGTTAGAAGAGTTCCTAAAAAGTGCCCGTTATGGAGACGTGTCCGGAAAGTCGTGTGTTCGTTTTCTGAGTTGGTTGGTTGTCTTGCTTAGAAATATACTAATTTTCAACAATATGTACATTATTTTCTTGGTTTTTCATCCGCGGGTAATTTACCAAAAACCTATCGCAAAGACAAGTTATAAATAATTTACGGCACAACTTTTCCCGCATACCTCTAACTTTCTTTTAAATTTAGTAAAGTAAATATTAGAAATGAGAGACATTTCACACTGATGTTGAAAATCGCCTGTCACTGCTACAAAACTTCATTTAAAGCTCTGATTCTTGATTATATGTAGTATTTGTGTAATATAATGTTCTTTACGTCACGACACACTTTAATTTGCAGCTAAACTAAACGATAAAATACTTCATGATGATTAATAAAAGAGTGGAGACCTTTTTTTTGATTTATAACTCTATCCGATTCAGAAGTAAGTCAGTATTACGCACATATGTTTTTGCTTAATGATCTCGATTTTTTCGAGTTGACTGTGATTTTTATTATTATTTTAAAACAGTACTTGTACCACATCTTCTATATCTCTACAAATACAATTAAATTGTTATTGTTTTCTTGTATAAAAGGCTTTATATTTAGCTACAAAATCATTTTCATTTATGCGTTTTACGGAAACATTTCATTATTTTAATCAGCATCAAAACAGAACTTAATCACTTTGGAGGAAGAAAATAAGGTCTACATTTTATTAGCTTCAATTTCCTTGTAGAACTAACATTATTGGAGTTAAAGTATTAGTTAGGAATGACAGTATTAGTTAGAACATAAGGAAATATCTTATATACAGTCTACGGATGTTTTTGGGCTATAAAAATTTTCGCGGCATGCTTTAAATTCTCTCACGGCGTACCGAAGTACCGCGGCACACCGGTTGAAAATCGGTTTAATAAAGTACGAATCGCAAATAATTACGATGAATGAATTTAGCCAATTAACATTCTAAATTTTTAAATATTCCATTCTCCATTAATGACGAGGTACTTTTTGTCAAAATAAAGCAGCAGAAACCATACCAATTCACAAGTTAAACTAATATTTCCTTCAAACTTGCACGAACAACAGTTAAATTTATAAAAGTGAGTCATGTATAAAGAAGGTTTATAATTTATGTAAAAGTAAATTAATCTAAATGTAAGAATTTTTTTATCCAGCAGAAATTAATTATTCCGTTTCAAATTTCGCCACCTAGGTTATATAATTTATTCCCTGATTGTTGTTAGTGTTTTTTCTTGTAATTTTTCAATGATTATCAAATAAATACTTGTAATGTACTCGTCACTAATATTCTATTTAAATAAATAAATGAATTATTAAAATTTTATAGTGTGGTTATATCTTAACAGTTCTTAAGTAACAACTTAGCCGCATTAGTGATTTTTCAAAGGACATAATACGGAATCGAGTTAAACTTTGACGTCATATGCAAAAACTAAGATGATTTAATAAGAAATTAGTAAAGAAGTCTCGTATAGAAATCAGCTAAATTTGTGTTAGGCAGTGCAATTATAATTATGTTCTAAAGTAATTGATATTCAAAAGCGGCAAACGTAAATTAGATTGACTTTGCAGAAGTAATTTCGCTCAACTAAATTTTCTATCTATTTTTTTAAGACGAGTGAAATTTGATTATAACAATTTTCAATAGACCCATATCCGAACGTCAATATATTGGAATTTGAGATTTTTGCTTAAAAAAAGATGATAAATTAACAAACAATGGTAATAACATCGGTACGCATTGATACATTAAAACCCGGTTTATTTTCATTAATTTTCAGTAATCAATTTAATGAAGTAATTGGCGACTGTAGTTTATTTTCCATTGTAATAATAAGATTGTTTTACAAAATTTTAGTTATTGATATTCGTGGGAAAATTCACTGTTTGACTGAAATAAATTGAATTGAATAAATTAAAAAATACATTTGCGAAATAGGTGATGCTTCAAAGACTTTATAGAAAACAATTTCTTCCATTCGTTAACGCCTACGTAATGATTCAAAATTAAGTAATTACTCAAAAACATGTTAAAATTGTTATAACTATTTGGAAATTACATTACTACGTCTGTAAATACACCCGGTATTGCTATAGTCTATTGTATAAAGCACCTTAAATTTGGATCATGAAAATGATTTGGTATTGACTAGCTTTTTCAATGAAAGCAAGAGTTATTTCGAATCAAATTGACTGTAAATATAATTGTGAATTAAGTCTCCGCTTTGGATCATAACTACTACATTTCAGTTATATGATTTTTCAGTAGTAGAATATTTCTTTTAAAATGCGAGCTCGGAAATTTTAATATATTTGTATAACTTCAGTAAACTTCAGCGTGTCTAGAGGAGCATAATTGAATTGCAAGAGATACGGGTATTATTATACACTGGATCCTCAAATAAAAATAAGTTACAGAAAGCGAAGTAGATATAAAATAAATCGCCAACCTTATTTACATCAGGACAATATCTATCGTCTATGCTTTTTTATGAAACGGGACGCAATAAACCCAGGAAATTGTTGCGCTCACGAGTGACTCTCTTGTGCGATTGTTATTGTGGCCGTTTCTAGTGGTCGTAGTCCTTGTTTTTGTTTGTTCTTCTCTTGGTATTGTTATGATGCCTTTCACATCCAGTCGTCATCCACCTGTTCAATGGCTTTCAGTACGTAGTTCTCGCACAAGAAAGGCAAAACTCATCCGGCTGTCGGATTGCTAGGGCAGAGATTTTTTTTTGTCGCGAAACGTTTCGCCCGCAAGGCGCTAAAAAAGTGATTAATCTTTTTTACTACGTTTTTTTATGGTGTACGTCGAACAGAAAAATATGCGAACACGTGGAGTGGTATCGGTCTCAGCGGGATCGTTGCCCCTATCTACACGTTTAGCGCGGAAGTTCGTTCGAGACTGGCTTCGTCGGTTCACGAAGTATTTTGCCCGCTGGGATAGGATCTCGCGCAGATTATTAGGTCCATCGAAGAAGGCCGCCACTCTATGACTTGCTTAGTCCAATGCATCTATCTAGTTAGCGGTGACTAGAAGAACCGACCAGCACATGTACCCACTCAAAGATGTAGCGTGTGTATAAAAACGAAGAAAAAAAGAACGAATAACCGGCGCAGTATTAATCTTCTAGTACGTTGCTACCGTTGAACTAATCCATTCTGGAAATTTTTATTTGGTCTTACACAAAATTAATAAATTACACAGATCCAGTAGCGTAAATATGCCTTTAGCTGGCAAATTAAGTATTGGGAGAAATTACTTATATAAATCAGGATTAAGTATGCAAGGTTCGGAAACCAATCTTTTCATATATCGATTCCCATACGAATGGTTGTCTAAGTAACATAATTTTGCAATCCATATTCTTAAATGTCTTATATAGATAACTTTTTCCTTTCATTTCACAAATTTATAATTAGAGAACTTTGTTTGATATGTAAAGGTGGGTCCATAATGAAGTAAATAATTTTAGATAGTAGTAGTTGTTAACAGAGTTTGCTAACAGTATTCAAATGTTGTTACCTTCGTACTAACTTTTGCGCAGCAGCAGTAGTGTTTGCTAACAAAAGTCGAATAATGTAAAGTTTCTAATGTTGATATTAAGGCGGGTCCATGTTACAACAAACATTATTACGTAACAATTATTATTGGCCAACAAGCTAACTAGCTAAGTCAAGAGGACCACAGAACCATAGCTTGCAATAATTTCCTTCACTATTTTTTTAAGTGCCGATGCTTTTCTTTAAGGCAGAATTTAAAAATTTCCGAAAATGTTAAATAACAATAATATTATATAGTTGATTCGCACCTTAAAATTCAGTATGGCTCTTATGGGAAATGTGAACGCGATTGCCACACTGTGTCAAAATTAAATTTTTAGAATGTTTTATACTCTACAGTTGGCTATATGAAAAAATGACAAATGGAATATAACCAATGTTTCTCATATAGGTTTATTATATTATTGTGTTACGTGATATGGTATTTAATATAAATATGTTAACATAATAAGTTATTTCTATATTTTCTAAATTATACGAAACGGCTTTTATTTAAATATAATTTACTAATGTGGCATTCTTTTTCATGAATTGATTCTACGATTCACTATAATAAGATTAGTAAACTAACTTATTTATTGAGGATATCACAGGCGAAATACGAAATTCTTAAATTAACCGAAAATGTAAACGTCATGGGAATCATGGGTAATCCAGCTGTCAAAAAAAACTTACTAGTATAAAATCGCGCAACTCTGTCCAGGTTGAAAAGAGATGTACATACATAAATTCTCTGTCAATAGAAAGAGCAGATAACATTCCATATGAACCATACTGAATTGTAACGTGCGAACGAACTAAAAGTACAACGAAAGATAATAGAAAAATGCAATGAAATGATATTAATAATTGTATCTATATTCGAACTTTCGCGGCTAAATGCTGATTAAAAGATGACCGACAAATATGCATTAGTATTAGGTCTGGAGTCGGGAATGCGATAGAGTTGGATTTAATCGGGTAGTTAAGAACATGTAGCGAAGCGCTTTGAGCCTTGAACGAATTAACTTTAACACACCCAACACCATTAGTACAAGCAATGAATCAGATTCAGTGTTGCTAGTTTGCAACAAATATCACCATATTGTATTCTAACTTAAAATTACCACTTTGTTCTAGTAAAACATCTTCTTAAAAAATCACAACAAATTTGAGCTAAAAATTTTTATTGAAAACAATATCGCATTTACTAGCATTACAAATGACATTCTTTTTCTTCAAAAAATAAGCATGGAGAAGAATATGTAAAGCTTAACGTTCGTCTCCATTCTCTCATAGAAACGTCGGACTTAATCTTTATAATATTCACCAGACGTTAGTGGGTCTCAATGAATTAATAGAGATTAAAGCAATTTTATTAAAGAATAATCCTAAAGAAAGATATCTCTACCTCGATTTACGTTCGCGTCAATGACGATTTTTCTGGAATTCACAGATCAAAATTTTCTTCAAGATTTCCTATTCATACGTTAATTTTTGCAGCATAAGACGTTTGATTTAATTTTGCATGTGATTATTTGTACATCATCAACACCACATTCTTATTAACATCATCAGACATCAGTACTCAGTGGTGGACGCGCAGATGTGAAAGACCCTGGTGAAAAGCTTCCTAAGGCTCCCCCTATTGCAATGATCACCAAACAAACTCTCAACACAAATATATAATTAACACTTATCTAATTAAAATTAAATAGTTAGGATGATTTGAATCTTAAGACTAAAAAAAACTTACATCTAGCAGAAAAACGTATATTTATAAAAGCCAATTAATCTACAGTCTTTGATGTTTCATATAAGTGTTTCATGCTTTTTTGACAATAAAAAAGCTAAAATTACCTTTTGGGAGCATTGAGGTTAGATGTTTTTGTAGTTTTATCAAAATTAGTGTTTCTAGCTACTGCATTTTCATTGGAAAGTATCGTCAAACTGTTAAGTTTTATTTGACTCATTGTTGATCGAATGATAGCTTTTAATCAATTTCAACTTTCAAAAATTCCTCTCACAAGAAGCAACTGAAGTGCACACTGTTAAAAAAGTCTTTTGTGCTAAATATAAGTTAGGGATTCATTCTTCGGTATCCTCTATTCCACAATAAACTTCAACATGTTCAATGTAGACTCTTTAACATCTTCCTTTTTTAATTTTTACTGGTTGAAGATGATGTCTTAACCGTTTAATTTTTTGTAAGGTTTGATTTCCTACTATTTAATGAAAAGTTTTCGTGAGGGTTATAATCAACTTCCGAAGTTCTTCAATTTCTATTTCAATAAGGTGCAATGAAATGACCGGCTGTAAATTGGCTATACATTTTTTTCACCGATTCTGTCTTAGTTGTAAGTTGTTGATAGAAAATATGAATAGGCTGAGACTCACATCTCCTTAATTCTGGTTTTCAAGTCAAGGTTTGATCTCTTGCCTCTTCTTCTGATATGACCTTCTTAAACCGTTTTCGTCCCAATTTCTTAGTGGGTGCCTATTTCTTCACAGGTTATTGTGGCACATAATGCATTTTCAACGAGTTTGTTTCGGTTCTCTACCAAGAAAAGTTTTGAAGCAATGAATTTGTATATGGTTTTACCTTTCGACTGTAAGTACTTTTGAGTATGGTTCACCTCCTTAAGAACGTTATACCTCAATCAGATAACCGAAAACGTTGAAATAAAAAATATTTTTTATGAAAATTGGAGTTGCATCTTTCGTGTTTACATTTCGTATTGAATCATACAACTTTTTTACAGTTTGCATCAACTTGCAAAAATTCTGTCATCACATGTTTCATTGAACCATATTCCTCACTCTACCTGATTTTCGATAACTTTATTGCAATCACTTCCACAGCTACTAGTAATACATTCTGCCTGTAAGCCGATGAAGAGAAGAGCTTGTAAACGCTTTCTAGTGTTCCAAAAGTCCTTACAGAAGTGTACGGCACCCCGCATAAGTAAAGCGAATGTTTAGGGTAAGGTACAAATAAAGCTTTCTCATTAACTGAGCCCTAGCTTTTACCCCAAAGTGAACACCTGCCCTAGTGGAAGCGTTATTATAGTCTTGACTTTGATAGAGACATTTAAAACTTTTAAATAACAACACGGCAAAATTATACGTAATCGTCCTCCTAGAATACAAGATCTACTTTTTATATCCTTATATATGCTTAATAGGTTTCATTTAATCTAAAGCTCCCTTGATCAGAGACCTGGGGCGGTCCATGTCCGCCTAGTCCCACCTGATGATACTCTGCTGCACATACACTATGACCTAAACGAGTTATCCTAACAACATTCTTAATATAATTAGAGTGGTGCGAAGCTTTTAGTAAATCTTAGCGTTACTCCGGGATCCCTGTACTTTAGTACAGCAAGTGTTAGATATTGCTTTTGAAAAATTTCTAGGCGACTGATCACAACGCATGTACATATATAATATGTATTCTGCTATTTCTAGATATTCCTGACGTAGACAGCAAAGTTGATCTTCAGGTTTTCGGAGATCATATAAATGGTATTTCAGAGCTGCATATTGTATCAGTATTCCTGCCAGTAGTTTAATCATCCCTTTGCTGAAAGATGGCAATGCATTTGCTGTACTTGAATGAAAAATTGACTTTATCTGTAAAAGTAATTTTATGTGAAATATATGGGTTTTATTTAATAAATCAAATACAATTTCACAAAATCAGTTTTTCTTAATTTGTCTACATTAAAACGTTCTTGGTGATCAGAAAATTTCTATTATTTATATTTATGTTTTAAGGTTTGGAGGGCAGATGCAGTGAAAATTGCAAACTCTCCAATAAAGTACTTACATTCATCTCTTTAGTTAAATCCCGGTTAGTTCTTTTTCTTTCTTGCAAACATTTATAAAATCAAGTTTAAATGTAACAATTTTATAGATTTTACCAATTGGTATAATAATTTTATATTTAACAGCAAAGAAATCTTTCATATTTCTTAAAAGATATCTACCTAAAGTGTCAGTATATCGGAAATTTTTTACATGTAATTCGCAGATAAAAGATCGGACGGTATACTTTAAAACGTCCTGAACTCGATTGGTTACTTAGCAGTAATGCAATATGTACAGTGTCCGGCGTATGATTACCGATTTAATTCCAGATAACACACTCTCTACATTTCCGTGCGATTCCTGACAATTTTCAAGAGCTTCTTCGATAAACTGGAAATAAAAAATTCATTTAGGCAGTCACTGAACTTCGAGGTCGTCGCGCGAGATATCGTTACGACAAATTTTATAATATAGTTTCCATTGTAAACACATATCAATAAAGTTTTAAATTTTGAAAAATTAAGATATTCCTTTTTGATTACGTACTGGGAGAAAATAAGCTATAAAAAAACAATAAAAGTATGTATTTCTTTAACACGTGTGTATGTACATATTAAATGGATTTCAAGGTATTCTGGCACTTGAAAATGTTACAATGCAAAATGAACGTAACTAATGCATTATACATTTGTAAGTTGTCTACATTAAAAATTGTAGTACAAATGTTCTTGATCGAATGGTATTACGATGTTCCCGAAATCTCTTTCTTATTTGTTAGTTTGCAAACTCGCAGGTGATATTTTCTTCAAATCAATCAAATTACCAATCATTAAGCGCAAATTCTTGATTTGGTTAAATGTTATGCTGCGTACTGAGGTTGATTAAACTCAGTGCTTTGTTAGATCAAAGAATCAACATTTATCTTTAGCGATAAGTAGAGCTGCGCAATTGCGTAATTTCGTCCGCCTTGCAGTGCAGGCTCGTGATTCATACCGCTTAACTGGTGAATTATGTTTATTTCATTTTTGCGATCGAAGTCAAATACAGTACTGTGTGCATTTTGATACGTTGCTGTAAAGTACTTCTTAGATAAACAATATCGAAAATGAAACGACTACTTGCTAGTCAAAGAAATAGTTTTATCGAGGAATTTCCAGACTTGAACAATGGTGGCACGAAAATAATTAGCTCGGATTGCGATGGACCGTTGCTGTCGGGAATATAGCAAACATATACACAGCGCACAATCAATTTAGAAAAAAAGGTGGTGTAAGACCAAAATAATAATATAATAATAATTTTTATATGACATAAGTTAGATGTTGATCACTCCAATTCCTTCATGAAGTTACCATGTCAGAAACAAATAGCACTTATACGTATCATGTATGTGGGAAAAAATCCGGAACAATGTGAAATCTGAATTGCACAATAAAAAATGCTAGTTATATGCGGACGAGACGACGAATATTAAGAAAATGTGTTATTGATGTGATATATATATATATATATATATATATATATATATATGTATACTGGAAGTTCCGTAACCATCGTATTCACTGTTATTAGGTAGTCAATAATTAGAGCCACGTGTTAGCGAAGCATTTACGAGGGTGGTGCTGAATGGATTAGATGTATTGAGTTTTTTAGGAAAGCAAGTGTTTGTAACTGATAGTGGATTAATCATAGATTATGTTGGGCGTTGTTCTAAACAAATGTGGCAACTTCTTACATATTATATGTAAACTACATGGATTATATCTTGTGGCAGAAGAAAGTTGTGGTCAACTTTTTTGGGGTTTATCTTTTTATACTATCTATCTATCTCTACAACAAAAGAAAGTTAGCTGGATGATCGGCGCAAATGCTAGAACTTTATGTTAGCTCTTATTCAAACAACCCGGTATGGGGGAGGAGTTAGTGTTCTACTGAAAGAATATTTATTAAAAATGGCAACATTTTTAATAATTACTGCAGACAGGAAATTGCAACAACCTTTCCGTATCCAAGCATCGTATGCACTTGTACGAAACGGATCCCAGGCACAATAATAAAGTACTAACAAATAGTACAAAAACTGTAGATTCCTTTCGCGGGTTAATACTGCATTATCAGGCTATCCTAAGGTCTAATCATTTTCTACGGTGAGTGAGTTCTCAGATAGCTACACTTTTGATGTTATCTAAATTTACTATTTTCACATGTTTTTGTGTTTATTTTTTATATATTGAACTTTCCATGTTGTATGTACTTTGTTTACAATATTATTACGATATGACCATGTCCATGTTTTCCAGGATTAGTGACAGTGTTTCTAAAATTTCCAAAGGAGAATTTCATAAACTGTGTTCTAGCATCCCTACTATCCTCATTTCTTGTTCGCTGGGGAACTTGGTTAAAGTAAAGCAATATTTCAAGATCCCGAGGTTTTATAAGCTACTCGAAATAATTACAAGGCACTGGTGTAGGAAATAGAAAAATAGCAAAATCTATCGTTACTGTTAGTATATGGATTGCAAATAGTGCACACTATACTCATACAGGTACACGATTTAAGAGATGCAAAAACTGTTAATGTTGTGACAAACTTTAACAATGTTTTAAGAAAAGAGTTAGATTTGATAGACTAGATCGTATGTGCAGCGTATCTACGTCGACAGCTTACTTTGATTGTGTGCCAATATTGCATCGTTAGATCTCTTATAGGGTTTGGCAGTTAGCGGAGGCGTAGACGATATTTTCTGCCCTTTTCTTCAGGGTCGTAAGACGTATGTTGCAGTATCACGAAATTACGTTGTGCTACTCCAACAGAGATCACTTGTGGCGTACTACAAGGGTCAGCGATACCGGAGAGTGGCACTGTAAAATTCCTGGATTTCATCATTCTATCCCTTAGATATTTCTACTTCGATTATGCGGAATCGGGATTACGGTACACAGTTGTGTTTTAGCACTCGTCACCAGCATGTAGTCAGCCGTATGGCGGGTGCATTCAAAGAAGTAAATCTATTACCGTTATGGCCCTTACATCTTAACGAGATTTTAAAGGTTTTTAAAGATCATGAAACTCACTTTGTCCATAATGGTAGGTGTTTTTATTGTGAACCCAAACACTTACGTTGCACATAATGATTTTTGATCTGGTTTATGAAGTTCGTGATTTGCACCTATCTCGTTTTTTAAAAAAACATATTACATATATACATAAATACACACATCCCTCACTTATGCATATTTTTAATTATATTCATAATTTTATTTATACATACAACATATAATTGACCTATACTTTGTATTATGACAGTAATTTGCAGGAAGACTGATAAATAAATTATTGCTATTATTAATTTATTGCTTCGTACTAGTTATTAATTTTATTTGAATTAGTACGCACCTGCCTTAAGTATGCGAACACAATTTGTAGCTCTAGTAACAAGTGATGTACGAAGATCGTAAACCGTTTTGTGTTTTTTAGAATAAACGGATAAGGTTGGCATTTTAGCAAGGTACAGAAATGATCGTTTGTGATGAACCCGGATACTATAAACTATTCGTTATAGTGGATGTGAACTGTGGTTCACTTAATTGCGTAATATGTTACAATGAACCTGATAATACTCAACTTTCGACTTCAGATCTTCTGTGTCTTTATTGGTATTTTTTCCGTTTATGCAATAAAACTTTTTATTCCAAATTGTAACCAATTACTATGCAGTGCAGGAATCGGATACCGTACCACATAACGCTTTATAATCTTACTGGTTAATGGATAAATAAGGAGGCGTGGAACATAGTCAATTTTAAAGGTTAACAGTTATTTTTTACGCTTACATAAAAATTAATATCGATAATTTACTGCATTCTCTTTATCCCGTCTTGTACGTCACGATTAAATTTTTTATTCTGCTACATATATTATACTTTTTATTACGACAAATTCGTAATATTAGAATAAAATAGCAATAAATGTCGTTCTTTAATACCTACTATTAACTACCTCTTATAGAAGTAAGATATAAATTAAAAAGGAAAAGTGTTGGTATTATTGTTATTGCTGAGAGTCGTTCACAAAACAAAAAGAATACTAGAGTACCGGTGTCTGAAGCCACTGCAATCTAAAAGATTTAGCTTCTCCAAGTTTGTAGAAATGATATTCC
Organism: Trypoxylus dichotomus; assembly: GCA_023509865.1. Taxonomy (NCBI): domain Eukaryota; kingdom Metazoa; phylum Arthropoda; class Insecta; order Coleoptera; family Scarabaeidae; genus Trypoxylus; species Trypoxylus dichotomus. The sequence continues at coordinate 23,153,887 of CM042081.1, read as the reverse complement.
AGGGCTATATATCGTATTAATATCCCAGTAGTCAGAGGTGCCTTTTGTTGAAAGATGGTTATGCCTTTGTTGTACTTGGTAAGGCTGAAATGAATACCTTCGCATGACTTTGTACAGGAACGTTTACCCATTATTTCTCCCAGAAAGTTTTAGTAGCTGCAGTTTCAATGCAAGTGTGACGAGTAATAAGTAAGCTAAAGACCATTTGTATTCCAACAAAATGTGAAAATTAATTGACATAAGTTGTGTATTGTATAAAGTTACACACAAACTTTGTGCAAATTTATAGTATAAAGTTTTATGTATACCTCTTGTATTTTGGAATAGTCGTTGATGCTTCTTAAGAAATTATTGATTCTTTCGCATTTTTCCTTGAATCTTCCATAACTATAATCATTTAGTCTGATCCCAACAACAGAATACGAATTAGTTAACATTATGGCTGCCTTTTCCGATAAAGCTGTTGTATTGACTTTGACATCAAACTTCTGTGCTAAAAATGTATGCAATGCCTTTGCTCTTTGTATTAGATTATTAATCTTATTATATTTAATAACTTCGTAAAGGTGAGCATAGTGTATACGGGGGCTGTTTTTTTTAACCACCATTCCGGCAAGTGGAGGGGGAAAGGGATGCCCAGAAGATGATTACGTACCTTTCCCACTATGCCATTTTCAGCAGAGTTGCAAGAACGTAAACGTGGCTGCAGGAATTGATTCTCCTCAGTGCGAGTTGCGTTGTGTAATTCGATTCCTTCAAGCAACTGTTTATTGATAGATTTTACAACGATTACAAAGAGCCATTCTAAACAAAAGAAGAGGCATGCTGACTTCTCGCGTTCTGCTTATTCATGATAATGCCCGCCCTCACACTGCTGCTGTAACCTAACAATTTCGATGGGAAGTTTTTGAACACCCGGCGCATAGCCCCGTCTGGCACCAAGCGACTTCCATCTCTTTGATGGACTGAATAAGTGGCTGGGAGAGTAGAGCTTTCAGAGCACAGAGGAAGTTCTATACAAAGTCACGGACCACCTCAACTCACTGGCAGGCTCGTCCAAAATGCATCAATATCCATGGTGATTATGTAGAAAAGTATTATACAAAAGGAGGTTGAAAGAAAACAGTCCTCGTATATTACTATAAATAGGAATACTCGCTCACGTATCACAACTTATCAATACGGCTTTATGAAATGTGGCGCGACAGTAGCTACTCTGGCGTGTTTCACACAATTTATAAGCGAAACTCTGGATGACTGCAGACAAATTAATGTAATCTTTACCGATTTCTCACATGCATTTACGCTATTGACACTATCGGTCATGAGCTACTTTTATATAAACTCGATTCGTTTGCTGTAGCTCACAATTTCTCCTTATTGATAAGGTTTTATTTAGTAACCAGAACTAACTATGTCTTTTACAATGGATTTAATTTATTTAGGTTTATATTTAGTTGTAGTTTTGCTCTAGGATCCAATATCATCGTCATAATTTTGTCATGTCCTTGTTGGTTATTTTGTGTGTATTAATTGCCAATACATTAAGAATCGTCAGGCGAATATAATTACATATTAACTAATTGTCAGTGGTCAAAATTCAATATACTGACATTAAATTCTGTAATAGCAAATGTAACTCTATGTCTTTTCTGAGAAAATCAAACTCATGTACTTCTACTTACGATATTAATGATATTTACATCCGTCAGATTACCAGTGATCAAACACTATCGTTTAATCTACATACATATTTAGCGAATTTGTTTTCATGGGTTTTCATGTTAGAATGTCCAACTATTTTAATGATGTACTAGTGCTAGTCCCAATATTCGTCTTCGTATATTTCCTTCAATTGCTCCGTTGTCCAGTGGTAAGAGGAACTGCACTTGAATTTGGCAACTCAGGTGTCGTGCGTTTGAAACCAACAACGTCCATCAGGTATACTGGCAACACTTTTTCCGCTGAGAACAGTATGCTCTCGAGTCAGCATTCGTCGTTAAGAAAATAATTAACGGCGCTTTAGCAAGGGGGTGTAGTAACAAGACCATGGGACACTTTACTCCGACTTTCCATACACCCTAAGGTTCCTGAAGTTATCACGGACTAAAAGGGCTTATAACCCTATTAGACCGCTCACTACAAAATCGAATCAATTTCGTTCAATATCATGCTGTTCTGATTACCATAGTGCACGATTTAAAAAAAGAAAACTACTATAAATGATATGATCTATCCGATTCCTACAAGCAGAAGGGAATAGTGCAGCTGAAATTCATCGCAGAATGAGCCGAGTATATAGAGAGCTAATCAAAACTAAAGGACAGGCATGCTGACTTCTGGAGTTCTTCTCATCCATGACAATGCCCTCACACTGCTGCTGTAACCCAATGACTTCTTAAATAATTTCGATGGGAAGTTTTCGAACACCCGGAGTATAGCCCGGACTTAGCGTCAAGCGACTTCCACCCCTTTCATGAACTGAAAAAGTGAATAGGAACTTCAAACTACACAATTGGCGGCAGCATTCAATGCAGAGGGGATTTGAAGGCTCATCCATAGATATGACAAATGTGTCAATCTTTACGGTGATTGTGTTGAAAAGTAACCATGTCTTTACGTAACTTTTGGTATTAAATTCATTTTACTATTTACACTTGTCTTGTTTTTATGAGTTATCAGATGTGGAAAAAAAAACAGCCCTCGTATGTACATGATAACTTGTAAATTTGTCCTATAATTAGGATAATAAACATTATTATGATTATTATTAACATAAATCTGTTTAAACAGATAATATTGACATTAAAATATTAAGTTTTTAGAACTGAAGGTAAAGCAATTTTAAGAAGTATAATTTATTTTATTCTGATTGCATAATTTACTTTAGTAGTAAATGTATACCTTGAAAAGTGGTCCACATCTGAAAGGATACAACCTGGGCTATTCTAGTAATAACTAGACAGAATTCCAATAAAGCATGGAATAGAAATTATTGAAAAGGCGATATATGAATATGAGAGAAAATGATCGAATATAAAATTTTATTACCCAATTACTTATTCACAGTTCGGCAGATTTACAACGGTTGATCATCGTAAAGCTTACGAGTGCTTATTTGCTATAAAAATATAATAACTTTTCAATAAGACTGCAATAAAAATGTTATATGCATTCCATTGATAGCTCTTATTGAATGCTCTGAGTTTCATAGACGTGCTTCGTGTAATGCCTCTTGATCCAAATGGGCGCTACGGGCGTTTGATGTAAAGACGTATACATCCGCAAATCGGCTGAAAATTATTCCTCTGACGGTGTAAAAAAATATCATTAAAATTCTTTGCAGATGTGCCTATTACATTTCTTAGTCTGGTGCTTGGTAGCAAATGCGACTTAAGCGTTTAACTGTTACTACCTATCATTGACGATGCAATTTCTTTTCTTATACCGCGAAAATCACAGCTAAATATTTTACGTGGAAACCTACATCAAATTCGCAAAGCAGTGTTGTACAGTATAAACGCAGTTCGATGGGACTATGTTCGACTTAATGAGATTAATTAAAAAAATATTACCTTTGTTAAATGCTCACGTTTGCACAGAAGTCAGTTTCCATTAATTGTCCGTTCACAAAAGGTGTGCTAATGTTCTTGTTAGTTGTTACGTTGTTGTGAGTCAGCTAATAACAGAAGCGGCTTAAGGTATGAAAATTCGATACGTCCCTTCATAAACCTTCCTATTTCAGTTGATCTTGTGCAAGCTTCTTTAGAAATAGGTCTTTCAGAAATAAAAGTACAAGTCAAAATAAATACATGTTAAGTGGCTAAGATTCATAACTGACGGAAAATAACAACAAATGAAAAAAAAAAGGCGAACAAAGGTAAAACAAAGGAAAAGCTATTTTAATATTTACTACGGGAAAATGTGTTTTATATTTTTATAACAGCCGAAATTTTACAGGGTGTAGCGCTAACCAAGCATTGAGAAAATTCTGGTCTGAAGGGATCTCATATTTGCTGAAGGTTTTGTTTCAGTTCCAACAAACTTCCATTTAGGGACGACCCGAGATTACTAGAAACACATTCAATAAGTTGTATATTGCTGTCTTTTATACTTGTCTGAGCTGTGATATGCTGCGTTGTTCTAATGGAACAGAAAATTTTGCGTTCTTCTTTTTTCCTTTTCCTAAGACTTGGTCTTGTTTCTTCTACTCTTCTTAAAGTTCAGCCGCTTGGGAAGCAGATGTCCAGCTCAGATACCAGCTCTTGGAAGGTCAGCCGGGATGTCTCCTAGAATTCGGTTTTTCATGCTTTGCGCTCATTTCATCCATTGATTCTCTGTCATCCAAAATCGTCGTCTCGCCCTTGTAAACCGTACTATGTCTTAAATTTCTAGATCTTCTCTTATCACTTTGCTCCTTTCCTGGGCCCTCAGACTCACTATCTTAATAGTCCTCAGTGTCTACATCTCCGCTGCCCTCCTCATATTCTTCGCCTTTCTTATATATCAGCTCGAGTTTTCGGTAAAGATGCGAGTACATTATTCCTCCATATGAGGTCGTTGTAGGATATCCTCGTTATCTGCCATCAAGATTGCATCTGTCATAATATCTTTATCGATTCTTGCCCCATCCTATAAAATTTTGCCTTACATCAAATAATTATTTCGATAAAAGCGATTCTTCTTAGAAAAGTATTTATTTATATCTACAGTTCCTTCAATGAAATGAAGTTTTTCTATCCCTAGAATGACATGCTGCTCCAGACTATAACTAATAGAGGAAATCTAATCTGTATTTTTAGACGACAATCGGGGTGGAACGGCTAATGTTTTTGCGAATAACTCGAAATTTACCTTCCAACAGTATTGCTCCACAAAGCCCCTAACTACATGTTTCACATTTTCCTTTATTTTAGATTTTCTTTAATATTTTAATTTAACGTAAACCTTAGATCAAATTAATTTTAGTCCTTTTTTATTATAAATTAAATCTTTTTAAAGAATTTGTTAAAAAATATATTTCATTCAAAAATCTAGACTCGACCTTCCTGTGACCTTTAAGAACTCTCCTAGAATTACAGCAGTGTGATCGTCACATAGGCCAATCCTTGTGTTAAAAACCACATTTGAAACTTTTATTTCATAAAAATTGCTTGGTGCTTCGCGATAAACGGTCCAGTCTATTTAAGTCGTGCTTTTAATTTATGGTCAAAATACCGAAACTGAACTTGTGCATTCCCAACACCCTGACCAGATCGATCTGATGTATTTACCCCATATTTGGCTAAAGTTTTTTATGTGAATGGCACCTGGTTCTGTTGATTTCACGTTGCGCATTCGAAAATAATATAAGTAGTGGTTCTTCCTTTTTACGACACTGTCATCAAAGGAGTTTACCTTGAAAGACCTCTACTTTATGTAAATGCACCATTAAACAGCCATACCATGTTACTAGATATATGACTATCTTACTTTGTGTTCTTTTTAATATATGTACATTTGTAGTTAATTGTTAGATAGTTATATATTTTTTTAGCTACTATTTGTTTATTGTTTCTCTCCGCCTCTGTAATGATTGTTATAGAGCTGGTATTACAACACAACCTACCCGTCAATTGCACCACTTACTACACTTACGCTTTTGCTAAGCTTGATAATACACGGCTCGGTACAAAATTAGGGACCAATTGATAATGAGATAAATGCAACATAACAAATTTATTAACGATTTTAAAAATTTATATTTGTTTTATTTTTTATGTAACCGCCAGATAATTCAAAATAGTTTCAATATCGTGAAATAAGCTTTTTCAAACTTTGTCCACAAAATTCTGTCTGCGATTTCAGCCAATTTTATACAGCTGTAATTATATACAAAAAATGTTGCAAAAGGTCAAATGAAGGAAATAACGGCATTCCAAAAGGAAAAGTGGTAACGAGCAGGGACAAATAATCCGATTGATGTAGGTTGGAAGAAAACTACTCTATGATACACTGCAATGAATGCCAAAATTAATAATAGATGCCCAAATAAATAGATTTTAGGAAGTGCTTTTGCAGATTACAACACTGAGTAGGAGTTATCATGCTTTGATGACTATTTGGTAGCAATATGAAATGTATGGTTATTTTCAACACTTTACTAATGAGTAAATGTAAAGCACGCCGTAGGACCTTTCATGATTTGCAAATCAAATTAAGTGCACTCTAAGATACCGAACATCGTAGAAAAAGATCTTAAAGCTCTATAGGATCCAGTAGCATTCGCTTTTTTTTTAATTTCAAAATTATAAATAATAGATTTTCTGCAAAATTAAGGGAATTAATTATGCAGTTTTATACAAATATTCACTGATAGTGCGGGTTTTACTGTTCATATTTCTATAACACTATGATAATAATTAACAATATCTTTTGGAGAATCAAAAGAACTTTTTATAGTGATATTTTCCTTGTAATGACTTATGGTGTGATTTGGATTCTCATCTATGTGTTATAGATGAGAATCTGTGCAACTCGTTCTCCTAATACGGCCCTGATTGCTTCTCTGTTTCCCTATAAGGAACGTGTTTGTGGTTTTTAGAATTGCGTTCAGCTTTTAATAGCTAGTTAGCCGGGCATTGTGGGCTTTTTTTTCGTATTGTATAAACACATTGTGTGAATTATATATAGTTGGTATTATTTTATTGTTTGAATTTTTATATCTGTATAGAATAAATTGTCTGCCATATGCGGGAGTCGTATTCTATTTCAATCGGATTCTTTTACACAATGATGGGATAGTTTCACTTGAATAGATCATTATTGCAATTAATATTTTGTAATTGACTACAAAAATGTTGCCAATAGAACACACAAGGATGCTCCTATATAAAAGGTTATAGGTTACACCATATCGGTACGTAACATATCTAAAAAGTCTCCTGTTAAACGTTTAGTACATCGCACATTGCTCAGTCCTAAAGCTTATAAAAGAACACGTTGAAGCGAAATAAACACGATTCCAGCACATCCAATAAATATACCTACTTGACAAATTGATCCTAAAATACTTAGCTATTTGTCCTATTTATCATAGAAAACTTGAACAACGAAATGGGACGGATAACGTGACCAGTTCTAATTCATACAGAGATTCATTCGTATTTTAGACATGTCGCAACGCATATTGTTCAAAGCTCCCTCTGACACATTTATTAAAACCGAAACTTGTTAATGTTTGCCTGCAATTTATTTAACTTGTCGTCGTTACTTTTCCCAGTGTTCGTACGCTACGAAATACCAGATATCTGCTTTTGTTTTGACTAACACGTTAAAGGGACGATGTTGAATATGTTACAAATATTCCAATATGTGGCAATTTTGGTCGGTTAGCAGTGGCATTTATTATTTAAGTAATGTCCTTCTATACAGAGAACGTGTAAAGTATGGAAATGGAAATAAAATAAAATCTTTATCTATGCATGTCACTACTTAGAGAGTTCTATAGTTTACTTGCCAAGATACGGTTATAAACTTTTTAATGTTAGAAAGCACACCTATACATTTTCATATTCACGAACAACTAAGACTAGGCGTGTGAGATGTCGCTCCATCTTGTTGGAACCAAATGTTCCGATTAAAGCCATTAGGATTTTATAAGGACAGTGTAAAAAAGTTGTTATTCATCCCCACATATGGCTTGCCTGTCATCTTAAAAAATTTCGGGCCAACAATTCTTTGCATTGACATTGCAGCCCACACAGTAACATTTGGCGAATGAAGTGGCCTCTCGCACTTCTGTTTTGGATTTGCTGAACTTGAATAACGGCAGTTATGTTTATATTGCCATTGAACTGAAAATGCTCATTATCTGAGAAAATTTTACTCTCTTAACTCTTGCACGCAACACGCACGTTTCGCTTTCGTAAAACATACCTACTAAATTCCCAAGGACGGGGCTACAGATTGGCATACTCCCCAGTCAAGAATTATGGTGAATGAACAAAGCAAATTGAAAGAAGGTTTTGGGACACCTAGTATTTAGTACAGTATTTTCCAATTTTGTAGCCCAACTTCTCTAACATCGTGTTCTATTAATTTACACCAGTTAGTTTGACATTCTGTTAGATATCCTAATTAATAATAAATAATAGCCGCAACTTGTAATGCATCGAAACTCAATAAAATTAAAGTATATATTTAATTTTACTTAATGTACATACTAATACTGAATAGGATTTTTATAATAGATTAGAGAATTGTAATTACTTTTTCATTAATTATGAATTGTCTCGCGTTAATTTGAATAACTTACTAATTTAAATGCGAGTGAACTAATACATTTTAGTGGCACTATCATTCTTTAAAACGCAGTCCATTTTCTGGTTTAAAATCTGTCGCGTTTCATTTAATAATTGATCAACAAATTGGTTCACTATCGCCGAGAGACATAGAAAAATTGTCTTAGCTACAACGACAACCACCACGAAAAGGACGATGAACACGCACAGAGAACTTAATTAATCAAAATATCATTTACAGGCAGTGTTACATTTCAGGCGTTGTTTAGATATTCATCACCCTTTGTGCGTGTGAAAGATACAATCAGAAAGTCAGCTGCAGATCAACGGGACGAACTGGATGAGAATCCTTGCTCTCCAGTGGCGTGCTTTTGCAGTGGGTTAGGAATTTTATTAACACAATTCTTAAAAAGCGCACGTAGTAATTGTAGTCTATAAAGAAATATTCAAGCAAGGTATTTTGTTGTTACTAAACAGGCTGCATTAATTGGATTGCAAGCACCCCATAAACGAATAAAATCGGAGGAAAAACTAAAATTAATTTAAATTGAAGAAAATATGCTACTGATATTAAATGGGTTTATTGAAGAGCATAGAACAATGTATCCTTATAAGTAAAAAGACAATAATAAGCGCAGTAATAATGACGAAACGGAGTAACAAAAGACTTAAATTTTAAAAAAATATAAATTACAGGTTAGAAGTTGTAGTAGATTTGAAATTTTGAATTTGCCGCTTCCCGATAGTTGGTAGACCTAAATCAAGAGAGTTAGGAGTAGAGGGCGAAGTTAGGTTACGATTTATGTATTATACTTATGTATTGTTTAAGCGAAATTGAAGTGTTAAATTGTTTACGGTAATTTAATTAAACCTCACACAGATTACGACAAAGTCCATGAGAAATAAGTAGTTTTTATAATGAAACAAGCAACTTGATAGAAAAATATGAAAGCACAACTTTTACTGTTTTGTATTTTGTGCCACATTGTATATAATATAGTAATAAAAATGAAATAGATAAGATAAAATTACGCCTTTAATGATATTCATACTCATTATGATAATAATATATTAGTATAATTTTTCATTTTTGTTCTTATAGGCTCCTACAAGAGTGAAACTTTTGAAATAAATATATCAACATTTTTACATATACCGGGTTCTTTTTTTATCATTACATATATTTTTCCTATGTGTAACTTCATAAAGACAATTGTCAATGAGTTAGCAGGATAGTAGGCAACCAGTCATATATTCATATTAAATGAGCGAGAACCCTGAGTTCCTAGCAAAACTAGTTACCAGTTACCATAGAACTCTCTTAACACAAATAAAATAACTATTCTGCAAAGTTGATGAAGACATTATCTTATTCTAACGATTAATTGAGACAAATAAAACAAAACAACAAAAATAAAATCTAATTTTATAGTAAGTTTTCAAAGTGTACTCCTTGCCTTCCAAGACAATAAGCAAGACGATCTTGAAAGCAACGCAAGGTATTTCGCATAAATTCTGGGTTTACTCCATCACATGCAGTACGTGTATGGTCTTCCAGCTCGTCCAAGTTATAAATTTTACTTTTCAGGTAACTCCAAAGAATGAAATCATTTGGAGATAATTCGGCAGATATTGGGGGTTATGATATGCGGCCAAACCACCGCCTTTGAAATGCGTCATTCAAAAAATTCTAGAATGCGGCCTAATCCCATCCACTTCGAACCAAGGTTCATCAATATCACAATTGATGGAATGATGTGATCTCGCAATAGATTCAGATATTTTGCTGCAATGAGGTTACCATCAATGGACCAATATGTCTATCGCTTATTATTCCAGTTCAGACATTGACTTTTGGGGGTATTGTGTTCGGGTCAGATTTTGAGCATTAGAATTTGCACGGGACCTATATCTAGGGGATTAGTGGAAAGGCAATTCTGTATTTTTCAATGGATAAACGTAGGATACTAACCGGGAGTTCTGAGAGATGACTTCACCATTTACGGTAAGTGTAGCTTCATCAGTAAAAATTAATTTATTTAAAATTTCTTCATTTATATTCAATATTATTCCGCAAAAATCGGTTCGCTATACCTTGTCTTCTTCGAAAAACTGCTGACACATTTTGTATGGCATATTTAAATTCTTTCAGAATTGTGTACACCGAACTGTACGATATTAAACTTCATGTCTTCTGTTAAAAGGTGACTGTTTTTATTTCCTTGTTTGTGGGAATTTGGAATACAACCATCTTCTTGGAATTTGTTAAAAATGTTTGTAATTGTTTCCGCACAAAGTATACGCCTGTTAAGATAATTAATTGAAAACATGTCTTGAACTGTCCTTAAACTATTATTCTTCTGGTACCACATTATCATTGCTACCTTTTAATCTTTGTTGTACTTATTATTTAAATTAGTTATCTATCTTTCAAGAAAATATATTTAATTTAAGACTCATGTATGAATAAAAAATCGGAAATAATTGACAAAAGTGTTTTCTTTTCTCTCCAAGGCAACCAAATTTAATCATTAAGCTATATGTAAATCCTTGACTGGTGTATACCTGGTTGCCTACCATGCTTCTAATACACTGGCAATCATCTTTTTAAAGTTACACATAGGGAAACTGCATGTGTAATAATAAAAAGAACCGGTATATATGTATGTTATAGCCAAACTGAGGAGTTCAAATAATGTCAAGCATAATAATTTTCTTATCCAGCATAGAATCATGCAACCTGTTTTGTAGTAATGTAAAATTTATTTTTAATTTCGTTTACTGTATTGGTTTCATTGGATTAAATTGTTTGTTACCAAAAAGATATAGGTTTCTAAGGGAGCAACATTCAACGTATAAACAATAACTATGCTTTTGTAAAAACATAAAGTGAAATGAGAGAAGAAAGTTGTCTATATATACAGTTCATCACTGTTGGGATTAATAATAGATATTGGTTGATTATATAGCAGGCTTATGGCTCGTTGCCGTAAATATTATAAATGTAATTCGTTTATTGATGGTAACATTTGAAGTTACCAATAATAGTAATAATAATAGAACACCTAACCAATATGAAGGAAATCTTGATGCTCAAAGAAGAACATCGTTTTCACTGGAAGCTAATACAACCCTAGAAATTTTGAAACCGCACACTCCATACTCCACGCAATTTGTGGATGAGCTATTTAAGTCCATTCGGGAAGAAGCATTAGAAACAATAGAAGCTGAAGACGAAGAGTGTATACCAGAATAAGGAGGTACCGTAACTTTAGAACTCAAACAAAATCAACGCTATTATATAATGGGGGAGTGGGGAGAAATGACGATTTGCGTTATATATAATACCATACAGCAAAGTTTCGCGAAGTTTCATTTATGCAGCAATTACACAACTAAGTGGTTTTGTGACATTATGGCATATCAACGACTTGTTTCTACTTGTACTATTTTATATTACATTTTTGTATCTTGTCCGGATGAAAACAAGCAATGAACAGAGGCGACGAGAAAAGCTACTATAAATTTTTAAATTAGTAAATAATATTGAGTCATTATTCATGATTTGGACATCCAGCGATGGGTATTACTAACTAATACAGATACTCGTTTAAGGAATTTTAACGTATCACGTCACTGAATTTGGAATTTTAAGAGAGCTTATAAAATAGTTTCACGGAAAATAAATAAATTATCTACGAGATTACATTGTATAGACTCCGAACAATTGAAGAAAATCGCTTCAACTTTCGCTAATAGTGCAAAAGATCATTTTGGGCAGGTTAGGATAGATAAAACATTCAGTGCCAATGAGAGTGGTTTTAATCATCAGCTACATTACACTTAATAATGAATAAAACAGAGCGTCTCCCTCAAAGCATCGTAATAATTCTGCATATGATCCTTTCTGAAAGTGTGCGGGTTTTGTAAAATTGTTAACGCTTAACTTCAGTCTCCTTGGAATATAGTATGAGCTTACAGAATATTCAGTTGTTGAAGTCATATTTTCACACTTTTTGCCAAATGTGTTTATAAGATCACCAGATAACGAAACAATTATAATTTTAATCCAGGAACTCCAATGATTGGGTATATAAAAGCAAGCCATTCGACTGTGCAAATTTAAACGTGTAATGTTACATATCCTTTTACGTTAGTCCAGACATTTATGTATAATGCATGCCCGTATTTCTCCGCATATCTGTTTACCACCTAATAAAGTATTTACTATCATTAATTATCACTTGTACAGTAGCACTTGAATGACGATTATCAGTAAATTATCACCGAAGATTTAACATGGTCAACTGCGCCACTGGTGAAAGTCGTTCTTGGCGTTCTTGTGGAGGTACGCGGGCGGTTTTATTACGAAACAATTTGATAAAGACAGAACGGCGTAGAGTAAACGAAACGGTAGGTAGAGGCATGCGTGCAGGCCTACTACTTGCCGGTTCGCCAAAATAAATCGAGCATAAATCTTGAGATATAGAAATTCCGACTTCTTAATCCGTAAACAAGTGGTAAAGTTAGATAATGTACGGCAACATTCCCGCAGCTACAATATTAAGGACGGATGGAATAAGGCGGGATACGTACGAGACTACGCGTTGTCGGGTCGACTGCCAAATAAAACGCGAGTTTTATTTGACGCGCGATTATCTTCTTTAAATACGAAATTGCAACGTTACCGAATTTATTTTAACGAGACATTTCAGATAAAGGGATATACGAAGGCGGATTTTGCCCAGTTAGCTCTGATTGAAATAAGAACCTACACTAAAACTAGTTACAAACTACCGCACGAATGCACCATAATAGGGTATGGTTACGTGTTAAAGATAAAAACTTACAAGTAAGCGTTCTTAACTTGAACATGAGTAATATTTGGCGGATATTTATACTCTACAAGGCTACACAAAGGCAATTTTCTGTTTGGGGTGATGTGTACCTTTGGAAACTAGGGATTTCTGAATATACTGTATATTTATACATATGTATTATTATCATTCAAAATAACAGACTTTTTCTAAATTTCCAAATTTATCTATGTATTTGATTTTTCTCGAAAGTGATTGGTTCACACCCTTATTTTGTCTTGTTGTTGTTGTTGGTGGCAAAGTACCGTTACAACTCCCCCTTCTTTAATTATTACTTACATGTAATTTATAATTTTAAATTTCTTAAAAAAAGGAGTCTCCCAAACAACATATGCAATAAACTCCACTATCGTTAACTATATACATCGTTTTTCCTAAAAATGCATTTGCCATTAAATATAATTTCTTCCAAATTACTTCTAGACAGGTATCGTACTGTAGTGACACATTTGTATCAAACTATGAAAATAAGCGTCGTCTCAGAATAACACATACTATCTTTAAAATTCTCGTACGTCGAATGGATGGCACGCCTGGCAGCCTTTATTTGTAAATAATTTTATTCCATCAAGAGCGTGTTTACTGTGTAGCCTATCATTTAGGTAAATAAGCTGAGTATAGTGGGAGTATCCCTGCAGACGATCTATTACCAAATAACGACAGAGTCAAAGTCACAAATGTCGAAGTTGTATCTCCAGAAAAAGACTGGTTATTTCTAATAATAAAAATATTTATTAAAAATTCTTAGTTATTTGAAGTAAAAAGTGTCCCAGATAATATATTCATAATAATTTGGAGTTCCGGATAAACTGGTGGAAGCCGAAGCCCAGAAAATCTAAACTACGATACATTTCTATTATTTAATATTATATACATTTGAATGAAAAGCAAACAAGAATTTAAGTAAAAGAACCCACTCAGTAAAAAAAGAGCTTAAAATTTTCCACAACACTACATATATGTATACGTACGAGGGGACGTCCAGAAGTTCGTGGAATGAAAGAGTTTTAAATAAAATAAAGCAATAAATCTATTTTTCCTTTTCAATATAATCACCCTTAAGCACAATACATTTATTAGATCTATGAATTAATTTTTCTAAACCATCATAAAAATATCTTTTATCTTTCGCCTCAAAATGGGCCGAAATTGCCTCCTTTACCTCATTGTCGTCGGAAAACTTTCTTCCGCGTAAGTCTTTTCTTAAATTGGGGAACAAATAAAAATCACTAGGTGCCAGGTCTGGACTGTAGGGTGGATGGACTATTGATTGAAAGCCATGCTTGTGCAGAGCAGCGATTGCAACTTTGCTCTTGTGAACCGGCGCATTGTCTTGCAAGAGCAACACACCCTTGTTCAATTTTCCTCGACGTTTTTCCTTGATGGCCTCCTTTAATTTTTCTAATATCGCTGCGTAATATTCTCCGGTTATGCTCCTACCTTTTTCTTTGTAATCAGTCAATAATATCCCCTCACAATTCCAAAAAACAGTAGCCATCAACTTTCCAGCCGATTCTGACACTTTGAATTTCTTTGGCGGTCGTGTCCCCTTTTTATGCCATTGCATGGACTCCTGTTTGGACTCAAGGTCAAAGTGATGAACCCATGTTTCATTTCCGGTAACAATCCGCTCCAAAATCTGTGCAGGTTTGTCTCCACACAGCTCCAAGAATTGTTTGGACGCACAGATGCGCTGCTGTTTCTGCAGCGGCGTAAGCATTCTCGCTTTATTTTTGGCCTTTAAATATACTGAATAAGAAATTAGTTCACGACACTGGTTTATTTCCACTGTTAAGGTATCTAAATGCACAGAATGAGTCCGTATATTTACTTCACTGTCACTATCACAAAATTTCGATGCAAGTATGAATTTCTTCAAAATACAAATATTAGCAAGGTATGGTAAAACTATTAGGCCTTATGTCAAACTGAATTATTTAAACAAGTAATTCATCAATATTAGCAAAAGTTTAAACCGTTTTATTGCAAGGTTATGCTGATGATGGTCCTGGGTGACCCAGAAGTCTCTTTCAACTTGGTTTGTTCGCTATGTGAACTCGATCACTGAGTGGGGAGTGAGGGGTATGCTAATCGATAGTCCTGTTCTTAGGGATGTAGTCGCTATAGAATATTTTGCTGGAGGTAAACGTGCGTACTGTGTGCCTGAGTTTTAGAAAAAATTCTCAGATGAGGCGCATTTTCATCTTAATGTAATAATAATAATACTGTTTGGGCTGCAATGTCGGCGCAAGGAATTATCGGCCAGTACTTTTTTAAAATGACAGAGGTAACACGGTAACCGTAAATTCCGAGAGATTTGTGGAAATGATTAAGAACTTTGTACGCCAGCCTTACAAGATTTTAATGGCTTTAATCGGAATATTCGGTTCCAATAAGATGGAACGGTGTGTTCTTACCAGTTGTATAAGATGGCTCATACCCAGCAAAGAAGGTACCTATTACTACTGTAAAACGGCATGTTTGAAGAATATATTGCCACAAAAAAGCATTATTAAAACGCATCTGCAAAGAAAAACATTTGAAAATTTGAAATTTTCAGTTCTAAACGTAGAATTTGCATTCGTCGTCAACCAGGCGAACGTCATAATGAAGATCATTTAGTGCAGCAGATGAAATAACAATAATGGTTTGCATATTAGAAGTACATGGAAAGTTATAAAAGAGAACAAGAGAAATTGTAAAAATATAATTTACTCCTAATCTCGTCCAGAGTTCGCTTTTTGTTAAATTCGGCAGATAAATTCGTTTGAATCCTGGGCTTATGTTTATTATGGCTTGCAACAGAGAGATTCTTGTTATAACGTTGCGACGCGGTAATCTGGGACTCCAGTAAGCCAGTTTGAACAATACGGAGCTTCGAACTATTGAGATCGCAACTATCGGATGTGTATGTAGATTTATCTACAGCTTTCGCTGAAGCTGTCAAATTTTTGTTTTACACTAGATATAAGAATGAAGCGACGATATAAGGTTATCTTTTTTGAAATAATGTAGTTTACACACATCTATTACAAATAACGCAAAATTGAGAAATTAAAAAAGAAAAAAAGCCTTTGGGAATTCGAGAAAATAAGTTGAAAATAATGCACGCTGTACAGAATTTAGCTAAATCCTTTGAATATCGAATACGTGTTACCTAAATGCACTTGTAATTTCTACTAACTTTTGAAATAATAAGTAATATATATTAAATTCTTGTTGGTAGGTTAAATTTTTATTCTTCTTTTATTTCATGAACATTTACAGAGTGTATTGAATATGCGACACCACAAATATTGTTGCAACTTAAAATTCACAAAAAGGGAGAATGAATACATAAGCGTTTATCCATCTTTAAAATATTACAAAAAACTATACTTATACAAAGAATGTAACAGTTATAAGCATACAATGTGCTTATCAATTTGCTAACAAAGACAATCATAAATTCACTTCAATTTGCGATTTGTCAATGTGTCCACCTTTTGCTTTTATTAGTACCGCACACAATCTTGGCATTCTCTCTGGAAGATTTTTCAGTATCAGCGGCTCTACTTTCCTCCATGTATCCTGTAGTAGCCCAAAGTGCTATTGTCGAATTCGGAGCAGGTTTTCGAACCTGTCGGTCGAATTCCCCCCACAAAAACCCGACGGATTAAGATCTTGACTTTGAGGCGGCCACTTCATAACAACAATTTTCTCTTTGTGCTCCTGTTGTTCCAAATAGTCACGGCATCTTTGTAGTGTGTTTTGAATCATCATCGTGCTGGAACACGAAGTTTCCACTGATTAATCGTGTTCCAGAGGAGATGACATCGCTAAAATCTCCCTATAAGCTTCTTTTCTAAGGAGACTATCTATTTTGACCAAACCGCCCACACAGGTACTGCTAAAACAACTCCAAATCATGACCAATCTTCCTTCATGTGCTCATTCCCCTTTCGATCTACGCACAAATGTTATGCCGCTTGAACCAAATGTGAGATATTTAGATTTGTCGGTTAAAAGCACTTTCTTCCAATCTTCTAACGACCAGTGTTGTTTTCTCGTCCATGCTAATCGTTTAGTTTTGCTTGCTATGTGCAGTAACACTTTCCGCATACCAATTCTTTCAGCTTAGCGCAAACGCCTGTTTACCATGGTGACGCTAACTGATTTTGGGCGCAAAATATTCACTTCGGCAGCAATTTCTTGCATTGTTTTCCATCCATTTCGTTTACTCGTGATTACAATTGCGAGATCTTCTGCAGGTGTTGATATTTTTGGCCGTCCGAATTGGCTTACGCTGTGACCTCTTTGTCACTTTTTGGCATTATAATCTACGGTTGTTAAGAACATTGTTAATGTATTTTTGTAGAACAATTTTAAGTTTCTAAGGAAATATGTTCTGTTTTATCAATTTTTTTACTACTTTTTAATATTTTATATGCTTTTATCTTCTTTGCAACCGTATAGGTTAGCATTAATATTACTTTATTTTCATTTTTATCATTTATTTATTTTTGTCTATTTGTAAAATATATCGCATTTTATTTTAATATGTATGTACATTACGCATTGTATATGTATGCATCCAGCCATTCGCAATACTCGTACTAAAAGGCCTAATTTTAGTCATTATATGCAACGTCGGACGAATAATGGGATTTTTCAATATTTAATGTATTCAAGTACAGGCAGTCGGCTCCCTTGTGACGATCGATGTGTTAGCGATCGTTCCCTCTCGGGCCCCTTTTGTACCTTATCGTAACCTTTACTGTAACGTAGTCGGACGAATACCCATAATTTTTAATATTTAATATTTTCATGTACGGACTGTCGACTCCCGTGTGACGGTCGAGGTAATAGCGATAGTTCACTCTCAGCTGCTTTCGTACCTCGTCGATTTTCATATAATGGCATCCTTTACTGTAACTGTAACGTCGTCTGACAAATATTGAGAGTTTTTTATATTTTCAAGTACGGGTGGATCTCTTCGGTTCTCGTATAGTGGGAACCTTTATTGTAACGTACTCGGAGCGTATATAGCAACATGCTTAACAAGTACGATTTCTCGGCTTTCTCTTATCGTTCCTCGCTACTACGGTGTCTGTTATCGTCCATACATTTAGTCTTCTGTTGAGTTTGTGGCGGGAATCATTTTAGTAAGGTCGTCGTAGCGCATGTATAGACATCCTTAATAAGTACGATTTCTCGGATTTCTATTATCATTCGTCGAGGCTACGGTATCCGTTGTTGTCCATACATATATTTAGTGTTCTACTGAGTTTGTGTCGGGAATCATTTTTGTAAGGTCGTCGGAGTGCATGTATAGACTTCTACAAGTACGATTTCTCCGCTTCTAGTTGACGGTCGTCGTGGCTGCAGCGTCTGTTGTCATCTGTACGTTTGTTCGGTCCTCTGTCGTAACGGCACTTAGTCAATTTTTTCATTTAGTTGTTCGTCGATGCGGACGAGTTTCACGGACCAATTTTCTATATGTCATATCGACTTCATTGCTGCCGTTTTCCTTGTCGGTGGGTACTTTGCAGATTTGTTGGCTACTGGCTTTTTCCCTTCTTCGAGGGCAGTAGCGAAGCGCTAGATTGCACGTATTATTTCTTACGAGAACGCCTAGGTGGCTGTGACATTACATACTTTTGTTTTGAGATCAGCTATCATCGCTACTATCGCCCTCAACCAGGCGTTCAGGCTCCAAGAGGAACCCACCCTTCCGCTATAAAAGTGTAAATAACGAAAGTGTTTGGTTCGAGTACAAACACAAGTCAATGAAGCAGGGCCAAGTTTCTTAGGCAAATTCAAAGCAAGGAAAAAGTATTAGGCTCCCGGAAAGGGACATATAAATAAGCACAGTACCGAGGTACGCTTATAAAATTAACAAGTAAATAGGGTTGGCTCCCCTATACAAAGGTAGTGGTGCATGCATCCATATAGAGGCATTAGTACATGCCGTTAACAAAGCGGAAGCATATAAGAATTTAAACATAGCATTGGCAACGTACACGCTGCGGCGGTATCTTATATTGCGAAACTAAAGGAAAACATACTTATACACATGCTAATGTACATTATATGTATAAGAGGGCTCGAATAACTGCAATTATTGCGAATATTACATATCTTACGTACAACATAATTGTACATAGGCTAGAGTGGAAACCGTGTATACATTGAATTCTTAAGTATATATTTTTTTGCGCATGCGCATTGAGTTTCACTGTACAACTTTCAACCTAGCAAATAAACGCACATACTCTGCAAGTAAGTACTGGTCAAGTAATTCAGGAATTTACGAGCAGCCTACAGCGGCACTGTTCTTCAAACCAGGAAAACGTAACAACGGTTGTACGGTTTAATTTCAACACGGTTACTATTATCGATCGCACGTGTATTCGTGGCTAATTATGTTTTGCCGATATTACTTTAGCGTTATTTTACGCTCTTTTAAGACACTTTCCACAAATTCTTCACTATTCACTGCTTGTAATGCGAAAGCGGTATTCAAACTAAGTTTTCCATTATATTAAAATGCCCGCGTCGTCTATTTTCATATTTTATGACGGCCGTGATAAACACTTCCGAAAAACTGCTTTTTACCTAATCCGTCTACTTGAATGTGCCTGATCTGAAAACAGGATCATTTTCGATATCTTAATACCAGTTGGAAAATGATATGCAATGTAACTCCAGAAAGTGATACTTAGTACATCACATCACTGTACGCATCTATGCAGAAGCGTTAGCCAGCAAGTAAACCATATCATGTATGCTATACGGCTAAAACCTGAAAGATGTTTTACTTTTATTGATGGTGAGCGACCCAATGGGGTTACAAGCTATTGAACTTGTCATAACCGCAGGAGCCTTAAACTATAGGAATAGTGTGGGTGAAGTGTTTCATGGCCTTATTACTACAGCCTCATCCAGTAAAGATTTTAGCCATAAAATATGCAAAAGATATACAGGTTTATTTTAGAAACTAAAAAAACTACTTAAGTTACTACAAAAATTAAATAAAAAATACAATATATTTATCATTTCCTAAATTCTGTCTTCCATGCTCTTAAAGTGAAAACTGAAACGTGCCAAGCATCTTTCAAAGCATCTTCTCCTCAAAGGTTTTCAACTGAATTTTTATCCATTGAACGCATGAGTTATTGAAACATCCAAATTTCTTTTGATCTATTTATTTTAGTCACTATGAAAAGCTTTACAATCGAGTATAAGTTCATATCCTATCAGAACTTTCTCTAAAGTCATTAGTGAAATTCAACGTTGGATTACTTTATTTTTAAATTTTTTACAAATTCTATTATACGGATTTGTTATAATTTAAAATTTGAGAATTTTATAAACATATTATAAAATATCGGAGGGTTCGTTATGTTTATTATTTTATACATTCATTTATGTAAAAAGAGTACAAATCCTTATAGGTTAATTTAAGAAAGAATTTCAAATCTAATTGCTGTGTTGACGCAAAATTTATATTAGAAAAGGAATTAGAATAGTGCACACGTATAAGTTTCGGAGAAATAACAGCACAATTTGTATTTGTCAATGAACGTACACATTTACACCCACTCATTTAGAGAAGATCGTCTTTTCCGAACAACTCATTTGTTGTGCGTGTGAAAGTAATGTGACGCTGTACGTAATGCCATTTCCTTATCCTGTTTTGTCTGCACCATTACCGCACGTCAGTCATCTAAAGCGACTTGAGAGGTTTCGACTCAACGGCTATTTATCAGTTTAGATTTGGTAGTCCAAAAGAAGATATGAATGTGGACAGATGTATGTATTAGCTAAAGACTAAATGACGTCCGCCGCGTTTTAATGCTCCTTTATCGTACTTTAGGGATTACACAAACAAAATTACCTATACAAATTATTCCCAACAAGGAGATTTGCTTATTGTAAGTGATATTGGCGGATTTAAATACGCTGAGTTGGATTATTTTATTAGCGCCAAAGATTCTTAACTGTTCTCAAATTTATAAATTTTTATGAAGCTATACAGGATCCGACTATGAAATCAGATGGTTTCTGATAGGGAATGGCAAGCAATTTTCGATAAAAAATATTTAGTCTTTTAAGAAGATATAACAATCCTGCAAATTTCTATTAAAAACTCCAAAACTTTTTGCCAAAAATATATCACATGATAAATTTAGATGGCGACCACTATTTTCAACGCATTGTTCAAATCTTCGGCTAAAATTGACCATCACTCCCTCTAGCTTTGGACGAGGTATGGCTCGCATTTCTCGCTTCAGTTCATCGAGTTCCCTTGGATTATCTAAATGAACTTTACCCTTGAGGTAAACCTGCAGAAAAAGTTACAAGGTGAAAGATCCGGAGAACGAGCTAGTCAGGCCATGTTACCATTACTCCAGCTTAAACTGCAACTTTATCAAAACACAGCAGTTGTTAATGCAACTTAGGATTGTCTAGAGGGCAATATCTGGAGTTCCGACGATTTATACTTTCGCTAAAATGAAAATGTACCTCATCGGAACCCACAACAATAATACCTGGATAGTCTTGAAGAATTTCTAGCAAAAATTTGTTGCTTCCACTTCTGCACAAATAATCTCGGGGTAGTATCCGACGAACGCATCTGTCAGGCAACCTTAAACCATGAGTGTGTTGCAACGCAGAGTAACGGGGAATCCGCTCGATTGCATTCCGCACGACTTCAATGATTTTCAGGGTTTTAATGTTTCGACGAGACCAACCCCTCCTCTTTGGCATAGCTGAAGACGTAGCACGAAAGTTTTTCATCCGCAACAATATCGTATTCTATGTAAGAATCCTTCTGCGAGAACGGGCATTAAAATGCTGGCAGAACCTTTGTTGCGTAATTGTAACGGAATCGCTGAAATGGTGAAAGCGCAATGGTCAGTACTCCATGACTAGCAAACTTTCAAGTATAACTGAATAGTACCTCTTCTCTCTCAACTGCGTGCTGCTACCTTAAAAATCAGAACATCTGACCATTCCCTGCAGGCGCATTGAAGGACAATATTTTAAACGTTTCCTTTAAATATTTTTCCTATCTTTACAATACCAAAAATTTGCTGCGAGGGAAAGGCCCCTTTCAGTAACTGTTATTAAGTTAACATTAAAAATAAGTGTTTAAATGAAATTCAAATAGAACGTGCTACTAAAATCTAATTTCTAAATATTTCTTCATATATATTTAAATTCCATCCATGGTGATAACTCCATACTTCTCGAGAGCCCTGTATAGTAGTTACATATCACAAATACAAATTACGAATACATACATCTTCATAGCAAAACGAACACAGTACTGCCGCACTGTGGTAATAGACAAAGGATATATGCATACGAATTTTTCGAATCATGTAAGCAGCTCGAAGAAAATTCATGTCAATATCAAAACGCTCATATCCGCTTGCTGGACATAAATTCGTAAACGATTTTTATATGGATTCGATCGAATATTATAAATGTACGCTGTAGGGAGCGTAATATTAACCCCATTTCGCTTCAGGTACAAAAAAAACTTGGAATTTTAACTCAAATATCGATAGTTTTTAGTTGACAGTCTGATACTGATTATACACAGATACATATATTTACTGATATTGACATTTCTGTTACTATATCACGCACTCCTGTCGTAAACAAATACATTTAGTTCGATATAATGCGATTTTACGGACGGATGGGATGTTTTCGAACGAATAAATACATACGTTGGATATTGATATGCTTTGCTATAGTGCCCGGAGCAACGTTTCGATCTGCTACGATATTGTGTAGTGTCGTTGATGCGAAGCCAAATTTAATAAGAGGTGAACTATAATAATTTATTCTGTTATTGGTTTAAATGCACCAAGGATACAATTTCTTCCCAGGAAGTTCAATTCAAAACATCGAAGTAATTTGTGTTTTTTTTTAAGTAATTTCGAGTAATTTGTGTTTCCAAGCATGAAATGTTAGTTGACCGTGCAAGATGTCTAGAATTGCATTAATTTGGAAGGTGCAATCTATTTTATTCTTTTATTGGGGTGAACGAATCGATTATTTAGTACACAAAGGTGGTGTGGACATTCTTCAAAACATCATTATCGTGGACCTTATGCAATCAGGTAGGCTTCATTAGTCGGATTAAGTATTAGGATTTTAAAGTACATATTATATCTGCGATCTTTTAATTCACTTTGTTATTTTTTGATTAGAACTACTATTAATTCTAAATTCTTCAGACTATACATATTGCGAAAGATCATCTATATAATCACAAAAATTACGTTTATATATGTACAGTGTCTCACGGATGAAGTTAGCAATAAGTATGATTGGACAAAAATATTCCAGGTTAACAAAACGCTGTAAATAGAGCTTCTGATGGTATTAGTGTAATCAATTCCCGAGAAAGACATGTGAGACATAAAATGCGGACATGTTTCTGCCTACCCGGCGTCATAAGCGTGCTTTCGAGCAGTTTTATGCTAACATATGTAATACTCCAGCTGCTTCTATCGCCATACTTAATCCTACGATACAAGTGAATATTCCTGGCACTAACTAGTACCAAAAGAGAGAAACACTTGTCCGCAAAGTCAGACAGCGAAAAGAAGCGGGTAGAGTTTCCCACCCTTCTCTCGTGCAATTCGCGGCTTGCTCTCCCGAGAGGGCGCAGCACAAGGCATTCTTTTAGATGTACAAAATATTGTTGAAACAAAATTGACAAATGATGGATTTTATCGTAGTAGGTCGATAACTCACACAGATTTTTGATGTGACCTCTTTCCTAATTAAGAATATTTTCCAAAATGTTTATTTTATCTCATTTGCACTTATGTTTGAATTTGCTCATGTAATTACAATTTTCTCTTAATTAATTTTATTGCAGAAGAGGAAGCATTATTAGACTCCTGATTTTGTTAGTATTTCACCAAGATATTAGATAGATTTCTTTATTTATTAGATTATAGTTTTCCTAAAATAACTTATATAATTGACATATTAATTTCAAAATTCAATTTTTCGTTTAAAAAGGGTCCCTTAATTAACAAGGAAAGGAAAAGCAATAAATTTCTTTGATGTGGTGAGTGATGGACTCAAATCTAGGATTGAAACAAATGTTCAAAAAAGCAGGCGCTTCACAATTATTGAACTGTACTCATTCTTTCTAAAAAATTCAAGAACTGTGTTGTTCAGAATTGTTAGTGCAGATCTGGGATACCATAAAGTGTGTGCTAGGTTCCTCGAATTTTGTCAGACGAACACAAACCCAAACGAATTGCAACTGCATTGACATTGTCACGGGTGATGAGACTTGGATATCACATTTCACGCTAGAAACAAAGCGCTAATCAATGTAATTGCATCATCCCCAATCCCCAATGAAACCGAAAAAACAAATTTTGAGCACCAGAAAGATTATGGGTATGGTGTTTTGGAATCGCAAGTACGTGCTGCTCATCGACTACATGCCTAGAGGTGAGACTATAAATGCTGTGGCCTACTGTTAGACACTTCAACGACTTCGCTGCGCTATTCAAAACAAGCGACGCTGAATGATAAGCAGCGGAGGCATCCCTCTTTACGATAATGTACGTCCGCATGCAACGGGACTGGCACAGGACTTGCCTCAGCAGTTTCGGTGGTAAATTTTTCAACATCCGCCATATAGTCCGGACTTACTCCCAAGTGATTTCCACTTATTGCCCAATTGAAAGATTTCTTGAGTTGACAAGGCTACGGAAGTGAGGATGAGCTTAAAAAAGCCGTTAATCAATAGTTCAAAAACTTGGCGGCAACTGAGTATGCAGAAGAAATAGAAAAGCTGATAAAACAGTACGATAATTGTGTGAATTTGAACGACCACTACGTAGAAAAGTAGCAACTTTATGTGACATGCAGTTTCGTTTAATTATATCTAATAAAAATTTCTATAGAAAAAAAACGTTCTTTACTTTTCGAATGGCCCTTGCATATTACTTTCCATTTCGCTGTTCTATGGCCTTATGCGCGATCGTGATAAATTTCATTTTAAACTAATTAACATGGTCTTGAAAACTTGGTTGTTGAAAACATACAGAGATGCATTAAGAAATATTTGTTTATGTGTTTAAAGCTTTCTTACAAATTTTTCCTTAGAGAGAAGCTAAAGATCGAAAATTGTGAGATTAAAGTTTCGTGACCTAAAATAACAATAAATCTGTTTCATCCAGAGAGAAACGTGGAGTGCCTCAAATATAAATTAGCATTAGTTAATGGAGTGGCCATTATTACATACATTCATACTTATTTATGTATTTACTAACTGTTTTTAGGTTAGGTGATTTGACTTTAATTTAGAGAAATTACAAAAATTCTTGTTAAAATCATTGATAATCATTTTAATATTAGTAATGTGTTCACCGGGATAGAATTAATGTTTGATTAGATTTCGCCTAATACAACTTTCATTACCTTTATTTTCAGCTTGTCTAATTTCATAGCAATGATATCTACCATCACTACTAGTAGAGCAATACATTATCTACTATTTAGATCAGTTGAAATTTGACGATATACCAAAAATGCACCGGTTTGGAAATAAGTTACTTTCAAAAATATATCCGAAGTTACCCTATTTTGCGTTAGAACGTATTTTCACGTGTTTTTCAAATGAAATTCACCAAAAATTTATTTTATTGACTATAAACGATGAAAGGAAACAAACCAACTATCCTGAGCTGAATAGGTTCGAACTGCAAGTACAACTCCAAGGATCTAGGCTCCAATATCTAACTTAAAACATAATTTCCTTTGTTGATGAGTATGAAAATTCCTACATAGCTTTAGGAACAAAGATTATTTTCGTTGTTATAGTCTCTACAGATTGCTAATTTTAGATAAAGAAAAAAAAAATCAATAAAACTGTAATATTGCTTAGGGGTATCTAGTTTTACAATACGGTTTCTAGACTAATAAGCCCTAAATGCAATGGAAAGTGGTAATCTTAAATGTAGACAACTTATTAAAATTATCGACCGGGAGAATTACATATGTCTGGCACTGGTAATGCAAGATTACCCTTTCTCACAAATGTTTATTAGATGTACTAGGAATTTATCTTCTACATATATTACTGTAGTCAGAATAGCATTGCCTTGGCTTGGATGAAATGCGCTGAATTTTTGTTATACACGGTCAATGTGCAGTGACAAAGGACGACTGCTTACCATTTAGCTATTGTATAAATTTATAAATACAGACTGAAAATGAGTTGCGATAAGGTGATTGGCAAAGGGAAGCTGTGTATGTCATAAATCTTTTGAAATAAACATAGAAAAAATGAGAACTTGCAATCAATATATTTGGATGTGCGATAGGAGATATTCATTTCAGCTTTGTAAATCAATGTTAACTATCAAACGTTTGAAAAATGGTTGTAAATTTTAATACCAATAATGATAATCCATGCCTTTGCATCAGCCGGCCATGAGTTATTATTCCGGCTGCAGAAAACCACAACCTTAAGAAAGAACAACCCCCGGATTCGAACTCGGAACTCCGAAATTAATAGCCAAGTGCGTATGATACTGAGCCATCAGTCCCGTTTTAGCATTTGTCACCTGCGAGTCCAGCGTTCATAATCCCTAATTTCGTTAAAAAAGTACCAATATTTACTGTAAGAATAGTAATAATCCATGCCTTCATATCTTCCAACAGCTTTCACCAATTATAATGGGCCATCGGCTGGCCATGAGCTATTTTTATGTTCTATTTTTTGTCATCCATCCTGGAGTTAAGAAAACAACAAAACTGTTCAACCTCGACAAGTAATAGATCGGAGGTTCAAACCTGGAACCTCGATACTAGTTGTTGAGAGCACAAATACAGAGCCACTGGGCCCATTAAACAAAAAAATAAGTTCATCATTTTAGTTTCGCATAAAGGTGACTGTGTGTGCTATAGTCAGAAAGGCATGATTTACTATTCATGTATTATTACGTTAGGAACCTTGTTATCTTATTTAAAAAAGAATGGTGGGCAAGGAAAATTGAAGTGGCAAATTAATCATGGTACACTGCCAAATAATAACGAAGTAGTAATATATGTATTCTGTTGTTGGTTTTATATTTGTTTTAACTTTCTGTATCTAAACGGGAAACCATAATATGTTGAGATCACTGTAGAATTATTTATTAAGTAACATTTCTTCCCCGGTTAGGGAGCTAACCTGATCTGAGAATCCTCCTCCTTTATCCGGGCTTATGATCGACAGTGGCAGTTACTAAGCTACTCAATCCACCTAGCACAGGCAGATTATGGATAAAATAATCGGAAAGCTACCTACAACAGCAGCGTACAAATTCGGGAATACTTACTTCAATGATGTTTGCTACGCAAACGACACGGTACTAATCGCTGACTCTGAAGACAACTTGCAAAGATTATGTCATTCCTTTAACCAATCAGTAAAACAACTAAATATGAAGATTAACACTGACAAGACCAAATATCTAATAACATTCAAGGAACTGGTAAGATGCAAACTGGATCAAAGGATGATCGAACAAGTGAATCAGTTTAAATACTTGGAAGCTGATATAACAAGCTCTGACAATCTAGATAGCGAAGTCCGGGAACAAGCAATGAAAGCATTTTAAAATTAGTCTGCGTAAGAGACATTGTATGGAAGAGCAAATACCTTAAAATAGAAAGCAGGGTAAGAGTTTACAAATCAGCAGTAAGGCAGTAATGACATACGCTGCTGAAATAAAATCAGACTCGTCCAAGACACAGCAAATGATGCCAACAGTCGAAATGATAATAATAACAAGCATTCATGGAAATGACAGAATCAAAAGTGAAGACCTACGTCAACAAAGCAAAATACAAGACGTGCGAAAATGCATAAGAAAACGAAGAAAATGCCGAAACAACCACGTAAACAGAATGAGCGATGATAGATGCCAAAATAAATAACCCTGTCAAAAAAAGAAATCGGGACAGGCTATCAAAACGTTGGGAAGAATGCTGGACATCTACATTCGGAGAGGCATAGGAGGAAAACAGGCAGTAGCCTGCCTACCACATGTAGAAAGGAAGAAAAGGAAGAATTCTATTCAAAACTGTTGTTATAAATCCTGTCATATTTTTAAAGATAGAATTAACAAAAGACTTGAAGAACTAATTAATCACGCACGGATTCCAACGTTTGCTTTATTTTCTGTTTTGTTGATGAGCGGCCCATCGGGGTTACAGGCTATTTTAGTTTGTCATAACCGCAGGAGCCTTAGGTTTAGGAAAGTAGCCACTTTATACACAAGTGGCTTTCTTACTGCATTCCATCGCCGTAAAGGGTGAAAGGCTGTTAATTATTTTGCCAACGGCGAATGGTGACACGACTCGATGCTGAAGCCGCCTGAAAAGTACCGCCGCTGTACCTCTCGGATGCTGGTTTCGAACGCATGCTGAAAGAATGTACGACACATTCTTCTTACTAACGTGTACATGTTCCATCGGCATAAATGACTTCATGGAATCTCCATTGCAGGCTACGTATAAGCTTTCGGAGGTCTTCTTGTGGTAAACTATCCCATGCTTTAATCAGAGCCTCTGTTAGCTGAAGGTTGTCTGAGGTGTATTTGGGAGCTTCCGAACATATGTATCTAAAATCTGCTATATGCATTGTCGGAGGCCCATCTATCATTTGCATTCACTGCTCTTGCAAAAACGTGGTTGTTATAGTGTGCGGTCCTGCGCTATCTTGCAATAAAATAAAATTTAAGTCCATATTATATGCAATAGACATAACATATTTTGTTAGGATCAGATCAATGTAACAGCGAATACCGTGCTGATTTCCAAAGAACGACATTATCCTTTCCTTAATGGTGTTTAGTAGTAATAGAAAGCGAAAGAAACCTTAAGCATTTGTTTTGGCGGAAAATTTATATACTTTTTCGTGTTAGATTGTTCGAAAGTAGTCTTACGGCGCAGATTCTATTTTTTCAGCAATATTTCTCTATGTACATTTTGCCATCGAGATATGGCAACATATGTGCATTGTGTATCCGATGGTTAATTACGGTTTCTATAATAAGGAACGAGATAGAGGCGCGGCGATGATATAGAAGATAACAATAACTCTTCCCTTCGTACGCATAGTAAGTTGTAAGTTAGTTCTTGTTCGCTTATCGAAGAGATGGTAGTATAAGCAAATATGAGCGCAGTGTTCGCAAAGCGTTTTGAAGAAGTGTTTTTATGTAACCCAAGAATGAGCATTGCAACGACTGCTAGGTACTTTCATAAAATACCAGATTATATATGATGCTGGACAAGGCCATACTAACAGACGGGAGCAATAGATAGTGTTACAGGATGCGGTCAATCTCGTACGACCACAACCAGGCAAGATAAGGCAATAATTAATTTATTTAGTAGAAGACCGTATTTAACATTGCATCAAGATCAATCTATGTTGGCTAGGAGCAATATAAATATTAGTTTAATGACTCTTAGAAGCCGATTACTGGAGCACGAGATTGCTTACCGCAGCACGCTAGAGAAACCATTGCTCTCTGACAAACACCGGCAGGCGCTCTTAACATGGGCGCGGGAAAATATCGTTACAGCCTGAATGAATGTAGTGTTTATGGGCGAATCTTCTTCTTGGATCCGGGTAACGATAAGCAGAGTGTGTTCTAGACGTACAAATCGCATTATCGAACGAATTGTAAAACATGCAGTCAAGGTCCATGTTAGGGGATGTTTTAATGTTCGTGGTTTTGGGACGTTATGCATCGTTACGGATGGTGCAATTATACAAAAAAGGACTACTGACATCTACGAAGGTCTGGTTTAAGAGTGGTACTGAGAATTGGATTTTACAAGAAGATATTGATCCAACACACCAAAGCAAATTATGTACGGGCTGAAAGTTAGAAAATCATTTTACATCATTGGATTGGCCTTCGCAGTCTCCGGGTGCTAATCCGATCGGGAATTTATGGGCTTTATGAAGCACAAACTCCAAAATGAGCATACACATAAAATAGAAGAACTATCTCGTAGCATAAAAAGATAAGGCGTTCATTACTTACGTCTTAAACTGGAAATGTGGTATAAACACGGAAAAACGTTGTCAAGCTATTCTGAATAGTAATAGAGATTAGACCTTCTTTTTAATTTAGCGCGTATTAACTTCGAAGATGTTCGTTTAAAAAAGTATATGTATATATATTTTTTTTCATTAAAATTTGGTTGAATTTAGGCCCGACGTTTCCTGTTATATAGACTGTATATAAAATTGGTAAGACTCAATGGTTTAGTTATTGCTGTTATTGTTATTTAAAGCTCTTGTGAAGATACGATTCGTAAGGTACGTAAATTCCCGATAAATCTAACTTTACGAACGAAGTACGGAATATTTCATTCCGAGATCGTTTAAAAAAAAAACTAAACCGCAAAACAAAGTACATGTACAGACAATTAATTATCCGCTGACTATTTTTTTCAGATCAAGTGCAAATAGGCACTTACCGGATTCTATAAATGGCAATGAGCACTTTTTATGCGACTTTAAAAGAACCGTAAGGCGATCGGTCATTATATGCTTAGTTTATAAACGGGCAAAATAGAGCTAATCTTCTAAGGGAATGTTGAATAGTGGTTAATTATAACGGGATATTATCAGGAACTACGTAGCAAATACGCCTTTAGTCTTAGAAAGAAAAGAAAACAATAACTTTTGCGATAGGTACTTAGTGTTTGATATCAGGTGAATATTTGAAGTGAATACTGCACGCAAAGAGTGCGCGAAAAAATTACCTCTACAATGCAAATTCCTGATCTCATTCAATTTGTGACTTCAGATATATTCCTTTTGTTTTTGTTAATGTGTTGAAAACCGTGAAATAATAACTCTTTTAATATCACATTTAAAGGAATGCATAGAAAATAACATCAAAGACAAAATCGCTGTAAATACAGCTTTCCTCATGGTATTGGTGAAATCACTCACGAGAACGACATGTGAAGAGATATAAAACGCTAACACACGGACATACTTCTGCCTACCCGGCGTCATCAGCGTAGTTTCGAGCGGTTTTATGCTCAACACATGTAATTCCCTCTCTGCTAATATCGCCATATCTAACCCTGCAATACAAGTGATTATTCCTGGTGCTAACTAGAGCCAAAAGAATGAAACACTTGTCTGCAAGAGAAATCATTCACATGTGCAGTGATTCTACGCACTGCCCTTTGTGCACGCGCCCACTCGGGATAGCAATCCACGTACTGCTCGAGAGAAGGGTAAGAAACTCTACCCGCTTCTTTTCGCTGTGTTTGACTTTGCAGACAAGTGTTTTATTCTTTTTGCACTAGTTAGCGCCAGGAGTAATCATTTATATTGTGGGGTTAGATATGGCGATAGTAGCAGAGAGGGAATTACATATGTTGATCATAAAACCGCTCGAAACCGCGCTGATGAAGCCGGGTAGACAGAATCATGTGTGTGTGTTAACGTTTCATGTCTCTTCACATGTCTTTCTCGTAAATGATTTCAGCAATACCATAAGGAAAAATGTATTTACAGCGATTTTGTCTTTTGTGTTGCTTGGCAGATTATCTTCCATTCCGTTCATTACACCCCGCATTACTAAATACACTGTTAGAGTTAATTTTATTTTGAATCGGCATTATGCTGCGTCATAAGCCATTTTTAGTAATATGCTGAGTAAATAAAAAGAATTAAACTCGTTTCAGGAGTAACAAAAATAGGTCACTAGGTTTTTTTGTCCCTGACATTTCTTGAACAACTGCGGTTCGGATTTTTAAAGGTACTTATTGTTAGTGACACGGTAGAACCCGACAACCGTTACGATTATGACAAACTGCCGTGAAAATCTGACATGCTATTCAATAGGTAGATCCTTTTCGACATTTGTAGTGCTATTTGTGTTAGTTCTTTGTATGTGGTGAGCGGCCCAATGAAGTTACAAACTATGCAAGTTTATCATAACTACAAAAGCCTTAGTGCTTGTAAAGTGTTACATGGTTTCATGTTAACTCCGTAAAGGACAGCCCCATTAATTATTTTCCCAAACTATCCTTCTACTACGTCGACATAGATAGGACTTCAACTTACGACACTTGACGTAACCATATATACAGATTTTCCCTCTTTGACCATCAAACCGTTTAATATCGTCTTTATTTAAACATTTGGAGTGGAGAAAGCAGCGATAGTCAATCCATTTGGGATTCATAGGCATATCGAGATCGCGTAGCGTTGTAGAATTTATAAAATAATAATTGATAGACGCTAGGAGCAAGTTATCAAAAATACTTGTTCCTGCTTTTGTATTAATTTCCAAATGACATAAATGGTTAAACAGATCAAACCTGTATCAAGTTCTAGCTACAAAGTGAGTGTTCTGTAATAGTTGACTAGTTAACTTAGCTTTGGTTTTGCCCCTCAAACACATAAGTAGTCACATATTATGAGTAAGCTACGGTGTGGCTGATTTAGTAAAAATATGGCACAGAGCCAATATGTAATCGTCAAAGTAACGTAATTTATTATCACTTCCGAGTATTTCAAACATGATGTAGATAGGCGTTGATTGCAAATCATTCAAAAATATATCAGTATTAATGGATTTGCAATTGCGAAAACCAACTCACCTACCTCAATGTGTAATTCTCCATAGCAACCCGAAATTCACAGCGTGCTGTGTCATGATCAGAAATATCGTACTTAGTGGCACCTGAAGACTGTACAAATGGTGTGTCCAAAGCATAAATATGACCTAGTAAACTACTTGATTTATCAGTGATGCGTGTTTGAGTGACAACCAATTGTGTTAACTTAAGCGAGTCTAAAACATCACATTTACGTTGATATCTCTGCATGCTATAAGACCATCTGCATTACTAGAGTAAGAAAAAATGCAACCTCAAGTCCAGATAACAACATTTTATAGTCTGGTTGGGGAGCCTTAAAACAAAGGTAGATGAGCAAGAGGTGTTGAGATAATTTTCAAGATACCTAAAGCTTTTGATGCCCCGGTTTCTATATTCGAGAAGTCTACTTCATATTTGTTATAAACGCATTGGGATACCGTTCGTTTCATATTTTGTCACTGCAATTAGTTACAGTTGAGATTCCAATTTGTTGATGATCTGATAATCACTTTTACTACTACACAATAAAAATGAAAATAGCAGCAACTTCAGCATAAGGAATTACATATAAGGAACAAACGATACCAGAATGCCACATTTTCTTAGAAATAAAAAACACTTATACAATGGAATACTACGGATAACTTGATGTATTCTGGAATAGTAAGTTGATGTATCCCAATGCACTTCTTTGGATATCTAAATTATTTTTCAAATGAATTTCCAAAATTATTTTTTATTGAGTAGTAATGTACTTTACAATTTTAATGGCAAATTCATTAGAATCGTGTTTCGTAAGTTAGAAATAGTATTACGCATTCATTTATCTTTGATAGTTATTAACTGAAGCGGAAAAGGTCTTTTCTCTGCATTAATGTGTATAAAAAATGAGTTAAGGAACACGATGGAACAAAATCGTTTGAATGACCCCACTTTAGTGAAGGTAGAGACAATGATATGGTTACACTGAACTACTATTTAACGCGTCAAGGTATTGGAATGTCAAGTAGGCAGAGTTCACGTGCAGATAGGGGATGCAGACTAAACAACATCAACCCTTGCTCAGCGCATCGTCGTATTGGAATGTTAAGTGGGCAGCGAGTTCACGCGCAGATAAGGGATGGAGGTTTTAGAAAAGATAATATGGGCAGTCGAACCAGAGCAAATCGAGGAGATAGTCGAGTTTAATATCTAAAAGCTTTACGAAAGTTATTCAAAGTAATAAAGGAACAGTGGTATTGTAGTAGTTGTCTCATTATTTATGCTAATTACCGGCACTCTGTATAATTGAGAAATAGTATCCCATTCGGCCTAATTTCCGAATTTACCCGCG
This sequence comes from Trypoxylus dichotomus, assembly GCA_023509865.1. Lineage (NCBI taxonomy): Eukaryota > Metazoa > Arthropoda > Insecta > Coleoptera > Scarabaeidae > Trypoxylus > Trypoxylus dichotomus. The sequence continues at coordinate 23,119,730 of CM042081.1, read as the reverse complement.
CTTTTAACAATATGATTGCTTATTATTATCTCTAAATATGCCCATGTTAAATCGAGGGAAGTTTGTTTTTAAAAACATTATTTTATTTTTTATTCTAAATCAAACCAAGAGCTTCTTGCTAACATTTGCTACACTGCTCACGTTGGCATAATTCGGTGTGGTATGTATGTACATAGTAAGCAGTGCATTACATAGGATGACTTCTGAATTAACTTATAAGTGTATTTTTATCTTGAACCAGCTATTTTTGGAACTGTTGTTAAGGTAATTGTCATCTTGACTATCCGAAATCCTTAAACTTTACAACTTTGTGTGTTTCATGGCTTATGTACTGGTAGACTATTAATTTAATAAAGAATAATTGAACATGTAGAATAGCTTTTGCACATTTTAAAAACTGTTTGTAATGATATACGTACGTTGGGATAAATCCTATTTATCGTCGTCTTGTGTATGTAGATGTGCACAGATAAACGTTAGCATGCTGAGCACGTCTGCAAACACGAATTAGAAAATCTTCCATTAATTAATCATTGACATGGTAGTTCTATAATAGCGTTTAATTAATTGATTCATTTCCATGTAGCGGCAGCTAATACCATCCGCGCAGGACGTCATTATCTTTTATTCGAGTGTCTCGTCGAGCGCAGAATGGGTCTGCGGAGTCAGCTTGCTTGCCATGCAAGCTATCTCGACCGTCTTTATGGCCAGTGATAATAAACATTAGGATAAAGAAAGTATCTACTGCATACGTTTTATGAATGTATGTATATACGGTTGGCTGTGTAGTGAAGAAAGACGAATTTTCAAAAAGAAGGACGGAGGAATCCGGTACATACCGACTTTAACAATGTATGCTAGTAAGTACCTGTATGTCGCGGACTTGGAGACTTCGATTGAGTTTTATACGTCCTTAATGGTCAAATCGTGAACGTGTATAATATTGTTATTCTTTATAAAGCTTTATTTCGTTCGATGTTAGTATATTTTTAGAACTGAAAGTGTACTTATTGTCGCACATTTCTAAACATAACACTATCTACATCAGCAGAAGCAAGACATTGAGAACTAGTTAATAAGAACCTGCTTTGAAACAATAGCAAATTATCAGCTATTTTATTAACTAAACAATACATTTTAAGAAAGCTCTTGTACACAGACATATCACCTTCTTTATGGAAAAGTATTATTGAATTTACATTATCTGTCAATAAAGTAATTTAGACGGGAGAACTTAACAAACATTATAAATAAAAATAACATGGGCCCTTTTTATGAATTATCAAGAATATCCTTAATCAATGCTTTCATATTTTCCAAATTGGATATATTCGCTTTGGATCAGCAAATGAAGTGGTAGAGTTAATAGAAATTACGAAGAATGCAATAAGCTAGTTTCTTGTCTAGACCCAAAAGTAATTTGGGTAATAGTACTAAAGAGATTATAGCTTTTCAACAAGTCTATTAGAGAACGCATGCGATACAGGACGGATAGCGCCAATAGGCGCTTAGTACTTAACATTTAAAGTTTTAATATGTGAAATTTTATCATGTATTATACTCGTTTAAAAAATTAGTGAAAAATATTATAAAAAACTTGAGTAACAATTACATAATATGAATTTTACATGTGTCGTGCGGGACAGGTGTAATTCTATTTTTTGACTAGGGACACCTTCAAAGCAAGGCGCAGCCCTGAGTGCAGGATTTTTTAAATCATATCTACGCATATATGTTTATACAACGCTAGCTTGAAAGGGACCTTACCCGGGCAAAATCATATTATTTCTTAAGTTGTTGGTGTTTTAACATTATCAACAGCAATAATTGAAAACATGCTGAGTGTCTGTACTTAGCAGGTATCTTTTTAGACTACCAATCGAAAACGTAACATTATTCCAGAATGAAATAAACACAGACTTCAGAAGCACACCCCATACTGATGCGGAAAATATAAATATCATAAACCAAAACACAACAATAGTCGAGTATAGTAAAAACATACAGAGGCGAGAAGGAACTATTGTACAAATATGGAAAAATCCTTGAGATCTTTAAACAGTTAGACAAATCCATTTCCAAATCTGTTGAAACTGGCATAAGGAAATATAATCGCCTAATCGAAAACACGGTGGAATACAATAAACCGCAAGTCATGAAGATTCCAAAAACTTTCATCTGGAAAGAGATGTTTGTCAAGGCAACACTTCTCTTCTTCATCTCTTTAAAACTATTTAGTATTTTGCTCCAGTATATGTGCAAACAGGTGTAATGGAACGGACTATAAACGTAAATGTATAACTGCATAGATAAAGCCCAGAAAATGTTACAAACAAATGGGACTGGAAATCAACATCTCAAAAACTCAAGTGATAATTGTAATTGAGGATGGTATATACATATAAAAGCAAATTGAGGAAACAACTGCGTACAAGTACCTGGATCACGAAATACGTATTTTGTTTGTAATTGATGACATATGAAACTTGTAAAGAATAAAATATTTAAGGATCGATACGTAGCGGACTACTTCTGCGGGGTTAGAAGATAAAATGTGCATAACTAAGTAGGGCTACTTCCCCATTAGATTAATTAGTTAGAGTAGTTTAAATTAGTTAGATTTGCATTCATTGCATTCGAAACAGGTAAGTTGAGAGCATCCAGTGTAGTACCACTGGCGGAGCACCGGAGCTAGAATATTTATTATCATATAGTTTAAATTTTATTTTATTGAAATACAGGGTCTTGGGTATAAAAACACCTTTATTGTGCCGGGAGCAAGGTCGTTAGGTTACATAGTACTTATCATTTCATGAGCAAAGTTACTCATTATTATACTTATCTTGAGGATTAACCGGACATCTCGAAAAATCAGCGAAAAATATGTAAAGTTAGCAAAATTGCCATATTAGTGTCTTGCCAAAAGTATATATTATATTTGAAATATACCGTACTTGTGTTATTCGGGCGAGTCATTTATTTATTTCGATTAGTTGCACTGAATCGAGCAAGCGAGGTACGCTCTTTGGTAGACTGCCATGAAGGATGCTTACAATAAATATGATGGCATTTCGTATTCGATAATGCATTGTAATTTTTCCGTTACTAGTTATTCACAGGGCCATACAGCAAATTAGAAGTAATGGTGGACTAAGTATATTGAAAGAGAAGTGCGAGACGTACATATGCAGTCTTCAGAAAATTTTCTAAGAAAATGTTTCTGGCAGAATATTTTCCACAAAGGTACTTTATCTTGTAAAATTAATTGTTTTTTTTCTCAAGTGTCAATGATGCTGCCTGAACTGGAAAGCCAGCTATAGCCAGTTGGACATTTCAGATGTAAATGGGTATACTCTTAATAATTACGTTTGCTTATTACATACAGGGCATGTCTCAGAATTAATAAGGATGATTAGTTTTAAAATGTTTTATTGAATTTATCTATAATGTAATATTCTCCCCTTCAAAATATGCTCTTTTGGAATGCACACAGCGTCTCTAGGGGGTTCCCCATTCCCTGGGTTTCCCTAGAAGTCTTGTTCCCTTAGGCTGGTTAGAACCTGCGTCATAACTGGATGTTGGTTTTTGATGGGTAATGGAAACTTTTCATCTTCCGCTTAAGCGTTGGAAAAAGAAAATAATCACTTGAAGCCATTTCTGAACTGTAAAACGGATGTGGGAGCACTGGAATGTTTTTCTCTGCCAAAAATTCTCTAACCGACAATGAGCTGTAATTGAGAGCGGTATCCTGATGCAACCAAACGTTCAAGGACCTCACGATAAAAGGTTTGATTCACTGTCTGACCTTGAGGTACGAATTTTTTGTGGACAACTCCACGAGAATGCATCATGGTAATGCCCCAGTCATAGTTCATTGTTATTTACAGAATTTTTGGCAGAAAAAAAAAAGTCCCAGTACTTCCACAACCACTTTACAGTCCAGATATGGTTCCATGTGATTATTTTCTTTTTCCAAAGATAAAGTGGAAATTGAAGGGTTCGTATTACGGAACAATAAACAACATCTAAAGAGTCACGACAGAGGTTCTAAACAGCCTGATGGAACAAGACTTCCAGAATTGTTACCAGGAATGGAAAACTCCTTACGTGCATTCCAGACGAGCATACTTTGAACGGGACAATATTAAATTGTAAATACATTCAATTAAACATTTTAAAACTAATCATTCTCATTAATTTTGAGACAGTAATATTATTGGACGAAATTCTAAATATGTCCATACATTAAAAAAATTACGACACTAACAAAATTCTTACTAGATAGACTAAGAAAAGTTGTGAGATTTCAGATTTTTTTTATAATATTTTAGAAAAGAATTAAAATTTTCCAAAGATTATGTCGCAAAGATTATTTCTCTTCTACAATGGCAACATGTTTCAGTAGGAATAGTGACATGCTTTACAACATTGTTGACTAAATGCGGTTAACTTTATGTCTGTCTAACAATATTGAAGGAGCCAGCTTCTTCAAGCTTCGTATAAAAGACGTCAAGTCAATGATACCATTGAAACATAGGCTAATATTAAATTGAATTTGTATGAACTGGCCGCCGGCTTACAGCGCGGCGATAGAGGAAATAAATTCTCTAACGTCAGGTCACAGATAGCAACTGCGGTTTCATACATACCTAACGCGCAATGCACAAATGTGTTTTAAATAAACCTTCAATATTTCCTTTGAAAAGAATGAATTTGAAAATTGATTTTGAAAAAATTATGTTAGAACGTTTTTCTTACTCACATGAACGAAATGATGTAATATATTTGTAGATGCAGTTTATATTTACTGAGAAAGTTCAGTTCATAGATTGCACTTTCAAATTTATGTAATAATATAGAATTATTGAAAGGATTTCAAATTAAATCCAATTTTTGTAATATTTTTGACTAAGTTACTACTAATTGCCAAGAGGCGATACTATACTTCCCACTTTTGTTTTTACAATTTCTTCCTTCCTTGATTTTTGCATATTTTTTGTACAGATATCTAAGGTGTTTTCTTTGTCTCGGTTTATTAAAGTAACCTATTTTTTCAAAGCTATATTTGATCTTTTCTTTCCATTTTGTTAATATTCTCTTAACAAATGTCATGGAATCTACTTAATTTATTTCATACTCTCAGTAACGAAATAATAGATGTCTGATTAAATTTTGATATAAGGCAATTGTCTATGAATATTTTCTACATATAGACTTTTAAGTGCAGTTAAATTTAAAGTAACGAAAATATGTACAGTAATTATACATACCATAGATAAATAACTGCATCTTCTTTAATTAGTGAAGGAGTTAGAAATATCGTTTGCATTCAAACAAGGTTTTGGTATTTTAAAATAGGAAAGATGGCTTCTAAGGATTCGTATTCAGCATAAGCGCAAGTATTTTAATTCTAGGAATGTGCTGGGTAGATGAAATCGGACTTTTATGCTAGTGCAGGTCGAACGGGTATTTTGCTCGGTCCTACATTTCGTATGAGAATAACGTACAAAATCTCAATATCGACACAACGAAGGCGGAATCCTAACATATTTACACATCGTCGCACATTGGGATGGTAACGACGTCGATTGTATTAGTTTCCAAAGTAGAACGGAATATATGCAATGATACATAATTTTACGGAGGCTTATTGTGTTCCAGTTTCCGTATTAGTATTAATTTCTCTAATCCATTTCCTTTCTTTATACAAAAATCTAACGATTTTAAACAGCAATTGAGGACATATTTGATGTTGCTATAACGTGAAACGAACAAGCTGAGCTCAAAACTACGAATATTTAGAAGAGCATAAGTAGAAAAAAGGTTTACGATTTGGTGATTTACTTATGACAGCAGGGTCAACTCTACCACGATATTTTGAGATATGCACCCTCGTTAGTTATATTGGAGTAATTGTACGTAGATGCACTTACAATACCAACTCATTGATGGAAATGTGAAAACGCCTTACTCAATATTACAGTACTAATTCGTTGACAAAAATGTTCTTCACGTTAATGTAAATAAACATCTGAAATATTACCGAATCCCAATAAATAAAATTAATTTTTTATAGTCTTGGTACGAGGGTTGTTCTTTAACTTTTGCATATAGAGCTGGAACAAAACAGTAGAATACTCTATTTTTTAATTCGGAAAAATACTTTTAAATTGAAGCGCTAGGAACTAGGCTAGCTGTTAATCAGTTTTCGGCCAAAATTACACTAGCAATATTTGATATATTACCGGCCGCCATATTGTTACAACAACTAATTGACGTTTAGATGGTGCATCTTAATTATTTAAGGTCGTTATTGTTTAATATGTATAGGCTATATGTAATAATAGCACAAATTGTTGTTCGCTTGTAATCATACAAAAATAAGAATTATAGTCAAACAGTAACATTCAGGAACTTTCATTAAAAAAGGTACGATAAAGTTAAAATCTAGTATGATGTGTATTTGATCAATAAATATTATTCTGCAGTATTTTCTATATTTAATTAATTAATTATTTATTTTTGTAATAAATATGTAATTAATTACGTAACTACAACTTATATAAAATCCTAGTTAGTTTTAAAATTGCCGCCAAAAGTAGCTATGAAAAATTCCACTGTGTCAACACGTATTTTCATTTTTTACTTTTACTCCTCCGAGGCTTTATTATTTTTCGGAGTATTCTCCATGAAGACTAATGCGCTTCTGCATGCGCTCGAACCAACTCTGAAAGCTGTTATTCCGCTCGTTTGTTGGTACAGTCCAAACTGCGTTTTTGAAGGCATCGACTGCTCTTTCTGATGATTGAAACCTGACCACGTAGTCCGTTCTTGACTTTCGGAAAGATAAAGAAATCGCTGGAACTTAGGTTCGGACTGTATAGCAGATGGTCTAACAATTCGACGGTTTGTCGTGTTAAAAATTCAATTGTCTTGTGTGCGAACTTTTATTATCTTGGTGGAAGATTGGTCGCCCAGGGTTGGTTTTTCGAAGCTCAGGGATGACTTGAGGTAAACAAATGGTTGTATACAAATCGGCAGCAAGAGTTCTTTGATTTTGTAGAGGAATTGTTGGTACATGACTTGCTTTCGGGGCAAATATTGCGATCATCCTTTTGGAGATACTTCGAGAATGGATGACTTTTGTCGGCTTTTCTTCACTTCGGAACACCCAAACAGACGACTGGCGTCCATATTCTGGTTCGTATGAGTAAATCCAAGATTCATCACCAATGACAATGTCCTACACGTTTTTGGAGATTCCGACGTTGAAACGGTCTACAGTTTTAAAACGCCAATTCACTGTAGCTGCTTTCTGGTCTTCGGTCAATAGATGCGGTATCCAACAGGAAACCAATGTCTTTAGACACAATTCTCCGTGTAAAATCTTTTGAATTAAGGTCTTTGAAATTGCTTAATCTCTCGATATGTTATTTCGTTGACGATTTTGCGCACAGCATAGACGTGTTTCTGAATGACTGCCGTTTCTAGTGCACATACTCTTGAATAATCACTGAGACTAATTATTATTAATTATAAAAAATTATGGCGCGAAAATGTTCTCGGGATAATTCCATTTTGAGGAAGACAACTTCGACAGTGCGTTGTAGCTACAACGCTACACGTATTACACTGAAACTTTGGATTTAGATTAAATAAAGATGGAGGTTAATTTTTAGTACTGACATTTCATTAGTGGCGCCATCTATGATCCAGTATGCAAACTTAAAAGACATTCCTCGTAAATAAGAAAGGAAATGTAAGGTACGTAATAACACAAATACTTAGATATTAATATTTTAGATTATTTGTAATTTGGAATAATTTAAGGCTGTATTATAAATTTTTTCTGGTAACTTCAACAACTAAGAGTAAAGGTGCTTTTATTACGGTTATACAAGTTAAATAAAAGGAAGGTCCAATAAAAGCGCACATTTCAGCATGTCGCAAGCTTTTATTACCTCAATTAAAGACGGAATTTCAGATATCCAATGGCTTCTGACTCGATGTCAGACTCCACGTTTAAACACTGCTTTAATCTGACATGTTTACAGCATGTGTTATATACGTTACGCTACGATTTAACTCTAATTGCGGATCGATTTAACGTTTCGTTTCGTGATTCGTAGTTGCAGTGCCTGACAATCCTTTGTTAACTTTTTTTTAAGTTTATTTCCGTTTCAGAGAACGCATTCTTCTGACAACTTTGTCATTAGTAGTGATTGCCGTAAATTTCGGTATAAAGTACGATCCAACCGTACTCTGTCGAGTGGGTTCATTAAGTAATTACAGGACGTCCGATATTAAGTTAATAAACAAAGGTAAATGTCTTGTCAAGTTGACAAGTCGAAAATACAGCAAATTTCGTGTTTTTAGAGATCCTTTTATTCGGTAGTGATTTAAAATGGAATCAATTAGTAGACATTTGTACTTACAATGTATATGGAACAGGTCCAAAGGAAGTAAAACGTTATGTTTTCTCGACATTCAAAACGATATGGTTGCAAGTATTTTAAGAGAGAAGTATATGGATTAATTCTGGGATCTAGTAGTCCGAAATCTATATATGGTAAAGTAAATAAGATTCATGTAAGATAGAAACAAAATATTGAACAGATTTACCAATTGCCGACTTTTTCTAATATTTGCTCATTTGGTGCCCTGTTATAGAAGGTGTGTATAAATTGATATAAAAGTTATATGTGGCGATGCTCTTTGTTAAAGTCGATATCAAAACGTGCAAAACTTATGTTTGAGATCAATTTTTGGTATTAAAATGTGCTGTAGCACTTTATATAAGTTGAAAGAAGTTCCGAAGTTTTTTTGTTAGTACCTAATTGATTAAAAAAAAATGTTTTCCATTACTTTATTTCTTCCATGTTTCGAAATAAAATACACGAGCCAATATATCGTTACATTTAATTATTATGCCGCACTATCAACAAACATACGTGTGCATTTTGCATGTTTCAGAGTGAGATGTATTCACAGTATACAAAACAAGTAGGAAACGTTCTTTTTTGTGCTGCTTTATTAATGAGTATTAAAATAAATAAATGTGCATGTAGTCATTACAGAAGATTACACGTGTTTTATTGTTTTGATGCTACAGTTTTCTTTTTAACGTTTATCTAAACGTCTTGCAATATACTGGAATTGCTTTGTTAGTGCAATGTTTCGTTCATCACAACACACAATCTGGAGAAAATAAACAAAAATCAATTTCTGAATTGTTGAATTAAGTATTTGGCTTTAATTATGTACAGCATTACTTTTTGATTTAATAGATGCACTTTTTTATGTTCAAAGATATTTTTGTGATTTTTAGCGGATTAGTTGTATAAATTCACAGGTTTTTCGGTAAACTCCACACCACACAAATTAATAATTTATTCGGAACGCAGTGTTTGAAGAGCACATAGATAATCAATGTCGGTAACTCGGTTGACATTGAGAGTCCATGTGCTGTTGAAACGCTGCGTTCCGAATGAGTTATTAATTTGTATCACACAAATGGAATTCACTGTTTACAGGAGGAAACCTGTTTTCCTATTTTCGTAATTTATCTTTAAAATTTCAATATTTTCTTTGCGTTTTACATTAAATATAGACTATATGTAGTTTCCTTGCATTCTACAGATATAGGTATATTTACGTGTATTCTTACTCGTGAATAATTTCTAATATATGAAAGTACATACTTCTAATGTCAATCACTTGGTCAACAGCGTGTGTCTACATATGACTGAAATACGCAATTTATTTTATAGAGCTATTTAATACAAATCTTATGCAAAACTAGTAGATTGAGCTGGGCTATCTATCATGGCTCCTATATCATAAGGCAACGATTTACATAATATTAAAATGCCGTTTTGGGCTTGGTAAGTTATGCGTACGTACGGATTGAAATGTAAAAATTGTAATTTTGATGTTTTGATAAATCGATCTCTTATAATTTATTTCCAACTGTAATCTTTACGTAAGGCATGCACACGTATTGGTTTGGTTACACCTAGTATACATATTAATTGTGTACACTCATATACAGGTGTGAGCAAAAAATTTTATTTTACTTGAACAGAGAGAAATATGAAAGAGCCATATTCCATTCTTGTAATTGTTTTTGTTCCTGAAAACCATAGTGTTCCCTAATGTTGCTAACGGAGTTCTATGTAAAAGTAAATAAATATTTGCTTATTATTTTTAAGCATTAGAATCGGAGTCAACAATATTATCAAAGCAGAAACTGTAAAATTTGCATCAAGAAATTTTTTAAAAGGTCTGAAATTAATCCTTTGTATCTAGTACGACGGCTAGAAATGTTGTCTAATAGTTTCTCATATGCAAAATGAAAACAATAAACAAACCAAGTAGCTTGTAGTCTGTATTACTAGGAAGAAGAATTCTACTTTCCAACTTTTTGTTAATTTACTTAATTTAAGGCGTTTTATATGCTAATTAGCTGCTAAAGAAGTTGTTTTAATATCTATATAAGGAGCAAGCTTTTAGAGTTTATGTAGATAAAATAAAAACGTGGAATTGGAAGTCACCTGCAGTTGGAGTGTAAAATAGTTCTGGTAATTTACATATAAACGAATTTATTTATTTTATTTATGTTTGATTAGAAAAATATATGTATATAAGGAATAGTGTATAAATTCAGAGACATTCGTTTATAACAAACGGTATAACTGGATTTTTAAACCTATTCTTAGATCAATCAACTGAACTGGCTTTATTATGCAACAATACATTGCATAATAAAGCTTTCTCCATCCCCTTTCACCACTAATTCTGGACCTATTCGTTGGTTTCTAGCAAACTTTTCCTTCGAATTTATACCAGAATGTAAGGTACTAGAGAATTTCAATAATTATTTTTAACACTTCAGTATACTTCAACACATACATGAGCCACTGTGAGTTAAAATTAAAAAAAGCAAATGTAATTAAGTGATCTACTGTTTGTCAATTTCTGATTTAGTAGTTGAACTTTTATCGCAATTAGTGAATTGAATGGTCACGCGCTGGAACTCATCACTGTTGATAATAGAACGTATAATAGTTCAGGCAAAAGATTAGAACAGGACGGAAACACAGAGCATCTGTTGCAGCCACTTTTGTAGACCCGATATAAAAAAAAAACATTTCACAAGCAGATAAACGCAGTACAAAGTTCAACAGCCAAATCTCAAGAACCAATGAAACTAAATTTACGGAAAAGTTATGATTTAAAAATTAAAAACAGTAAAGAGGTTTGGACATCAGAAAGTAATGTGTCTGTATTATTAAATAAGCATGCAGACTTTCCTTTCGGACCGAGAAAAAATAATTCCATTTTATTTTGGTGTAACAATAAATTTGTAGAGATTTTGCCACGATGCTTAACCATTCCCGCAATATCTGGATCTTCGGAGAGGGTATTCTCTATGGCAAGACTTGTAACAAAGACGAGAATGTATATATTTAAATGATAATTTAATTTCCTTTGTAGTACTAAAAGATGTTATCAAATATTTGTCGTACCAAATCCAATCAGAAGAAGTTTGAGAGGAAGATGAATGAGGTTCTCGTTTTTTAGCATTTCTTGAGTGTCCTGCACAGGACCTTGTTTACGTTTCGGTGGCATCGCTGCTACCTACTTCTCGAAGGTATTACGATCGATGATCAGGTACTCGACTGCATATATACATATATGGTAAGTTCGCGGGTGTAATGTGTGTCTTAGGCCTTTCGGTGATTGCGTTGTTTGTATGTCCTTATAAGGACAGTTGATTCGACGTTGCTATATAATAATATTAATATTAAACCACCGTTAGTATTAGTAATTATAAAATCACAATTTCCTTGCAATTAACCATTGTAATTAAATTCCTGAAAAAGTATCAGTCTCGGCAGGATTTGGACCCAAGACCTCTGCATTACCGGCGCATTGTGCTTTATATATACATACACTACTGCCACTGTTTTCATGGATTATTCATATAGTATTATGTTTACTTAAAAAACATTATAATAAAATGTAATACGTATTTAAAATGTAGTTCAGTAAGATAAACACCCATTATATCGCATAAGGTTTACTATCATTTACCTGCACTTGGTCGGATTACCATAAACTGTTTATTGCGGTGCAATTACAATAACAATCGCTCTGAATTTACTGGGTAAATTTAGTCATCTGTTAGATTGTAGGTAATAACGTTTAAATTACCTTCGTAGAAGATTATAGTGAAATCTATAATCTATGGTCAGTTGCAGTGAGGTATTTACTCTCTTCACGTCGTGAGCGAAATATCGTGTGACAATTTTTTAAAATGCCTCCGCGAAGAGAAATTAGTACTGAAACACGTGCGCTTATAATAGCTTACCATAAAAGTGGCATAAGTAATCGACAAATTGCCAAAAAAATTAAAATACACCACGCTACGGTTGGCTGTAACGTAAAAAATATCGGGAAACTGGCAGTTTTCCTAATTAAAGACGGAGTGGAAGGCCAAACGCGACAACATCTGCACATGATGGCAGAATAGTGGTTACCAGCAAGTTAAATAGACGCAAAACAGCCCCGGAAATCACCGCAGAATTAAATGTTGGTCGCCAAAAACTAGTCAGTGTTTCTACAGTCAAACGTCGTCTACAGAAAGCCGGACTCCATGCACGTATTGCGATGAAAAACCCATTACTACGCAAACAAAACAAGCAAAAGCGACTTAAATGAGCTCGTGAACACCAACACTGGACCGTAGAAGAGTGGAACAACGTCCTATGAACAGATGAGGCCAAATTTGAGCTGTTCGGAACCCGAAGACGCATATTCGTAAGAAGATCGGTGGGTGAACGTGCCAGAGAAGAGTGTACTGCTGCTACCGTGAAGCATGGTGGAGGTTCTATCATCATTTGGGGCTGTTTTGCTGGTACTAGTGTAGGGGACATTGTGAAAATTGACGGTATATTAAAAAAAGAAGGCTACCGCGAAATTTTGGAGAACCACCCAATACCTTCCGGAATTCGACTTTTGGGTCAAAATCTTCCGGCAAGATAATGACCCAAAACATTCCTCCAAATTATGTAAAGACTATTTACGCCATTTAGAAGAGGAAGGAACTCTCAAAATTATGGAATGGCCTCCCCAGAGCCCCGACTTGAATCCAATCGAGTTACTATGGGAAGAACTAGATCGGGAAGTACGGAAATCGGCTCCGACATCAGCTACTGACGTGTGGAACAAATTGCAATCGAGTTGGACCTCAATAACACAAGAAACTCTGGCAAAACTTATTGCGAGAATGCCTCGATTGTGTGTTGCAATTATTAAATCAAGAGGAGGTCACATAGATGAAAGCAAAATTTAAATTAAACGTTTCAATTTTCACATTTATTTAATATATTTTTATTCATGTACGTGTATCTGTACATAAAAAATAAATATTATTAACATTTTTGCTGAGTTTTTATACATTTTTGCTGTCAGTGAGAGTGCCTAAACACTTTTGAGCGGTAGTGTATATGAAATAATATTTCCGGGTATGCAACACCGCCCAAAAGGGTTTCGATTAGGTTAGTAGCAAATGTCGTTGTAATACGTATCAGAATAAAGATGTTCATATACTTGACTGTTTTCATGAAAGCTTAAGCTTGATAAACACAAAGTAGTTTTAAGTGAAAAGAATTTTATTAGTGAAGATGTGCACGGAAAAAGTATTCTATAGACAAGTATAGAATTTTTTTTGGAAAGATAATTTATTATCTTTATGTATGTTTCTTTCTTTTTAATAATGTAATATTGGAGAGAATATATACTTTTACCTTACTTGCCAGTTCCATAGTTTTGTCGATATTGCTTAAAAGAAAGCAAGGCTTTTTGCAGTGACTCTATGCACATATAGATGCTATGTTTACTTGAAGTAGTAAAGCAGATGCATACTTCCTATGAATGCATAACTAAATTTGATATGAATATTTTGAAATTTTTAATTATTGAGGTAAGCGTGTAGATACTCGCCAAAACAATTGTATATATTTCATAGGCAATAAAATCGTTCAAGGAAATCAACATCATTCGAGTTTATGACATTAATTAATCCCCTTATTTTTGACGACATATTTAATATTAAATAAAGGACGTAAGAAATAGATTTTGGAATTTTGTATGCACACCTTCTCGGACATTAAATAGAAACAGTTTAGGAAAGCTCATAGATGATGCTTGAAGGACAACAATCTTTTTAAGAAACAAAATTATTTTAGTTTTTCCTTATAAGATGTAACTAAGTAATGGTTAAAAAATCTAACTCAAGTAAAATATTTTATTTAATTGCCGTGGTTATTAAACAACTATGTACGTTAGAAACTTTCAAGGTCGTTTATGTCTGTTTCACCTACTTCCATAAATTCCAAGGATATCTTCTCTTACATTAGTGCAATGCACTTTCCTTTACGAATTCGGTTACATCATGTGGACAATACCAAGCATGTTATTTATCGTTATGAATACACTAACTTATCTTGTCGTGAAATTGGAATGAGAGGTGTTAAAATTTGATCGTCCAGTAGATAAGAGACTGAGTAATATTGGCGAGTGCGTCTTGAAATGGTAGGTAACCAGTTGCAATATATCACTCACACATGAGATAATATCACAGATAATTTATAAAGTTGAAATTTAAGGTGGATAATTTATTTGCGCTTGATATTATGCGCATAAATTGAAGTTTAGTTTAATCAAGCGTTGAATTGAAATACGAGTTACTTGTTACGGAGAAGTTTCTCAGTTAAATAAAAATATACAGCTCTGTTCTCAGTCGCTTAAGCACAAAACTTGAGGGAATAATTCCCCTATAAATTTAACTAAATACTTTTTTCTGCATTTATTCTATGGTATCAAAGGGTTGGCTTCAACATTTTCTTCTGCGTATTCTTTTGCACAATAAATTTTATTTAATTTGGGGAATAATATTAAAACTATCGAAGACGTATATTGTACCAACGATAGGAGACCAATTTAATGTTCGATTTCTTTGTAGTTTAGAATACACGCCTTTGCAAGAATGCTGAATAAGTCATTAAAGTTTATGTTCATCAAATTTTCTATGCCGCTTGTCAAATTTTCGATACCGTATTCACTATTGTTCATAAATTAACGATTGCAAGGACTGTGTGGTTGTACAATTCACAGGTATAGCAGTAAACTCCACTCACACAAATTTATTAATTATTCGGAACGCAGCGTTTCGAGAGCACGTGGACTCTCATTGTCAACCGTGTTACCGACTGAATGTAAAAAACTGTATCACACATGCAAATTATTTAGAGCTTGCGTAGAAAATAATTTGCATGTGTGATACAATAATGTGCATTAATAATTGCTTGACAGATAGATGGCATCCTTAGAACTAATCGTTCCAAATACGATTCGTTTGTAGCATTCCATACTTCCTGTAGAGCATTCCACACCTCATTCAAGTAATCCCACAACAGCTCAAGGGATTGCAATCAGGGCTCTCTGCCAGCAACTCCATTAAGGAGTCCCCTTCAGCAGATTTGTCTTGAAAATAAACTTTAACCCCCTTTACGGTGTGTATGGGGTCGTTATCTTGCTGGTAAATGAGCCCATTCCCAATTAATCCACATTCAGTTGGTACTACATAATTTTCTAGGTTTTTCAAATATACATCTTCTGTGAATCTTTTATTTATTTTAATTAATTTTGCTATCTTTGCGACTCCAAAGCAACCCCATACAATGATGTTTCCTCCTTCATGTTTCAGTGTTTTTGAAATTCACTCGTCTATCATTTCTTCTCCAGAGCAGAGACGAATAAACGTGCAACGTTTACTTCCGAATAATGCAAATTTCGATTAGTCGGTCCATAACACATTTTTCTAATCATTTACACTAGCTTGCGTAAGCTCTTGTCTAATCTAGTCTTTTCCATTTGTGTATACAGCTTAACCGTGGTTTTCTTGCTGTTATACGACCCCTCGCACCAGGTTTTATTAGTCCCCACTCAACTGTTGACACACTTATTTGGTTGTGAATTCAATTGTGCCGTAATTTCTTGAGGAAATCACTCGAATGCCTTCACTGTCTCGTTCCATCGTGGATCTGGGCCTTCCACTTCGCTTTCGGCTCTGAAGCCTACTAGTCTCTTCTTTTCTTCTAATTGTCTTACGTACACAATACTCACAAATATTTAATTGACGAGCAATCTCTCTATTTGAAACATTTGGTTCATGTAAAACAAATATTCTGGCGCGCGTTTCAATTTGGCATATCTTCGATCAAATAAACTAACGATATGCAGTAAGGTGTTCCTAACGTAATGTATAGTTTATTTTAGGGCAGATGGATGAATCAGTAGTCCCCAATTTCCTGCTATTAACGCATAAGTCCTTAATTCCTATCATAACTCATAACTAGAGAACGGATTATATACAATGAAAAACTGGAATATATGCGCATATATATGCATGAATTTTTTAGAAAATATGCATAAACCTAGGGCATATATGCAAAAAAATTGCGACAATATACAAAATGTTTACATATAATAAATAAGAGCAGAAATTTAAACAGTAACTTTATTCTACAAAATTTTTTACAACATATTTCTAAACCAATTTATAATTAAATGTTTTTCAAAATTGTGTAAAAGAAAGTTTTATCTTCCCATTAACAAATGGGCAATATAACCGCCACACTCATCCTTACTTTCATCTACGATGTTTGCTGGTAATAAGATATGACATAATTTTTTCGTAAGGTACTTTCGTCAGGTGTATTATGTTTGCAATATTTTTGCAGAAATGATTTCAAATTAACATTGTTTAATCTTGCTAATGGTATGTTAGACGAAATTAATGCGTTACGTAGATCCGTATTATATTCTTCTTGTTCTGAGTTTGGTGAAATTGATGCTACACATTGATATATAGATTGATGCACACATGCGGATCACTTTAGTTTTTCACATTTTCCAATATATGATGGAGTTTTAGCGTGTTGATCAATCAGGTATTTTTTCTCACCAGACACCTACAACAACAATTGTCATTTTATATCAAAAGTTAAAGAATTTAAAAACAATTGCAGAGCTTTTAGTAAAATTAAACTTACCAGTTTACTACAGGCTCGACAAAATATTTTGTCGCTATCCTTTACCAGTTCAGGATACGGCTTAATCCATAAAGAAATTTTGTTCGCTATACTCATTGTATGTACGCACAGTATTTAAAAACGTAACACAATTACATGCTGTTTCGCTCAAAGATATTCAATGAATGAATAGTTTATTCGGGAATTAGAAATAATAAAACGTATTTACCACATCCCATCAGCTAGGCGAAATTAAATACGTACAGTTCTTGGAAAGAAGTATAAGCGAAACCAATGTAAAAGGTTTATCGTTCTGGAATTTTTACTAATAGAAAGGATGAGAAAAGGCCTAAATATGCAATATATGCAACTTTTGTAAAAATATGCATAGAAATGCCTAAATATGGAATATGTGCAATCACTAATTAGCGCTAATTAACTTCAATTAGTGCAATACGTCTACGTATAGACTATAATTAAAGATATGCAAAAAATAAAATATATCCACTTTGCATATCATCCTGTCTCCACTCATAATATTTAATAAACGAAAACAATATATTCGTGCATTGTTTTCGTGTTTTATAAATAAATCTTATTGTTATGAATATACAAGGGGAAGTCCAGAAGTTCGTGGAATGAAAGGGTTTTAAATAAAATAAAACAACAAATCTATTTTTCCTTTTCAATATAATCACGCCTACGCATCGATGGATCGATGAATTACTTTTTCTAAACCATCACAAAAATATTTTTTATCTTTCGCCTCAAAATGGGCCGAAATTGCGTCCTTTACCTCATTGTCGTCGGAAAACTTTCTTCCACGTAAGTCTTTCTTTAAATTGGAGAACAAATAAAAATCAGTAGGTGCCAGCTCTGGACTGTAGGGTGGATGGACTATTGATTGAAAGCCATGCTTGTGCAGAGCAGCCATTGCAACTTTGTTCTTGTGAACCGGCGCATTGTCTTGCAAGAGCAACACACCCTTGGTCAATTTTCCTCGACATTTTTCCTTGATGGCCTCCTTTAATTTTTCTAATATCGCTGCGTAATATTCTCCGGTTATGCTCCTACCTTCTTCTTTGTAATCAGTCAGTAATATCCCCTCGTAATCCCAAAAAACAGTAGCCATCAACTTTCTAGCCGATTCTGACATTTCGAATTCCTTTGGTGATGGTGTCCCCTTTTTCTCCTGTCTGAACTCAGGCTCAAAGTGACGAACCCATGTTTCATCTCCGGTAACAATCCGCTCCAAAATCTGTGCAGGTTTGTCTCCACACAGCTCCAAAAATTGTTTGGCCGCACAGACATTCTCGGTACCCATCTTGCACTGACTTTTGTCATACCCAAGTGGTCATATAGGATACGCAAAATGGTGGTATCTGATACTCCAATTAATACAGATAATTGTTCTTTCTTCAAACGGGCATCTTGCAGTAGAAATTTTTGCACTTTTTCGACGATGTCTGATGTGGTGGCCTCAACTGGCCGTCCTGAGCGGAGGTCGTCTTTAATCGACTACCGACGATGTTTAAAAAAACCATGTCACTTATAAATCATTGATTTACTAGGGCACTGTTCCCCATAAACGGTTTCCATTTCATTCAATATGGTTTGAGCGTTCTTTCCTTGCTTTGTAAGGAACTTTATCACAGCATGGTGTTCATTTTCCTCCATAGTTTCAGTTTTCTTTCTGCAACTTAACTTATATACTAATGATGAGTAGCCGATCAGAATGACACCTAGCGAGTGCCCCTATCCCCACTCCATCCCCTCCATTTCACGAACTTCTGGACCTCCCCTCGTATATTAGCAATATTAGGTTGTAAATGCCATTCTATGAAGAGTAGTATGAATTTCCCCAAATATTTTTAAAATAGTTTTAAGTGTTAGTTAACACAATATATTAGGTGCGATCCAATCTATGACCAACCTATGAACGGCAGTGCATATCTCGACATTTCTGATGGGAATTTGTTTTCAGTATGCTTGTCTTTATACATTATTCTCGGTCAATGCAGTTATGTTATTTGAAAAACTCGTCTTTTTTTAAATTAATGCCAAATTTATTATCTTAAACGGGGCATCATACAATGTTTTATTTTTTTTTGAAGTAGAGTAGAGAAGTGAATCCAACTGTGTCACATACAGTGGTAACAAAATGAACCACAAATCTATTGTTACCTGGGCTCAGGTAATTTGTGACCTAACGGCATCTAAGTATTAAATAAGTAAACCAAATTAAGATATCTAAATAATTTAGTTGCAGTCGATTGTATGCAGATTGTGCTAAAACTTGTCAAATACTGTTTGTTAGAAGCGAAGGAATTGTTGCCTTCAGAAGGCAGGGTTTGTCGGTTAGATCTGCAAGTAAAGACACGAGGCGTTGTTTGGTGCGGTTCTACTACAAATTCTCAAAACATTTGTGCAAATTTGTTTTGCACTGTAGAGTTTAAATTTATCTTGGATATAAAATATATAATTCCTTCGCCTCTAACAAACTGTATTTGACAAGTTTTAGTAGAATGTGCATACAATCGACTGCAACTAAATGATTTAGATATCTTAATTTGGTTGATATAAGTAACGTTCACTATTTCTTGTATATATTTCTTCCTTTGATTGATCGTTGGTTTACTTTTATCTATTTGCAATCAGCAAAACAGAAGTAAATAAGGGAATCACGACGAAAACCAAAGAATTTATGCCTCAAAAATTGATATTTGGGTGATATTGTACTTTCAAAACTGCTATTAGTGCATATCTTCGTATAGTTTAGTTTAATGTGCAACGCATTGTAACGCTGGATTTGCTAGATTGTATTTCAAAAAAAAGATGGCATCTGGGAGATGAGATTAATCTGTCAATAATACTAACAGTTAGTTCAGAAAGAATAAAATCGACGTATTTTTTTAATGGAGTATGCTGTTGTTGAGGACCTCGTTGTAAAATGATCTATAATAGAACTTTGTTTTAGAATTGGCAAATGCAATTCTAAAACAATGCATTAAACACAGTATAAACAAAGCTGCATGATCACAAAAACAATCAGCTTAAATAAAAATGTTTTAATTGGTAATGATAAACAAGGTCGTTATTATTCAATAAAATCACCAATTTAAAATAAATTTGTTTTCCAGTCCGGTTGATAAAAGCTATGCAAATGAGTTTCTTTTGTAATTAGTTAAAGGCAATGCAAACTTACCTACAACATGAAAGTACTCCATTGCTTCATAAGACTACTAAAATATAGGGGAGTTAGTAGACGAAGACTCAGGAATAAGATGGATTTTATAATAACCGCCAACTGTCAATTGCAGTAGTTTTGAAGAAGTTGAATCTGTATTTTTGTTTAAAAGATAGCGGTCAAAATTTCATGTGAAGCCGCAGGGTTAAGAAGCGAACGCTGACATCAGTAAAGCTTTATGTCTTGTACGTAATGGTCGTATAGTAAGCAAACAGTTGTAGTGGGCAAAATAACTTGTTTCATATATTACACAAATATATATATATATACATATATATATATACGTACAAGAGGTCGACTTGTGATAATTAACAAGTTGAAGTTATTTATGAACGCTACTGGCATGCATATGTATGCAAGCCATATTGCTACTACATGAATGTGCTTATTTATTGTTATGAGACATAAATATAAGTGTAAGATACCTGGAATTTTTGTAAGTGGTTATGTTATATTATGTAAGTTCAATGACGTGCTTCATTTATGCCAGCCAAATGATAATTTGAGATCGTTGAAATTTGTCAAGTGTTCATTAGTACTGTGATGAATGCATCTACTTGCCCGAACTTTTGGCCAGTTGTATCTGATGAAAACAATAGCGCCCTATAAAAGCGTAATATGAATTTGATCAACACACTGTGATATAAGCAATACTAATTACATGGTATTTACGGTATACATAGATAGTTTTACTATTAAAGTGATGCAAAAAAACGTCACTTGGAAAAAAACACAACAGCATTGTGTAAAGAGGTTTTACAACATACATATGTGATTATGCTAAAATATAACCAATTTCACAGTATCTCAAATTTTACTAGATAACGGCTACAGGTTTCGTGCAGGTGTGATCATCCTCAAAACACCCCGAAAAAAAGGACTATAGAACTGAAATAGGTGCAAACAATACCACAAACATGTCTAATGAGAGCAAAATTACGTTAGAAACCCATAAGTTAAAATTGTATAAATACGAAACAACACAATAAAACAAGTTAAAACCTCACTGTTTTTGACATTTTAACTTTATGTTACCACAGCTTAAGGATTTGTCACACATTGTCCATAGCTTCTTCATATTAAACTGTTCAGATAAAATACAAAGCGACTTTAATTGGGCGTTGCACATTCTCTGTCCAGTTCGTACCACAGAAACTCTGTTGGATTAAGATCCGAACTCTGGATAGGCCAAGTCACTATTTTTACTATTCCTTCATTCTCTGCATTGGCGGGGTAGTTTTTGTATAATAGCATGTACCTCGGATCTTTATCGTGCATCAACCCAAATTATTGCGTATTAAACGCAATCAGAATGGTAGGGCATTTTCTTCCAGTATCTCACGATAGTTCTCCTTCCTCCTTATTCCGTCAACTTTCACAAGGTTCGGTGCTCTGCTTAATGAAAACTCTAATAAGAATGGAACCAGTACCTTTCTTTATTGTTGGTGTAATGCATTCAGAAAGCATTTTCTCGACTTTTGGGTACCTTACAAATGTTCTGCGGTTTTGACCAAACACTTCATATTGGGACTCACCAGTCAACAGTACGTTTTCTCATTGCTCTATTGTCTAGTCTTTGTGAGTGTTAGCCCACTGGAGACAATTTTGCACGACGAAGCAACGGTTTTCGTGTAGCAATACGGCCCTGGGGATTTGCGTTGTTTAAACGACGTTTCCACCATAATTTCAGGAGCCGTGTTAAGGACTTAACATTGTTTTTTATATTTTATATTTTTTTTACTACTATGTATTTTATCTCCTTTGCATTATTATTTTCATTTAGAATATTACTTTATTTTCATTTTTATATTTATTTATTTTGCTCTCTTATATCCAATTTTGTTTTAATATGTATGTACATTACGCATTGTATATGTATGCAAGTCAGCCATTCGCATTACGCTAGCTAAAACTGCCTAATTAGAAATCATTCACTGCAACATCGTCGCATATGTAATGGGAGTTTTCTTAAAATTTAAGGTACACAAGCATAGGCAGTCGTCTCCCGCGCGACGGTCGAGGTATTAGCGATCGTGCACTCTCGGTCACCTTTCGTGCCTCGTCGTAACGTGTACAGTAACGTCGTCGTAAGAATATTACAGATTTCTAAGATTTTCTAGTTTTGGCGGGAATCATCGAGGACGTTGTCTATACATTTATTTCTGGCGGGAGTCATTTGGTAACGTCGTCGAATCGCATGTATGGATTTTTTTAATAAGTATAAATTCTCGATTTTCTATCATCGTACGCCGAGGCTACTGTGTCCATTGTCGTCTATACATATTTTTAGTCTTCAGTTAAGTTTGTGTCGGAAATTATTTTGGTGAGATTGTCGGCGCGCATGTATAGACCTCCTCTACAAGTACGATCACTCCGCTTCTTGCTGACGGTCGTTGCGGCCGCAGCGCCCGTTGTCTTTTGTACGTTTGTTCGGTCCTTGTCGTATCGGGACTTAGAAATTTTTCATTTAGTTGCTCGTCGTAGCGGACGAGTGTCACGGACCAGTTTTCTTATGTAATGTCGGCATCATCGCTCCGTTTTATTTGTCGGTGCGCAGTTCGCACATTTGCTGGTTACTGGATTTTTCCCTTCTTTGGGGTGCAGTAGTAGAGAGCTAAAGATTGCACATAGCGTAATATTTCAAACGAGAACGCCTGGGTAGCTGTGACATTACTTTTGTATTGAGATCGGCTATTATCGCTACTGTCGCCCTTGACCAGGCGTTCAAGCTCTAAGAGATAGGGTGGGTTCCCCTATAAATGTGAAAATAACAAACGTATTTGGTCAAGTACAAATACATGCCAATAATACAGGGCCAAGTCCCTTAGGCAAATTTAAAACAAGGAAAGTATATTAGGCTCCCGGAAAGGGACATATAAATAAGCATAGCACCGAGGTGCCCTTATAAATTTAAGAAATAAGTAGGGTGGGCTCCCCTATAAAAAGGTAGTGGTGCATGCAAACAGATAGAGGCATTAGTACATGCCTCTAACAAAGCTTCAGCGGAAGCATATAAGAGTTTAACCTTTTAAACAGAATTAAGACATGGCTTTGCAACGTACATGCTACCAATGAAAATACATACACAAATGCTAATGTACATTACATGTATAAGAGAGCTCGAATAACTGCAATTATTGCAAATATATATATCTTACGTACATCGTACATGTACATAGGCAAGAGTGGAAACCGTGTAACCATTTCATTTTTAAATATATTTTTTTGCGCATGCGCATTGAGTTTCACTGTACAACCTTTCCTCTAGTAAATAAGCGAACATACTCTACAAGTAAGTATTGGTCAAGTAATTCAGGAATTTACGAGCAGGCTACAGCGGCGCTGTTCTTCAAACCAGGAGAACGTAACAAGCCGTTAATCGTCTATTTCTCTTACTAAGCAATTTTATGCGTTCATCGTCGTCGCTGGATGTTGCTCGAGAACGTCCTGGACGATTTTTACTAGTAGGTGTACCAGTTTGTTCGAAGCGGCGAATAGTCAAATTTACTGCGGATTCTTTTACATTAAGTCGCCCGGAAATATTCCGTAAAGAATATCTCTCTTGATGTAGCGTTATATTGATGATTGTGGTTCAACACTAAACAGTTTAACGGTATCTAATAATAAACTAAACTCACTGTTAATGTAATTTATGGGCTAAATACCTTCTCTACAGGAACTCAGTCAATTCTCAGAATCCGTGTTTCATTTATAGTGTCATAAAATTTCTATTATTGTTTGTGCTGTACTTAATTATTTCACGATTTTGATAAGTAATATTCTAGTTTCGTTATTTATCAACTTAGTTCTTTAATTCGTAAATTGTGTACATGCTTAGAATTATTACATGAATAAAAGTACTTATTTTTAAAATGTGTTATTAAAATTTAATGATGGTGTATATTTCAAGCCATCTCTGCCTCTGTGTGTGATTGTACTAGGGTTTAGTTCTCGTCTCGCAGTTGCCGTAAACTATTAAATATTCAAAGTCCCCATGACAAAATGCACAGTAGTCTAAGCTTAATGATAAATGTAGTAACTTCTAAATATATTCAGGAGTACTGACTATGCAGCGACAGGCCTTGTAAGTATTCAATTCTTATTTGCGACTAATAAACGCTTTCCTGGAACGTTTAACAACTTCTCATAAAGATCTACACAATTTTATTTCCTTTTGAATTTTTAATTTATTGCTATGTATTTGGGTTAAGGTATTTGTAGATGAAAGCCAGAAGATACTAAATCATTCAGAATATAAAATGAAATTCCCAAATTTAATCTTTAAAGTTTGAATCGAATGCCTACTAAATCTTTTCCCAACCTATAATTGGGTGAAATATGCAATCAGACGATAAGCGAATACTTCGCATTTCCTTGTAGTTTTCCAAGCAGAAAACAATTTAAAACAAAATTACGTAGCGGTAAAATCTTACATCGCTGCCAAATTAGTTAGTTACTATTGTCACTCGTAATTCCGCTTATCGCTTTCCTCTGATTGAAATGGCGTCCTGTAAAGAGCATATTTGTGGGCGCGTTTAATTTTAAATGTTGCATAAATTACAAAGAAACTCATAAATACCATAGTTGCGCTCTTTATAGTTCATTTTGGAAAGTCGGAACGTATTCAAGTTGACATGTATACGGGATGCATTAGTCACGGCGTTAAAGCGCGAAATTTGCGGCAGATATGCGATTTGCGCGTGACAGACATGCCGACGTATTTTATAGCGACTACGCCATAACTAATTAGGAATGTGCTACGTTCAAACGGTAGCAGATCGTGTATATGATTTAAAGTAGGCGAGCTGAAATTTTATTTACGTTTTCAGGAGTATACTATGGAATTTAAGTAAGTCGAATATTTTAAAGTAATGATAATAACAAAATGCAGAAAAACCTTCCAGTAGCGGTCACCTAAATGGGGAAGGTGAGAGGCTTTAACCAAATTAAGGTATAATAAAAATGAAAATTATAATATACATTTGTTATCTTTTATTTCTAACAGTATTAATTAATACATGACTGCTACATAGAGGTTACATATAATCGAGATTGAAGAACTATAGTACCAAAGATAAAAGCGCTGATAAATACAGATTTTCTCATGGTATTGTACTGCCACTTGAACTATAGGGGTAGATGTGGTGACAGTAACAGAGAGGGAATTGCAATGTGTTGAGTAAAAAACCGCTCGCAACCACGCTAATAACGTCGGGTAGGCAGAAACATGTCCGTGTGTTAGCGTTTTTTGTCTCTTCACATTATCTTTCTCGTGAATGATTTTACCAATGTCATGAGAAAAGCTGTATTTGACAGCGCTTTTATCTTTGGTGTTATTTTATAGGCATTTCTAGATGTGTTTTTTAAGGACCATAATAATTATACCCTTGGGGATTAGTCCTTGCTCTTATATGGAGGTAATGTTCTATGAGGAAGTCGTTCTAGAATCTTATTTTGATAACTGTGTCCGTTATATGAAGCGCTAAATGCGAGCTGTAAGACGTATGTGGTAGCAACCTCTTTAAATTTTAGTTTCCAGAGAGTTCTTTGGGCCTAGCATTATCTTGAGGGAATTGCAAGAGATTTTCGTTAACTATTGAGGGGTACCTTGCCCTTAAAACTGCATACATTTGAGGAAGTTGCTCGTAGTGTAGTTCGGAGTTTAACTTCTGGTATCAATTCAAAGTGGCTAGCATCTTTGTAATTCCACCAAACTCACCGCATCAATTTCTCTTCAAAATTCTTGCGCCTGACCACCTATTCCGCAAAGTGGCCTCGGCTTAAATACTGATTTGATTTGTTTAGATTGCAAAGGTATTGGTAAGACGTTGATTACAGATTTGCACTCGTCTGTGTTCGTTCTATAGTTAATTCACGAGGTACCTAGTTGTAATGGTTGTCGGGTTTCGCTGGGTCAATAGGTTTTTGTCCCTGACGTTTCGCGGTACCTTTGAATATGCGAACCGCAGTTGCTCGCAAAACGTCAGGGACAAAAATCTAGTGAGACGGCGGAACCCGACAACCGTTACAACTATGTCAAACGGCCGTGAAAGTCTGAGATCACAAGGTACCTGTTTTTCGTCGTCTGTTTACCTTTCCCAGTGTGTGACAATTGTCGCGTATTGGAAGCTGAAGTAGCCTCTATTTTGTACCGATTGATCAACATCGTTCATCTCGAAGATCCATTTGATCATTTCTTAATTTCTTTGTGACGTTATCGACGTTACGAAGTGTTACTTCAAAATTTACAGAATCTCTATTTGTACTGAGCATTTTCAGCTAACAGAAAGTGCGCAATGTATCAATAAAATCTCAAGATAAATTAGTTACACAAACTCGCAACAATGGTGTTTAATATAGCATTTACAATGACAATTATTTTATGTTTATTTTTATCCAAAGTCTACCAATTAAGAAACACATAACACTTTTGCTTAACATTAATATTAGTACGATCGAAGAGCATAGCTTTTTGAATAGAAAAAAATAAAATGTTCTTCGATGCACATTGCACAGCTTGCTCCGGGGTTGGTTGTTAATCGTGAATAAATTTATTATAAATATTTAATTAGACTCCATCGTCATTGAAATTAAATATCGGCCATACAAAACATGGATTTCCATTAGCACACAGTTCAAATCGCTATTTATGATATATAATGCTTTGAATTCGCCACTGTCTAGATTTGAAACTGCAAATAGCTTTTTGCAAAATTCCAAGGAATTATTTACTCTTTCTGGTCTCTTAAATTTGGTTTTCTTAAGTAATATGTTTTAATTTACTGTTTTATAGTTATTTCTTTTTCCTAATATACCACATCTCGTTTTTGTTCCTCTTTTCCCGACTCCAGATTATTTCGCATGTTTATTTCGCGTTTATATATTTGATTAGTGACTTCTTCTATATTCTTTATCTTTAGTGTTGAGGTCCATTAGATGGTCCCGCAGTATAGTATCATATCGTTATCTAAAACGGTTGATCAAAATTTTATTGCATCGAGATTACGTCACAATACTCAATTTTTTAATTCGGTGAAGTAAAATGAAAAGACGTGTTTACACACACCACGTATGGCGGCAGTTTTAAAACTAGCTTGGATTTTATATAAGTTTTAGTTATGTAATTATTATTATACAGCAAAATTAGGGTGAAAAATTAAACATAAACGTATTCGGAAAAACACATAACCTAAACGTCAACGGAAAAGCGGAAATATATCAAATATCGCTAGTGTAATTTTTGCCGAAGACTGACCAACAGCTGGCTTACCATTTGGCGCATCAATTTAAAATCACTTCTCCAAGGGTATATTAAATAGTTTATGTTCGGATTTCTGAGGTGATTCCTGTCCTTTAAGAATTTTTCGGTCCAGTCTTTCTAAACCGTTAAATGTAAACGTCACAACAAGATGCAGTAATAGTTCAGCTTCCTCATTATTACCAATGTTAAATTTAATTGGATTAGTCTTTTGAGAAATTTTTGGTTGATAAAAGTTTAACGGTTCCCGGTGGGATTTGAACCTATAGCTCCAGTTGTCTACACCGATGTGTACCCATTTACACCACGGAGACCCTCTGAATAAAGTAATCAAAAATTTCATAAGAAACTAATCCAATTAAATTGAATGTTGGTAATAATAAGGAAACTGTATTATCATTGGAAAAACAATGGGAGTTCTTCTAAATAATTTAAGCTGTAATAACTTCGGCCATTAACAACTTACGCCAAAAGGTCACTTTTATGTTCTTTAAATAAAACGATCACGCTAAATATTATTAAAAGTTACCAACTTGGATCATAATTGGTAAAGTAGATGAAAAAGTTGCTTACTCTATACATCATACAAATTAATAATTTATTCGGAACACAATATTTCGAGAGAGCTTACTCTCAACATCCACTAAATTACCGAATGCCTAATCTAATTTATTACGTTTAGCATACTGATGCCTTATTTCGTGGAGAAAAAACGTTGTTTTTTTAAAGTTTTAAAAATAAGCCTCAATATTAACCAACTCACACTGACTACGCACATTACTTATTCGATTTAATTCCCTGGATTGGAGAGCGTTAATCATTATTATTGCAGGGACTTTGGGAGTCGTATAATAGCAACAAATGTCTCTGTCTGTTAAATTGATAAAAATTATTTATGTGACAAGTTTTTACACGAAACCGGTCAGATAGTAGTTAAAATAAAGAAACTAGTATGCGCCTAACTAGGAATTAAACCTCATTCAATTGCATCTTACGTTGATAATAACACACGCTTAGCTTCGTTTATGTCTAGCCCTTTCATAATTAAAACAAATTAATGTTTCAACTTTATTTTCTTTTTCTATTAAGCATTATTATAATTAACGAAACGTAGTTATAGAATTACAAAAATCGTTTCCACTTGCAATAGAAAATGAATCAAAAGATCATAAAGAATACTATTTATGTATTAGAATGAGGACGATAATAATGTTTTTGTAATGTGTTTACATTTCAACTCATTCATTAAACGATACTATTTACAGATAGGCTTTTAAGGCGGTTTTAACTTTTTATCTCAATGAAGATCTATTAAATAAAAAGCGTAACGTTTAAAATATTATAATGACGCCGGATATTCTGTTTGCGATAAGAGATCACGGTTTGCATCTAAGAGTTTTTTTGCCTTCAGCGATGATTTGCTCGCCTTACTTTACGATATGCGCGCCGTTTACACCAACATAAGAACCTATCAGCGTCCGACGCGTTCCGATCTTGACGTTTTTTTGCAGTTCCCCGCAATCGTGTTTTTCACGTGGAAGCACATTCCCGCAATGGAAGTATTGAACTGAACGTACGGCGGCAAGTGTACGTTGCCATCGGCGAAAGAACGAAAAATTATGATCGTTTAAGACATCTTCTAAAGCCGTATACAATGTCGCGCATTCTCTACAAACGGCAAGATAGCGATCATGGACATATTTCTCGGTAAACAGGACGATTATCTGCATATTCTCTGTTTGCGCAAAGTTTACAATGCAGAATGCAATGCTTTTCTTAGAGTTATACGTCAAGACGTTGTAAAGAAAATAAATTAGATATCTAGACGGTAATACTACGTTCTTATCTGCAAAGTTAATTTTAAAAGCTTATGGATAAAGATTAAGAGCATACTTCCAATACATTAAGGGTGGTTGGTAAACTAAGCGTACTATTTGTAGCGTCTTTAAAGAAAAAGTATAAAGTAACAAGGAATACACAACAAAAGTTGCATATATAATAAATTTAGATTTTTATATATACCAGAATTGTTAACGAAAGATAACGTTTGATTTCAGAAGAACCTTTCAATAATTATAACAGTAATATGTATATTCCCATACTTTTCAATTGATATATGTGGATAGCCTACAGGCGTGGCCTAAAAAAAGTTAATCTAGGTGACACCGGTTGTGAAGGTTTACAGGGGGGTCAACAATGTATCCCCTGTCCCGTGTGTATGATTATTATTCTCAACAAAGAGGGTCAAGTTTCAGTGCCGTGCACAGAACAACCTGGAGGGGTGAAGCGCGCGGCACGGACAATCGAGTACCCATATCAAAGCATGCTTGTTCATTATTATTCCACTGGTCGTTGCGAGTGTTTGTCAGTACACACATACTTAGAAAATGTCGCATTTAGGTATCTTTCTGACAGAATATGAAGGCGATAGAATTAAATGTGTAAAGTGCCACAACTACTTGATGTGTATCAACAGGCACAAGTGTCAACGCCACCTAAAAAGTGTAACCACTATGCTGCAATTCGTGCGCAAACGATACAGCGAACAAATAATGTTTGATATATGTGTTTGTTTTATTCTATGTAATGTACCATTCACTTTTCTAGACCAACAAGCATTTGTCTTCTTCTGGAACAAGTATTCGGATTATACATTACCAAGTCGGACATCGGTAAGAAACTTTATGCCATCTGTTCGTGACTATGTTGAAAGAAGGATTAAAGCGGAATTGAAAGGTAAAGAATTGCGGTTATGTGTGGACGAAACAACCGATCGGCAAAAACATTCTGTGGTGAATGTGATGGCATGTACAATGGAAGAGTTTGAACCGTCATTCCCTATTTTAATTGTTTCCTAAAAGGTTGCAAAATGTACTAGCGATGAAATTTTAAAAGTGATATTGAGGACATTGAACAAATTTCAAGTATCAACAACCCAATGTTTAATGTTTGTGAGTGACGATGTCGCTAACTTTGACCGATCTCTTAAAGAAGGGAGTGGCAATCTGTTACATGTAATATGTAAAATCCGTACTTTAAACTAAACCTTATGGCGCAATTGATCCCTAAATGTTATCCACGAGTAAATACTTTAATAGCTCATACGAAGATAGTATATCTAAAGTCCCCAGAACGTACAAAAAGATTTCACGAACTGTGTCCCAAAGTACCTGAACTACCACAGCCGATTACTACGCGTCGGAAAACATGGTTAAAGGTTGCATTTTACTACTGCGCACATTTTGATGATGTAAAGAGTAGTTTTACAATTCGATTCGAGACACGCCAAATAGTTTTTGCGAAAAGCCAGAAAATGTTTCAAAGTAGACAGATAAAATGTGATTTAGAAAATATACTAACTACTATGGATTAGCGGAGGGAATTGAGAAATTAGAAAATGATTCGTTGTAGTTTGTATATTCTGTTCAAATTGTGGGTAATATTTATTTACACTTATGTACGGCGGAAGGCGAAAAGAAATGAAAGTGAAATACGAAAATTTGAAAGTACTATTGAGAAGGATTCAGATTTTCTCATACTAAGAGAAATTTGTGAAGGCGCGTCGAAAGATCCATTACGTTGTCGCAAGGATTACTTTAAATGTGCCAATATATCACTCGATGTGGAACGGTAGTTTTCGTCATTTAAAAAATTTATTCCTCACGCGATATTCAGCTAAAAATAATGTTGCTTATTGTTAAATTAATATATTGCAGCCGTGTATTTCATGTTGGCAGCTATTTTTAAAATATAGAGCACATCCAGAACAAAGAAAGCATTTATTTATTAGGAAGATCATATGCTAGAGATCCTGTTTGAGGAAGTTTATTAACAGGTTAATATTTTAAGTTTACTAGCCTTGGCAGAGATGAAAGATAGTGAAGTATAATAGTATTGGTATGATAATAAATAAAGTCATAAGATGTTCAGATGTTGGTACAACGTTGAAACTTACATTTGGGGTAAATCTTGACTATTCACCAGTGTGAATGTTGAAAGATTAGAAAGTAGGCTTTCCTTTCTCGTAGTATCGTTCTCAATTTTAATAAAACTTGCTTTTTATAGCATTAGAAAAACTTTATTTAAATGGATATCAATTAGTACTTGAAGCACCGATGTCGTTTTATTGGAATCAGGTGAATCCGACCAGAATTGCAAGACATGTCTCACTACAGGTAGTTCGAATTTCTTTACCAGTACTATTTCTATAGCTGATGAAAATAGACTTGGAAATTCCTTCTTGCCTTTATTATTCTTAGGAATTTATGCTTGTCAGTATAGATTTAAACAGTGTTTTTACTGCTGCTTGTAAAATAAAGACGAAGAACCCTTTTTCAATAAAACTACGTCCGCATTTTATATTCCTTCTGAAAACTTATATTTTCACTAAATTTACGTGTACAAATTACAAGGTCATTAAATATACACCTAAAAACTACTTACTCTTTAAACTAACACCTAAAAATTATATGTTCATTAAATTTATGTTTGAAAATTACATGTGCGTTAGTTGTTATTCATGAAAATTACATGCACAATGTTATAGTGAATTGAAATGAACACCTTTAATTTTACATGCAATTTTACTGGATATTTTTTAAAGTGTACCATTTATTAATATGAATGCCAATTCATAACAAAATCAAAAGTTAAAATTTGTTGGTCATTTTAGCAGACTGAATTATTATTGAATAAAACTTGTATCATAAATGTTAACCTTTTTTAGCGATTTAGCGATCGATTGTGGCAGACAATGGTTTTTGCCAAAACTAATATTGGATTGTACTTAGAACGTATGTAAAAATTGTTGATTGATTATGTATATTATCGTTTTATACATAAAGATATTTAATTTTAATTTGGGTCATTTCTTCTCATTATTGACGCGTCAAGAGAACATTTTTACAGTCTTTTAAAAATGCATGTTTAAATAGTAACTATCAAATATATTGCACATTAGTGCACATAACTCTATATGTGGACTAATAGGTATTTGCTTCGTTATAAATCCGGAAGAAGGATGGATAGTAGAAACCACTAATTTTATTGTAAAATTAATACATGAATATCGACAATAGATAGTACCACAAGCAAGTTCGATGATTTCTGAATTGTTGCTGCCATCTATCGATACACGCCGATCTTGTCGGTA
This sequence comes from Trypoxylus dichotomus, assembly GCA_023509865.1. Classification (NCBI taxonomy): domain Eukaryota; kingdom Metazoa; phylum Arthropoda; class Insecta; order Coleoptera; family Scarabaeidae; genus Trypoxylus; species Trypoxylus dichotomus. The sequence continues at coordinate 23,086,974 of CM042081.1, read as the reverse complement.
CCTTTCGAGGTTTAATCGGAAGCGTGCGATTGTTACTAGGATGGTTCACTAGATGGCGCAACTTGGATTTTTTCTGAATTTCATTTACATACACTAATATTTTTGTATATTAGGTTAAAGTAGACTTTTGTTTCACAACTTTAAATTAATTTAAATATTCTGTTCATGGCAAATTTCCGCAAGAACATGGATTCAATTTGATTTTATTGTTATTTCTTGATCGTCTCGTTAGGTGTACACATATAATTCTTTATAGTTTTGCGTTATATACACTGCTTTGGTATAGATGCTTTTTCACATTATGTTTTAAATTTCACCGAATGCAGTCCGGAAAAGGTGAAATAAGCATAAAAGGCGTAGTCGGTATAGAGAGTACATAGCGGTAGTCGCAGTAGCGACTGTAACTGCAAGATTTGCATGAACTCATATATCTTGGTATTGCGATATTTCTGACTGACGGGGTAGATTTAAAGAAACGATCTCTTGCTTCTATATGGCTTTGCGTTTGACGTCTTTACGTTGCTTCTACTGTCTACATTTTATTAAATTGGGTTGAGGTTTATACAGTGAATTTCGAAATTCTTGCTTTTTGTTACGTTTTGTTTTTAAGAGGTGTACACTACCGGCCATAAACTTAGAAACACCAAGAAGAAATACTTCGATTATAACTCTACGAGTGACATAATAAACTGGTAGGTAGTAAACCAGTACAAACAACATTAAGGGGATGATATATAGTTTATTGTTATTGGTACTCGATTGTCAATTTTCAAAAAGTAACTTAAAGCATTCAATCTAATGCGAGAAGTTGCAGTCAAGAAACCGTTACTACGATTAAAGAATTGACAGAAAAGTTGTACTTGGATAAAACTAATGAACATTGCGTACCTGAAGACTGGCTCAATGTTTTATGTACAGATGAGTGTGGTGTGAAGTGTTTGGTTCCATATGGCAAGTATTTGATCTACCTTGGGGCTGTTTTCAATAAGTAACGACAGGCGATTTAACAAAAATTCACGACATGATTGAAAAAGGGAAGCTATGGAGATATCTTGGAGAGGAAGATCGATCAGGTTGCGATTTAAAACATAGTTCGAAGGTATGTTGAAGGTATTTGTAATAACTAATAACCGAAGTGTTCAAAAGAAAGCATTATCTGGTCTTACCAATCATTGGATATCAATCGATCGAATTGTTTGACAACGTTGTCCAATCTCATGAGAACAATTATGGGAGCTTCTTCATGAAGTCTGAGGTTACCTACAACTTGAAAACCTCATGAAGTTGATATTTCGCTTCACTGGATTGTGCGAAACAGTTATTCAAGTAGTACTGATGCAAGGGAAGTGTAAAAAGGAGTCAATATTTTTATAAATTCTGTAACTATTGTGGTATATTTATTTGTTCTTCATTTAGTAAAGAATATCTGAAATAACTTCCTATATTTATATTGCACCCGCTTATATGAAAATTATAAGAATATTTTAAGTGTCCGCATTTCTGGCAGGTCCTTCAAAACTTATGACTGACAGTGTATATGGCGAGAAAGGCATTTGATGCTGTGATTGAAGGATATTTTAAAGCAAGTGAAAGTAAACAAGGTATATTTCCGAAAGCACTTCCGTTGTTTGAATTTCGATATCCCATCTGCTGGAATTGTAAACAGTGTACGTTACCGTGAGAAACTCTTAACCCTGGGGATGTTTAACAAATAAATGTTTTCGGATTAAGTACTGCCATATGCTCTGCGTCTCACTTATGCATGCTCATAATATTCGTTTGCATCCGCATATGTATATAGGACTAATGCAAATAAGACAGTAAATATAGAACTACCCCGTAAAACATTAATTATGCAATAGTTGGAGAGTTAATAATTTCTCAATACGTGTATCTTTAAAAATTTAGTAAAGAAAATGAAGTAAGTGTATTTTACCAAATTGATTCCAAATTAGTTCTGAAAAGCAAATAAACAACTTAGTATCTAAGAAAAATTACAGAACAAACATAAATACTAAAGTAAATAGTTGATGGCAATTTTGTTCATTACATTCTGGATATAATTATGGCCTATGTTGATACGTCATAATTGCAAAAAGTAGACTATAGCACGAAATTCTACGAGATACAACAAGGTCTTCAATTCTTCCAAATTTTTGTATATAAACATTATTTTAGCCGTCTGTCCAAGTAAAATAGTGTTAAAACGTTTAAATCCGGAGATTTGGCTCGATCTAAAATATCTACGGTTGTGGATTAACGAATTGGACTTCTTAAGAGTAATAAGTAGAGCTCGTTTCGGTGGCGCTCCAAAAGCGTCACCTTTTCTAGTTCCTGATAGCTCAAACAAAATAAAATAGGTAACACTGAGTAAGAAAGTAATAATGATAACCTACTTATACCTCACACTTTATAAAAAGAAGGCTACATCCTAGCTAAGTAATACGTAACTAAACTAATCGTTGCAATTATGTGACGAATCTGCATACGCAGACACACAACATTTTTGTAGTGTTCTGGCCAAATATGGTAGATTATTTTTCAAATTTTACTACAACACTATCATCTTTACGTCGTTCACAGCGCGTAACAGTGAGTATATTTGCAATATTTGCGGTAACTGCACTAAGGACAACGAAGAATTTTGCAAGCTTTCCATTGCTTCTATTTCTTTTTATTATTGTGAATAATTTGAAAATACGCCTCGACTTGAGGATCTTAAATTGTCGCTTGACTTTCCTTGATAGCAGCTGCCTCTTTATGGACGACTACATTCCCGAGCAAGTAAAAACGGACTGGGGTCTTTCAGGGATGATAGCAGATTGTTTGTGAAATTCTTACGTTACTGGGATTTGGGAAGCTCCACTTTTTTAGATGACACTAATGCATTTACGCTAAGATAACATTTTCAACATAATATGTAAAAAGTTACAATACTTTACTTTAAAATAACTACCTACAAGACGTGAGGTAACAATCAGTACAATTACTGAGGGTGGGTTGTACTAAGTAGTGGACTGGGCTAGATCTAAATAACTTCCAAAATGCCCACCTCTATTTTCTAGCATTGTATTTGTACGTTAAGATATTAAATTGGTAATTTTATGTTTGCTGAGATTGGCAATTTAGTTATTAAAATACGTATTTAGGTTATCAATGTTATGGTAAACATTTGTATTTTATTTTCCGCGCGATCAAGTGAGCATCCTAACAAAATTATAAGGTATTTAGTTTGTTATAACTGCTGAGGTTTTAAATATGCAGGGTGTACAAAACATTCCATGGGTTTGTTGCTTTATACTCTAGCCGTAAAGTCGTAAAGTACTCTATATCCTAGGCTAAAAGCGCTGTCCCAATAATGAATGATGACTTGGAAAGTCTTTTAAAGAAACTGACACCACCTCTGGTACGACTCGAACCTACGGTTATTGACGCTACCAATCAGTCTCTGAACTCAAAGATGGACTAACACATCTTTAGATGAAGAATAAATAAGTACAGAAACAAAAATGTAGAAGCTGTGGTAGTGATATTTTAGTTCAAGTAATTTGAAAATATGCAAATAGAAGTAGCAAGCCAAGTAAGATAATAATAATAAATGCATATTGTAATATGCAAAGAAGTTATATTCGAAGGAGTAAAAGCATACGGATATCCAAGTGTGAGGATATACGAGTGCTCTAACCTCCATTCGTGCCTGTAAACAGCCACGCGAGCGGTGGGAGACGGGGATGCTCCATCTGAGTAACAGACAAGTCAATATGGCTGCTACAAATGATTCTCCCGCCAAGTGCGAGTGCTCTCGATTTCATTAAGCAGAAGGAAATAATGTAACTGAAATTTATCGAAGAATGAGCCGAGTATGCAGCGAAAACTCAATGGCGGATGGTGTTGTGCGTGATGAAGTAGGGAGTTTAGAGAAGGCCGAGCTGATGTTCACGATGTTGATAAAATGGTTCGAGAAAATCAAAGGTTTACCAACAGTGGACTGCACCCCCGTAACAGAACAACAGTCACAACAATGGTTGCACTCAAGCTCGCCAATCGAACAGAAAAAGGTCAAACAAGCATTCAACAACAGGAAATTTGTGGCTACAATGTTTTTGGAATCAAGGGGATGCGTTGCTTGTTGAATTTATTGAACCGGAAACTACGATTAATGCGTTTGTTTATTGTCAGACTTTACAACGATTGCACAGAACCATTCAAAACAAAAGAAGAGGCATGTTGACTTTTGAATTTCTACTCATTCATGACAATAGCCGCCATGATCCTGCTGCTGTAAGCCAACGATTTCTTGAACAATTTCGATGGGAACATCCGGTGTATAGCTTCGACTTAGTGCCAAGCGACTTCCATTTCTTGCGTAAGGTGAAAAAGGGTAGGAGGGTAGAGCTTCCAGAGTACAGAGGAACTTCAAAACAATGTCACGGCGCATCTCAACTAGCTAGTTGCAATATTCTCTGCAGAGGGAATTGGAAGGTTCGTCCATAGATATGACAAATGCGTTAGTCTTCATTGTGATTATGTAGAAAAGTAATAACTTTTGAAATTGATTTTGTTATCTACACCTGTCTTGTTCTTATGAACTATCGGAGGTTAAAAAGAAAAACAACCCTCGTAAATGAAAATAACGTACAAAGCGAAAGAAGAAACTGCAACGTACTGCAGTTAAAACTCAACAATCTTAATAGAAAATGAAATAACGAAAGAAGTAACATTAACATTGTTGCACTTTCAACGGTATCATAAGCCAGTGAAAACGGGGTAACATCGAAAAAGGTAGAGAAGAAACTGATGGCAACACCAATGAAGTATTTGAGAAAAATAGCATCCAAGCCAAAATGGGAAAAATGAGGGACTGAATAACAGAAATTAACAAAAGAAAAGGAATGAAATAAAATAGAAAAAGGCAATTAAATCGGTATTAATATTTGATCAAATATGTATAAGACCCTTAGGAGCAAAACGTTTAATTAATGGGTTCAAGTGCATCCGGGAAAGTCTAAATTTGGCACCTGAAAATACAGAAGGATGACGAAGAAGGAGAAATTTATCCAAGTAAAATTTAGCTATTCGCAGACCTTAGACGCCTATTGTGTTCTGTGAAGATACTAAATGCCTTATAAAAAACCTTGTTCACTCACTTTATCCTGTGTAAAATATTTCATAAAACCTTATAAGCTCTCCCTTTCTATTTGATAAAGCGTATCCAATGTTATGATACTGCCGTGCCAACTACTGAAAGACGTGGAGTAAAGTCGAGTTTTTTTTTACTATTATTATATATTATATACGCTTGTTGATTGAAAAAAGAACAATGGTTTTAATGAATTGCGTGTGCATAATACCTAAATAAAACTCTCATACAAATGTACATGCCAAAATTCACACTTGAACGACACAAACATATAAGACGAAGTAATTTGTATGCCGTACGAAGTCAAAAGCTACGACCAACCTGAATAATAACAATAAAAAAGGAGCGCTGTCCATGTATATATGTATATATAAGCACATCTCGAGAATAGATTGTTGCGAATAAGGTAGGGCCACTGCCTTCACTCGTAAAGTGAATTTTTTGAAGACATTCCTCAAAATGAAGTTAAGGAGAATCAGATGGAGTATACAATACAATACGGCTTCTACGTGACAGTAGCGTAATCTTCCTCAAAATGATTTATGGTTGTTGATCTGTATGCTGATTAATAAAAGTATGACACAATATGACATGAAAACATCGTACATAATGAATACGTTTATACGTAGGTAAGCTATGCAATTATCGTTCATCATACTGCTTGGATTTATCTAATCTCCATTGTAATTTTTATATGCATACTGTATCATGTCAGCAGAATCATCTGGTGCAGTAAGTTAATATACATTAAACGGATTCCGCGCCTCACAATGTACATTACAGAAAATTAATTACATCTTGAAACGAAAGTCGATGATCTCACGATTACATAGTAAGAACAGGGGTAATATATGTGATGCGATATAATATAATTATAGATAATTCATGAATCATGATGGGTAGTTATAAAAGGTTATTATTTAAATTTATAGTATAACTCACAAAATTATTTCAAGTGAAACAATATTTTTATTTCAAATGTTTAATGTAAAAGTTGCGATTTAGTAATGAAACATATCTTACAAGTGATCATCTGCAACGGTATATGGCAGGCCTTCACTTTCATACCCACATTTCTAATAACATTTTGGCATAACGACGGCTCAGTCTTACGAATAACATCAGAGAGAATCGTGAACGCTGATTGCTGATATCTGTTTGCTGCAAACTATCGAAGAATTAAGAAGAAATAATCAAAATCTGATTTTCCTGATCAATGCCGATGCCATAACAACCCATAAGGAAAGGCTCTCAGGCGTCAAATTCAGGTGCTAATGAAACTTGGTAGATAAGAAGAGCATGTTGGGACTTGGAAATTTGTTGTTTGTGCTTAAATTTACTCTGACAGGGTGAAACACCCCTTCGAAAATTCACAGATTTTCAGTTTTCTTGACTTCATTCTTGAACGGAGACAGATAGAACAAAAATTTAAACGCAAATATTGTACCTTTTCGAAAGGTCTTTCAGATATAGTAATATGGAAAAGAAACTAACGCAAGTTATTCATCTTTAACACCCGCTATTGATTTTAAAGCATTTTCAATTATACAGGATGTTCGAAAGGTGATATTCACATACGAACTTATATCTTATCCTACGTACATACGTACTATGTATACATAGATCAGGAAAGGGAAACATTTACTCTATATAATACCACTTCATACAGTTTAGGTAGCTCAATTTTCTTCGTATTACCAAATTTAATTAAATTTGATTGAAGTACATAGCCGCAATCGCCAATTAATATGCCATCAGATGCAGCTGTTGTTAGTCTGAGTGGATATAATTAGAACCTGACAAAATTGACACATTGCCGTATGTGGTTGTTTATTATCATAGATATTCAAAAATATCATATTTGTTTAGAACAAAATATTTACGAACCACACCGAAAAATCACAGTTAAGGCATTATTGTCTTTTAATACCAAGTTTAGGGATATTTTAATATTGGTGGTATTTGTTCGATTCTAGATATTTCCATAATATACCATAAAATTTGGTTTTTGTTAAGATATAGAAAAACAAACATATAACAGAAATAACATTGCGGTTTTATAATACAACACTTAAATCTTACTCGACTAATTGAAAAAGAACCAGAAATCGCATATGAAGGTGACATTATAAGTGTAACACACAAGTCTAACACAATCCCATAACCAAATCAAAATTGTAAAATTTCATCCATAAACGAAATCAATGTTACTAAATTATTAAGGGATCGTTTAATATCGCTGAATGCATACAAACACATGTAAATCGACACGAAGTAGAACTGCAAGATACAGTAGAAGAATTAATCATAAGAAGTATAACCGATACACTACTTTTGAACTAGGTATAGATATCACTTTGGAATTTCTTCAATGGTTTAAACGGCACTCCATCGAATTGATCGATAGCGAATATCCAATTTCTCAATAAGATCTAGAAGAGTTTTTGCAGGGGAAATCGCGACCTTGTACATCGGAAGAAGATGGCATTTTAGAAGTACAAAAAGGACGCTGTTAAGTATTGGTAGAGCGGGAAAAAGAAGCGACTCTTCGTAAAGTCGGTGCTAAGGAGATTTAGAAAGGCAAAGTGTCTACGACAACTGTATTGATGGGATGCAAGTCTAGAAATAGAGAGCAATATCTCAATACGTGATAGAAAACATTGAGGAAATAAGTGGACTGAATATCATCATACACGATATACGAAAATTGGTATTAGAAGCTAACAAAGATATATTAGAAAACATCAAAGCTTCAAAGAAGTGGATACTGAATTTAAAGAGAACATAGAATTGTTTCGCACAAAATCACTAAATTTATTAGCTGCCAATATGGATTAGGTACTCTGCAATTAGAAATGATTGCTACTGATTTTATTAATGAAGTTAAATAACAGCCCAGAGTTATGGTGCCGAGCACGTATGTAATGCAGATAAAGGCGGTTTCAACTTGAAGATACATTCTGGACGTTCACTAGCATTCCAAGCTGCGAAGGAAGTTGAAGCTGCTGTTCAGTCTATACAAGTAGCAACCCACAGTTATAATATTCTCTTAATAATATCTGCATCTGGTAAACTTATGTCTCCACTACTGATAGTATTAAAAAAAGCTGGTGGCAAGTTTGGGACCCCGTTTCGACCTGCAAACGTTGTTATTCGAGTCTAATCATCAAGTAAATTAACCACTGATTTATTTAACAATTGGTTTCTTAATATTTACTTATCAAGCACTAGATCAAAGAATCTTATACTTTCAGACTCATGGACGGGTTGCGAAATAATTTTACGTAGTTTACATTTGTATGAATTATGAATATTAGGATATACTAGCTGATGCAATTTAATTAATTAACGATGGTCTTTCTTAATAAAAGAAGGGATATGTATGCAATATATAGATGGTTTTGGCTTAAGCAGCATAAGGTACGACTTGTTATAGACATTGGGAATACCTTGTATAGCTGCAAATGCATTGAAATCAATAAAGGATGTTAAAGATGAACTACTTGCATTAATTTATTTACCATATTACTACAGTCAGGTCCAGCATAAATGCAACATTCTGCAGATACCACATTCACGTGTTCCGAAAGACCGTTGGATAAGGTCCAACATTTGTATTTAAATTTCTGTTCTATCTATTTTCGTTCAAGAATGAAACCGAGAAAACTGAAAATCTATGATTTCTCGAAGGTGTGTGTCACCCTCTCAGAGTGAATTTCAGCACAAACAAAACATGTTTATTTTCAAGTCTCAACATGCTCTACTTATCTGTCAAGTTTCATCAAAATTTGAATTTGATAACCAGAAACTTTTCCTTGCCAATACTCTCAAACCGTTGATTTGTCAGACAATGTAAATGTAGAATTAATGATCCATTGCGAGTATTCATCTGACTTAGTACCTTCTTTTTTTATACCTAAACATAAGAACTAGAATAGGTCGTGAATGATTAATAAATTACACTGTCGAAGGAATTCAAATACTTTTCTTCGAATTATCAGCAGTCGAGTGAGAACAATGCTTCGCAAATTAATTGGAGCATATAACTTGTGGTAGTCTGTAAGTTTTGTACGCAAAATTCAAATGTATAGGCTTGGCACAGTCTTCTAATGCTATCCGCGAAAATATTAATTATTGCATCCGAAAGTCCCTTCCTGGAGATTTTTTTCATAGGTGCAGTCTGTGTACCATGGTAGGGGTCTTCTTTTGCCCACCAGTATGGTCTTTTATGATTACTTTTGACTGTTTATCGAAGTTATATTACGTCGGTATTACATCCCCCACAGCATACGTTAGGTCCTTTTTCTGGATAATTTAATTTACGCTATGCAGTGTAGTACTATATAAAATCACATGCATATTTTACTTAAACTTGGAATTTCTTATATAGGTGTGAGTTTCTGGAAATGTGTTGATGTGTAGTTTATAGCTTCTTGTTAAATTGAATGGTATGTTTTTGAAGTAGAGTAGCTAATTTTATTTCAAATTATCTATTTCAAGTACTAAACTACCTGGATAAATTGGTTCTTTGATAGAAATTGCATTCAATTGGAAAACATTGATGTTTTGTCCTCATTTCAACGGCGCTTCGTTTGGGCTACGTGGCATTGCTACTTCTGGCCTCTGAACAACAGAAATATTACGACTAGCAACCGGAAGAAAACCCCGTGGAAGTGAGAGCGAAAAGTCTTCTCACAAAGTATTGTACTCACTCTCATTAACATAACCATCAACAATGAGCTAAGTGCATTAAACCATTGGAGATGTATTCTTTTAATTAACTTTAAATATTCCGACAACAAGTCAGTCATCTATGGAATTTTGTGGAGTAAATGTGTTTTTTATTATAAACTACATGTATGGAAGAGGTTTCCATTCATCAATGGCAATGTTTGCTGTGCTCTAGGATCTAATTATAGCACTTCACCAGTAAGAACGATGTTTTATACGTAGTCTTTAACTCCAGTTAATTATACCAAAAATTCTTCGCTATTGACTGATTATATATGTAGGGTATGACTAGAATTTCTTCGCTATTTCTTAAATAAGTAGCAACAGCCTTACCGAGGTAATTAAACATCTACACCTTTGCTTGTAGTTCTTTTTTCAAGTGGCGTACGTAGTTAATGGTATTTCAGTTAATTAAAAGCAGTTGGCTCTCTATAAAAGACGGAAATTGATGTCCGTTTAAATAAAAACGGACATCTACACGTCAACGGTGGCTTTCTCAGTCCTTAATCTATCCGTAACTCTTCAACAAGAAATGGTGTTACCTATTCAACGTTTAAAGGAAACTTACGTAGGTAGATTTAGCTATTAGCAGCCTATGAATACCTTTCATTTTCTTGTAAGTAAAATTCAATATATAACGCTTTTAAATAAAATTTATTTTTGACAGTAAAAAATTAGAATGCAAATATAATTTATATTATTTTCAAATATAAAGACTACTTCGTTTAATATTTTCAAATTTAAAAAGGATATTTAAATTTTTTTAAAGACAGTTATTACAGGATGTGAATTGCTTTGTGAACAGTCGCTATATGCACAAACGTATTGTGTATTTAACAATTCAACTGGACACCTTATAGATTTGCATAGGTTCGTGGAAGTTATACTTTACTTTAATATTTTGGAAATATAAGAAAATGTTATTTTATGAATTGCCTCTTTTTTTGTATATCCATGGGCGGAGCTTTTAACCCCGAAGAGCAACTCAGCCAGTACCTCGCCTATTGTGCGCCCATCTGATTTTAGTTCACTCGACCGGGTTGCACCTGAGCAACAAAGTCCATAATCCGCTCGAGTGGTAATTTTCCTAACTTGGGTTCATCAAGCTGAGCATCCTCAAGGTGAACCTGTCTTTTCCTGCAGACTGCCGGGCAGTTGACAAGAAGGTGCACAGGTGTTTCCTCTGCTGTGCCACACTAGTAGAGAGTCTACTAGACCCATGCGATGCATATGTTTGTTCAGTGCGCAGTCTCCAGTTAAGATCGCTATGAGTGCTCTCAGTTTGATCCTGATCATAAGGACTATCTTACACAGTCTTTCCTCACGTGGATAAATCCCGAGAGACTTGCAGTGTGTCAAAATCAAAGAAGTGTGTGAATCATTAAATCCTGAGAAGGTGCTACAATATATTAATTCATATGCTAAATAGTGTAATTTCCATTATAGCTGTGGATGTTCCAGTAAACTTCTGAAATGTCGAAAAATACTGTCGAAGTACTTCGCCAATGTTGTAATATTATTACATTTGCTACAGTTATACAAGCAACAAAATTTGTATAGAGTTTCGAATTTACATCATTTATACATTACAACTCTAACTGTGCAGTGAAACTGTTTACATCCGCCAATAATTACTTTTTATCTGATTCAAATATCATTTACGGTGTACGGTAGATTTGGCGTTATAGTTTTAAACGAAATCTTGCATTGTGGATCACTGAAGTCCCAATAATTTCAACTTTAAACTAAATAATAGTGTGTTCAAATAAACAGATTACAGACATTATATTATCAATGTATATCGCATTTCTTACATTAAATAAAGACACCTAACGAAGAGATCTAATGAGTTCTTGTTGTTTTCGTCAGAAATGATATTCACATACACGCATTGGTTTTCAATCAACCCAGCCTGGATTTTCGGATGGATATCGGCAATTATCAAAAATGGTTGTCCGAAATATGGAAAACTACTTGTTACTGCATTCCTTGAACTTTGATAAGCTTTTATACTATTTTTGAAGATAATAACGGTTTATTATCGAGGAGAATATTTTCAATTTCAAGCGAATTTGACGTTATTGTGTCAAGTGCTCGTTGTTATCGAGGCAATACCTTATCTATGGTGTAGTAGACTTGTTTGCCTGGATGTTAGGCTATACAATAAGCACTATTGTTGGAATAAATAATTATGAACAAAGCTGTTAGTCATATCATCCCTTCCATGTACAAGAATTCAGCAGATTTTGTATGCGTTCAAGATAATACAATTTTTATAGTTCAATAAATTAATGTGTGTGAGTACAGCATGTTTCTCATCTTTAGTGTAATTATGAAGAAATTACACATATAAAAATTCTTTTTTTTAAGCGATCTAGGTTTCTGCGATAGTGTTTATGTCTCCAGTCAACTATTTCTTACACTTACTGTTATTGCAAGTATTTATGACGGTAATGTATGACAACGTTCATTTTAGGAAGCAACATTATATGTCATACTGATTTCCCCCTACTGGTAAAAGCGCGAGCTCGTTGCAGAGAAGAAAAGGCTCAGTTAGGCAATTGGTAGAATGGTTTGAACTTCAGTTTGAAACAAATTTCAGATTTATTTCGTGCTGCATATCCAAATTGTCCCATTATCAGTTCTACAACAATATCAAGAATTGTGACTAAATTTAGTATCGCAGACCGCGTTGCAATTCTTGGCGTCATACATAAGGAAAATATTTTTAGTATAAGAAGACTTGCTGAAATGGTTCATGCGAGTAAAAGCTGAACATTCAAATTTATTAAGAAAGAAAATTTCAAAAGGTTTCACTACCAAAACTTCCAATAACTAGGAGCTAATTATAATATGGGAAAAAGCATATTTTGCGAAACAATGACGGAAAACATTCACCAAGACGCTGGCTCAAGGAAATATTCCATAGGGGAAATTAATTTCCAAACCTCACAAGAGTGGAGCAGATACAATTTAGACCTATTTCACAGTACCAGAACGTGGTGACCTGAGACATTAAATCTCTAAAGCACAAATAATCGTATTGTGAGCCTGCTATTTATCGATGAAAATCTTACGGAACAACAAAATCTATATATATATTGTTTCAGAAAAAAATATTACCTACTGTAAATGAAATTAGTATAGGCTCATAGTAAACAAAATGTCAGAACCTTTTTCGAACCATGTGATAGACCGTAGTACGAAAATACTGTGGCCACTACGATCTCGTGATCTAGCACCCAAAATGCATAATGATATTCTAAGAACTATAGGGGAGCTAAAAATAGAATAAGTGCAGCTATAGGGAATATACTTTCAGAATACACCACAATTACCTTCAATGGTTTCTATAATAGATTAGTATATTTTCTCCTTCAGAATGATCTAAAAGTATCTAAGTCCGATTCTATGATTTTACCAATGTGTTAGTCCAAAAATTGATTACGAAAAGTTTTATTCAATATTAATTTCTAAGAAAAAAAAAAGAATTGGGACACATATTTTAAAAATAATGTGTCACAGAAGTTAAACAGGGGAACTTAATTCAGGTAAAAGATAGCGATTTGTTCTGTTTAAATTAGAAAAATTCAAAATTTTAAACAAGGATTTATGACAACGATTACAAGGATTATGTGGTTTTATAACTCGCAGGTATCGCAGGAAACTCTATTCCACACAAATTAATAATTATTCGGAACGCAGCGTTCTAGGAGTAAGTGGACTCCCGTTGTCAAAAATATTATCCATCCACGTGCTTCTGAAACGCTGCGTTCCGAGTAATTATTAATTTGTATGGAGTGGAATTTACTGCGATACATGTGAAGGATGCTTTCATGTACTTTATCTCCAAGAAATGCTATGTGTACACATATTATTAAAACATTTTTTGATTAGCTTTCTTATTTTTCGTTGTTGTATGCTTTATAAGTCCTGTTGATGAAATACTCTAGATTGGAACAAGTTTTAATCAAATATAGCTGAAAGTGCTATATTCGCTTATACTTGCAATTATACTATAAATGTTTAAAAAATAAATATTTGAGTCATGTGCTTCTTTATATTTAATCGAATTTGCTCAAACAGATTCAGGCATTATCGGCGTCGATAATTTAGAATAAATTTTATACTTTTCAATCATTAGAAATCAAAAAAAAATGGTATCGAAAATATATTCAATAAAGTAGTTAATCTGATTTTAAGGCACTTTGGATTAAATCGCAAATAACTGAATGCCTATTATGTTGCTTATTACGCAAATACACTTCGATGTTCTTAAAGCAGGTACATATAGATAATCACTGTTCGAGAAGGGACAATCATCGGTGCGTTTGATTGTACATGTGGAATGATGATTGGGGTAACCCTATTTATTTTTCCAATGAATATACATATGTCATACTAAAATGTAATAAAACCAGTAAATCCTGTTAACTTAATTGACAGGCTAATAACCGAGTTGAATGTAATTGGATGTGGTCTTCTGAAATAATTCCGGTGCAAGTTATGGTATTTGCATGTTAATCGAACTTAATGCTAATTGCGTAATCTGATATACATATATGTAGTAAATTCTACAACCGCCAGTACATACGTGCAAATGCCTAGAATGTATATACTTTTATCTAACAAAGGAACATAGGAAAATTTAGGTTTGAACAAAAGTTTGTGGCTTGGTTTATAAACGGAGTTTAATCTAGGAAGGGAGGTATCTCTTCGCTTAATCGTTCTGAAATAATGAGAAATAGCAGGTGTATGCATAAGTTTTTCCGGTTTTTTTGCTAAGAGCAAACACGTAATTTTCAAGGGAAATTACTTTCTTTAATCAAAATATTGGCCATCGGCTTCTACACATTTCACCAATCTCACAGGTAATTTATGGATACCATGCCAGAAAAACTGCTTGTCTTTTGCGGCAAACCGTTCGTCGAGCATTTTCCAACTTCCTCGAAATTGTTGAAGTACTGCTCTGCGAGCGCGTACCCCATTGATGCGAAGAGCTCATAGTCAGATGGTGCCAGATCTGGGGAGTACAATGGGTGCGAGGGAGGTCCCATCCAAGCGATTTCAAGGTGTTTTTCACTGGTTTTGCTGTGTGGCAGCTAAGTGAAAAAATTAAGTTTGTTTCTATTCCTCAAGCCTTTTTCTACAATACACTGCAGTAGTAAGTTTCTGCGCAAATAAGTGGCACCCCTGTAGTCGCCCGTAAAATGATCGACATAAATGTTCGCATTAAACAGCGTTCTGTGATTGAATTCTTGAATGCAAAAGACGAAACACCCGTTCGTATTCACGGAAGATTGAAAACTGTGTACGGTGATGCAGCAAAGGATGGCAGCACTGCGACGATGAGTTCGTCGCTGTAAAGAAGTTGAAGGACGAGCACTGTTGGCTGACGAAAAGCGATGTAGCAAGCCGATTATTGCAGTGATTCCACGCAACGTTCAAGTTTCCACCACTTCAGGTTGCTAAAAGTTCAACGTGGGATTCACTTTGAAGATGAGAACGCCGTGAAACCGTCCATGCGTCAATGGTTTAAGAAGCAGGACCGTGCTTTTAATCACACATATACGGCCTTGTAGGAAAATTGACCAAAACTGTGCAAATGGACGGAGATTATATTGAAAGGTTACAAATTGATCATCAATATTGTGGCTTTCAATCTACGTAATTACATTTTAATTCTTAACAATTGAAAGCAGAAAAAATACGAGAAATTAGTTTTTGGCTCATTCTTGCACATAACATTGGGGACGCTGTAGAAATGCGCAATTTGTCGTTATTGAAGAAAAGAATATGATTCTCCAAGAAATGTTAAACTCTAACCCAATCCATGTCATCAAGATAAGTGTTTGTAGCTATTTTTCTACTTTTGGTAAGAATTCTGTAAAATGGAATATCTTTTGTCCTTCCTACATTAAAAGTGCAACATTTTAAATGCCCCTAATAGGATTACATTAAAAGTTGTCCAAACAAGGTTAAGATACAATAATGTGCTTAGATACTTGCTTAGAAATACTGAAACTAATATGTGTTTTCTTCTCATGGTATTGGTGAAATCATTCACGAGAAAGACAATGTGAAGAGACGAAAAACGCTAACACATGGACATATTTCTGCCTAACCGGCGTCATCAGCATGGTTTCGAGCGGCTTTTTGCTCGACACATTGCAATTCCCTACCTCCTACTATCACCACATCTAACCCTACAATTCAAGTCATTATTCTTGGCGCTAACTAGTGCCAAAAGAATTAACCATTTGTCTGCAAATGTGTTAGCGTCTTTTTGTTTCTTCACATTGTCTTTCTCGTGAATGTATTCACAAATACCACGAGAAAAGCCGTATTTACAGCATTCTTATCTTTGGTGTTATTTTCTGTTGAATATCTTTTAAAAGGAAAATATGGTTATTATTTCAGGTATTAAAATCAGTTAATTTGCAAAACAATAATCAATGACTAAAGGGCACTTTATTTTGACCACATCATCTTGTTTTCTTTTTATTATAACTCACTGTTTCTTATGCATATGATTTTCTTGAGTCTGAGATGTCTTAGAAAAAGTTGTTTTTTTCACAATATAAACGAAAGAATTTCAATTATTCAGTGAAATACGTTGAATGTTGGTCATTGTAATATACGCAAACAGGATCGTATGGTTCTCTATACATAAATACGTATGCGTACAGTCTACTGTATTCTGTACAAACTGTTCTGCTTTCAGATTGAATGAAATTTTTAATGTGAGAGCTTTAGGTGAATATATTTACATAATGTTATCGCGTTGTTTGTACTACCTTTTGAGCGTTAATGTCGTATGTATTTAGAGAACGCGCATAGTATTCAAATATTAATGCAAATGACAGTGAAACAGGATAGGGTAATTTAATAAATAGTTTAGGCTGGACATTCCATTTACAACACAGATGCATATCTGTATAACCTTCATGTCTAGGTATAAGGGGTTGGAATTCGCATTTACGTAATAGAGTGGGAATATTATACTGGAAATAGTATAAAGTGCTAGACGTACTTCGATTTTATGTATATACTCAAAATTCGAATCGAATACAAACTTTCAGCAACTCTTTACTACACAGGGTGATATCCTAGCAGAAATTATCAGCCATCAATAATTAGAAAGATGTGGAAAATGCACGAACTCATGAAACATATGTATGTTTTGACAAATTTCATCAGTTTAAATAACTACGTAGGTTTCCACGGCCAGAGTCAGTAATAAACGAGCTGTGTCCGGAATTGGACCGTGTCAGGATAAGGTGTAGAGGAAAAAGGAAAATAATAAAATAGAAGTAAAAACGAAACAAAAAATGGAAAAAGGCGAAAGAAAAAAGAAAAGAGAAAGGGAAAATTCGCACCTAAAACCGAAAGATTGGTTTCGGTATGTGGACGATACCTTCATCACTTGACCTCATAGTAAGGATACTTTAGATAGTTTTCTTGGTTATCTAAATAGCCAATATTCCGACATAAAATTCACCATGGAAGTCGAAAAGAACATGTGTGGGTTCATGCAGTTCCAAGCAGAGTTTAAGAAGTCTTTTGTCATCTATTAGGCAACTGCTTGACGAGGTTGTCAACAACATCATTCGGTTATATCTTTCAATGGCCTTTAACTCAGTACATCGAATCTTCTCCCAAGTTCACTGAAACCTGAATAATTTCTGGTGCAGCTGGATACATCTAAATATGGAGTCTGTTATTTTGGATTGTCAGTACATTTGCAGAATCAGCCATGATGTGCAGATGTTTAACTAAAGACAACCTTACATAATTCAACGTCGCATGGTCTAGCTGAAATTTCTAAGCCGGTGGATTATAGGAGAAGTAAAATGTTGTAAGAGATCTAGTAGAAGATGTCTTGGACCAATTTTTCTATTTATATAAGACCTTTCTTCCTGGAAAAAATAATTCTTATATCGATGACTAATTCCGTCAAGGCGTCAATAGTATCTTTCCTTCTCCGATACCCATATCCTGCATTTAGTAATAACTAGAGACCGGATTATATGCAAAGTGCATATATTTTATTTTATTTATTTATTATATTTTACGTCTATATGTAGATGTATTACACTGATTAGTAAGAGTGTAAGACATCTACAACGTAAAATATAGTAAATAAATTAAATTTTTGCACTTTGCATATAATACGGTCTCTAGTAATAACCTTAGAAGTTCCTATAACCATAATTTTATTTTTATCTTGAAGCACATTCGAAATGTTTTAAAAATTATATCGTTGAAATGACCATCGTAACTCATCTGACTGATTCGAGTCCTAGTTACTCAACTTTCGGTGACATTTTTGCATAAAGTCTAGATGTCGTCATTAACATCTTGTTGTTAGGGCAGCAACAATCTATGATTTATTGGCATAGACTATACCTAAATTTATAGAACAAAATTGTTATAACTATTTCATTTTGTAATATAGAACCAACACGAGCTAAATGATTATTTGTTAAGGCCGAAAGTTAAAAACCAACGCCTTTCCTATACGGTAATAGGGAGCATTTTGTAGCCCGTAAGTAAAAAATAATCGTATGAGCATTATCAATGTCGTACTTTTGTTCCTGAAACTCAATGTCATTACTTTACGGAATGATTTACCGCATTGTCGTTGAGCAGTATTTGGATTTATATTTGAAGCAATAATTGTGATGTATAGCGAGTGATATTCGGAGAACTTTTTTCATTTCATTTGTCGACTACCGTTTCTGAAGTAATTTTTATGAAAATGGGTGGCAGGCTACGAAGTTTAAAACGAAAGATTTATTGCCTCGTACAGGAGCAGAGAAGTCGACAATATGATGTGTTGTACAACCTGAAAGTAGGCACTTAAATGAGAAAGACTAAAAAGAATATAGCAGATGTAATTTTATATTTCGCATTTATTTTTGGACGGTAACTTGAGAAGAGAATTTCCTCTACTATTTTATATGATTTGTAAGTGTCTTCGGTTTCCAAGTTTTTGTTGTGCATGAAATAAATTCATTTACGATATATTTATACCTTCTATATTACCATTCTTAAGTCATTTAAAATTATTTATTTACAATGTCAAAACGTTAAATGAAAATCCTTACTTGTAATGTGTAGAAATAGATCTCCATTGCCTCCTGAATTTATCTACAATAGAAACTAAGATTTTCTCATTGCAAGAGGAGCAATTTTGTAGACAACTTTAGAGGATAGTGTCTAAACTTGATCCTTAGGGGAAGGGAGATTGTTAGCAATTTGGTTCGGTAGCACCATGGATGAAAGGATGCCGTACCTTCAAAGTTTTTGGAATCTTGGGACTGTCTGCATGCGAGAGATATAAGGGATTATTGATAACCTCCTCTATATATATATATATATATATATATATATATATATATAGGATATTTGTAACCATTATTTTGGAACGAAGACTACGTGCTGTAGCTCTTTCAACAGGTTGTCTGGTTCAGAAATAGAAACTGCACGGTGAATTTACAACACTTGACTTTTGCGCCGGATGATGGTAGGAATCGGCATGTAGATATCGATCAGTATGCGTGGGCTTTTGAAAGACTGAATCATCTAAACGACCATTGGTACGTGTTACGAGAGTATCAAGGCAAGGAATTACGCCAAGAATTTAAATGATTATCATACGTTTCGATAAAAATTTTGCTTTCGTTCTCATAGATTTCATTGGTGGGTTGAAGAGTTTACACGTGGGATGCTGCTTCACCAGATAATGCCGTTTTTAAATAATACAATTTTTGAATGATGGAATTTTAATGAATCATCGAATCAAAAGTATCTATACAATTGTGCCACTCTTCATGATAATCATTCAATGTTGGTAATTTAATTTCTGGCAATTTAATTTGTGCGTTGTACTTGAATTTGAATAAATATTTGTGTGATTTTCAAATTCGTCTGTTAATGGAGGGTTATTTTATTTAATTCTATTTTTTACTATCTTTTCTTAGCTTATAGTCATTCCAATTTAAATCTTTTGATGCTCATTTCATTTAATATAGAATTTACATTTGAAGAACCCAAATGTTAATCATTTTGCTACAAATGGAGAGATATAATGAGGCCATATAACCCTTAGACGTTTATTAAAGATTTGAATGAAACTGCTTATTATACGAGGGCGACCTGAAATGTTTCCGGAATCAGCAAGAGATAGCGCAGGACGGTTGAAGTGGATTTATGGATAAAATCAAATTTTGTGCAGTGATGAAACACTTCTGGATGACTGGGAAAACGGCCACAGAAATACAAAATATTTTGCTAGAGGCTTATGGCGGATGTGCTCCATCATTTTCGACCATCAGATTTTAGGTAAGCGAGTTCAAACGTGGCTGCACAAGCACACGTAACGAACCACGTAATGGTCGCCAAAAAACCGTTACCAACGATGAAATGGTCGACAAGATTCATGATGTCGTGTTAGCCGATCGCCGATTGAAGATGAAAGAGACAGCAGAGACAACAGGCATCTCAGAAGAACGCATTGGCCATATCCTGCACGAAATTCTGGGTATGAAAAAGCTTTCGGAAAGATGGGTACCGCGTTTGTTCATATCGGAGCAAAAGCGAAATCGGGTGACCGTCCAAAGGATTTCTTCATGCGTGCATACCAGAGACCAAGGAATAATCGAAGCAGTGGACTTTTCCAGGTAAATCCGCTCCGAGGAAAGCAAAGATAGTTCCATCGGCTGGGAAGGTCATGGTGACCATTTTTTTGGGATTCTTAAGGTATGATCCTCATCGACTATCTGCAGAAAAGAAGAACGATCATAAGGCAGGCCTACAGCGGTTTATTGACCCGATTCGATGCAGTATTGAAGGAGGAGAAACGGCCTCGTTTACAGCGGAAGAAAGTCCTTTTCCACCACACCGACTCATTCATCCCGCATAGACCTAGCCGTCAGCAACTCCCTATTCTCAAATCTGAAAAAAACACTGGGAGGACAAAGATTTGCCTCAAATGAGGAAGTTATCGCCGCTGCAGATGGCTACCTTGCAGACCTCCAAACATCCTACCTTTCGGACGACTTGAAGAGATTGGAGCACCGTTTAAGAAAGTATATTAATTTTCGAGGAGGCTACATAGAAAAATAGAAAACCACACCAATACCGTGTACCGGAAACATTTGAAGTCGCCCTCTTAAAGGGGTTTACGTTATCGAAAAGGCTTTTACTGCATTATTTTGGTAAGAATTTCTTTGATTCGGGTTTTACAGTTTAATAAAAATTAAAGGTATTTGTGCAAAATAAATGTCCATTGTGTAGCAATTTAATTGAAGACGTAAATTGAAAATGAAGTCCAGAAACTTATCATATGGCCGCAATCGCCATTAACTTATTGTTGACTTCAACGACATGGAATATCACATAATTTCAAATCGTAAAATTAATTCCAGGTTAGTTCTACATTAGATTTAGCATATTTAAATATTTTAAAACTTTTGTATTTCTCAGAATCTGTATTGATTAAAATTATCACCGTAACGAATTACACCTTTTTTGTATGTATTCAGAAAAATTACAACACAAAAAATATATGACAAAGTATGCAGGATTTTATTTGATTTTAATTTTACACAGACAGATACCAAAATCAACTTAATTTTGATGGATAACTCTTGGTACTTTATTAATGACTACATCCTTCGTAATTATGCAACATTCTGCCGCTAAATGAAATTCCGAAAGTTGGAAGATTTGTACGCAGTACTCAATAATAATGGCTAGGCCGCGCTTTACAGCTTATAATTTAAATTATTTTTTGCTTTCATAAATAATTGTTTCAACTCTTCTATAAAGAGAGTCGTAATAGTTGTGTCGAAGCTTAAAATATGTTAATTTAACTCGATGATAGCTGGTTAATACTTTGGTTGTTACCGAAGTATCGTAAATCATGGTATAAATATTCATTATAGCGAATTATTCATGACGGAGCTGCTTTATCTACATCGGCCAGAGTCGAAGTTTCGTGATGGCACATTTTGGATTTTTAATATCCTTAAAGTTGCTTTATAGTAATTGGGTAGGAAGCATAGGTTGAAAGAGAACACCGTTTTAAGGTATTTTATATTCCTGCTCGTTAAACTTCGGTTAAATCTCTAAAATCTGATAATGCTCGTAAATGGTTATAGTCTCCTTAAAGACTATAACCATTTACTGTTGAGAATATTTTTTCTCTCTGGAAATCGTTTAGAAATTTCGAATAGGTTTAAGGTATACGCAGTTAGTTCAGTTATTCTTCATTTGCAATTTTTTGAGATATTGGGAATAAAACTGATTTTGACACAATAGTTAGGTTTTCAGTATTTCTCTTTACATTATTGAAATGTAAATTAAGATACGAAAGAGAATAATATAATTTGCATGCAGGCAAAGGATCACGGTTTTAGGAAATGTTAATTGACGAATCTTGAGTGAACCTGAATTTCGCCTCCTGAAATAAAGAAACGAGGGCTGTTTTTTTTTTTCAACTTCCGATAGCTTATAAAAACAACATGAATTTATTACCTAAAATTGTGTACAAACATGGTTATCTTTTTACATAATCACCGTGAAGACTGATGTATTTGTCAAATCTGCGGAGAATCTTTCCAATTCTCTCTCCGTAGAATGTTGCCTCCAGTAAGTAGAGATGGTCCGTGATGTTGTTTTGGAGTTACTCTGTACTCAAGAAGCTTTGCTATCGTAGCCACTTTTTCAGTTCACGAAAGAGATGGAAGTCGCTTGGGACTATGTCGAGACTACACGGCTAGTATTCAAAAACTTCCTATCGAAATTGTTTAAGAAGTCGCTGGGTTACAGCAGCAGTGTGTGAAGGGGTATTGTCATGGATGAGAAGAACTCCAGAAGTTAGCATATTTCTTCTTTTGTTTCGAATGGCTCTCCGCAATCGTTATAAATTCTGACAATAAACAGCTGCGCTGATCGTAGTCCCCGGTTCCATAATTTCAACAAGCAACGCACCCTTTTGGTTCCAAAAACACTGCAGCCACAAATTGTCTGTAGAATGCTTGTTTGAACTTTTTCGATTTGTTTGACGAGTTTAAGTGCGTCCATTGTTATGACTACTGTTTTGTTTCCGGGGTGTAGTATTGAATCCAGGTCTCATCTCCAGTCACAATTGATTTCAAAAAGTCTTCACCTACAACCTCATAACGAGTGAAAAACGTCAGTGCTGGGAAAACATCGACCGCACAGTTTTCTTTGCAGCATAGGTGTTCCGTTGCAATTGGGTACAAAGATGATCTTGAAACTTCAGGAAATTACACACTCAACTCACTCGTCACTTTTGTCAACTCGTTGAGCAATGTTTTCTGATGTGACACACTTGCGTTTTTGTTCTCCTTCATCGTGAACATCTGGTCGGCCTTCTTTAAGCTTTCTACACCATTCACGCATAACAACATTCGTCATAAAGCGTTCGCCGTATACTCCGCTCATTTTTTGATAAATTTCGGCTGCACTATTCCCTTCTACTTGAAGGAATGGAAGTGTTATCAAAATGTGTAATACAGGGAAGCACGTGGAAGGATCGAAGCTTGTTTGGTGTTGCTCCTCTTTCAAGAGGACCGGTAATTTAATAAAGATTGTTGAAGCATTGAGGAAATACTAGAAGGAAATGCTATACTGTCAGAACTGTGATTAATTAGAAACATATTGAAATTTGTGTATGATAATTACCCAAAACACAAGTCTCTGTTGTGCAGAGACTATCCAAACAAGGAAAAAGACCAAAACATTTTAAAAGTTATGTAGTAGCCTCCCTAAAGTCCGGATCCCAATTAATTTGAGAAATTAGGGCATAGATACAGGAGAGTAAGGAATTGTGACGAATGAATGTTTGCAATAATCTCTATTTGTATGCGTTAATATGCCGCCCGCTTACCTACATTTACTGCATTCCATAAGCAAATTATCTACTCAATAAAAATAAATCGATAGATATCAAATGCAGCCTTAATATTTTCCAATAATATCTGCTTTATTACGCCTAGCAGGCCTATTTACCTGTCTATTTCTATTAATCCACCAAGAATAGACTCTCTTACGTTATGTTGGAGAAAGCCGGTCTTTACAATAAATTACAATAAATCCCAACAAAGAAAAATATACGTCACTCAATTCTCTTTCCTCGTAAGTACCACGGTTATTTTTTCTCCTGCTGTACATAGGTGAGACGCGCTGAAGTGATTCAGTTGTTTTTCAGCTTGTTTTTATTCTTTTATCTGTGCTTATCGACAGCCGTATTGTATAGTGTCCTTTTACCCATATTTTAGTTGTTACCCAATGCCCCCATATTAGCTTAGTGATTAAGTCAGGTGGAATTCAGAAATCGAGAAATATTGGTCGAGTTCGATCCCTAGTCCGACAACTTTCGCTAATAAAAAATAGGGAAGACAAATACGTTAGACAAAAATCATCGAAACATGATTGCTCTGGCAAGCAACGGCCTTTCTCAGGGCTACTCTGAGGACAGCAGTAGACAGACTGCCGAAACGTCGAACTATACAAGTTCAACGAACGATGAAAATAACCCAAACAACAACTCTAGTTATTACAAAACCGATTAGCTAAATAAAAGATACAAACGGCATTAATGTACGGGATTACAGTCTATCTCTTAAAATTATATCTGAATATATAAGCTGTTTCCTAAGCAACTATCGCTTCACTTTTTCCTTTTTGTTTTTTCCATAGCGTGCGATGTTGCTAACTTATAGCTTATAATTGACGACAGTTAAGCGAATAATTTCTTGGAAGACAGCACTTTATTAAAACTGGTTAGCAATCTAAATATCGTGGTAGTTTGTTCAAATCAGTAATCTGGCCATTTATACGTCTTCAGTTTCAGTTCTAACTTCAGTTGGATTTTGTATATTAGTACGCAACTGAATTCATATTAATAACAGTACCATACTTCCTTAAGTGTATGTGTCCGAAAAGACTATTCTCCGAAATACACGTCATTTCCGCAAATAGTATAAGCTTCCACAGCGTTTCATTTTTATCAGGACAGCCCTGATACGTTCGAATAGTCTAATGATGTTATATGCGCACTGTATGACATGGAAATTGCAACACCAAGAAGGGGTGCGAATTTTTTTACTAAACTTGGCGGAATAACTATTCAAAGGTAATAATTGACCATCATTTCAAAGAAATGGGACACAACATTAGTTTCGCGGACCATTACTCTTCGTGGCATCGATTTCACTAGGTGGTTGGTCTCCTGTTGGAGCATAGTGTCGCAACCAATCCGCAATTTATGTCGGAGAGATTCCAGTGTTCGATATTCTCGCCATAATGCCCCACGCATGTTCGATTGGCAAGAGGGTGGTAAATGTGGATGCCATAGTAAGATTTTAATTCGTGGACGGCCATTATCCTGCTGGAAAAGTAGGTCTTAGACCTGCTAAAGATATAGAAGAATACAGGGTTCTAACCTCTCATCCATGTAAGGCTGGGCGTTCATGATACCTTGCATAAACATCGATTGAGACCTATTCCCATATGTTACAATATCCCATACCATCCAAACACTGTTGTCAGTTTTGCGCTGTAAGTGGTAACACAAGATCTGGTCAATAAAATTGCAAGCCGAAAGCTCTGTTTCGGCGATAGACCGTTCCAAAAGTTATAGGACGACCTTCAATACATAATCATAGATCAGCAATTGATCTGGTACTGGAGAATACCATGTGCTAATAGGCAAAGGTAGCAGTCCTGCACATCATTAGTTCTTCTTCGACCCTCTCTTACTTTTCGGCGACTTTTCTGTCAGCCTCTTCTAGTTTATGTTCATGGATTGAACGAAAGACCACTTTTGCGCAAGCCAATAAATCGAGCTGCGTCGAATTCACTGAACTGGTGGTAATTTCCACGTTTTCCCACTCTAGGCATAATTAAATTCTTAAAACACGTCAAACGAAATATATTGTGGCGGAAAATTTCAGGTTCGTTAAATTTTTTTAAACGGGTACTTTGATTTAAAATTTTGATCGAATTGTTTTTAAATTAAGAGATGATGTTTTCTAATTAAAATAACCAAATGTGAAGTTGAAAAGATAAATATATTGACAAATTAATAAATATATACCGCTTTTTTACAAAAAAAATCTTTTGTCTAGCTAAACTTTAATGAATTAATTTACGAAACAAAATGAGAGTAGTGGATATAAATAATTTTGAAGAACTTTAGAAGATTCAACGTCTTTAATCTTTGAAATCGTACTTACTCGCACGTGATTTCTTATGTTTAAGATTAACCGGTCTTCGACTTCCAAAATATGTGTCCGGAATTCCCAGAATTAATTTTTAGTATCAGCTGATACACTTTATGACTAGATATAACGAAGATCTTTGTAAAATTATGGAGTTATATGAGAAAATAAGCAAGTATTCTCAGAGAAACGATGCCAACATGTCTGATTTTGGCACGATATTTTTTTATTGTTTTTGTTTTATCTCCATAGCAACGCACTTGTTCGCTTGTATGGTAGGCCACACAGTACACACATACTTGATACGTGTGAGATTATAACGGAAAATGCTGCCAATCGTGCCATCCTTCCGTCGTACGAGAAATTTTGAAGATTGTAAGTATAACTTTGGAATAATACATATTTATACAATGTAATTGAAATATTTGACTACAGTATATTAAACGTCTATTAAGAATGAAATTTAGAAATATTTGTTTATATAAAAAATATGTTTACGAAAAGCGATGTATATGATAAACGATAGTAAAGTTTACGTCTCCTCTGCAAGTGTTGTTGAAGGGACTTTTTTTTAAACAATTTGTGAATAATAAGTTAATAAAGAATACCCAAAGTAGATAGATATCTGTAAAACTTTAGAAAGAAACCTGTACAGATTGAATATCTGTGATTAAAATTCATAAAGAGGAGTACTAACGGTACTTTGTTTCCAACTTCTAACATCAACTATAATAAAAATAAAATAACAAGAAAATTTCTGGAATAGGTAAACTAGTAAAATTTAGAAAAAATTTAATAGATAATATTTCATATCATTACAATATGATAGGGAAAAACGGTAAACATTGAATCAAAACTAGCAAGAAATACACCACATTGATGTCAGGAAAGACTGCAAGAAGTATCATGGTCACTTGATCCATTACAACAAAATTATAATATAATATATAAACATATAATATAAATATTATATTTGAATCGCTACACGTTTCTGCCATGTTTGATAAAAAAAATCGTAATTTTACGAAAGGTGCTCGTATACTACGTACAAATAATTCAACCCTAAACTCCAAAATAATTTATAGCATGTTGGTAGATACTACTTAAAAAGAATGATTTTTAATTCAAGCAACAATCCAATGATTTTAATTCACTCGACTCCCATTATTAGTAACCTACGTGATTTTTCGCGTTGTTATTTCACGGTTCTCTTTCGTAGAATTCTAAAAATGTAACATAGGATTCTTCTAGGAAGTAGTCAGACAATGACGAAGAAACAATTGTATATAAACAGGCAGAAGCTCAATAAATGGCGAATATCTTCGGTTGTACACAATTATCGCTGGCTATATAAACGCGTTGCTTTTTTATTTTTTCATTGATAGATATTTCTCTGTCGCTTGAAGGAATTTAGAAAAAAGAAACACCTATCTCAGTTGCTTCTTTGTGATGGATGTTCCGCCACATTGAAAATTTAAACGCTTTTAATGTAAGTCGCGTACCTTAAACGGTCACTTAATTGTTGTAGATCCGGTAAAAAAAACCTATCGGACGGCAAAAAAGAAAAACAAGAAACCGTCGACGGATCGATTTAATGTTCTTTATGTATCGCATCTTAAATACAATAAAATAGGCTGATCGCAGTGATGTAAACTCTGGTTAGGACCCTCTTTGCGAGGCGCGTATCAGGTTTTGGAAAATTATCAATGGAATAATTCATATCACGAGGTCTCCATGTGACTACGTGCGTCGTTCCGTTTGCGGCAGTTCGCATTTCATTCGCCGGCGAGAGTACTCATCGGCATGGTAACTCGCTTTGAGAGCTTTTCTTCCGCGCTGATGTAGCGATTACATGAATTTTAAAGTGAACAAATCGCGATAAGCAGGTAATAATTCAACGCTAAGTTATGGGTTTCGGTCAACGGCGGTGGTTAATTCTATATAAAGTAATACATATTTAAGGAATGCTTTTGTTGCACAGATGCACAGTGACGGGTCCATTTCATACACGTAAGGTGTATTCCAAATATTTAAAAAATTACGAACTTTAAATATATGGTGTGTTCGTAACAAAAACCGATGAAAACACTGGCCGACGCACATTTTGGTGCCTCGGATTCTTTAAGTGTAATTTTAGGGTGCCTAATCCAAAAATGCGGTTAGATTTGTTCTATCAGACCTAGTTTTCGAAATTCACCTTTTCTCCCCTATTTAGAAAAAATTCGTCAAAATTAGATATAATGCTTTGTTATGTACGTATCTTTTTAAATATTACTATGTGATGACTGTTAATTTAACACAAAAAATGGGTAAGAGGTATTTATTTAACAGAAAAATATCCATGTACAACTTTCAATCATCAGTTAAAAATTTCCTTTTATAAGACTTCCTTGCGCGAGGTTTACCGGAACAATTTCGTTGAAAATTCCAGCAGTAATCGACCATCGTATGGGTATCCCATATTCCTTGGCACCTTTCCTCCACAATGCTAATGTCTTTGTGAAATTTTTCCCGCTGTTCCTCACTAAAATCACTAAGTTTTCTGGAAAACGATTTAAGTCGCTGTGAAGGTAATGAATCTTGATGCTCATGTTACATACGAGCGTGTGAAAGTTAGAAAGCATTTGTTCTACTAATTTTATTATTATTACGGTGAATTATTTAACGGTGAAATCTATACGTATGAGTAATAAATTTCAGCGTGGTGTATCACAAAAACTAGAGCTGCTAGGAAGAAATAGCAGCTATTTTTGGAGCCAGCACATTAGTTCGCATTTTACAAACACCACGACAAAAAAATTATTTTGTTGGGGATTTAGTAACAGCGCCATTTTTATCAGCATAATACTGCGCCATAGATACAGTCCCTTATGTCTTTATGTATAGAACGGTTTGACTAAAATTTGGAGCGTTCTATTTAGGCTATATTAGCATTTTTTTCATCCATTTAATAACCTTACGACGCTTCCAGTTTTTAACATTTCAACATCCTAAGTTAGAAAACACTATTTCCATTAATTTTGATTACCATAGTTACTGAAAATTTTACTTCGCTTGATCCAACTTAGTGAGAAAATTGGTGGGACTCCATGAAGTTGAAATTAGAATACACCAAATCATGATCAACATTCAAGCGTTCCGTCAATAACGTAATACTCCTGACACCGATTGTGTGTATGTAATATTTTTAATAGACCTAGAAATTACTTGATTGATGTTTCATAAAATTATTTATGTACGTATCCGCTGTTTGGTATCCTACAGGTGTCAATGTATAAGTTTCTGGAAGTTCCATACAAACAGCAATAGAAGTAACGCATAACGTGTCCAGACTTGTTGAGAGACAATTATATACAATAATGTATTTGTCGACAAACATGCACTGTTGAATATGGTTGATGTTAAAAGAAAATGTAGGCAAACATCTGCTCATGTGCCTTCTATGCTGCAGAGTTTTAAAAGATAATGTTATCAGACCATCCAAGTTTGAGGGTCATCTGAAAAGGCGTCACTCTAAGAAAAAACAGGTAAAACCTCAGAAGAGAGCTACCTCAAATGGTAAGTTCGCTTCAACCCCAAAAAGAGACGACGATGATTTGCAGATATCATAATTCATAGCAAGATGAGAAAAACCTCATATTATATTCTCAAAGGAATTGCTTTGAAAAATAATACAGTTCAAAGACATTCAAATACAGAAAAGAGTCATGGCGTGGAAAACTTATTGTTAGAAAACTAATTGTCTGCAAACAAACCATTCCGCTATTCAACTGAACGAGTCAAATTCACCGGATAATGAGCACTATTATTGGCATATCTTTGTTTTATTTGGGATCACGGAATACACGTAGAGATGTTTCTTGCGATAACTTTCGCAATAGACACTAAAAGCAAGGTTTTGAACTATTACCTCCTGGAAACAGCGATCCCTTTATCGAATATAATATCAGTTATAACAATATATAGAATATCTGCTATGCTTGGGTATTATTGCGGTTTTATAAGGCTTTTAAGAGAAAAGTACCCGAGGTGTTTGCAATTTACTGCTCCATTTATTAACAATATATAGCAGCTAAAAATCTCAATGCCACATTGTGCGAATCTCTCGAACTCGTCGCATCGGCGGTAAATGAGGTTTGTAGCAAAGCGTTGAATTCTGAATTATTTATGCAGTTTCATTATGCTGAACTGCACTGGCTGTCGAAAAGTTTACGTTTGGAACCGTTTTAGTGTTGTTGGATGTTAGAGATCCGATTTTGAAAAGGAAATTTGATTAAATGGTAACAAGACATTGCGTATTTCACAGATTCATTTTCTAAATTTAATGACGTTAACCTGCAGTTACAAGACGCTCTGACTTTAATAAAACAAAGTCCATCATTGCATTTTTTCTTGTCAGAATTAATGTAATGAGATTTTTCCAGTTATCCAACTTGAATTAAAATTAAATGGTCTTCACACAGACTTCACATCGAGGGCACTTTAACTGTGGACATATCATAATTTATACGATGATATTAGCAGTATTGTTTGCGATTTACCTACGTGTATTTTGAATGTGTTTAAGTTTATGTAGGAATTTTACTAGGTTTTGATTTGTTGTATCAAGAATGTAATATTCACTTACATTTCATGTCTTTTCAATAAAGATAAAGGTGCGCATGTTTTTTTACAACTGTCTATTCTTCAAAAACTCTATTAAAGTGAGTAGCCACGAGAAGCACAAGATGTTAACAAGATTAGGAAAATTTAATATTCAGTATGTAAGGAGTCTCAAAAAAAAACCGCAAGTGGTCTACGCAGCAAACAAGTTTTGCAATCTTTGGTCCACATGGGCCAAAATGTAAACATGTTAAATGCGTATTTCAGGCTTCCTTGTATATGTTTTATTCTTTTATAAACAGCTTTTGCTTATTTTCACTTCTTGTTTTCATATGTATGGTGAGTGTTTCATATATTTTTATAGCTTTTGGAGGAAGTATACATTTCTTCATACGTTTAAGCAATATTTTACAATTGTTTTTACTGTTGTATATATGTTATTCGAAAAATGTTTTTCTCTAGTCACTGTTGCAATATAAGCCGTATATTCTAGAAAGTCGGACATATTTACTAAGTATTGATTGAAAATTGACCAATATATTTCTTAAGAAATAGGCTCATTTTCCGCTATAGACAGCAAATCTGCTTACAATGGAAACTTGCTACTGATAGAAGAAAAATTTTGTTCCCGCATGATTTCTTTGTAGACTGCTTTCACTGCATAATAATTACGAGTTTGATACTTTAAAATTATAAGTGCGATATAATTTTACTTAATATGTTATTGGTATATGCTTATTTAGGATATTTTATTTATATTATATCTTACTAGCTTAAACACCCGACAGTCCCCGGATAAAACTAGTTTACTTTCTTAGAGGAACAAAATTATTGATGTTTTCACATTCGTCAGGGTAATATACAACTAAGCACAAAATTTGCGCTGCGATTTGCAGTATTTCAAAGAGACTTTATTGTGCAATAAGATAATTTATGCTGTCTTATGAAACTTACTGTGTGAATGAGGATGCGCGCACCATAGTGCACTTATTTTGAGGATGCATTAATCCTCGTGAAGAGTACATCGGGAAACAATAAAGTCTTTAAAAGCTATCTACTGTTTTATTCAAAACTTAAAAGACAACATTGATATACATATTTTCATTTTTGCATATACTTATATTTTCAGTTAGTACTACAATACTTGCATACGTACGCATCGACATCGGGAGTGTAACTATTAAACCTCTTGGGTAGTTCGAATACCTTCCAAAAACCTTTTTCAGCAAAACATGATTTAACTATGTATTTTAATGAAAATATAAGTATTAGGTATACTAAATTCACAAAAACGAAGTAGGCACACTTCAATTACGTATACACATTTTTAAATTTCTGTAAATGGTAACCATATGTGAAGATAATATTAATTTTTGGTAAAGTTTATCAGCTGTAATTTGGCAAAGGTTGGCATCCGTATTGTTTTTGTTCACGCTCTCGCCCTATTTTGCTTTTTCGGTTTATTTTTTAATACAATATTAAGTAAAGATGTTTTGATACCTTACGGTGTTTTTTCTCTTACTATTATTTATTTATTTATTTAAATATGAACAATGATTCGTTAATTTTGATGACAAAACGCATTTAAGACCATCTAAATTTACACCAAAACTAGCATAATCGAAATCATTTAGCTACTTAAATATATTTGACTGAATTTCATAAAATATATTACTGACATCTGGTGTAACAAACCGACATTGCGAAATTATAATTTTTTCATTGTTGAGACATAAAATTTTAAGTTCCGGTTCTCCATTCTTCTAGTTTACTAAAGACTTTTAAGGTATGTTCAAAGAAGCATCTAACGACATTTTGTAGCAAATTCTATTTACACCAACAACTATAACTTCTTTTTATTATAGATGTTTTACTTCCTGTTGACAGGACACGTCTCGGACCAGATATCGGGAATTTACTAGCGCAAACTTATAAAAAACCTCGTAGGTAATTAAGCACGTAGTAATTGCTATGTGTTCTCGAATCCCAAGAATCCGTAAACTTGCAATTAAAAATGTTGCCGAGTATCCTCGTCGACTTTTCGAATTCAGGTACATAACCAGACGGACGAACATAAAAATACTTTATTAATATTTCTCCAGCATCGAATTTCATATTTCTTCGATGGGAATTTCTTTGGAAACATGTACGCAGTATATTTCTTGTCCGGTACGTAAAAAACTGTCCTATGGCTGCCCTCCCGTTGTTCTTATATTAACATAAGTTGCATTCGTGTAATTCCGTGATTATTTACAACATGCCTTTTACGTATAGAGTTCTATGAAATCTTGCTTGAAATGGTTAAGCGAGCGGCATTCTTCCAAGTTTATTTGTTGATATAGATGTTACGTTTAATGAACTAGATTTCAAAATGGAAAAATAAACCATCCGACCGCATACGTTTCATATTATTAGCAGATTACAGGTATTGTAAGGTAAATGAATGGACACTGAGATCCGATATAAATTAAAATAAGTATTATATAATGCAATCAACTTTATTGTTATGTAGAATGTTACATATTGTTGCATATGCGAGGGCGAATCAAATATGAACCAGACTTTTGTTTTTAACGCCCTTTAGGTGAAGTGTGTGGCGTGTGGTGTGTGAAATATTATCAGATTAAGCAATATCTGCACAAGAACATTTTTACGGCTAATATCGCTCAGTGAAATGTTTTATGTAAGTAATATGATTCTATACAGCTAGTGGAGTTTACGTCCTCCCTGCGAATACTACTATATGAAAAACTTATTAAAATTTTATACTAATACTTAACGATGCACCTTCTACATTGATGTGATAAATAAAAAAGGAGAGATTATTCAAACCATATTTCGGCTTCAATAAACATAAAAACGGGAATAATAATTCGAGGATAAGGAGGTAGGTGAATAAGTTTTATAATAATGGCCATAATTTAATGCTCAAAATCTCATATGTTTATTTGAGCATAAACTGTTATGCGATTTGAAATATGTGGTAATCTGAGTAAAACATTCTTGCAAATTTCAGTAACCGTATTACGATGCTATTCCAGCGGAGGCTTTTAGTATTAATGCCCACTTGTACCTTAATTGTATCGGATTTTACGCTCGTACAATACATGCGCATGTTGTATTGAATTTACATATAGAATTTAACGTACTCCATTAAAGGTTAATGCAAGAGTGAAGCACTTTACAAAACGTTGTTGCTGTGCGAATACGCTGCTGCGTTTTTAAGGTAATTCCTTCACTTACAGTTTAAAAATGTTAGCTTAAAAGTGTTTCATTAGTTTGTAATTGTATATATATATATATATATATATATATATATATATATATATATATATATATATATATATATATATATATATATATATATATATATATATATATATATATATATATATATATATATATATATGTATATATATATATATTTATGCGCATGTGAAAATAAGGTACAGAAAGAAATCCATAATTATATATCCCTTCAGGAAATTTTTCAGCTTATTACAAAATAGTTTCAAAATTGTTCGAAATTAAATTATAATGCAGTACTTCAAACAGCTTTAATGTTATTAAAGATGTGAGCAGATATGTCGGATTAAATTAATTGCATTAATTTCTGCGGATAGTGTTAGCATTTCTTATGGAATTCTATAGTGTGTAAAGAAACATCTATTTCAAGTCGAAGTATATATTTAAACTAATTGTAGTTGATTAATTGTAGCTGTGGACTCTATTTTTAATTCAACTGTATTTATTGACAAATAGACTGTGAAATAGATGTTGCATTGTACGTTGGTCTACTGTGCACAGTTACTCTATCTATGTACTACTTCGCACGCGTTATAATTGTACGTACCAGGAACGCTTGCGCACATAATAATATTTGAGAATTGTTGAAGCTTGTTCTTCAGAACAAATAGAAAATGTTTTCATTTAAATTGATACTGTATCTCTGGATGTTATTAAATTGGACTTTTAAACTATATTATGGCATCATTTTTGGGCATTAACCACTATTATGCTAAATTATTCTAGTCATATGACTCGTATATGTACGTATGCATATATATAGTATATACAGACTAGGGTCCATAAGTATTTCGTCACCTATGTTTTCTCTTAATTTTTCATTATGAATTTTCTACTACAAATAACGAGAATAGGTACCGACAACCTTCATATACATATTATTAAGATTTCATTAATGGTTAGTACACGCTCCATTAGTTAGTACTTAGAAATAAATATTAATTTCAACTATACCTGAACTATAATGGTACCGATCCTGTTAGTGAGTTTTTCTTGGAATTCGCTCCAACGTAATTAATTATATCATTGCACTTTGTGATTTGAGATCTCTTTGTACCATACTTGCAGTTTATGGTAGTTCAAAATTTACTATTGTTGGGAACACACACAAGCGAATTCTTACGTCCAAGTTTGGACATTTCTTAGTTATATGTGTTATAATGGTGAGAACTAAAGTTGTCCATATAGATGAGTGCTTTAATTGTTAGTGACCATAGAACAACAAATGCAATAAACAAAATGCAAGCGATTTGAACATTAGTAGGCAAACAGTGGACTACAACGTGAACAAATTTGCAAGTAGCGCTAGTTTTTCCAATAAAAACACAAGTAGGCGACCGAAACAACAACGTCAGCAGAAGATTATGTAGTCATATGGATTAGCAAAGGGGATTGAGGAAAAGTCGCGCCAGAAATCGCGGTTAAAGTGAACGTGGGATCCAGGAGACCGATTAGTATGATTGCACTGAAAGCGCGCATACGCGGACCAGTAGCGACGGGAAAATCCTTATTAAGGAAACAGAATAAGCGACAGCGGAACGAGTGGGCACAAGCACACAAGAATTGGACCATCCAAGACTGAAAAAAGTGTTGTGGAGTAGCGAGTCGCAGTTCGAAGTTTACGGTTCACGCAGACGTGTATCGGCAGTAAAAATAAGCGTACAAAGATATTTTGGAAAACAGCGTGGTGTCACCGGGATTACGATAAGTCTGTGACACGACAATGACCCAAAACATACAGATAAGGTATGCTGCGATTACTTGCAAGAAAAATAAAACGATGGCAGGCTTGTGGTTATGGAATGGCCCCCTCAATCTCATTGAATTATTATGAGATAAATTGGATTGAAGGGTAAAGCCAGCCGCTGCAGCATCTGCTACACTCCTGTGGACCCTTTTTCAGGACGAATGGAACAAGACATCAGAAGAAACTCTAGCAAAATTAATTGGTAGAATGCCTCGATTATACGCGGCAGTTATAAGAAATAGAGGAGGCTATAATGACAAAAACAAAATTTGATTTAATTTTGTATGTATATTTGTATGTGTGTTTATATGGCTTTGTTTATGTGTAAATATTAAATGAGTACCATTAAATAGTAATAATAATATCCACGACTCAAATACGATTTTATTTCAAAATTTAAAAACAATACATTAAAAACATAGGTGACCAAATGTTTATGGACGGTAATGTATATACACATAGGAAATAAAGTATAAGGCAACACATAATAAAATGTGAAGTAAATGATTATAAATTGAAGGAAAATTTATATGAAAGTCTAGAGTTTATGCTTATAAGATGATAGGAACCTAGGGTTTCTTACATATCGTGCTAACAAACTACTAAATTAGTTACAATGACGAAGCGCACTTGCGTACCTGTTGAAGTACTTCGTAGTACCAATAACAGTCGCTTAACCTCATGCGTACTTAAAACTTTTAGTATGTCGCACTAGTAACGTTTACAGAAAAAGCCATTTCTTAAATAGTCATTTTTAATGAAATAATTACATGGTGATGTATCGTTAACTATTATTGAACGCCGTATCAATTCGTTTAAATATTATAGCTTTAATTTATAACAAATTATGATCCAATTACCAGTAAGTAAAAAGTGTTGCAGCGATAGCCCGCAAATTGCATGCATGTATCCTATATAATTTAACCCGTACGCGTGTTCAATACTTTTAACTCTGTAACGCTGCATACTTTTAAATATTGTAAATAGTATCTACTAGAGCAACAGCAAATGATACGAAACTCATCAGTAGGTTAAATTACCTTATTTTATCAATGTCGCCTATTGCAGTTAAGAACGATGTGAATGTGGTATGATTGGTTATGAAAGTAGAAATACGCTGTTATGATAAATGGTCACGCATTGGTACTGTATATGGTAGTAATCAACGCTCGAATTGGATTGAGAATCATAAGGAAACGAATGCAGTTCTAACGTACTTATACGTACATACGTCGTATGTTATTCCATTATTACGATTCCTAACAAAGTGCATATTCGGACAGTAAGAAAGTTAGCAGCAAATTGTATTCTTTGTATTGAATGATATTTATGTTTTGTATTTTTAAAACATAATCTAATATAATATCGTGCGTTTCTGTGCACATACTTAAAGTTAGAAATATTGCAATATATCACAATCAGTCAATACCAATATTCCTACAATGAATATAGCTTAGAAAATGAATAATTCCGTTACCATTTTCACGCGGAACTGTATAGGTTGTCGACTGTTCGATAGCATGCAGAAGTGGATTAATGTTCTCGGAGAATACTTCGAAAAACAACAAAATCTTTAAAAGCTATCTACTGTTTTATTTTAGTTCTGTATGCAAAACTTATAAGATATAAGACATCCCTCGTAATAAGGTTATTGGATCATAGCTATTGCAATCGGTATTGAGGCTACCGGATGACATTTAGATTTGGATTGTTTTTAAAATTACTTAAATTTCGGTTATTGTAACGGTTATAATTGTTTTGGACAGTTAAGTTAATTATAAAATTTATTGGCATTGTCAGCATTTTTGTTGAATACGATAACAAGAAACCTACAGTACAAAGTTAATTATTTTTAGAAATCAATGTTTTGCTCTTCTTTTTATTTTAGTCATAATAATAATAAATAGGTAGCTATATAATTAAATAATATAGACACATAACATTACCAAAATAAACAGTGCAAATAAAGAACAAATATTCAAGCTGATGTCCATCACTACATGGTAGGCATCGCATTTTCATGCCATTTGTTGCGTTTCAAATATGAACATTAGTTAGTCAACAGCCTCTTTAATATTATTCTAATATGTTTACACAATTATTTGCGTGTATTATTTGTTTTTGCAATTAAATTATTTTTACAAACCCCCAAAGATACGTCTACGAAAGTTGTGAGAAGATTATAAGTAAACGTAACTAATACGTATGAAAAATTGAATCGAGTCTAACGTTCGTATATGAAAACGAATAAATGATGGGCGAAAAAATGATACCTACTGTGTATGTTTAATAATGGTCCAGCAATTTGAAGATTTGATACTGGTCATATTGTTGGTTTCTAGCTTTCGTCAAAATTCAATTTTGTCTTACTTATAATAACTATGTAGTCTATACCGTGCCTGAGTAAATATAGTTGACGTCAATGAATTTTATCGATAAAATTACGTCTTTAAATATTTTAAACATGTTCACAAATCCACCACCTTTAATTAATCACAATGGTTATGATCTGATAGTAGCTTTATTGTTATTTTTTCAGACATCGACGTATATTTACGAGATTTTTAATATATGTCACGATTTCCTAGATACAAACTGCACAAACATAATATTTGCATATGGCGAGGCATGCAAAGAAATATAGTTTTTGCGTAAATACATACATTGTCTGTGACATATAAACTGCATGCCTGTGATGTCTTCTTCTTAAGTTCCATTCTCGGTTGCCTATTTTTCTTTATTCACGCAGTAAGCTATTTACGTTTGTCATAATCAGAGAAGACATACATAGGTGGAAGTAGTCGTGTAAACCGTTTTGTGGCTTTGTTATTTCACCTTCGTGCTGTAAAAGGTGAAGCGTAGTTAATTATTTTTCTAGTAGTGAATGGTAGCTTAAGAGACTGCCGATTCTGGCAGTTAATAGAAGCAAGCTCTTTTGCTAATGGTCCACCGACTAATTGAAATATTCAATGCAGTTTCTTACATGATAGCTGATGTTATGACCACATAATTCAGTATCATTTCTGCTTGACTATATTATTTTTATTTACCCATGAAACTGTGCAACATTTTCTCTGCAGTGTCTAATCCTTGTCAGGCACTAAGCCAAATTAAGTACAGATGAAACCGTGAATGTTTGTAGTTACATCATTGTTTCATCGGTAAAGTAAAGACAAGTGCTACATCTATAAGTTAGAATCATACCTGTACGCAAGCGAGATAGAAGTATATAACATAAGCCGTAGCTTCTTAAGATATACGTTCATATTTCATGCAGGATAAATGAACTAGTTGAAGTGAGACAGAATACGGTCGAGTAATGCGTGGATAAGATCTTTTAAAATGTTACTACAGGGCATGCAACCTTAACAATTATATCAGAGAATACCGGTCCGTTGACAGTTGACATCTGCTTTGTATTTTTTATTCGAGTTTAGTTTTGAACGTTTATTTTTCATTAATTCCACTATTTCTTTTGCTAAAAGTTCTTTTTAGAGTTATAGTGAAGTCAATCGTTTAGTTTGTGGTAAGTTTAGAGATGTAAAAGAGGCATATAAAAACTTAGATGGTTTTTTAAGGTTACAGTTCAAGATGCCTGGTCGACGACTAAGTTCTTCTTGCCAAGAGTTAGTTTGTCATCTGCTATAGTATTTCGAGAAAAAAAAGCAAAATGGAAGTCCTCTAATATCTGTAGATGCGGTCTAGGAGGTAAATTATAGTTAGCATTAAATCAAAGTTTACAATGGTAAATGCTTTGGGCATTTCGATGAGTACCGTCTACAACATAAAATGGAAGAAACTATATCTGCCGTTCCTTCATCTAGTACTTCAACAGCTTCGTACAAGTCAAGATTGATGTCCAAAACACTTGATGTGTCAGAGACTTTAAAATGGATGTTAATAAAGTAATTTATGAGATGTAAAACGGTAGTAAGTTCATTTAAATAATTAAATTTCAACCCTAATTTAATATATTTTTGTAGAAAAACATGTAGCAGTGAGAGTGTCACAAGAAGTGCTTGAACATAGAAATACATACTAGCATATTCTCACTGTGACGTTTACTCCAAACGTTTATGTTATTGACGAATTACTTCGGGCACATGGAAATGAATTCCTCCGTATCATGGCGATTTTAATGCTATCGAACTGATATGGGCACATACGAAAGGGTATTACAATAAACATATTGGTCGGGATGGTTATGGCGATAGACAAGTATTAGATATGTGGCAAGGACAGCTGTACACCAGACATCTATCAATTGTCTAAGTCATACAGACAAAATAATTGAAGAGTAGTACGAACGTGAAGCAAACGTAGAAGATTTTATGCTAACGGTTAATTGTGGATCAGAGTGAAGACACAGATTGAATATACTTTTAATTGTACTATCTGGTTATTTCTTTCGATATTCACATAATTTAATTTAATTCATGTTATGTTTTGCATATCATATTGTATACAAATATGTTTGTTATATAAATAAAATAAAGATATATTTCGTTTAATGAATCATTAGACTAAACACTTTTATGTTTCTTGTTTTTCCACATTTTGGTTTAAAAATAGGTTTTTTCATACGGGATCTATATTCTCAGGGTGATAAAATACCTTTAATAATTAGGTTAGCCCATTCAGCTCCTTTCCGTAAGAACACATATATTGATATACTATTATGAAAGCATTGTCAATAGAAGAGTTCACTATTTACAATGCAGTTGCATGCAATCACTCATGATTTGATTTTTAAATCGATCGTTGATTAAAATGTCATATAACCAAGAAAATGTATTAAAGATGATAACCTCAAAATTTGACAATTGTTGTTTTCGTACAATTCATTGCAAACATGGTTGGTGTACCTGAATTTGTTTCAGACGCTGCATACGTCATAACCAACTATGACGTAACTACAAACATTCACGGTTTTCACTGTACCTGCTATTATGTTATTATTGCTGCAGTTTAAGATAAATTAATAAAAGGGCAATAGTAGAGTTTTATTGCTGATTAGATTTTATTAAAAGAAAGGCACAATGCATAACAGAGAATATTCGAATCTTAATAGTTTTAGTAGAACACTACTTACATTAAAGCAATTAAAGAATGGTTTAATTCATCACGCAAAAAGATTTATTAAGATGTGCTCTTCGAATAAGTAGTAAAATATAGGGAGTATTTTAATTTATGTAGAAAATACACAAGTTAAAATAGATTATGGTAATTTCATATTAGGCTAAACCTTTATATTCTCTTTCTAATTGCCCTTTCAATATGTGACAAACTTATTTAACAGATATATTTCTGGGATTTGGTTGTTAAGATGTTTGTTATTGAAAAGCGATCGATTTTATGATTTTTTCAGAACTTTTTGAGTAGTGTATGTAGAAATTGTCAAAACGACTGCTTTTCGGAAAAGAAATTCTATCTATGTATATCGTTAATAAGAACTCCAAAATATGCACATTTTTATTATCTACAATCAAACATTTTAAAAGTGCTTATTTCGTTACTTTCTGCATTCATCATAATTTTAAAAGTGTGATATGAATGATCATTAGAAACATGGTCAAACACTGACATTGCAATCAGAAGGGTGGTGATACATTTAAATAATAAAATTAATACTTTTTTAAAAAACATCAATTAATTAGTGTAAGTAACTAAAACTAACAACAATCAATACTACGACATCGTAATGCAAGTTTTTTATTTTGTACGATAAAAGCTGGTCTAACGCAAATACCTTTGCATTAGGAATAGAACAGTAAAGACAAATATATACATACGTAGATAAGAGAGTAAATTTGACTATTTATACACAGTGTTATCATTCATTGAATTTTTGTGCTACAAACATTGTTTTACTAGTTAGTGTTAAATTTTATCTTTCAAATTGCTGCACGTATATGTAATTCATTCTATATAATAAATTTTCTTTTTATAGGAGTAGAGTTTCAAGATGATATAAAATAAGTATTTGGACCAAACGGTGTGTAGGATTTTGTGACAAAACACAAATGGTTCTAGCTTCTCTAACAAAAGATAAATACAATCAACTTTCAAATAAGCAAGTTGAAATAAATAAGGCCGCACTCTACATTGGCAGTTGATCGCAATGTACTTGATGTTCGCTAGTAAATCCAAATTACTTTGTTTACAAATTTCAAGTAATAAGATCGAATGTTTGAAGTTTACACATCTAAGCCAATATGACAATGTGTAACTTCTCCTGCAATTTCTTGCAAACTGTCTATTTTCACGACGCACTTTCAAAGTTACGCGCCAAAAATACAAATTCTAATCGGTTTAGATCGAGTCGCTCTTAGAGTGCGCTACTACGTTATTTTGCTTTATTTTCTATATCGTTTTTCGCATGTTTTGGCTAGTATTTAACAGATAATAATTCCTTTTAGAATAGTTAGTGATTATTACATATATGTAGTGCCTCATATTATGGTACTGCTACTGAGTACTGGCGAAAATGGTCTTGTTTCTTCTTTGAACAAACGTGGTCTTCTTTGATATTTATCCCTATGTGAGAAGCAAATAATATTTGATATGGTTAAGAAATTGCAAATGGGCAACTCGTAAGGTAAGTACAAGAATACAGTATCGCAGATAGTAGCTGCAATAAGTAACATATTGACATCAATTGCAAATTATGTTGGACACCTCCTTATTACACTTGGGTGTGAATGGTACATTCCATAAAATTATAAACGAGTATAAAAATTTAAGAGAATTTAGTAATTTTAAGCAAAGCACTGGTCAAGGATCGTTAGTAGTTTCCTTTGACGAAAGCATAAACAATGCTGTATCACAAGATACGGATATCATCTTTCGTAAAAATGTAGCGCTTACTCTCAGCAAAATATATGATGAATTACAAAATCATCCAGATATTCCTTTATATTACCTTGATATATGTACGTATGGAGACGGCAAAATGATCTGATGGTTTGCATTATCGTGTATCAGCGCCAGGAGGGAAGAGCCGTGGCTTGATCGGCTGTCAATACGGCGCCACTTCAATAGTCATGGAACAGTGGTTGGAACATTTTTTAAATGTGGCGAGGTGCAATTAAATGTGGCGAGGTTGTAATTCAACGTCAATCCAGCCAGCACTTCAAGGTAGGTCGAAGAGAACATATTCTATCCCGTAACACAATTTTGTTATAAGTGAGGACCCGCAGAGGAACAGCTGTAAAACATAGGAGAACACGTAGTCTAAGATTAACAAAACACCAGAAAACATTTAGCGAACAAGACAAGCTGTGAAGACTAACCCAAACGCACAATTCGTTAACACGACAAAAGATATTTGACCTCGATGGTGCATAACTGAATGGGGATCACACAAACACAAAAATTCAGGTTTTTAATTGCTAACGTGCAGTCGGAGTAATTGTACATATAACCTACAAAGATGGTTTATTAGCCAAGAATTGCTAATATTTAAAAGTAGGATGATGAACAAGTTTCATGGCATTGAATTCTATAGCCTTTTAGCAATGGTTTACAATTTTTCGGAAAAGCTACCAGAAAGTACAGTGGTTGTTACGGATAATGTACTATTCGTCAAAAAGGTACCAACCATATAGTCTACTAAGAAAGTGTGCAGAATTAGTTGAAAGTGAAAGAGATACGATTCCAATTTGAAACTCATAGGCCGATTGTACCACAATTAATTAAAAATCAAAAAAGATCATAATAAGTATGTATGTATGTATGTCGTCGATAAAATGGTAACAATGGAAAGTACCCAAATCTTAGATTATCAGTACATCAAAAGCATTAGTTAAATCCTATAGAGCAGAAATGTAAAGTTCATCTTGTTTCTTATTTCTACTAAAACAGTCAACTGTTCCTGTCTTATTTCAACGTTCTGTGAATTATTAAATCATCTACGAAATATTTAATTTTTAACATGAATTTGACAATTAATTTGTAAAATGTAAACATAACTTTAAATAGAGCCCCATGTAATTCAAAAATAGGCTAGAGCTTACCATACAAAAGGAATGGTTTTTGAGCTTTTTGTGATTATCTAAAAAGCACTTATATATCATCGTTCTTTTTCCTTAAAGTAGTGTAATATTCTATGGGATGCCGGCGACAAACAAATTAATTTACACGTTGAAAGAACTAAGAAAGTAAATTTAACATTTAAAGTCAACAAAGGTTTGCATATATTAGTTTACTTATACTTGACTCTAAATAAATACTGTGTCTGTCCAGATATTGCGATATGCATGTCTGTAGACATTGTTAGAACAAAATAATTTGTTCCTACGGTTGTTGCTGCGTACTTGGTTAAAGTAAATGGAAGCTGTAGATTCGAAACCTACCGGATGCCACAGAATTTTGAATTTCCTAAATTAATTAATTTACACGCTGGAAAATCAGAGAAATTAAAATTTATTATTTAGAGCTAACTAAAGCTATATTATTTTACAACGCTGTAGTAAAAGTAAATTTGACAATCCGTTTTACATGCACTCAATCAGCTCAACTGGTTTCTCTATTAAAAAATTCTTTTATGGCAGATATGAACAATTTCAACAGATTGATAATCTCCTTTATGTTTTTCGGTAGATGGTTGTGGAAGGTGATTCGTTTGAAGACAGGATTTGCTTCGTAAAGTGATAGCCAATGTTTTAGTATTTGGGAGTCTATGTTGTTTCTAGTTTCGTAATTATTATTATCTCTAGGATTTTTGCTATCAATGCTATATTCGTTTACGAATATAGTACTTTAAAATGTATAGTCGATAACTGGCGGCTTAAAAGCACTTTACCAGATGCCCTTGAGTTTCATACCCATGCTGCAGACAATACTACACTATATGAAGGCGAGTTTACAGTTAATTCTTTTATTATGTATGTATGTAAATTGGAACGAAACAGCAACTGTTAAATATTAATATTGTTAATATTGCTATTAAGAAAAGCCTGAAATATGTCAATTTTTGGTACCTTTTTGACGTAAATATTAAACTACTATGGTTTTCTCCATCCCCATTTCAAAAATTTCGGATGCGAATATGGGTATAGTAACCTATTAATGACTTTTCAATTCTCTATCTTACTGCATTTCAGTTTTGTGTGATGATCTGAGCAGTATTCTATAATTTTTGTGGGAAGTTATTGGTTTTATTGGTTTTCGCAGATATTTTC
This sequence comes from Trypoxylus dichotomus, assembly GCA_023509865.1. Classification (NCBI taxonomy): domain Eukaryota; kingdom Metazoa; phylum Arthropoda; class Insecta; order Coleoptera; family Scarabaeidae; genus Trypoxylus; species Trypoxylus dichotomus. The sequence goes on along the minus strand of CM042081.1, from coordinate 23,042,010 downwards.
CTGTAAAACTTCTACTGTAATGGTCAATAGTAGTAGGAATTGGAGAGTGATATGTACGCGAAAAACATTGGCACGCGTCGCATCTCGCAGATTGATTAATTTAATGTATACGGATACCTTTCAAATATGTAATGTAATTTTTTATGTTCTTTGGAATTCAAATACCTTTATAGAAAAATTTAATGATGTAAAATAAGTGTCTCGACTTCTTCCAACCCAGTAACTGGAAATTATGCTTGGTAGATCTACGTCGAGATGTAAAACACTATTCTTTCGGAATACTACTTCTTTTTGTAATAAGTTTGCGTCCTCTTCAATGATATCGTTAATAAACGGCGCAATTCAATATTTATTCAATATTCTTGTGTTCGTGTTCACAAACAGGTTCAAAAATACCTTGGTCTGTATGAATTGCTTGCAATAAATAATTTCTAAGGTGATACTACTTAAAATTTTGTTTAAAATAGTCCATTTCATTTAAAAAATTACTATGATCTTTGCCAAAAAAATAGAAAGAAGATCATTTCCTCATAAATTAGTTTACAATCGCTGAAAATGTAAACCGTATCATTTCATGGGGGGCAATTATCTTATTGAAAAGTTTTAACATGTGATTAAGGAAATCACCATTTTTTTTACATCATAAGCTATTCCCTAAAAAATAACATCCGACATATTCAAAATCTTTTTAAAAAACAATATATCTTAAAGTGTTATGGTATTACCTGCTGGATAAACGGATTTCACATGGAACTTGGTCGAGGCAGGAATCACCAGCTGCGAACAAGACATTTGGACTCCATGATTAAGAATTTGCACTAGGAAGGCACAAACTGTAATAACCCAACCCCAACCGCCTTCTGGATAGTAATGACGACATAGGAATCTCCTTGCTTGGATCTGAGCTGCTCTCGCAGTAGCTTGTCTAGCGGCTTCTTCAGCAGGCGCTGAACCGAGCAGTGGCCAACTTTGAGCACGCGATAACGAAGACATCACACTACCAGCACTGACATTTTATTTTTAAGCGCACATTATCTATTCCTTTCGCATTTTAATTCCGGTCACAATATACCCGCCAGTTTATAAATATATCTCCCGCTTATCGCAACAGCGAGTCAACGTTGTACGGTATCGATTCGTTAATGTTTTTTATCATTATTCACATGTTTCGCGTCGTACGTATACAGTAGGCGGCGCGAATGCCATTATGGTAACAGTTTGCTTGTCATTGTAATAAATTATTAGCTATAAAAAGGGGGTATTTTCTGACCGATCTGATCACGTCGAATAAAAGAAATCGCGATTTCTTTTATTAGAAGTGGTGGGTAATACTTCTCTCTCATAATACCCGCATCATTAAGTTTTTTTCGAGCGGTCCTATCTTCAGAAAATAAATGACAGTCGAGAATGTATCTTTTAAGATAGGCGCCTGCTTGTTTTTACAGCGTCCGGTTGCTGTAACGTGTGTAAGTATGCATATGCAGAAGTTTTCAATTACTTACGCATCGTCCATAATTGGTTGGGATGATTATGGTTAATATTAGTGCGGTGTTTTCTTTCTGTCAAGTCTAAAAGGGTCGAGATGCTGAATTGTTAGCAATTTATTGTGCTGAAAATCCTAAATAATCCCAGTTATTTACTTAATTATCACTACATATCCTACGTAGCCTTGAATTTATTGAGGTGATATGTATTTATAAAAAGCAGAGAATTGTGAGGATCGGTTGAGCTAAAATAATTCTCATAAATATATTCGACAACTTTTCATTTCTATGTATGTATGTATGTATGTATATTGATTAGCTTAGGCTTAATTTTTCTTAATGCTCTGAATAATTTCTTATTGACACAGCGATGGGTGCCATTATTTAATTAATAAATATGTGTCATAATAAAGATTTAATCGATTTAATTTTCTTCAACAATATCATAAAATATCTCTGGACTCTAAGTTCAGACCATTCATGTGTCTTCATTCTGTATAGACTAAAATTAACGCATACATATATAACTTACGTATTTTTATAACATAATCTTCTCTATTTTAACATTACAATTTTTAATAGACATGCATACTTTTCTCATTAAAAATATATTTTCTTTTTAATTAAATCTTAATACAGATTTTTCAAGGTATCCCTAAACCTATAAGCGTAGTGGATATATCTTTAGAAGATAGTTTAGTTATGAATGCAATTTTTACACCAACAACATGTACTAAGAGGTAAACGCACAATATATTAGAATACAGGTTGAAGAAATATTGGAACTGACATAGGAAATAAAGAAGTATTGGTACTAATAGATATCAGTAAAACAAATATAAGTTATGAAATGATTTTGTTCAGCATATTATTGAAAAGGTCACCCATTTCCTTTAATACGTTAATATTACGGTTATACGTAACTATAAACAGATCGTAATTTTCCGAAGAGTATTATTTTTCTGGTAATTTTAACACAGTAAGCTAATCGAATGTAATCGAGCAACTCTATACAGTCCCTGTCCATTTTATTAGTGCCACCTAATAAATTTAAGCTTTTGTGTGCTTCCAGCGCGATAATAACAAACAAATGCAAGTATTAAATTCACAAATAGGGTTTTCAATACCTATCTAAATATTCTAAGAAATTGGTAAATAAATCATTCAGTAATATGCAAAAGATATGTAGAAACAAGATTGAAAGACTATTTATGTAACAAAGTTTTCTTCGTGTTTACGTGTTAGTGTTGCACATTAAGTTATTGTTTGTGTGTGCTTTATATTTTTTCGTTATGGGTTAAAAAAGGACATAGCAAATAAGAAAAAGCTGCGTATTGAGGCGTTATTGGGTACGGGAGCGTATTCTCAACGCACAATTGTAAAGAAAGAAGAAGTATCCAGACAAACAATGCAGTACATATGTATAGTTCCTGTCCATTTTATTAGGGTAACCTTCTAAATTTAAGCGTTTGTGTGTTTCAAACGCGATAATTTACAAATACAAGTATAAAATTCACGAATAGGGTTTACAATATCTATCTAAATACGTCGTCTACATATCTTTCTAAGAAATTGCGAAAGTGACACTCCTCCTGCCTATTATTATTCCCCTCATGGATCATTCTGTACTGTATAAAAGATGGGTAGAAATAAGATTGAAAGACAGTAGTTTAGAGAATATTATTTGGATCGGTTGCTATAGTAGAAAGAATATTTATCTGTTTATGTAAAAACGTTCTTTCCGCGTTTACGTGTTACTGTTGCACTTTAAATTATTGCTTTATACTTTTTCGTTATCGGTAAATAAAAGGACATATCAAATGAGAAAAAACTGCGTATTGTTGGGTACAAGAGTGTATTCTCAACGCAGAATTACAAAGAAAGAATGATTATCTCGACAAACAGCACAGCGAATCGCCGTTTTAATGAAAGAAAGGATACCCACTACAAGTACCGGAAGGGCGTTTTGCTGCAAGAAAGGGATCACTATTAATCGAGATCATCGATGTATCCTCCAACTAGCAACTAAAAACAAAGGTTTATCCGCCAAAGAGATAGCAAATGAAATGTTTCAACAAGAGTTGTTTATTGTTACGCTTACGACCGTGGTGCATCTTAAGATATTCGCTTTCAGCATTCATCGTTGATTGAGAAAACCGCAGAAAGCCTCAACCTTGGGAAGCAACAGCTCCGGTGTTGGAACCAAGAGCGGTAGGCACTGAATTATTGACTAACTCCAGTCTTTACCTCATCGTTGTCATTGAAACGGTGGTCGTGAAGGTTCCTTTTCATACTTTCGAACGGCCACATTTGTAAATTCAAGGTTTTTTTAGCAGAATTTCAAAGAGGATCGAAGATATTCAATATAATGCTGGTACTGGACTGATGGGAGGTGTGTGATATTTCGCTCACCTTCGAGTGTTGATCGCTTTACCAAAATCCTTGACAAGGGCAACATTATAATCCGACACCGTTTACTGTTCTTACGTCATATTTTAAGGTTTCCTGCCCTATTCGTAAGCTATTTTTCTACTTCAGAATAAGATTGCAAATTTGCCCACATTTTATATACGTTAATAAATAATTTGACAGTTATTTTTTGAGAATTCAATAAAGTATTATTAAGAATAAATTGGATACTTTCCATGCATCCTTAGACCAAGACTAGTTTTTAAATTTGTTAAACAAGTTAAATGTAATTTTAACTAATTTTATTGTCCTTTTTTCTCCTTACATAATTTTGACTTTTAACTTAACTTTTTTAATACAATTTAATTGCAATGTAATTCTACTGTCAGTTATAGTATTATTTGCATAAATTTTAGTTTTATAGTCCCTTTCTGGTTGGAAGGTGTGAAACCGGTAGCCGTTATTTAATACAATTTGAGATTTTAATATGAAGTCAGGCCGATGTCTTTTTCTATAATTACAGTTCATCGAATTTGCGTAATAAATTCGTTTAATATTCACAAAATAATATGCATCACATGCATATTTTCGAATATTCTTTTTCTAAATTATGCATTCGTATGTTGCAATCTTCACTTTTGTTTAACGAATTACATTTAAAATACTATCAAGATAAATAGACCATCGTGTGTAATTGGATTTTATTTTTTTAGACACATATTGATCATCATTAAGCGCATTAAAAGTACTACTAGTTAGTTAAGCTAACATTTTCCTTAATATTTATTTTCAATTCTCTCATTGAATGTACTTAACAAAAAGTATATATTTTTTCGTATTTTTATAATGGTTTAGATTACTAGGATATGCAAGGTCATGTCTAAATACTGTAATGTCGAATTTGCATAAATGAAGATAACCTGTACAACTACAATGAGAATGTTATGAAAGTTATGAATAATTTAAATACTCTGAAAAAATATAACCTATTTTTTCTCACATATCTTGAATTTTAACATTAATTAAAGCAGATAGTTGTAAAATTTCCAAAATTAGGACAACTGCTACATCTTTCACCGCTGAACATGTTTGCTAATTGTATGGAATAACGTTCGATAATACTTTTTAAATATGCTGTTTTGTACTCTCCGGTTTTAGATATTGTTGTAAGAGGCGTGGCATTGAGAGGAATAAATTGGGTTTCGTAAACAAAGTACGAGATTTTCACTTCACTAATGGAAGAGGTTATTTGCATTATTTTCCCTTCAAATTCTCAATCGGTTCTACAGATCACAATTATAAGACGGACTTATTTACATATACTACACAATGCTAAACCATAGCATACTAGATCTCGTAGGTTTTTCATTTGCTTGGAAATTGTTTTTATTTGAAGCAATTCTAAACCTCTTCCATGCTTTCGACGGCTGCTTGATTTTAATTCAATTTGCTGGTTTCAGTAAAAATTACTTTCCCTCAACGAAATAGCAAACTGGAAATATTTGAAAGCGGTTCACTTGTTCGTAGTAATTAAACGCGAAGTCAGGCGGCGTTTGTAACCACTTCTGCGTAAGCCATAGCTAAGTTAATTCCTAAGCTGCTTTTATAGCAGCAATTTTTTGAATAATTTTTAGTTTAATGAAACAAACTTTGTTAATTAAATTCTTTTCAGTTAATATCTTTTTCGGTTTATTCATCTAATTCACTCATTTGCCAGCAATTAGTGGTATCAAATAGAATACTTGAATAATTTGTATGTTCGCTTGAGAGGTATTTGCATCTGTCGATCACATACAATCTTCGTTTGAAGACCGCCAAATTCAGATACTATTATTATCTTTGGAAGCGATTTTAATGACCTACTACTACCTAGCACTTTAATGTTGTATTGAAAAGTGGTTCTATTTATGACTGTTCTGTTTGTGTACCTCTTTTCCAAATAGAGACTGACCGGGTACTCAGTCAGTACGGTTTTTAGCATCATCTTGTAAAGTTAATTGAAGTTGGGTGTAGGCTTTCACGACCGTAGTCCATAGTAGACATGTTTGTGTGAAAAACGAGAAACCGCACATTTTGAAATGTTGAATTGTGCAGAAAGATACAGCATTGCGCGACATTGAGCAAGTCTATTAACGATGGCCGCCTGCTAAGTAAGAGTGAGATTGACTCGACTACGATGATTACCCATATCACAAGAGATTTTGAGATTAAATTGGAACCGAAGGAATAACAAAAGTCACAGAAAAAATCAATAAGGAACGTTTCGAACTCGGCGATATTCGAAAGGCAAAAAAAATTCTTTGAAATTGAGAAACGTTGGCCCAACTCGACATCTCTGGTACTAAAAACTGTTTCAAGAACATTTCTTCAAAATTCTGTCCGAATAGCTCATGAAAAAGTTATGGTACATGGGGTTATAATCCAATAATCCATGTACCATATAAATGGTGTTGGGAGTAGTTTCTTTTAGAGCTTTACAAACTTCTTCCACTGCTTCCTATCCTTTGCGAAATTCGCTGCTTCACTCCATGTTTTACCCCTTTTTTCCAAAATTTTCGCTGTGACATTGTCCCAAGTCTGCTCTCGCCTTCCTTGAGTTGAATATCTAACACAAACAGTTATTACTAACATACCAAAAGTGTACCCTATTTTGGCATTACTAACATACCAAAAGTGTACTCTATTTTGGCATTACACACATTTTTTTATGTATTTACATATCAGATACACTGAAAGTATTATTACTCTTCAACTTAATTCCATTTCTGATGGAAAAACTAGTGCTCTTTGGAACAGCAAGGTTGATATTTTTGGAAAAACAACTGCCACTTCTTAGTTGCTTCTTTTATCCATTTCTTTTTAATATCCAGGTATTGAAAGAGATTTGAACTCACATTCAGTCTCGTGGTGTAGTGGCAGCACGTACCGCTGGTTGCCGACACGTTATGTGTTCTAATCCTACCTTGATCGATATTTTTCAGGAAGTTAAAACGTTGGTTAAATGCAAGAAAACCGTAATTTTATCAAAGACAACCGTGTGAATCCGAAATGAACGAAAAGAGGAAACTAATAAGTGTCAGTTATTTGCGCAAAATATCAACTTTGCCGTTCCAAAGAAACCAGTTTTTCGATCAGAGATACAATTGAGTTGAATAATAACGATATTTTGAATGAGTCTGATATGCAAATATATAGAAAAATGTATGCAATGCCAAAACAGTGTACACTTTTCGTATATTAGTAGTAATTTTTTCCTCAGGGATTCAAGTCCTACCTTAACTCATATTTTTCAGGAATTTGAAACGTGGGTTAAATGCAAGAAAACCGTAATTTTATCATTACTAGGATCAACGAGAAGTTTCATATTAATATTGATATCAATTTAACGATTATGTTTGTTTACTCTTCCGTATGGTATCACGCTTTTCGTAGGTTGTCTCAATTTTACTTTGGACGCCACGGTAAAGGTGGCTATAATATAAACTTTGATAAAAGGTAACTGAAGGTTTTGATAGCTGGAATTTATTCAATGATACATCTAATGCAACAGATACAACAGACAAGCTGCTGTAGGGCCCCATATTGACTCCTTTTTAATTAGTAGTTTATTTTAATTATTTGCCTCTAAATTACACAAATATGGATGGTAATTTTTTATGATCTTTCTCTAATACACTCGGCAAATTGTAAATTTACAATTCAATACCTGCACAGCACAGAAGCAAAGGTTCTAGTTAACATATCGTGTCAGTACTTTTTACTTTTTTTTTTAAATTACCGTTTTCTGAACGTTGTCGCGATCGTTAAAATATAATAAGTTGTAGACGTATTACACGTATACTGATATTGTAATCATATGTATGGAATTCTTTTAATTGTAGTAGCTATCCATATACTAATATCGACAACACCTAATTCTTTAATAAAATTACTGAAAATAGTCGACAACTTTATTAAGGGGATTTCCTAACATGCAATGATATTGCGTTTGATATTAATAATGTTGCTAGCATTGTACTTTATTTTGCTGTATTCTAATATTGGATGTGTCACATTGTTAATTCTAAAAGTACATCAACATTTTTAATGACTTATTTTCTTATTGTGTGCAGCATTTATTATTTCAACACATTACGTAGATGATACATATAGTGTTGCCCGTAGAAATTTAAACTTCTGTTACTTTATAAACAGATTATTTAAATCTGTTGCGATTCCATTAAGATTAAAATTCATATAATAAATAATAACCTGTGGTGCAAAACATATATAATTTATTTTTTAAAGTACATTCAAGGTGTAGTTTACATTAAAAGTAAAGAAAACTTACATCTTTTTGTTGCACAGTAATTAAAAAAATGTTGAGTATTTTGTCCTTTAATAGTTACGACAAAATATCAAACGTTCTTGGATGTTGCTACGCTTGATTTTAGCTTTAATTTATTTGCAACGCCGAATAAGCAGACGTCATAATATCGGCATGAATTTTTAATGACGTGGAACGGAACTGGAAAATATTTGCTATAAATAATTTCGCTCGTACATTACATACCACTCTAGCAATTAATTTCCTAATTGTTTCGTGACAAATGTTTCTTCGTCCTTTTTGCAGAACATCTCACAGATGTTTGTATCGTGAGAACCACATTTACACACTACATTTGCATGTTGATCCTCTTACGACAAATCTTCGTTTTTCTTCCACATTTCGAATTGGACTCATCCGTCCAAAGCATTTTCTCCAATCGTCTATTGTTCACCTGCGATGCATTTGTGCTCATTGTAAGCGTTTCGTTTCATTACATCGCCGTAAAAGCGATCTTCTTATTGCAACCCTGCTGTGTAGTCCTACTTCTTGCGCTCGGTGTCGTACAGTGCCTACGGTAATTTGATCTAGATGCTCATGATTGAATTCAGCGGCTATTTCTGGTGGCGTTAACCTTCGATTACGTTTGTTAATGAGTTTAAATCTTAAATAAAATGCTTGAGATGTTCTCCTTCACGGTTCTGGATGATTAGCCTCGCAAATTCCATGTTTAATGAAATCGGCTTTTAGTATTATTATCGGTGGTTTTGTAATTCTGGTTTGTCGACTAAAACTGAATAGAATTATATTCTTTATGCAAAGAATCCGGTTTTCCGTGCGGTGCGCCTTTAAGGAATTAATAAAACTGTTTAGCTTGCAGTGATTAAAATTATAACACTCTAAAGTGCGATTGAAAATACAAATTGTTCAATATTAATTATAATTTGCTTAACAACTGGGACTACCGAAGTAAATCATGATTATCTTAATAAAAAAATGATATTTCATGATATTACATTGGCAATAATATGTAGAATAAGTTCTTGTTAGGCCATAATTATCTTGTAGTGTACTGTAGAGTAATATAATTCTTAATAATAATGTAATAAGTGTGTGTTTTACAAAGTTTTATCGAATGTCCAATGTTTTAATTTTAAACATGTTTGTTTTCAGCGTTGGAAGCCGTCGCAATCATATTGTTGACTAATGCCTTTTCAGCTTGATGTTGACTCCAAATACAAGATGTACCTAAAAGATTTTAAAATAAAAAGAATATAATAAAATAATGGCCAGGTTTAATGAATGCATAATTTTTGAATTAAAGTACAGACGATAGAATTACAATTTCCTTGCAATTACGTAATTAAATTACTGAACAATATCAGTCTCGGAGAGACTCGAGCCCAACATCTTTACATCTCCGGCGTATAGTGCTAACTATTGCACGACAAGACCATTGAGGTCAAGTCGCTTTAAATCCCCCTAGATAGAGATATTATGATATATCTAATGACATTGTGGCATCTAGGGGGATTTAAAGCGACTTGAACTCAATGGTCTTGTGGTGCAATGGTTAGCACTGTACGCCGGAAACGTAAAGATGTTGGGTCCGAGTCCCTCCGAGACTGCTACTTTTCAGTAATTTAATTACGTTGGGTAATTGCAAGGAAATTGTAATTTTATCATTACTAATGCCAATGACGGTTTAGTATTAATATTGATATTAGTTTAAAGTACAGACTTTGGAAAAAATTTTGTCTGCTGAATGTCATTTCTCTTCAAATATTCTCTTTCAATTCATTCAGAAAGTGAGGGGTGTTGCTGTATACCTTTGGTTTAGGTAGTCCCAAAGGAAAAAACCCATTGGTCTCAAATCGGGGCCCGCCAGTTTATATCGCCGCATCTGGATATCAATTTTCTAGGGAAAATTTCACAAACAACTGGTAAGGACACGTTCATGTGTAAGATGTCGCTCTTGTCGAAACCAAATGTTAAAACCATTAAAATCGTGCAAGGCTGGTCCAAAAAAACTGTTAATCATCTCCACATATCGTTTGGAATTTACAGTTACTTTACGACCTCTGTCATCTTCAGAAAGGTGCGGCCCCATAATTCCTTGTTTCGACATCGCAGCCCAAACAGTAACTTCAAACAGGGTGGTCACAAGTGGTCTCTCATGCTTCTGTTTTGGATTTGTTGAACTCCAATTCTACCTATTTATATAGCCATTATTAAGGTGGAAATATTCATCGTCTGAGAACAAAATATTACTGAAGGACCGAAACCGTTGAATCACTTCATTAGCGATGTTGAACTTCTCAACAGCATCAGTTAGCTTTAGTTTTTGGCTAACTGCAATTTGTAGGAGCGAAGATGCAGATCTTTACGCAATATGTGATGTATGGAACTGTTAGGAACATTTCTTTCGAACCGATTGGCACAGGCTCTCCACGTTTTCCGCGGTTCCTGGCCATTGTCAGGTTTGCCCAGTGTCGAACCTCTGTATCAGTTTCATCTGAATTATAAATCAGATGCTTTTGAGTACTAGGGAAAGTCAGTAAGTAGGTCACAAAAATCTATTATAAAAATAATTAGAGAAATAGTTAGCCAAAAACAAATTTTATTTTTCAACAAAGTCTCCATCTGTGTTAATACACTTATCCCATCGCTTTATCGATGCCTCCATGTCTGCTGCATAAAAGTGTTTAGGTTGTCGTCTGAACAACGTGAGTCAACGTCTTGTAGAACATCGTTATCACCCTCGTGTTACACACGGTTTTATGCGACAGACACTGTAAACAAGAGACATTTTGTTTTGGATATCCTTTACAGGAAGTCATTTTGTCCAGAAAAAACGCACAACAGCACGCTGCTTTTCCACAGTACACTTTTCGAGTACGGTCGGCGTTTTAACGCCGCCTGCGTATGCACACGGCAATTGTCACTTAAGCATCATAAAGCTGGATTGTGCTGATACTAAGGACATAGCTCATTGCTATTTTAGCTTTCCCACGGCAGTTTGTGACTTATTTAATGGCTTTTCCTCGTAACTCTAAAAATGTTAATTTTGCGTACTACGACTGATGTCACTATGTAGCAAGCTCATACGTACCAAGGTATTATTGTTTATAGAGTATTCATAACCGTGTAATACGGACATATAAGATAGGAAATGTATTTAAATTTCATTCACAGTAGACATTCCTACGCTAGTTTGAATAATCAACCGTTAAACTGAAGGTAAGGTAAATCAGTTTGGAGTACAAATGCTTGAAACGTGTTAACTACCTGCAAATGGATAGGTAGACGGTTGTCCTAATATTTAACTTTCGTCATTTAAGATACATCTGCAGACTATTGACCTAGTAGATATAGTTGAAGATACAGTGTTTGGACATTAAATTATCCGTAGAAAAATTATGTGAAATTTTCTAGACGATTTGCTGGTTTACTTTACGGAACATGAATTACGTATCTTGAAAGTTTCTTCCTTGCAATCTCTCCGTTCAATATTGACAAATTGAAATTCTCCTGAAAACAGATTGCTTAATTCTGCGAATTGTGAAATGAAGACGAATAATCCAATTAATTCCAAAACTAGGTTCCCGAATAATAATTCTGTTCTTTTCGTTAATCTAATTAAGTATTTAAGTAGTTGTGTGTTTATTCGTTCGTTCTTTTTGCTTCGTTGTAGTAAACGTATGTCTTATTTTACATATTACAGGTATATCAACATATAATTAATTTTGTACCTCTCCTGTACTGAAAATAAAATCCCATGTTTTGCTTCGCATCTATACTAGGAACTCGTTCCGGTTATCTTAATTTATTTTTACTTAAACCGATTATAGAATATTCTTTATGTGGTGTGATAAACGACGTGCGAAGTTAAGTCTGAAAAACGACCTGTTAGAACGAGGAATGAGCATGGTTTATAATTTTTAAATAAAGAAATGGTCTGGAAAAAAATATACACAAGCCAGATGTATATCTTTATATAAGTTTGGTATATAGTATCAAGCTGCCTATGTGTTTTTACGATGGTTATACACTTTTTTGTGATGACTTGATTTTTAGTGTTCCCCTTCTGGTTTAATCCGCAGTTACATACAATTTGGTTCTTTTAACTAAGATATAAATTAATTAAGATTAATTAAGATTAACTAGTATGTGGCTCTAGATTACATAAGTATACAAATACCGTGTTCTTAATTTTCTGTAGGGCAGATTTTCTTTATATTAACTGGTAAGTTATTGCAGAAGTTTAATCAGTGACATGTTAAACCTTTTTCGGTTGTGATGTATGTGCACAACGATTGCAAGGACTGTATAGTTGTATAATTCACAGGTATCACAGTAGCCTCCACTCCAGACAAATTAATAATTTATTTGGAACGCAGCGTTTCGAGAGCACGTAGACTCTGATTGTCAACCGTGTTAGCAACAGTCGGTAACACGGTTGTTTATTACGATACCTGAAGTTTATTACGATACCTGAAGTTTACTACGATACTGGTAAATTATCGCTTCTTGTGATTACCTTTAGGTCTATCAATACCATAGACTGTAAGATGGTTGTTATTTTTAAAGAACGACATCGGAGAACAATTGTATCTATTGATTTAATTCATTTTGAAGATAACTCAAGTAATTTCTGCAAAAAGGAGATCGAGCATCCTACATCCAGATTTTTCTATCTAAAGTAAAACTGTTGTTTCGAATGATGGACCATAACGAATGTCGACAGTTAAATACTTAAGTAAATACCAAATATAACAGTTACGAAACCTATATACATACATGAAAGAAACTACAACAAATTTGCGAAATTTCGCAGTATAACTTTGAATGGCATCAAAGCTATAATTAACACGTTGAAAAATACAGGAGACGTAACTGGTAATGGACTAACGACCAAAATTATTAAGGATGAATCCTTGACATAGTGAATGCTTCACTCGATACAGATACATTTCCGGAAAACTGGAAAACATTGTACATTCTTCCAATTCCCAAAGTGGCAGAGACGAAAGTGTGTGAGGAATTCAGGCCTATTAATACTGTACCAAGTTACGAAAAAGTTCTGAAACTGTGCGTAAAAGACCAATTATATGATTTTTGTGAGCGAAACAATGTGATTCATCACAATCAATCAGGATTTAGAAGAGGTCATTCATGTGAAACTGTTATTGTGGATATATGTCACAAGTGGTTGCAAGAAGTGGATAAGGGAAATGTTGTGATAGCTGAGTTTTTGGACTTCCGTAGGGCTTTTGAAACTATTGATAGAAAACTATTAATAAAGAAATTAGGAATGTACGGTATTTGTGATAAAGTTAAGGACTGGTTTGATTCATATTTAAATAATAGAACTCAAAAAAGGAAGTATAATAATAGGATATCTAATAGTTTAAATATAAATAATGGTGTTCCACAAGGCACGGTGCTAGGTCCCTTATTGTTTAACATATATGTTAATGATTTATTGTTGTCAATGGAAGGCTGCAATATATGTATGCTTGCGAGTGATACTATGTTATACATAAGTGGTAGTAGTGTGGGCGATATGATGAATAATCAACTTACGATATTATATCAATGGCTGTATATAAATCATTAATCTTATCAAATCAAAATATATGGTTATAGGTAACATGCATAAGTTGAATAACATAGATATAGCTAGTATTAGAATAAAAATTGAGAACAGTCATTTAGAAAGGGTAGACTACATTAAGTATTTGGGAGTTACCATTGATAAACATTTGCTATTCGAAGATCATGCAAAACATATTTTGAACAAAATGTCATAAAAAGTAGGATTTATGACTAGAACTTGCAAACATTTATCACTGTATATAAAAATGCTTGTTTATGAATCTGTAGTTGCACCACATATAGAATTTTGTGCAACAGTACTTTTTAATTTAAATAAGAATGAAATCCAGCAAATGCAGAAAATACAAGATAGAGCCATGAGAATAATTTTAAAATGTAACAGATATACCCCAGTTAAAGATATGTTACTCACACTTAATTTAATGAATGTCCGCCAAAGAATTTTATTTAAAAGTCTAATGTTTATACATAAAATGAAAAATAATTTACTTCCAAATTAGCTTGGTGAAAAATGGAAAATCATCCAAGATACTCATGCTTACGACACTAGAAACTATAACGACTTTTATAGAACCCAGACTTCTAAAAACATATTTGTAAGTGGTCTTATGTTATATAATGGTTTACCATATGAAATTAAAACTAATAATATTAGTACCTTTAAAAAGCATGTGTACATAGATATTATTGAGCACTGAAGGTGATTATATATTGAATTTATTTGTTCTGTGTTATTGTATAGCTTGTTAGCTAAATAAACTATCTATCTATCTATCTATATAGTGTACGTAGAATTTGTTACACTGCATTTATAATATTCACTAGAAGCAACTAAGACGATGTTAATTTTTATCAGAAAGTAACATTCTATGGGGTTTTTCTTCATTGTGGATTGATTCTTCCTTCGTTTGTCTAAAGTTAGCATTCATTCTCTCCCCAATACGTCCCTGCCTTTATTTATAGCATTACTTCTTTTGTCGTATATCGCTTGTATGCATTCCTTAGCTTCTGATTTAATTATTACTTATTCTTTGCAATTGATGCTAAATCATCGGCACAGGAAACTATTTGCATGACTTTTTTGTGTTGGAATAATTTTATGAATGGAAATGATGATGCCCCGGGAAAGGGAGCAGGATATACATATATAGGCAGGATATACATACATATATAGGCAGTGCACTTAAGACATGTCATTTAACATTATTTCCGCTATGCCTAAAATTCAGGAGATTCAATTAAGGAGTTCATAAAAAATCAATTAAAGTCAATCAAATGCTGCTGTTAGAGTGCTAAAAAGATGAAATATTCATATCGGCTTTATCTCGTTATAGCTACTTAAAGTCACTAGTACCGCCAAACGATAGACAGATCGATAGACAGATGTTTATTGATCGAGGCTTCTTACTGTATTCGGTCGAGGTGTAATGTGGTGTTAAAATTATCTAATACGCTAATGTAATCTGTGCACTATAAATCTAAAATCTAATTGAATTGAAATTATACAATGTATGCAGTGCATTCCAGTTTCTGTGTGATTAATAGTTTATATAATGCGCCATCTGCTAGAATGCAAAACAAGAAGTGCTTAAGAGAACGTTGATCCGTTCATTCACATGTGTATTCGTTAAAATCATTTCATTGTATATTTATTTCATTTTGTTAGGAGGAAATTTGCCAGTTAGTTATACTGTTAGCAGCGATATGACCCGGTTAGAAATTTTATGCGTTTAAAGGACGTAAAAATAAAATATATTGTTATGTACATATATCATTGATACACATATTTCAAAGATAAATACTACTTATAAAAAATGGAATGCATCCCCTAGAAAACCTTAATAAACTTATTATTGCTTAAAATACAACAGCAAGATTATTATTGCGTAAGTTGTATAAAGAACATTTTAGATCATAAAATATGTTAGGTAAAAAGCTAAATATACTGGTGGGAACTTATGTATGTACGAAATAGAAAAATAGCAAAAGGTCGAGCACTAGGTATAATTCATTAAAAAAAAGTAAAATTGTATTACTTTACGAAAATCGTGTCCACTATTATCAGATAAAACCTCTTAACCATTTTAATTGATTCTATTCGATAAATTTTAAAATTCAATCTTTTAATTGTTTGTACCCCTCTTTCTTAGTTTTCCCTACTAAAATAGTCTGATTCCCTTATGTTCGGATCACCCAATTTCAAACGTCCGACGTTCAAAGTGGCTATGCGACGAATCTATGCGTAAAATGCAGCCTTTGCTGTTCCTCAATGCGTAGTAATCGACTGCGGTGGCCCAGACACTTTGGGACACAGTCCGTGAAATCTTGTTATGCGTTTTGGGAGCTTTAGAAATACTGCCTTCATATGAGCTGTTAAGGCATTTACTCGTGAATAACATTTAGGAACCAATTACGCCATAAGACTTAAAGCATTGATTCTACATGTTACATGTAACAGATTGTCACTCTTTTCTTGAAGAGATCGGCCTAAGGAAAGCATGTTAGCGGCCCAGCACTCACAAACATTAGAAGTTGGATTGTTGAAACTTGACATTTATTCAATGTCCTCAACACAACTTTTAAAATTTCATCGCTAGTACATTTTGCAACTCTTTCGGAAGCAAGTAAGGTAGGAGATGATGATTCAAACTCTTCCATTGTACGTGCCATCACATTCACCACAGAATGTGTTTGCCGATCAGTTGTTTCGTCCACACGTAACCACAATTTTTTATCATTCAATTTTGCTTTAATTCTTTTTTCAACATAGCCACCAGTCGCGAGCCGAGATGGCATAAAGTTTCTGGTGTCCGACTTGGTAATGTATAATCCGAACACTTGTTCCAGAAGGATACAAATGCTTGTTGGTCTAGTAAAGTGAATGATACATTACATAGAATAAAACAAAACACCTATATTAAATATAATTGTTCGCTATGTCGTTTGACGCGAATTGCAGAACTATATTTTATACTTTGTACCGGTATACGTTAAATAGTTGTCGCACTTTACATATTTAATTTTATCGTCTTCGTATTCTAAATCCTCTAAATTCGACATACTTGCTATTACGTTTTCTAGTTTATTCGAAACACGCTGTTTCTGAAACGTACCTAAATGCAACATTTTCTAAGTACGTGTGTGTTGACAACCACTCACAACGATCATTCGAATAATACTGAACAAATGTGCTTTGATATGGGTATTCGAGCACGGCACTGAAACTTGCCAATCTTTACCTAAACTACCATGTGCTCTTACAACGTTCTTTATGGAGAAACGGCCCCGAACGTTCAGAAATTTTTTTGTCCTGAAAAGTAGGCGAAGTTAGGCATTGCTGTGTAGAATTATAGGAGTTTCGCTTTTATTTATTGGCGCGTGTATATTGTATTAAAGCTACCTTCCCTATTTATCAGAAAGGATATACAAAATAATACCTCTACTATTTTATTATATTCAAAAATACAGTAGGGTAATGTCCAAGTTCTACCGTTGATAAATAGTTATAGGGGAACTACAAAATCATATGGAACGTGTAAACTTCACTAAATGCACAACTATTTGAAATAATTCACTGTCGCTCTTTAATTCATAACGAATGAAATATTACGAATGCTAATTTAAATAAAAGGAAACTAAACTGTTGGATGTAATTGCTTCCCCGAGGAGATTTTCGGCGAGCGCAAGGTTAAATTACAGGACCGTCGTCTCGATTAATAACCTATTATCCTGTCCTTGGGATAAATAAGTAAGGTGTTCCTGTCAAATATTTTACTCGAAATCCGCTTTTAATGAAGTCCTTATATACTTCTCCCAGAAATACATTCGTCGGCGTTAGCTGGCACAAACGCAATTCGACCAATAAACAACAGTTAATTGATAAAGAGAAACGCGTGAAATAAAACCATTATTCATAAATTCGATCTTATTTGTCCGTTACCACAACGTATTGGGGAAATTAAAACGTACAGTTAAGATTGGTCTTGGTATGTAGATTGTCTACCACCGCAAGGCGTTCATACATATATACGACTAAAAGATCCGCCCATTCCATTATACGGGGAGTGTCTAACTAGTAGGAGAATATAAATTACTCAGAAGCAAATTAAGATTAATGGATTGAGTTCGTTTCGTCATACCATTTAATTATCTAATCTTTCAGGCAATGGTAGCTTTCAAATACATAATTCTCTTTTGCTATACAATTCCGAAAAACTGCTTACGGAGGATATTATTGGGAATATACCATGTTAAACGCTTTTGGTTACCTCTGTACACGATACGTTTTAGAAGAGATAGATAGAAAGGTACG
The DNA here is from genome assembly GCA_023509865.1 of Trypoxylus dichotomus. Classification (NCBI taxonomy): domain Eukaryota; kingdom Metazoa; phylum Arthropoda; class Insecta; order Coleoptera; family Scarabaeidae; genus Trypoxylus; species Trypoxylus dichotomus. The sequence continues at coordinate 23,023,880 of CM042081.1, read as the reverse complement.
TTATATCGCTTTTTCAACTATTGCTTTCTTATTGAATTAGGAACCTTTCAAATAAGATTGTATGTTCTTTTACGAGTTACAAATTAAATTTTGTCCAAAGTATTCCGTACCTAACCTATTTCCGAACTTCTTAACTTTATCTACACGTGACCTAAGTGAGGGGAATTTTTGTTCAATACATAAACTTCGTTCTTCTTTCCTTGAGGTGAACGTATTTAGATTGTAGTTAATTATACGCCATATATGCTGTTAAAAATTTCATAAGATTATAACGTGAAAAAAATTCGACTAATGCGAGCGGTTGCAGAAAATCTCAAAATGTATGAGTCGAAATATCAGATTGGAATTGTTTATTCACCGTTAGATAATATTTCGCCTTTTCTGAAATCCAGAAATCCAAAACGTCTAGTGTGAAATAAATGAATATCTTTGTTTTATTATTACGAAGGTTATTATTTATGTATCCGGAATAATAGATAAAATAAATATTTGTCATTGAAAATGGTTTTATTATTTTTCAAAATATTCCTTGCGATGATTGATACACTTTTGCATACGTTTGAACTAATTTTCATAGCACTTTTTCCATTCCGATTGAGGTATCTCCAAGATATGCATTTTGAACGCATAAACAGCTTCTTCTGGCGTCGAAAATCATTGACTATGTAGTTTATTCTTCACGGACGGAAATAAAAAGAAATCATTGGTTGCCAAATCAGGACTGTATGGTGGTTGGCCAATTAATTTGATGTATGGACCGGTCAAATATTGAGTTGTTTGGGTCGATGTGTGAGAACCCCCATTGTCACTGTGAAGAATGATCCTACGTCGCAGGTTGTTTTTTCTTATTTCTTCAAAGACTTCTGGAAAACAAATGGTTGTGTTCAATTCAGAATTTACTGTTCTAGGATTCTTTAGTGGCACATGCCCGTTTATCCTAACAACAGGCGACCACTTGCTTCGAGATGTTTCTAGCGTAAACAACTTTTGTTGGGTTTGGCTCATCTTGGAAGACCCATACAGTCGATTGCTGCTTACTTTTGGACTTATACGCATAAATCCAAGATTCCTCACCTGTGTAAATGTTCTACACGACTTTTGGCGCACCACGATTGTATTTTTTGAGCATTTCTTTGCACCAATTGACACGAACCCTTTTATGAGCAATTGCCAAATTATGGCAAATCCAATGCGCATAAATTTTTCTCACAGGCAAATGTTCCCGTAAAATCTTGTGTATGCTTGTCATGCTGATGCCCAGGGATGCCTCAATCTTGCGGTACGTCGCATGACGATCTTGCCTTATCACTTCGCACACAGCGTCGATGTTTTGTGACAGAATAATCGATTTTGGACGGCCTTCTTTAAACTCGTCCCTGAGTAAACAACGGCCACGATTGAATTCACTAAACTAGTGATATATAAGTGAGTTGATCGATGCACTGTTGTTGAAGTAATCCACGTCGAAAGTCGTAGTAAATCATCGCATGAAAATTGTCACGAGTTAATTCCATTTTTTGACTGAGGTGAAATTTTCAAGTCACTAAACAACACAAATAGTACCCGTTCTGAGTACTTACGATGTATATGTCAGATAGGGCATAGCAACATCATTGTTGCCAATTCCGGGTTCATAAATAGCAACCCTCATAGTTTGACAGAAAATTTTCCCCTGTAAAAGTTTTTGCTTGCTTTTCAATTCATATAACGTCCATAAACCCTTTGCGTACTACTCTCTTTTCTGCAATAGAACTCTCAAATTACATAGATGGATTTCATACGTTTCCATAACAATTTATAAAAACTTGGGGGAAACACGGATTTTATTACGAAGTAAATTTCCTGAAAATTATTTATTTTTTTACTTTGATAAAATTTAGGTTAAGTATAGTTTGTGTAAAACACCATTGTATAATTTAGTTCACTATATTTTTCAGGAATTAATTTACAGGATCAGTACTGCAATATTTTGTGATTGGTCATTGGTATTCAAAAAAGTAAGTGTTCACAAAAGCGAAATTACTTAATTTTTGTATAGTCCATTCTATAGTGTAAATTTACAAGTTCTATAGCGTAAGTAACATGTAATTTTTACATAATAAAATTAGATCTACGTGCGTGCGGGTGCCACTTTATGTGCTAGATATGCCTTTTTACGTGAATACCGAAATGTACAGTACTTCTAAACAAATATGTAGTAACCGAATAGTATCCCCATTACATTTTAAATTGTTGATGAACGTTGGGTCTAATATATATCTATATATTTACCCCATAATTTTAAATATACTTGTTGGTATGCACGTAGTGCATGATATATTAGTTTAATGTCGGATTCAAACTTCGTAGTTATCGCAATAATCATATCATCCACAGATTTATAGCTTTTCATATGATTATTGCAGCAATACGTACTGATGATCCGTTGTAACTGTTACTACTACACAAAAACACTACAAAATTTAAACAATGTACTTTATTCAGGTTTGTGGAACCGTGTGCAAACAGAAAATCGAATACGCAGACTTCACTTAAACAAACTGTTTTCGCAATTGGCCCATGTTCTAATGAAAAGTATGAAAAAAGGAGGAGTAGAAAAGGAAAGGAAATAAAAGAAAGAAAAAAAGAAGAAAAAAGGAAAAGAAAAGAAAAACTAAGAGAAGAAAAGGAAAAGAAAATAGCGAAAATGGAAATGAAAGGTAATAAAAAGGAAAAAGAGAGAGACACAAAAGAAAAAAATGTAGCATGAAAGAAGTGAAATCTCGACGTTTCACCTCCATCGCAAGAGACTTCTCCAAGGAAGAAGGAGAGGGGAACTAAAATGGCGCAGTAACTCAACGTATAAACTACGCTAGAAGCGAAACCATATTGGAAGAAGATCGGGGAATTAGACGCTAGAAGTAAAAAAACCTTCTGATGCCTACCGCAGAATACCTAGCTCACACATTACTACAGACCATCAGCTAGATAGGAAAAAGTTGTCCGCTATAGTTATTTAGCTAAAAATACCTTCGGTTTATCCTTGTCAGTAGAAGCGCATGGCCATTTACAGATGGCGTAGCAAGCTGAGATGTTTCGTTAACGTTCGCTAGCGATCGTGCAAAATCGTTATGCTGACATTTATCAGAGGTTTTATCACTATTGTGGTTTTGGTATTGTCGTAGTAACAAAATCATTGTTGCCTTTCCAAAAAGAAGTTCTTCTCCTTCTGTGAATTGAAATGATGGTAGAAAAGGATGATCTAACAATTTGACGTTTTGTTGCGCCAAAAATTAAAGTGTCTTGCGTGCTGTGTGGAAACCTGCATTGTCTTGGCGTAATGAGTCGTCGTTCGGGGTTGGTTTTTCGAAGCTTAGCGGTGACTTGTGGCAAACAAATGGTTGCACGTCAATTGGCAGTGATAGTTCTTTGATCTTGTAGAGGAATTTTTGCTACATGACTTGCTTTCGAGATAAATATCGCGACCATCTTTTTGGAGAGACCTCGAGAACGGATGAGACTCCCCTCGTATCAATATATTATCTGTTTAAACGTAAACAGTTTTGTGCAAAGTTCGACCAATTATACATTTGGTAGAAAAACAAACGAAATGTGCTCAGGTTTTATAAAATGAAAGTGGTTATACAGAGCTTCTTTCTTTGTCTAAAAGTGCAAGATAGTCAAATATAAAAGGTGAAATACTAAAATCGTTTCTTAAAATAATACAAATCGTCACGGTCGCATTGCAATAAAAAAACCTATTTCGACGGGGAAATAGCCAAAAAGTACATAGAAATTTGAAGTGTTCGAACAATCAAGGCGCGTTTTTGTAAGCGCGAAATGTCAAAGACTGTTACAGGATTTCGTAGTGCTAACTATCAAGCGAGGCAGAAGTTCTGTGCTTATTTGGGATTGTTTTTCCTGTTTGCAAAAAGAGGGTTATTTAGAAATACTGAAAAATGCAATACCATCGGCGCAATGTCTAATCGGCAAAAAATTTGTATTTGTGCAGGACAACAACCCAAAACACTCAGCAATTATATGTAAAAATTTCTTAAATGAAGAGCAAGATAATGGCACTTTACAAATAATGATATGGCCGCCGCAAAGCCCCGATCTAAACCCCATTGAGCTGTTGTGGGATGAATTGGACAGGAGGGTGCTAAAAGTAAGCTTTACCTCCACAGGACACCTGTGGAACATTTTACAAGAAGAATGGACTAATATACCAAATAAAGTCCTTGAAAGCTGTTCTTCGCGCAAGAGATGAACGGAATGTTTAAGAAGTTTTTGTTTATTTTTCGTTAGAATTACTTTCTTTTACTTTTATACTTTAATTTTAATTGCTATTAATAAAATACAATAAAAGTTTTGGAAAAATGAGTTTGAATATTTTTTCGTTCTTTTTTTAATTCATTTACGTGTCCAAACTAATGTGGGAGGTAGTGTACTTCCAGTGGTCCCATTAGTTACAAATACGCGGAAACATGTTAAATTTCATGCTAAGTGTTTTATGAAAGTAGCGTTATCACTTGAAATCCAGTAAGATATTCCGCAGAATGATTTCTACATTCATAACAGTCGAATGCGCAGCACACACCGCGATCGCTCATTCACAACCAAATTCGACCAATAAATCTGAAACTACCTCTATTTCTAGATAGCGATCTTTTTCCTTTGAACGCCTTTTTAAATACATGTGTCCGTACATCGCCGACTGGCTGTAACGTGCCTCGTTGAAACTTTATTTACGGCTTGAAGACTTCATTTATCGCGGAAACCCGCGCACACCCGAAGAATGTAATAAAAGAAGGAACGGGTCGAATCAACGTGCTGATACGTTGTATACTGCACAAACATCATCGCGTTTCATATTGACGTTTTGCGCTAAAAATGAACGTTTTGAAACGATATAAGGTTGCTGAAAAATGCTTTAAAACGTCTCGCTTCTGTTTTGTTGACCTCCGCTTCAATACAGTGTATTTATCGCGAAATGTTTACATTGTTCACCAATTATCTGGTTATTTATATTTAACGTGTTAGGGTGAAAGATATCCGTTCTCTTTACTGTTATATTAAGGTCTGGGACTGCAGTTCTTTCGTATAACATATGTGCATATTTTTATTTAAAGAATCAAAATAAAGAAGTAATTATTAATTTGCTTATTCAGAACTTATATGTTAAATCGATGTGTCACCTAAAACCGTCTTTTTTGTTGATTGTATGTTTTTCCTCAGGAAAAAGCATCAAATAAAAGCCATTGTTATCTGGATGATACACAGCTGGAAAATATTTCTGAATATATAGGTACGAGGTAGGCGCCATAAACTCTCGGCCTGATGTAGAAAAAAGAAAATATACGAAATTTTGGTTTTCAATGTAATCTCTCCTAACTTCTATACATTTATTATAACGATTAACGTCCTTGTTTTGGGTCGTCTCCAAACATGTTTAAAAACGACCGCGGACATTCGTCTCGACGTCGAAGTCGCGGTACCCATCTTGTACTAATTTTATTCATACTCAAATGGTCATGGAGAATTCGGCGAACATTTGTTTCGGATATGTTTTTATCACTGCTAAATTCTTCACTTTTAAACCTTCTAGCACTAAAGCTTCAATAATTGAAATTTGTTGAGGCGTTATTACTTCAATTGGTCGACCCGACCATTCAGCATCTTCCTGCCCTAAATGTAAACATTTTGTCTTTACTTTTTTACAGTGGGATACGAAGGAGATGAATCACCGTAAACGCCGTCTAAACGTTGTTTTATATGATTTTGCGCATGCATTTTTTTTTGTTAAAAATTTAATGACCGCGCGAGACTCAATTTTCATTGCTTCAGACATTGTCATGTGCTAGTTATGTTGGTTGGCTGACTACTAAAAACTACTACTCTTCGAACCGTTATATTTATAGCGGAGATCTCTCCTATGTACATGCTTGCCGTGACTAAATTTGAACACAGTTGCACCTGCATAAGCTTGTCAGACTGAGAATTCATGGCGTCTACCTCGTACATGTAGTTTTAGATTTTTTATAACTATCTAAGGCACCTTTATTATGGTGTTGTCGCGACAGAAAGTATATTCTTGTAAGTGCTGGGATTGCAAAGTTCTGAGTAATGACCTGCAACAACCAAAGTAAATTAGGGTGTTGAGGTTTGCATAGATTAGTTGCTTCGCCATTCGTCTTCCAAACAGATATTATAGTTATTGGAGATTGCATTCGGAAACACCTAAGTACTGTTGCGAGCACTACGAATAACAACGTATACATAGGAACTTAGAGAACATTCTTGAACCACGCCATAAGATTCGAGAGAAAATCGGTCCCCTATTTTAAGTGAGGTCTGCTCCCAGGAGGAAGCCTGTCGTTGAAGAGGCTTTGCATTGAGGGAGCCGTCAAATATAAATACTGAGTAAAGACAATATTTCGTTAATTTCCGGCTTGACGTCAAATAAGCCCTACAACTAGATATCTGGAGTAAGACATTGTTTGAGACAAACGATGTGTTATATGGGAGTACAGACTCAAAATTTTGTAGACATGCATACACATAACGGTAATTTTCTGTAAGTATGTCCACAGCTTGACCGCAATGAATGTTTTATAAATCGGGAAAAAGAACATTAAAGAATTGCTACATAAAACAGCATAAGCAAGCATAAAATGAAACCATCGTCAAAATTAGAAAATTCCGTGTGGTGTGGTTAACATGTCGCCAGTTTAACCACAACAAACCATTAATTTTAAGCATGGGCATAATAGTTATTTATGTAACAAGTCAATAAAATGATTCTTCATCGAACGAGTCTGGGATTATGAGCTGAGCGAGGGCAGCGAGCGAGGCGAATAACAAGCGAATTCGATAGACACTTTACTGACATGGCGCATACAAACTTTTATCGCCAGTTGCAAAACAAATGGAGATATTGCAACATCAAATTTTATTGTGACAGTTGGCAAAATAACAGTGAGTACAAGTCTACTTATTATTTGACAGTGACAGATGGTTTCTGTTCAATGTCATACAATGGTGGTTATGCTGATAAATATTTGCGACAGGTAAAATACTTTATTGTACAGTAAGATAAAGTGATTGTTTACTTCTGAAAATCTATGGTAATGTATAACTTTATTGACTTTTGGCGATAGAACCTTTTATTGGTGGCACAATATATATATAAAGTGATACAATAGTTAAATTTGGGAAATTCTTAAGTGATGGTGCGGGAAACATCCACCTTTCTTCTTTCTTTGAGTTCAATCACTTATACTAAAATTTTGATTAACTTACAATTTCAGTTTGCTTCTTTCCAATTCCGAGCTTCCAATGTCCAACGCCCATGACGCAGTTATATGACAAATCTGCGACGATGATGGAGGAATGTCTAGCTTACTCGTAAATGTAACAGTGATAAGGTTGTTAAGCTTGCTAATGTGATTTGATGTGGATAATGAACCTTAATCTAATATATTGAAAATGACACTGTGGCGTCATATCGAATACTAATATAGGCAGTCTATATGGATTATATAAACTCTACGATATTTAAAATTGTACACACCTGGATTAATGTCAAAGGAATATTAAAAAAAATAGCAAGTAACACATTTGATATGCAGAAATACGGCCTGCTTGACGACGTAAGCTAAGAGCCTTTCTGCTTTAGCGGAGATACATACTTACATACATGTAGCGGGAGAAAGCAGAGTATTAGCGGAATTTATTACAGATATGCCGACAGAAGAATTATTAGAAATGTGAATCGTGCGCAGTATTATAGAAGTTTATTATTATATTCCTATATACGGAGTAGTAATGATATAGTAATGGTCGTCTGCGAATGGTCGTACAAGAATTTCTTATTGAAATTTATCGAGCGTTTATAAGGAAACCGTGTAACGTTTTTAGTGTTTGTAAAGGAACACCACATTCAACATTTTTTCGTTGGCAAACTTGATTCATATTCTAGCCTTTCTGCTTTCGATAATTTTTTCCCGATCACTTTTCACTTCCGTCTTTTACAAAACATCGATTAATTCAAAACCGACCGTGCGATAGTACAGAACACATAAATTAAACATCGGTCGTTGTAATCTGGACGGTGTCGTTTTAAACCAATGGGCATGTTCATCCCGCTGATACCCACCAACTGCCGATAATCCATTGAATAACATGAGTAACTTGCAATTGTAATTAACCGCTCACCGTTGTAGGATATATGTTCATTAGAAAGAAAGTGTTGAAAATTCCGAAGATATTAATTATTTAATAGTATAAATATGGAATTTCAAAAACAGCGAAAAACACAAGTTAGTTGTTGCCGCGCGTTTAAAGGGAGCAAGAGTAAAGAATGCACATATTACTCCAATGTTTCAAAAGCGTATGTTCTTAGTTGTTTAATTAATACAAGTACTCAATGGTATGAATGCTCAATTGATATGGGAAGCCTACGTGCAACATAATGAGAATTTATCGCTATTCCTTTACTAGACGAAATATTTATTTCAATTGATACGACGCACAATATAGACGTGGCGCGAGTTTCTGTAGAGTACGTATGTAGATTACACCAAATACATTCATAAAATAATTGAAAGTTGTAAATACGAGATGCATTAATTTTTGCACACATCATGCTTTTCGATATACTAGACTTGTTCTTCTTTATTTAAGCTTCTTTTTTATGGATTAAAGAATTTATGCCGCTAGTCATCTAAAGTATGTAAAGAAAGTATACGATTTCTACGTTTATGCAATACAATATATGTATGTGAATATATTTGTTATAATCACAAATGCAGTAATGTGGTGACTATATAAGTATGTACATTTGTCGGTATACATATTTGCATTCTTGCGCATGCCTATTTTCATCTACTTTCGAGGAAGTTTGTTAAGTGCATATTCACATTTAAACAGGGCAATCACCACTGCAAATATGTGGACTACTTGAACGTTCACTTGATGATATAGTCTAGATTTTGTGCGATATCTGCACTAATAGATGGGATTGACAACAACCGGATCTTTTCATCTGGTAGGATGGTAGTCCACTTCGGTGGATAATTCTTCTGAAAAATATGTCTCCTCCGACAAAGTTTCGGTATCTCATTATCGCAAGCATCCATACATGCGGTCATATTATAGTGACAGACTCGCCAACTATGTCATCGCGCACATTTGAAGCAGTATTGTCGAATTATCCATTTCTCTAAGTTCTAGTACATCATGAATTGGTATGTGCGACTTTATTCTGGTGACTTATTTGTCAATTAAATTGTTATGAACGTTTGGAGCGCTATTGTCGAATCGTCCATTTCTCCGATTAAGTTTCGAGGCACGGCTTGCAGGTAAATTTGCGTTTCTTTTTTCATGAAAATCGTTTTGTATTCGCCTAATACTTTAAGAGGGTCTACATTTTGAATAACTTGTCGTTTTTTACTTCCATGTTAGAGCGCGACCAATTTTATTTGATCGGCGGAAAATAAGTGAACTAATATTCTTTAACCCTCACCTCGTTAACCTATGTATTCAGCTATAGTAGGGTCGCTTTATTTTCTGGTGAGACTGGCGCAGAAACCAATTTACGTTTTAAAAAGAGAGGAAAATATGGTAATAGAAAGACAAGTATACAATTGGACCATTCTAAAAATATGTTTGTTAAACACGTGATCATTTATAGTTCAATATTCAATCCGTATAGGTTATAGAAATACAGGAATATTAAAGAAACTAATATAAATATTCAAACTTGACCTCAAATATGTATTGGTTTGTCATGTGAATTCATTTTCCACTACTAGATAGCAGTATCGCACACATAATAGATTAGTATATTAATCTGAAAACTAAGAATGTAATACCTGTTCATTTCTGTTAGAATAGACTTGGTTACAAAATTGTTATGCATGTTTTTCGAAATCTGTAACTTTCTCAATTAATACAGCTTGAATACTTATTCTCCTATTCCACGTTATTTCTATTACTAACCACTATATTACAGTCTATTGTTGATGCTTTTAGCCCGATGTTTGTTAGAGGGTGAATATTATGCAATATGAACATTTTCGCGCAGGGTAGCCTCACGAGATAATAAACGGACTCTGCAGTCAAGTACATCATATCTATTTCCCTTATTGACAGCGTTGTTTTACTTATAGGTTAGTTTGGTGTTTCTTGTAATTTCGTTAGTTTATCGAATTTCTTTTTCATTTCTTGTTTTTACTTTCGTCCTGTTTCATTTTGTATTCACCATTAACTGTTCGTTTCAGAGCTAAGGCTTTTTTCGTCTGAATTGCAGGTTAGAAATATTAATTTTAATGATGCTGTCATTTGTGTTAAATATATAATTTATTTTTAGATATATTGCAAACATGCCTAAGAGAAAAGGCGAGCAGAGCGAAGCCGAACCTTTTGTGAAAGCGAAAAGGCGGCAAAAAGATGTACATTTTCTGTTGACCAGGTTATAACTCGTGTGCCAGCAATGACAGGAAATTCCCAGAGAACAATTTGCGGAATTAAGCAAACGCTTTGTAGTAAGAAAATTGAAGCACCTCAGGCTGAAGCGCAATCTTTATCGATGGATATTGTCAGAACAAGCTCCGTCAAAAGGTCTCCTCTTATTTTGATAGATTTTGCAGGCAAGTATAAAAATAGTAACTTTTTATGTGAATATTTACTATATTATTATTTTTCTGTAGTAGATGTGTACTTCGTAACAAAATGTTTTCCATATGCAGTTGATAAGACAGTATCAACTTTGCAACACTGTGCGCATGAAGGATCATCATCACCAAATACGATTTGTAATCGTTCAAGACTCTGTTGTTTACTTAAATCGACATTAAAATCGTTAAATCATATGTACCACGATTCCGCTATGACAGCAGCGACTCAACTGATAGTCAGAGCTTGTTACTTAAGGATGGTGGTATTTAGAAACGCCGTGCCAAAATATATAGCGTGACTCTCGTATGCGAATTTACAAGTGAATTCTTTAATTCGGAAACATTCTCTGTTGTTGTGACTGTAATTAATTTTTGATATGTTATAGAACGCGGTACTAATTAATAGCCTCTGCTAGTATAAACTTTGTAACATACTTTTAAAATAAAAAATAATATAAACTGACTATAAAAAATTACGACAAGAAGAAATAATTTTATGCAGTTAAATAAATGATTACTAAGTTAATAAAAGTTCATCTATGTAATATTATTATTACCATAGAGTTAACTATCATACTAGTCGACTACCTATTACGTTTTAGAGCTTATATGAGTGCACATATAATCATAAAACCAGTTTTGATAAATTAAAAGTGACGTAAATTAAAGGTGTTATCATAATAACAGTGAAATAACGAGCGAAAATAATATGTAATTGTAATTTTTGAGAAATACCAGGGAAATATAATATGTATAATAAATATGTATATACATATATATTATACTGAAAAGTTGATGAGAAGCTTACGTTAACTGCGAAATTGAAAGTATGTACAAAAAGAATGAAGTAAATAGCCGCCGACATACATATTTATACCTGTCAATAATTTGTTAAGAGGATTAAAAGATTAAAACTTGACGTGAAAGGTGTATTTAAACCTGATACCTATACTCGCTTTAAACGATCTTTAATTGCGCTTAATAATAATTTATAGGTCCTATTACTCCTTATTCAAAAGATTACTGCCTAAGAAGAAGAAAGATTTTTATGTAACGAAAGCTATTTACTCCCATTATCAATTAGTATATCTTAACACCTCTACCATCTGTCCTTCCAGATGTCCAAAACATTTTTATGACTTGAGAGGCCTACACCGGTTAAATGCAATAACTCATGAAAATGCCTTTAGTTGCAACAATGTCAGTTTCTTTTGCATCCTTTGGGTTACGATACTTGATGCCAACTTTTTTTAATATTTGTATAGTTTATAGTTTATAGATTTTTAGAACGCAATGACTTAAAGAAATAATTACCAACGCGTAATATTTTTTCTAGTTTTGTCATTAATCTTCGCCTTCAAGTGACTATTTTCTTTATAGTACGACGCATTTTTGAAATTATGTTTGTCGAATTACCGAAGCCAATTAAAGTTTTGCAGGATGGTTCTGAACTTTCCGTGCGATAATCATTCTCCTGTGAAATACGTTCATCAACTTATGGAAGAATATTTTCATTAGTAACACCAAATTTAGACTCGCCGCAAAAGTTGTGGCGTGCGGGGTTAGATATTGCCTTTAGTTTTCGAATACAAGGAATATCATTTATTGAAATACACCATTGAACTTACAGGTTCATGAATAAGTACCATTTAGTAATAGAGGAATGGATGAAGTAATTCAATGAACGTGAAAATGTCGATACGCGATGAAGAACGGGAACATACTTTATAGATGGTTTCATTAATCGATATTGAGAGAAAGATTAGGAAAAGCACAAGATGTACTGTTTCATGCTTCCTCGTCAAATCTCACGTTCAGCACTTCATCAAAATCTGCTTGGAAAATGACACTTTCAAGAGGTCTTACAAAGCAATAATTGAAACATCATGCAAGTTTGCTTGATTATTTGGCCCACTGCAACGTGTTGCATTTCACGTCGTATTTTCACTGGCAATTAAATCTTCCCTATAAAATTCTTAGGTCAACACAATAATCTAGAGAACATGAGGCATAGTTATTCGCCAGAAAAAGCTAAAGTCATTAAAGTTCATTAATCGCTCGAATAATTACTTTTCTGGGACACACAAGATTTTACTAGAAAATGGCGTGGTGTAATACAAAATAAGTAACAATATGTTATATTCGTGGCAATGCTCCGCTGGATATTGCACACGTGACAAAACGGCTACTGCAGGATTTTCGGTAGGACGAATTCGATCATTCCTTTTATAATCTAGACCTTGTACCCAGCAATTTTTATTTATTTGAATGGCGATGACGAGATTAAAGGTGAAAGAAGCTTTTACAACGTGGTTGATATCGTAGGTGGCATCCTTCTATGAAGGAACGATACAGGAAATGGAGTGACGCTATGACAACTTTCTGTATAATGCGGTAACCACGTGAAAAGCAGTTTAAAAATAAGACAGGTCAAATTATTTTTTTTTGACACTGTAACGAGAATAGTAAATTTGAAATTATTGCATCTTCTGATTTCGTAATAACCTTTGGAGATGTACTCTAAAGTATACTAAAACACTTACGAAGTGCTCTTCATTTGAAGTCACTTGTTTAGCTTGACGTTCAGAAAATTTCGTTGTTTTTCAATTCTTTTAAATTTCTCCTTTCGTGCGTGTATCATATCTACTAAAGGTATAATTGTATAATACTTTGTACCATTCGTTGTGTTCTGCCAAATATGACATTTAACATTAATTGTATACGTAAAGTAAATTTATAATATCCTTGTTACAGTACTCTGTCATAGGAAGTAAATATCTTATTTTTACAAGTGGAACATACAGAAACAGTCAAGCATGATATTTAAATTGATTTTGATATGATCCTTTTGATTCGCGTATGGACTGAATTTTTGAAACACTCAGTGTAATATTCTCGAAATATGTCTGTACCAACAAGTAAGTATTCATGTTGTCAGTAAATTTCCCAAAATTGGGCTGGTATTCTATGACAGATACAAATGTTTAAAGTATACCCGTAACATCTTTAAAAAGAATATTTCTCAAAGTCGGTACACTTTAGATCTACGGTATTCAATATCGTTGAACTTGTCTTTAAAATAACTGTCTAAAGAATCCATCGACAGGTATTTTATTTGAAAATAAAAAGTTCATATCTGTTTCCAATTTAATGGAGTGTACCATGAAATTCATAATATTTTTATAAAATACATCCCACAATATTATTTGTCAAAAATTCAAAATGATTTCATTATTTTGAGACATACGTTTAACAGTCAGTCGTCGTGAATGACCTGTATATGTATAATATTTTTTATGGTACGGATGAAGAGGCAACATAAAACGAATACGTTCTTTTATAAAGGATGTCTTCATTCATCCTTATTTATGGCTGACATCTTTTGCTATGATCGTTGAATACCGCATATACGATTGTTTTCTGTTCTTGAACAGTATAAATTATGTTATTTCCACCTTCACTTTCAAAGGAAATATATATATGTACTTACGGGAGTCACATATTCCATCACATACAGTGCCGGTCATATAATTAGCAACGAGTATATAATTTGTTTTTTTTTCTTGAATTATTTCATCTCAGTAGTAGAAAATGTGTTTACCAGTAAATATAAGTATTTGTTTATACATTATGCGTTTCAACACCATTAATTACTCCATATTTATGCCTTTTTAGTCATCTAACCCGTTTTCGATTTTATTTAAGGAGACAAATAATTAACAACACTTTTATTATTTTAGTAATTAAGACGGTCTTTATTCTTTATTTAAATGAATATAAGTTTTTCTGACGTATCTAATATTTTGTCGGAAATCCCTTGCTATTAATTACCGCTCGGCAACGCTTACTCATGCATTCTACAAACACTCTGCAGCACAACGGTTTAGTTTTGTTGTGGTTTCGTTCGTAAATAAAAAAAGATCCATTGGTTCATTGTCTAGTTAATATAATCTTTGGCGACATCAACTCGACGCTTACGATTTCGTTTGTAAACGATGCGTTTCTTGTGAGCTATTCTGCCAAATAAGTTAACTTAATTCAATCGCCTTCGGATTGTACAGACTGAGAGTTGGTTGATTGAATTTACAAATAATTCTTTATGAACGTCAGCAGCAGTTTTTTTTTTGGATCAGCTTTTGCGATATGAACTATACACAAACTTATAATATTTTCTGTCGCCTTATTATTTTTTTTTAAATATTGTATTACATTATACACCATTCCTTTTCAACAATTTATTTATTCTGCTATTTGTTTGTAAGACAAGTTTCTGTCTATTAAATTTCAGATAATGCGACGCATTTCGGGAGTACAACTTCAATCTAGCGGTGTAATATTGAACAGTATTCAAAAAATTCATTTCTGAAAGGCGTTGTTAATTATTTGGTCGCAACTGTACGTATGTGCTGGATTTAATGCCAAGGTATACATATTTTGGGAAAGCACAATTTAATATGTAGAAGCTAGTTTGTATTTGCTTCCCGCGTTGTTTATCCAAAACAGAGAAGTGAAGTAATCAAATAATCTTAACGCCGTGAAAATTCATGCAAAAACCTGCAGCGTTGGCATCCAGATTGTTTTTCCAAACGGATGAATCGTCCCCGATTGTCCTCGAGCGAATATCGTTTGGCTTCTACGGTCAAGATTGTTACCGCAAATTGCTACTCCTACCCGACACGCAATAAACGTAGTCGCAATGGTATTTACTGCCTTACAGCACAGTAGTTTTATTGTACGACAGTTGGTCAGTATACAGGGCTCTAAACATAAGTATCTGCATTGATATTTTGCAATCCTCCGCAAAGTGATGCAATTTAGGTTTATTCAGTTCTATTAACTCTCTTACCTAGAGAACGAAAATAAACGTTAACTGCGAATTAATGCATTCTATTGCTTTATAGGATATGCACACGTGTACAAATACTGAAAATATGCAGTCTATTTAGTGATCATTGCATTCGAAGTGTGAACTGCTATATTATTTAAATCAGTAGGTATGTCAATAAGTTTAATTGTAACACATTGCATCAATTAATTAACATAATCGAGCATACAGTTATTCCATTAAATGTTGCTATCGACTACTATTTAAACATGAAGTTTGTCTTACCAAAAAGATTAAATTAACTCGAAAATGCACTCTACAGTTGTTTCTTTTTTAATTATAGCATTATAATCAGCGGAAAAATTTACATCTCTACATCGTACTACAAGTGTTTATATATTTTAATAGAAAATATCAATCAAATGTAGTCACATCCAGAAAAATAAACGTTAATCGCATCGCAATTTGTAAGTGGTTTGTATTCATGCGGAGTATTGTGTTATTTGCTATATAAGGGGATCAAACAAAGTGGTTAATACAACGAAGTTACGATTTTCTCGAAACACGTGGACTGAATATGTAAATCAATTTGTGTAACGCAGGAGTGTAGAAGCTTTTAAAAAATAACCATGAATTTTGTTTCATCTTCGTTAAACAGTTTCCAACTAAATTAAATGAACGTGGAATCCGCTTATATTTGGGACATTTTCTTCTCCTAAACATTCTTTAGCTTGTCATATTTAAAGTTGGCAGTGGACGAAATAAAAAAGTATAGAAAAAACAATGAAAATTTTTGATGGTGCTCCATCGGAATTGGTAACAAACATGGCACTCTAGTGATACCGCAGTGTAGGAATTCATTAAACATGGGTCCACACACAAACTTCTTGGGCTGAATTCAAATGAAAAATTCAAACCTGTGGCAACCCAAAGACCAATACATTTAAAGTAAGAATTACTGAAATTAAGGAAAACGATTTTGACTTTAAAAAACTATCCTTAACTGCATAAATAGTATACCTAAAAGAGAGCTACTGAAAGCGGAAGGTGGTACCACTAAGTATACGTTTACATATGTATTTTGTTATCTTAGTAGAACGTAGGATTAAAGAAAAATATTGTTATGTACTTAAAATGTTTTCCTTCCTAACGCACCAAACTTCAAATTACAACTTCGACTTCCAGTAAGTAAAACAACCGTAAAACTTGGGATACGATAGAAATATATCTTAAAGGTTGAAACCAACCACGCAAAATGAATCGTTTTATAACTAATATTGCCTGTATGGGAATATTCAAAAAATGCTTCTACGTACGAGGGCGACCTAAAATGTCTCCGGAATCGACAAGAAAAACACGGTATTGGTGTGGTTTTTTATTTTTATTTTTTGTCGTAGACTCCTCGAAGATCAATGCACTCTTTCAAATGGTGCTCCAGTCTCTTCAAGCCGTTGGAAATGTAAGGTGTTTCGAGGTCTATAAAATAGCCATCTGTAGCGGCGATGACCTCCTCATTTGAAGTAAATCTTTTTTCTTCCAGTAATGTTTTAAGATTTGGGAATAGGAAAAAGTCGCTGGCGGCTAGGTCCGGTGAATATGGAGGAAGGGAGACTAATTCGTAGCGCAACTGATTCAATTTGGACACGACGATGCGGGATGAATGAGGCGGTGCATAGTCGTGGTGGAAAAGCACTTTATCTGCTGCAAAGGACATCGAATCGGGTCAATAAACCGCTGTAGTATTGCCTCGTGATCGTCCTTCCCTTCTGCAGATAGTCGATGAGGATTATACCTTGGGAATTCCAAAAAATGGTCGCCATGACCTTTCCGGCCAATGGAACGGTTTTTGCTTTCTTCGATGCCAATTCGCCCGGAAAAGTCCCCTGGTCCGACTGTTCCTCGGTCTCCGGTATGTAGTGCTGGATTAGAGTCTCATCCACGATTACGGAACGCATGAAGAATCGCTTGGAAACGGTCACCCGATTTCGCTTTTGCTCCAGTGTGAACAATACCGCGTTTGCGCGTTTGGCAAGAAATCCCTTAGATTGCTTTGAATCCTGGCCAGACTCTCCTCCGAAACGGTTAACCGATTTTGTTTTTGCTCCGTTGTGAGCAAACGCGGTACCCATCGCGCCGGAAGCAGTTTCATACCCAAAATTTCGTGTAGGATATAGCCAACGCATTCTTCTGAGGTGCCTGTTATCTCTGCTATCTCTTTCAGCTTCAATCGGCGATCGGATAGCACGACATCATGAATCTTGTCGACCATTTCATCGTCGGTAGCGGTTTTCGGGCATCCACTGCGCAGTTCGTCACTTGTGCTTGTGCGGCCGCGTTTGAACTCGCTCACCCAGAAGCTGGTGGTCGAAAATGATGGAACACATCCGCCATGAACCTCTAGCAAAATATTTCGAATTCCAGTGGCCGTTTTCCCAGCCATCTTGAAGTATTTTAACACTGCACGAAATGCGATTTTTTCCATTTTTGCGAAACCGCTTGACTTGCTACACGAAACACACTCTTAAAGAACAGCTGTCGATAGTAGATGTCTGAAATTTGGAAAGTTGAAATAAAAAAGGTTTCCCTTCATGCGCCATCTCTTGCCGATTCCGAAAACATTTCAGGTCGCCCTCGTAGAATATGAAATTCGTGTTTTACCAAGGAATAAATAAATTTTTAAATTATAGTAAATAAACTCATACAGCTTTAATATTTGTGTTTATATTTTGCCATCATTTTTAAATCTGTAAATATCATTGCTGGTTATGTGGCGCAAACTATTGTTCACAATTAAACGAGGTTATGCGAGAAATGGTGGTAATTTTTTTTATGTTTCATACATTCTACAACACTTAGAATCTATTACATCACCATGCTGGCTGTCCAAAGGTCATAGACAGCAGTCAATTTCGGTACCACACCCAACAGGAGTATGTGCAAGGTACAGTGCAGAATTATCTTTGAATCTAAAGTTTGGATATAGGAATATTATTAATGGAGTGCCCATAGTGAAACGTAACTAACGTCCGTTTATTGTTATATAATCGAGATAACATCCACATTTTTTGAATACAGTTAACGTCCGTAATTATCGCATTCTAAATAAGAATGGTATCTACTAAAAACTACGAGAGTGGTCACGCGGCGAAGAAAATTACCGTGATGCGGTATACGAAATTAAGATGCGCGCTTTTGTAACGTGCAAATTGAAATAAATCCATATGGGGAAAGGAAATCAATCAACAGATAGTAAATCGTATGTCAAAACCATTCGTATTTACTCCTTATTAGCCTTTTGATCTTTCAAAACTGTTTTTCTTGTTTTAGTTTTTAGGTTATTAAATTTAAACTCATCTATAATTTGTTCTAAATTAGTCTGGTTTCTTTTTCATATTGTCTATAATATGAACAATAAATAAATATCCGCCAAAAAGGTGCATAACTTACATATCAATTCACGACGGAAAGCAACTGTGTTGCTTGATGTAATTGTGTTAATATCTGATTAATCCTAATAGGTGACATGGTAGTGGTGATATGAAGTCATTTAAATATCATAGTAAATGATTACAGAATTGTGATGCCGTCGTCAATTTGACCGTTTTCAATGCCCGTATTTGCTGTTATTTCTCAACAACAATACTACTTAAATTGTTAGCCTCTACTTTTATAAGGCTATAAGGCTACAATAACCGTCACCGTTACTTTCATGGTAATGTATCCACGTCATAACGTCATGCTACCCATACGACTTTCTCACATCTCTGCATATCGGCAAATAAAACAACAGGGTCACTTATCAACGTATTACAAATATAGTGCTAAGTAACGGCTTTTGAGCTGAATGGCAACCTAGTAAACATATTTTAAACTTCGTGGATGATTTAGGTTGGTAGTTTCCGTAGTAGAAACCATATTTGCTTGTATTGTCCTAAAAAAAAAGTGGAAATATGAGGTATATTGTCCAAACCACGACACTGGGAGAAATCACTGGTTAGCATTAGCTGATATAAGTTCCCACATAATCTATTTTTTTATTTTAATAATGATAATCTTCATTGAAAAAATGCATACAAGTTGGAAACAAAAACCAAGCTGCGAGGAAGCCGAAGAGAAGATGGCATTGATGTGCTGAGAAAAAGATAGCTGTGCATCAAACAGCTCCCCAGAATCGTTGTATACACTCATACTAGGTATCGAAGTATTGGAGCTGTTGTAATGAAATATTAGCGGCTGTGGAGAATTAGTAAAGGTAAATATGACGCATTTGGCAACGCTTAATTGAATTTTCTTCGTAGAACACCATTCCGAGTTTATAATAATATAAATATTTAAATCGTCTGCATAAGCGAGAATATTGCAGTCCAGGGAAACTAAAAGATCACTTACATGTATGTTTGTTGAATAGAAGTGGGCCCAAGTTTGAGCCCAGAGGTACGCCTGTAAATGCAATAAAAGATTGAGACTGAAATCCGTTGTAGTGAACATAGCATGAACAGTTGCTAAGGCATAATTGGACCAGAGAAACAATAATAGGAAGGAATTTAATAGCAGATAGCTTCGATGTCAATATTATCATGATCAATTATGTAAAATGCTTTGTTAAAATCAGTGTATATTAAAACCACTTGTAGAAGTTTATCAAGGCTGTTGCTAATATATAGTGCAGCTTCAACTAAATTGGTGGTAGTTGCCATGCTGGTAAACACAACTATATAATCTATCATAAAGGAGCTGTTCAAAAATCTTACCACTGTTAGACAATATACTTATAGGTCGATAGTTATAAATATCATGATGTTCTCTCATGAACACAGATGTAGTTCTACTGACTTCTCAGTAATGTGGAAAAGTTGTCTTATGAACTGCCAATTTAAAAATAATGGAAAGGAGATTGCAAAGTGCTGGAGCACAATCACGAATGAAAAATGTTGGCAAACTATCATGTTCACATAATGCTTTTGCTTTAAGTTTGTTTAATGCCTGTAAAATATCATTATCAGTGAAGTTGCCTATGTTGGAAAAACAACTGTTGTAGTCGGGACATGGTTGATTACAACTGGTAGAGATGTTGCGTATGAAAACATCTTAAAAGGCGTTAGTAAAAGCTTGCACAATATCAACAAGTCTGTCCAGGGAGATACCACCAACCCCCAAACAACCAAAGTAGAGCATAGACTTTACGAATTGCCATAATAGCTTTCGATCATTGACGGTACTATTACAGCTTTCTCATGGTATTGGAGAAATCATTCACGAGAAAGACATGTGAAGAGACAAAAACGCTGACACACGGACATGTTTCTGCTTACCCGGCGTCATCAGCGTGGTTTCGAGCGGTTTTACGCCCAGTACATGTAATTTCCTCTCTGCTTCCATCGCCATATCAGAAAGCTGTATTTACAGCATTTTCATATCTTGGTGTTATTTTTTCTAGGCATTCTTTCAGATGGTACTATTCTTGATATTTTTATAATAGCCACTATACGCTTTTTTAATCTGTACCTTAGTTAGAGCCCTGAAACGTGCGAATTCCCTTTGGTACGAATTTGATTTTTCAGATTTCCATTTTATGTTTAATAATGCTTCAATTTGAGATTTTTTTCTAATGCTGGCATTAAACCATGGTGGATAAGAACGCCGACAGCTTTTGTACATTAACACAAAATCGTAGAACGCAGAAACAGCTTCATCAACATCAGAGAACGTCTTAATGAAGAAGCAGTCGGTTGGCAGTACGCAGTTGTACATTATTTGGAAATTAGCTTTCGAAAAGTTGTATTTTAAGTTAGTGTTAGAAGGAAAGTTGTTCACGAATTTATATATAATAATAATAATAACAAACAGTTTATTCCAGTTCGCAAATGCACAGAATGTGTTAAAGTATACTAATAAAAATAAAAAACAAAAACGACATGTAACGCGAATAAACATTGAATGCACAAATAGAATAATAAATCGGATACATAAATAGAATATGGGGTGACGTGGATGCATTTACCGTATAAAACGATTGACTAGTTAATGCTTTTGATTTAAACGTATACAGTGGCACTAGTCTTATAGTATTCGGTAATTGGTTAAACATTTTAATGCATTGCCACACAACGTGTTTCGTCAAGTGAGTTTGTTGACGTAGCAACTGAAAGCTCTCCTTACTTTTTGCATTCTGTTCGTGGTTCGATTCATGTTTGCGAAATGATTCGTTGTTACTTTTGATAAAGAGTACAGATTCTAATATATAAATTGATGGTAATGTAAGTATAGTAAATTGAAATATTGCGCTTATACCATGCCTCCAATTAAATATTCCTTTAAAGTAGCTTATGTCTTTTATTTAAATTTGGTAACACTGGGGAACAGTAATGATTTTCGAAAAATAATCTTTGACAACCTAGTTGTGAGGTTAATCTTATTTATTGTGAAATGTTTTAAATAAGAGACAGTATTCATTTATTCGAAAAAGGAG
The DNA here is from genome assembly GCA_023509865.1 of Trypoxylus dichotomus. NCBI lineage: Eukaryota > Metazoa > Arthropoda > Insecta > Coleoptera > Scarabaeidae > Trypoxylus > Trypoxylus dichotomus. Next base: position 23,001,928 of record CM042081.1, on the reverse strand, counting down.
AAACTTCATTAAAGATGATAGATGCCCGAAATATTGCCCTCTTGTATCGGTGCATGCACAAGTTCTACGTTTGCGTGTTGTGGTGTTCTAAAAATCATGTTCTTCATGTGCGGAAAAATTAAATAATCTAGTATTGTGAGATCTGGAGACGTTGGAGCAAAATTCACTATCAGAAGAATAATGAACAAGTGCTGGAGAATTGTCTTGTTTGAAATATCCCACTCTCATTTCATCACCACTTAACCGATTAATAAAGGGTTCCAATATCTCATTTCGGTCTTTCGGTATTTATTACTTCCTTAAAAAACATGGACCCAATGATTCGTTGCCAAGCAAATACTATTTTTTTGCGAATGTACTGGTTTTTCCACAAATTTATCAGAATTTTCTGACGACAATATTCTCATATTTTCCTTGTTTAAATATCCTAAAAGATTAAATCAGGCTCCATCAGTGAAGAAAGACTTATTAAGAATATCATTATTATTCTAGTTATTCAAGAACCATTAGCAGTACCCGGTTTTTCTATTATAATCAACGGAATTGAGTTCATGAAGGGCTTGAATTTTATATGGATACAATTTTAAATCTTTTCTAAGAATAGTGTGGTATGTTCCAATTGATAACCGAACTTCCTGTGACAGTTTCACAATAGATTTCTTTGGTGAGTTTTCCATTTCAAGTTGAACAGCTTCGATACATTTACGCAGTACTGTCCCCGTTTCACGAATGTGAATGTGAATGTGTGTAACTTTAAAATCAGGGAACTGTTGACGAAAATCCTTTGTGATTAACTGGATAAACCCGCTGTCTATTTACTAATCAGTTCTAAAATAGCTTTCAACAAGAAACACTTCGTGTTGTTTTTCTATCATGACAATAAATAGTCTAACGATAAGAGAAGTTTACAATAAATTGTCCTTGTTAAAGTTTGATTTGTTTGACCTGTTCCTCAGCATTCCCAAATTTAAATGGGAATCATAGGCTACTCTAAATGTAAATTTAATTGAAGGCATGGTACACCTCTAGCAGGACATTTTATGGGAAAAAGAATATTGGGAAGCCATCTACAGCTAGACTAATACATAGTTGCATAAATGATCAGTTGCGAAGTGACTACTGCCCAAAAAGCCTCTCTTCCTGGAGAAAAGATGGTAATGACGGGAAACTATACACTGTCTTATTGGTTTGATGGGAAGTTGTTTCCAACATTTGCCGTAAAATTTTGACTTAGTACCTATTGATTATTATATTTTCCACAAACCGAAGGATTTTTTTGAGACCAGTCACTTAAAAACTAAGAGATGCTCTTACCTGGGGGCAACTGGACGTAAGGTAGGCATAGAAAAACCTATAAAACGTTACGATAAAGTGTTTGAATTTGTATCGAGGCAATGTAAGGATGAAGTATAGGAATTATAGTTAAGTGTTTTGCGAGTCAATAGCTATCTGAGAAAGGATGTTCCGTACATCATTCGAATTAAGCGAAAGAAACTCTATAGAGCTTCCTTGAGGTTTAATAATCTCATTTACGACAGCAGAATGTATTTTCAGTTTTTAACAAACCACCCAATTAAGACTCTATATTTTTCCAACCGTGATGTCTACCATGTTAGATGTAATTAACAAAAGAAAGAAACCTTCGTGGCTGAGGTACCATTAAGAGAGATGCTTGGCTTCTTTTCCCGTTTCTAATAGATGCCAATATCAATTTCAATCACGAACAACATATAACAGCAAATAAGATTATCTACGGCTATCGTTGGATTACAATAATCTTTTTCTTCGCAGATTAATGGGCCCGTTTAAACCGCGTTAAGATCTTCAACAAACAATGTCCGTATAGAGTAGGTATTATATACGCTTAAGCTGTTCTTCGAATTGTCGATTGTTTGACAAGATAGGAACGAGACACTTATGTATGAAGGAAACTTGCCTCCGTTCCTGTAGTGTTGGTGTTAAGAAAAAGACGTTCGTTTCTATATGTACAATCGTAGTGAGTGCAATATATTATGTAACCAAGACCACGGGAATGTGCTATATTGCCGCTTGTTAACGTAAATCTAAAGTCAAGTTTAATTTTATTGCGTAATTGTTATCCAAAGGAAATGGTCAGTTGAAAATATCCACGCAATGTGTAATAGTACAATAGTATCTATATTTTAGATTACGAAAATTTTAAAAACTATAAAGAAGCAAATATGTTGAAATTATCTACTTTGCGCAATTTCTCGGTGTTAAGCCACATGTAGCTTTAGTTAAATGATTTCGAGCCCATAATTGATATGAATATTTTTAAGGTAAAAAATTACTAGCAACTTATAGTCAGATATCTACAACTCAACCGTCCTCAATTTAAGTCAAAATATGGAGGCTCTGTATTTTACTTATTCTTTACTGGAAGATGCAATACCTAATATTGAACATTTATGTTGCATTAGGAACAAATGCTGTTGCTTTGCTAATGTGATATATAAGATATTCACTCGACTGTTTATTTTTACCGAGTGGCAGGTACATTATAAATAAGTATGGTATGTGTACGAAATATTAAAACTCGATGGAAGCGAAATTATTTTGTAAATCCCGATCAGAAAAACGGTAAAAGAGGTGGTGACTTGGATGATGTATCAAAAATGAATGTAAGAAGCATATTGTCCATAATATATTCTCAAAGTAACTTTTCCATTTTTATTACATATTAATTGCACGCACTTTTACAGAGAAACATATGGCAGTTAATGGAAAACTTCGGGATAGAGGCATTCTATTCAGTAATAGCAGTGTAAATCGAGTTCTTCATAATATTGGGTTTAGGTATCGAAATGATAATTTGAAACCACATATTATCGAAATGATAAAAAGGGGATATATAAAAAATTTAACTTATTTCTTTCCGAGGCACAGGATTTCTTAACGAATCATGGATATTTACGAAAAGTAATTTTGGAAAATTTTGAGAAGTGAAATATAAAAAATGTGAGTCTGATCCTGAAGTTTATAAAAGAAAAGAATTTATAGTATCTCACGCACAAGGGAATGGATATCCAAGAAATTGCTTCCAAAGTTAGAAAATCAATTTTCAATAGTATTACAAGATGCTCACTCTAGGCTTCTAGGAAAAGCACGTGCATCATCTTGGTCGAAATAATAGATGTTTCAATATCTACAGAATAAAAATACACCTTACGATCAACAATTTTTTAAACAAGAATCACTAAAATTAGCAAAATAACATAATCTAAGCAAATGTTATGAACTATAACGAAAAATGGTCATGAAATGCTTTGTCTGGCTCCATATCGCTGTTACGCTAAGAGGTACAAAAATAAGCAAGTGGACAGAGATGAGAAAGTTATTGCAACGTGGACCGAAGCACTGACTTAATGCACACGAGAAGTCTCGAAGAAGCGTGTAGATCATACCGAAAACATTATTAGAGCTTGGTATGAACGGCAAGAAACGTTTGATATCGTGACAGCTAAACTAATTGCTGTAGCAAATAATAAAGGCTTCGATGAATTTGGCAATGAATTTCATTATTCTTAAATAATAAAATAAAAAAAAGAACAGTGATTGGACTGGCATTTCATTGAATTTAACAATGTGGAAAGTAACTCCAGCAATATAAGGGTAAAGAGACAATTAAAATCTGTTAATAGCTAATAGGCCACTATTTCTAGAAATGAGCGGTTTACATTACATGTCATCATTTTTATAATTTAACTTTCAATGCAATTATGAACATGTTAAATAGTCAAGCTGGTTTAAGCATATCGAGTACATAGTGCAGTCACGATAACTTTAATCCGTTGTAAACTTCAGAAACTTCTTAATCGTAACTACACAAAAGTTTTACAGTGGATGTGAGATCTTCCAAGAATAAAAGAAGGCGAAGTAATATGGTCGAGTTTGAAGTTGTGACAGAGGTCGGATCGAATTAATCCGCTTAGATTTTGTTCTCGACATGATAAAAACACGATCGTTGAGTGAATCGAGTACAATTGAATAAATTTATTTGAAGATTTGTTAAGCGGATTTGGAAAGATGTTTGTGAAGCTCCGGAAAATATACGGTTGAAAGTGATACATCGAAACCAAAATACTTTTACGTGAAAAAGCGAAGTAAAAGGTGTTACAATATTTATGAAATACTACGTTACATCAACAAGTGTTGTTGTTCGATGCATCAGCGTGGGGGAATAATACGTTAAAAGGTTTCTTATGCAACTTTCAAATTAAATATTGGAGTAGAAAAGTAGATAGAGATTGAATAAATAATAGAAAGAATAGTATTTTCAAAACAACGAATGGAGCAAAGTCATCAAAATAATGAAAACAAAGCAATTACAAAAAATAATCTGGTCATAACAACTACAAATTAGCAGAAAGTGTGTTGTATATGGTATTATGTCCGCATGTATATGTACAGTATCATAGAATAGAATAGAATCTAAAGTTAAAAATATATGTAGTAAATTAACCCTACGTCTACCGGTTCTATTTTGCTTCTTGCAGCCTAATTTGGTCTTGTTTGATAAGTTTTTTAATATCCTTTGTGATGTTTTTTTGACAAATTGTGTGATGGTACGGGCAAGTATGTATTATACGAATATTAGTAATGCATTTTTCACGCCTATTCAACAAAGAAAAACTAAATGATAATGCAGCGTTGGAAACACAATTTCTATAAAATTATTAGCTTCTTTAGTTCTTACAGATTTTTTCTAAAACTCCCAAAAGTATTGATCTCTTCTCTGATAAAGAAGATATCCCTTTAATAATAATAAAGAGCTGTATTCGAAATAGAAACTAATATATTACACAATACTAACATAAGTACAAAGCCAGTGCAGATAAATTCTTCCCCTAGATATTATTCCGCAATTTACTGTAGACGAAAACGTTACGTTGTGGGAGTGATCTTAATTTGAAGAAGTTATGTCTCCAAAATCCCTTTCTGTACGGGCGAGGAAAATGATTGCTTAATGTAATGCTTAATAACATAGACTTGCAGCCTACTTTGCGGATACTATTTTTCGGAATTTATTTATGAAAAAAAAAAGACTATTCAATTCTACATCCTAAAATGTTAATTTGGCTATAGAGGACTTTTGCAACAAACTGTATTCCATCTTGAGTCGATCTGCTCCTTTGTTTCGCTAAGCTAAGGCTTATATTAATTTAGTCCAAGTATGGGCAACCCACAGGTTGCCCATACATGTCAAACATGTTGTGGGCCAAACTTTAGTGCGCAAATGCGTTCGCGGGCCCCGTTTAAAAGTAGTGCATTTTAAATTAGTGTTCATAATTTTAGTGATAGATATCAGACATGAAATAATACGATAATCTTATTATATTGCAATTTATTAAAATAAGAAAATGAAATGAAAAAAATAGGTACAACATTATAATTAAATCGTGATTGGAATTATTACAAACTACGAAAGTTAAATAGCGACAACGAAATCAATGAGACACTTGAGCTTGAATTTGGGAAACTAATCCATCGATGTTTGGATTACTTCCACTGATATAAAGACCTAAAGAATTTTCTAAATTATCGCGAGTCAGCCTTGTACGATGTTTTGATTTATTAACCTTCATCATTCGAAAGAACTGTTCGCATTTATAAGTACTGCCAAACCCACAATCTTCTTGCGAATTTTTTAAGCTCCGGAAAATGGTCTTCTTCGAGGTATCTTTTTGTAGAAATCCCATATCACTCGATCTTCCTCATTTGAAGTGAGTATGAGTAAGTAGTTTAATTGGGTTTTCAAAATGTCTTGAGGGCCGGATAAAATCTTACAGCGGGCCGAATTTCGCCAATCTTTAAAAAGGATGATAGTTCCAATATTAGGAATTATAGACATGTGGCCGTAATTTCCTCTTGCGCAACGGTTTTTGAATGCTTACTTCATAAGCGTATGTCTTATGGTACAAAACCATATCTCTCTGTATCTCAGCATGGTTTTATGTCAAATTGATTTACTGTAACAAATTTGGCATAGATTTCTCAAACAATAACTGAGACCGTGGATAGAGGTGGTCAACTGGATTCTATTTATACTGATTTTTCCCGTGGTTTTGACCTGATAGATCATCATAAATTGTTGGAGAAGCTGAGTTTTTCGGTGTCAATAGGAATTTCGTAAGATTTATTCGATTATATCTTCCAAACAATTACGTTTGCCATAATTGATTTAACGTACTGTGACGAGCACCGTTGGTACATTCGGCAAGAAACTTTAATAATTTAAATTTAGATTTGCCTTAATTTTTATATTTTTGTTTTGTTCCATGTTATTGGTATTTCATTTTTCTTTCTGATATTTACTTAATGCATTGATATCAAGACATTCAAAAAGGAGGTAGCTGCGATGCCACCGAAACGTCAAAAAGGTTCTGCCCAGGACAGTGAACAAACGCGACGACCTCAATATATGTATATATGTATGATGTATATGTTGTGATAGATGCTTTTGCGGTCACGGCATGTGGAATAATATTTCTGGCCCAGAAACCCGGAAATATTATTCCATATATATGCATATATATATATATATATATATATATATATATATATATTGTGCTGGAAAATCTCAGGCTCTTTAACTTTTTTAAATGAGCTCTTTGATTTAAATTTTGCTTTTAAATTAAATGATAATGTGTTCTAATTAAAATAACCAAATGTAATGTTGTAAAAATAAATATATCAACAAATTGAAAAATATATACGGCTTTTTGACAAAATTATTTTTTATTTACAGAAAACCTAAGGCAAACCCTGCCTAGCTAATCTTTAAATATTCTGATAAATATGCGAAACAAAATGAGAGTAACAGATACAAATAATTTTGAGGAATCTATGAAGATTCGATGTCTTTAATTTTTGAAATCGTACTCACTCGCACGTGATTTCTCGCCTTTAAGATGTACTGGTCTTGGGCTTCCAATAAATGTGTGTGAAACTCCCAGAATTTATTTGTAGTATCAGCTGATACACTTTATGACTGGATATATTCGAAGATCTTTGTAAATTAAAGCATTATATGAGGAAATAACTAATTATTCTTAGGAGAGACGATGTCAATATGTGTGACTCTGACACGACGTTTTTCTATATCCATAGTAACACATTTGTTTGCCTATATAGTAGGCCACATAATTGATATGAGTGAAATTATATAGGCAAATGCTGCCAGTCGTGCCATTCTTCCGTCGTACGAGAAATTTTCAAGGTTATGAGATATAACTTCATAATAATACATATTTATACAATGTTAATTTTGACAGTAACCGAGCCGCGTGCACCTCCGAAAGCACCCACCCGTTTCTGTAACCTTACTCGTCATTCATAGTTCAACAATTGCAAATTTAAGAAAAAAAAATGGTCTTGGGTACAGAAAAGTTACTTAGAATAATATTATATACAACCCTAAAAAGAATAATACAAAGGTGGTTCTAATAAAGCTATCTACGACTCTGTAAAGTGGGATTGCCCGTATATTCGGAAATATTTTACAGTTACTGTTTGACGATTTTTATTTAAAACGTCTTCCTTTTTAAAATGGAAAATAAATTAGCTATCGAAAAAAAGCGTCTTATTTGGTATAATTCTATAGCCATTAAATCGGTTTTCCAGTCAATTGGAAATTAACAACGTTGATTGAAGTTTCTCTGTAACCTTCTTGTTTATATGAGCTTTCTGCAACGTTTTATTCAATTTGCGTGCACTGGTTTAATTGCATTACGTATGTATACGATCGCTCCTTTTTTAACTTTTATAACTCATTCTAGGTTTTGTTTTGCTTTTATACGGTCAACCGGCAGTGCATCAAGATCTTGCCGGAAGATTAAATGGACCTAGTGAAGTTTAATTGCGAGCGCGATATCAAAGAGAATTAACTACGGCGAATCCGAAATGTACACGTAAACACATTTTTACCGTCGTTATTGCTTGAATACAAACTGTCAATTATTGTATATTTGCCATACTACCCGTTAATAAACATAAATGGCCGCCTTCTAATTGAAACAGAGCTAATTCTCGCATGTGTTTATAGTACTACGAAGTGGTAGATATCGTAGTTAAGCGCTTGTTTTTCCTTTTTCTCTCTTGGATGTAGTTTTTTTGTTTTATTTCTGCTACGACGACTTTTCTTAGCCGCAACCTTTGTTTTAAACTACCGCCGATATTTATGGCGTTTTACTGGCTGGAACTCTTTTACAAACAATGTTTTCCTCTATTTACAGACAGGCATCAGAATAGAGACTAGATGGAATACAAACGGTTCATTTGAACCGCTGGTATTTTTACAAATCAATACATGTGTCGGTTCAGTTACGCAAAAGGAAAAAATCCGTTTGAGGATATCTTCAAGAGTCGTGATTAAATTACACCACGTTAATGTGAGATTCTAAATCTGAAAATATGTAGACGGCAAACGCTTTTGCGCTCTCGAATTACAAATCAATCGATTGCGGTATGAATATTTTCAACATCAATTACTTGATGACGTTTACAATAGCAGCTTTTCTAGAAAGTGTTCTGGGTATATCGAACTTCAAAACAAATCGACTTAAAAAAAGGCAGTTTTCATTAAATTCTTATCAATCTTATTTTAAATAGTCAGAAGAGTGTTAATATAATTTTGTCGTCTTGTAGTCTACTTCCTCTTGTATAAATAGAAAGAGCAATTCACAGGTATATCAGTAAATTCCACTCACACAAATTAATTAATTATGCGGAACGCAGCGTTTCAAGAGCACGTGGGCTCCCATTGTCAACCGTGTTACCGACTGAAAGTAAAAACTGTATCACACATACAAATTATTTTCTACGCAGGCTCTAAAATTTCTAACCATATGACTATTTACAATCTACTAGGTGGTCTCATGCCTTTTACGGGAAAGGATGGACCGAAAGCGAACCGTATCTTTAACAGGGCCTATGGTAATAAATCCATCAAACTCGAGTGTGCAATTGGGGGTGGTTCTCTCTTCAATAAGTTTCCGTTCTTTTTCATATATACCGTTTCGTACGCCTCTAATTCTCTATACGAGTTCACGTTTTTAAGTAGTGTCAGATTTTTTAAATCAATCTTATGTCCGGATTTTACCATATGCTCTGCTACGCTTGAAAGTTCAGGTTTGTCGAAACGATAGTGTCTAATATGTTCTTGAAACGCTGCGTTCCGCATAATTAATTAATTTGTGTGAGTCGAGTTTACTGATATACCTGTGAATTGTACATCCACACAGTCCTTGCAATCGTCATTAGAAAAAGCAATAATAGAAACCTCATTTGAATTGATGAAAATTGTAATTCAAAGAAGGGAAGCGTTGCAAAATCCAAGGTGTTCAATTTCAAAGGAGAATTTAGAACAATATTTTAACGTGCAAGAGTTGTAGTTTAAGTTTTAAAGAGCTTTTAAGAGCTCGAATAAAACATTAGATAGCTTTGAAAGATTTTATTGTTTCCCAAATTATTCTCCACGAAGATTTGCATGCGCTCGAACAAACTTTGGAAGCATAAAACTCGTAATTATTATAAGTGAAAGCTGCCTATAAAGGAATCATGCGAGATCAAAACTATTCGTCCTTTACTAACAGGAAGAGAACTATAACAATGTATAAAATGTTTTTTTCTTTTTTCAGGTAATAAGGTATATTTTCCCACTGAAGATGCGCGCACTTTATTCAGCTTCTGATGAAACATTTTTAGCGAATTCTTTAAATTAAACCTATACTGTCATTTGGTATGCTGGAAGAAACTAAGATATAGAAACATCATCGTATAATAGGAATGAGAGTGCTGTGGTTGCAGGTGTTAGCGGTACGTCCTTCGGTTAATCTGCCTCTGAAATATTATCACATAACATTGGCTTTGTTCGAAGAAAAAAGCAAATATTGCAAATTCGGAGCAGGTAGAGTTACTATGCACGGTGGGTTCCACATTTGTAGTACAACAAACGATCTTAATTATTTAACATTACGTCATACGAGTATTATTTTGTTTTAAATATTGTTTTAAGTGGAATATATATCTTATATTTATTAAAATGTATGAACTTTTATGAATACCTTAGCCTAAACCGCAATATTTATTTAGAAAAAATTAAAATCGACAGTTTTAAAAAATCCTTCCAATATTCAAAATTGTAGGTAGTTGCAATATCATATGGCAAATATATTTAGTATTTGACTAAAACATCAACAACGATTACTAAGTATGAGTATTAATTGAATGTGATATTAGTTGCAAAATAAATATTTTTAATTGAATGCGTGGATCGAATATGTCACATCGACAGCTCCAATTATCACCAGGTTAATATTTTGATGGAAACGCAGACAAAGTTAAACAACATTTAAATATATTTAACCTATGTTATGTCAAATACGTTTAAATGTTGTTTAGGTTTGGCTATGTATCCATTTGTTATTATTCATTTATTGTCTTCGCTTAGAATTTAAATCAGTACTTTTCAGTAGTAGCTTAATAGAAGTGGTTTACACTAAAAGTGAGTAAAATAATGTAGGAAAAAGATTAAATTAACTTAGAAATCCACCAACAACTCCTGGTGTCATAAAGAGTGGAATCAGAAATATCTATCATAAATTTGCAAAGAATATGTTATTCCAACCCCTCTCCGTAAATGGTGAAGTACCCTGTTAATTATTTTCCGAACCGCCGCTGTACTCATCGGCCGCTGATTTCGAACACGCGACGCTTAAGTTGCCAAATTCAAGTGCTGGTTCTCTTATCAATGGACCACCGAGTCGTTACTTCGTTTTATATATTTTTTCTTGTTAAGTTAACAATTTATCCCTGGCATATTTAGAAACTTGTATGTAATGTATCAATGTTGTACGTACTTAACAAACTGTGAACTTTTTTCAGACATTTCTCTTGTACTGGGGGCCACTGCTTGATTTCATGAAATATCTGCGACTATTGTTCGTATTTATGTATTTTCATGTACGTTTACATTTTCCCTATTTATTCGTAACGATATTGACAAATAATATCTACTATTTTATTATGTTGAAATGAACAATTGTAGGTGTTTCCCAATTTTGACGGTTGCTGGATTTAGGGGAAATATAATTATATGAAAATGCAGAAATTTCGAGTTTATTTACATAATCGCTAATTTGAGTGAGAAAACATAATCAATAAAGCTTATTTGGAGTGTATCTGGAAAAGATGAAATATTAATTTGGCGGTAATTGCGAATTTAAAGGCGATAGACACTTTATGTTTAATCCACAATAAAACACAGTTCGATCTAATCGATCATGATAATGCCAAGTTTCTATCGAAAATTGTAATATATCTTATCTATGCATCAAAAATTGTAATAGTACTGGGAAATCAAAAAAGCAGAACAAAATTTAGGAAATTGTATTCCTTGCATTGGTCAACATCAAGTTCATTTAAATTCCGTACTACGACATGTAACACGATATCTTAGATCTGTTTTACAGTTTTCTTTTTTCACAGAAGTAGTGGTTTGCTGATTAGCCACTAGTTGCAAATTAAACTTGTTTGCATTTTAGTTTGAGTGTGTTCTTGATACAGGCTTACAAACTAAACAATCAAACTAAAATAGTAAGTAATTACATTAATTATTTTCAATATCGATAGTGACCGAGCAGCACGCGCTTCTAACAGTAGCCGTTCTTGCAGCGTTAATAATCCAAATTTGATTCTTCAAATGAAGTCATAAATCGTTTGAACTAATTTCTAAGCATCCGATTGGCTATGGATTGGTTCGCGATTTCACCAGAAACATGTCTATTAACATGTAAACTAATTTTCATTTGTAAAAAATTGTAAAAATTCGCTGTTGTTTTAAAAGTTTACTTAATGACTAATGTAGCAATTTTGCATTTTTCTTAGTAGAAAGTAGAATATCTATCAGCATGCAAACTAATTTTTATTTGTAAAAAATTGTAAAAATTTCCCGTTGTTTTAAAAGTTTAGCATATATTTTTTTCTTATGTCTTTTGCTTTATACGAATATGAAATATAAATACCCCTATCAACTAAGGTTTCTATAATATCATGGATCTATCTGTATTGTAACATAATAGGGTAACAAGGTTTATTAAAAAAGGCGGGCTAAGTTGAATTAAGTTTTTCCAAAATATATTGATATAAGATCCCATTTATTACATGAAACAATGTATGCTTTAAATTTGCATTTTTGGTCGCAGTACATTTGGGCGATTCAGTTGATTCCATTTTTGCTAAATGAGTAGAAAACTATCCATGATCAAATTTAAACTGAGCCATTGTGGAGTGATAAAAATGGTATATATTGGCGTTGCATTACTATGCATTACTAGTTGTTTATTACGAAGATCATTCGAAAAATACAGAACGCTTCTTTCTATAGCAGTTTTTTTTTCGATATAATTAAACGAAACTGTACATTATAATTAAAGACTCACGCCACCTTTTTACGTAGTCACCATTCAAAATTAGGCACTTGTCGTACCGCTCAATTAGCTTTTCTATGCCTTCTGCATACTCAGTTGCCACTAAGTTATTGAACCACTGATTAATGGCTTTTTAAGTTTATCATCACTTCGCGTTCTGCACTTAAAAAATCTTTCCATCTGAGAAATAAATGAAAATCACTTGGAACTAATGCCAGTCCGGCCTTGGTCCCAAGTATGGCAGATGTTGAAGACTATCCCACCGAAACTGCTCAAGCAGGTCACTCCCGCTATATTATCCATTTATGGTCTCACCTTCCGGCATGTAGTCATCAGTAGGACACCTTTACTACTACAAAACACCGTAGCCATAATCTTTCGGGTGCTCAAAATTTGTTTTGCTTTCTTCGGTTTCGTTGGAGGCTGCGGATGGTGTCATTGCATTCAGCGACGTTTTGTCTCTGATATGAAATGTGATATGCAAGACTCATCACCAGTGACAATGTGATTCAAAACTTCATCACCGTCCTCGTCATGGTGACTGAGAAATGTCAATGCAGCTGTTATCCGTTTGGTTTTGTGTTCGTCTGTCAAAATTTGGGGGAATCACAGGGCACACACTTTATTATAGCCCTGATCTGTATTAACAATTCCGTACAACACAACTCTTGAAATTTCTGGGAAGAATGACTGCAATTCACTAATTGTGAAACACCTATTTTCTTGGATTTTTGCTTCAATCATAGCTTTCAGTATGTCAGTCACCACTGACGGCCGATGCAAGCGATCTTCATCTTCGTCCGCCGTTAAACATGATACACAACTGCCCAATTGACACTTTGTTCAGCATATTATCGTAAAGCTCAGTTATCTGTCTCGATGTTCGATGGGTCGAACATTTCGCGCGTTCAAAGAGCGGATATTACTGCGCACCCCACACTTGTCGGGTTCGTCAATTTTGTCACACATTTTAAAGTCGTACAGCAAGACAGTAACCAACTGTATTAGGTTGTAGCTGCCGCCAAACTGAAGTGGATGGGTGTCAAGGAGCGTACCAGCGGTGGACGTGGTGAGAATACGCGGTTACGTGTGAAAACAAAACGTTCCTTACGTTCCGAATGGCCCTCGTATAGATATATATGTATTCTAATACGCATATATATATATATATATATATATATATATATATTTGTATTATTGTATTGGATCATGAAATGTATACTAAATGCGTAAAAAATCTGGTTACCACGTGAGTCTTTATTTAATAGATTTCAGTTTAAACAGAACTTGATTTTAATCCCTTTAATATTCTAATGATGTCTAATATAATTCTTCTTGGAGGCGCCTGTCTTATACTTGCGGAGTGCATCATAGCAACTGTTTAAATCGAGTGTAACAATTAAAAAAACTTATTCAAATAAAAAATTGCTAAAACTGTCATTTTCAAATTAATAATAAACAGTAAAATCAGTGTCAGTTTTATGGGATAACATAATTCTCTTATTAGTAGAGACGTTATAAAGAATCAAACATATTGAGTAGATTCAAATAAAGTACCAAGGTTTGGCGATTAAATTAGTAGTTTCCCAATAATAATATTGTGACCTTATCGTTCTTTCCAAATGTATTATCTTTAATTTTTTTAGTAGAAAGAAGATATTTAAATACTACACTAGATATGAAATAATTTTATCAGATAGCTTGGTATTCGTAAGTTTACGCCGTGTAAAATTAGATATCATGCGATACGATCATTTTATGTAAATTCCGCGAATAAAGACGTGTGTTTGATCGAACCTAGGCTATTAGCTGAAATGTACTTTGTTTTAATGAAATTTTATGTCGGGTAATCGATATTTCACAGAGAGATGATTATCTACACATTTATATAAAAAAAAGGAGAATTAAACTTAGAAAAATTACTAGTAAACATTTTCAATACATATAATGCTTATATAGGATTAGTCAGAAATATCGGATAAACTAATATTCGTGATCATCGCATATTAAGTTTTCCATAATACTTTGAGCAATTTTTTATAATTTCTGACATACTCGGAGCCACAACCATCGGTACTTGAATAATATGATTTGGAAAAAATTAGCGGTTTAGTAACGTAGCAGAACTATGTTGATGTGTTCTTTGGCTGTATAAAGATGAAATATCCTAATTAATTGCACTTTTGAAAACTATTCGAAATTTTTAGACACGTTTACATAAGATTCCCTATACTTGCATGCAACTGCAACATTTTGGTTTAGGTTTCATAAACGCCTACAGAATTTTAATGCGTCTTTAAAATCTTGCATTAGTATTTGATGAATTATAATCCTAACTGTCTCGTTATCTGCGAAGCACATGGTAGTAACTAACTAGCCCGGACCTCACTCATCCCGATACATCCGTATATAGGGACTATGTACGTCCAATTTATTAGGGCCACTTGCTGAAATAGCGATTTTTTTAAAACATATAATAAAAAACGTATTCTACAAGCATAAGTTTATTCGAAATTGACATATAGACATATATGGTTGTGAAGACAACCATATAACTAATATCTTGTAATACCTCCTTTGGCTTTTATAGTTCCTCTTATTCTTTTTGACATACTGTCTATGAAAGCATTAATGGTATGTCTAATTGTACCGTCATTTTGCCGCACATCCCCAATATTTCTTACTAATTTCTCTTTGGTAGTATTCCTTCTTGAATACACGCATGAGTTTAGAGCATTATATTCGTTCTCAATTGCATTGAGGTTGGGAGAATTTCCCGAGCGTGTGTTTCCAAAAAACGGTTCAAATGGAAATCATCTAACAGATTGAGCTCTTTCAGTCATGGTTTCTAGTTTTGACCCATTTCTGAAAACGATCTTTAACGAAAAGACATTGTTCAAACAAAAAATGTGGCTTGATTTACATATTCATTTAAGTTATTTTGTGTTTCCTTTCGCCAATCTTCAATTGTGTAATGTTGATGGCGTTTTGCCCATTCATAATACGTACTGAACGCGTGCACTCCTTGTTGCGACATTACATTTCCTATTTCTTTGGCGGATAAACCTCGGTTTTCAGTTGCTAGTTGCAGGATACATCGATCATCTTCATTCAGCAGTGATCCTTTTCTTGTCACAAAACGCTCTTGCGGTATTTGTAACGGGTATTTCTTCTTTCATTGAAACGACAATTCGCTGCACTGTTTGTCGGGATACTTCTTCTTTGTTTGCAATTGTGCGTTGAGAATACACTCCTGTACCCAACAGTGCATCAATATGCAGTGTTTTCTCATTTTGGATGTCCTTTTTTTACACATACCGAAAAAAATATCAAGTTTATATAGCAATACTAACACGTAAACACGGAAAAAACGTTGTTACATAAACCGATAAATATTCTTTCTACTATAGCAACCGATCCAAATAATACTCTACGAATTACTGTGTCTTTTAATCTTGTTTCTATAGTATAGAATGATTCATGAGGAGATAATAATAGGAAAGAGGTTATTAAGTGGCTCTTTCCCAATTTCTTAAAAAGATATATAGGGAACGTATTTAGATAGGTATTGTGACCCTTATGCCTGAATTTTATACTTGTATTTGTAAATTATCGCGTTGCAAATACAAGAAATCTTAAATTTATAGGGTGTCTCTAGTAAAATGAACAGAGACTGTATTTAGCGCATGTTGAATACGGAAAGTTTCCGTAGCAATCCATCGGAGTTGAGAGTGGCAATTCTTCTCTACCTCTGATCTTTAGAGCAACCTATTCCTTAAACTATAGTACGAAATCTCCAAGATTTTTGAGTTACACTTCCGTCAGAATAGTGGGTATATATTCTTTCATGATAGACCTTAACCTTGCCACTTATGTTACATTGGTTAAAGTTTATAGGTAATGAAGTCTTTCTTAGTGTTTTTTTATTGTTCTAGTTTCGGCACTGGATGTTACCGTAATACAGTACTTTTGATACCCGCTAGAACAAAAATTGTCAGTAAATGTTGTTATATACATCAGAGAATATAGCAGAGATCCGTATTTAAATCTTATGAGAGAGTGATCTTCACTTTAAATGATATTCAAAGCTGTTCACTACGAGGGTTGCTATTTATGTATCCGGAATTGGCAACATTGGCGCCTTTTGACATATACATCGCAAAATTTGATATTATTTGATTGTATATGTACTCAGAACGTTTTGTCATAGGGATGCTATTTGTGTTGTTTAGTGACTTGAATATTCATCTCAGTCAAAAGATGGAATTAACACGTGAGAATTTTAGTGGGTGATTTACTACGATTTTCGGCATGGATTACCTCAACAACAGTGCATCGATCAACTCACTTCAGCTTTTGGTGATGAAGCACTATCTAAAATCACTGTATATCATTGACTTAATGAATTCAATCGTGACCGTTGTTCACTTGGGGATGAATTTAAAGCAGCTCGTCCAAACTTGATTTTTATGCCAGAAAATATCGATGCTGTGCGCGAAGTGATAAAACAAGATCGTCATGTGACGTACCGTGAGATTGACGTATCTCTGGCCATTAGCATAAGAAACATACACAAGACTCTACGCAAACATTTAGCCGTGAAAAGAAAATTGCATGTTGGATTCCTCATACTTTGACAATCGCTCAAAAAAAGGCTCGTTTCGATTAATGCAAAGATACTCTCAAAAAATACAATTGTGGTGCGTCAAAAGTCGTGCATAACATTTACACAGGTAGCGAATCTTGGATCTATGCGTATGAGCCCGGACGTAAACAGCAATCGACTGTATGGGTCTTCCAAAATGAGCCAAACCCAACAAAAGTTGTTCGCGCCAGAAGCACCTCGAAGCAAATGGTCGCCTGTTTTTTGGGAACGCGGGCATGTGGCTGCAGTATCACTAGGGAATCGTAGAATGATTAATCCTGAATGGTACACAATCATTTATTTGCCAGAAGTCTTTGAAGAAATAAGAAGAAAACAACTAGCGACGTAGGATTATTCTTCACCATGACAGCGCGAGCTCTCACATATCGAACCAAACAATTTAATATTTAACCGGTCAAAATATCCAACCAATAATTCCGTCCGTGGAGAATAAACTACGTGGTCAATGATTTTCGACGCCAGAGGGAGCGGTTGAAGCGTTCAAAATGCATGTTTTGGAGATACTTCCATCTGAATGGAAGAAATGCTCTTTAAATTGGTTCAACCGTATGCAAGAGTGTATCAATCATCGCAAAGAATATTTATTTTTATATATTATTCCAGATACATAAATAGCAAACCTCGCATAAAGTCCAAAGTATAACAACAGAGAAAGATGTTTTTATATGAGTGGATACTTTACAGCAACAACAAATTCAATTTTCATCAACTTAAATGCATTTGCTGAGTTGAAATCGTTGGAGTAGTTTTTGCATCAAATTATGAAATCATTCCTTACCAGAAAAGCAAACCGTTTTAAAAACTGAAAAAATAAACTGAAAATAAAAGAATTCCGCATTTAACATGGAAAGCATAATGCGCATCGATTCAGCAAAACAGTTGAACGCGACTAACTCTATAAGAAACAGATAAGTGGCAATAATCGTCGAGAATCGAGAGAAGTAACCCCGAAATTCTTCTTTTTCCTTACAGATGCTCAGTTCCCGATTACAAAGCGCATATGGTAAAATCCGCTTCAGTTAGCTTAGTTTTCGGTTGAGCGTTATTAAAGTCGTAAAATACGACCGCGAAATTGCATTAACAGCGGGAAAAGTACCAGCGAAAAAAAATGAAAACGAAGACGAACGAATGCGAAAAAAGAAGAAAATGCGAAAAAACAAGATACGCAACGAAACGCAACCGGATATTAGTGACAAAGTTGTAAAAAAGGCGATGTTAAATATGATGTTTATTTGCATAATGTCTGTGAACGTATACATAAAGTGTAATGCTGTCGCTTAAAGTCAACGTTTTATACACAGATTCCGTAATTTTCGTAGATTTGATGAGGAATTTCTGGCGAGTGCATCGCCTTTATGCAATTTTAGTGTTACATAGCTTAAATGCAAAAGATATTTGCTAGGCAAATTATAATATATTCTGTACATACATATTATAAAAAATACTAAGTATGTATTACAGTGAAGATAGCCGTCCGAGGCTCCTTGATATCCATGATGCTCTTAGCTGTTCATGTTATAGTACATTTATGACGTTCTGAATGAATCCGATACAACTGTTACTGTTTGGAAAAGTTCTTGAACCGATCAACTGGGTTTTCAAAAAGCAGATTTGCTTCTATATTTGTTTTAGGTTTTGGGTTTTCCATTTTCCAATAATGACATCATCAATAATATAATGAATGGCAACTTTAAATTTTACATTTTTTTTTTTCAAGGAATTGAAATCTTATATAAATTAGATATTATTACAGTATAGGCATTTTTGTAACGTGTTGTATGATGTTCCATTTAAAACCTAATATACACAGAGTAAATGGAAGAGAAAAACGTCACAGTTGAGTGAGGACAGAGGAAAGCAGCTAAAGAGAGAAAGACATTGTGAAAAATTTACTTAATGAACAACAGTAATGCAAATTACGAAAAATATTATGGAAGAAAGGACGAAAGGCATGAAAGAATCTGAAAAACTTAATGGAGTCGGAGACCAAAGAAAACTAGAAATTACTTATTTTATAGAATAATAAATACCTTCAGAAACAAAACTGAAAAGAACAAAATACATAGAATAAAATTAAAATATGGAAAGATACTAACAGAAGAACACTAACTGGGAAGGATACTTTGAGGAATTATTAGGAACAAGCACTTGAACAGAGGAAGGAAATAATTTAATGGAAGGGAAGGAGGCAGAACGTGAGAATAAAGAAATTACTTTGTAGGCACTAAATGATGCTATTGGAAAATAAAAATCTGGAACACTGCAGCAGATAAAGTAAACCCAAAACTAATAACTAGAGACCGGATTATATGGAAAGTGGATATATTTTATTTTTTGCATATCTTTAATTATAGTTATCTTTTCTATTAGTAAAATTCCTAGTAATTCCTAACAAAATATTTTGTCGAGCCTGCAGTAAACTGGTAACTTTAATTTTGCTAAAAGCTTTACAATTGCTTTTAAACTCTTTAACCTTTGTTACAAAATGACAATTGTTGTTGTAGGTGT
Organism: Trypoxylus dichotomus; assembly: GCA_023509865.1. Lineage (NCBI taxonomy): Eukaryota > Metazoa > Arthropoda > Insecta > Coleoptera > Scarabaeidae > Trypoxylus > Trypoxylus dichotomus. Next base: position 22,982,305 of record CM042081.1, on the reverse strand, counting down.
CTTGTGAGAGAAAATATCTGATTGATCAACATGCTAAAGCTCCATCACATATTGGAAAATGTGGAAAACTAAAGCGATCCGCATGTGTGCAGCAATCTATATATCAATGGGTAGCATCAACTTCACGAAACTCAGAACAAAAAGAATATAATACGGATCTGTGTTACGCATTAGTTTCGTCTAACATACCATTAGCAATATTGAACAATGTTAATTTGAAATCATTTCTGCAAAAATATTGCAAACATAATACACCTGACGAAAGTACCTTACGACAAAATTATGTCACATCTTGTTACCAGCAAACAAAGGCAGAATTTCAACAATTGGTAGGGAATAATTTTATTTATATCATGGCAGATGAAAGTACGGATAAGTGTGGCCGTTATATTGCCCATTTGTTAATAGGAATTCTTCATGAAGATATTGTAGGTAAATCATATTGAATTTATTGTAAAGAACTTCAAAAAAACAAATGTGACAATTGCCCAATTCGTTCAAGAAGGTTTATCACATCTCTTTTTAGCTGGATGTACACCTTGTGAAAAAAATTTACTAATGTTGTCCGACGCTGCACCATACATGATAAAAGCCGCGCAAAATTTAAAATTTTTTTGTAGTAACATTATTCATATTGTTTCATTCATTTGTTTAGCTCATGGGTTCGATCGTGTAGCCGAAGACAGTAGGAATCAATTTCCTTTGATTAATGATTTAATTAGGAATGTCAAAAAAGTATTTTTAAATGCACCTTTACGAATCCAATTTTATAAGGAGCGACTTCCCGGTGATACATGGCTAGACGCTGCAATTTTTTACGCCGATAAATTTGTAGGAACAAAAAATGTAATTCTTGAAATCACTGCTGACTGCATTGCTCTAGAAAACTGTAAAAAGATAGTAACATCAACAGAATTGCTACAAAACCTTTTGTATATTAAGTCAAATTATAGCTTTGTTTCAAGTTCCATTCGTAAACTAGAAACGCAAGCGATGTCACTCTCGGAATCAGTCAAAATAGTAGACGAATTTGATATGCTATGTAAGAGGGTTAGGGGTACAATAGGTAATTCTATATACGATAAATTTAAAAAAGTGATAAATAAAAATGCGGGGTATTTGAAATTGAAGAAAGTTAAGAAAATTTTGGAAGGTGAATCAGTAAATGACTTCGACTTGAATTTTGGTTTAGAATGTATTGCAAAGTTAAAAAATGTAGCAGTTACATCTGTGGATGTTGAAAGAAGCTTTTCTATTTCGAAGCATATGTATTCTGATAGAAGAAAACTTTCTTTTACACAATTTTGAAAAACATTTAATTATAAATTGGTTTAGAAATATGTTGTCTAAGAATTTTATGCAATAAAGTTAATTTTGCATATTGTCGCAATTTTTTGCATATATGCCCCAGGTTTATGCATATTTTCTCAAAAATCGATGCATATGTGCGCGCATATATTCCAGTTTTTCTTTGCATGTAATCCATGTGAGCTATTAAATGAATGCTGTAAAGAAAAATAAATAGTTATTGCATAGAAAATATCAGTCATTACACCAGTATGCGGTGTGCATATTCATGTCCTCACAATAAATCAGGTAAACACATGCTACTTAAGTTTGATAAAAGGAGTTCATTCAATAAATAGAGAAAAAATGGAAAAGTTTATAGGAGGTGATTGAAAACAATCCACCTCAAGTATTTGAGAAACTAAATGGAATTTAAAAATGTTCAAAAGCACGTCTACCTTAAATGTTGAGTATATGAATTCAATTTTTGACGTTTGCAACTGCGCCCCTACGAGAATACCCTCACAAATTTTAAATGGAGCGACCCATCGTGTGATAGCTCAAATAAAAGCCTATTTTATCAGTATTATGGCGGTATATCACTTTTTTTTAATTTATCATCGAAAAATGATAATTTTCGTACTGTATAATCTTGCAGTCAGTCGGACGTAGAAATCGTGTAAACAAAATAAAAGATGCCGTTGATGTTATTTTTCACAAGTCTCACATTAGTTGCTGTCATTCAGCTTCACTTGAATTATATAAAAATGGATGTCTTTGATTAAAAATTCTTGCTGTGGCACGAGTGCATTGCTCAGTAACATAAATGTAAATAACTGCCACCTTTTCAGCAACAAAGTATACTATTTTACGTAATCTCGGTGAAGTTGAATGATAGCAACTAATATGACAGCTGCCAAAATAACATCAACAACTCCTTTTATTTTGTTTTTACGTTTTCTATACCCAACTGACACTAAGATGATACAGTATGAAAATTATAATTTGTCGATGATAAACCAAAAAAAGAGTAGAGAAATGATATATCACCATAATCCTAATAAAATAAGTTTCCATCTGAGGTACTACACGATGGGTTGCTCCATTCAAAATTTGTGGGGAGTGGGAGAGCTACTCGCGGGGGAGAAGTTGTAAAGGTGAGAAATGTAATTCATACGTCAAACTGTTTTCTCACTGAATTAAAACTCCTTTTAGTTTCTGAAGTATTTGAGGTGCGTCATTTTTTAAAAATCACTCCATATAGCAAAAACCTCGATATAGTAATCCAAAGCATATATATTACCCGTCATAATTTTGATCCCACCTCATATATTGTGTTACACTTGGAACTACTTTCGAAATATTTAGGAAAATTCACCACGGTTAAGTTTTATACAGCAACGGAAAAGACTAAACTGGCCAAAAGCTCACGCAAACTTGAGTATAAATGACTAGGAAGATATGTTATGGACGGACGAAGTGAAATACGAATTATTCGAAAGTAAACGTTGTTTATTCTTTGCCGTCCTGATATACTTCAAAAAACAGTGAAATATGGAAGAGGAAACATCATGGTATAGGGTTGGTTTGGCGGCGGAAGAATTAGAAAATTAGTTAAAATAGATGGAAGAATGACAAAAGATGCGTATTTGAGAATTCTATAAAACGATGCGGTATCAACTGGACGTGAATTAAGTGGCGAGGGTTTCTTTAGCAGCAAGATAATGACGCCAAACATACCCTAAAAGTGGTTAAAGTTTAGTTTCAAGGGAAATCTTCTGTGCTTTATGGAGTGGTTGCCACAGAGCCCTGATTGCAACCCCTGTTGAGTTCTTATTGGATTCCTTGGATCATGAGGTCCGGAAAAAGTCTGCAACTAGCAAAGCAACGTTCTAGAATGCTCCGCAGGAAAGGTATAATGCTATATATGAATCGTGTTTGGAGCGATTAATTCTAAGGACGCCGCGTATCTATCAGACAATCGTTAAAGCAACTTTGAAGAAACATCGAGTATGTATTTCATTAGAATATACTATTTTGCCAATAAAGCATCAATAAAGTTAATGAGTAAAGTTTGTTTCCTTAATAAATTTCTTGCAAATATCTGTCTAATTTATTTTACTCTTGCAGTGCGATCAAGCTTATGAATGGTAGTGTATATCGTAGGAAAACAGAAAATCAAGTAATAATCTATAACAGACTTTCCAAAAATATATTACAATTACAATACAATACAATATTACAACATTAGAGACGGTCAAAAAAAGGAGTCTATTAAGACTATTGTTATTCGCACCTTTATTCCATTGAAATTCATCAAAGCATGGTAAAGGAAGATGAAGAAATTTGTTTTGGGGTAAAATTATTTACAATCAGTTTGTTAATATTGATCTTAAACGTTTTAACATTTCTAAATATTAATAAACTAACTACTTCCGTTTGGACCGTGTCATGATGAGATATATAGAGATTAAATAAGAGTAAGAGGAGAAAGAAATAAAAAGAAAAAGAGATAAAAAGAAGAAGGATGAGGGGAAGGGGAGTGCGTGATATAGAAAGAAAGGTGAAAAGAGAAGGAAAGATAGGCAGAAGAAAAAAAAAAAGGGGGGGGGGGGCGAGAACCAGAGAAAAAGGAAAAAGAAAAGAGAACAAAAGAGAAAGTTGGGATCCCGACGTTTTGCCTTCGTCGTCGGAGGCTTCTTCAGGAGAAATAGAAAAAAACCAAGGTAGCACGGTAACTCGACGTGTAAACCACACTAGAGGCGAAACCACTTTGGCAGAAGGTTTCGGTGACTCGACGTGTTAACCGCGCTAGAGGCGAAAACCTTCGAAGAATGATAATTAGCAACGAAGAGCGAGGAATTAAATTGAAAATAAAACAAAAGGAGAACAAGTTACTAGTTACGGGGAGTGTAATAGACGGCAAATTAAAATCTAGTGATATCGAGATAACTATATAGAATAAATAAATAAATAAAGTAATAGGAATACAAGGATAATGTCTGTATCATGAATTATTGGTATCGTTGATAAGAATAGTGACAAGTGGATATGTATCGGCATTAAACGGAAATACAGTATTGTTTAGTAACTTTCAACTTCATATGTTTTGTTAAACTTTATAACAGAAAATTAATTCTACTACAGGGAAAGCTAATAGCGATTAAATAGTGAGTGTGCAGGGACTAAACGAGCGGAAGGTACATTAATGAAACTTAATGTTAGTACCCTAGTTTATCTGGTATCTTAAGGAAACGTCAATGAGATTTAGTGAACAGTATCGTCAATGTCAAATAAGACAGCTAATAGATGTATTAATGAGATTATGGATACTTCTGAATGTCTTTTGTTACAGACTGAAATAGGTACCACTTACGTTGTTAAAAATGCTTACGCATATCTAATAATCTTTCATAAGCACCTCAGCATGTTTTATTTCCGCTGTAATATAGATTGATTCTAAATCTCACATCTGACGTTAGCTATAATTCATACGTATTATCTATTGCTAGACATGTATTTTACTTAATTGAAAATTATTAATTAATAATTTTTACTTAATTGTTGATGTTATTGTAGTATCTGTTGAGAAATTATTTAAGTAGAACCATTTAAATGTTTTTAATCACACAAGTTAGTGCGGAAAATGAAGGCATATATGTGTATGTATTCTAATTGGTAGTAAATAACAAAATAAATACATCTTATTATGATCACACCTATTTTTGACTGTGAAATTAGATCGATCGTTTTCATGAAGATTATAATATTTGTGAAAATATTGAACTAATATTGGTACACAGTTTAATTTGTTACAAACTTGATGTCTACTTGCATATACAACCTTGTCTAAAGCTGCTTGTTTGAGATAATTAAAGTTAAAAAGAAGCACTTAAATGAAAGGGAGTATGAAAATCACCGTCGTTAATTAAGAGAATTATAATTTCAGCCTACTAAATACATTTATACCCCGAACATGATTTGAACAAATATAATACAAAATATATGACTACTTACAGTTTAACAATATCCCCCCTTATGTGTATTGTAATGATATGAAATATTGTCTATTAATTTTTTTCTAAATTTTACCAGTTTTTTTATTCCAGAAATTTTTCTCGTAACTGTTTGGTACACGCCGTTATTTTTTTTTTATTATAGTTGATGTTGTATAAGTTTTACAGATATCAACTTGGGGTATTATTTAATTACTTATTATCCACAATTTTCAAAAAAAAGAGTCCCTTCAAGAACACTTGCAGAGGAGACGTAAACTTTACTGTCGTTTATCATATATATAGCTTTTCGCAAACATAACTTTTTATATAAATAAATATTTCAAAATTTAATTCTTAAAAGACGTTTAATATACGGTACTCACATATTTCAATTACATTGTATAAATATGCATTATTCCAAAATTATACTTATAATCTTCAAAATATCTCGTACGACGGAAGGATGGCACAACTGGCAGTATTTTCCTTTATAATCTCACACGTATCAAGTATGTGTGTACTGTGTGGCCTACCATATAGGCGAACAAACGCATTGTTATGGAGATAAAACAAAATAATAAATAAATATCGTGTCAAAGTCAGGCATGTTGGCATCGTTTCTCTGAGAATACTTACTTATTTTCTCATATAACTCCATAATTTTACAAAGATCTTCGTTATATCCAGTCATAAAGTGTATCAGCTGATACTACGAATAAAATCTGGAAATTCCGGACACATATTTTGGAAGCCGAAAACCGATCCATCTTAAACACGAGAAATCACGTGCGGGTGAGTACGATTTCAGAGACTAAAGACGTCGAATCTTCTTAAGTTCTTCAAAATTACTTGTATCTTTCGATCTCATTTCTGTTTCATAAATTAATTTAGAATATTTAAAGTTTAGCTAGACAGGGATTGCCTTAGGTTTTCTGTAAAAAACATATTTCTTTTTTGTAAAAAACCGGTATATAGTTATTAATTTGTCAATATATTTTTCTTTTCAACTTTACATTTGGTTATTTTAATTAGAAAACATCATCTCTTAATTTAAAACAAATTGATCAAAATTTTAAATCAAAGAACCCGTTTAAAAAAAATTAACGAGCCTGAGATTTTCCACCAGAAGTACTATATGTATGTCTTGATCTGCCTTTCTCGCAATAAATTTTCTTTTTTGGGACAAATGATTATGTTTCTAATTCGATATCCCTTTCTTTATTATTCAGAAACTTTGTAAAATATTAAAACTTTATTAAAGAATAAGTATGCCGAGTATCGACTTTTGTTAACGTCCTGTTTGGTTCCGTTTTCAACAAATCTATGTAGTTGTTCTATATTGCAATTTTTACGGTTTATTTTCGATGTTTTCATGTCACCATGAATTTATTCATGTTATAATAATAAAATAAATTTTCAATACATATGGCATACAAAGCCATTCGCGACGATACCCTACTGGATGTATGTGCATCTAAATGTAATGCAATATGATTTTGAGAGTTTGGCGAACGATGTTATGCATAGGAATTTACTGTTTAAAAGTATATTTAAATAATTAATTTCATGTTACACTCGGTTAAACTGAAAACACATTTGAACTTATTTTAAATAGAACACCCTACGTATAGATTTCTAGATGGCATTCAATAATTTAACATGTTATAGATTTAAAGTGTACTAAATAAAATTATTTTTGACAATTTTAGCAGAGACACTATTCGCTTTAAGCATTTGTATCCTTTGTTATGTACTGCCTGCCTAAATCAGTTTTAACATATTTAATGACAACATAAGAGCCTACTTGCTACCAATACTTTTTGACATTTTTATACTGAGTGTTTCGAAAATCCAGTTGAAACATGGATGTATACACCATGAAGAAATTATTATTGATTTAAATAGCAACATCTCTTTTGGACCATTCCCACATATTCTACTACTAAAATGGAAGTAAATGTAATAAATACAATTTCAAATACATATTGCGTGTCGAGCAGGAGTAACAATTTGCGATAATAATCTTGACTGCAAAAGCCAAACGATATTCGCTCAAAGACAGTCGGGAACGATCCATCCGTTTGGAATAACAAGCTGGATGTCAGCCCCACAGATTTTTGCATGTACTTTTACTATTTTGGATAAACAATGCGGAGAATAAATACGAACTAGCTTCCACATTACTAAATTCTGATTTCTTAAATAATGTATGTATACCTTAGCATTATATCCAGCACATCTGTGTTGCAATATGTGACTATCTTAGATATATGCATATATGTATCCGTTGAAAATAGAAACGTCAAAACGTAAATAACACAATTTATATCGTTCATGAAGAGAAAACAATAGTATATGCGGTACTTTACGATCATAGCCATATGTCAAGCCATAAAGAAGATATTCATGCATATTATATAATATACAGTACATATACAGAATCATCTACAATGACCTGAATGAAGTCGTTCTGAAATTTTGGCGAGCAATTTTGTGGGTAAGGGTATATTGAACAGAGATGCTATGAATTTTATGACACATTCTATTAAAATGAAAACAGATATGAATTTTATTTTCAAATAGAACACCTATGGATGGATTCTACAGCTATTTTAAAGTGTACTGACTTCGAGAATTTTTTTCAAAGAATCTTGACGGATGTATAGTTTATTTTAAACACTTGTATCTCTTAGTGGAATATTTCTTGGCTACATGAACACCCACTTGTTGCCACAAACACATTTCGACAAAGTCTTTAAATCAACAATTTACTAGCATTGAAAAACCGAAATTGATGAAGTAGCCTTTCCTTTATTTAATGGAATGAAAAATGTTATTGTTATTGAATCAGAAAAGATTAAGTATGGATATTCTGCGTGACTCCTGATTCAACAGAACAATTAATGGAATGCCGATATATATCATAGCCATTCAGAGTGTAAGCAAAACGGCCTCCTTCAAAGCTCAAAATCAGGGTCACTGTGGCAGACAAGGTACATTGTTACTTGATTGAATGCTACAATGGATAGTAATTAACTCAGCTTTATACTGTGGAACTCAAAAAAAATAGCACGGAATGCTGCTGGTGCTGTACTCCCTCATGAACGCAAGACCACAAGCGGCGGCTCAAACTCGATATCTGATCGTCTCTTTTGCCTGGGAGAAATTCGATCATATAATGAAATGAAAACGACTATGAATAGTTATCTACAATCACGGGCAAGATTCACTAAGGAGGATATCAAAAAAGCACATTCTTTATGATAAATATTTAAATGGGCAAGGATGTTTTGTCAAAAAATTGTATATGTATTCCCGAAACAAATGTGTTTTTGTAAATTTTTTATTTAAAAAACAACCTTCGTACTAGTACTAGAATTCATAATAAAGGTGTTTCCTGTATAATACGAGGGTGGATCTCTATGCTGTACTCCTGACCCCCTTATAAAATTACAATGACATTATATTGTACCTCTAGTCTACATCTACGCTAATGTACTTGATCTATCGGTGCTCCAATATTTCAGCAGCCTCCTGCAAAAAAAAATTTCGGACCTCTGCAAACCACTTCTCTACCGCTTTATTACCGGAAAGTTTTGCCCCACGTAAGATTTCTTTTAACTTGGGGAACAGTCTGTAATCACTAGAGGCTAGACCCGGTGAATGTGGTGGGTGTACCACTAATTCAAAGCCTGCTTGGTGTATAGCAGCCATAGCAATACCAGATGTTTGGCTGGGAGCATTATCCTGGAACAGCACCGTGCCTTAACCTTCCTCGGCCTTTCTCTTTAATAGCGTCTCGCAATTTAGAAATCAATTGTGCGTAGTAGGCCCCTATAACGCTCTTTCTCTTTTGCAAGTAGTCAGTCAGGATAATTCCTTGGGCATCTCAGAACATAGATAGCAACACCTTTTCAGTAGACGGCACGACCTTAAGCTGTCTAGTTTGCACTTTGGTTTCGGAATCATAGAGATGCACCCATGACTCATCCATGGTCACAGAAACGTTGTCTTTGTTTGCTTGGTACCTTTCCAAAAGACGCTTACAAATCAACACCCGAGTTTTTTTGATCAATGGTTAATATTCGAGGCATCTATCTTGCACTTATCTTTTTCAGATCTAATTCTTTAGTCAATATGTTGTACACCACATATGATAAGCCAGTTTTGCAGTACATCAAGTACCTTTTTAATGTATTTGTCTGTTGTTACCATTGTGGGAGAACTGCCGTCATATTGGTTTTCATAGGACGTTCTTCTGCATTTAAAATCTCGACACCAGCGTTTGACAAGAAACTACAGACTCATCAATAATTGCCATAATGCCTTTATGAATTTGAGTTGGCGTCATGCCCTTTTTCTGGAGGTATTTAATTACGGCTCTTTATTTTACTCGATTCATTTTTATGAACAATCACGGCACATAGTTTAAGAATTAGCTAAAGCACAACAACACTTTGGGATACAAACTTATTATTAACGAATAATTAACGAAACGTCAAAAACATTAATCAAACAATCAATTAGAAGTAGGTGAAGGATGGGGCATGAGGATCTTCCTTACATCAGTTTTCAATTAACTGTTCATTAAACATGATACTTTGAAATAAATTTTCCTCTTCATTATTAACCCAATTAGTTGCAAACTGTATTTATTTCGATTAATCTGTTTCGTCCTAATAATTTCGAATGACTTGATAAGAACTGTCTCATTTTTCCACCCTACCTATCAACCGGAAAACTTAAATTGAATACAGTTATGTATACACGAATAACTCACGGAAGTAAGATGAAGAAGAATTTTCCACCTAACGGCGTCCAATTACATCAGCGACAACTGTGCAAACTTATCCTCAGATCTGTAACGTCGTTGTTCCGAATTCAACTGAATGAAAACATTACTTTCTGGAATTCTTGGGTGGTTGCAGGAAATGGCGTTTGTTAAACATTTAGTAAGTGGCTAGTGAAATTTTGTACATTTTCATTGTATACTGTCTGTTCATAAGGCAACGACCTAACCTGAAATTCATATTTACAAATACATATACATACGTACGTCGTTCGAAGTTGTAGTGCACTTACGAATACATATGTAAATGCGACTTGCTAACACCAGTGATATAATAGACATTACCGATAAGGACAAAACTGAGCGGATTTCGCCAGAACTCGTGCAATTCAGGACCGTTAAACTACTAATACTAGGTTACACACAATTATTGCAAACTTCTGTACCCATATGAGGTCAACATCACATGAATTATTATGGTGTAGCCCATATTCAAGATATTCTTTCGTATCTCCAACGTAAATTTCTATAATCAAATTAATAAACGCTCTTAAGGTGTGTAGATTTGATGATTAATCAGGCATATAAAGAAATATGGTAATGAGAACACGGTAAGTTGTTACTGACATCTATTATTAAACTTTTAGCTATCTCTATGAAGCCCCGTCAGTTTCATGAGTCAGTTTAATATTGTTATTAAGAGTAAGTGAATTTGTTAGACTTACACAAATTATAAAATTATATGAAATGAGTTGTACACAAAATATTGTAAAGGCATATACAGATCAGTACGCCTGACAAGATATAATACGACGCTATAGTAGTGGAGCGACAAAATGTCCATAAAATTTGGAGATTATCACTCTGAAAAACTACACCTCACATAATAAAAATGGCGTATGGGAAAAAACTGGAAAAAAACATACCCTCGCTATCTTATACAGTTTATGGAAAAGGTTTAATATAATTTTAACGGGTTGTATTGTTGCGTAACATCTGTTGAAGAAATTATGGAGCTGTCGTAAAAGGTGTAATATTTTATAAATAATTAAGTATTTTTGGTGTTGTTAAATATGTGATTTGTAGAATGTAGAATACCAGTTATTTTGCCTTGAAAGGAATAGCATAATCTCCAAACGGCGCCTCAGAACAAATAAAAATATATAGAGTGATCAAATTTGATTATTTTATCTGACTGAAAATTCCTAAAAGAAAAAAATTGAAGAAGAATTAATGAAAAATATTATGGAAGCATATAAGAGCAGAAATTAAATAAGATCGGTAAGACAGAGAAATCAATAGTAAGCATCTACAAACCAATAACTGCTACCGTTAAATCAAAAGGAGGTCATACTTAATACTAAATAATAACGTAGTACAGAAAAACAGTTTCCTACTTATTTTATACACTTTATTTTTTTTTGATTTTTAATCTTTCTAAAAACAAATGAAGAAAGGTCAGTTTGAAACAGATATAAGTTTTGTAGAAATTGTGTTTCTTTGTCCAACGAGAATCTACGAAAGTATACAACTAAAAATCGTGAATTAAAACATTTAGTGGAATACAAAGGGTTTAATGATTTGTTCTACATTATTTGCAGTGATACAAGCATCTTGCTCTACATTGTATATCACAAGTTGTAACAACATAAAGCAAACAAGTTTAAGAAGAGATATTCCAATGCACTGACTGATCTTTTGTGATGCTTATTATATTACTAATGTTAAAATAATTATGTATTCGAGAATTAGTTTATAACTAGACAAGACGATATCGATAAAAATGTTTAATTAAAAAATATGGACAAGATTTTTTTCAATAAAGTTAAGTAAGCATTTTTTACACGCAAACAAATATTTTTTCTTATTACAGTAAAATTTATTTGAATTCATTTGTTTCAAAAACCTACTTTACATTCAAAATTTATATTTGTTTCCGTTGTTAAAGTAATTGATACTATTTCACTGAAGTAAGGATTTTTGAAGTTGATTCATTTTTCAATAGACAAAAACAATTTCTTAGAACAAATTAATGCTATCTTCTGGCGAAGAGAACTATAACTTCTTAAGTTATATAAGTTTTATTTTAAAAAGCGGAAAGCAAATTGCATCCTTTGTATAGAACAATTAGTTCTTGCTCGAATCATATAAGATGGAATCTGTATACGTGTCACTTTGGAAACCAATGGGCCATTAGACATCATACAAGCATCTTTTTGTACCAGTGGTTAAAAATTGAGACGTGAACTTCTTATTTAGCACGGTAGTATGCTAATTAGATACCAAAACCAAATCACAAATCAACCATTAACGTCATACGAAAACTTCATTGTTAAAAACTCCCAACATCATTACAAATACATATGGAAAATGCCTCAGAAAGCAATACCCAACATAATTTCCAGTGATTTTTCTTGCTGAACCACATCTAAACTTCTAGCCTAAGTGAGCATTCTTAGTGCTATCTAGTGCCACAAGTCCTTTGAACCGGCAGACGAATGTATTATTTTTGTGGCGCTAGATAGCGCTAAGAATGCCCACTTGAGCTGTAAGTTTAGATATGGTGATATTAGCAGAGAGGGAATTGCAATGTGTGGAGCAAAGAAAAACGCTCGAATCCATGATAATGACGCCGGGTAGGAAGAAACATGCCTGCGTGTTAGCGTGTTTGTCTTCTCATATTGTCTTTCCCGTGAATGATTCCAACAATACCATGAGTAGTTGCATTCAGCAGTATTATTATGTTAGATATTTATTTCAAATGACTAACACTTACAATAGAGTTTAAATCAAAAATACACGCGGATAAAAGATCGTTAATTTTTTGAATAATATTTAGTTTCTATATAATTCAGGATTAAAACAACTAAAACGTAATAGGTGTTAAGTTAGCAAATTTTATAGATGTAATGATAAATTCTCGAGGACCAGCAATTTGCAACAATGCATGTAGAATAATAAAATGAAAGTAACGTTTCAACGAGTGGGTTTTGTCCATGACATATGGAATTTGTGTGTTATATTGTTGCAGTATCATTTAATGATCATTGAATAAGATACCATATGCGCTGAAATGCAATAGTGACAATATAGAATAACTGAAGACACTTCAATAATCTTTTAAAACAGAAGTGAATGAATATTTGACTACATCCGCAAATATGCATTAAGTTTTGGATATAAAAAATGTCTTGTAACAAGGCGCTAAATCTTCAAAAAAGAATCCATTCAGAAATTAAGTTGTTTGGTGTAAATGAGCACATCTTTCAACCAAAGAAGGGAATATTAATTTAGAGAAATTGTGATGCCTTTTTCAACGTCACTATCTTTTTAATTTAATGAAATGTTCTTTCAATAAAAGCAAATGCGTTACAACCTAGAGAAATAGTCGCAAAGAATAGATTCTTTCTGTATCTCTTTGAGCGTAAGAGGTATTGCTTTCTGTTGGTGTACAACAGCAGTGCACTTGAATAGAGAGCAATTATAGAAAAAAATATATTTTCGATGCTTGCTCTTATCTTAACACAACGAATTTATTAGTTACAATTCGGAAAATAGTTATTGCATTTGCTTATATTGGAGAATAATACTAATGAATCTTTGACCACATGTCAAAGTTTTCTTCTTAGTGAACTACCTGTACTGTCAACTTTTATACCTATATTTGTGCTTTGAAAACATGTGCGCTTGCTGAAAATTTATATATATTTCAATTGCTTTTAATTCATTTAAGAAATAGCTTTAAAGTATTATATGTGTAGATCTATTCGTTAATTTGTAACGAGAAACGTAATCTTTTCATTGTAAATTTTGACTCACTGGATGATTAACAGAAATACAATTCCCATAAATTTAGTATGTTTATGTAATAAAACGTGCTATCTCAAAGAAACAATGTTAACTAAATTATATACGAAATTTTAATGTTTTAAGTTGAATGTATGTTTATTTATTCATAGATACCTATGTACGTACGTAGTTTAACGTTTACAATCGTATTATAGCTGAGGTCGTATAAACAGGATCGCCATAGATTGTTACAATACAATCTGAGAATATAAATTTCAGTTTCCTAAATGTGTAAAATAGCAAAAATTATAGGTTCTTTGTTTACGTTGCTTTCATACATTTCCTGCGTTTCACGGGATAAATTTAAATGTTACTAGCAATACCTATACTAAATGAACGAAGGGTTACCGGTATAGCTGACTGGCCGATTTACATTTACATCATTGAAAGATACATCGTATCACTTTTTATTCGATTGGGAAAATTTACGAATTATAGCACTATCAGAACATCATTTTTTACTTCGATGGGAATATCAATTTTATGCAACAGTTGCAAATATATATTTATTTTTCAGTGAATCTTGTCCGTTTTCAAAGGTAGTTTATGTAAAAATGATGATTTGTGAAGAATTTACATTGCCAAAGAAATGTTTTCAACGAATCATAGTGCATATTTAAATCAACGTATAAGTTGTCTCTCTTATTTAACGTTTTATAATGTGGCAATTTCTAGAGCTACATGTCATACAAACAAATTATATTCTTGACCCAAAAATTAGCTTCTTTGAGATACTTGAATGTTTAGTTTTAAGTGTATTTATGTGTTCTACTCACATGTATCTCAAATTAAACTTTTGAAATACAGTACATGTATCTTTTCTTGAACGATGGATTGAACTATCAATAATATTGAGCAATTACGTAATATACTAGAAAATATTAAAAGGGTTTTCAAGTAAATTTGCATTGAATCTTCTTCAGTAGATTGAAGACCCTTCTCCAAATATATGAAGGATATATTGCGCAATACTACGTTTGCTTCTGCCGAATGATATTCAGCAAGACACAATTTCTCATATTTCATTTATTATTAGAACTTTTGAATTTTTGTGTTCTCAGTTTATTTACTGGCTCTCTCTGACGCTTACTAGTGGATAGTGACAATCGGTTTCTCAGGTGCCATCCTCATTACTCTCAATGGATTTCCTTTATACACACATAACACACACATTAATTGGAAGAAGCCTATGAACACGTAGGCTTCCACGGCCAGAGTTAGTAATAAGCGAACTACTTCCGGAATTGAACCGTGTCATGATGAGCTATATAGAAATGAAATAAGAGAAAGAGGAAAAGAAATAAAAAGGAAAACCCCCTTTTTCATTTCTTCCTTTCCTTTTATTTCTTTCTCTTCTTACTCTTATTTCATTTCTATATATCTCACTATGACACGATCCAATTCCGGAAGTAGTTCGCTTATTACTAACTCTGGCCGTGGAAGCCTACGTGTTCATAGACCTCTTCCAATTAATGGAAGTTATGTATATATATTTGACAATAAAGCAAGTCAAAAACGTTACTCAGATTTGAGGTAACGATATAAAGACTAAACTTTTACAGATTGCTTATGAACTTTGTAATGAAGGAAAAAAAGGTTTCTTTATAAACTATTTATTTAAATATTTGGCGATTTGTCATCTTCGGCCCAAACTAAAAGGTATATACGTATATAAAAATTAATGAAAATGAATATGTAATTGCCACAATGATTAAGTAATGTGGGCAGTGCTAAAATTGTTACCATTTGTAAAGTCTTTTAAAGATTTTGTACTTGTGTAATAATATATAGAATGGAGATTGTGGAGTATAGTAAGTCAGAAATTTCTTTGTGTGTTAAAAACTATTTTTGTTAACAAATGTGGAATGTAAAATTCGCGTAATCGTTTAATCAGATCAGCGCAGCAGCAGATTCCAGTAGTTTACATTAATTTAGGGGTATAACTTGTACTCACTGTCTTAACGAAAACATGTAGTGTTTAGAACGGTAGACATGTTGCCTAGAAAACTTTTATTCTGTATACGGAGGTTACAGATTTATATAGTTTTAATATATTTATATGGTTATAATAGCTTTGTTATTATGTATTAACAAAGTCATGGTTAAATGCAATATAATGCAGTTGTATGATGAATTATTTGTAAATTGTACTAAGTAAGAGGGGTAGCATAAAGTACAGTGTATTTTAAAAATTCAGTTTTTTGAATATATGATTTTCTGGGAAGCATGCAATGTCACTAATATTAAAATTGTTACGTTTGTGTTTAATGATTTCAATTTTCTTTGAAAGTGTTAGTTTACTAAATTAGGGAGCATTATGTGCTAATTATAGATTGTGCATCCAAATTTTACAATTTTTAACAAACAGATGTCTGCCCATTTATATTTTAGTGTGCTATATGTTTTTTGAATCTTGTTTCAATGTTTCTTCCTAATAAGATCGGTATTGAAATAGTTAATGTTAATTCTTTTAGTGATTTCTGAATTCATTGTTGTAAATGTTCGTAGGGAATGAATTCTGTTTGGGTTGAGATATGTAGATAAATCTTTTCAGTACTGTTTTATGATGAATAAATCACATTTGATACCGTTTATTTTTTGTCTTGTTTAACCGAATGTATAAAAAAAACGTTCGAATCTCCGAGCTTTTATGTCAGCAGCAATTTAGTAGAATTCTCAATAACATAATGAAGCTTAAGAGGTAACTTGGTATTTTAATTGCCTCTTCGCTATCTTTTTATAACGTATCCTATGCGATGTAGCAAATAAGTTAACTGCACAAACAATTTTGTTAAAGGAATCTGTTGTAACGAAAAGAAATAAAATAGTGTAATTTTTAATTCGATATTTGTACCTATCGTAGATATGAGCGAGACATTAGAAAGATAATTGAAATTATTTTGGGATTATGACATTTGTTGCAATGTATTTTCGGTAAATACCGATTCTATTTCTTAATTATTGTGTTATATTAAGCATATTGTTATTTTTTGTTTCTAATGTGTTTAATGTTAATACTATTATTAATGTTTTAAGAATAAATAAGATTAGTGTTTATTTCTAATGTATTTTTTTCTAATGTAGTTTAATTTTAATATATTATTTCAATAACTGGGAAAGCCGTGAAGCCCTGTATGAGTACGTAGTTTCCCAGGTGTAACACATGTTATCTATATATTGTTACTATACTTTATATATTCATAAGAAAGATAGTATTTTCTATATTATTTTCGTATTGATTTATGGGTTTATTGAAATAAGTAGATCGTCCCGTAAAAGTCAAACTTTTGCTTACTATTTTGTGAAACGTAATTTTATAAAAATTCTTCTATTGGATTTAGATACTCCTCAATAGCAATGTTTGAATATAAATTTTCTATATCGAAAAAGAACAGTGGAATTACTGTTGACATAAAGTTATTTAAATTCATTAGTAAGGTATATACATAGATTCTAATTAAATGTGTAGCTTTAAATTTAAATTCTGTTCTTCTTCTGTAAACATTTGGCACATCTTATAAGCGACTAAATTGCATCCCAAGGTAAATAATATTTATCTGCTTTGTGTAGTTTTATTAAGCGATATAATTGCGGTGTTTGGAGATTTATTGGTGCAAGCTCTTTGCTACCCAACTATTCCAAGAATTGTGCGGTTGTATAATTCTCAGGTATCACAGTAAAATCCGCCCTATACAATTAATAATTTATTTGGCACGCAGCATTTCAAGAAGACGTGGACTATCATCGTCGACCGTACGATCGACTGGCCCGACTTACCAGTCGGTAACACGGTTGACGATGAGACTCCACGACCTCTTGAAACTCTGCATTCCGAATAACTCTTTGCTGTTGATATTAAATTTATTCAGTGTCTTTACTTCTTTTAAAAGCTTTTTGGATGTATTAATATAATAGTGAATTAGATAACTAACCCTCCGCCTCTACCTGATTTAGAGAGAGCTAACTGTTGATTATTATTATTATTCGTCTTATTATTATTCTTATGATTATTATTATCATTACTGTTCAGTAAAAAATGTAACCAGTTGGGTTTGAACAACTAATACAAAAATGTACCATATAAAACAGGAAAACTTTAAATTCATTTTATTAGTATATACTCACAATGACTAAAATACAATATTCGTATAAACTCGGGTGTTTTCGACAAAAAGGAACACAAACTAGGTTTTTATGTATTTTTATCGAAATGCTTTCAGTATTACAAGCTGACTTTCAGTGATAGGCAGTATATTTTAAATAATTTCATAATTATATATAGTATAAGGAATACTATGCATATTTTTTATAATAAATGCTTAAAAATTACTGCTAAAGAACCACATAAACAATGCACAATTTCACTAAGTTAATCAAATATGAACTACAGAATTTTGATTTAGAGATACATATCATACAAACACAAAATTATTCTGTAATTATTTGCTCACAATTCTATTCAACCTACGGAGTAAAAAAGTAGGGATATCCCTAAAATTACTGCTGTTAAAGTCAAAAGTTTTTTTGTACGTTTTCTCTTCGTATTTGTTTTATGTTTTGCTAGTTACTCGAATGATATGTTGTAATTTGTATTTACATAATTAAAATCAAAGTACTAAATACAGTATAGAGAATGTAACAGAAACTTTTTAAAGTAACACAATTTCTGACAAATTTAGATTATCCATATGTTCATAATTATTTAAACCACAAGAGTTGTGCGGAATCCGCAATTGTATCTATAAAACAAATCACATTGAGGGAATTTACTAACGAAACAGACATGTAAACTGGTAACTAATAAGAAGCTAACTAATAACTGTAACAGCTGCATGTGCTGTAAACAGCGCTACTACATCTCTGAAGTGTATACAAAATGTTTTCCATTCATTGATTTGTATTATTTCTCCACCTTTCATATACATAACCACACATTGAAATGCAATTTGGATCTCTGAACTTGTCGGTGCGATGCTACTAACTTTTCTGTTATAGGTCTGAGTCTTTTAGTGCCATTTGTTCCGATATAATTTAGTTGTCATTTTCCATTATACGTCGAAAAATAAAACGCAATGTTGGCAATTCTGCACTTATAACTGTTACAACTAAGTTTTTTGCTGTAGCTGAAATTGTATATTTGAAGGCTTAAACATTGCTAACATATTTTCAGTGCAAACGCGAGCTTGGAAAGATTTTTTAATGGGACTTTTTAGGACTAGCACTTGATACAATTGGTAATAATCTATCTCAATAGATTATAACCAATAGCGCGCATCACGCTTACATGTAGTGTAACCTTTATCAAGGTTTATATTTATTTATGTAATTAAATTGTGCTATTCTGTTGCCTATATTCGGTTTAATTATGGAAAAATAGTACATAACATCCGCGAATTCGTTTTTAAAAATTATTATTGATACGTTTGTTTCAATTACAATCTTTCAACATACAGAAAGAAAATACCGTGCTAATACTTTATTTTTTGCTTACGTATTCATTCCAATAGAATACCGTTTCCGCGAAGGTTAATAATGTTATAACTGTTGAAGTAACTTTACGAACTAAAATTTTACATTGGATATACCGATTAAACATTTTGTGTTTATTTTTAACATTTGACGGTTTTAAAGAAGCCAAACTAAATTTTGCCAAACATTTTGCGTGATATATTTTTCGAGCGATTTTGGATAAAATTGTTGGTGACAGTGAATTTAGATTTATGAAAATTATCTTCAAAAGTGCCGCGCAAGCAGAATTGTTTAAGGACATTTGTTAGCACAAACGCTTCGTTTGCTTACTTCATCACGCATTGGTACAATAAATCCTCTAAAGTAATTCGATTTAGTATTAATACATACCTAATACTATCTTAAAAGCTTATAACTTTCTTCGAAATAAAACCATAAACTGACATGTTCTTATAAACTCAAACTCTTAATAAATTCCCTAAGCATATTCACCGCATTTTATATGCATAACGCGCGCAGTTTTCTACGCAAAATTTCCTATCAGACAAAATCTTAAATTCGCGCCACACATCCTTTCACACCAAATTATCTAATTTCCGGTTCGATGGTCTAATTATTTCTTTTTCAGTTCGAACAAGATTGAAAATTAATTTGAGGTACACAATTCTAACTCAACGTAGACAGCGTGTCTCTGCTGGCGGTCGCGTCGGAAGCTTTTGAACGTTGACGCTCGCGGTAGCCGGTAGATAAGTACTTCTCGAAGAAAGCACGGATCAAAACTGCAAGCCGCAGCCGGCGGTCGCTCAAAAAGATGATGCGCCTTTCTGTCCTATTGCCTGCCTAGGCCGCGGCTGTTGCTCGTTCGCTTCCTGTCACCATGAGTGGCACGCTTGCGTGTATTTTGTTAAGATAGGTAATGGAGAGCACGTCCGAGTGCGGCGGAAGTGGTTTGCGTTCGCGAACGTGCTGTACAAATAACTTTTCTTCTTTCGAAGCCTAAAAGTTTGTTTTATGACGAAACAATCATATTTGATACCGTTTATTTTTTTTTTGTCTCGTTTAACTGAACGTGTAAGACTCTCATAACTCTCATATCAACACCATCCTAGTAGGATTCTCAGTAACATCACAAACCTTAAGAGGTAACCTGGTATTTTAATTACCTCTTTCTTCTCTACTGTTTTAATAACATATCATATAGGATACGGTCATATAAGATCATTATGTTGCTAATGTAACACATTCAAGTACTCTTTTATGGTACATTGGTTTATAACGACGCTATTGTATCAATGAGCACAAACGATTTTGTTAAAGGAATGTGCTGTAACAAAAAGGAGTACGCGAAGCCCTTGCTGTGCAAATATTGATACTTAGAAAGTCGATGTAATTTCGTTAACTATATTTTTGCCAGCACAGAAGTAACTCGTTAAAAAAAAGCTGTACACTGGTGTAAAGAAGAACTAGTACGGATATAACAATTCTTACTAGGAAAGGTTCCCGCGTTTCAAATTCAGATCTTAATGAAGCTTGGTAGGTAAGTAGAGTATGTTGAGACATGAAAATAATTTTTTTTGTTTGTGCTGAAATTCACTCTGAGAGGGTGAAGCGCTCCTTCGAAAATTCACAAATTTACAGTTTTCTGCATTTAATTCTTGGAAATAGATAGAACAAAAATTTATATGAAAATGTTGTACGTTATTGAAAGGTCTTTCAGGACACAGGAATGTGGTGAATACAGGGTGTTGTATTTAAGCGCCATCCGCTGATTATAGTAATATAGAAAAGAAATTAAAGCAAGTTGTTCATCTTTAACATTCTTTAGTGATTTTAAAGCATTTTCAATTACATCGGGTGTTCCAAAGCTGTAAACAAGTCATACCTTATGCTACTTAAACCAAAATTATCTATATATTGCTATATATATATATATCTTCTATTAAGAAAGACCCTCATTAATTAGTAAAATCTCATCAGTTAGTATGTCAATAATGTTCATAATTCATACAAATGTAAACACGGGATTACATGTAATAAAAAAAACTTAACATTAATAATAATGGATAAAGTATTTATTGTAATGCATATTTAATTCATGTATTTATGATTAGGTATGTTAACGAAAGTCGCCAAAAAGCATAAAGTTTTCGCACTAAGAACAACGAATGAATGCAAAAATATCACATTGTAAGTGATGGGGAGGAAATGGTAGGTCTTGGTTTTAAAAGACAAAATTTGTTTGATCCAGAGAACCAGACTTGTACCAGGCAAATAGAGGACGACAATTGAGTGTGCGTTAACAATTACGGTTTTATAACATTATTTCGCAAATGGGGATTAATATCATAATTTGAGTTAAGGACTAGGTTAAAAATTCATGATATAAATCCCTTTTATATTCTAAATCCATAAACCTTCAGTAGTTGAATCATACCTGTTGCTTTCTTTTGTGTTGTCAGTATTTGAAGATCTTTGTTGGATGGGACTCCTATATTCAAAGACCCTGAATAGTGACCTGTCGATGAGTCTAAAAGTATGAGACTCTTCGACCAAGTGCTTGATAACCAAATATTAAGAAACCAATTGTTAAATAGATCTGTAGTTAATTTACCTGGACATGAGGCTTGAATAATAAAGTTTGCCGGCGGAAATAGGGTTTGTTGTACTTGGGGCCCAAACTCGCCTCGAGGATCTTTTAGTATTATCAATAGTTAACCAATTATTGGATAGATATTATTGAAAGTATAGTATAACTGCGTTGCTTGTTGCTTGTATAGACTGAACAGCAGCTTCACCTTTCTTCTTACCTTGGAACGCTAGTGAACGTACAGAATGTTTCTCCAAGTTGAAACCGCTTTCACCTGCATTATATACATGCCCAGAACCATAACGCTGGATCTTCTCTAGTTGCAGAGTATTTGATCCACATGAGCGACTGATAGATTTAGTGATTTTGCGGGAACAAATTATGTACGTTCTTTTGAAATTCGCTATTCACTTCTTTGAAGCTTTGAAGTTTTCTGGTTTAAGATTATCGTTAGGTTCTAATGCCGATTTTCGTATATCTATATCGTGTATAATGGTATTCAGGCCACCCATTTCCTCAAAAATTGAGAATCTGTAAATTTTCGAAGGGGTATTTCGCCCTATCAGAGCGAATTTCTGCACAAACAGAAAAATATTTTCAAGTTTCAACATACTGTACTTATCTACCATTTTTTCATTAAGATCTGAATTTAACACTCGGGAACCTTTTTCTATTAGTTATAATTTTTTTGACAGTTGAAAATTAAAATATGACTAGTCTGAATTGTGAGCTGTTAAATGTAAATCGACTGATAGTATAATCCATCTTTGTAAAATGTACCTTCCATAGATGTTATTATAACCAGAGACTGGATTATATGCAAAGTACAGATATTTTAATTAAAAAATATGTATAGAACACACTAGCGAAAAGATCAAACACACTTTTTTTATGAACATGCATATAAAATTCACTGCTATACCTGTGAATTGTACATCCACACAGTCCTTGCAATCGTCATCAGTAATACGTTGATATGAAAAAACACTTTCTCTTGACTGTATTTATTTTTTAATATTAGTTATACGTAGACAACAACAATTTTCTTTTTTTTATTATATCTTTGAAGAAACACATCGAGTAAGGAGTACGGAGAGATTTTAGAAGATAGACGATAGTTTAAATTTCCTACCGTGGATGTTTAGGCATTTCACATCCTGAGGGTGACGTTGTTGGTAGGGCTTTCAAAAGCAAATCGCCAACCTGATAGAAATTTGGTAATTTGGCGGGAAACTCAAACTATCGTTAGTCATTTAAAATTGTTCTATATTTATAACATCCGCCAGGCGATCTCTCTGCCTTTACACTCTCACACTCTGCATATTTAACAATACAGAATCCTTTCAGTATGAATGACCTCAAATATTGGAATAAATTGTACCACATTATTATCATACCTGCTCTTCCTTAGCTCTTTTACATACTCCATCTTTACATATGTACATATTTATTTATGATTATGGTTGTGGCAGGGCCAATACCTTTCCTAAGGGTATAAATTGCGCCGAAAGACGTATTTGGAATAATCTTAAAATAGCAAATGCGGTTTACTTAATCATAGTATAAAGACTTCAGTTACTTTACATATATATTGAACTTCCGACTTTTAGTTTTGAAGAAACACGTGCCTAACAGTATGATGCATGTGATAACATTTTTTTTCTTTCTACAATTTAAGAGAGATTCCAAGTAATATTATCTCAAAGGGACAACTACATATACAATTGACTTTCATGGAAAAGGTAACATTCCATATCTTTTAAAATTCTATAAAGATGGAGGCGCTCATATCAGTTTGAATTATTTATTTTTTGTAATAATAAGTTTATTTCTGTATTCAACAATCTGCTCTGCTGATGTATACGCGACCTTTCTAAATTCACTTACAATGATTTTCTCTCGCAATTTCTATTTAATAAGATTACATTTCCAATTTTTGAGGAAAAGTCGGAAATATTTTGTTTTTCTTTTATGCTCCCGAAATCCCGTTTCTGTGGGTGCTCCCTAACGTATCTGTTCGCAGGATAATTTTCCAGCGATAAAATCCAATTTGTCACGTCGTTGTGCTCACGAAAGTCCTCGAGGTTGTTACCTCAATACAGAAAGTGGATTTTAAATAATTTCACGCTGACGCAAATTTCTTCCTTGTTAATATAACAGGTTTTGCTGTAATATATATTTGCTATTAATAGTTTAGCATAAATAAATTGAATGGATCTCTGAATATCAAGGAATTCTATCTATAAAGTTTTCCTTTATACGCTTATTTTGTTTGATCTCTTAATTTATCTATTAGTTAGTATAATTTCATTCGCACGAGTTTTTAAATGTTTTTTAAAAAATATGACAATTGAAGATTTAATAAAAAGTGAGTTTTTCTAGCTAACCAATATAAGAGAACGTTTTTGTATCAAGCAAAAGTGCAGGAATAGAGACCTTTTGTTCGTTTTAAACATGTTCACCCAGAGACAATGATTCAGTCATGATTGACACCACTGATCAAATATTCCAATTGTAAGTGCTTGTATTATGTAAGTAAAGAAAGCAGATTCAATCACTGAGCACTTAGCACCTCATTATATAGGATTAACAGATAAAACTACAGTCACTCAGCGATATAATGCAAATATTTCTAGTGATCTTCTGAAACTTCCTTCAGAATCACTTCTGATTCAAAACGTTTATAGAGAATAGTATGTGAACTCTATTTACAAACAATTTATGCGGCTTACTTAGTTGTCATGGTTTTTCGGGAATCAAATTTATATCGATAACTTCAGTCAGCTTGCGATTGGTAAGCTTCATAGTAATAGAAATTGGGTATTCGTTTTACTGAAAAGTGCTTGGGGCAATGGAAGTAGCTTACCTAGATCAAAACCAGAGATGATAAAATAATGCAGGATCGTATGCTTTCGCACGCAAAGTTTCGAGCTTTTGCTGAAAGAGCAAATTAGCCATGTTGCAGAATTTCAATTTATTTTTGGTGTGAAATAGGCATACCAACTATTAACCGAATGTGATTGCATAAAACAAGCAGTGAAACAATTTAGTAAAAATATTACGTAAGAAATAAATATTAGACTAGTGAAATAGTTACTAACTAGGAAAACAATAACACCTACAGTAGTAACGACTAAATTTAATAAATAACCTATTCGGCTGTAACATGATCAATAGAATACTATTCTGCTGGACTCTATTTCAGCGATAAAAAAGAGTCATAAGTCGCGAGGCTATTAATTTGCAGATCCGCCTATAGTTCTCAAAATGTGGATTTCTCTTATAAAGGTTAAAATACTCGTTATGTAAATATTTTTCTAAAACCAGTTTTATCTGGCAAGTAGTGTCATACACTCAAATTAATGTTATGAAGTTATGCGGCACCCTGTATGTAACATGTATATACTACTACTAGGAATATAATTTATTATTATTAAATGTATTACAACATGTTTTTTGCTGTCTATTTGATTAAAACTTTATAGAATTGTCAAAGGCTTTACTTGAAATTCGTCTTTTTATATTCAAAAACTGTAATCCAAGATAGATTAGCAAACAAAATTGAAGGCAACAAATTAATCTATCTATATTGTATCTATTATGAATTTAGTTTTTGTGTATATTTTACTCCAGTCACGAAGATTTCCATACCGAATTCGCATTCGTGTCTTCTTTTGGATTTCATCCTTTTTCACCCAAAACTTCGTTGTTGCAGTTACGAATCACTTCTTTTATTCTGAAAAAATAGGAAACCTAGGGAGGCACGTAGGTATTGTGATAATATAATGCAATGATTAATAAGATGTCCCAAAAGTCCTTTTTAAAATAAAATAATGGCCAAGTTTAATGAATAAATGTTCATATATTATTAATATACAGGCTTTGGAAATTTGTTTTTTAAAAATTCTCTGTTCTAAATATGTTCCGTTATTCTGCCAGTATTTCCATTCCGTTCTAATTCATCCAGAGAGTGAGAAGTGTTGTTGTATACTTTTGATTTAAGGTAGGAGATGTTGTCCCATCATGTTGGAACTAAGGATTCCGATTAAAATCTTGCAAGACTAGCGCAAAGAAGTTGTTAATCATCTGTACATATCACTCGGAGTTTACGGTTACTGTACGACCTCTGTCAATATCAAAAAAGTGCGGCTCGATAGTTCATTGGGCCGACATTGCAGCACAAATACCCAGTGAAGTTACCTTTCATGCTTCTGTTTTGGATTTGTTCAACTCCAACGATGCAAATTCTGCCAGTTTACATGGTCATTAAGACGAAAATGCGCCCCAACTGAGAAGTTTTTGTAAGATTCTCGCACACAACACGTCCACTACAATCCTGTAAGCCGCTCCATATCGAATAGATTCCCAAGGACAGTTGCTAAACTCTTGGAAGATTCGTATTGCACCTTTACATGATTCCCTAGCTTTTTGTCAAGCTTAATTATTTATTTATTTATCGCATGGCTACACACATTATAATAAAAAGACAATAATATATGGAAAAAGAACATTAACAAGCAGAAAGTGAAATTTTTAGATACATAACACATATAGTAACCACACGTACGTCCAAGTTATTGATAGTCTATTGCATTCTCAGTCGCAGTTAGAAAATCGCTCGTCTCACCAGTGTAAGATCTCAGTGGGCATGCTTCCACATGTCTCACAGTTTGTCTACCAATGCCACAGTCACACTGCGGAGCCTGGTTTTTCGCCCCTTTTAAATATAGAGTGTCCAGATTCTGTTTGATAAGCATCAGGTTTTTCGTGGCAATTTAAAGTCCGGTGGTTTGTCTGTTATACATAGCATGTGCAAATATTCTGCCGGCGCGTTATTGTTTATTTTTCTTTCCTGGCTAGAGTAGCGCTGAAACCATCGCCATAAAGAGATCTAGCATCCCTAAACGAGGAGGAGTCTAGATCGCCGCCTATGACAAGCAAAAATAGCTTATAACCTAGTTGCGTAGCTCATCACCAAAGAAAAAAGTATCATTTAGTATAAAAATCATATTACAATCCTGAATATTCTTCTCGCAAGAAACATTGTACTAGAAATCGTACAATTTCTTTTGGATTGTATTAACTTGTATATTTTGAGAACTCAATTAAATTTAAATAATCATTTGTAAACGTGTTACGGATATAAGATAACATAAAAACCTCCGCGTACTTGCCATTATACGATTTATCAACGTTTTATTTGCATGGGTATCTACTACGTTCCCACAAATTACATAAAATAACATTAGAAATGTAAATTTAATTAAACAAATACGCAAAATTCATGCATATTTCATAAACTATGCCATTTCTCGAATTAGTTCATGTTGATTTTCAACAGGTATGATATTGTGAAAGTAGGTTTTATGGTGAGACATTAAATATGCAATTTTATTGAAGCCTTATATTGCTTTTGTAATACGCGATATTCTAAGCTAAACGTTTTCGCGAGAGCTTCGAGGCAAACTAATACCTCGGCGATAAAATCTGCTTCACTTAATCTGATTGTTCGCAATGGCAAATTATAACCTAGTTAGTGAGAGAATTCTGCGGAGGCTGAACTCCGTTGTACCTTCTGTGTTAATGTAATGCTTCAGGTGTAATAAAAGATTATAATGTCGCTTTGACAATACGAAAACCTGGATGTCTCTCTAATATACGAAACTTGCTGTACTGTGTGCTAAGTGCTATTTAGATCTTATATCATTAATTGCATAGGCGTTAGATTTATGTAGCTAATATAAATCGGACATCTTAATGTAGCAAACTCGTTTTGTAACAGTATAGTTTCTCCATAATATTAGATCAAGTTGTAGGAATTAATTTCAAATCATTCTAGGTTAATATTGTACTCATGTTTCGGCCATAATTTACATCATAATTTAACCTTCTACTGGTGACGTACAAATTATGTGGCATAACAAGTGCTGTGGCGTCTACTACACCCCAAAGGTTTCCTAGAATTTTAAACATGAAGATCCGTGAACGATACTGTGTTACACATACATATACGAGGACGATCTGAAATGTTACCGAAATCGACAAGAAAAACATGGTATTGGTGTGGTTTTTCATTTTTATTTTTCGATATAGCCTTCTCGAAGATCAATACGCTTTTTCAAACGGTGCTGCAGTCTCTTCAAGTCGGAAAAGTAGGATGTTTCGAGGTCTGCAAAATAGCGATCTGTAGCGGCGATAACGTCCTCATTTGGGGCAAATCTTTTTTCTCCCAGTAATTTTTTCAGTTTTGGGAATAGGAAAAAGTTGATGGGGATAGGGTCCAGTGAATATGGAGGACGAGAGACTAATTCGTAGCGCAACTCATTCAATTTGGACACGACGATGCGGGATAAATAAGCCGGTGCATTGTCGTGTTGGCAGCACTTTTTCCCGCTGCAAACGAGGCCGTTTCTCCTTCAATACTGCATCGAATCGAGTCAATAAATCGCTGTAGTATTGCCCCGTGATCCATCCCTTCTGCAGATAGTCGATGAGGATCACACCTTGGGAATCCAAAAATATGGTCGCCATGACCTTTCTGGCCGATGGACACTTGGTCACCGGTACGTAATGGTAGATTCAAGTTTCATCCACGATTACGAAACGCATGAAGAAATCCATTGGAATGCATTGGATCCTGGCCAGACACTCCTCCGAAATGGTTACCCGATTTCGTCTTTGCTCTGGTGTGAGCAAATGCGGTACCCATCGCTGCGAAAGCTTATTCATATCCAAAATTTCGTATACAATATGGTGAACGCGTTCTTCTGAGATGCCTCTTGTCTCTGTTGTCTTTTTCAGCTTCAATCAGCGATCGGCTAACACATCAAGAATCTTGTCGGCCATTTCATCGTCGGTAGCGGCACTTGTGCTTGTGCGGCCACGTTTGAACACGCTCACCCAGAAACTGATGGTCGAAAATGATGGAGTACATCCGCCATGAGCCTGTAGGAAAATATTTCGAATTTCCGTAGCCGTTTTCCCAGCCATCCAAAAGTATATTATCACTGCAAGAAATTCGATTTTATCCATTTTTGCGAGACTGCTTGACTTGCTACAGGAAACACACACCTAAACAACAACTATTGACAGTAGACGTCTGAAATTTTGACAGTTGCCATGAAGAAGGCCTGTCTTGCCGACCAATGAATCCACTTCAACCTTCGTGCGCCATCACTTGCCGATTCCGGAAACAATTCAGGACGCTCTCGTATACCGGGCATACCATATATTGCAACAGTTGGTGTGATATAGTACCAAAATCTTATTAAATTATTTAGTAACACAAAGCAAGCATACTTTGCACTTACACACGCGTTGTAGAGCAGATTATTCTATATAACCTATTACTTACTTAGAAACATGCATTATATTTCCCAATAACATTCATATACTTTTAACTAGTCGAGGATTGAGTTAGGACTTTGCTTATTTTATGTCGTTCTGTGAAAAGCAATGCAGCTTGTCAAAATGTACTATAAGTTCTTTAATTTTCTTTCCATAAAAAGTATTCTGCCTTGAAAATTCTTAAATCAAAGAACCTATTTACATCACATCTAAAAGAATGCTTAGAAAATAACACCAAGATAAGAAGTCGCTGTAAATACATGTATTAATAGTGAAATCAATTCACGAGAAAGACATGTGTGAGACATAAAACACTAACACACGGACATGTTTCTGCCTTCCCGGCGTCATCAGCGTGGTTTCGAGCAGTTTTATGCTAACACATGTAATTCTCTCTCTGCTTCTATCACCGTACTTAACTCTACGATACAAATGAATATTCCTTGCGCTAACTAGTGCCAAAAGAAAGAAACATTTGTCCGCAAAGTCAGACAGCGAAAAGAAGCGGGTACAGTTTCCTACCCTTCTCTCGTGGTAACCCTTCAGAAATCATTCGCATGTACAGTTTCCCTATGCACTGCCTTCGGTGCAAAAACACCCTCTCGGGAGAGAGCAATCCACGAATTGCACGAGAGAAGGGTAGGAAATTGTACCCGCTTCTTTTCGCTGTCTGACTTTGCGGACAAATGTTTCTTTCTTTTGGCACTAGTTAGCGCCAGGAATATTCATTTGTATCGTAGGGTTAAGTATGGTGATAGAAGCAGCGAGAGAACTACATGTGTTAGCATAAAACTGCTCGAAACCACGTTGATGACGCCGGGAAGGCAAAAATATGTCCGTATGTTAGCGTTTTATGTCTCACATGTGTTTCTCGTGAATTAATTTCACTAATATCATGAGAAAGATGTATATATGTATTTACAGCGTTTTCTTATCTTGGAACCTGTTTACATCATCCGAAATATTTTATTGTACTGTATATTATTTAAAACAGAAGTCTGTAGATGGGAAAATTATTGAGTGAAGTCAAAATAAGAGCAATAAAATAATGGAGAAATATGTAACTTAAAACGTAAAATAGAAAAAAACATAGCTTCTTAATTTTCGATTACAGATTTATGTTACAGTATTTATTAGCATACTATCAATAAGAATGGAATATGGGTCGTAACTCTTCTAAACGAAGTTGGCTTGAGATCACTGGGGAAGCAGATTCTTTTAATTTTATACTTAGAAGATGAAGTAAGTACTCTTCTTAGTGGAAAATAAAAGGAAAATTCCACAGAGAGCTCAGGTTAACCTTATGTAAAGAGGTGTCCATCATAGTGCATTTACATAAGTATCAAAGAGGATATTGAAGTAATTTGGGATGTACTTTATATCTCGATGAATTTCATTTTGTATGCAAGCAGCCGTAGCATAAAATTTATTACATTCTTCTGTTAATAGCGTGAAATAATTAACTACATACCATTACTTTATTAGGTATCTAAATTGATGAAAGTTCTCTTGATTTATGAATTCATAGGTTAAAACCATTAACATTACAGTTTACCTTAAGAAGTCAAGTAATTAGTTGCGATGTATAAATTGCAAGAAAATTTACTGAACAGTGTCCCTATTTACAACCACATTAAGCGGATAACCAAAACGACGGGAGGGTGGTTTAATTTTATACATATTTGTGTGCTTCAAATTTATTTAAGCAAGCTGTACGAAAGACAACAGTTATGCTTATTATATTATCATTTCTATGTGAGTTGGAATATACACATATCAGTAGAAGATTTTTGTGCGGAGACTATCTTGCCTGCTTTTGGTAAGGAATTTAATAACTGAAGTCACTTCCTTTAAAGTACTTGGACGAAGCGCTTAAGGTTTAATGTCTGAAATTAATTGTAAATAGATTACGAATACGAAGTTACCGCTCTTAATTATAGATATCTATATATATATATATATATAGGGTTATTCATAAGAAAGTTTCATTTTGAAGTTGCTATGAGTAAGCCTGCGGAAACGAGTGCGCAGTCATAGCCGACGATGATATATTTTGAAAGAGGTCGGGATTCATATGCTCGTGATTAGTATGTGTATAAACACCGGATTAGATTGATAAAAGCGAATAAGCGGTGCTCTCTGTTATGCTCGACGAGTGTTAATAGATTTATTAACCGATTTTCGACGTTAAAATGCACTGGCACTGAATTAAATGTATTGTTTGAAATATATAGGCATTTTACCGTACAATATTCTTGTGTGTAAAACGCATGTTAATAGCAAGCAATACCAATTAAATGGGCAAAGTGATGTACCATACTATAAATTTCTATATGACTTTATTTATATGTTAAGTGTGTGCAAGGTTTTACAAAATATTGTAGACATTGAAGAACATCGAAAGTTTTTGGAGAAATATGTTCCGAAATGGAGATTGTCAACATGGGGTCAATTGCAATATAATTTTCATTGGGCGAAAAACACGATTGAGAATCAAATAAAGGCAAAGTTAAAAGATAAAAAACTATGACTGGCGGTAGGTGAACTAACAGATGCAAGAAGGAATTGTGTTTTAAATACGTTAGTGCGTATTTTAAAAAGCCTCTTTGTATACGTAGTAGAATATTACAGAATTCAAACGCTGAAAAGATAGTGGTAACTTAAAAGAATACCTTTAGGAAGTTCAACATATCGACAACCCAACTTGTAATGTTGGTTACACATGGTTCAAGCTGGAAGGTTACTAGAGCAATATTATCCTCGATTGCTTCATGTAATTTGTTTGCCTTCTACACGTCGTCTTGTAGCTGAATTTATTAGAAACAGTTATCCAAAAATAGATCAATTTATAGTTTCTACCAAAAAACCTTTTATTAAGTCCCCAAAACGCATCCGTGAGTTTAAACAGGCTCCGGAAATTCCTCAACGATTGACGAGATGGGGAACGTGGCTTAAAGTTATTTTACATTATTAAAAGATATATCTTAAATTTAAATCCACAAGAAGCCCAAGAAATTTCAGTAAACCATCAGCTGGTTCTAAATACCGAAATCTATACTCAAATAGAGCAAATTGCCGAACATTATTCATTTCTTGTAGATAATATTTCCAAATCAGAGAACACCAACTTGTCATACTTGAAGCGCTAAATACAGTAGATTTTGAATCTCCGGTGTGTATAGACAAGAGTTCAATTGAAAACCAAGAGTGCGAATATGGTGCGAACACCTCATCATTAGGCCCAGAATGCCCCTTCTCCAAATGCACTAACATATTTTCACCTCGCCGTGAAGGAGGGGGATGACTGAGTCAGCACTGGAAGGCGGTTCTGTAGCCTTAGTTTTAAGGACTTATATAGGAAAATAATAATTGCGCATGGTATGTATGTTAATTCCAAAAATAATATTTAAAAAATTATAATACGTAACTAAAATGTCAACTAGTTACTGGATCTCAAAACTGTATTTCTTCTTTCTGTACTAAACCACGAGAAATTTGTGGAAAGAATACTGAAAAATGATTAAGTTGAAAGACTAGGAGAAGGAAGAAAAATGCGATATAGCAAGTATAATGTTTTTAATGCAATATTCGATATGCAAACCCAAAAGTACTGTTGGAATTATCGAAGCGGAAGTTAAAGAAAAAGGATTCATCTCTTTGCTAACACTGTGACGTATCTAGGTTTTATGGCAGTTCCAGGATTTAAAATGTAATGGTACACAAGTGTACGGACAACTCGTAGATTCTTCAACACATAGATGTGTGGAAAATGTGTGAGCAATGCTACTCACAAATTTAAAAGATCCAATGGAAAAAATAGGTTCTTCCCATTAAACATGGTACTATTATATACCAAAGTTCATTTTATAAAATTAAACGTAAGAAATATGGGTCGGCCCTAAGAACATGAATTAGTTATTGACAAAATATTATCTGTCTTCCACAGTCACCAGGTAATAAAGCTTGAGTTGATCTATACTTAGCTCTCGCAGTTAACTGTTGCTACAAGACAGTTGCGCACTATTCTGACAGGCTTAAGCTCCTCACGAAAATTCTTCGTTGTCCGAGCAGCTATTGAAATGGAATGCTTTACTATTTCTACCGCAGAATCTATGATTTGGAGTTTCACAAAGTTCTATTCTAGATCTTCTGCTAATTGTTACACTTATATGTGAACGATTTTCCAGCCAGTGTGGATGATGCAGAAGTATGCATGTACGCTAACGACACGTCACTTTTACTTCAAGGCGATGACCTAAACGGTCTGTGAGATAAATCCGAGAGAGCCATTGTCGATGCTGAGATCTAGTTTTCTGCTAATACGTTAAAGATACATATGGCAAAAGTCGACGTCTTCCCTTTCCCTCTTCAAATAAGGACCAAATTTGGCGGCAAATTTCTTGGGTATTATAAAAATAACAACTTGAGGTGGTACCATCGCCTGGATGGACTGGTCAAAACGTTGTCATCAACTTTGTGTGCTGTAAAGAGGCTCAACACACGAAGCTGCGAAAACGACTTGTTTCGCTAACTTTCACCCCCTCTTCTCCTACGGTATACTTTTCTAGGGAACGTAGGCGGAGGCATGTAGGATTATTATCCTACGAAAAGGAGCAATTAGATTCCTCTTTAACCTTAAATACATTCCAGAATTTATTCTGCGTTTAATTAAAAATAACGCTTCTTCAGGATGTAATTTTATTTAATAATTGTTTGGACATCAAAAACTGTAACATTACCTAAGGAATAATAGTATTTACTTACAGCATAAGTAACAAAATCTTCATTTTACGATTACGTCAAAACGATACACAATCTCTTTGCAAATTAGCTCCGCGTTGTTGTATTTTAACTAAAACACAGCGTTGCATTCTTCAAGAATATTTTCACCTTTTTTGTACCTGCCGAAGTGTAAAATATTATCGTCGCCCTCTGATCATCGCAGATGCATTTCCATGGTAATACACGACCGTAAAGATCGGTAAAGATAGATATATTCGATGCGAGTGGAGATAATCGCGCGTTTATCGCCATAAAATAGTAAGTTGTTCGCACTGTACGCGCGATGGTACCAAAACAACATTGTGGTAGCCTCTGTTTATGGTATGGGGTAATTTTATTCGATTCATCGTCGATTTGATACGGTAAGAGGACCAAAGGTATTCAATGGATGCGCCGTGATTGCTGGTTTCGGTTTTTTGGGACGTAGAATTTCTTGAAATTGCATCAAAGCGTGACGTTCATTTCATTCCGGGAAATATCCACTACGCGAAAATTACCAAAACAAATATTAATGCACCAATTTGAACTTAGTGTATAATGATAATAATAACAATATTTATTTATTTATTATTACTGTTGTTATTCAATGGCAGAACCTATTAAAGGACGAACTAAAGTTCACACATATGTATGTACATGTGTATATGTAGGCAGCAGATAGAGTACTAAATGAAAAACAATGAAATCATAAAATAAAGTAAAAAAATCAAGGGACTATATGATTATGTAAGTTTACCTTCTAGCAAGCCATGAAACTATTCAAAATATGTTGTAGGCCTTTAGCTTGCTGCTTCTCGTAGACTACTTATTGGTCCAATATTCTTTGATGTTACCATAAATGCGAAACAATATCGCAATAATTTATTACAACCATTTAAATCAATTACATGACAACTAACTCTGTAAGGGATAGTTCCAGCAAGATAATGCAACACCCCATACGGCAAGGAAGCCGATGGAATTATTGCATAAATTTTTTGATAATCGATTAGTAGGCTTTTGAAAATTATGGATTATTTCATATATCCACACCTAAAAAGTAGAATATTTACAAATCTTCCTCATACAATTGACGAAATTGCAGAAACTATCCGAAATGTCTGCAAGGAAATTACACCACATCATTTAAAGAATGCCTTCAACAACATGAAACGTTATGTATAGAAAATGAGGGACTTCACTTTGAACATTTAATGTAATCATTTTTTTATTAATATTAAACATTTACTTTTCCAACAGAAACGTTTGTGTGTAGTTATTTGTCAAAACCTAATCTGACGACTGCGTGTCAACGGTGTAGCATAAACTGAACCACCTACATTTAAGCGGTGTCATTAACGCTACGGAATAAGTCAATTTACACGTTTTTGAAGTTATTCTACCAACTTAAGTCCAAAGAACAAAAACTTCATGGCTTTCTAGAAAGTAAATTTAATTGATCTTATGGTCATTTATTAATAGCATTAAAAAGATATCTTCGTATAAATTATCTGCATTGCGATACATGGTATATAACAGCGATGTTTAAAATGAATTTATATGAAAAAGTCGAAGAGAAGGGGGAATTGACGTAGGAAATCACGAAGAGTCAATAATATCGTGAACAATTTTGCAGACGAATTTCATCCACAAACCATTTCGACGATATTCCAGCATAGATCATCTCTTCCAACAACGAGCCGTAGTGAACACCTCCTTCAAAATATTGTTGAACCATTTTAAAGAACAGATACTTCAGACAACACTGGACCTTCTCGATGATCAGTTTAAGGTGGAGGTAATGTGCTGACCAAACCAGAAACACA
The DNA here is from genome assembly GCA_023509865.1 of Trypoxylus dichotomus. Taxonomy (NCBI): domain Eukaryota; kingdom Metazoa; phylum Arthropoda; class Insecta; order Coleoptera; family Scarabaeidae; genus Trypoxylus; species Trypoxylus dichotomus. The sequence continues at coordinate 22,946,392 of CM042081.1, read as the reverse complement.
TATTGTAATTTATTTGCAATGAAGCTGAAGTACAGCATTTTAAGTAGAGACACACAAGAAATTACAAGAGTGTAGTCCTAATGTTTCAGATGCGGGAATGCAGTGATCATTAACGTATGCAGCAAAACTTAACCTGGAGTGAAATAGAATACCAAGACCCCTAACGGTATCGTCCTCTACTTAGATAGGAATGTAGGAGTTGGAGCAAGGAAATGTTCAGTCAAAAGGCCACTAACTTGTCAAGTAGATTTTCAAGGTCAATTATATCTAGTGGTCCACCAATAACTGCATATAGAGGGTCAAGATTAGAGTAGTAACTGTTGGTCCTCCACGAGCAAAACCATGTTGACTTGATGCATTGTAGGGTAACGTATTGAGGTGTAAAGAATAGGTCATCTGCAAACCCTATGAGCTTAATCCTCTCTGGCGGCTTAAGCCTCAACATACTCTACAGTGTACTACTATGCTACGTTTCACGGGATTGGCCCCAGCACTAACACTTCTGGTACCTCACTGGCGAGCTGAAGTGTTTCACTTCCGCCTTCAGCTTCGAGCTAATTATTGAAGCTGAAGACGAAAGTGAAAAACTACAGCTCACTAGTGGGATACCACAAAGGTCAGTCCTGGGACCAATTCTGTGGAACGTGGCATACGAAAGTGTATTCATACTAGAGCAGACGGAGGTAGTTAACTCATAGGGTTAGCAGATGACCTAATAGTGGTTGCAATGGCTAAGACTGAAGAAGCAGTTGTAAGCATACCGAATATCGAATATTAGATAGCACCGGAAAAAACGGAAGGAGTACTCCTGACAAAGACAAAATAACATTCAACGTCCAAGGAACTCTGGTGCATCCTAGCAAAGCCAGCAAAGATCGTGGCGTGTGGATACAAAACTTACGTTCGCGGAGAGTGTAAATACGGCTGTTGAAAAGGCTGAGAAGACGATGTGAGTCTGATGCCCAACATTGGAGGCCCAAGAACATCAAAGCGAAGAACCCTACTTAGCGTGATTCACACACAAGTGTTGTACACTGGTCCTGTTTGGCACAGAGCTGTTAAGAACCAAAAGCTACGCAGGAAGTTAAATAGGCTGCAATGGATGATGTGCATTAGGGTTAGTAGTACATGTAGAACGATATCTGGGGAAGCGGCCAATGCCATAACTGGTATTACACTGATAGAGAGATGAGAGCGGGGGGGGGGGGGGGATAATTCGTTGGCCACAGAAGAGGTCATGAGAAAATGACAATCAAATTGGAACTAAGGGACCTGTGAAAGATGGACATACCAATTAGTACCGCACATTTAAGGCTAGCTAAATATATCCTTGGGAGAAGTCGGCTACTTCCTGACTTAGGCTCGCGCGAGTCATAGAAATTTTCAGAAGTACCTATGCCAACGAGGAAAGATCGACACGGATCAATGCCTATACTACAATGGCATGGACGACGCAGCCCATACCCTTTTTTTGTACGACATGTGGACAAAGATCAGGAACCGTTTCCTGCTCCAAACGGAAAGACCTTTACTGCGAAAATTATTATGCGAGGTCTGGCGCAATCTGAAGAAAAATGGACGTAATGCGGTAGTAAGAAACATCGTTGAAAGCAAGGAGAAATTCACGAGAAGCCGAAAAACTTAAGGGATACAGACAACACCTGCACTAAAGTAATGCGACAGCAGTTTCCGGTACAGAGAGTAGAACGGAGGAGAAGCCTTTAGTCGGCAAGAACCCAACACTACCTGCAGTATTAAGAACATATACAGAGTGTGTCTACTTGCAACCACTACCTTAGCAAGTGTTTTTTTGAAGGTTTTTCCCTCGGTAAAAAACAAGAGTAGATAATATTTTTTAAAACCTTGGCAGAAATCGATGAGATTGATATCCATCTACAGTAGCTGACACAGGTCTTATCTTCCTTTTTAAAAATAGTGCTAATTCTTGCTCGTTTCTATTGAACAGGAAACGTACAGATGCCGATCGCTAAATGAATAATGTAACTTGCAGACTCAAAAACCCACAACAAGCATAATATGTAACAAAATTGGGTATCAGATCATCACTAGCGATATTCCTTAACATAATTTTGACCATTTCAGTTTCTGTAACAGATAACAAGGTAAAAGGAACACCGTTGCAGTGGGTGATTTAATATGAAGGGTTATTACTGTCTATGTGTATGAAGAAAAATTTTGGGGTGAAGGTGTCAACTATCCCAGGAAACAAAACTTGAAAAATTTGTGGACGTTAGTCTTAATGGAATAATTTCAAGAAGTAATCCCAGTAGGCTGCAGCGATAATACTTTCAAATATACATCGACCTGTACTGAATTTATTGCAAAGATAAAAAATTTTAGTAGTTTTCAATTTCCGTCAATTTAGATTCGAAATTATGGCCTTAGAAAATTATACTAGATAAAGTTATTTTGAAGATAGTAGTTATTTTGGATATAGAGATACTTAAAATCTGATACAAATATGTACAATGCTTGTCAAGGGCTAAGATAGCATCAGTAGCGCAGTCAGGATATATCCAATCAACATTACAAAGATCAAAATATAATTCAAAAAAATTAGCGCTACGAAAATCGTAACCATCATTATTATTAGAAGGGGAAGTCCGATGGTCTACGCAAAGATGAAAGAAATGTAAGAGAAGTCGATAACGCAGTATGATATGGATCTAGTGGAACAAACGGCAAGTATCAAGAGAAACCGAAATAATGAAGATAAGTTTCAAGATATCAGTTCAAGGACGCGGTTGTTCCAGTTAAGTATGAGTAGAATGATTAAGACATTATTATTATGATTAAGTTAAATGAATGAATTAAGATTAAGACATCCGCAAAATTATATAATTCTAATTTACCAAAGATGTACCGAAAGGAAGGGTTAGTACTAAACTTCAAAACCACCTATTACTTTTACAACAGAATCCTAGTTTTTATCAAACCAGCCTCCATTACAAACGCCGTATCCCGTTTAATAATTTGCTTGCATTTTTAAAGTCTATAAATGGGCATTAACAAATGGGCTGAAAAGTCCCGTGCCTAACAAAGAAAACACGTTTTTTTTTGTTCAAAATTAGCTTCATTCATCAACGTAATCTCCATCAAGAGCAACCCAATCATTCCAGCGCCGCTCTAGCATTTCAATACCACTTTTGTAGAACGATTTATCTTTTGCCTCAAAATAGGTCTCAGTTTCAGCGATAACCTCTTCATTCGTGCGAAATTTCTTACCGGCGAGCATTTTTTTTGAGGTCTGCGAACAGCCAGTAGTCGCTGGGAACCAAAACTGGCGAATACGGTGGATGTGGGAGAAATTCGAAGTGCAATTCATGTAGTTTTGCCATTGTTTTGATTGACTTGTGACACGGTGCGTTGTCTTGATGAAACAATTTTTTTTTCTTTGCCATATGTGGCCATTTCTTTGCAATTTCGGCCTTCAAACGCTCCAATAACGCTATATAATATTCACTGTTGATGGTATTTCCTTTCTCAAGATAGTCGATGAATATTACACCACGCACATCCCAAAATACCGAGGCCATAACCTTTCCAGCCGATTGTTGTGCTTTCGGGCGCTTTGGACGAGGTTCACCAGTTGCTGTCCACTCAGATGACGATCGTTTTGATTCCGGAGTGAAGTGATGGATCCATGTTTCATCCATTGTCACATATCGACGACAAAAATCCGGTTTGTTACGTTTAAACATGGCCAAACACTGCTCAGAATCATCAACACGTTCTTGTTTTTGGTCAACAGTGAGCAAACGCGGCACCCACTTTGAACAGAGCTTTCTCATAGTCAAATGCTCATGCAATATAAAGCCAATACGTTCTTTTGATATTTTTACGATGTCAGCTAACTCACGCAACTTCACTTTTCGATCATTCAAAACGATTTTGTGGATTTTTTTTTATGTTTTCTGGTGTTACCGCCTCATTTGGACGTTCACTGCTTTCTGCATCATCGGTGTCTCTACGACCACGTTTGAAGTCAGCAAACTAACGTTTTATTGTTGTTTCTGATGGAGCGGAGTCCCCATAACACTTTTCAAGCCATTGCTTCGCTTGAACGGTATTTTTTCCCATCAAGAAGCAGTGTAAAATTAAAACACGAAATTGTTTTTGATCCATTGTTTTGAAAATAACAAAAGTAGCGTGACTCTTAGCACAATAACTCACAAACTAATGAATAGAATAGCATGAAATTTTAACAGCTGTCTTTTGAAGGTTAGTACTAACTGAGAGAAAGGTGACTGCAATAAAACTAGCGTCATCTATGTGTTAGGCACGGGACTTTTCAGCCCATGTGTTATATATTTAAAAAAGGAGCACAGAAGTATTTGATGCAAATTAATTGATACAGCATCGCTGAATTTAGACATCTTTGTAGAACTTGTTTCTAAATGCTCATATGTTCTTGTACTTTCTCACTAGCTGAGTGCCTTGGTGCATGTGATAGGCCTTCCATGATTGCTCTTTTCATCAAAAATACGACTATTGTCTGATATAACATTTGTTTATCGTTTATTTTATTTTTTCTAATATATAATGAATATATTTTGTTTTCTTCTTAACCTACTTCACGCATGTGCATTTGCATTTTCCTATGTACACTGCTCTTGAAATAAATATTATTATTATTCAGTTAACAATTTTGATACTATCAACTTTTTATATATTGAATACTTACCGACATGCTGGAATTAATCAAAATGCCAGATACCGAAAATAATTCGTCTAATACTTCAATTAACATACCGCCATAAATATACTGACTTTCATTTCGACGAGGAAGTGTTAGTGTTACTTTTATTTTTATATAAGAACTATTTTAGTAGAATGCAACTTAATAACTACAGTAATTATTTACAATTTAGTTGGGGATTGATGTTCAGCGATATAGAAAAACTATTAACAAATTGGTGGTTGGAGGATTAGATCGGTACATTTGAAAAGTCCAGGTAATCGAATGTGCATTGTTTTGGTTGCTTACCACAAGTTTTCCAAAAATAATAAAATTAATAATCTAGAAAGGACTTTAGGCTTTAACAATATCCGATAACCTCTAAATAGTAGTAAAGTTAGTTAAACACACCCAAAACTTCTCAGTAACATATAAAACTCCCAACAATAAAAATGAAAATGCTCGCAAAGACATTTGTTACAATAAGCGATCTTGTCTCGGCATAGTTATTCGTTTCCTACCACTTGTACCGCGCAACGCGAGCATTTTATTTTTTTCGGCAATCTTCACTTGATTACAGCTCTGAAGCACTAATAAAACCATTTGCGTCCTTTCACCTTCATTTAACTGCTTTATTATGATATAAAAAATTATTTACTTTCACACCCTAACGTGGCGCTGTTTACAACAGTATCATTTGTGTCCGAACAATCTGTCATAATAATCACTTCAGTATCTCGCAGTTCTCCAAACTGGAGGGCAATAAGATGAATGATATTGTTGTCGGCTCATGAATCTTATAAAGGAAACGGGCATTCATGATTTCATCTAATACATTTTGTATATGCTGGATTTTTCCGGGGTATTTCTAATGTATTAACACTATTATACGGATGTATTCTGAGAAATGTCAATGACGGGAGGAGCTATTTACATTCCTGCGTTCCTCCACTATAGCTATAACCATGATGTAGTAGAGCATCAGTGAAGTACTGCTTACGGCGAATGACTGATAGACTGAATGTAGGGGAATACTGCATCACGAAAGAATAACAGGAAACGCACATGCGTATTATAACCGTTGACTTTGCCCAGATTATATCTGTATCTACAAAACTATACGTTATAAAATAAACACAACATATTGAAACAGGGTTTGGGAAGAGGAAAAGGGAATTTTATTGTCAAGGCAGACAGTATACTGCGCATTTGCGGATCTCTATGCTGTAACCCTGACCCCCTTACAGTATAACTACAGTGGCATTATATTTTTTTATTTTTTCGACGTGGACTCCCTCTACGCTAATGCACTTTGTCCGTCGGTCCTCCAACATCTCGACAGCCTCCTGGAAAAAGTATTGCCCGACCTCTGTAAACCAACTCTTAACAGCTTGCATCACTTTATAATTACTGAAAAATTTTGCCTCACGTAAGATTTCTTTTAATTTGGGGAACAGCCTGTAATCACTAGCGGCCAGATTCGGCAAATATGGCCGGTGCTCCACTAATTTAAAGCCTGTTTGGTGTATAGCAGTCATAGCAATACCAGATGTATGGCTGGGGGCATTATCTTGATGGAACAGCACACCACGCCTTAACTTTCCTCGGCGCTTCTCTTTAATAGCGTCTCGCAATTTAGAGATCAATTGTACGTAGTAGGCTCCTGTAGTGCTCTGTCCCTTTTGGAAATAGTTAGCCAAGATGATTCCTTTATAATTACATAACACAGACAGCAAGACCTTTCCAGTAGACGATACGACCTTAAATTTGCGTGGAGGAGGAAAACCGTAATATTTCCACTCTCTACACTGCACTTTGGTCTCGGGATCATAATGGTGTACTCATTGCGCTCTCTTTGTTTGCTAGGTACCTTTCCAAAAGCCACTTACAAATCAACACCCGATTTCATTTTTGATCAATGGTTAACATTCGGGACACCCATCTTGCACCTATCTTTTCCATATCCTTTCTTTTTGGTCGCTATGTTGTGCACCAGGTGACATAATAAGCCAGTATCTTCCACAATATCCTTGATGTGTATTCGCCGCTCTTGCAGTACGATATCGTGCACCTTGTAAATGTCTGTTGTTGCCGTTATTGGAGGACCGCTAGCATGTTGGTTTTCACACGATGTTCTTCCGCATTTGAAATCGCGACACCAGCATTTGACTATACCATAAGAAACTGCAGATTCATCAATAGCTGTCTTAATGTCTATGTGAATTTGAGTTGGCGTCATGCCCGTTTTCTGGAGGTACTTTGTTGCTGTTCTTTGTTCTATAGGGTCCATTTTTATAAACAATCGCGACACACAATTCAAGAATTAGCCACAGCACAACAATACTATGAAATACAAACTTGATATTATATAGATATGATCTACAAATGTCAGTTAACTAAATGTCAAAAACATTAATCAAACAACCACTAAGAGGTAGGTGAGGAGTGGGGCATGGTGATCGACTCTCGTATACTCCTATATAGATATGATGTATTTTACAAACAGAAACAAATACGCAGGGTACCGGAACTCAATAAACTATTTTAGTTTATAAAATATGCCACATACTTATATACGCAAACATAATTATGGCAGAAATTCCTCATCAAAGTGATATCACAATATAAAATAAAAAAAACACATGGTTAATACACGTTGAAACCCTAAACAGAAGTTATAAGTTAAATAGAACTTACAATTTTTCTAAGCTGTGATTACAGTTTGATAGGTTTGTTAACAGAGTGATAGTTTATCAACACAGTTATTAAATTCCATTAAACTTGTCGGTAGATGGAATTCTTTCGATAATTTTGTGGTATTTGTTTGTCGGATGTTTTTAATAAAGAAATACATCGATTTCCTTGGGTAGCTTTTAGTATTAGTAGCAAATAGTTTTCAAATTTGGAGAAATATTTGTGGTGTATTTTCAAAGATTTCAATGAATTCCGAAAAAAGCAAAATACATCAAAAATATTTTTGTATGTATAAAACTTATATTGAATCTATCATCATTTCAACTGCTGTTAGTTTATAGATGCATATATTGGTCGCCGTGAAATTGAATAACTGACACTTATTGTTACATAATTCTGTTGCTTATCTAAAGTCTAGCAATTAAATAAAAAGGTATTAATTGATTAAATAATTGGAGAATGCATTAATTTTATTTTTTATGCACTTAGAAATATAAGCGAATACTTAATTTAGCAGATAAAACAAAATCATGTCGCATCATAATATTGTTAACATACAGAATAGGCTAAATGTGGCAGATGTACAATATGTATTTATATATCAATTCAAGTATTCATTGTATTTCGAATTTATTTTAAATTAAACTATATTACAAGTTTATCTTTATTTCTAGATCTTATAGAATATCCTCACTCCAGTTTAATCTACCGAATTGTTTATATTATATAGCACAATATCAATGAGTAAATTGTACAGTTAGCAGGAAGTCTGAAAGCGATAGCATAGAGACAACGGGACTAAAAATTTCGCATAGTAGAGTTAAAATATTTGTTTGTTATTTAAAAGTATACATATATTCATTTTAACCTTCCCAATTCGATAGTCATCTACAAGTTTTATTAATGACATTATGTATACTAGTAAGTTTGTTTGGGTTTACTTATAGGCATTCCTAAAAATTAGAAAAAAATACGCCTGATTGTAATAAATGCCATTGATTATTCTTGTCATTTAATACGTATCTCTGTAATGGCAAATTTTACCGAATAGAATTATTATTGGATATGGTGTTTACAAAAGATCATTCGCTGAAGTTTTGTAATTTATTTAGCGATTCGCACATTCAACGTCCATCAACTAGAAAATCTACGATTGACGAAATATTAAAAAAGAATCTGAAACTGGCAGTATGAAGGACGATCGCAGATGGGATCTAGAGTAGATAGCCATAAATGATAATAGTAGTTTAAAGTGTTTAAAGAGTTCATGTATATCTAAAAATGTCTACTATTCAACTGGTTATCGTCAATGGACTAATAGCTGTACGAGGTAGGCGCCATAAATTCTCCGCCTAACAGGCTTATACAGGTTCAAGCGTGTTTAAATTCCGTCACGGCATGCATGCACATACGCAAGATATGCGCTACAAATATGACGGTTCGAAGAGTAGCAGTTTTTTATAGCCAACCAACCAACTTGACTAGCGCATTAAGACGTCTGAAGTAATGAAGAGGTGTGCGATTTTTGAACAACAATGCTCCCGTCCACACTGCCGCCTTTTTTGAAGCTATCATCCGTGATATGGCTTCTTGTGATTTTATTTGGATTCTAATTTTAAAAAATATCTTAGGGCACGTCGTTTTATGGACGACAGTGACTTGCAAGCAGCTATTATAGAACGCTTTCACAAAGAAAATTCAGATCATTTTTACAAGATCATCGAATTTTTAATTAATCGTTGTAATAAATGTATAGAAGTTAGGGAAAATAACATTTTTAATATTGTTAAAAGTTTCTTTTTTGTATACGAGGCCGAGATTTTTTGGCGCCTACATCGTAGATACTGGGCTGACTATAATCCACACGGGGGTAAAGAAACTCACTCCTTGTATTCCCAAAAATTATTGTGTGGGTTGCCATTGCGTATTATCGTTTACCTTGACCATTATTCATTGAAGGTATACTCGCTGGCGATTGATACTAGCACTTGCTCCAGCGAAATATTATTCCATCAATTCAAAACTTATTTTCGGGTGATTATTTACAAGACTGTCACGTTATACTCAACTATTTCAACAATTTTTTTAATATGTATTTACTCCGATGGTGGGTAAGGAGGAGGATTTGTTGGATGACCATCTACATCACCTAATCAATCCCTGATAATTTTCTTTCTTACAAATGGACTAAGATTGTTATTATTGGTTTTGATAATTAGAGCACCTATTTAAGTGTTATCCTAATTTATTTAATACCTACTCTAATACTAAATTTATAATTTCATATACCTTCACAGATTAGCGAATTTAGGAGTATCCACACCTTTTTAAAACAATTTTTGTAAATTTTTTAAAAAGTAGCGAAAAATATACTTAACCATTAATATCTGTTTTGCGTGTTTACATCTTAGTAAATCAGTACTAACCGTATTTAAGTTTTACCTTGCTTTGATGAAAGCCCATTAATACGATTTGTACCCTTACCTTGGTAGATAAAAAGAAAACATGACAAATTACTTCCATCCAATTTAAGAGTGTCCATAAAAAGAATCTTAAATTACCATTACTGTAGAATTAACTACCTTGTAGACTGCTTGCTCTGCTCATGACATTAATCTTGCTGTGATGGACAGGTCTCTCTCTTTAAGGTACCTACATACATTCGAGAAAGAAACGCACATTTTAATTTTATTTTTCTATGAGCATACGACTTTTAATTTGCTGAAACCATTATCTTAAATATGTGTATAATTCAGAGTTACGCAATGTATTACGATGGTAATTTAATGAAAAAGTATTTTCCCTAAAACTTCCAGCTTCAGGCAGATCTGTAACGCGAACTTTTTAATGACAAAACCAGTCATTGTTTCATAAATGTTATATATATATATATTAATATTTGCTATTCCAATCAATTAGTACTGAATACGAAGTCTTTACGAAGCTCTACTTTTGCAAAATATACTTTTATGCCAAACAAAAAGTGAATAACTTCGGACAATCTAAAGAAGTATTTGTAATTATTAACCAACATATAAATGAACGCGAAATAATACTACTACGTATTTGTTTACAAAGGATGTAGTAGAAAGATGAATGAGTCTAGTAATAATTATTTACGTTTAGTTCGCTAAAGTACTTTGGTATGGAATTTAGTCTTCCCCAAGGCAATAGGATAAAAAATGAAAGTAAAAAGGTAAATAATACAGCTACGATATTAAGGTATATACATGTATTAGAGAAAATAACTGGAAAATGGGCAACGTATTGAAAAAAATACATCGAAAGTTTAATATACATTTTAAGTATTAAATTGACTTATATTGCAAACAAGGCTGTAAGAAAAATGTCAAATGTCAAAAAAAGTATGTATTTTTTGGCGATCATTCTACTAGTAGAAAACTTCTCATAGAAGGTAGTTCAATAATAAAGACGTCAGAGAAGTTTTATTTATTTTTATTAAAACTCAATTACAATTTGTACTTTAGGAAGATAGATACCACCATAATATCAAAATAACCTTTTGGTATTTTTCACATAAAATGTGCTAGAGGAGAAAACTTATATTAGTGTTCCCCCTATCACGCATACGAGGTATATCCAGAAAGTAAATTCTATTCCCGATGTTTGCCGCGGCTGCCTCAGAGTTGCTGCTTTGTGCATGTGTCTCTCTCAGAATAGATTGACGCTATTTCGATATGGCTGTCTATCGTGTTTGCTTCTTTGGTGTTTACACTATTACAAAGCAGGATAGGGGCGAGGTGGGTCGTCCATTTTCGAAACCCAAGGAACGTGAAAGCTACTGAAATTCACTGTCAAATTTACGAGATTTATGGCAAAACTTCTATGAGTAATTTAATGGTGAGGATGTGACTTATAAGTCAATTTAACCAAGGTCATGAAAATGCGCGTGACAAACAATAAAGTGGACGCCCATCATTGATGATAGGGCAAATGATTCCGTTGGTGTTGTAGAAGAAAAATGGTTAGAAGGAACAGGAAGTTTAGCATTTCCTTTTCTTATTAAATAGGTAGTCCTCGATGTAACGAATACTCTACTTCATTTAATCAACTTCCCATTTCTTACTACTTGAAAGATTCCAATGGCGAAAACACGAATATGGAAGCAATATAAATTCGAAGAAATTAACAACTGTGCACCCGCGGAAGTAACAGAAGGAAAATGAAGAGAGACTTTGATTGAAGGTTAGGTTAGGAAGATGTGTTTAAAAATATGGAAATTTCAGAGCGCTGCAGAAAATTACTCTCTTTTATCCTACGTTCTTTGTACCTTTCGATGTCGGACTACCATGCTCTTATTTCTGTCTTCCACTGTTTCCTGTTCTGAGCCAGTTGTTTGCCTTCAATCCATCCCATACTTCTTTTTTTCTAATGTTCTATACATTTGTCCTTTGCAGGTGTTTCGGAGTCTACCTATTCTATTTTTGCCCTCTGTTTTAGCTTCAGAAATCATCTCTGCTATTCGACTTTTTTCCATTGTACATATGCCCAAGCGATCCCAGTTGTCTCTCCTGTATAATTATTTCTATTGGCTTGGTATTTAGATTATTAGTGATTGTCGTATTTTGATGTTGTCACTGTTTGTTACTCCTACTATTCTTCTAAGGAATCTCATTTCCATGGCCGTGACTTTAGTTCTAATTCTATTCGTGGTTGTCCATGACTCGCTGCCATAAGTTAATGTTGGTCTGACCACTCTTTTCCACACTTCTGTCTTTATTTGTTTTAGTATTTCCTTTTTAACTAAAAATGATTCTCTTAATGTATTATATATTTTTGCTGATATCTCCATTCTCCCATTTATTTCTTTCTCTAGGAGAAATATGTTTAACAACCAAATGCCCGAAAAATCTTTTCTAAGTTTGTGATGCTCATCAAATGTGTGGTATTTGTTTCGACTTAGACCATAGACAACATAGTGATTGTTACTCAATGACCACGGCTTTTATACAAATAAAAGTACGCCATATTTTTTTATTATTTCCTAAATAGTTCTACAAACACTACATTTTCGAAATGTACTGATGGTCTGTAAAATAGTAAAATTTAAGTTTTCTGTATAATGACTTACCTATTTTTCTTTTGTTAATTACATCGTAATCAGCACTAAAACACTTTTGTTTTGATAATTTAACCTAACACATGGTCTGAAAAGTCCCTGGCCTAACACATAGATGACGCTAGTTTTATTGCAGTCACCTTTCTCTCAGTTAGTATTAACCTTCAAAAGACAGCTGTTACAATTTCATGATATTCTATTCATTAGTTTGTGAGTTATTGTGCTAAGAGTCACGCTACTTTTGTTATTTTCAAAACAATGGATCAAAAACAATTTCGTGTTTTAATTTTACACTGCTTCTTGATGGGAAAAAAATACCGTTCAAGCGAAGCAATGGCTTGAAAAGTATTATGGGGACTCCGGTCCATCAGAAACAACAATAAAACGTTGGTTTGCTGATTTCAAACGTGGTCGTAGAGACACCGATGATGCAGAACGCAGTGGACGTCCAAATGAGGCGGTAACACCAGGAAACATCTAGAAAATCCACAAAATCGTTTTGAATGATCGAAAAGTGAAGTTGCGTGAGTTAGCTGACATCGTAAAAATATCAAAAGAACGTATTGGCTTTATATTGCATGAGCATTTGACTATGAGAAAGCTCTGTTCAAAGTGGGTGCCGCGTTTGCTCACTGTTGACCAAAAGGAAGAACGTGTTGATTATTCTGAGCAGTGTTTGGCCATGTTTAAACGTAACAAACCGGATTTTTGGCGTCGATATGTGACAATGGATGAAACATGGATCCATCACTTCACTCCGGAATCAAAACGATCGTCATCTGAGTGGACAGCAACTGGTGAACCTCGTCCAAAGCGCCCGAAAGCACAACAATCGGCTGGAAAGGTTATGGCTTCGGTATTTTGGGATGTGCGTGGTGTAATATTCATCGACTATCTTGAGAAAGGAAATACCATCAACAGTGAATATTATATAGCGTTATTGGAGCGTTCGAAGGCCGAAATTGCAAAGAAACGACCGCATATGGCAAAGAAAAAAAATGTTGTTTCATCAAGACAACGCACCGTGTCACAAGTCAATCAAAACAATGGCAAAACTACATGAATTGCACTTCGAATTGCTCCCACATCCACCGTATTCGCCAGATTTGGCTCCCAGCGACTATTGGCTGTTCGCAGACCTCAAAAAGATGCTCGCCGGTAAGAAATTTCGCACAAATGAAGAGGTTATCGCTGAAACTGAGGCCTATTTTGAGGCAAAAGATAAATCGTTCTACAAAAGTGGTATTGAAATGTTAGAGCGGCGCTGGAATGATTGCGTTGCTCTTGATGGAGATTACGTTGATGAATAAAGCTAATTTTGAACCAAAAAAGCCGTGTTTTCTTTGTTAGGCCCGGGACTTTTCAGCCCATGTGTTATATTGTAGCATTGATATAATAACCGAGAAAACAATGGTACGCACTTAATTTGTAATATGTAAAATTACAAAAGAGGAATGACTTCTAGAGACGACTAAAACGCATTAATAACTCTGTTCCTATTCTTCTTATATAGATGTACAACGTAGGCCAACGAAATTTATTATTATTATTATTATTATTATTATTATTATTATTATTATTATTATTATTATTATTATTATTATTATTATTATTTATATTTTCATTTCCTTTTATACGTTAATTAATGCATAGGATATTAACTATTAAAGCATCATTTTGTTCTTTGATGCCCAATTTTAAGTTTTGATTTAACTTTCGCGCCCGTTGTTTTCAATGGTTGTTCCTAGGAAATTATAACTTTTACCTGACTGTTTGATGTTGTGTTTTTTTTCTTCTACCGCTATTATCATTGTGTTTGTTTTCGTCGTATCTATCTCCATGTTTTGTTAGTTCTTCTTGGTATATGTTCAAGTTTTGCTCTAATAACTTTTCTGAGTCTGGTATCAATACCATATCATCTGAAATTCTTGGTATATTGTTAGACAATATTAATAATATTAACAAATATACTACTATCGTAAACATATAGATGAGAGATGAGTTTTTATTAAAAATATTAAAAATTATATTACACTTTTCTATGGCAAATCTTTGTTTGTGGGATCAAGTTGAGTTACAACATTTTTATGCCTTCGTAATTATCGGCAAGAAGCGCAAAACATTTAAGTTATGCAACTCATCTTGTTAAGATAGGTTCTGGTTGCATTGGAAGCATTTCGTTATATAATTGCAGTCGTAAGGGCACTTCTAAAAATTGTAATTAAACTATTTACATTTGGAAACTCTAATCTATCTTTTTCAGCAACCCGATTTAAGCCATGGGCCAAACAAGTACAATGAATTAAATTTGGAGACAAAAATTCCGACTCTCAGTTGGTCTTTACATATATGAAGCGGTGTCCGTTACTATTAATAAGACCTTTTCAAAAAGTATTTTGTCGGGTAAAAAAAAATTAGGTAAGGACCTATTAGCAAACCTGGCTACGGTAGCGTGATTTGTTTTGTCTAAATTATCTACATAACTTACATTTCATTTAGATTGACTTGAACCATTTAAGATTCCAATAATCAAATTAGCAACTTGACTGCCCTTCGCATCGGTAGTTTTATTAACAGAGATTCAAAGATTTTGATTTTTCAACTTCTTTCTAATACCATCGGTAACATCTTCATAAATTTCGTTAACGTATTTCTTGCGTCAAGTTGAGGAACTGGGTACGTAAATAGACTTTGTAATGAGTTTTCGGGAATTCTTTCTTGAAATATCGGATTATCGAATTTATATAAAGGAATATTACAACCCAAAAAAAGATTACACAAATCTTTGGAAAGTGCTCGTTGTGGATTCTTCGAATTATTGAGAAAAGCTTCCCGCAAAAGTTCATCTCGTTAATGCAAAGATGAAGGAATGTTAATCAGTTTTTAGTGCAGTTCTTATGAAAATGGCGAGTATATGAATGAATATGCAAAATAATGATGAAATATGCACTCATGGTAAAATTTGCATATATGCATTCATTATACCCACTAAAAATATTGTAAAATTTTAAAGAAATACCAAAAAAGGAAAATATGCATTTTGCATAAAATCCAGACTTAGTTACGATGCACTTTATTTACAGAGACGTAGCAATCTTCTTTTCACAAGAAAAAATATGTAGCAAATGCGGTGTGCAATCTCTTAGAACTAAAGGATATTACTTTCTGTCCGACAGAAGCATAACGATGCAAGTTTTAATCATTTTCGGGTTACTTGGTACGATAGTTGCCGGTTTTACGAAACGTGCGCCACAAATAAATTGAATAATTTGAATGCCATGAGTGTATTAAAACGGTATGCCCGAACGCGCCTTCAAATTACAAAACCTTCTTAAGAGCAAAAAGCTAAATTTTACCTGGATACAATGCAGACTTCGAAACACGATGTTCTGTCGTAGACGGGTAACTACACCTATGAAACTATTTAAATTAGAATAGCGTTGTAAACAACAAAAAAAGATACCGGACTTCTTTTTCGTGAAGGTGCCGTAATTGAAATGGTTGCGCTGTAATTATATTATTTACACGTGACTGACGCTCTAAACGGTTTCCAAGTATGATTGTTTTCTTTTGCTCGTGTTTTTACCGTTGCCCGCCTTCGGTACCTATTAGTATTTTTTGAATGCTATTCGTCCAAAAACAAGCAGCGTGCGCCGTTTTGGTTCCTTCTGCTTACATGTTCTATTCCGTTTATGCTGTCGACAATGCCCGGCCTCTCCCATATAAGTGCGCTAACGTAATTTCAAATTAAAATTAATGATTCTCATGCTCGTGTATCATTTACAACATTCTTTTTATTCTTCCTTACGTCGTTGTTTTCCTAATAAGGAAAAAAAGATTTTGGCCGTTTGAATATGATGGAATGTTGTTACATTGACGTAAATATATTGTTCTGCTTTTGCAGCTGCGAAACATGTCTTTTTACAAGTATTTTGTTTATTTTCACAGGTGCGTTTTTTTAGTGTTTCCATAATATGAAACGTTAACGTAACTCCTTTCTCGCTAAATTTTTATTTTTACTGTTCCATAAACCGTGAAATCTAGAATGTTTATAGCATTTTATATTATACAACATATTCGTGTACAGGTACATAGCTCGCTGGAAGCTGCAATCATACACATATATCTGAAAAGATAAAAATATCGATGATTTTTTATCTTTTGCCGGAAAATCATTATCCCTATTAACGCTGCTTTTAAGTGTATAAATTCCCCGCTTCTTCTGAATACGAAAACCACTGAATATGGAAAGTATATAGGTAGACTATATACTTTTCACCGGCTGCAACAATAACGTATCAAACTATTCCTCCTCTAATAATCACTACCCATTATTTTTTTAGAAAACATTATGAGTATTTGTTACCTTTAATTTGAAAAATAATAAAAGCTATAAGGTATCATTACATGTTTCTTTCTCTTAAAATACAATACACATCTGTACTGCTGTATGTTTAATTCACGTTTCCATTAAAAATAAATCTAATAACTCAGTTTGACATAATTGTGATGTGGAGTTGTACTCCATTCACGTTAAGAATGCAGAATTGGAATATATAGGCCTTAAAACATGGGTTTGCCATTGGCTAATGGGCGAGATATATTCTCACAGGAGACATTGATGCAATTTCTTCATATGAAATTTCTGTCAGTTGTCAAATTTGCTTACAACTTTCGTGTCGTTGTGTCCTGCAGTTTTTTATTGTACCTTTTATCTATAAGCAAGTTGTGGGAAAAATAATTCTTTTCAGAGTTCTTTTATCTCATCATTTCAATTCAAGATACTATACAATCGATTATATAAACAAAATAATATCTACTTTACTATTACGATTACAGCTTTGGTTTGGTATGGCTGGAGAAGTAGTAGTAGATGCAGTTGCAGGACCATGGAAGAACCCTCAATGGAAGCATATTCACAGTAGACAGAGGCTAAATTGAAGATATGGCCGATTTTTCCTAATAAATTAATAAAATGTGTAAACACTTAGAATACTCTGATTACTCATTTGTATCTGCATGCCTTCCATACATTTAGTTCAGATATTTTATACAATTTTAAAAGAAGATGAGTACAAATTTATTGTATGAAATATGTTATCGAAGAAGAGTATGATGTATTAACTGCATAATATTGTTGAAAATATATTTGAAGAATTTATCATAACAGCAAATACATGGTCTCGGTCAGACCACCATCATCAGAATCTGATTCAAATATCTGTTAATATCATTTGCATAATAAATTGAAATTATTTATTCACCTTTTTCACTCTAACCTTTGATTTATAAAACCAATTCATATGTTTATTTCATTTGTTATTGTATAAGAAAAATGCTAGCAGTAAAGAAATCTTTTTTATTAAATTTATTCCAGATATTAAGAGAAGAAAACTATATAAATTTGGAATATGTGCAGGTAAGAGATTGTTATAATTCAATAGTATATTTGCTTTTTTTATTGTACTCATTGATATGCATGCAATTATTTATTGACTGTACTATCATTGAAAATGTACATTGGTCTTACTGCAGTCGGGATACAGTAGATATCCCTCCAAGTATACTTGGAGTGCTGTTTTCCTTTTCACCGAGCAACTCATCTAATTTAATCATTGACAATAACCAAATTCTATGCAAGATTTAAGGATATTGTGTGCTGCCATGTACTTTGAAGCCACTCGATGGACTTAGATACAGTCCCGTAGAGCCCATTATGTATTGTTCATAATCAGCAACATTCTTTCTTGTTTGGATTTTTCTTATATATATATATATATATATATATATATATATATATATATATATATATATATATATTGAATTTCTTACTTTCAACAACACCATTGAAATTGATGCAGATTACCAACGGAGAGATTTGCTTCATGATAAATGACTTGGTATAACACTGTGTATATAATCATTCATGACGAAGTTATATTTTCGATTCAAGTTTATCCATGGCAATATTATTATTTTGAAACTTGTCATATGGCATTTATGTTCTCTTCAATTAACCTCAAATACTTTCTAACATAATTAAATAAGCTCCAACTATTTTGGTAAAAGAAACAACTAAAGGATACATTTATATTGCAATTGATGTTACTTTTACTTTATTATTGCGGTATTATTTTACTTGGTTATATAACCATAATGTATTGCATGTAAAATATGAAAAACTTTGCTATTTATTATACAAGATTTTGATAATCAAACTTCGATGTTTATGATGTTGTCATTTGCCAGTTTTATCGGTTAAATTTCATCAGTGTAATACAGCCGCCGATCGTAGCGCTGCGTACTGCATTCTTAGCGTGACTGAAGTATAGATAGAATTAGATTGAAAACAGTAAGTGTGTAAGTAGCGTGTTTTAAGGTGCAATTTTGTACTGAGTATGTTATTACACTTAGAAACTTATTTTGACAAAAAAATTAGATTGTTAGTTTTATTATGAATAATTATCTGCCAAAAGCAAATGAAAAAGTAAACCTCAATAGTAGATAAAATAAATTAAAGAACTTTGATTCTTTTAAAATGTTATTAACCTTTTTCATTCGATGCATAATAAAATTAAGTATCGTTATCACTGTCACAACTTACTAGGCGACCTGAAATGTTACCGGAATCGGCACGAAGGTTGAAGTAGGCTCATTGGTCGGCAAGGGCTACCTATCTTAAGGCAACTGTAAAAATTTCAGGCGTTTACTGCCAATAGTTGTTGTTCAAGAGTGTTTTGTGTTAGCAAGTCAGGCGGTTTCGCAAAATAGATGAAATCGAATTTCGTGTAGTGGTAAAACAATTTTGGATGGCTGAGAAAACGGCCACGGAAATTCGAAATATTTTGCTAGAGGTTCATGGCATCATTTTCGACCATCAGCTTCTGGGAGAGCAAACGTGGCCGCACAAGCATAAGTTACGAACCACGCAGTGGACGCCCAAAAGAAGCTACAAACGATGAAATGGTCGACAAGATTCATAATGTGTCCGATCGCCGATTGAATCTGAAAGAGGCAGCAGAGACAACAGGCATCTCAGAAGAACTCGTTGGCCATATCCTACACGAAATTTTGCGAATGAAAAAGGTTTCGGCACAGTGGGTACCGCGTTTGCTCTTACCGGAGCAAAAACGAAATCGGGTGATCGTTTTGGAGGCGCGTCTACCCAAGATCCAACGCAATCCAATGGATTTTTTCATGCGTTTCGTAACCGTGGATGAGACTTGGATCCGCCACTACATACCGGAGACCAAGAAATAGTTGAGGTAGTGGACTTTTCCGGACGAATCGGCTCCAAAGAAAGCAAATACCATTCCATCCACCGGAAAGGTCATGGCGACCATTTTTTAGGATTCCCAAGGTGTGATCTTCATCGACTATCTGCAGATGGGAGAGATAATCACGAGGAAATACTACAGCGATTTATTCACCCGATTTGATGCTGTATTGAAGGAAAAATAGCAAACCTCAACTTTCAAGAGCACCTCACTGTTATTCAGAAAAGTATGAAGTTTTCAGTAGTAAAATTTAGCGTCATCAGAGTAATTAATATGTCGCAAAGATTCTATTTCCCAAGTTTAAAACATATTGCATATCGTGAAAATTGGAACACCAAGTACGGGCGTGAATTTTATTACTAAACTTGGCAGAAACGTGTAACTATTCAAAGGTAATAATTGATTGTAATTTCAACAACGTTACGCAAGCCAACTGGATTTTTTTGGCCATAAACAATTCGAAGTGTCATGGTATGGCATTTAATACATAACCATCAAACAGCAATTAATCTGGTACTACAGAATTGGTCTCTTAATTCAATTGGGCGAAGGTGACGATCCTGCACTTCATTAATTTTTCTTCGGCTCTCAGTTTTTCCTCGGCGACTTTCCTAGTCCATGACTAATAACAACTCATGATGATGGATTGATTCCGATTAAGGCGACTCGTAATTTTCTTGGACAAAAACCGCCTTAGTGTAAGACAACAATTCGACCTATGTTAAATTCTCTCAAGAAAACACGCTAAACAAAAAATTATGACAAGACAAAACAATGAAAACTGAATTAAAACTCCAGGAAATACACATGATATCAACGTAGGCAAATCCTTCAAGAAGTGTGAGATATGGCAGAAACACTTGTCTCATCGCAACCAACTTGTAATCAATAGTCACACATTTCTACCAAATTTGGTCAAAAAATTGGCACCCCTTCTTTGGCGTTGCAGTTTCTTTGTCATCTAACATAATCATGAGCAAGTGGTTCGTATTGTTAAGATCAAATAGTACCGACAACCGGGGTGACTAAGTGCCTGTAAGGATCACTCGGTGTCATGGAATGCCGTGGTAAATATTATCCAGATTTAATGTTGATTAATTTTGATGTCAGCAGGGAAGCCAGTATATCCTCTATGAGAAAGAAAGGAAAATTCTGGGAGTGGTCTGAGCCTCTGGGTGTTCTTTAGTACAAAGAACAACAAATTAGTCACCGACTGAAATCAGTAGCCATAAGTTTCAGGTAGACTACTAATGCACTTATTTTCCAGTTTTTGAATTCAATTTTTTTAAAAGTACCTAAACGCTGTACAGTGAAGTTTAAGACAATTGTACATACGCAGTTGTAAAGTAGTTAAAGTTAGTTTCCTCTTAACTTGAGTTTGGCTCAATGTTTAGGGCAGACACTTTAAAGAAAAGGCGTTCCTACCAACTCTCGCTTTTGTTTGCTTCTTATTTTTTAAGATTGTATTGGTAACCTTTCGCCATTTTGTTATTAAGAATTTTAATTATATTCACGTTTTACAAATTTGTAATAACCGCTTTGAAATGTAAAACATACATTGATCCCATTTCTATCTTTCTTTTGTTTTTACCAATTTTTTAAAGAGCTTGCAATATAATAAATCTATACATTTGAATTCTGTAGGGTGACTAGTAACCTAGAAACGTTTCTAATATCTTTTCAAAGAGAAACCAGGTGTGGCACTTAGTCACCCCGACAAACGGCGTGAGTTGTTGCCACAGAGAGTAATTGCTAGCTCCCTGCTGTTGTAACTAAAATTTCTTTATGATTTATAAATTGTTATCAAAGATATAAGCCTATATTGTATTGAAAATTCAGCCCAATTCAACTGGTATCAAAGGAGATATGACGTAAAAACGTCAAAATATGTCACTTTGTCACCCCGGTTGCTGATAGTTAATTAGATGTCATTAATAAGAAAACCTCCGTGAATACCTGTGCTTATTAGAAATATTATAATTATGAATTGTATTTTGTCTTTCTTTAAATAAAGATCTGAATTTTATTTTATTGTCAACAATGTAAATGACCATTACAAATTTATTTCTAGTCTATTAGGTTTTTGTATATATTGAGAAGTTCTCGTTTGCAAATATATAAAGATTATCGTTTTAATCGACACAGGAAATGCGCTAATTTAACGGACTGAGTATGTTTAAATTAGCCGGTCAACAGGCATTGTATGTATCAGTGCGGATGGGTTTTAAGAACAATGAATCTAATCTACAATTGTTCTCAGAAATTATCGTATTTTATACTGTGATATATTTAGTAAGAATGAGTTATTATATACAAAGGTAAAATTAATTTAATTTAAGAAGTTATATCAAGAACATCGATCAATTTCCGGATAGAGGACAATGAAAATACCGTGAATGAATGATAAACTTACAATGCTTGTAATACCTTCATGAATAATAAACTGTATTCCAGTGTGAGATTTTTAACTGCGCTTTATGTCGATGGTCCTGTGGCAAACGAGACATCACTTTTAGCAATATTGAAGTCTTTGTATTTGTATACTAGTATTAAGCCGCTGCATGTTTCTCTGTAGTAACTATTACTATATCCAAAATCGTATATCATCTATGACTAAATTTTAAATGTAATAGCATGTAAAATTTCTTCTACGTTAGTATCCATATAGACATACGAGGGGAGGTCCAGAAATTCGTGGAATGGAGAGGATGGAGTGGGGATAGGGGTGCTCGCTAGGTGTCATTCTGATTGGCGACTCATCATTAGTATATAAGTTAAGTTGCAGCCCTATAGCTTCAGTCGTTTACGAATATTTGCCTGCTAAACAAGTCAATCCGGAAGAAAACTGAAACTATGGAGGAAATTGAACACCGTACTGTGATAAAGTTCCTTACAAAGCAAGGAGAGAACGCTCAAACCATATTGAATGAAATGGAAACCGTTTATGGGGAACGGTGCCCTAGTAAATCAATGATTTATAAGTGGCATGGTCTTCTTAAACCTGGTCGGGAGTCGATTGAAGACGACCCTCGTTCAGGACGGCCAGTTGAGGTCACCACATCAGACATCGTCGAAAAACTGCAAAAATTTCTACTGCACGATGCCCGTTTGAAGAAAAAACAATTATATGCATTAGTTGGAGTATCAGATACCACCATTTTGCGTATCCTACATGACCACCTGGATATGACAAAAGCCAGTGCAAGATGGGTACCGAGAATGCTCACGCCACTGCAGAAACAGCAGCGCGTCTGTGCGTCCAAACAATTTTTGAAGCTGTGTGGAGACAAACCTGCACAGATTTTGGAGCGGATTGTTACCGGAGATGAAACATGGGTTCATCACTTTGAGACTGAGTCTAAACAGGAATCCATGCAATGGCATAAAAAGGGAACACCACCGCCAAAGAAATTCATAGTGTCAGAGTCGGCTGGAAAGTTGATGGCTACTGTTTTTTGGGATTGTGAGGGGATATTATTGATTGATTACAAAGAAAACGGTAGGAGTATAACCGGAGAATATTACGCAGCGATATTAGAAAAATTAAAGGAGGCCATCTAGGTAAAACGTCGAGGAAAATGGATCAAGGGTGTGTTGCTCTTGCAAGACAATGCGCCGGTTCACAAGAGCAAAGTTGCAATAGCTGCTCTGCACAAGCATGGCTTTCAATCAATAGTCCATCCACCCTACAGTCCAGACCTGGCACCTAGTGATTTTTATTTGTTCTCCAATTTAAAAAAAGACTTACGTGGAAGAAAGTTTTCCGACGACAATGAGGTAAAGGAGGCAATTTTGGTCCATTTTGAGGCGAAAGATAAAAAATATGTTTATGATTGTTTAGAAAAATTAATTCATAGATCTAATAAATGTATTGTGCTTAAGGGTGATTATATTGAGAAGGAAAATAAATTTATTGTTTTATTTTATTTAAAACCCTTTCATTCCACGAACTTCTGGACTTCCACTCGTAGGTCTTCAATATGTCACACTATTTCAGAATATTTTTTTTTAATTTTTCCTGATAATTACGATTCCTTCTTTTGTTATACCCTTAAGCTTGCAAGAAATCTAGGTATTGTGAACCAACGTGACGAGGTCTTAACTTACACCGTTACACTTCGTTGCACTTAGAAAGCCCTCTCATGGGTAACTACATACACACATTACTTAAGGTTGTTTCCGCGCGTAATAAATGCCGAATATGGACTTTTCGGTCAATGTATTCATGTGATCTGCCGTATCATGTACATTGGCTATCGGGAAGATCAATTATATCATCTTCAGTCTGCTAGTTCCATCAGCGGAGGTGAGTAAGGAATTTTGACTTAATTGCACGTGCCAGAAGAAAGTAATCTCAAAATTATAAATGGTGAAACAAGCAATCTATTTTAATTGAGTCTTCTTTGATTGTGTTTCCTCGAGAGAAATACCAGTCAGATGCCATTTGGTTTCTTGTATCGTAATCTTTGCGTTATTTAAATATTACCGCAACTATATATATGTCAATATAAGTTTTGGAACATTGTAGTTTGTGTTCTGTTTAATTTTCGTTTCTATTAGTTCCTTCCTAATACATGGTCCATGTTTTTCTTTACTATCGTCACACTATCTTTACTGAATTCTTTTAAATGATAACTTAAATGATAAGTATTCCACTCGGTTTAATAGTAAGCCTAGTCAAATTAATCTGCTAAATAAATTGCTTAAAAACGTTAAAAGAATATAATCGAGAATATTAAATTTCGATAGCCTAGGGCCACATGTATGTAGGTATTAATTTAATTACATAAGAACAAATTACTTACACCGCCTAACTTTGGTGATGTTAAAATTACACGGTTGAGCCATAATTTGTCACGCCATTTGTACCGTTTCACGTATAAAACGTCTATATTTCATTCCGCAGTACCGCGGGAAACCATACATCGCATTCTAAATTCATGATCAAACGGAGTCTTAATACTCCATTAATTAAGCCGATAATTGCTTCCAAGAGATTGAACATCTATTTTGAGTGTACTAGCACGTTTAAACACTTCAAAGCGTATGCGCGTATACTAATGAAAGTTGTAATTATTATGTATTGCACCCTGATTATATGGAATTTGAAATTTTTGTGATGAAACCACATTTGCAAACCGTTTGCAAAATGTGTTCCTTTCTTCAGCACAAGATGTTTAATTATTATTTAAATCTAACATGCTTTTGTAATGAACGACTTCCGGAAAAATTTTCGAACGTTTTAATTTTGTTCTGGCAAATTTTACCGTTTTCGTAAATATTATACTTGTAACTTATAATAAAATTATCTTCCATTTCCACACTTTGATAAAATTTCCAATGTGTCATATTTGTTACCAGGTACCAACATTCAACATAATCTTTAACAATGTTGTGCAAAGAGATGCAAAATGAACATGTCTTGCAGTAAGGGTTCGCAAATATCCATTGTATAAGTGTAATACATTGCGACCCCTCATGGTGTACACCGTAACTTTGAAATAGGACATTCATACCTTTTCGTATTATTTGCTAAAAAGATTTACTACGTATATGGGAGTTTCGGTATATTGAAGTGAATATTGATTAAATTTACATCCGTTAGGTATCATAACGGGTCTAAATTTTCCTAACATTTTAGTTCAAGTGTTCTTAGATTTGCAGAAAACAAAAATCGATTTTACGCCAATTAGCTTTTATATAACTGTTAGCTGTTCATTGCGATGATAGAAGTCGCGAAAATTAAGTATCCCACTGCTATCAAATTCACTATTTGAGAAGGTTTTTCTTTTCAAAGCATCGAAGATTCAGTGCAAAAGTTCGGTTAAAAGGGTTTCGAATGTGGCGGGAGTTTCTGGAAGATGGTATATCTCTTTTAAGTTTTCTATACGGAAGATAGAAAGCGCCACTAATTATAAATTATCCTCCATCTTTCATTAACCTGAATTCAAAATTTCAGTGCGCTTGGTGCAGTGTTGTAGCCACAACGAACTGTAAATTTGTTAAGAGAAATGGGATTAAATCGAGAACATTTTCTCGCAATATTATTTTAATTTTCGAAGACAATTACCTCAACACGAAGGACTCGCCAAATTGGTTTTTGTTTACACCAACGAAGTATCACGCCACTCAACAATTTCTTGTTGGTATGAAGGATAGAAACGCGGACGGATTAGTCTTACCGACGATCCAACACCAAGTGCACCAAAAACGGCAGTCACTCAGTAAAACTGTAATACTCTACGTAAGATCATCAACGCAGATCGACATGTGACATATCGCGAGATTGAATCACCATTGAGAATTTCAAAGACCTCAATTCAAAAAATTTCCCATGAAGAATTGTGTGTAAAAAATAGTTTCCTATTGAATATCATACTTGCTGCCCGAATAACAGAAAGCCGTAAAGTACAAAACGTGTACAACATCGTCAGTGGTGATGAATCTTAGATTTATTCATACCAAGGTGAAGAGAAGCCGATAAAAGTCATTCTCAGCCGTTTGCGTTTACGACACTTGTCTCGGAAGCAGGTCATGTAGCAACAATTCCTAAAACTCTTTGTATAACCTTGTATAATTCTTAATATCCTATAACTGTTTGTTTGCCGCAACTCATCGCTGAAGTTCGACAAATCAACTATTGACAACGGATCATTCCCCACCAAAACAACGCAAGTTTGTATACAGCACACAAGACAATCGAATTTTTAACGCAATAAAACGTCAAATTGTGAGACCATTTTCCGTACAATCCGGACCTAAGTCCCAATGGTTTCTTTACCTTTTCGAAAATTAATAACTGAATGCGTGGTCAAAGATTCCAGCTGTTAGGAGAAGTCTTGAATGCCTTAAAAAGCGCAATTATGACTGTATTAAGAAGCGAGTGGACTAACTGCTTCCAGTTGATTCTTGCGCATATAAAAGAGCAATAATCTTCGTGGAGAATATTTGGAAAAACAATAAAGTTTTTAAAAGCTATCGACTGACTTATTCCAGCTCTATACGCAAAACTTAAAAGATAACCCTACTAAGAACAGCAATTATGGAGCAAGTGGTGGCGGACGACAGCATTGTTGACGACTTCATATTAAGCGATGCTTGTAGATACAAGTATTCGCCAAAACGACCACGGTTAGTTAGATATGAACCAGGTTAGTGCAAGGTGTGTGGTCATACATATCTCAATAGTTTAGCGTCAGTGTCTTGTTAAATGTGGTCTGTCCTCTTTGGTGCTCTGTGCAAAAGACCGTAGACATATTGCACACAATTGTCACAGAAGATGAAGCTATGGTTCCTTACTATGCTCTCTTCAGAAGGAAATTGATGAAACGGACGTGGAAAGGAGAAACACAGTCAAGAAAATTAATGGTTTGTAAGTCGAAAAAATATTGAATGACTGATTTTTCGGGATTGTGAGGGAGCTCTTCCTCTAAACATTAGAGGACGTAACACTACAGTCAACGGGAGATATTATGCGATACTCCTACGCAATTTGTGATTAAGTATTCGGGAGAAAATATAGGAAAAACTAATCAGAGTCGTGCACTAGCTGAATGACAATGATTGTGCACACTGCTGGAATGCATATGGCCACAAGTAACTGTTGCCTATTTGGACATTTGAAAAAAGGCCTTTGGGGGTGACATTGTTCACTTCGTCGTCTCTGTTTAGATTGTAGGAATATTTCTTCTCTGATTGGTCTGGAGACGACTTAAAAGATGTAATGCAGAGACTCGTTGGATTAAAAGTTTTAGAGGGTTACTGAAACAACCAAGATAAAAAGCAGAAAGTAATTATTAAGTACGTAGAATCTATGTGAAGTAAGTACTACAAAGTTCTTAAGTAAAGTGCAAGTATATGTAGTTATGCTTTAAAATATGAATGTAGTAAATAGAAAGGATAGATAGAAGTTAATAAGTTTTAGCTTCTGTAATTATAAGTGTAATGCTTGTAAAATTAGTGACGAAGAAACATAAATGCTGGCATAAAAGTTGGGTATAACGAAACATTAAATTAAATGTTACACTTGCAAAGTAGTGAAACTTATCCCTCAAAATGTATAGGGAAGTTAGGTTACAAGTATTTCAGGTCAAATTGATATTTAGTATAATATTTATATATAAATGTTGTAAAAGGAAATACAAATAACTAAAATTTGAATGAAATGTTTATGTATCGTAAATTTTTCATTTAAATTTAGTTTATTACCTTTTAGTAAGTAGTTTCATAAAATTAAGTTATTTGTATTAGCAAGGAGGAAGCAATTAAATTGGTACGGACATATAGTAAAGATGAAGACAAATAGAATTACAAAAGAAAAATAGTGGAGACAGGACACCCAGAAAAGAGAAGAAGAAGAAGACCTAGGAGGAAATGGATGAACTAGATAAGAGAAATGGGTAGAAGAAATTTACAAGAAATGAAAGCAATGGCAAGAAATAACAGGGAGTGGGAAAATATAACTGGAATCCTCATCCGGCATCTGAAAAGGTATAAGGATATGAGAAGAAGGAAAAAGAAAAAGAAGTATTAGCAATGTGGTTGTATTGTATTAGGTGTTTACCTACGACTGATGGAGGATTACTTTGAACATGTTCTTTGAATCATTTCTGGATGTTTCCTCGGTATATATCTCACCGCATTTATTGCAAATGATTTTGTATACATCGCATTTTTCGCTCATAGTAATGTTTAGTTTTGTTTGTTATTCGTGACCCTTTCACAAAATGTAATGGGAATTTATTTGTGATGGTTAGCGTATTTGTTGAAAACTTACTGTATGTAGAAGCTATGATTCTCGAATTGAATATTTTCATTAACTACGGAAATGAGTCCTTTCTTAAAGTTTATTAAAGAGACCTGTAGGATATAATATAATGTCTATAACCGTTTAATTATTTTGATATTCAGCATAAAGTGCAGCACCACTCTGGTGTGAGATTAAAATTGCTTTGTTTACAGTTTACGTGTGGGTATTTATTGCACTTGCTTCGATTGAAACCATAACTTTTAATATTGCCTGTGCACTGGATATTTTTGAGTTCATATTTCACAATCTAACCTGAGAATATGTGATCGTCTATTATCATTACGTTTCCGCTAACTAAAAGAAATTGTAATCTTAACTTCGAATAATAATAAATCTTTCGTTTTAAATATAATATAATACGTTTAATTACCTAGAAATTACAACATCTTGTGCGGATGGATACTTTTACCCCAAGATTGGCAAAGGTATAATAGTAAATGATTAAATAAATAGTAATAAAGAAATTATTCCTAGTGAAAGCAGTCAAATAATTAATCGCAATAATAGCTCCGGGAGTGGTCGGCTATATTGAAAATCACATGGCATAAAATAATTTGAAATCTTTAGTTAGATTCTTCTCGAAATTGACCGTATATCATGGACGCCAATGCGTCAATACATCAACATCTGCCAAACTGAAATTCCCACACTTTACCTTCCTTTAGACAATTTTACAATAACTTATTTGGTAATCTTGCAGAAGCCACCTCATCAATTAGCGCTTAAATGGATCGACGTGGCTTAATAAGTAGGTGCCTATTGCTATTTAATATATTGTTAGAAGCTTGAGACGTTTCTAATACGATTACGGTAACTTTATCTTCCGTTGTTGCTTTAATTGAAGTTATACTCTTTGATTACATTTAGAAAAAATCTGGACATTTCCTACAATGTCTGTTCAACGATAAAGTATGTATTTATTTTGATGGATACCGTGATTTATTAATTTTTATCTTCCTTTGAAGTAGTCTATCTTGCTAGCTTTAGATATGCGATAACCAATTAAACATAAATATTGTACAGTTTTTCGTTGTTTTATGTGAAACCATCGTTTGATTAATTTTTGATAGACGTAAATTATCTTGGTAAACAACTTAATACACATTACGCTGAATTTGAAATAAACAGAAGTAATTGTAATATCAATGTAATTTTAGAAGGTAGGTCGGGCGATATGGATTTCTGCTTTAGTACGCATACATATACATTTCGTTTCGGATTATATTGAACTTTTTAGTTGTTAAATAAATGTAAAATAGCAGTAACACTCAGCACTTATATCGATTAGTTTGCAGTGTGTTCTTGACATAAACAGAATAAATTCAGAATACTCACTACAATGTTCTTTTTGCAAAACGGTTCTCGGACACGTAAACTTATTTTATTTATCGTAGGTATTTTGGGTTATTTGTAGGTAACTGCATAAAAACTTAATTACATCGTCAATATTAATTCAAAACACCGCCGTTTTTTATGCTAGACTGCGCTTTATCCAAAGTCTACAAAAGAGATGTTTCATTAAAACCTATTGTGAGCGCTAAGGCCGCACCAGCGTACCTGCTGGCAAAACAACTAACCTATCTATAAACGCACAAGCTATATTTGAGACACACGACATTGTCTTTTGTCATAGAAAAACTCCGAGGGTTACAATTTACAGCAAATGATATCTTGGTGAGTTTTGGTGTAGTATCGCAGTTAATGAAAATGCCGAAAAATGATTAACATACTACGATATACTGGCGATTTATTCTGACCGGACTTTACACGACTTTTTAAACAGTGACTAACGATAACCTTTGTATGGGATGGCAACTTTCATAAACATATATACAGAGTAACGATGGACGCTCACTGAGTCTCATGATCACTAGCCTTTCTATAGAATGAGACAGCTGCAGAGAGGTCAACGAACTGGTGGAGGTACATAACATGGTTGTTGTATGTCCACATGGAAGACATAGATTAGACCGGAGGTCTCTAAACCTTTCCCTCCAAGGGTCACATTGAGTCGCTACACTAAGTTCCAGCAGCTACGACATAGTTAGCTCGTTACACCATGCTGTAGTTTTGAATTACGCACAAATTTCAAATCGCGCTGTATACGGCAAATTGTGGGGAATCGCTGGCTGGATTGGTGCGGTTTGCGAGACCTAATTCGGAGACCCCTGGACTAAACAATTTTCTACAGCTCAATGAGACACACCGAAATATCGAAATCACCATGGAGTAGAGAAAAAGAGAATGTAACTATTTCTAAATGTTCTTACTAACAGAAACCAAAACGTGGCAACAATTAGAGTATGTTCGGAAAATCTACGTAAGCTCGAACCACCACCCTCGTTAGAAGAATACGGTAGTGCATATGCTAGTGGAACAAGGACGAAGATCATGAACCATATAATAGCTACGCAGTAAACTTGATTATCAACGAGGAACGCTGGCGTGTTACGGATATCCCAACAACACTATTAATCGCGTTATTAGATGGAAAATTTGGCTACCTTATATGACCAACAGATAGGACGTGCACGAGTTCTCCAATATTTACACAAAAGTTTGCGAAATAAGGAGCTATTACAACCATATGTACAAGGAAGCGATCAAGATATTCAACAACTCTAACAACATCAACAGGGACGATAAATTTAGGCTAGATAGAGTATGGACAATGATGCAGCGCAGTACTTTTGAAAATGCGGACCTTAGCAGTGCTTAAAACTATTATGACTACATAATTGTCACTACTGCTGCTGGATAGCTGGCAACTACTTTCGGAAGGTTGATTTATGTAGTTCGTTGGAGCGTATTGTCATTGGAATTTCCAACATGACAGACAGGTGTCAGGTTCCATTAAAATTGAGGACCAGTTTTCAGTCTGTGCTTAAGCAGATTGGTTCAATAATTGTCCTATCGTTTTGTTTCACTTTACCGTACTTTACTGATTGGTTCAATTGCTCCCGAATGAAAGAAAATTTGAGAATTCAGAATGGGGTTTAGATATAGTATTTATGTTGTGCTTATCTTTCTGGTATGTTTGTTTACGTCATGAATATGGATTAAGTAAACGTATGTAGGATGGTCCGACTTAATACTTACGGATGCTCTCGGGATGGGATTTATGTTTAGGTAGTTTGTTCTACCTTTGTTATTTTCTGAGTAGTTATCTTGGATTAAGGTAGTGGTGATATGGTAGAGTTCGTTAGGTAAATGCTAAGTTTTCCGGACGGTTGGTGGAAAGATTAGGTATTTTATCGTTGTGAGTAGATACATATACAATATATGGAGTGTTTAAAGGAAGGAAACCATTTATCTCTACTCTCACGGTGAAGTGAATATTCATATATTAGGAATTTATGAATAAAAGAAAGTTAGAAGTACGCGATATCTGAATCCGTCTTTAAATATATTTTTTTCGGAAAATAAGTTTTTGTTGTTGTTTGATTGCATAAAGACGTTAGTAATAACGAGAGATAGGGAAGCTCACGGCGGCTTTCAGGATTTGCGACGATTGCTACGAATCAGTAAGCTGGAGCTTGGTATATTTTCATACAATCAGCTAAGTTATCCAATTGGTTGTTGCCAGTTACGGTTTGTTAGATTATGGAAATGATATCTGTTATAGATATCTTGATCAATAAAGATTCAATATCAAAAGTTATAAGCATATCCTGAAGACCAACTAATACTTTTTATAGTCGTTACATAAAATTGTATAAGCTAAGTATGGAAGAGTCGGTCTAAATATGGAGGAGTCGCTGTTACAAGTATTTAGGGTTTAACGAAATTTGATAGGTGCTAAGTATGGAACGAAAAGAAATGTTAGGTTTATGAACTTTAGTTAACACACATAATTCAAGGTATCTGGAGTCTTTAATTAAAGGCGTATAGGCACAGGTACTGAAGATTGGTTAATAAAATTGGTGGTGAAACGTTTTCTACACATTTACAGTACTGATGCTACTGCTAGATACTACAGACTGACACATTCCACAAATCAAGAAGAGATTGGAAATGATATGCGGGGAAATCTACGATCTAGACTTGGAAATGTCTTAAAATGTATGTCCTTATAAAAATCTGCTAAGGTTGTTTCTAGGATACTATAAAAGAGCCGTCGCATCCCCCAACAGCTTTCGCTAATTGGAAAACCATAGAAAACTTCAATCTTGATAAATAACCCCGGGGCTCGAACCCGAAATCCCGAGACTAATAGCCAAGCACACAAAGCATTGAGCTACCAGCCCCAAAATATTGTTGAATTTTTTTTGAATCCTGTTACGTACTAAGGTAACCAAAAGACCGCTTAGTAGAAACCAATAAAAAAGAGGACAGCATTAGTTTTGCAAAATGGCTTAAATTACATTACAAATATGCTTTCAACATAAGCAGATGAAAAAGCATATCCTCGTTTTATATAACGGGCAAGCCAATACAGTGCATAACAATAACAAATGCTTAGAATATTTGGCATTTACTTGCTGACACTGATTTAAACGGTTATAAAATTCGTTTTGGTCATTTATGACGACATCAAGTGAAGTATAACCATATGCTATTTCCCACAATTTCTAGTTTCGTTCGTTGAACCTTACTCAAAAGGACATAAAAGATAATAATACGGGGTGAAATCTGGTAACTTTCCTGGCTATTCCAGTGGTTCTTTTCACCAAGGACAACTTTATTCATATAATCGCGAATAAGTGCAAGTAGACATCTGCGTTTATATAACTTGGGCCAACCCAAGAACAAATTCGGTGCAAGTTTCCATTGCAAGAACTCCAAATATCTTGCTCTACCTCTTAGTATTGTCAAAATTGTGTCTGAATCTCACAACATTAAGATATCGATAAACCGTTTCAACATATGTTTTCTTTGGTTGATAAGTATACCCCCCACGATTTATCGTGGATTCTGATCAGCCCATTACTGACGGTTTTAAAACACCCTTCAGTTTAAATTTTGGCTTGTTGTGTCTTCCCTTTTCTATCGAGTAACCTGATTTTCTGACGAAGTTGTTTTTTTTTACACGAATTATTTCCAAACAAACTTTGTACTATTTGTAATTTATAAGGGTGTTCTTAAATACTTAACGTTGGTTTAAGCTTGTGTTGTGCTTATATTGTAGCCATGTTGTGATATTGATGGTAACTCAGTGTGTACAATATGCTTCTAAACCTTTTAAAAATAGTAAGAGATCATACAAGCAAATATAATCAATTGTTTGAAGATGCCTTTTGGTCTCTGGACGTAAGCGGTACTATTCATATGATGAATAAGTTTCAATTTCGATAGTTATCTATCGGTTTGTTGTATTATTTTTGCTATTTCTAGATATTTTAGATATAACATACTTAATTTAAATTACGTGTATTTAAATTTTTCGAGATAAGTTTAGAAACACATTGGTTAAGAACACTGTCAAAAAAGTGCTTTGTGTAAAATCTGATGTCGCACAGACGTATACAATTATTCTTTTAATATGGACATTAATAGGTGAAGCAACTTATGACTTGCGCCTAGACAGTAAGTCTACATTTCTTATGTTAACGTTCTACTTTTTCCTATTGAAAAATATGACTGAAATAAATCGCAGAGTCGTTCTTCGAAATAAGCTTTATAATTGTTGTAGAAAGAATTTCTCTTAACAGAATTGGAACCTATTGGTCAGCATATTTACGATGTCACATGCTTCTAGTTATGCAGGAAGAAGCCATAAATTTACTTAATTTATTAATGGATTAACCTGATTCATTCGTAGAATGCAATAAATAATAGTTTCCTTTAAAAATAGACATACGTATGACGCTTAATGAATGGAGAAAACGAGCATTTTAGATTGCTTTCATTCGCACAAAAGTGGTTCAGTGGATTAGTATGAAAGGAAATGCAATCCCGCGGTAAATGACTAACCCTATTTAATCTGAAATAAATTTTCAAATATATTGTACGGACAGTTTCTTGGCAAGTTGTTTAAAAAGTAGCAAATTAGGATCTATAGATCATAAATTCCTGATTACAGATAATTACTACGGGGAAATTTCTCAGAGCTTTTAGAAATTTTTATTATGTGTATAGGTTTCTATATTTTAAGTTTTATTTTTATGTTACTACCTATTTTAATTTATAAATAAATTTGGTTCTACTATTCAGACACGCAATTTTATCGTTTTGTAGATCCGTAATGATTCTTGAAGTTCTAAAAGTACGCCACTTGTGTGCTCTAGGCTAGGGTTGAACGTTCTTCCAAAAAATTAACAACATTCTCCTCAGTCTTTTAATATTATGTGGATTCTCAGCTGAAATACGGATTTTCTTAAGTTAAATTTAATTTATTATTTCCGAATTTTAATGAACTAGATATTTTTCCAAACTCTCTACCTCCAAAATGTTGTCTCAGGATATTGGTAACTCAAACCAACTTCCTTGAGGGTTGTCTTTCAAGTTTTGCATATAGAACAGGAATAAAACAGTATACAGCTTTGAAGATATTACTGTTTTTCGTAGTATACTCCCCGAACATTAATACACTTTTGCATGTGCTCGAACCAATTCTGGAAGCAGTTATTCCACTCCGTTGATAGTACAGTCAAAATTGCGTTGTTGAAGGCATCGGCTGCTCCTTTTGACGACTGGAGCCTTTGACCACGCAATCCGTTCTTCGGATTTTCGGAAAGGTAAAGAAATCTTTGGGACTTAGGTCCAGACTGTATGGATGATGGTTTAGCAACTCGACGTCTTGTTGAGTTAAAAATTCAAGTGTTTTTCGTGCTGTATGCGTACTGCATTGGCTTGGTGGTGGATGGGTCAGTTTTGGTTTTTCGAAGGTCAGCGATGACTTGTGACAAATGGTTGTATACTAATCGTCAGCAATAGTTTTTTGATCTTGTAGAGGAATTGTTACTACGTGGCCTGCTTTCGAGACAAATGTCGCGCCCATCTTTTTAGAGACACTTCGAGAACAGATGATTTGTAGGCTGTTCTTCACCTTGGAACACCCAAACAGACGACTAGCGTTTATTTTCTGGCTCGTATGAGTAAATTCAAGATTCATCACCACTGACAATATTGAATTGAGGTCGTAGATAAAGCGGGGAAGTATTGTTGTTGAGATAATTGTTTTCGAAAATTATAAAAAATGCCTTTTTCAACTAACTTTCCATTTTGACAGTTCGTTGTAGCTACAACAGTACATGTATCGAACTGACATTTTAGATTTAGGTACACTAAAGATGGAGGTTAATTTTCAGTATTGACATTTGATTAGTGACGCCCTCTATGTCCCAGAATGCAAAATTTAAGGAGATCTGCCTTGTTCCTAGACAACCTGATCCTTGATATGACAGCTAATAGTTGTTTTTGTTTCGTTATTAGCTTTAATCAAGCAACAAATAAACGTGATTGGGAATCGTGCGTTGCTTGCGTAGACGTATTTGCGTATTCAAACAAAATTTACCACATTTACACATATTTTGGCACATAGTCCGCTGTTCAAACATATTCAATTAATACTACGAAACCAGAGTGTGAACGGTCAAAGTAGCTGGTATCAGGGGCATGAAAATCGTAGCTATTGATGAGTAAAACAAGGATAAATATAAAATAACATAGAATAAATACTTCGAGACATATATTTAATAGTTAATTAAAAAGCAAGTCATGTCACAAATCCCGTTGTAATACATTTAAACAGAAAATTTCTTGAAAAAAAAAGAGGAAAGTAGTGTATATGGAAAATATTAAGTTCTACGTATATATATGTATATTAATATATTATATCAAAATATTTTTAAACAATAATGCTGTATTTACTAATTATAGATTATCCTTGTATCTGTTACTCAAGTTCATTTTATTTTTTTCCATTTCGGAATAAAGAAATATTTGTATGTATTGAGTGTTAAAAAGGTGTTTCAACGTCACTGAGTTAGCAGCACTGATTTCATAATTAATCAATGAGCAACATATCCTGAACTTTTACGCTGTTTCAGAGAAGAAGTTAAACCAATTTAAATTGTTTTTTCTTCTTCTTAATTTACTACGAGGGGGGATCCTCATGCCTCACCTCTGACCTATTTCTAATTTTATTAATATTTATGACATTTAGTTAACTGACATTTGTAAATGATATTTACATAATATCAAATTTGTATCACGAAGTGTTGTGTTGCTGTGGCTAATTCTTGAATTGTGTGTCGTGATTGTTCACAAAATGGATCCTGTAGAACGAAGAGGCGTAATAAAGTACCTTCAGATAAAGGGCATGACGTCAACTCAAATTCATAAAGACATTTATGGTAACTATTGGTGAGTATGTAGTATCTTATCATATAGTCAAACTCTGGTGTCGAGATTTTAAATGCGGAAGAACATCCTGTAAATACCAACATACCGGTGGTCCTCCCATTTGGAAAGGCACCAAGCAAACAAAGTCAATC
Organism: Trypoxylus dichotomus; assembly: GCA_023509865.1. Classification (NCBI taxonomy): domain Eukaryota; kingdom Metazoa; phylum Arthropoda; class Insecta; order Coleoptera; family Scarabaeidae; genus Trypoxylus; species Trypoxylus dichotomus. The sequence continues at coordinate 22,909,395 of CM042081.1, read as the reverse complement.
TCAGTCGGTATGTGACCATGGGTGCACCACTATGATCCCAGGACCAAAGTGCAAAGTAGAGAGTGAAAACATCAGGGGTCTCCTCCTCCACGCAAATTTAAAGTTGTGCCGTCTGATGGAAGGGTCTTGCTATCTATGTAGCTGTAAAGAGGTAGTTTGTAGAGGTCTGACAAACATTTTTCCAGGGGGCTGTTGAGAGGTTGGACCAAGTGCATTGGTGTAGAGAGAGACTACGTCGAAAAATAAAAGATGTAATGCCATTGTAAGACGGTCAGAGATATAGCATAGAGATCCACTCTCGTATGTCATTAACTTTGTTATTAGTTTCGGATTATTCTAAATAAAATTGGGTGTGTATTGTATTTTTAAAGGTTAAACATTTCTGAATATACAAAAAGAAAATTTACGTGTGATTATGCTAGTACCAATAATTATGAGGCACGTCTCAACATATATTGTCTCTCTCATTAGAAAGATTGTAATTCTTAAATACTGCAGAAATATGCTTTATTCTATTTATGCCTACGGAAATTATGTTCTATGTTTTTATTAATTGCACCGACAAAATTGATGCATGATCTCTATTGAAATATGTTATGCAGACCCTTAGTCTATGCAGTATAACAATAAATTTAAATTAACGAGCGAAACGTGGCCGTTGTAGCGCAAACTTACCTCAAGGTAGGAAATAACAAGTGGTTCTTTTATCTTGCTTCATACGTTCTCCTAAAACGATTTCTAGGAGGACAATAAAAGAATGTATTAAAGTCGTCTTGATGTATTTCTTTTGCAATTAAGCACACTGATAAACCTTATACAATTCCATCCGTGTTTGGTGAAAGACTGCACCATCGGGAATAGTTAAAGCATTTCAAGTAGGTAACTCCGTTGAACGTATAAAATTAAGATTTTTATGACTAATCGGAAATGGTACGAATATGGTAGTGCGGTACAGTCCGTTGCAAAATTAATTCTCATTCAAGTAAACTGCTCAGTAAGCAAAATCAAACTCGCTAGCAAGGACTAGCAAGATTACAAAGTGTTATATACTGGTTTGACTGAAACTCGGTGCCTTATGTTGCCGCAGAATTTCCTATTTAGTGAAAGAAATTGACAAATTGTACAAATATCTTTGAATTCGTACCATGGAAAAACCACTAACATATTATGAACTTTATCAAAATGAAATTCCAAGAAATTTAAAAAAGATAGTTGTTACATAGAGAAGTATAGTTCTCAATGACGACAGAAATAGTGCTTATTTTAGAGCATACCCAATTTTATATAAAAATAATACATCTCGATCCTTGGTGTTTAAATGGGTTTCATTTTTACAGGTATGATAGTCATCAAGAACTTTTCCTGTTTGATTACGAAAAAGAACTTATGTACGTCTGTGAAAGAATATAAACGAGATTTAAATCTAGTATGGTGGTTAGATAGCGATAAGCATCAAATTTAAACCACAAATATATCGTGTACGTAAAACATAATTTCATTTTGTGAAGATTACATGTTGCTTGGTGGTTTAGGTAATATCTACACTATTGAGACTATACATTTAAAGCCCAGTGAGCACTAGAACAAAAATTAAGGATTGCTGCATTCATAATCGCGTGTCCTTTCGATTACATGGTTATTCAGTTAATATTACAATATTGGCCATGTAAATGGATTTTTCAGTCCGAATTTTTTTTTTTTTTTCTTAAACTCTATTCTAGTTTGGCAAGTCTAAGTATACATCTCCAGGTCAATCAAAATCGTTTTTATATCAATTTGTGGTTTTGCTTTAGGGTACTGCCATTGTTTTAGATTTACTTCATAAGTCCTTATAATTGTCACGATGGTAATTCTTGTTAAATTCAATTATTTTTCCATGTAATTGCTTTGAAAGCATTTATAAAAATGTTTCTTGTTTAAGCTTTGAATGACGCAAATGTTTTGAACCCATTACTCTTCGGTTTAGATGTTAAACTTGTATATACATTTAGCCCTAGCTAGATATGCGTAAAGATAGTTTTTGCTACTGTATACACAGTATTCCATATTTATTACTGTGTTTTGACCTTCATTCGGTTAGTTGGTTTTCGGCTTGACATATTAGCTGCTTTCAGAGCCGAAAAGGACACCATCCTCAAGGCAGAACGAAAGGAGAAGAAAATAGTGCGACTTGGATAAAGAAAACGTCTACCCTGCCTCAGAATAATACGAAGGTGGTATAAAATTTGTCGGATAGACAATTCTCAAAAGCAGCGAACACAGCTGACGCTGTACTACAAGAGATCTGCACTATACTAAGGAACACATGCTCACCAAAGAAGATCCTCAATACAGAGTAGTTGAAGGCTCTAATCGAATTGGAACGGAATTATTCTCCCAGCAGAAAAAGACAACTCTACAGTGGTCCTCAATAAAAAGAACTACAAGGGCAAGATGCAGCAAGTTCTAAGGATCCTATGTACAAGCCAATCACAACAGATCCAAGAACATATATGGAGAAGACAACTAGAACCAAAATCAACAACGCACCGCTACTTGGAGAAACAAAGAAATCCATCATATCCAGGGAAAAATCCTTAAAATGTCCAAAAATGTACGGGTTGCTGAAGGTACATAAATAAGATATACCGCTAAGACTCATAGTGAGTAGGATAAGATCACCAACTCAAACCCTTTCCCGACACCTGGCAAACCAACTAAAGCCACACGGCGAACAGATGGCCTCCTACGTCAAGAATGCGCACCACTTCATCGACATCCTAGCTCAACAACATGCGAAGAGCACAGACATGTTAGTCAGCTTCGACGTAACTTCACTGTTTACCCAAGTACCGATCAATGAAACAATCGACATCATCAGAAACAAGCACCAAGTGGAAAACCATCCGATAAACCTAATAGAGTATTGTATGAAAAGCACTTACTTCATATGCAACGGCCAGACGTATAGACAAACGGAAGGAGCGCCAATGGGATCACCGCTATTACCCATCATAGCTAATATCTTCATGGGAGATTTTAAAACCAGAACCCTAGACACCGCCAAATACAAACACAAGCTATGGTTCAGATATGTGAATAATACTTTCATCATATGAACACACGGCGAAGACAAACTACACTCTCGCACCTCAATAGTATCCATCCAAAGATCAAGTTGACTATGGAAATTGAAGACCGATTCCAGTTACTAGTTCTAGACGCTTTAGTAATCAAGAAACAGGACGGCACCTTAGGACATACAGTATACCGAAAGGTAACTCATACCAACCGCTCCCTAATTGCGCAATCACACCACCATCCCGCACAGTTAGAAGGGGGCAGTACACCCTGGTTTCAGGACTTCACTAGCACCATAAACAGGGCCCTCCATACCATATTCCCTCCCTACCAGAACACGACAAAGCGGGGAGTTATTACATAGACCGCTAGTCGAACGAGAGCGTCCAGAAGAAGATGAGTGAGATCTCGTCGAAACGTCGACCTAGTCGAAACGCTCCCTTTCGGGACTTACAGCACGCGCGGCCAGAAACCCGGGAAAATTGCTTAAAATGTGCTGTTGTGGAAACCTTTCTGTTCCAAGGTTTCCATTAGTCGTTGATATTCTTTATTTCATTTCCGTTTGACCAGATGACATTGACTGTGTCATATAGGAATCTAACTATTTCTATTTTTGTTTGTACGTGATGGTTGGGTTGAAGTTTAAATACTTCAAAGAAGTACCAACGCAAAGATTATGAAAACACCTTACAACTAATTTATGTAATCTAGAATTTGTTAGAAAGGCATGTTTTAAAATAGTTATTAATCATTTATATACAAACTTTCTAAAGCTTAGGAGTATTGTAGATTGAATTTTTGGCAGTTTCAACTTACAGCACAAACATATGTGAGAAATATTGCTGTTTTGTAGTCTAATGTTAGTTGAGTTATTATATGATTTGTTAATTGGTAATAAATTAAGGTTAAGCTAATGTTACGATTTTTATTGTATGATATTTAATTATGAATGTTTTATTTTCAGTTATAATATACTGATGGCTTTGAAAGTCATCATCAATTTATAAAACAGCTAGAATACGCACATACAATGACATACATAACTTTGAGTTTACAACGGTGCAGAGGGACTTTATAAATTAACAGCAGTCTAATTTTCATGTTTCTGATAACGAGGTGCAAATCAAGCTATACAGTAATTGGTGTTGTCCCCTAAGGCTATATTTTGAAAATATTACGAAAATAACTATATTTTACTTGCCTACCTTTGTCTAAATTCTCAGGTGTTTTTTAATAGTGCAACTTCTTATTTGATAGTCTACAACGATATTGATCTATTGACCGCAGTTACGCTAGAAAGTATTCTCTATTAAAGACGTACTTGTAGTTGTTGTAAATACTCGATGAAGCCTATGTGTAATACACTGAAAAGTCAGAGGATTTAGATTTATCCAGGACTGTACTTATAGTAGTCACCTCCTTCCACAGATACCGTTCGAGCGTAATTGACCTAAGAAATTACGACATTTCAAGATCTGCTCAATATATAAAGCGACGACCAACATCTACGATGCAAGATCAAGTTCACATTTGAATATTAGCGACATTTTATGGCTTATAGCTAGCCTTTTTCCTGCGTTTCGTATCGAACGGGTAATTCTTATACGGAATATTGCGCGATACAATTAAAGAACCATTTAAAATATAACTCGGGACAAATCCTGAAGAGAATGTATTCGAGCCATAAAAATGCAAATTCAGAACGTGCAGGAATGTCTATTCAGACCACCCGTGATACCTTAAAGGAACATAGTTAAAAATGCATTTTTAAAATGTGTAAGTTGCTGTGAAATACTCTTAATGTTTGTATTTGGCTTGAATTGAGCCTACGTTAATTACAAAACAGTTAATGGTATTTTATAAACCTTAATGAGTTTATTCGAATGACAATAGAGCTAATTAAGCATATAAACTAAGGCTGATTATATTTTTTGGATACATACTGCAATGTAGCTGAAATGCATATAATATTTAAAGAAATGTGTTGAATAATTGATAATGCCCTTCTGAAATACAGACTTTCACATTACCTTGTATACGGTGACAGCCATATAAATGATACTACATTTATGTGGTGAGAACAACGCTGAAGTGGCTTGTGAGCAACTGCAGTATGCCATAATAATTTGATACAATGTGAGTTGTCCACTAGCGAAATGGTTAGGTGACGAAATGAGTAACTATTGAAATTGAGACAAGTTCACAAACTATTTAATAGAACGAAACATAATGTGTGGACAGAATACAGACAAACACGAGTATAATTTAGTCCTACGAAAGGCTACACTCTAAACAGAGATCTAGTAAAATTACATGTAAATCAATGGCAACTTCGCTGCTGACAATTTGTCGTGTAAAATTAATGGTGCGCAGCAAAAACAAGTTTTATTAAAGTTGATAACGATGTGGATATAACTGCAAATAAGGAAAGATTGGGAATCTTTCAACATTCACACTAGCATAGAGTCAAGATATGGCCTAAATATAAGTTTCAACGCTATCTCAACATCTGGCACGAACATCTTATAACTATTCAACAGCAGTATTTAGCAAATAAAGGATACTGTTATTTATCAACATACCAATACTGTTATATTTCACTATTTTTCAACCCCACTAAGGCTGGTAAACTTAAAACATTTATCTGTTAATATAACTTCTTCAACAGGTTTCCCAACGTATGATCTTTAAAAGAGATATATGCTGTCTTAGTTCTGCATGTGCTCGATACTGTAAAAATAGCTGCCATCATGGAATATATGCCTGTAATATATTTATTTAATAATGGATAAGATTCTTACAGCAAGGGCATAGACAATTTCAACGCAGTTAATCGTATGATACAATATTTAATGTCGTTACCAAAATCATTTGTTAGCTATATTATATATACATAGGTAGGTAATTATACCTACTATTTGCCTAGATTCTGTACGAGAATGTCCATGCTGTGTTTATAATAAAATTATGTTTCAACCATGTCACTGTGCTTCAAAGGGAGTCGACCTGAAATGATAAAACGACTTATTTTCTTTATTAATATAGTGTAGAAGTGGTTGATGACTCGACAAATCATTGAAAGTGTAAAAGTGGTTCATGACTTGACAAATCGTTGAAATATATACTCATAAGCGAATTAGTGCGATTAAATACTTGAGACGGTCTCACAACTTGTTATAAAAATTGTCAGCGCTAACTGCAATTATGTAAGTATACATATGTATATCATTGTAAGCACTCTTAACTATAATATGATCGATTAAGCAAACAGTATAATTTCTATTTTGTTATTAGAAAAAACGAACATCCAAGCAATACCTATATTACTATATATATATATATATATATATATATATATATATATATATCCACATTCGTTATAAATACGTTCTCCAATATTTATCAGTTACAGCCCTTAATGAAAATATAATTCCTTGTGATGTATGTAAATATTGCATAATTTACAGCGACTGATATTTTTTGGAAAGCGATCGTAGTTGATTTTACTTAATGTTTTCCTTTTTTATAGTCAAAAATGTATCGAACTATGCAATTTTTTTCGAATCGATCTAAAACTGCGTATTACACATTAAACGAATTAATTGAACGTTACAAACTATTCCCTTGTTTTAATTGTTTCAATTTATGGTAGTAAAATTGCTATTATTTTTTAGTATCATCTTTTTAAAATTGCTATCATTTCTTTACTATCATTTTTATATATTTTTTTAACTGTGTTTGTTTAAATTTCCGCGGTTTCGGTGACGATAGATGTTTCCTGTGACGGTGTCGGTCTCGTGTCGTTTAGTGGACTTCGGTCTCATTTCCAGTGACAATAGAGGTCAAGAATTCTTCGCCATCGGTTTCCTAGATCTGAAGAAATTCGCGGGCCGTTTCAACACGTTGCCGTTTGTGGCCTTCCATAAGCATCCTCGGGATCCACCTTGCATTAACCTTGTCATACTCTAAATCATATGTGGGCAACGACCGGCCTGCTATAACATTTGATCCGACACGCGAGACATTTTGAAAAACTCAATTGAAAAAATATATTACACTACTTACTCATACTCACTCCAAATGAGGAAGATCGAGTGATATGGGGTTTAAACGTGGACCGCGAACGTATTTGCACACTAAAGTTTGGCCCGCAACATATCAAAAGTTGCCCATACTTGCTCTAAATAGTGTATCAAAATTTTGTCAATCAAAGGGATCATCCCGTAGAGCTCCGGAATCGTCACCCTTCGAACTTTCAGCGTTGCTTCTACCACTTTCGCAATCGTTTCCTCCGAAACTGATGGCCGTCTGGTAGGTTGTTCGTCATAGACGTCTATACGTTCGTCTTTGAATGCTCTGCATCATTTACGCACGTGTTGTACGTTCATACACTTTTGTCCGTAGACTTCACGCAGTTGGAAATGAACAATCTTCTGCCTTAGTTTTCTTAAAGAAACAATATCTCGTATGTGCACAGAAGCAGTTGCCTCGCTTTAATTCAGTCAGAAATATGTGGAGAATAACATAGATTATTAGTCAGGAGTTTATAAAGTTGAAATATTAGTTTATAACAAATGGTAGCTGATATCGAAATCTTTTAGATTAATGTGAAATGGACTTCACGTCCTTCGCATATTGCATAAAAAGTAGCTACGATAAGTTTTATTATTAATAGATAACATATTAATACCACACGGTAGTGATAACATTTCAAGCAAGACTATAAAAATATCAAAGGTCAATGCAATAAACTTACACGGTAATGTATATGACACGTTTATTCAACCTCGCAGTATGGAATCATAAACAGATATCTGTATAGCTATATGTAATAATATCGTAAATATAGAAACACCCTCAGAAATACTGTTTCTTGTGCTGTATTCAACCAGGCATTATATTGTGGTTGGAAGTATATATTTCAAATGAAATGGAATACCCATTACGTGCATATGTATGTATAAACAGAAAATATTGATTTTGTATTTTCAGTAATAAACACATTAGTTAGAGTGCAAAATATGTTAAATCTATTGAGAATACGAATATATTTATAAGTGTATAATTTAGGACAGCAAACAAATTTGAGCAGGTTGTCCATAGAGCATTATATAAACAGGATGTTGTTATTAAATGGAAGCTTTATTCTTCGTATTTGTTTTGGGTGATATAAGCTCAGTTTTTCTCTGATAATCTACATACGTACAAATGTATAGCTAAGTACGTCAATGCTTACTGTTATTTCAAATACGGCGAATTAATCAGATTAGTTAGGATCCGGTTCATCTACGTGTGTATTTAAATGAAGAAAACTAATATGTTGCAGCTGTATTTTCATTATTGATATAAACTAATGATTTGTGCTGGTATTGGCGTTTTTTGGTCACAGCGCGAATAAAGGGATGAATAACACAGTCGAAACCCCACCGAACATGAATATTATTAGATAGAACCTAGGCACCGGTTCCTCTAGCCACCTGTATATATTGTAACAATGTCCTAAATGAGGTTATAGTAGTTCAAACCCTTTAATAAACCATAGTACTGCTATAGGACCGTTGATCTTTAGTGTAGAAGGTGCTAGAAGTTCTCTTTTCAAAAATTTATATCGTGGCTAATGGTAACACATGTACAGTGTTGGTGTTAATTAATGTCCCTATGATGGAGAGAATATCAAAACCTTGGTCCTTGTGATGCCGCATATATACCGCATCTATTGATTATTATCGTTTACATTCGCTAGCGGTTAAACTTATTTGCTTACCCTAAGAAATAATCCATAACTAAAGGAAGTGCTATCTGCTGAAACTGAAGTATTTAATATAATACTCTTAAAACAATGAAATCAATAATATTTAGTCAATAATATAATTTATTTGCGCGACAGACTCTTCTGATACGTAGTTATCAATTAAATCTTCTTCATTCGATAATTAGGAGTTCCGGTACGATCATTAGAAGACCATAGGTGTTATAACCTTAATAAATGAATAATGTAGTGCAGGATTATAGAATTTAGATTCAGTAGTTATTCTTCTTGTAAACAATGAATATCGTTAATAAAATCATCTGAAGTTTGAAATCCGCACAATGATTGTTGCTTTACATAATCTTGGTCGAATTAGCAGAGATATTGCAGGATAATTGAAGTAAAATCGTCGAACAGTTAAATAACGTTGAATAATGTTGAAAAATGTCAAGAGGCTGGCTCATTATTAAATTGCAAATGAACAGGAGCATGGAAAGTGGTGATATCAACAGAAGAACATTAAATAATTACCGCGAGTGACGGTATACACGAAAAAGCGCCCCTACAATTGAAGGGTAGTGGAATTGAAGGGTCGAAAAATGTTTTAAGGTTTTTGTCTCAAATAAATATACGGCGCGAGTTCAAATCCTATTGAGAATGACGTTTTTTCTTTGGAAAATTTTAACGTTGGCGTTTACAAGAAAATTATAATTTATCATTATCAAAACTCAAGCCTCATATTATTGTAATTAATAAAATACCACAGAGACTCCAATTATATTTACAAACGAGAAGTTTCCAATTTGTGTAACTATAGGTAGGTATATAGATAATAATGGTACAGATTTGCTAACAGAAAAATATTTAGGAACAAATAAATCCCATTAATCCCATTACCGGGGCTGATGGCTCTGTGCCTTGCGCGCTTGGGTTTTGTCTCGGGATGCCTGATTCGAAGCCCGGAGCTGTTTCTCAAGGTGGAGGTTTTCTGTGATTTTCCTCACACCATGACGAATGCTGAGAACGAATTCCTTAAGACACATCACAGGCTCAGGCCTAATAACAGCTCAATGCCCTGTAATTGGCATAAACTGTTGAAATAAATATTTCCAAAGCTAACCTTACCTCCTTATCTTCAAAATCTCAAAACGTAAAGTCTGCCTATCTCATGTTAGTAACGATGAAAAGAATGTTTATGAAGCATTCAATGAGTATTATACTTTTTATTACTGTAATGCCCGGCTACAAGGGTTGCTATTTATGTATCCAGAATAATAAATAAAAATAAATTATAAATGGTTTTATTGTTTTTCAAAATATTGAACCAATTTTCACAGCACGTTTTCTATTCCGATTGAGGTATCTTCAAAACATGCATTTTGAATACATCAATTGATTCTTCTAGGGTCGAAACTCGCTGATCTCGTAGTTTATTCTTGATGGACTGAAATAAAAAGAAATAATTGCGTGCCAGATCAGGGTTGTATGGCGGATGATCCATCAATTCGATGTTTTGACCGATTAAATATTGAGTTGTTGGAGTCGATCTGTGAGAGTTGGCGTGGTCATGATGAAGATTGATCCTACGTCGGTAGTTGTTTCTTCTTATTTCTTCAAAGACTTCTGGCAAGCAAATGGTTGTGTACCATTCAGATTGACCGTTCTATGATTTTTTAGTTTCACTGTAGCCACATGTCCGTTTATGCCAAAATAACAGGTGGCCATTTGCTTCGAGGTGCCTCTGGCGCGAACAACTTCTGTTGGATTTGGCTCATCTTGGAAGACTCATACAGTCGATTGCTGTTTACTTTCGGGCATATACGCACAGATCTAAGATTCACCACTTTTGCTGACGTTATACACGGCTTTTGACGCACCACGATTGTATTTTTGAGCATTTCTTTGGACTAATCGCCCCGACGCTTTTTTTGAGCGATTGTCAAATTATGTGGAATCCAACGCGCACAATTTTTTTTCACGGCTAAATGTTCGTGTAAAATCTTATGTATGCTTGTCGTGCTAACACCGAGGGATGGCCCAATCTCTCTCAATCTTGCCCCATTACTTCGCGCATACCATCTATGTCTTCTGGCACAACAATCGACTTTGGACTACCTTATTTTAATTCGTCCCTGAGTGAACAAGGGCCACGATTGAATTCACTAAACCAGTGTTATACGGTAGTTTTAGATGGCGCTTCATCACCAAAAGCTAAAGTGAGTTGATCGATGCACGGTTGTTGAGATAATCCACGTCGAAGGAGATGAAACTTTCAAGTCACTAAACAGCACAAATAGTATCCGTATGAGTACGTATGTATATGTATATGTCAGATAGCGTCAACCAACACCATTATTGCCAATTCCGGCTACATAAATAGCTATCCTCGTATATTGTTGTCAAATATATGTTTCTTTAGAACAATTATGGGAAAGAGAGTACTTCAATTTTACAGAGAATATTCCGTCTAGATTTTGCATTAATTTATACACATCTTGGATACGTAAGTTTTGGAATTGGGCGCAATATGTAACAATTTCGCTAACATAAATTTACAATTAAAGACTCGTAGAAACCAGTTTTTAACAATATTGCAGTTCCAGTTCCTACAACACCAACATCTATTAAGTAGCGCATTATGACAAAGTCATCTCTAAATCAAAATATTCCTTACTATGAAGAACTTCTTTTTTATATAGTACAGAGAAATTTAAAAATAAACACATATACGGCTATCTACCTCTTAATATTTCTAAGAATGATGTAATTATTACATCAATTTTAATCTATATTAACCATTACATTAAAATTATAAGCAATGCGAGATCTTACGATGTAAGAGATGAAAATTCCGGTCATCGCCCGAAATCTCATTTTCACATTCCAATTAACTTTTTTATTCGAGGATCTCTTTGCGGTAAAATACTACAAGTTAATTGACACAGACGAAATAAAATTTATTTTCGCGTGTCCTGATTTATGTGGTCAACTGCCGTAGAATGTCTTCTTTTCCCGTTTTCTCTGTTGATTTATATAAATCGATAGGACAGGCAAACGCGCCGAACAAGGTATGCAACTTAGAAAGGCATTGCTTTTTTCCAAAAATGGATTGATGATTAAATATTCAACTATATGATCTATAAAGTTAAACATCACCTCTACGATCTACTAATTTTTATATTATCAGATAATATGGAAAAGATAGTAGGAGTAACATATAAATTGCATCCTTTATTTCTTTATATTAAGCAGAATTAGAATATATTTGTTGATAAGTTGCTTAAAGACTTTGAGATTAGAACGTGCTTTTTTTCAACGATGCTGGTAGGAAATGCGTTTTGAATTTAAAATTTAGTAATATCCAAAAACATCTAAGAGATCACAGATGGGAGCTGCTTGTGAGATACAGGTGAGTAATAATTCGCGAATATGGCGTTTTATGTTCAAATATTTTACTATTTGTGTACTATAAACAAGGTACAATAAGTAAAAATAATTCGTATTAAAAATAACAACGAAGCTAGAGTAATAAAATAGAATGGCATATAACTTTATTGTCCAATAGAATTACTCCAGTTTGATGAGAATAAATACGAATCATGCAATATAAACTGGCTGACAGAAATAATTGAACAACCAATAAACGTTCTTATATTTTATTAGAACTTTGAGAAAATGTGTACTTTATTCGCATTAAGAAATTAATTTAAACACTAATAATATGTTTAATAATAATAGTCTGTTTCTTTATTCATTCATCTAGTCCATTGCGCACACTTGAAATTAGCGAGTTAGTGGTAACCTTCCTTTGTTCTTTTATTGAAGAACATTTACCGGGTGTCAAGCAACGAACTGTTGATTGCATTGTGAGTGACTGGTAAATGAATCAAACAACGATATACCCCCTTCACTTCGCAGTAATACGGAATTAGTGCTTCATTGAATAGATTCAAACTGAAAAGATCAATGTGAAGATAGGATTTTGTAGTAGTACTTAAACAAGGGTACAAAATACCGTTAGACAGATCTAGCACACTGCCGCACAATCGCTCTGCAGAATAGCATGTGTATCTCACACGTCGAAAGTGGTATACCGTAACAAAGAACGGGATATCTCAATTGAATTAATCCATCTCTGTACACAATGTTGAAAATCATTGAAAATATCAAAATTACACTAAATTTGTCATTGTTCTCACTTGTGATCTTTGATTATTTTCAATATTATTGATTTCCTTTTGTTTACAGTACCTCAATAATTTTTTCGAATTTGAACTTGACTGTTATTGATCTTTGTTTCAAGGTCAACGCCTTGTAAACTGTCAAAGTCATTTTGATAATAACTTTAATACCATTTTATGTGACCTCTTTTCTATTAAAGAATGTATGTATCTTAAAACGACCTATTTAGTTTACATGACGATGATGTTGCTAGCATTTTACGAAGATATTAAGTAAATTCCTTTATTTATTGCAGATTACCGTGTTCTTTAAATAACTTCAGTAATTAAAATATTCATTCGGGAAAGAATTCAACTCCAGCGTGGAGTATACCAACGGCGTCCTTTGTAACTTTAACAACCGTAGCAGTAGACTTTTTTTAATACAATCTATTTATTAACTCAAAATTATGAGCTAGTGTAAGGATTGTTGTTGATATTTGCTAAAGTACTTCCGTTATATGTGGTATATTGTCGGAATTAATCTATTTTTGGGGCTCGAAAGATTCAACATAGTATTCTTTATTGCATATGTACGCAAAGTAAAAGTTCAAATCCAAGTCCTCAGTAAGAAAAGTAAAACCCTGAAAAATGTCAGTATAAAATGTTTCATAGTCATACTGGCTTCTTCCTCAAAAGATCTATGAGAAGTTTTACACGAGCATGAAGATAAATTTTATCAAGAGCGGAATAAAGGTAATGAGATGGAAGAGTGGTATGAAGCAAAAATCCCCTATCAATATCCTTTGCGAACGCTGCTGAACTAAGAAGCGTTTCTGAAAAGGATTGTTCGCAAGAAACAAAGCAGAAAGAAATAAAGCTTTTACTTTTACTTTTACTTTTACTATTTACAATACATTTATTTTATTTAAATTATTAATTAAACATTAGATTATATAAAAAAGCAATAATAAATTTTAAAAATAAAAATATTTTGTATTAAATTTTTCTTTTAAACGGAGTAGCTATGGGCCAAGTTTGATCTAACCTGCAAGAAGTAGCAGCATAATTTTTTAGCCGAAAAGGTCCAGAAAACGTAGACGAAAACCCTGAAATTTCGTCGAGTTGATAAAAAAATATCTATTTACGTGCAACATAGAATCTTGGACAAATAGATAAATGCCTTGTACCAAGTTTAGTTTTCGGCGAACCCGAGGAATAATATATTTTGGCAATGATAAAGTATTCCATGTAAATAGCACTAGGAAGAATGCGCCATTGATCGCAAAAGCTAGGATGTGAGAAATATTCCCTTACAAAGAAAAATTTAAGAATTCTTTTAGTTGTAAAACTTCCTTTATAATTCCTACAGAACAACTTTACAGTGACATCCACAAAGAAATATCGATTTCACTTGTAATTGACGCTTATAAAAACTTATTTTTTTATGTAGCTAAATAATCGGAAATCAATGCTGTTCCAAAATACTATATATTGTGGTGGAAAATCTCGGCCTCTGTTCTTGCCGAGTGGGTCCTTTTGTTTACATTTTTGTTTGTTTTAAATTCAAATGTATATAATATTTAAGGATTGTAATAGCCAAATGTAGACTATAAATATATTTACAAACAAAATGTATATATATATATATATATCGCTTTTTAACACAATTCTCTAAACATTTACCTAAAACAATCCCTGTCTAGCTAATTTTTCAAAATATACAAACGAAATATAAAATTAGAGCAAAAGAACACTGAATTTTGATAGTTTATTACAATTTTAAGTCATTGATGTCGAAATAGTACTCACATTCATTTATAGTGTATCATATTTTACATTTCCTAGGCTTCGACTTCCAGCAGTGTATCCGGAACTCCAAATTATTACAAATCTAGCAGCTGGGACACTTTTTACTTCAAATAACTTTGAAGAATTTTATTACCTATATTTTGAAAAATAACAATTTTTTCTTTGGAGAGATAACTTCGACATCTATGACTTGACATTATTCAATAATAAGTCGTTTCCGGGGGTACTCATACTATACTCAGCTTCTTTACCTAAGTGATAGTCCACACAGTAAACACACCCTTGGTGGAATGATTTTTTTTAAACATAAAGCTGCCAGTCATCCATCCATTCAACACACGAGAATTTTGAAGATAGTATGTGTGTCCGAAAGAATACTTATTTTTATAGTTTGATAAAAACGTGTGAGTACAGTACGTTACGCATCTTTAGAATGGGTTAGGAAGAAATTATAATGAATCACGGATGTATTTTCAGGAAAAACAATATATATAGTTTACAGTAGTGCAGTTTACATCTCCACTGCACATGTTATTTAAGGGACTCTTATTTTAAAAAATTTAAAATTGTACATTACATGTCACTAATGAACAACTTAAGTTGATATGTATGTGCAATATTCGCACTAAGAAGACACAGAAAGAAAACTGGAGGGAATAAATATTATAAGAAAATTAAAGAACACAGTCCTAACGGTACTTTGCTTCCAACGACAAAACAAAATAAGGGCGTGAACCAATCACTATCGAGAAAAATCAAATATATTGATAAATTTTAAAATTTAAAAAAAGTCATTATTTTAAATGATAATAATACATATCATTACAATTTGTATAAAAGTAATAACAAATTTTAAAAAGCGTGTGAGTCTATTTACATTCCCTCTATTTAAATAGTATCTCAGACCTTCACGGCCGTTTGACATAGTCGTAACGATTGTCGGGTTCCGCCGTGTCACTAGGTTTTTGTCCGTGACGTTTCGTGAAGAACTGCGGGTCGCATTTTCAAAGGTACCTTTGACCAGTGACACGGTGGAACCCGACAACCGTTGCGACTATTCCCTCTATTTATTGATTTATTGATCCTTTTATGTCTACATCGGTGGGTAAGATATTTATATATTGACAACTCGTGCAGGGTGATTTCTGGCACTAACAATGTACATCTGATGCTTAAGATCAAATGGCCCATTGAAGAATTTAATAAATGGTGCATAATCAATAAATAAATAATCATTAGCAATAAAACTATTATTACGAAATTCTACAGTTAGTATAGACAACCAGGAATAATATTTCTCATGGTTACCCAGATTTGACTACTGCTAAAAAAATGTAAATTGTTGGAAACCCTTCTAAACTCTAATCTGGCAAGGGTAGCACAAATAGAATACGTGTGTAGCAAGCTTCAGAAAGCGTGCTTCATGATTTATACTTTTAAAACATATTTTTATATACTAATCTTTTGAATAGATCTTACACATGCGTATACTCAATATAATCATATTATGTTATAATCTGGAGCAAAACCAAAAATCTAAATCGTATTTTCGTTTTACAAGACCATATCATTAGATCAATTTTTAATTTATGGACCTTCGAATTCTATAAGGACACGGTTGCACAAGAAGGTATTTTCACTTTTCAATCTGTTTTTATATACAAATTATTATTTATTTATAATAATGAACATGAATTTCTAATTTATGCCATAATTAACATAATTACAGTTCAAGGTGCAGAGATAACTTAACATTTGATAAACCTCACCATTCCTCTTACCTTTAATCTTCTGTATTACTGATGCCTTGTTCAACGAGTTGCTCAAGAGAATCGCCAACTTTATAACATTAGATATTTTTATGTGAAAGTTATTACTTTAAGAGCGTGGCGGCATTCAAAGGGTACTTAGGATGTAAAGTTCGATATATTCATTCTGTTACACTGTGCAATGTTATTTACGTATTGGTTTTCTTTCTACTGATATGTTTTGCCAGCTAGAATAATCTTTCTTGTCCTTATATAATTCTATATTGTTCTTAAGCATGTAATATTTGATTGTGATGTTGTACATGATACCAAATATAAGTATATATATTTTAAAAATATTTAGGTTGTGTTGTACACTTGTTGGTAGGTAACGTATTATTACTGATTTGCTGCATACTACCATTGTATTCGAAAGGATTAACAAAGATGATATGATACGATTTCATTGAATTGAACGTAGAGATTTATTGAGACAGTAGATCGATGTACCTCCACAATTTGTTAAGATAAGAAGAATATTTATGGTAATAAATCACGTAAATTGTATGATTTTGAAAACATAGAATTCCAATTACAATGCACTTGATATATTTTATAGAAATCTATTTACTAAGTGTTTCTGTGGCAATCAAATTTTTACCTAATTCGTTTTAAAACTCTGCTTATGTTACTGTGAGAAACGGTCAAAAGAACCGCGTTTTTTTTTTCTAAAAAGCCTCTCGTTTATTTTAAAGTGAACGCGATATAGTTTCTGTATCAAAGTTACGGTATAGATCAAAGGATGTTGTTTTATCACCAAGTTACCTGAATCACAATGTTTACCTCATTTCCCCCACATATTTTAATAACGTTTTCAGAGTTAATTGGGCGTCGCATAAATACAGCTAGATTTGGATTATACGATAAGTAATGTTTTGTGTTTGACATGTGTAATTTCGAATGCAATTTTATTTGCTACAATAATTGTTACTAGTAAATGTGTGACATTGCTAAAATATAAATCTGATTAGATAGGCTTATCCGTTACCTAACCATAATTTGGCGACCTTCTTTCCTAATAAAGGTTTTGGAATTATTTGGAAATTTCTTTGAACACGATTTCTAAAATAGTTTATTTATGGTGTTCATTTGTGCTAATCTATTTCTCTAATTTTTAAAGTGTTTGGATATTGTAATTTGTTTCAAGTCGATTCAACATGGCATCACAAACTTTTCGAGAATTTTATTTTACGTTGAATGCCTCATGGTTTCATTTTGGGACTTCTTTAATTTATCAACGTATTTTTTCATAAATATATTAAGACATGTAGCATTTAAATATCATTTAAGTTGGGGCATTATAACAAGAAATTATCGAACGTTACACTGATCTCAATGTTATTGTTAGAGTTACATATATTACAAACGACTGTGGGTTTGTTATTTGGAAACACAGTAGACGTTGAATATTGTGAACAAAATAAAACGCAGACTCTTTCCGCTAATGATTATGTCACAAACCATAAACGGAGTGGCTGATTTTATGCTTAAAATAATAGGTATTGTTGCATGTTTACTCATTTATATTTGCACATTTTCCTAACATGAAAAAAATAAAAATACATTCTAAAAATATTGTCTATATATTTTTTTGATTTTGTGTTTTTCAATTTTTTGTTACAGCTGTTCCTTTTAATATTTCAAATTAAGTCCATATTCTTCTGCCGCAGTAAACAAAGTTAAAATAGCATGTATTGTAGCCAACATCCAAAACTTCTGCCCATTGTATTGATCTGCTCAGTGACATTTTTAGGCCCTTCTGTTTTTTCGTCAAAATGTCTAATTGTGTGTCCACTTCATTCTATCCAATTTTGCTTCTCCCATCCAGTTCAATCTAGAAATGGATGTACATATCCATAGTAATGAAAGCTGTATAAATACATACATAAACATTAAGTACATACATATCGCCATAATGAGTTTAAAATATGAAGTGGTTCAGCTAGAGCTTCTGACCATTTTTCCATTTTTGCTGCAATGCGCTAAGTGGCAACTCATCCTCGTCTTCTTGATTACTGAAACATAGATTTTTTCCCCAGCATTTAGCAATCATTGTTGGATATAATCGCTTACAGGCATCAAATTTCTAACAGCATCTTTTATTGTCCATTTTTTAGTGTTTATAAATTGGACTCAGTTGCAACTTCTGTAATTTAACTTTATAAGTCTGATCACATTCTGACAAATCGGCTCTATAAGGGGTATCACATTTGGCGGGAGGTATATAGTTGTAATTTGCCCATCTTTACTCTGTAATTCTTCTATTGCGGGATGTGATGAAGTATTATCCAAAATAAAAAGAGCTTTTGTTGGGTGTCCACTTGACTTCTGGAAACGTGTAATGTTCTAACAGAATAAACAATGACTTGTCAATAATTTTGGGGAATTCATGTTTTATAAATTTACCTTAGGAACAAAATAATTATGGAAGCAATTCTTGGAAATTGACTCTGTCATCCAAGCCCACTTGGAACAATCACATTCCACAGGAGGAGAGAAACTTTTGAATGCTCTCGGAATTTTCGCCTTACCAGTAACCGATGACTCGATTTTATAAGTTGCACTGGCATTAGTACATGCTAAAAATGTTACTCGTTGTTCCTCATACTTTCTCCCTGGAGCAGCCTTCTCTTAAGATGAAACAAATATTTTCTCTGGTAGAAGCTCCCTATACAGAGCTGATTCATCAGCATTGTATAATGGATTAGGCGTAATTTCCAATTCCACTATTTTATTCTTAACTGAACTTTAAATGGACCAAATAGTTCTGGCTGCGATAATTTTTCACCAGCAATTTTTAAATATCGAATTTTAAATCCCTTTTTAATTCTTTGCAACCAACCATTACTAGCTAAAGGCAGATGTGATATCCAACGGGAACGTAGTTCTTTTGACACACAATTCTTTATGCATCATTTTTTGAATTGAGGTCCTTGAAATCTTTAATGATGCCTAAATCATAGAATATTCCAAATTGTCGCTAAGACTAATCCGACCACGTTTAAATTCTCAACGAGAAATTGTCAACTGATGTGGTACTTCATTGTCGAGATTTGTTGAGATAATTGTCTTCGAAAATTAAAAAAAAATTGCACCAAAAAATTCTCGGTTTAATTCCATTTTTCAACTAACTTGTCAACTTTGACAACATTACAAGTATGGTACCGAAACTTTGGATTTAGATTAACTACAGATCGAAGTTAATTTTTAGTGCTAACATTTGGTTATTGGCGCCCTCTATGTTTCAGTAAGTAAAACTTAAAAGACATCCCTCATACCTTAGTTTAAAATGTGCAACGTTGGTAATATGAATCCCTTGAAGGATTAAAAGTTAGGTCCTGCACCATATTCGGACTAGTCCATCGCACATGCAGTTTTCATGGTAGATTCACCATGCCATGAAATAAGTTGAAGTTTGTACGAAAAAACCTGAGAAAAACCTGGAACGATAACGTTATCGAGGCGGCCAAACCAAAATAATTGGTTTAAAAGAAGCCAGTAAAATAATATACCGGATGATACTGAACATATTAAGGAAACAAGAGTTCCATAACGCCTTCCTTTCGTAACATTGGTGTAATCGGTGTTTATACTTATTTTTCTAATTAGATACATAATTTAAAGAAGAAAATTATAGAATTGCGCTAATATGAATAAGTGTTTTTCCACTGAAACCTAAACTCACAAGTAATCTTAGTATACTTTTGTTAATAAATGATCACGAAACTCCGCCAAACTTTATTTTTACGGGTGTTATTCTAGAATGGATAGAAATTACGAAGACAGAATTAATAACACAAACCTTTAAAAAACAATATTTTATCATACAAACTTTAGAATATAGATCCTACTCTTGCGTTGGAAGTTACAACGTGACACGTTGCAAAGTTTAAAACACTTCCTGTTTTAGAAAATTGTAACGGTCGAAACCTTGCCAACATCCGTAATGGAAAAACTCCACTTGTCGTTGATATTTCTTCGCTCCGAGTTTGTTTGATGCGAGTAGTTTGCGAGATTGGTGTTGTCAGCGTTTAATCGCTGATATTTGTTACTGTCAATGTGGGAACCCTTCAAGCAAGCATAATCCGGGTTTCCTCGCCTCGAACGTTAATTCAAAACCGTGAACCCTCACAAGATACTTGATCGTAATTCTATATCTCTTTGTACAATAGAGCGTGCTCGCATGACATTATAGATTTACACCGTAAATTGATAGGGTCGTAAATTAAATGTAACATATGAGATCTTGTTAATAAATGGTTTAGTTGGTTAAGCTGACGCGTCCAATTACTTTATTTTATATAAAAGGATAGTGCATCTAAACATACACGCTACATATCTTATACAAATACTTGATATGCTAAAGGTTGAATAGTTTTAGAACTTTTCCTACTCGATATATGGTGTGCATATATTTCCATGCCAGTAATTTAAGATTTTATGAGATTTTAAATTGAAACTCTATAGTGCAGTCTTATCTTAAAAGACACTTATAGTCTCCGAGCGCTTTACTTACAGCTCGTAAAATGGTAAGTTGAAATTTTCTGTGTCAAAACGTTTTATTGTTGTGAAATATGGTTTCTAAAGCGTATTAGAAGAAAAGTAATATCATGGATTTAGTCTGAAACAGTATTAATCACTATTTGTTATCAGTGGCTGCTTATAATTTTTTATAATGAATAGCACTTTTACTTTTCTTGATAAATTAGACCAGTGTAAACGAAGTAGCCTTTGTTTGATTTATTTAAACAAGATTTTGTTGCTTAGTAGTATTTTTACCTTTAACTAATTATTGTGAACGCATAATATTCAGATTGCGATGTATTATTTCCCAAAAAAGCCCTAAAACTGATCGATTGGAAATTTAATATGGAAATAAGCAACCCAAGTTCGAGACTCCGAATAAAAAGTTGTGCGAGCAAGTCAACATGCAGTAACAAAGAAAATTTGATTTGGGATTTAGAATAGGATTTTACAGAAAGCACACACACATGTGCACGTATAGATAAAGTAAATCAAAAGTACCTAGTAAAAAAAATTCACTTGTCTTTAAGTTAATAAGTTTATAAAGGTATTACTTTTTTATCTTTTGAATATATCGCGCGCAAATGCATACAATAAACGAAGACACTTATCCGGGTAATAGTCATAATAGTAATAATAGTAATAATAATAATAATAATAATAATAATAATAATAATAATAATAATAATAATAATAATAATAATAATAATAATAATAATAATAATAATAATAATAATAATAATAATAATAATAATAATACTCAATTACTCAACATACGAATCTAATTAAAGGACATTGAATACAAATATCAAGAAGAATATAATAATAATAATAATAATAATAATAATAATAATAATAAATAAACCAAAAGTTAATTTAAACTTAACTTGAAATTACGGACAAAAATTTATTAAATTTGGCAGAAGGGAAAAATTAATATTGTTAGAGGTACGCTAAGATCCCTACGGTCTCTAGTGCGATACACACGCGGAGATGTTTACCGCGATGCAGGGGATACATAAACATACGCGACTTTATCTTATTTAGTCTTCACAGACGAAACACATACAAGAGGTAGTGCATAGACGAGCGTCATCGGGAACAGACATTCTTTTCTATATCACATTTATGTTCTTTCTTTAAATATAGCGTTTTAACGTATACTGCGTTTCAATAACTTGCCAACAACAACAAATATCAACATCTGCATTAATTTCATCGATGGTGGTACACATTTTGTATATTAGTGATCCAATTAAAACGTTGATATTAGTACAGAGACAGAAAATACCCGAGACAGGCGAGTATTATGCACAATATACCGAACTCGTTCAAGTAGTGAGGGCGTGTCAATCTTATTGTTCACCAGATTGTAGATAAATCTCATATCAGCTTGACGACAACAGGAGAACATTAGGATCATAGCCCTGTATTGGATATACTCCATATTGTTTGAAATGTACATATTTAAGGAACTTTCCCTGTACATTTTCAAGTAGAGATACATATGATGCATACAAAAGCGATCAGACTATGGATCAGTACTCAAGCTTAGAGCGCACAAACACGCGTATAGTTAGTGCATGTATGAATGCCAGATTAGATTGATGATACATTTCTTAACCGATTTTCGACATTAGAATACACTGGCTCTATTATTAGATCTATTGTTTCCAATATCAATATTTTACCATAAAGTATTTTTGTGTGCAAAAGACATGTATCAGACATGATGATCCATATTACAAATTTCTATATGGCTTTGTACATATGTTAAGTTTATGCAACATTGCACAAAATATTGCAGACGATGAAGAATTTCGAAAGTTTTGGGGGAAATTCGTTTCGGAATGTAGATTGCCAACAAGAGATTACTTACAATATAACTTTCGTCGAGTGAAAAACACGATTATGGATCAAATAAAGGCAAGGAGTTAAAACACCAACGTTGGTGTTATTTTCTAGACATTCCTTTAGATGTGTTCAAGCAGAGTTAAAAGATTAAAAAGAATATAGTAGATGGTAGATGAAACAACAAATGCAAGTAAGAATTATACTTTGAATGTGTTAGTGCGCATTTTAAAAAGTGGTGAGGCATCGTTGCCTCTCCTTTTACGTAGTAGAATATTGCAGAAGACAAACGCGGAAGAAACTATATAAAATACCTTTGGAAAGTTTAATATATCGACAATCCAACTTCTAATGTTGGTTACAGAGTTCGAACATGCTTAAAACTATAAAGTTACTAAAACAATCTCATCCTCAGCTGCTTCATGTAACCTGTTTGCTTCATGGAAACAGTTATCAAAAAGTAGATCACTTCGTGGTTTCTACAAAAGAAGTCTTTATTAAATCTCCAAAACGCATTCGTGGCTCAAAGCAGGGCTGCCTGGACATTCCTCAGCTACCACAGCCGGTGTTGAGGAGATAGGGAACGTCTCTTAGAACTGTTTTATACTAGGAGAAATTTTTACACGTTATTAAACCATGTATCAAAATTTAAATCGGCAAGAAGCCCAAGCAATTTCAATAAAGCAGCGGTTGGTTTCAGATACCGAAATCCATACACAAATAGAGCAAATTTCCGAAAATTATTTAATTCTTTCAGATACCATTTCCAAATTAGAGAACACCAAGCTGTCATTATATGAAGTGCTAAATATAGTAGATTACCTTAAAGCATTGTTGGGAAATCTAGCAGACACTACAGTAAGATTAACAACCGATAAATTATGTACGATTACAAATAAGAATCCCGATTTTCAACGTATAGTGCGTATATACAAGAATTTAATTCATAGCCAAGAGTGCGAATTTGAAGCGAACGACCCTTTTAAATTCACAAACACCATACACTATTCGACGTAGAATGCTTCTTTTTCGAATACACCAACCAATATTTTCACCTCGCCGTAGAAGTATGACCGAGTCAGCTCTGAAAGGCATATTAGACTATACTACAGTGAATTCTTGTAGCAACAGCATAATCAAACTAAAATAGAAAATAATTACATTCATTATTTTTGGTATTGATAGTAACTGAGTCGTACGCCTCTGCGAAAGCACTCGTTTCTGCAGCCTTAATTATCAGTTACAGTAAAATAAAAGCTCTTTCACAGCGCAAGGTCATGTCTTCAGGGGCGGGCAGGGTATATTGTTAGTGGACTTTATTCCACAGGATATAGCAAATCTTGAGATACTAAGAAAACTACGTCACGTAAATCAAGAAGAAATGCCCGGTGTCGTACTGCTTCATAATGATGCAAGACCATATGCTACGACTTAAACTCCAGATTTGATAAGACCCTTTGGGGGTTATTCACCTTAGAAGTCACATCTTGGGCCTAGCAACAATCGCATTTTCTAACATCTGAAAACTGTTTTGGATGTCACAGACGTTGAAGTGAAAACCACCGATAACTAATCATCATCACAGGAGATAGGCTTCCTTAAACATGGAACGTAGTTTATGTAATAATTTTTAAAATATTACACGTCACAAAACAAATGCTTTATTACACATTGAAATGGAATTCGTTCAGCTTTAAGGGTAATTCCCTGGAAAGGAATTGCATCCCTACACTTGCCGTTTATCTAAAGCATGTGTTAGCTGTTTCATCTACCTTCCACGTATTCAGACGCATGATTATCTTGTCTCTAGAAAAGTTAGATAATCCAACACGTCGGAAACATCTTTACAAAGCTCACCCTGTTTTAGACGACATTTACTCAGTTTTGTCGACGACATCTTCATCCCTACATTCTGGTGGATACTCGGCCAACCGTGAAATCTTGAGAGCGCAACACTCTAAGTGTGAAAAGCGGCAGCCTGCGAATAATGCCAAGAAAATCCTTTAATTCGTCGATGAATTTAAGTAGGAAAGAACGCATTGTTTGTTAGGAAATCCTTTTCCTAAAAGGCCCTGCTGTCGTACCAGCACCAATTAATCATAGTGAACTCGAGCACTTACATCATTTCCGGTAATTAGGTAAAATAGTTATAGGCAGGCTTCGACGATATTGCTAAAAGGGAGAGTTAAAGGAATACAGATTGCTCTTGTAATAGGTCGAACGTCGATGTAGCTGCGAATAAACGACTAATGAAAGAACGAGTTTCTCCTTTCTTTCTTATGCGGCGATCTTGCGGGATGTTGCTATCGGGTCTTACACTCGACTGAAGGTGGATCATAGTTGCTAGTAATCTGTTGCAATGCGGTTGGAAATAATCTTGTAGCAATAAATCGGGCATAAAAGAGGATTATTGTGTTTAAGTTTGCGTAATAAATCATTTACTAAATTTATAAATACGAAGCGTAATCGGATATTTACCAGCTGCGCGAATTTGTATCGTGTGGTCGAAAAATGCAATACAATAAGCTTAATAATCTGAATTAATGGTTGTATTGGACTTGGGGACTTATGCAGCATACAAATAACTAAAAAATATATTTAGGAATATTTTTGCTGCAAAAAATACTGATATCGCTACTTTACAACCAAGTATATTGAAAAGGGTATTTAGAAAAGAATAGGTACAATAGATTCATTATTTTATATAAAGAGAAAAGCTACAAGTTCTTTGTCTCCTCATATTGTCTTACCCGTAAATGTTTCCACCAATACCATGAGAAGCTGTATTTAGTAGCATTATTATGCTAGGTATTGATTTCTAGGCACTTCGGTGAAATTTTTAATACAATGACTAGAATGTGTAGGAATTTAATTGTAGAAGAAAAAAATGGTAAAAAATTAAAATGTCAGCATACGTGTCTAGTATTTTGGTACGTGATGAATACTTGCATATATACATATCCTATTTATAATTTTTAATTTCATTACATTAATTTTTATATGGTATTATTTATGAAATCAAATTATCGACCAGGAGGAAGAATTAAAAAAGACATTTCATCAACAGGATTTTCAATATTTTCGGGTTCTGGTAATGATAAAATTAATTCCGTTAGACTAAATGTAAACGTCTCCGTCTTTAAGCAGTTCTTTTACATCTTCATGTAATTCGAAGCATATCCTGGGAGGTAATTTTCTGAGATTTGAAATAAAAGGATTAGACGATAGTAGAAGCATAAGAATAATATCCCTATTTATAGTTAGGCGGTTAATATTTTGCGCATGATACAGTATATACCTCTTATAATTTTTATTTGCTGTATGTCGTATCACAGCAGCGATATGACATACATCAGCCCAGAAGAAGCTGCATGCAACCCGAAAGTCTAAGTTCTTAAAAAGAAAACAATGATGGCGGGAGTCTAGAACAACATATAAATTTCGGTATTAGTTAATTGCAAATTTATGACGTAAATGTTAATACCATATATTTAAATTTATCAAATAGTTATTAGTATCTATATATTAAAATCCTATTAGCAAATGTATAATTTTATCAAAACTTGATGACTATATTATGTAATTGAAAAATTCAGTACTTGCGTTATATCCTACAACGTTTCAAACGTGTTTTAGGCAAAATATACAATTTGATTGTAGCCTCTTTGCTTTCCCTAGTAGACTAAGTTTGAATTATAAATGGTAAAAGTATGTCAACTTTTCAAAATTCTCTATTTAATATAACCCATTTATAAAATTCAGAATAACAACACGCCTCCTTAGTGCTATGCCAAATTAAGAAAAACTTATGGACCAATTAATGGTATCATTCAATAGCAGATGCTAGTACCCAGTAGCAACGCACTAAAACCTTTACTGGAGTTCAGTTTGTAGCAAGGAATGTGTCTTTCCCAATTATTTACAAAATTTCTTTGCTGTTTTGCAATAATTTCGTCGATTACACAAGTTATAATAGCTAATAAGCGAACTATTGCCGGAATTGGACCATGTCATGATAAGATGTAAAAAAATGAAATAAAAGTAAGAGAAAGAAAAAATGTAAAGAAAAAGAAATAAAAAGAAAAGCTTCTGAAGGTTTTCGCCTCCAGCATGGTTAACACGTCGTGGTACCACAACCTTTTTCCAAAGTGGTTTCGTCTCTAGTGTGGTTTACACGTCGAGTTACCATGCCACTTTGGTTTTGCTGTTTTCTCCTGACGAAGCCTCTTACGACAGAGGCGCAACGTCGAGATTCCCCCATCCTCTTTTTCTTTCCATTCTTTCTGTCTTTTACTTTTTCTGTCGCCTTTCTCTCTTTCCTTTTTTTACTCCTTATTTCACCTTTTCTTTTTTCAGCCCCATTCTTCGTTTTTCCTTTCTTTTCTCTTTTTCTTTTTAATCCTTTTTTCTCTTACTCTTATTTACTTCTTTTTTATATATCGTCATGACACGGCTCAATTCCAAAAATAATTCACTTATTACTGACTCTGGCTGTGGAAACCTTCATATCCATTTCAGTTATAATAGCTATTAGACCTAATATAATAATTATATTACAAACTGAATAATCGTTTTCGAAACGGGAACACCTTGAACTCTTACACATAAAATACAATACATTTTTTGTTTGTGATTAGTCTGACTTCAGACGACGATTTCTCGGTTTAAATCTGTCATAATCAGAGATTAATTTTACTTTTTAGATAAATTCGACTTTTTTCTGGTCCAGCACGATTATAAGTTTTGATGTATTTCAGCACATTCGCGGAAGAGTTGTTACTGTGCGAAAACAAATATCTCGTCTGTATTTACCAATTTTAGATTCTTGCACAATATCGGTACTTTTAAAATAACTTAGAAAATTATAATTTTTATCCTAATTGAAAGTAACAAAATATTCGACATTTTTAACAACTCAAAGTTGAGGGCTGTTTCGTTATAAAATATATGAGACTGTTGTTACTGTTTTTAGCTGTATGTGTTTGAGTTACCAACACAATACCTAATAATTTACTAAAAGTTATTTTATGTGCGGATGTCACTCTTTAGAAAATAGAAAAAGAGCATGTTTATTTCATTCATGATAACAAATATGGAAGAGATCGAAATATGGACATAAAACCATAAACAATTACGAAATTTTGTTTTAAAAATTATCCTTTCTAATCAACGAAGTTATTTAAATGGACATTGTCGTAGCGGTTGTCGGGTTCCGCCGTTTCACTAGGTTTTTGTCTCTGATGTTACGCAAACAACTTGGTACCTTTGAAAATGCGAACCGCAGTTGTTCGCGACACGTCAGGGACAAAAACCTAGTGACACGGCGGAACCCGACAACTATGTCAAACGGCCGAGATACTATTTAATTGGACACTGTTGAAAAAGAACATGATATCAAAGCATCAATCTATATATGATATTTGGAATAAAACTGTATATACTATTACTCATTTTCTTTCAACTGGAAGGCTGAAGAACTGTGGATCCTCTGGAGAAAAATTTAGTACACTTCATACAAGTAAAAAAGGAAGTTAACAAGAGTTGATTGTTGTAGGAGAAAGAAATAGAAACGAGGAAGCAATTTCGTTAAGATTCAGGAATAAAAATTTAACGCTTGACCTATCAAAACTCTGACAGCACTACTCGACTTAATAATTTATAATTATACCAAGTTTAATCACTTACGACAACTTTAAGATATTACATATATACATGTTATTGAGTGAGATATTGCTTTGTAGATAGCGCAATCTGGTGACACATCTTGACTTAAAACCATTTAAAGGTAGTTTTGTTTACTTCAATTTTGTATTGAAACTTCAGAAAATCATTAATCCATTTTATTTGACTCTACATATGTATGTGCTTAATAACGTTATACTTACAATACTGAAAACTCGTATTACAATATATTTTTATTCATGTTGATATTCGTCAGTTTTGAAGGCTTCAATTTTGTATGTATTTAGTGTAGTTCACCCTTTTACCCTATTTCTAATCAACAGCGTAATATGCAAGGTGTACAACAATTATCTATGGAATGAAATGTAGCGTCGCCTACAACATATATGTATATAATACAAATACGTCTAAATAATTACAGGTCATATATCTACTTCCTGTTTTAGTACAAATACAAAATTAAACAGAGAATATTGATACGAGAGTCGTTTTAAAGATACCCCAAACTCCACTAGATGTACTTAATAATCGAATTAGCATCATAGAATGCCTGGTCTTGGAAACTCGTCTTTTTCTCTATACCAAAACCATCAGCTTGTCTTTTTAAAATTCGCGTTCTTTGTGAACAGAAAGAAGGTGCTTAAGAAAATAAAATCCTGATCCGAGCGTTAGCAGCGCGCAGTGGTTCAGAATTGCATTTTCGCGGAAAAATCTACAAGTTTTAATTAGCGAAAATTATACGTCACTTCTTTCACTCTAAGAAGAAGTTATGATTTTACTTTAAACAACATAATAAATAGGGGGTTAGCTTTTTAACTATAGAAGAAAAAAACAATTGAAAAAAGATGTCGAAAGATGAGTAGAGTTTTGGCAGGCCATAAATATTTGCCCATATATCTTATTTATAATAACTAGATATTATAGTAATGTTTTATATGGTATAATATTAGTATTTGTAATACCAAATTATCCACCAGGAGACAGAATTGAAAAATAAATTTCATAGCTAAGATGTTCAATATTTTCTCGTTCGGATAGTGATAAAATTAATTACCTATTTTAGTTTATATGTAGGCCAAAGCTTTAATATTGTAAATATTATACAATTCTGAACTTTAGCCTTGCTTAATTAACTTTAGCTAACTGCAAACTTATTACATAAATGTTTATATTGTATGTTTAAACTTGTCATGCAATTATTAGTACATATTGTAATCCTATAAGCAATTGCATAATTCTCTGAAAACTTGGTGTTAGTAAGTAATTGCAAATTCCTAATAACGTTCCAAGCGAGTTCTAACCAAAATAGACAATTTTATTTCGGCGTTTTCGTCTTCCCATCTCGAATTTGAATTGCAAAAAGTAAAAGTTTCGATTCAGGTGGCGCAGTGCTTTGCTTGTTGGCTATCAGTCTGCGTGTTCCGAATTCGAATCCCAGGGCTGTTTCTCAGGGTTGAGGTTTTCTATAGTTTCTCTCGTTCCATCGCGAATGCTAAGAATTGTGTAATTGACGAAAGCTGTTGTGGGATGCGAAGGCATGAATTGGTATTATTATTATTAATAATAATAAGATTTCTTAACTTAAACTAAATTTTCTGTTTAATGTAACCCATTTAAAAATCTTAGAAATAACAGTACATTCTAGTGTTGCGCCATTTTTCGCATTCAAACACACTTTTCTAAAAAAGGGCAGCTGAAATTAATTTTTATATTTTATTATATTTAGTTATTTATAAACTATTTAAGGATATCATTGGTAACAATCGCAAATGGTACCATCCTCTAGCCCACTATTAACACCTTTACCGAAGTTTGGTTTGTTAAAAAGAGTGCATCTTTCCAAATTATCTGCAATAATATAAAATTTATGGGTTGTTTTGCAATAGTGTGTTCGGTTACATAAACTTCAATACCTACTAGGCCTAATATAATGATTATTTTATGAATTAAATAATAATTTAGGAAACGGGAACACTTTAGACTCTTAAAAATAAAATGTAGCAAATTTTCTGTTTGCGATTAGTCCGACTTTGGGCGACAATATTTCAGACCAAATCTGTCATAACCAAAGATTAATTCTATTCTTCCGGTAGAATAACTATTTACCTACTTGATAAGACCAAGTTGGATTTGACACTATCGCAAAATGATTATTTCGCACTTGAATCACTACATGGCGTGCAAAGTTGCTACTAGTAGTTATTCGAATTGTTTGTTTTCCTATTTCTAATAACGTGGCAAGCAATCAAACGGCACTAAGAAATTAAGCTTGTCATAGTCACGAGAGCCTCGGGTGTCTAAATAGTTTATGCAAAGTGTTCCATAGTTTTCGTATTTCGTCCTCTATAAAACACGGTTAACTATTTTCCAATAGCAATGACTCAAGAAATGTACCAGATCCGTCAGAAGAATTTCTATTGCCTCGGGTAGGACTCAAACTCAGGATCACTACAGTTAAGGGTTCTTGTTCCGTTCTTGGTTTAGTGGTAGTGGTATAATTTACTAACATCTTTTTGTATAACAATGCGAAACATAAGTTAGCTGAAATATAATACTAAAATATATGTATCCTACTAGAAAGGATTCTTCAGAAGTAATCTGGTGCTGATAAAATGAAAAATAGAAATTGTATCAGTTTTTATATTTAAATTGTCACATCCTTCTGCATTATTATTTTATCACTGGAGTCCGCCGTAAAAGCAACCACGGACACGTTCGAATTTCGAATCTTATACTAATATTTAGTTAAAATCTGCATATTTTTGAAGTGTAAATATTGTAATACCCGAGTAGAGTTGCAGCCCTCTTACCATATGAAAATAGTATAAACCTTCTGAACTCCATATTTAGTAAAACAGTAATTGTTACTTCAGACGAGGTAATATTTTTAAAAAATAAAAAGTGAGAACATCCCATAGCTGTGCAATACGTTTGATATAATAAATACAAAATTAAATATATCTTCAGCATAACACGGGAAGAATATGTTAGTATAAATATCCACCTTTACTTTTCTCAGAGTGTACTCCTTTGGTTGCAAGATGCGGTTATCAAAAAATTGGTAAAACCCTAGGTTGCAAAATATCACCTCCGAATGACCTAATTATAATAACGCATTACATTACGACGTTGCAAAGTCAATAAGCCCTCTGGCTCGTAAGCATATTAGCTCTTTTAAGTGTACTGAACGGGGGAGGAAAACGGTGGGTACTGCTTACTCGTCTAATTTTATTTCACCTAGTGAATTGTTGGGAAACACTCGAATATTCAGAAAAAAAAACTATAAAAGTTGGTATATATAATACGCGCAGAACAACCTGTAGCTTTCCAATTTCATACGCATTCTCTTTTTTCAATTGCTGTGGGTCACACTTATGACAAGTTGTTTTTAATACACTATTTTCATAAGTATTTAATTATAGTTATTGGAAGCAGATCATTGTAAATAAAAATGTAAAACTATACAGTGAAGTTCAAGTTACAATTGTGTAGCTATCTTCAAATTTGTTTCGATTACACCGCCCAAGAAAATAATTTTTTGTCATGGTGCCTGTAAAATACGAACTGATTTAGGGTGGATCCTTCTAGGATTCCTTTTTAGGAGCTCTAGTTTTTGAGATACACCTCGGTAAAATTTATTACTCATACGAAATAAATATCGCCGTTATTTATTAGTAGAACAGATACTTCCTAACTTTCACAAGCTTAGCTTGGATGTAACATTCATTATCTTCACAGCTACTTAGATCGTTGTTCTGAAAACTTAGATGATGGTACAAGGGGGAAATATTTCACAAAGGCATCAGCATTATGGAGGAAAGGTACCAAGGAAGATGGGATACCCATATGATGGCCGATTACTGCTGGAATCTTCAGTTCTCGGTTAAATAAATACCTCATACCTATTTTTTTTGTGTTTCAGTTAACGCATATCAAATAGTAATATTTAAAAAAACCGATGTCTTTTCATTGTAGGACTATGATGGAATTGCTGCTTACTTATTTCTGTTCACGCAATAGTTATTTTACAAACCATTAATTAATCAACAATGGAATGTAGATAGGCATTCGCTGCTCGAGATACCGAAACATATCGGTAATATATTTTGAGCCATTAGGATTCAATAGCATCATTTTCTATAGATCGAAAAATTATATTTTGGCAACATTGCTGGCCATATGAATAAGCTTAGGTATCGATATCTTGGCAGAAATAGTAATTTAGTAAATAATTTTCTAGTAATGTAGTAATAATAATGTTTTGAAGAGATTGCTTCGATCGGATAATGAACGACAATAAATAATCTATCAAAATAAACTAGCCACTTACTACTCTTATGCATCGAGAATATCGTATATAACGATGAATACCTCCCACTTCCTCCACCCTCATTCTAGTAATCTGGAAAGTGTCGATCTCAGCGCTGTCAACATAAACATAATTTTTTCCTATTTAAAACTTATTTAGAAACTATTTATATCCTCTAATTGAAGGCAATAAAACACATTGAAGCCGTTTATGTAATTATACAAGCAAATATGTAACACTCCACTGCTTATAATAATATTACTACACACTTCCGAAAAAGTTTAAAAATTCGACGTATAAATATGTAATTTTAAATGATACAATCCGCAACTCCATGGACTTTGTTTCTATATTCGATAAGAGTGATATGTGAGCAATTCGCTAAAAATGCAATTAATGAAAATAATGTAATTTCTATTTTTACCTTTGTACAAAAATAAGGAAGGCTTGAGATAAAGGAAACGATACTATATTTTTTTTAAATTTATCTTATAATATATCAATTTAAAAAACTTTACAATGTGAATATTTACAGATAAACAAAAGCTTATGGTTTGATAGAAAATCTTCACATTGTAAAGCTGTATAAATTTTAGTTTAGGATTAAATCCATAGAATATGCTGGAAAACTATGCTCCTTAGCACGTGAACGGGTGCAATTATTAGAAACGTGATATATTGTGTGTTTTGGGGCCGACAGAAATCCCATAAATTATTGCGGTCATGGAAAAAATTATATGATGAAATGTGAAATATTAAAGTGTTTTCACTTAATGCAAATAGGTTCATTTAACATATCGAAAATAAATAAGTAATTGGTTGTTGATAATATGCATTACACTTTATGACCAGCAATAAATTAGATAAATACGTTTCTCTCTTTAAAAAATTAAATGAATCAGTTTTTGTATAACCACAATGCCTTTAAATTTAAAGCAATTCATTCGAGAAGGTTATGGAACGTTGAATTTCATAATCTGAGTTTATTAGATCCAAGTTTCTACGAATCCGTGTTGTATTTCCTATTTTTGCTATTCTTTGCTTATTTACTGTTCCAGAGTGCTTTCTTATAGTGTAATCCTTCCCGCTTTATATTAATATTGAATAAGGAATATCTTTGTTATTTTGTTGCTGAATGTTGTTATTTTCACCTTCACTTTGTCTCAACACATTTTTCTTTTTTCGTCCAAAATCTTATAGTTACGTATGCCTCTATCAGATACCCTTTTAACGAAAATTTATGGAGTTTGATGTACCATTGCTACTGGCACCGACTCTAAAGATAACCGTTACTTTTACTTATATGTAACAGGATACCCTTTAGAAGCGGAATCTATTGTAAGTTGTCCAAACTTGACTTCAACAGCGGAAGTGTACCAATATCCGAAAGGGAAAATAATGGAAGAAGTAAAATGTGGAATGCTATCAATTAATGATACAATGTGAAACGATAACTAGAATCATATATTAAATGATGCAGAAATAAATAAAATAAATATAGTAGAAGGCGAAGTTTAGAATGCAGTTACTCCCTAAGTTTATTATCTTTTAACAATGGCGTTTTATAATGTTATCGATTTAATGGTTGCCTTAAAAGCTGAATATCAAACAGATGCGTAGAAAATAGTCAGTTACATTCAAGTATTCAAAAATGAGTGCCCACTATTTTTGTGATTTACTCTGTAAAATTAAAGGAATCGCATGACATCATGATATTAGTACTTGAAATAATAAAATATTCACAACATAATTGGAGACTTTGTTGTGATTTAAAGGTAAATTTAATAGAGTGTTTATAGTTCGCTTACACCAAACATAGTTGTTTCTTTTGCTCGTGGTGTAGTGCAGCAGAAAAGTACACATATTTTAATATGAAATTGGGAAAGGATTTCTTAATCTGAAAACTATTTCCGTGGATAAGTGATCAGCAACTAAAAGACGGTATTATCCGTCCCCAAAACATGAAGTACATAATCATATGTCTTTCTATCGTTTTGGGAATACTTGTTGATGCCAACATAACGACCTTATTACAAGATAATTCTCTTAAGAGTGAATTAATCAAAAAAGAGGTTTGAAACTGACAATATATTAAATTAATCATTGAAATTATCTTGGGAAGAAGAAAGTGGACAACTGCAAAGAATTAGTAATAAGTATAGCTGGTTCTCTTAAGGAAATGAATGACCCC
Source organism: Trypoxylus dichotomus (assembly GCA_023509865.1). Lineage (NCBI taxonomy): Eukaryota > Metazoa > Arthropoda > Insecta > Coleoptera > Scarabaeidae > Trypoxylus > Trypoxylus dichotomus. The sequence continues at coordinate 22,874,249 of CM042081.1, read as the reverse complement.
ATATCCTTAAAAATACATATGTTACACAAGTATATTGAAGACGTCTCTCTGGAAATTCGAAGTTTGAGGTAAACATGTCGGTACCTGGTAGACGTAGTGTAGGTGTCCCAATAGCTGTTTTCAAAATAACAAGAATATAATAATGGCCAGGTTTAATTAATAATTGTTTCTCTTTTATTACAATACAGGCTTTCGGAATTAATTTCTTAAAAAATAATTATCCCCTAGAACAACGGCAAAATTAAAATGGTCACTACCTTCAATATGGATCCTAGATTTCCATACGTACGTTGTATGTTTGCAGATTTTTTACTTATTTCTAAAATAAGGTAGTGTCCCACTGATGCCTGTAAATAAATGTATTGTGCAACACCCGCATGTAAAAGAAAAATAGGGAAATTCCCATAGATCAATGCTCAATATAAAATTGATTTCAAGAATGAGCCATTTCAAACATTACTGTACCATGCAGTAGTATTATTATATATATTCTATAAACACAGGAAGATTGCATTAAATTAAATGACCAGCTATCATTAATAAATTAAATTGTAAAGTCAGTGGTAAAATTGAAATTAATAAAGAGTTTACAAATAACATAACCAGACTAAACTGTATATTTTAATTAACTTTATCCATAGAAAGCAGTTAGATAAATGGCATTTTATTGTTTTATTATAACACATGGGCTGAAAAGTCCCGGGTCTAACACATAGATGACGCTAGTTTCATTGCAGTCACCTTTCTCTCAGTTAGTACTAACCTTCAAAAGACAGCTGTTAAAATTTCATGATATTTTATTCATTAGTTTGTGAGTTATTGTGCTAAGAGTCACGGTACTTTTGTTATTTTCAAAACAATGGATCAAAAACAATTTCGTGTTTTAATTTTACACTGCTTCTTGATGGGAAAAAATACCGTTCAAGCGAAGCAATGGCTTGAAAAGTGTTATGGGGACTCCGCTCCATCAGAAACAACAACAAAACGTTGGTTTGCTGACTTCAAACGTGGTCGTAGAGACACCGATGATGCAGAACGCAGTGGACGTCCAAATGAGGCGGTAACACTAGAAAACATCAAAAACATCCACAAAATCGTTTCGAATGATCGAAAAGTGAAGTTGCGTGAGTTAGCTGACATCGTAAAGATATCAAAAGAACGTATTGGCTTTATATTGCATGAGCATTTGACTATGAGAAAGCTTTGTTCAAAGTGGATGCCGCGTTTGCTCATTGTTGACCAAAAACAAGAACGTGTTGATGATTCTGATCAGTGTTTGGCCATGTTTAAACGTAACAAACCGGAATTTTTGCGTCGATATGTGACAATGGATGAAACATGGATCCATCACTTCACTCTGGAATCAAACCGATTGTCATCTGAGTGGACAGCAACTGGTGAACCTCGTCCAAAGCGTCCGAAACCACAACAATCGGCTGGAAAGGTTATGGCCTCTGTATTTTGGGATGTGCGTGATGTAATATTCATCGACTATCTTGAGAAAGGAAATACCATCAACAGTGAATATTATATAGCGTTATTGGAGCGTTTGAAGGCCGAAATAGCAAAGAAACGACCGCATGTGGCAAAGAAAAAAGTTTTGTTTCATCAAGACAACGCACCGTATCACAAGTCAATCAAAACAATGGCAAAACTACATGAATTGAACTTCGAATTGCCCCCACATCCACTGTATTCGTTAGATTTGGCTCCTAGCGACTACTGGCTGTTCGCAGACCTCAAAAAAATGCTCGCCGGTAAGAAATTTCGCACGAATGAAGAGGTTATCGCCGAAACTGAGGCCTATTTTGAGGCAAAAGATAAATTGTTCTACAAAAGTGGTATTGAAATGTTAGAGCGGCGCTGGCATCATTGCGTTGCTCTTGGTGGTGATTGCGTTGATGAATAAAGCTAATTTTGAACCAAAAAACCGTATTTTCTTTGTTAGGCCCGGGACTTTTCAGCCCATGTGTTATTTTATTTTTTCAAACGTGGTAGTCTTAATAGTTCAGAGATTTAACGATTTAAAGTAAGATTTGTTTTTAATTGATTTGGTACTTCCAGATCCCTAATTGCTTATTAGGAATTTGGAAGTACCAAATCAAGTGAACATAAATCCTTAATATAAATCCTAATATAATCCTAATATAAATTCTTAATTAACAGAAAACGCATAATATCATAGGCGCACAAGTACATACTTATAATTTGGCTACGAATAAACTATTTTATTTTCAATTACAGTAGTACACAGAATCACTATCACTGGAGCGGGTTTTATTCGCAATAGAATAAAATAAAGCAACAAACCTAATCCTTTTTAAATCCCGGATTCAGTAGCAACTAATAAAACTATTAGAAAGGCTAAGTTTTATTGCTTCAGAGCATTTTAATTTCAGTCCAAAAATTACTAACGGCTTCATGGTGTACTCCTATCGTTAAAATATATAAAAATTATTTCAAAAAGTGATAGTGATGAGTGGGATTAATGAGAATATCAGGAGTATTAACTACAGACACATTGTGCATTCCAGTTAAAGCATGTACATTCAATATGCTATATTTTCAAAAGGAATTCAGACACGTCAATTTACGCTTCTTAGGAAATGAAACATTTCATAGCTTTATTCTGCCGTATTCTTTGAAAGTTGCGGAAACAACTTTCTTGTATCTATTTATAAACTTTAAAATTAGATTTTAAGACAATTTGTTTTAGAAAAATAAATTTCTCAATTTTAGGTGTTTATTTCTATTTTTTTTAAGAAGGCATGGTTTGAATCTTACTTAGAAATAATTTTAAGCACCTAGTTAAACGAGTGCATAAAATCACCATCACTAATTTTCGTGTACTTGTATAGGTGAGCTTTTACTGTTGTCCTTACATTGTCAAAATTATTTTCTTCCAGTACCCAATAATTTTCTCTGATAATTAGCGCTTTCACATTTCAAATATCCCAAATGAAAAAGTTTAACAAAGTTTCATCTAGGATTTAAGGTGGCAATTCTGTGTGACACTTCCTGCTAGTTCAGGGATGGGGAAAATTATTATTCAAAAATTGCCATATTGGATCTATGCGATTACGTAAACATCATCTTACTTAAATAATACTCCATTTTTGTAATAAACACCGACTCTACATAGTGATTATCGTTTAACCAATTCCGGTAACGCTTCACGACGATTGGATGATATGATTATCTAAAGCTAGCGATCTAACTTTCAGTTTTTGAGGACATTAAGTGTGATCCTCATATCCCAAAAGTTCTTTTCAAAATAAAAAGAATATAACAAATGGTCAGATTTAATAAATAAATGTTTATTTCTTATTAAAGCACTGGAGTTGAGAATTTATTTCCTAAAGGTCATGTCTTCTAAATGTGATTCATTGCTTTGCTGGCACTCTTCTGCACATGAGGCAAAATTTTCGAAAACTCCTCGGTGCATATTTTCGTGGTAGCCGCCATTTCTCTTCGAATAATCTTTTTTAATTTTTTCAGCGAGTGAGCTGTTTTGCTGTATACCTTTGATTTCCTATAGCCTCATAGGAGAAGATCCATTAATATCAAGTCAGGGTTACGTGCCGGCCAGTTTATGTCACCGCATCCAGATATCAATTTTCAAGTAAAAATTTCACGAATAACTGGTAAAGAGACGTTGGATGAGTGAGATGTGACTCCATTTTTTTGGAAGCAAGTGTTCCGATTAAAATCTTGCAAAGCTGGCGTAAAATGTTGTTAATCCTCCCCATATATCACTTGGATTTTACGGTTACTCTACGACCTTTGGCGTCAAAGAGGTAGGGGCCAATAATTCCTTGCCCCAACATTACAGCCTAAACAGTAACTTTTGCCAAGTGCAGTGGTCTCCCATACTTCCGTTTCAGATTTTTTGAACTCCAATAACAGCAGTTCTGACTGTTTGCAAACCATTAAGGCGAGAGTGCGCCTCATCTGAGAATTTTTTGTATAACTCGCGCACACAACACGCTCTGCTCCTGTAAAACGCTCTATAGCGACTGAATTCCCAAGGAAAGGGCTAGCGGTTGGCATATACCCCATTCCTCACATAACGATTGTGTGCGCTCTGTCGACAAAACTAATTAAAAAGGACTTTTGCAATACCCTGTATTAGATTTCGTTTAATTTATTAGCTAATTCAATTTTGTGTGGGTAGAATTTGTGGTTACGAGGAAAATCTGAAATATTTATATCTCTAGTTCTTAAGATAATTTAGTGATGTCGCTTTATTAACAGAATCACGTTCCCGTAAGTAATTACTTACGATTCTTGAGCCACAATAATGTTTTGAATAATTTATTTCATTAAATAGTTGTAGAATCAACTACTTTTATATTAAGAATTGAACTTTTTCTTTTCGCCCACTGACATCGAACCATATATTTTCTAACAGGCATCAAGAGACCAGGCAGAGAGAACCGGCAGCATAAAACATCAATTTTGCGAATCTGCCACTTTTTCGTAGTTGGGAGTAGTCGGTAGGATTTACTTCAAAATTAACTTTGTAAATAAAAAGCATACTGCGAAAATTATGGTGGTTTAACAAATAGATAGTAAATAGAAGTCCGGGCATTTAATCGCGAAATCGATAGAGATATCACAAATACAAATTTAAAACAAAGATAGCTATACTACCAAGAAAGTGTTCTGGAGAAAATGGTAAAGAGATTATGCCCAATCCAATACAGTTTCATAAAACCGTTGAGTAAATATTCGCACATTATGCATGCGTTCATAAATCACATGCTATTCGCCAAGAAATGATTATTTCAAATTTAAAAGTGCAAAAATTTATTCTTTCGATGTTCGATATATGAAGATTCATTTATCTATGATTTATTGGTGATCATATAGTGGCGTATCGATTATCAGCACCTAATTACCTGTTTATCTTTAATGCTTAATATTTAATGTGTTAAACATACGCTATATAAATACATGCTACATGAATACATCTTTATATATATATTTTTGTACTTCAAATTCTCATTTTCCTATATATTTTAAAGCATACAATATTTTGTTTCTAGTTGTTGTAACCGCATACTATGTAAACAATACAGTTGTCCAGAATATTATTTGTTTGTTTTGGCCTTGTACCTGTTCATTCGAGATTTGTTCGATTTTACAGTCGAATATTTTCGATTCAGAACATTTTAGTAAGCAGTGATTTAATGCAATTTAGAATCCTGTATTTGTTCGGATACCCGCAATGCAAAGTAGCAACCAACGATTTGGATACCTATCGGGTTCGGGTGTGGTACGGGCACAATGTATACTGTAAGATGTAATAGACCCATGCTTTTAAAACTGCTCATCGTTTTATTGCTGAACACTGAACGTGCCCCTTCTTAATTTCCTCAAGGCTATTTCATTACGAAAGGTGTTACGTTCTCCTGGTTTGAAGAACAGCTCCGCTGTAGCCTGCTCGTAAATTCCTGAATTACTTGACCAATACTTACTTGTAGAGTATGTTTGCTTATTTACTAGATTAAAGGTATACAGTGAAACTCAATGCGCTTGCGCAAAGAAATTTATTTTAAAAAATAAAATGTGTACACGGTTTCTATTCTTGCCTATGTACAGTTACGATGTACGTAAGATATATATATATATATATAATTGCACTTACTTGAGCTCTCTTGTACATGTAATGTACATTAGCATGTGTATATGTATGTTTTCCTTTGAAAGCAATATAAGGTACTGCCTCAGCATGTACGTTGCAAAGCTATGTTTTAATTGTGTTTAAAATGTTAAATTCTTATATGCTGAAGCTTTGTTAGAGGCATGTACTAATGCCTCTATCTGTTTGCATGCACCACTACCTTTTTACAGGGGAGCCAACCCTATTTACTTCTTAAATTTATAAGCGCACCTTGGTGCTATGCTTATTTATACATCCCTTTCCGGGAGCTTAATACATCATCCTTGTTTTAAATTTGCTTAAGGGACTGGCCCTGGTTAGTAGCCAGCAAATGTGCGAATTGTGCGAAATGTGCACCAACAAGGAAAACGGTGCGATGAAGCCGACATTACATATAGAAAAATGGTCTGTGAAACTCGTCCGCTACGACGAACAACTAAATGAAAAAATGTCTAAGTCCCGATACGACAAAGGACTGAACAAAGGTACAAACGACAACGGGCGCTGCGGCCGCAACGACCGTCAACAAGAAGCGGAGTGATCGTACTTGTGGAAGATATACATGCGCGCCGACGACCTTACCAAAATGAATCCCGACACAAACTCAACAGAAGACTAAAAATATGTATAGACGACAACAGACACAGCCTCGACGTACGATAATAGAAAGTCGAGGATTTGTACTTAATAGATAAATCCATACATGCGCTCCGACAACCTTACCAGAATGACTCCCGCCAGAATCGTAACAGAAGACTAAATAAATGTATAAACGACAATTGCCTCGACAATTCCCGCCAAAACTTGAAACTATTGGAAACTTCCAATATTCGTCTAACGACGTTACTGTACACATTACGACGAGGTACGAAAGGAGACCGAGAGTGACCGATTTGTAATACCTCGACCGTCACGCGGGAGACGACTGCCTGTACTTGTATATATTAAATATTTAGGAAACTCTCATTATTTGTTCGGCGACGTTGCACTTAATGACTTTTAAATTAGGTACTTTTAGCTAGAGTATTGTAAATGGCCGGCTTGCATACGTATACAATGCGTAATGTACATACATATTAAAATAAAATTCGATATATTCTACAGAGAGCAAAATAAATAAATGATAAAAATGAAAATAAAGTAATATTCTAAATGAAAATAAGATGATAATGCTAACCCATACGGTTGCAAAGAAGATAAAATCATATAAAATACATAAAGTAGTAAAAAATAGATAAAACAAAATACATTTCCTTAGAAACTTAAAATTCATTTACAAAAACACAAAAACAATGTTAAGTCCTTAACAAAAGGATTTTTAAGAAATATTCCTTTTTCTTGTGCATTTATTGTATAAAACTGTAAAAAATCAGTTTTTGACCTACTTATTTGGCAATCAACGTTGTACTAGAAATATACTTAGAAAGTGTACGTAAAGAAATTAAAAGCACTAACAAAGTTATCTTAAAGTGTATTCATTTACCGGATAAAATAATTTTTTTAGAGTACCCATTTGTAGGATAATTTTAGAGTTTTTCAGCACCTTTTTGCGGTTACTTTAGAAATTTAGTATGATGTCCATATCTTTTACTTTTATTATGTTTTGTATTTGATATATATTTATAATGGATTGTTATAGAAATATATTTTCTTCTTCAAGATACAATTTCAGTGAGAATAACATATAATTCGAGGAGGAAGCAATATTCCAACGCGATTTTTTAAAATTATTTTTATTTTGTATATGTAAAAAATACTGTTCCAATTTCGCGCATAAACAAAAATCAGTTTGTCATGCTTCACTACTTTTTCGGAAATATCGGTAGCCACTTCATTTATATATTAAATACTGCAAATTCCTTCACTTTTACACATTGATTAGTATTATATTACGTATTTCAATTTTTTTTAAGGGAAATTAAATAAAATTTTATTTTATTAAATCCTATTTTCGAATAAAAAATGAATAAAAATTTTAAATCGCTATTGTCTCCGTCAATTACAGTAGAAAATGCAAACATATACTGGGCCCACGAAAGACTTCTAAATCAATCCTAAAATTTTAAGGTATCTTACTATTTCTGTACTGTAGCGAATTATCACATTAAAATACAAGGTCTGACAGAAAAATGTTACGTTTATGAGATGAATATAAAATTTCAGTTAAGAGAACTAGCGGATATACAATAATTGATAAACACTCATTTTTGGACGAAAATAAGATAGAGGATGATGGTTCAAACTCTTTCATTGTACATACCATTATATTCACCATAGAATGTTTTTCCCGATCGATTGTTTCGCCCACACACAACCACAATTTCTTATCTTTCAACTCTGCTTTAATTCTTCTTTCAACATAGTCAACTTGGTATTGTATAATCTGAATACTTGCTCCAAAACACATATATCAAGTATTAATTGTTTGATGTATCGTTTGCCACAGATTGCAGGACAGTGTTTTATACTTTTTAGGAGGCATTCGCACTTCCACCTGCTGGTACACTTCAAGTGTCGCATATCCGGCATACTCGCTATTACGTTTTCTAGTTTATTCGAAATATGCCGTTTCCGAAACGTACTTAAATATGACATCGAATAATACTGAACAAGCGTGTTTTGATAAGGGTATTCAATTCTCCGTGCCTCGTGCTTCACCCCTCTATGTTGTTCTCTGCGCGGCACTGAAATTTACCTCTCTTTGCCGAAACTAGTTATGTATTTCGATATGACACTTACATTGGTGTTAGCAATGATAAAATTACGATATTTTTACTAATTACGTTTTCTTTTTTAATTTCTGAAAAAAATCAGTCTCAGTAGGATTTGAACCGACGAACTCTCCGTTGCCGGCGGAAAGTCCTGGCCAACTAGACTACGTTCCGCCGGCAACGGAGAGGACGTGGGTTCCAGTCCTACCGAGACCGATACCTATTTCAAAAATTAAACAAAAATGTTGACAATCGAAAAGAAAGAAAACCGTAGTTTTATCACTTATGTATCTTTTCATAATATTCACTAAACAAAGCTTCCCTAACTTTCAACGCATCTGGTCAGCGTCTTTACCACTTCAAGGACAGTGAAACCGTTGTTGTAGTTCTTGGGAATATTGACCAATGGTATCCGCAAATACATGCGTGTGATTTTGCGTGCGATGGAATTTTCCGCGACCATATTAAGTCAGTTTATTGTGCGATGTATAGATCAAAGTAATTTAAATGTATTCTGTAAGGCTTATCGTTTCGTTCGTGTGTAGGGTTTAAATGCTCTTTAAACAAAGTAAATAGTACACCAGAATTTCATCTGTTAACTACTACCAAATAGGAGAAGCATTAAGATACGTTAACATTGGAACAATCAACATTCATCAGCTTGATATTATGAAATAAAAAAATATTAGGTTTTTTTCCAGCAACATGAATTAAACCGCCGTTACCATAGTTACGTATATATAAACGCTCTTATCTCGCTAATCAGTTAGCGGGTATAGGTATAAATAATAAGCTATGGAAGTTCGTTACAGTTTCTTACCAACAGATGTAACGTGAAAGCGACTATGAACGAAATCAAAATCACGTTTGTCGGCGATAGCGGCTCCGGTAAAACCTGCATCCTGCGATCTTTAGACGGGTACAAATTCGATGAAAGTTGTGAACTAAGGAAGTAAGTAGAGTAAAAGCATCAATGGCGAATAAAGTGTCGTGATAATATTGTGTTGTAGGAGTGATAATTTGGCGAAATGTTTGGTCGTGAATCAATCTACATATAGGCTGGAGCTTAGGGATACCGTTGGTTCTGAAAGGTTCGAATATGAAAGGGCAAGTTTATATAAAAATGTAAGTTTTTTATACAGCTGCTAAAACAATGTCTTCGCATTTCCATTTATAGAAATACAAACAATGAGCTTTGTAAGTCCTCCGTAATAATAAATAATATATTAGATGTAACATAAGGTCATTTTATGAAATAATCCACTTAAAAGTTGTAATACATTCAACTTTATATTTCCTTGGTTAATCGTTTTATTAGCGTATTTTATTATTAATTTAAACCCAATCGGTATAGAAACGATTATAAGGGCCAACTGCAAAAATGCTAAAACAAAATAAAAGGCTTACCAACACATGTCATACAAACTAACCTTGGTTTTTTATATCGAATAGACCTAATCATATTTATTATTTTATTGCAGTAATTCTTAAATATCAGGTTTGGTAAAATATTTTACTTTATTATCAATTATCATTTGAAGCTATAATAATTGCAATAAGTGCCTAACCTTACTGTACATACCTTTAACCATATACTATTGCACATTAGAAACATTATCTGATGTCAACATTTATTTATAATCTGTCACGCCGAGTGCTTTAGAAAAATGAAATCAGATTTAAAATATTTATATATTGATGACAAGTATTTATCAATATTTAAAACATATTTCATTGAAACAGAACGCGTATCATCGTCATACAATCAGTACAAAGTATGTGCGCTAGCGGAAAAATGTTTTTAGCTGTCATTGATCGATATTTAGCTAATCAAGACAGTATAACTAATAGGTAAATATTAGTTAATCGTGTAGATTATATTACGTATAATTTTTCACTAAGGAAAGCCGTATTTAATTCATATTTAAACTGCGAAATATGTAGAAACAATGTATTTTGTAATCTTAAAGTCTAACAGTAAATCCCACACAATTTAAAAATATGTATATTTAAAAACTAACTATTCCGTTAAACAGCTAACCAAAAGGATTTAACTTAAAAGATGACCTGTACATAGGTACAGGTTAAATTAATTAATTTAATTTAACTGATTAACTAAAGCTACCACTTACATATATAAAATTTAAGAGATATTAAAAAATTGTGATTTAATTAATTAAAATAATTTTTTTAAGAAAAATTTTAACGTGGAGTATTTTACAGCAATTATAAATCGTATTATATCCAACAACTTCGTTTGGAATATTTTGTAGTAATAATAAATTTATTTTGTTCCCCTCCATTTTACCATATTAGAAATGAAAAATAAATATTATCTTTCGTTTGTATTGCAATTCACTCCTAATTATTAATTCATTTATAACCTTACTCAAGTCCTCTTGATTAATAAAATGGTAATCTTAAATCATCTATGATACACATTGTCTTTTCTGAGAAATCGCAGATTTAATACCCAAATGTTTTCAGAGTATTCGTGTGGTGGTTCTCTTAAACTCAACAATTCACTGATTTGGCTTCTACAGGACTTTTCTAAAACACATATTATCCCGTTATTTGGCACCTTACCAGCCGGCCAAATTTAATTTGGTAATTACTCTTTAGCATTTTGCTCAGTTTATATTCAACACCCCGATTGCATATAGCAATTTTTCACCATTTTGAAGTGTCTTATGGAACAGAGTGGTCCCAGGCAACAGTTTTACGTGATTATATGCAGTTGGTCTGGTGGTAGAATTGATACAACATAATGTAAAAATAGATAGTCATTTAAAAGCAAAACAATGAACTGACATGAAAGCTCCGCATACCACTTACAGAGCATACCCCTGCCACATTCTGTTAAATTTGGAATGGAAATAGTTGAAAGGTATAGAATTAATGTTGAATTTTGTACAAATTCATTGCTCTTTCTGGATTTTTGATTTAATAAAAGCCGATACTAATGGTTAGAGACCGGATTATGTGCAAAGTGCATATGTTTTGTTTTATTTATTTATTATATTTTACGTCTATATGTAGATGTACTACAATTAGCGTTAATTAAGTTTAATCAGTGTAAATCATGTACAAATAGACGTAAAATATAATAAATAAATAAAATAAAGTATATTCACTTTGCATATAATCCGGTCTCTACTAATGATTATCTAAGAATGAAACATAGTACATTTTTGTTAAAATTATGTACAGTCGCTGGTAATTAAATTAAAACAACCTTTGCGCTCAAAACAATTATAGAAACACCTTGGTATATTTCAGATTTTTGTCTATAAATACTCTTTAAACAGAAGATATATTCCAACAAAAATAAATTAACATATTATTGAGAAAGATATTACTACAGTATTGTTCTGTCCTTGAACATGCTCATAAACTAGAATAATAAACTCTGTACATACTGTAATGATATGAAATATTGTCTATTAAATCTTTCCTAAATTTCACTAGTTTACCTATTCCAGAAATTTTCTCGTCACTGTTTGCTGCACGCCGTTATTTTTTATTATGGTTGATGTTATAAGTTGAAGACAAAATACCGTTAGTACTCGCTCTTTATGAACTTTAAGCACAGATATTCAATCTGTACAGATTTCTTTCTAAAGTTTTACAGATATCTACTTTCGGTATTCTTTAATAACTTCTTATTCACAATTTTCTTGTTTAAACAACAAAAGAAAAAAGAGTCCCTTCAACAACATTTGCAGAGGAGACGTAAACTTTACTATCGTTTATCATATATATATATCGCTTTTCGTAAACATATTTTATACTGTACTCACATATTTTAATTGCATTGTATAAATATGCATTATTCCTAAATTATACCTATAATCTTCAAAATTTCTGGTAGCACGGAAGGATGGCACGACTGGCAGCATTTTCCGTTATAATCTCACACAGATCAAGCACGTGTGTACTGTGTGGCCTACCATATAGGCGAACAAATGCGTTGCTATGGAGATAAAACAAAGCAATATATAAATATTGTGTCAAAATCAAACATGTTGGCATCGTTTCTCGGAGAATACTTACCACCTCCATGTTTGACGAATCGCATTAAGCAGGCCCCATTAACTCTTTCACGGTGTCGACAAACAACAACTCTCCATTGTGTAGCAAATAACTGAAATTTGGTCTCGTTGGTACATAAGACTGCGTTCCAATAATCCAGTGACCAGTTTGTATGCGCCCTTACCCATGTTAATCGTTTTGTCTTTATACACTCGTTTTAAAAACAATTTTTTGCGGCTGATGCGTCTTCTTAAACCCGCTGCCAATAATCGCCTCTCGACTGCGGTATCAGAAACATTGATTCGTCGTTGTGTATTAACGCGCGTTACGGTATCCTGTGACGTTAGACGTCGATTTCGTTTGAAGGTCATGGCCATAAATCCATCTTCAGCTCCAGAAGACACCTGTTGCTGCCCACTTCATGTTCTATCAAGATTTTGTCCCATCTCTCTTCTCCGGGCCAATGTGTAATGCACACCTTTCGGTGAAATCCCTAATCGTACAACAATTTTTCCCTCGGTATATCCTTCAGCGCAAGGGGTACAAATACTACTATGTTATTCAACAGTCAACTGTCTGCAATTTGGTATTTTTACGCCCAGTACTTTACCAAATTGTTACAATTGCGCGCTGATTTCAAAAAATTAATTCCGCACATGAAAGCAATAAGGCACTAAGGAGTAATACCTTTATTACATGCACTAAACGATTACCGAGGCAGTACTAAACCGTTTGACCGAAAATGATTACTACAGGTATCCTACCCCACCCTAGCAATAAAATGTATTTGGGTGAAATTTGTACGTAAGAACTTTACGGATTATGTATAACTATATTATATTTGCATACAATAACTTATAATAGGGATAAACGATTTCACGATATGCCTACCATTTTAAAGGAACGTCACCTTGCTTCCAAACTTGTGAACGGCAGTGCATGATACATTCCCAGAATTGGTGACAGGTAGTCCGAAGCAGAAAAACATTTGTGCGCGGTATGCACACCTTCGGCGACTTATAACAGGACCTTTCTTTATTTTGAAAGGTATGAGTGTTCATTAAGAACATGTCAATAATATCATAAAAAAGATGCATGCTCCATTTGGTTGACTTTGTTCTATATTTGACTATGTAACTACTATTGAATTAACCCCGTTTGCATTGTATTCTGGAACTGGATAGTGAGTGCTTCTATACTTCCTTCGGTTTTGACGAAGTTCAGAATTATGACTCTTTTGTCGTGGGTTAGTTTCTAAGGTAATAAGTTGGGATAAGTGGGATAAGAAGATAAAATCAAAATAAACTATAATAGAGGGTATTCTACAACATAATTTTTGCATTCGAAAGTAGGTTTGTCAGTACTCTATATTTGTCAGTTGTGTGTCATACGCAACATGAAAAATTTCATTGATTATATTTATAACAATTGCTGATATCTGATTGAATCTTTGTGCAAAATTTTTGGATGTGTGATTAGATTACAACTCTCCTCAAATTTCACTTGTTATGCCTTTCTAACAAAGTTGTTCATCGTTACGAAATTCCTGAATACTTTTCTTTCATTTTATAAGCTTGTGCTTTAGAATTTTTATTCGCAATTTTGGCCCAATTCTACTTTTTTATAGTTCAGGGCTAACACAATTATATCTTCAACCAGCTTTTGTTGCAGTTCTTCTGAATTTATAACTTCTAGTTTTTACTTTTCATCATTTTCTTCATCTTAAACATTATTCATTATCCCATTATCCTTTGTGAGGATGTTTTCAAATAAGAAACGTTTCTCATTAGTTTTTCAGGAACATTTAAAAAAACGTAATTGCGTGTTATTTTATACAACATATTATATTCCATACGCCATATGATGTTATTGATATTTGCACATTACTATATACAATAAATTAGTCAAAATATGATTTTATTTGCCAAAATTAAATATATAACTTATCCATAATGTGGTAAAACTAATTAAAGCTTTTGGAAATGTGCTGCAAATATGATTTATTTATTGCACATATATATTGTTTAAATAAGGCAAACAAAGAAATTAATTATTGGAAGGAATTTCATCCTTAAATAAATTATAGTAATCTTATATCAAACCGTATATATCATTCATTGTGACCAAAACGCGATTAGATGCGAAAAACATTGATCCTTAAATTGAATGCATCATATCTGATACAACGAGCGTAGAGTTAAAATTTTAAGCTTGTTTGACATTCTCTACACTTGCAGGCAACTGTATCTAAGTGTTTGAGAATTTTAGGAAAATGTGAACGCAAACAAATTCCATACGGCTCGGCAGTCTAGTGGTAAGAGAGGTATCTGTGATACGAAACAACCTCGATCTGCTGCTATCATATCTAGAGTGGGTGGTCACAAAATCCAGTCTTAAGTCTAAATATTGTCGAAGATCTTCTTTACACATATCATTTCTTCCCTGGTACGCCTTCTACAAATGTCCATTGTTTTCGCTTCCACTTTAGCTTCGTTTGGTGCAAACAAGGAATGAATTCCGCGACGTGTTACTATCGTGTTTTGGTCGGTAGCTGTAGCCTTTCTAAGAGTTCAGATTTGAAATTGTTGTTGCCATTCTTGTTGGTTAATCTTTAACTGTACTTATAAGCGAACTATTTCCGGAATTAATGTCATGATGAGATATAAAAAATGAAATAAGAGTAAGACAAAGAAGAAGTAAAAAGGGAAACAAGAAGGAATAAAAAGAAAAAGAGAAAACGAAGAGAAGGAAAGAGAAGAGACAGAAAAAAGAAAAAGAAAGAAGGAAAAGGAAGGAAAAGAAAAAGAGAAAGGTGATATCTCACCTTTCCCTTTTTCTCTTCTTTTTTCTTTTTCTTTCCTTTTTCTTTCTTTATTTTTCTTTTCTGTCTCTTCCTCTCTTTCATTCTCTTACTCTCTTCTTAACTCTGGCCGTAGAAGCCTACGTATATAACTGTACTTGTAACCTTCGAAAACAATTTGTTGCTTTCCCCACGCACTTTCAACTTGCTCGTCCCTTACTTATCGAAATATTTTCAGAAACTAATTCTAATAATGACAACATCTTTATATAATTGAACTATCATGAACAGAGAGAAATATTTCTTGTTGTCCTTCCAAACATTTAATCCTAGAGTTTTAGAATTTTGCATGCGCATTTTAATACCCAGTTATCCCAATGTGGCAGGAGGTAACAATGGGCAGCGGTAGAACGGGCAGTAAAAGAACATTTTGATGAATAGTCACCAAAATGACACTGCTGAGAAAAGTATTAATCACAGATGAAACAAATATTTTAATCCACGCCGAAGTTTATTCCCAAAGCCATTGATATTGCAGCAGACAGAATCTATACCTTTCATAGAACCACTCTATATCGATCAAAATATTTGAAATAGTTTCAAGAAAGAATAACACCAGCTCCAAATAAAATTAACATCAGTCTTGACGAAGTGTAGTACTGAATGGTACATAAATTAATAATATTCAAAATCTCAGAACCTTTTTGAATCATATGCGTCAGAATTGAATAGGAGGCCGTAGCATGAGAAAACAGTGGCCATCACAGTCTCCCTCTAGTACTTAATAAGAAGAAGTAAATGTATTTAATGGTGCTCTTAGAACTGTAAAGCAGCTGAAAGGTGATGCAGTACAAGAGATACTCCCAAAATACATAAAAAGTGCTATCAATGGTTTCTACAATGGATTAGGATGACGACACCTGCTGCATTAGTTGCAATTCATTTATCCTATTAAGTATTTCTAGCGTTGACATTACAACAAGCCTCAACGGATCGGAACTTTCTAAGAGCGTAATTTTAAGGATATTGGCAGCATTTCATACATCGAAAATCTTTATCAAAGATAAAAAAAGATAGAAACATTGTTTCATGAGCAATAGATGAGTTTTGATTCTTCTTATCACCTCGTTTACCTGATTAATAGGAATTAAATTAATTTGGTTTGACGACTGGAAATGTTTAAAGCGCCCTTCCCGAGTTTCACTACTGAATTGAAGTCTTCTATGAAACTCAATAATGTACTTCTTTCCTTGATTCATTGCTTTAAAGACGTTAAAGGCCTTAAATTCTTTAATTTGCATTTGATAATGTTCTCTTATTTCACACATCGAACGGTCGATCCTATATACGCATGCTGTTATCATAATATTGTGATCTGCATAAGTACATTTGGAATTGGCCTACTGTTATTGTCTTTTTTACGGAGTAGTCTTGGGTTACTCCCTATCTTCCTAAACAACCGAAAATGCTTCATTTGTTGGTGTAAAATACGAAGGTTGAAAGAACAGAGAATTCCAGTTAAAATCCTTTCATTTGGTCGCCGCTTTAAGTAGATTCTCCTTATGCAAAAAGCTCAGAGGTGTTTGTGTCAAACTTGCACTTTCCATCTATACGTGTATACGATAATTTCTTCCAGAAATACTAAATTCGTCAGAAAAAATTGTCGACAATTATAAATAAAGTTACGAGGGTTGTCGTTTTCGAAGTATTCTTTACGAAGATTAATTCACTTCTGTATGCGCTTGAACCAACTTTAGAAGCACTTATTTCACTCATTTATTGGTACAGACAAAATTACGTTTTTGAAGGTATCGACTGCTCTTTCTGGCGGCTGGAATCTTTGACCACGCAGTCTGTTCTTGATTTTCGATAAGGTAAAGAAATCTCTAGGACTTGCATTGTCTTGATGGAGGATGCTTCGACGTTCAGGGTTGGTTTTTCTTAGCTTAACAACGACTTGCGGCAAACAAATGGTTATATACCAATTGGCAGTAGCAGTTATTTGATCTTGCGGAGAAATTCTTGCTACATGACGTGCTCTTGTGACAAATGTCGCGACCGTCTTTTTGGAGACACTTCGAGAACAGATGACTTTTGTCGGCTTTTGTTCACATTGGAATATCTAAATAAACGACTGGCGCTTACTTCCTATTTATTGGCTCGTTTCAGTAAATCCAAGATTCATCACCACTGACGATGTTGTACACGTTTTTAGAGTTTCCGACGTTGCAGCCATCAAGAATTTTTTGATACCAATTCACCCTTACTTTTTTCTGTTTGATCAACAGATCGAAAATTTCTCGAATTGTTTTTGATGCACCTGCTCTTGGATCGTCCCTAAGACCAACGAAAAATTATTCAATGATGTGGTTGTTTATTGCCGAAAACAAAAACCAAGACGGCGAAGCATTCTTGTTGAAATGATTGTTCTCGGTTTAATTCCATATTTCCGCTAACTTGTTAACTTTGCCAGTTAGCTCTAGCTACAACACTAGACGTATCGCACTGATACTTTGGATTTAGGTTAACTAAAGATGGAGGGTAATTTTTTGTACTAACATTTGACTTGTAGCTTCCTGTATGTTCCAGTATGCAAAACTTAGAAGGCATCCCTGATACATGAGCCTAACTTAAAATATTATATAAAGTTTACAATAAGCAGATCCTACAAAATTTTCATATTCTCCCCATGTCGTATTTCTCTAGATATCGATAGTTGCGATTCCTGGTAACTAACACTTACCACGTTCTTAACCTCATTTTCTAGTGTTACATTCGCACAAGATTAGCGGTCTACATTTTTTTCCTGTCTTCTTTTCTCGAAAGATTTCATGAGCTATTAAATCAAAAACGCCGTTGCCTTCATTGCTAAACCGTAGTTCAGCTTACTATCGCATTATGTAAAATAATTTTCAAGTGGAATCGGCGCCAATTGTACTAAAGTAATTCGTATTGTCAAGTTTTCTTTTAGTTTATAAGGTAGCTAGATGTGTTAAAGACTAACTCGACTCATTGAATTGCCTGAATAGAAAGTAATGACCTTCTTATTTAAGAATTTATTAATTAGTGAAGTTGGCAGTAAACATTTACATATTGTTCTCAAATCGTATCGATTCTAAAGGAACATTTAATGCTTTAAGTGGATTGTAAACACAAAAATAATTGCAATATCTTATCTATTTTAGTAGTGAAGAACCTGGCGCGCAAAACAGTAAAATCTTCAGTTTCTGAATTGTTTATATCCGCGACATGAATGTTATTTGGTTTTGTCGAAGGATTCGTTGATAAAGCTTAATTAAATTCTGTTACGGTCCTTATCTGGGATCTACAAAAAATTGTTCAAGCGTAAATACCGACAAGTTTATTTATCTTGAACATGACACAGTGCCACTTGATCGGATATTAACAGCGCAACGATTTAACATATGGATAAATAAATAAAAATACCGGATGCGCTGCATGTGGATCACACAATATATGGGTTGTATCGATAGGCGCAGATTCATATCTTATTTTGATAATTGCGATCAGAAGAGGGATGATCTTAGTAGAACCTAATCTGGTAGCAAAGGCAAAACTAGCTACATAAGTTGAAAACTGACTACAGTTACTTTTCAGCTTAATTAGCTTAAATCACTCCTTAAATTTAGTTAGCTGCTTTTTTGATGCAATTTATCTAACGCATTGCATTATTCTGAATAACCATTGCAATGATTCGTGAAATATCGTGAATTATTTTTAATTTCATAAAAATATGACGGTCTAAATCAAAAGCGTGATTGGTTCATCTATATATTTCAGAGAACATGCAAAAATCAGCAAAAATACAACATAAGACTATGTCCCCATTCGAGACAAGACTACATTTAAGAAAGAAAGTAGGTTTTGATTTTAGAACACGTACTACAGCTTTGGTCAGACTACTTCTATTAAAACTTCTTAACTTGACAATTACTCAATTTAAGCTAACCATTCTCAAAAGCATACGAGTATTAGTGTTGTATTTACACACATGTTACGCTGATCATACGGCAGTCCCTAAATTGGTTCGTCTTAACTTCTAATCAAGGAGTGTTAATACTTATATTCTTGTACGTACGGTGTCATTTAGCTTTCATTTCATACAATGAACAAAATAATACATTTAGGATTAGGAAACCACAAAAACATACAACAAATTTCAGAAATATGGGATGCATCCCCTACAATTAATGCTCAAAGAACGCATAATGAATTAATAGCACTTGTTTAATTTTAATCGTACATTTAATTCTGTTACTATTATGCATATAGCAAAAAGCAAGGGTTCCCGGGTTTCAAATTCAGATCTTAATGAAACTTAGGTAAGTGGAGTATGTAGAGACTTGAAAGAAATTTTTTTTTGTTTGTGTTGAAATTCACTCTGAGAGGTGAAACACCTCTTCGAAAAGTTACAGATTTTCAGTTTTCTTGATGTAATTCTTGAAAAAAATTGAAAGAAATGGAACAAAATGGTTGTCCAAAGCTTGAGATTATTGTATTTACTAAATACAGAAACTTATATCTGAAGAGAAATAAAATACTAGTAGCAACAACTATTTATTTTCTGTGGACTCAAAATATGTACAGATTTTTAGGATCTATTGTCTCCAATGTCACCAATGTTTTCTAAATCTACTAATTCAGGCCATAAACCAAGATTGAACAGTAACACTCTGTGTTTACAGTTTTTTTTTTTTTTGGTCGTTGTCTGCGTTAGGAAAACGTCGTCACAATTGTACATGAGAATCAGCTCAGCTTTCACACTGCTAGAATTCGTGGTGATGTGTAGTGACGTCATTTGTTGGATTGCCATTTTAGCTTCAGTTCGTAAGATACGGCCATAGCAATGATGCGACACAAAAGAAACTTTTTCTTCATGCTCATAATGCTTCAAGTGTATGCGAGCAGCCTCATTTCGTTGCCATTTTTACGTATCTACCAATGCACGAGGAATCCATCGCTCTGTAGTTTTTCACCTTTTGAGGCGTCCTTTTAAAATGTGAGGAGCAATAGTATGGGCTAATCCAGTTTCTATGTACAATTCGCTAATGGTTTGGCATTGATTGTAGAATATCGAATTGCGGTAGTACCGAATACGACGGAAAAGGTCCAAACAACAACTCTAATTATCATCAATCGTCCACAATTTCACCTCAAGGGTTAGAAATTGGATATGGACCAGAATTGAACAGGTCTTTCAAGCAATACGAAAAGATCTTATCCATTCACTTGTTGCAGTGTACGGGATCCTTCATTTTTTAGCCAATTTCGCTGCTCCTGTTTGGAGAACATGGCGTACGCTAGATTAGATCGTTAACTGCTGATAGGCTCTGTTTTTGCGCCAGTGTGAAGATATGTAGAGTGGGAATGACGAGTGCAATAGATTTGAGGTAGGGTGGGTATGCGGCGTTATTTGATTTTATCTCATAACATCTCTATATCATTATTGCCATCATTAATGTCCTAACCCTGATATAATAAACGGTTTTTATAAAACCGGCGGTAATACGTGTAATAAGTAGCAGATCAAAAATAAACAGGTAATTAGTTTTTGATAATGTGTATTACACTCTAAGACCAGCAGTAAATCATAGATAAATGTGTTTTACTTTTTCTGAACAATTAGTAAATAATTTTACGTTTTATAATCACACTTCAATTATCTGAAGGAGTACTCCTAAATTACTTCGATAGGCTCCATTGAACTGTGCAAGCGAGTTTCGATAGATTGTGATATATAGCGCTGGCAATAAAAATGATAACATTTGGCATTTGATAACGCATTGTTATTTATTATTTTAATTGTTTTCACAGTTTCACTACATTGTATAACTGCCCCTTCCTAAATGTGTTGCTATTAAGGAACAAAGTAATCTACTGAAAACCTGTGTCTTTCTCTTGGAGCCATTACAAAATGTTTTTAGAGTATTTTTCGAATTCATATGCGAAGTAAACATTGCGCTAAATGCAGACTTCCTAGCAAATTCTGCTATTATTTGTCGTATTGTGTATATCTTCGCCATTACACTTTAAATTGTTTTGTATTGTTAATCCTTTTTATACAGTTTCTTTATTGGTTCCTTTTAACTTTTTCTCTTGTTATATGTTTGTCTGGTATTTGTTGTGGCGTTTTGGGTAACATTTCAAATGTGTTTATCTCTGTATTTAGCAGCTGTATAACTTTTTTCATTTTTTTTTATAATTTGTTTTTCTGTATTCAAAATTATTCGTAACTAGGCTTTCTTTAATCTTGTCAGTTGTATGTTTCCTCACTGTGGTGTGATACATCGCTTGGAACGATTTTGAATTTTATGGATATGCTGAGGTTAGTTATTACGTGGTCCAGTAAAGAATTTCTTCCGTTTGTGTATTTTCTTGTATAGCATTTTCTTTTATTGCTTTATATGCATTCTTTGTAAGCAAGTTTAAATAGTTTTGTATTGTGTCGTTCCTAATAGCTATATCAATATTGAAGTCTCCCACTACTAGATGTTTTTTTCTTTATGTATGGTATTACTAAACAAAATTTTAAATAGATGGATACAAATATATGATGTATATTTGAAAATTGTGCCCATACTATTTACAATGGGCTTGTTGTGTGTGGTAGTGATAGATTGGTATCGAACAGAAATTAATCTTTGATAGGGAAGCTTGTTCAAGATTTTACCAAAGCACGCTCTGCGCTTTTCTTCGGCGATGTTTGCATTATCCTCAAAATAGGTACACTAATCTTTTCTTATGAAGTAAGTTCTCTAAAACAAGATAAACTTCCTCATAATGTTTCGTACTCAAAGAAGTACTTTGAATCGAAACCTCTTTTACCTGGGCAAAACCTCAACTTTTGTAATAGTTCTTTAATCATGATACCAATTTTACCAATAATCAATTTAAGTATGCACTTTTGGAACAGAACAGTGCTTTTTTATTAGATTACAAAAATACCAAGCTGGCTTGCGCAATAGCCTAAATAAAGATTATATTGTAACGAGGCGATATTTTACTATATGATATTGATAATAAATGCCTTATCTGTGTTACGTGAAAACCCTACAGCTGCTTCTTATGCGTATTTTATATTTACGAAATAAATAAAGTTAAAATTCAATATAGAAATATGTATGCAAGTAATGTTTAGAGTATAAATTAGCATTATACCTAGATCTTTGATCGATAGTTCGTTATCTCCGCTTCCCACTTGAGAGTACACGAAAACTTGAAGTATTTTATTGTGTACAATTGACACATTGTAGAAAAGAATGCGCTTGCATATCTAACGGTAAATGTTCTGGTTAGTGGTATCATAATTAAAAAGAAGCCGTGTTATTGCCGCGATTTCAAGTGGGAATAAACTTAACAACCAATTTGCATTTAACAGAAATATTGGCTCGACTAGTAGTTGTACGGTGTGCGTTGTCAAGTGTGAAACGTAACAGCATATACTAAAATGTATCTATTGTGTCTGTATTTTTTGAAGTAGAACATACAGTCGGCGAAATTTCTGTAGTTCCATATGAAATTTTGAACAGAATATTTGGTTTTATTAATATATTCCGCAAATTATGCATCGAAGTTAAAGCTGAACTACAAATAAACACAAGCGCAAGAGAAACTAACATTTAAAAAATTTATTACATTTTATGTAGAGAATATTTATAATAATGGTAACTCAAAATAGGGAAATTTCTATAGGTCCACAGAGTTATATAGACATCCTATAAAATCAGGCGTTACCTTTCAGTGTAAAAAAGCTCTAAACATCTCCAAAAGTTTATTTATTGTTAAATATATATATATATATTGTCGAAGTATACATATCCGTTAATAAAAATGCCGAAAAGTAAATCGCTATCCGAAGACAAAAAACAAAAGCAAATTGCTATAAAGCGGTAGGGTTTCCAAATTGAGCCATATCTAAGCAAATAGGATGATTCCATCACCTCATCAACAATTTGATAAAGTTGGACAATTCCTACGGCAAAAATCGTGCGCTACATTGTCCTGTAATTGGATTGTTAATCTATTGGAGAGTAAATTATCATTATTAATATTAATATCATTAAAATTATCAAATTTTCAGTACTGACTTTTACTTTTTGTCATAATTTTTGTCTATTACATGGGCTTTCTCCTAATTGTTGGAAAGCTGCACCTGTTACACCTACACTAAGGGTTGGAGCTATTAATCAATGTAAGGACTTGCAACCTATTTGTATATTACCTACCTCGCCCAAGATCCTCGAGAGAGTTGGGAAGAAACAGTTAAGTGCACATTACCTCTAACTGATGTTCTAGATGATATCGTCTACTACTAATGCAGGAAAAATCATAAGCTTCTGCTAATTTTAAAATATATTGGGTTTGAAGAGCCTGATTTTTAGTTTTTTAAACAATATTTAGTAGTAAGAATTCAGACTGGGTTGTCTAATTTAGGGCAATAGGGTATTGATGATGACGAACTGTTGCTAAATTATAATTAGCTATAGTCGCCAATTATAACATAAATATAATATTATAAAAAACATACATCCCTTCTGTAGATTTTCTATTGACACAAAACATTACGTGATACAACAAAACCAAGTGCAAATTTGAAGTCATGAACACTAAATTAACTAAGTTCAGCTAAAACGAACCCTTTTCATTCAATAAAGTTTAAAAACGCAACTACGTTATTGTTCTCTATATAACACATTATCATTATTAAAATGAAAATGGTCTCCCTGTATATTACGCAATAGTAATCAATTGCTTAATTTTTATATACTTCGTTGGCTTTATAAAATGTAGTAAGTAAAAAGGACAAGCGAGTAAAATAATAATTGTGCATGCAACAAAAAATATGATGGCTCGTATCAGTTATAGCCAGTACGTCACCATGTACGAAATTAGATTGTAAAATTTACTCTAAAAAGGAAGTTATTATAATAATATAACTGTATTTGTAGATACCACTGGCCAATGCACATTTTAGTGGCTCGGATTTTTTGTGTAATTAAGCAATTTTGGGGTGCCTAATCTAAAAATGCGGTCAAATTTGTTCTATCAAATCTAGTTTCTGAAATTCACTCTATTGCCCTATTTAAAAAAAAATCGACAAAATTAGATATAATGTTTTGTTATGTACTTAACTTTTTAAATATTACTATTTGATAACTGTTAACTGAAACACAGAAAAATCTTTCCCCCCGTTCCTCACTAACATCACCTAAGTTTTCTGGAAAACACAAGTAAAAAAACACTTTTTAAATGCTATTAATGGTAGCTACAACTCGGTTATTATAAATTGTAATCAAATTAACAGAACATTTTTTTTGTATGTAGTAACCTCCCTTTTCAGTAGCACTACTTAAACCTTTCTTTTAGCGTATCAAATTATTTTATGAAGTATTGCATTAATCGAAAGAAATATTGTTTAAAAATAAGACATAATTGTATTTATTCTCATTTTTTTGAGATGTAGTTTCAATATAAAGGTGAATTTTATGTAATAATGGTGATTTATAAGTGCTTTCAGTTAATTTAATTAAAAATATAGCTGTATACCAATCATCATAAAAGGCGCCATAAACTAGCATATAACTTTTACATTACATATTTGGATCACTTTTAGTAGATCTAAAAGGTTTCCTGTTGTTAATGTTGAAGCAAGAACAAAAAATGGAAGAAAAAAATAATCTTACAGAAACAAAACATCTATCATGCTGCAATTATATACCACGGAGAGTTATTTCTTCATTAAATTACTATAAATAGCACGTCTAAATGAATTAAATAGTAACTCCTTGATGTTCAGTTAAGTAGTTGTGTAGCTAAAACTTTTCTTAAACTGCCGAGTATGGTGCATACATATATCAATAACATTCCTCCTGCGGTTGGCTACATCCTATTTAGAATACCGGTAAGGATACTGAAGTCATATTTGACCTCAAATCTACAGCAACAGTAAATGCGTCCTCTCTGAAGAGAAAGTAGAACCTCAACAGAATATGCGATAGAAAAATAGCGGGATGGGCTAAGTGGAGGTCGGAATCTACTGCCGGTATTAATCCTCATTAAAGGAATACAGTAGTCTGCATAATCACACAATTCCTTTGGCTTAAGGGAATGGTTAAATTTTAATATATACGCCACAAAAACTGAATTGCATGACTTATAGGCTTTAAATCTATGTTTCTTTGAATTAATAAAATATGTTCAAGTTAAAACGTTTAATGTAATAATCCATTCTTCCGAAAAGGAGCACATACAACTTTACACAGAAAAAATATACTAAAAAAACTTTATTTCACTGGCATTTTAATTTACGCATTAGAAATGAAAATGTATTAAATTATTAGAATTTTCTCTCTATTACATTGAATAGTACATTATCACGTAATCCTTACTATTGATAATGGTTTGTAAAATCATTTAATTTTAATATCTTACAGTGTTTCAATGATGTGTTGTAGAAGAGTTGTACAAAAGGCAATACTGTACCTCAAAGTACAAATAAAAATATAATTGCACAAATTCTATATCTTTGAGGATAGTTTAATAAACATATAAACTTTATATGATAAAAGTGTTTCGTTGAAAATGGCACCTTCAGTACAGTACTTACTTTCTAAGCAGTTCGCATACATGAAAATAATTTTACTAATACATCTCATAATCTCGTGCAATATCGAAATTTGCCAGACACTTGATTCATACTATAAAACAAAAGAAAAAACTATGCGTAAAATATATTAGTTTGAATTACAATAAATAATACAATTTCCTGGATAAATAATGGCTATCGAGTAACTTCTAACGAAAGCATTTCTTATTTTCAAGCCGCGAAAGGAGCATTTTTCGAAAAAAGCTTGATGGTAGTAAATAATGGTATACACTACTACATTTTTGCTGCAGTACCTTTTAATAATGTATCGCAAAATGAAGAAGAAGAAGACCCTCAAATAAATACAACGGATGTAGACCGACGTTATAAATCTGTCTGTTAGAATAATTCTTTCCATGTCAAAATTTGTAAACAATTGAAATTACCGGTTTTGAGGCGAAGAAAAACGCGAAGAAATAGTGGAATTGCCGTTGTATCCACAAAAAGTAACTATTCGTTATGGTTTCTGGGCTGGTGCAGTAATCGGGCCATATTTGATTGAACGTGAAAATGACAATACCATTACTGTTACTGGGGTACTATATCGAAATATGATTACAAACTTTATGTTTGACGAATTACAAAGGATGTATGTTGAAAATATGTGACTTCAGCAAGACGGTGCAACATATCATACAGCTGCAGTAACAGAGTTGTATGTTAACGGCTTGATAATCAAATAAATCGAAGAGGAAACAAATTGGCCAGCTAGATCGTGTAATTTAATGTCTCGGATTTTTTGTTTTGGAGTTATTCGAGGCAAATGATTACGCCAGCAATCGAAAACCAATCCACAATTTTAACCAGAATAATATTGATAGTATTAATGAAATTGAATCAAAGTACTATTGAGAATTTTGGTAAGAGAATGACAGCAGTTGTACTAGCATTTGAAGTAAAAATATTGTTACATTTTAAATAATTTATTTAATTATTATAAATTTTATCATATCATCATCTATTAAGTTCATTTTATATTAAAAAATTATTGATAATTATTGAGACCATAACATTATTAGGCTAACTTGGTTATTCATAATACGTTAGATACAAACTCATAATACACTAGATGCAAAATTATAATACAAGTTTATTTTTGAACATGAATATCTATTTTGTTTCTCTACCATTTGCATATAGTGAACATTCCATTCATCCTTTAGAATTTAATACACTGCTTACTCAAACGTGACATTTGTTACACATCTAAAAGAATGGCTAGACAATAACACCAAGATATTTCTTTCTCACGGTATTAGTCTAATACCATGAGAAAGCTGTACTTACAGCGTTTTCTTACCTTGGTGTTATTTTCTACGCATTCTTTTAGATGTGTTTTAAATACGTCATGGTAAGCCTTCAGAAATTATTCACATGTGCAGTTTTCCTATGTACTGCCCTTGGTGCAAAAACACCCTCTCGGGAGGGAGCAATCCACGAATTGCACGAGAGAAGGGTGGGAAACTGTACCCGCTTCTTTTCGCTGTCTGACTTTGCGGACAAATGTTTATTTCTTTTGGCACTAGTTAGCGCCAGGAATATTCATTTGTATCATAGGGTTAAGTATGGTGATAGAAGCAGCGAGAGAATTACATGTGTTAGCATAAAACTGCTCGAAACCACGCTGATGACGCCGGGAAGGCAGAAACATGTCCGTATGTTACCATTTTATGTCTCACATGTCTTTCTCGTGAATTGATTTCACTAATACCATGCGAAAGCTGTACTTACAGCGTTTTCTTATCTTGGCGTTATTTTCTAGGCATTCTTTTAGATGTGTTTTAAATACATCATGGTAAGCCTTCAGAAATTATTCACATGTGCAGTTTCCCTATGTACTGCCCTTGGTGCAAAAACACCCTCTCGGGAGGGAGCAATCCACGAATTGCACGAGAGAAGGGTGGGAAACTGTACCCGCTTCTTTTCGCTGTCTGACTTTGCGGACAAATGTTTATTTCTTTTGGCACTAGTTAGCGCCAGGAATATTCATTTGTATCATAGGGTTAAGTATGGTGATAGAAGCAGCGAGAGAATTACAGGTGTTAGCATAAAACTGCTCGAAACCACGCTGATGACGCCGGGAAGGCAGAAACATGTCCGTATGTTACCATTTTATGTCTCACATGTCTTTCTCGTGAATTGATTTCACTAATACCATGCGAAAGCTGTACTTACAGCGTTTTCTTATCTTGGTGTGACATTTGTTAATATGCGTTTTGTTTTCGTCATCCAAGACACAATGCAAATGTAGGAATTGCGTTGATTTTCTAGTAAATCTAAATATCTGTTCTTACACTTTTCTGCCTCAAACATCAATAATAGTCATAATAAATTGATTTTATTTTTGGCTTTGATGATACGATAAATCTTTGAATATAACTCAGTGATTTAAACCATCTCGGACCCTACGCAGGTGACTCGGCTACGTCTTGTCACCTAGCAACGTCCTTGATTATTATAAATCGTACAATGTTCTCGTTGTATTAATAACTATAAAAATTGCTCTATGTCAGTATAGATCAAATATTGATTCTTAAAAATCCCTATTGGGGTTTGCATATATAACTTTCTTTAGGCAATTCAAAATAATCATTGTAACAGGACATCATTGGGTAACACTAAACTTCCATTCTGGGCATCGGCATCCCCTGAAACGCGTTGTTCCCGGCCTTCCAACATATTTCTGCTTAGGAATGTCCAAGTAAGCATTTTTAAGTTGCCGTTAAAACAGAATTATCATTTAGTTTAAGTCAATGAGAATCACAATATTGTGATATAACATGGGGGGTGACATAGTTACAAAGTCGTTTTGTAACATTGATTACATACTAAGATGAACATGGTACATCTGAAAGGTAAATGACAAAAGATCACTGGAACAAAAACACCATTTGCAACCTGCATTTACGTTTTTATTCTTCAGCTCACCCTCTAGATATACTACAAACCGATCATAATCTTTGGTGGTGAGGCTGTCACTAGTATATCTTTCGTCGTTGTACAACAGGGTAGGCTATAGTCTTGCGTGGCCTCACTACCAGGTTTCTCATCTTACGCAAGACAAACTCCTTCGATTTTTACATTCCTGAACTTCAATCATAATTTCAGCAGAGATACATCATAGTAAAACCCCCATAAAGGAAGCCAAGAAAATGTTCTATCATCATGTCAGTACATCGTACTACATGAGTCAAATTGCACGCGAGGAAAATGGGATTTTTGATTGTCCTTCATCCACTCCACTCAACAGATCTATCTTCAAGTTGCTTCCACTTATCCTCAAACTCTAGCTTTTCCTTACTGGAAGGAACTTTCATTTAGAACATGTAACTTATTGCATCAATAAAGCAGTATTTTGAAAATTTTGGGAAAAATTATTACGAAAGTAATATAGTGGCACTCTAGCATCGTTCGTTTATGCATTAAAGTTGAGAGGTATATAGGATAACAAATGCTCTGCTATATTTGCTGCTAGCAATTTGTATTTTCTCTGAAGGAAATTTTGCTACAAGCAATTCTCCATTTATTATATTTATATTTGCAATAAGCCGGGAAATCGCGCAGTGGCTGTGTTTGATATTGTATTATGAATCATTTACAAATCAGTTATTGCAAAAAATACTATAATGCTGCTAGAAAACACCACCAGATTAGATTAAGTCTGGTGGTATGTATATCTGAAGTACGTTATTTTATTGCCAAATTTACAATAAAATCAATTTATAAGTAGACATTGTTGAACCATTGAAAATAAAGGTACAAAATTAAATAGAGATAAATAATCCAAGGTATGTGCTTACTAATACATTTGTAAGTCTGTTAATTTGGAGTTTGTATAAATATAGCTACTAAATTAATGCATCTAATAAATAAATAAAAATAGGTGATTGAACACCAATAAAGTTGTTCACGACATGTCACAATAAATTATACTTGAGATCAATGCGAGGTAAGATATTTTGAAATATTAGTTTAATTAAAAAAGACCTAATTTGTTTAGTGAATCTATAAGATGTTTTTATATTTAAAGACAGCAACACGTCTACTTGAGTAATTCCAAGTAACTGCCGCATTGACATCGATTTACAAATGATAGAATTATTGTGATAATACTGTTTAGTTTTAACTATTACGTATGTATATACATATGTACATATATAGAGTCTACTGATTATACTTATCGATGTATTAGTAAATTAATTGTAGTATATATACACATGATAAATTACGATTTTGTTCCAATTTCCGACATTTTAAAAATTACTGAAAAAATATCAGCCTCGGTAGGATTCGAACCTACGCCCTCTAGTTCACTGGCGGAACGTCATAACGACTAGACCACGGGATTTAGGTATATTTATCAAATCGCTTCTAATATCAAGGTTCTAAAGGCGATTTGAACTTACACGGTCCCGTAGTTTATTGGTTATGACGTTCTCCCGGTTGGTTTAAATCCTACCGAGACTGATATTTTCTCTAAAATCTTAAAAACGCAGAAGACACTTATAAAAATGTTTGAATATTTATAAGGTGCTAGTCCATGGTGCTCATTTCTATTGTTCATTACACATGCAGGTTTTGCAGAAGTCTTTAATACAGTAACCTGAATACAGTATTTAGAATTGCAGAAAAACTAACTATTTATTAAACTTTGCATATAGATCTATAAGGAAAGCTTCCCGAGTGTCAAATTCAGATCTTAATGAAACTTAGTAGGTAAATAGAGCATGTCAAGACTTAAAAATAATTTTCTATTGTTTGTACTGAAATTCACTTTGAGGAGGTGAAACATCCCTTCGGAAATTGACAGATTTTCAGTTTTCTTGGTTTAATTTTTGAATGGAAATAGATAGGACAAAAGTTTAGTTGCAAATGTTAGGCTAGAGGTGGCTAGAGCTGATCATAGTAATATGGAAAAGAAATTGGGGCAAGTTGTTAACCTTTAATATCTTTTATTGATATGTCTTCTATTAAGAAAAATCATCGTTAATTAGTAAAATTGCATCAGTTATTGTGCCATAATGTTCATAATTCGTACAAATATAAACACGGAGTTACACGTGATAACAAATCCTTAGTATTAATAAAATTGAATAAAGTATTTATTTTAATGCCTACTTAAATTATGTATTTATGATTTTGTATAGCAACGAAAGTCGTCCAAAAAGTGCTTAAAGCATAAAATGTTTTCGCACCAAGAACAACGAATGAATACTCAAGGATCACATTGAAAGCAATGGAGGGCAACGGAAGATCTTGGTTTGAAAAGGCAAAATTCATATACCAACAAAATGATATATTTAGAGGGCAACAATTGATTGTGTATTGGTGATTTACATTTATGACATTATTTCGCAAATGAAAATTAACATCATAATTTGATATAAGAACCAGGTCAGAAAATCCTCGATTAAATCCCTTCCACGTTTAATGGTTGAATCATGTCTGCTGTTTTCTTTCATATTGTCAGCATTTGAACATGTTTTGTTGGATGCTACCTCCTTCTTGAAAGATTCTGGACAGTGACCGATCCATGACTCTAAAAGTATAAGGCCCAATGCTTGAAAAGTAGATATTGAGAAACTAATTGTTAAATAAATCAGTGGTTAATTTACCAGAAGATGAGACTTGAATAACAACGTTTGCAGGTCGAAATAGCGTACGTTGTACTTGGGGCACAAACTTGCCACCAGGTTCTTTTAGTACTATCTGTAGTGGAGACATAAGTTTATCAGATACAGATATTGTTGTATTATAAAACTACAACGTTATCTCTATTATATATTTGTTTTTCTATACCTTAACAAAAACCAATTTTGTGGTATATTATCAAAATATCTAGAATCGAACAAATACCGACAATATCGAAATATGTATATCCTTAATATTTGTATTAAAGGACAACAATACCTTAACGATGAGTTTTTAAATAATAGGATGAGGTTAGTAAGTATTTCGTTTTAAAGAACTGTGATATTTTTAAATACTTGTGATAACAAGCAACCAAACACGGCAATGTCTCAATTTTGTCGGGTTTTACTTATATCCAGATAGACTAGCAACCGTTGTATCTGATATAATCTGAATTGGCGATTGCAGTTATGTGCTTCAATAAAATATAATTAGTTAATTTAATTTACATAATGTGAAGCAAATTGAACTACCTAGACCGTATGAAGTGGGATTATATAGAGTATCTGTTTCCGTTTTCTGATATAGTATGTGTGTAACATAAGAAGTTATGATGTTAATATCACCTTTGGAACATCATGTATAAATGAAAATGTTTTAAAATCAATAAAGGAAGATAAACATTAACAACATGCGTTAATTTCTTTTCTACATCACTATGATCAGCCCTAGCATAAGAGGGTGGCGCTTAAATGCAACATTCTGTATATACCATATTCATGTGTCCTGAAAGACCTCTAGATAATGTACAATATTTACGTTTAAATTCTTGTTTTATCTACTTTCGTTCAAGGATTTCTGAATTTTCGAAGGGCGTTTCATCGCGTCACAGTGAATTTGAGTGCAAACAAAAAATTTTTATTTTCAAGTCTCAACACATTCTATTTACCTAACAAGTTTCAATAAGATCTGAATTTGTCACCCGGGAACCTTTCTTTGTTAGTACTTGAGAACCTTATTCCTTTCGTTGCCATAAGTTTTAAAATTCTTTATAATCCCCTGGTCAAGTGGTTGACAAGCTGATGTACAATTAGGGGGTAAAAATAATATTTTTATACTATTTAAGCGAACGTTGTTCGGATGAGATCCCGTATTGTCTAAAAATAACAAAATGTCTTTAGCCATTTTCCAATCTAGGTCTTGCAACCACTCTGTCATAATTTGTCCTGTCATCCAAGCTTTCTTATTGTATTTCCAAGTTACAGGCAGGTAGGTGCTTTTCAGGTGCTTTACATCGTATTAGGGAACCATGAGAAACTGTCCATTTAAGGGAGGTGTCCGTGTAAGAGGGGTGTCCGCGAAGAGGAATTTCACTGTACATCAATTACACACGCCCATAGAAACTCTCCACGAATGTAACGTCTTAATAATAACTTTGAAGAAATCCTTTTTTTAATAGAAGAGAGAAAAAAATTCGACAAAATACCTGCTATACCAGAATCGCGTTAGCATCACCTCAGCGCAGGTGTTATCGATTCATCTAACGTCCATAGGGTCCTCATGAACTTCTCCTTACTCTCGATGATGCGCCTTGTTACTGTGTAGGCGTATGACCATTCTTCTTCGTTTTCTATAAGTCTCCCCATTATATGTCTTTCAGTAAACATTTTTTCTGTTTGAGCAGATAGAAACTTCTGGTTTTCGCCCATCTGTAGCACATAAAAGTATATACAACGTTGTTGACGTCTATGCAGTATGAGCATTGATCTGTCTCAGCTTTCCTTTGATGATGCAGACACCTTTTAAGGCACCCATAACTTGAAAGCGCCTGTGTCAGGAAATAGTGTGTCGCTCTAAAAGTTCTGTCCATCTAGGACTGTATGTCAGGAATCAGTTGGTGAGTACAGCGTCCATAGGTCCGCTGACTCCACTTTAGTTGCCATTCCCGCATTACCTTTTCTGTTGCTTGTCTTTGCCATTATACCGTTCTTTCTTCCTCTGGCGATGAATTTGCCGTCCCTCCTGATATGCTTTTGTATGCTCTGCTGACTCTTATACACATCGTCCGTTGTAATTTCCTTAGCTTTTTTAAAATCTTCTGAGATTTAACTACTCCATACCAAATAGGAGCAAAGTATAACAGCTGCGAGTGAAAAGGTTCTTCGCTTTGATGTTCTTAGCCCTTCGATATTGGATATTAAATACAGAAATGCCGTCATTGCTCTATGTCTTCCCCACTTTTGCTTGTGCATTTAGCAAGCATGACTTTTGCGTCCAGATACGCTCGTAGGTACTTAGTAATTTTATTTAGAACTATGGTAGTTCCCTGGATATTAAAATTTATTTGGCGTATCCTTCTCGTAGTGGTTAGAAACACGAGCTCGGTTTTCTCCGGTGCTAGTTGAAGACACTCTTCTTTCATCCATATCGATATCCTTTGTAAGGCTGTGTCCGTTATATTCAGCAGCGTTTCTTCGCTCTTTGCTACCGCTACCACCATTAAATCATCGGCAAAGCCGATAAGATTCACACCTTTTGACTGATCAAGTCTCAGTAGATTATCATACTCCGCATTTGGAACGCCACTCCTCAGCTACATCCCTCTCCGAGAGGTAGTCAGCGGCAGTACTAATAAGTCATTCCCCCACTTCTCTCCTTTGCAACTTTCACGAAATTTATTTTTACCAATTGTTACTAAGCTACATTCAAGAAATTATTGTTTAACTTACACGTATCACCCATTTATACCAGGGGAGGTCCAGAAGTTCGTGGAATGAAAGGGTTTTAAATAAAATAAAACAATAAATCTATTTTTCCTTTTCAATATAATCACCCTTAAACACAATACATTTATTAGATCTATGAATTAATTTTTCTAAACCATCATAAAAATATTTTTAATCTTTCGCCTCAAAATGGGCCAAAATTGCCTCTTTTACTTCATTGTCGTCGGAAAACTTTCTTCCAGGTCTTTTTTTAAATTGGGGAACAAATAAAAATTACTAGCTGCCAGGTCTGGACTGTAGGGTGGATGGACTATTGATTAAAAGCCATGGTTGTGCAAAACAGCCGTTGCAACTTTGCTTTTGTGAACCGGCGCATTGTCTTGCAAGAGCAACACACCTTTGATCAATTTTCCTCGACATTTTTCCTTGATGGCCTCCTTTAATTTTTCTAATATCGCTGCATAATATTCCCCGGTTATGCTCCTACCTTTTTCTTTGTAATCAATCAATAATATCCCCTCATAATTCCAAAAAACAAAAGCCATCAACATTCCAGCCGATTCTGACACCTTGAATTTCTTTGGCGGCGGTGTCCCCTTTTTATGCATTGCATGGACTCCTGTTTGGACTCAGGCTCAAAGTAATGAACCCATGTTTCATCTCCGGTAACAATCCGCTCCAAAATCTGTGCAGGTTTGTCTCCACATAGCTCCAAAAATTGTTTGGACGCACAGACGCGCTGCTGTTTCTGCAGCGGCGTGAGCATTCTCGGTACCCATCTTGTACTGACTTTTGTCATACCCAGGTGGTCATGTAGGATAATCAAAATGGTGGTATCTGGTTTTTTCTTCAAACGGGCATCTTGCAGTGGAAATTTTTGCACTTTTTCGACGATGTCTGATGTGGTGGCCTCAACTGGCCGTCTTGAACGGGGGACGTCTTCAATCGACTCCCGACCATGTTTAAAAGGACCGCTGTTCAATTTCCTCCATAGTTTCAGTTTTCCTCCGCATTGACTTGTTTAGCAGGCATCTATTCGTAAAAGACTGATGCTATAGGGCTGCAACTTAACTTATATAGTAATTTATTATTTTTATTCACAAAAAGTACGGTATTGGAGATTGTAGGGCTTGTGACTCTAACCTTTTCTGGAAGTACATTGGTCAAGGATCGTGAATGCCGTTATATGACAGTGAATAATGTTGAAGTTATTGATCCGCATGAAATTGTTGAGGTGTTTGCTAATGTTGCCTCTAGTATATTTCATACTCAGGTGATGAATTTCAAACTGGTAATTATGGTTTACGTAACTTTCTTATTCGAGATTGTAATTTTGCTTTGTGCAAACCTCTCTATATTTTATTTATTCTAGTTTCAGAAACTACCACTTTTCTGGATCTATGGAAAATTTGTAAAATCACGTCAAAAAGGCAATAAATATGATTTTCAAACTCAGATCAGTTAGTATTTTAGGTGGCTATTTTACTTAAGCTATTTAATTGTATCAAACCGGACTTCAAAGATGGTTTCATGGAAATAGGCCAATTCCTAGTAATTTGGTCAAAATAACTCTATTGATAAGTGATGGTTTGGATAAACAGCGACAAGTGGATGTACTGTATAGAGATTTTTCCAAAGCATTTAACACTCTCGATCATGCCTTTCTCTGATGTAAATTGGGCGCACTTGGTTTTTCTGTTTGTAGTGAACTTGCTAGCCACTTATTTATGTAATAGATTTTGTTACGTGTAATATAATATATACACATCCAAACACTGCTTCCTCGGGCATTTCATAAAGTTCTAACTTGGGTAGGCTTCTTTTTGTACGTATATTAATGATCTACTGTCGCTTCTTGACTGCAAAGCTTCGGCCTTTGCGGACAATTTGGAAATATCTTCAATCGTTACGTCGGTCTCAGACTGTAAAAATTCACAGAATAACCTCAACACAATAAAAAAACTGGTGTGAGAATACAAAGATCTGTGGGGTGATTCTGTGGTGTCCTACACCAAAAAACTATATTTGATCATGTCCATGTATTCAGTAAACGCAATATTTAAAGGAGATAAAACTGAAGATCTTGGTACAGTATCTGATTACCGGTTTCCAGCAATTTGTGTTTTTGCCCCATGATCATTCGGCTTTCTTATCCACAAGAACTCATTAGTCTTATATTTTCTTTCTTCGTTTTAAGTTCGAAAACGCCTCAATTGCTTGGTATTCCTATTTTCTCCAGCAAGGTCTTGCAACAGAAAGACTTCAGAAATTATTTTTAAAGTATTTAAGTCGCAAAACGACTGGTGTTTATTGTTTCTCATTAACCTACGGCTTCTAATAGCCTATCTTAAGAGCATAGCTTGTAAACTCTGTCTGATAGGAGAGATACATTAAGTGCTAAATTCCATCAATTAACGCTAGTTCATAATTGGTTTTACTCCTTTTAATTTGTCTAGCGTGCTAGTTGCCATGGTAGCACTATAAGTTTCTTTTATCGTAGTAATAGATTTTATTTTTTGTCGTAGAAAAATTATGTATTTTTTTGTGTTAAAATTTGCCTTTGGGGTATCACATTTTTCGATAAATATCCGAAAAATCATCTGAGAAAAACATCTGTCACAATATAAAATTCACTATTTAATTGTTTTTATTTTTCTTATGTTTTACCTTACCTTAATGTAAGAATTTATAATAATAATTCTGTATTTGTCTTCCTGTATGACATTGTTATAGTACAGAGTACAGCCATCTGTTATGTATAAATAGTCAGGAATATATATAAATGAGTGATGTATAAAAAACCAACAAACACGACTAAAAAGCAGTATGTGCAGAATAAGTATTCGAATTCGCAATAAAAGCTATGGTTATACGTAAAAGTTATTTTTAAAAGCTTTTGTATTTTTAATAGCATCTGGCAATTTGTTGCTATACTTAATAGCGTAGTAATGTTGATCCGTCTCCTAAAGTTGTTCTGTGGATTGGAATGTGCAAATTATTGGCATCCCTTGAGTTCATCGCGACATAGATATCAACCGAACAAAGCGAGCTTCGTGATTTTTAAGAAACATTAAAATGTCGTAAAGGTACAAGGACTACAACGGTAACATGTTTAATTCTTTGAGTATTGGACGACAAGGTTCACTTGAAGATACACCCTCCATACATCTGATAACGTGCTTATGCATTACAAACAAATCTCTGACTGCCGGTGACGAGCAACCCCAAAATAAAACCCAGCAGCGTGTCGCAATGGCGGTTCTACATATGCGAAGGAAAAAGATTTAAGGCATGGAATGCCAACTACTTTTTTTAAACTGCGCATGGCAAACGTCGCAGATGAGAGTTTGGTTTCTAATTTGGGGAGAATTTTTGGCCGTGATCGGTGACCAGGAATTTTACAGTCCCATTCTCCGGTATTGTTTGACCACCATTTTTGAGGCAATGCTGCTAGGATTGAATGATTGCGCTGAGATTCTAAAATGGAGGAGGTCAGTCTTCTTGCCGTCATCCATCTGTGCTATCACGGAATTAATTGTTATAGCCACCTGTAGTATCGTCGACAAATTGGGTTATGACACATGAATGTGAGGAGAAGCTAAGAATTTCTTCTTTCGAGACGAATGTCGGCGATATGCCTTTTCCGCCAGAGTGGATTACACTAACATATCCTGGATATACGACCTTAATTTTTCTCCTTGTAATTCATAAGTGGATCATAATAGAACAAAATAAATTTAATCCTTATCAATGTAAGGAATCCTTAAATGGAGCTCCCATTTGCAAAGCGAAAGAAGCTTTAAAGGATAATACAAGCAACGTCTAGATAGTGCTAGACATTTCCAAAACAAAACTGATAACATTCGAGTAGTAACACCTAAAGGACGTCATTTTAATATATTTGATGTAAAACTTAACCAAAATGCAATATTTGATCGGCTACATGAAATGGAGTATGTTTTCCATTTCGCATGGGTAGTTATACTGTTTCGAATGCATAGCTGCACTAACATAGTTGTAACGTCTAACAGCGAAGGCTTGTTATTTTTTAAGGAATTTTAACTCCTTTTCCGTAATTTTAATACGTAGAGTACCATAAACTCTACGACTAAAAAACTTAAGAAATTATAATTATAGCTCTAACTGTATTTAAAAATTAAACTGTGATTTAGCTGCCGATAAGCCATCATAGATAATGATTTAATGTAACAAATTGTTAGATATTATATTAACCTGGTGTACGAAATAAAATGTAATACAAGCAATTGTTTCTAGAGTATTTATAAAGATAATCAGAATTACAACTACTATATTACTATATATTGATTTATACAAAATGAGAAAGGAATTTTATTACATTGAACATTAGCATTCTACATCTTGGATTATCTTCTGAAAACACTCTCATACAAAAGATAATTGTTTCGGTAGCGAAGTTTTTAATTCTAAATTATCTAGTTGTAGATTATAAGATGTCTTGAAACATATCGCAACAATTGCCAAAGTGTAATCTTATTTCATCTTATTTTGTGATTATCTCATATTCAATTCAAATTTGTTTAGACTTTTTGTATTTACTTTCAGACGGACATATTCTTCGTGTGTTTCGCAGAAGATAATCCCGTCAGCTTCAGAAATGTCTTAGTGAAATGGTATCCCGAAATAAAAAAAGTAACACCGAAGACGCCACTGTGTTTAATATGTAAGTAATTTCACTGCGTAGGAAAAGTTGTACATAGTTGCAACAATGGCATGGAAAGAAATGTTATGAATTTTAGGTACCAAGTGTGATATAAAATCGAAACAGATTCCCAGCCAAGAGCTCCTGGACGTAAAAAAGAAGATTAGAGCAGTGCAGCTGATCTATTGTTCCGCTAAAACAGGTTTTAACATCAAAGAGATGTTCGAACAGGCAATCTTGAATATTTTCGAGCATAACGTACCTAAATCACCCAGAGCTAGTGTTCTGCTAACGAGATTCTTTCTACGAAGCAATAGCACTACCTGAGAATCTGCTTTTACTATCAAATTAAACATTAATCATTATATACATACATATATAACAACGCTACAATCATTTCGTCATTAACGTTATTTTTGTCATATATACATACTAGGTTACATACGTTTTGTACATTATATTTTGTAATAAATTCGTTTGCTGTTAAAAAAATAAAAAAATATACTATATAATGTTTCTTGTTTGTTATTATTTTTATAGATATAAGAAGCAAAGACCCTCCTCAATAGCGAAACAGCAATGTGTTTGTTTACAGACAGTGAGAAATGTTGGAGTTTTATTTAATATTTGTGATTGTAAAAGTAATATAGCTTAATCAAGTTTTGAAAAACCGTGAGGTACTCAAATATAATGGATTTTTGATGCACCTTGGTTGGGTATTCCATGTCAGAACGTCGGAGAACCCCACACTGCTGCTCCATTGAGCCAGGTGCTGCGCTGTCCATCAAAGATTTTCCCAAATAACAATAATAATAATAAGTTGATAATGTAATAATAAAATTACAGAATCTGAATATTGATGAATATAAATCATCCTTCATACCTGACAATTTAGAAGATGTTAATTTGATAAATTAATATTTTTCATCTTTCATCAAAAATCCATTAATATAAACAATTACAGCTAAGCGTTAATCCACTCCCTCTACTTACAAATTAGGAAGCTCATCACAGAAAGATTTATATAAATTCATGTAGAGTATTAAAAGTGGTGCTGCTGGTGATGATGGCATTAGCATGAAAGAGTTAAAATTGTGTATCCCTTATTTTGTAGAATATATACGAGGGCAACCTGAAATGTTTTCGGAATCGACAAGAAAATATGATATTGGTGTGGTTTTTTCTATGATGTAGTTTCCTCGAAGATCAATACACCTTTTCAAACGGTGCTCCAATCTTTTCAGCCCGTCGGAGAAGTAGGATGTTTCGAGATCCGCAAAATAGAAAGTCGATGAGTATCACACCGTGGAAATCCCATAAAATGGTCGCCATAACCTTTCCAGCCGATGGAACGGTTTTTGATTTCTTTGGAGCCGCTGCACTAGCAAAAGTCCACTGCTTCGGCTGCTCCTTGGTCCCCGGTATGGTGGATCCAAGTCTCATCCACGGAAACGCATGAAGAAATTCCTTGGATTGCGTTGGATCCTGGCCAGACACTCCTCCAAAACGGTCACCCGATTTCGTTTTTGCTCCGGTGTGAGCAAACGCGGTACTCATCGCGCTGAAGGCTTTTTCATGCCCAAAATTTCGTGTAGGATATGGCCAACGCGTTCTGCTGAGACGCCTGTTGTTTCTGCTATCTCTTTCAGCTTCAATCGACGTTCGACTAACATGAGATCATGAATCTTGTCGACTATTTCATCGTTGGTAGCGGTTTTTGGACGTCCACTGCGTGGTTCGTCGCTTGTGCTTGTGCGGCCACGTTTCATCTCGCTCACCCAGAAGGTGATGGTCGAAAATGATGGAGTACTTCCGCCATGAACCTCTAGCACAATATTTCGAATTTCCGTGCCTCGCGTGACTTGCCACGCAGAACACATTCTTCAACCACAACCATTGGCAGTAGACGTCTGAAATTTCGAGGGTGGCCATAAACTGCCGACCAATGAATTCACTTCAACCTTCACGCGCCATCTCTTGCAGATTCCGGAAACATTTCAGGTCGCCCTCATATTGTGCATACTTAATTTCTGTATTGAATATAGTGTACATCCAGATTCGTAAAAATCTTCTATAATTAATCCCATTGCAAGGTAACAAACGGTAGAGAGTTTCAGTGATTTGAGGCCAATAAGTATTTTAGCAACCCTCGGAAAGCTTTGTACACAATGTTTTAGTCCCCAATCAGTCAGGCTTTCGCGCTGAATTCAGTTTTGACACATATAGTAGATGATCTATTGCATGCAATGGATCAAAGTCGGGTCACTATTTTGTTTTGCTGGATTTTGCCAAGCGCTTTGATACCATACACCACGATACTTTGTTTTTGATTTTGGAATCGTCCGATTTGACTCCATCAATCCTACTAACCTCTTGTTCTAAAGCATTGTAACTATCATTTACCTGCTGATGACATGCAGATTTCTTTTTCGTTTGTACATTTGCCTCCTAAGGCCCAACAAAAATTAATGATGATCTGGATAATATGCATACGTATGTAAATTTGTTGCAAGCTAGTAGTTAGAAATTAATTTCGCCAAATCACAGTTAATTCGGTTTGAACCGAAAAAGATACATTAATTGATAACTGTTTACATTTCCACGACAATATTTCACAACCGATTACGAAAGGTGTACCTTCTCTGAAGTCAGTGTATATTAATCGACATCTGCTATACTCTATTAGGAAGAGTGTTTTTGAATTGAAGCGCCAAAAAGAAGACTAACTGTTGGTCAGTTTCGACCAAAATTACACTAGCGATATTCGATATATTGCCGACCGCCATATTGTTAGAACAGCTAATTGATGTTTAGTTTGAGTATTTTTCTAAGTGTGTTTGTATTCAATTTTCTCTCTAAATTCACGTTGTATGTTACACATGTAGGTACATACTAACTTGTTTGTCTAATGAAAGAAATCTGTAATTTTCTGTTGCACAGTTTTCGCACGCCAAAACTTTTTTTTTATATCCATTTCTAATTCTCTCACTTTATCAATAATTTGAGGTGACGTTTCTCGCTGTCTATAATAAGTTTTTAAAAGTGTTATGGCACTTAGGGCTTCTTCGTTTGTCAGTACGTGTTCTGCTTCGTCGCATGAATCTTCTTCCTCTTCGATTTCATTATCGTTTTCGTTATCCCGCCGTTTTATGTCCTCCACGATATCAGAATCTGAACGCATTCCCGAGGTAATAAGGCAACTGTCCACGGATGCAAAGTCGTCAAAACAAAACTGGTTTTCGTCACACAAATTGTATTATTCCTTAATCTTGAATGACTAAAGCAGTTTGCTATAGTCTCAGAGATTATACTACGCCAAACCTTCCCTAAAAAGACCAACGCGTCGAGAAGTGAAACTGCACATGGTGCGTTCTTGTCCATACCCGTAATAATTTCCTGCAGAAGAAATTTACTGTAAAAACATTTTAAGCTTCTTATTACGCCTTGGTCCATTGGTTGAAGGATGCTAGTGCAACTTGGGGACAGAAACACCAAATTGGTTGGGCAGTTATCGACTAAAAGCAAGATTTTTTTACCTTTAACCGCAAGTTCATTATCCCATTTTCGAATTTCATTTTCAAAGATTTCTGAAGTCAGTTTTTATGTTTTTGAAGCAGCGTGGCCTTTTTGACTTTCCTATAACAAGAATGTTACGTTTCTCAGTACCGGTCATATTAGCACACACAAATGTAGTTAACCGTTCTTTGGCTAGTTTACCGCCTACACATTTTTCGCCTTTAAAATTTTATTCTTATTTTTCACAATTGTACAAATCGTAGAATTAACTAACCCAAGTTCGCGGCACACGTCCGCTTTCTTCCTTCCACTTTCGACTGCTTTGATTATCGCGACTTTGTCGGTCACGCTCAAACTTTTCGCTTTAAACCTGACATTTTCGATAAAGAAATCTCGATGTTTCACTCACAAGATTCAAATGCCGACAGGAAATTTGTTACGAACTTTGCCTGGCGCATTGCAAGAAACGGTAATGTTCTTGGATTTCCCGAACGGTCGAACGTTGCAGGCTAGGCAAATTGCAAGAAATCTTAATTCAACGAACGGTAATATTCTTGGAATCCCCGAACAGTCGGTTGCAGGCTAGGCAAATACTGGGAATCGAGCCATAAATGATAATATAAATACATACCCCAAGTGATAAATATTTGTCGTTATATCAGGGGTTATTGACGCTAAAACCGGATTTTTCCCTGTACGTTTGAATAGTAAATTACGGGACCGCTTAAAATTTGACGCTAAATAAGGAGTGTCGTTACAGCCGACGTTGTTATAATCTTGTTCTACTGTAATTCATAGTTCTTTTTTATAAAAATGGAGTAAGACAGCATTATGATTTGCCACAGATGAGTCGTTCAACATTATACAAATTTATGAAGATGATAAACTTCAGGTTAATGCCGATGTTCTAATTAATATGCAACAAATTTTGAGTATAGCTACTCAAACATGTGTTTTACACACTTGATATGTTAGAATAAGTATGACTATTATTGCAGATACTTGAAGAGAGACCGAAAAAGTGTTTTGAGAGAACGTGATGATATAATCAGGTGGAGAAGAAGGTATTTGATGACAACAACATCTAGAAAACTCGATATGCAGATTTGGTTGAAATCAAAAAATATCGAGCACGATCAAGAGATGGTTCGGTGTGAACTTCTTCATTTAATTCGCCTTAATAGAGATCAATATAATACGCATGTAGCAGATGAGATGGCTAGAAGTTGCAACAAATCTGTGTTGAGGTTACCACCATATCATGAACTCAACCCAATTGAGTTAGTATGGGCTCAAATAAAAAATGAGGTGGCTGCCAACAATATCTCATTCAAATTAGCAGATGTAAGGGTACTTTTACTACAGGCAATCCAGAATGTCACTACAGACAATGTGTAGAACATGCGATTAAACAAGAAAGAAAAATGTGTGAGTTAGGTGGATTCATTGATGATACTATCGAACCATTTATTATATCAGTGGGCAAAGATAGTAGTTCAAGTGAAATAGAAAGTGAACAGTTATTTTAGAAGGTAGGGTAATGTATTCACATGTCTTTAAGATCAATTTATTGTTTAATATGTATATGCCATATAGAATATTAGTTTAAATTATTGTTCGCTTGTAAATAAACATGTCCAAATAAGAATTATAGTAGAATCTAGCAACATTTAGAAGCTTCCATTAAGAAAGGTGCGATGTATAAAGTAGAAATCTAGTATGATGTTATTTGATCAATAAACATTATTCTGCAGTATTTTCTATATTTAATTGATTAATTACTTTTGTAATGAATAATTAATATATAATTAATTACGTAACTACTATTTAATAAAATCATTGCTAGTTTTAAAAGTGCCGCCAATAAGTAACTGAAAAATTCCATCGCGTAAATGCGTCTTCTCATTTTACTCCTCCGAATTAAAAACTGAGGTATAGATAGTGCGATTAGATGATTACTATGTGAACCAGGGATTCACTATCATACTTCAACACACAAGACGCTATCTTTACGAGCACATC
Organism: Trypoxylus dichotomus; assembly: GCA_023509865.1. NCBI lineage: Eukaryota > Metazoa > Arthropoda > Insecta > Coleoptera > Scarabaeidae > Trypoxylus > Trypoxylus dichotomus. The sequence continues at coordinate 22,829,799 of CM042081.1, read as the reverse complement.
TACCAATTATATATGCAGAGCCGTCGAAATTAATGTTAGGAATAAACATCAATTAGCCATTCCAACACAAAAACAGAGATATTCAAACGAAGTTACTCCTATAATGTGACCTATCTGTTAAGTAGGTACTTTCTGTCTACAGATCAAGAGATTTGGATGTGTAACAATAAATGAATGAAATTTCCCAATTGTGACGGCATCATTTACCCTATAATGACTTTACCTGGAACGAACTTGCAATTACTTTTTTCATTAAGTTTTTGTTCTATATTATTTTTCTGAACTAAGTTAAAGAAATACCAAATACTGGAAACAATTACAGCAGTAGGGGATTTAATTTGTTTGGCTATAAGTGATGTTTATGTGTTTAAATTGCCAATATCTGTTGTAATTGTGATATAGCTAATAAATACGTATTCCTATTATTAACAATGTTTCTAAACTAAGCATTGAATGAAAATAACTGATTTAATCCCATTTTGAAGGTATTTATTTTGTATCTGTTACTTAATTTTAAATTCTTGCGTATAAACATTAGCATAACACATGCTCTGTCTGTTTATTTAGCTCTGTTGCAATATGCACTATACAAAGCATACACTTTTACGTTGCATTAGACTTGGTCTACCTTCATATTTTTCTGCGTCAGCTTTAGTATAATCATGATACCATATGATCGATTAAATTTACCCTTTAGCAATCCATGAAATTTTTCTTCTTTAAACTTAAGTTGGTAGAATAACATTAAAAACGTGTGAATGCACTTATTCTGTAGCATTAGTTACAGCGCGTTAGTAAACCAATACACTACACATGACAAATGCATTTTATTTATCACTGATAATTCACTATTTACTACCAACAAGATATTTTGAAGAAATAATTTCATGGCTTGCCTGAGGGTAAATTTATATGATCATATAGTATAATCGTCTGTATAAAAAATTATTAGTATCGGTAATTAATCGAAGAGATTCTTTGCAACACTTTTCTATTGTCAGTAATTTTTTACATATTTCCCTCACTAGTTGATAAAGCTGCGTATTTGTTTGGCATGCACATAGTTTAGAATCACGCCATCTAACATTGACTTTTGTCATTGCTACGGAAAATAATCTTTGTTTTATCTAAACATCATACCAAAGTAACTAATTCTAAGTAAGCACTCGTAAATTAGTTACTACTGCTGTCGCTTATACTTGAGAAAGACGGTGTTTTTTTCGTCTGATGAATTTATTGCATATCATAATGTACGAATTGGCGCATAGCAGTTTAAACTAATAAAAAAATTGCACCGCCAATTAATATAGGCTATTGAGAATTCGCGATAACAGATACTGAAACATAGGCCGCTTATTAAGTAGTATTTATCAAAACTGTATACTTGAAGGCGTACTATCAGTCGTGGTAACTGATAAGAATAAGTATGCAACTACATAATTATTTAATGGTTGCAATTACTGAATTTCGCAAGTAGAAAATAATGATTTCTAGTAGCATGCTATATGCTAGATATCATTAATAGTAAAATAATTACTTGCTGCAAATAAAAATTGTTATTCGAATTTTGCGTTAGAATCTTTTATAAGTGTACCATATTGTAGGTACAAATACGCAATTAGACGATAATATGAAGGTAGGATTTTTTATTAGTAAGATGCATAGAAAACCAACATCTTTTCAAAACTAGCTTTGAGATTTCATTTAAGCCTATTATTCCATTCGCATATGCATCAGGTCAATACTTCCCGAAATGCATTTTAGCAGAGAGACACCGCACAGGCGATTAGCTCTTGTTTATTTAATACAAAATTAATAAATACTTGCTCTTAAAAACCTAGAAGTTATGGATAATACTATAATATTGTTATAAATAATACATTCCATAATTAGCACAATAGCTTACTGGATTTCCAAATATGCTCATAACGTGTAAGCTTCCGAGGGCCTTCAACATGGAATTACGTTACACCTCCCAACAAAATAAATTTTTCGCTATGGTGCCTGTAAAATACGAACTGATATCCTGGTTCCAAATAACTGGCATTTCTTCTCAGCAGCTTTAGTTTTGAGATACACCGCGCTGAAATTTATTACTCATACGTAATAAATTTCACCGTATTTATTGGTGTCTCCTTGCCTTCACAGCCATTTAGGTCATTTTCCAGAAAACTTAGGTGACGTTAGTGAGTTACAGGGGGAAAGATTTCACAACGACATCAGCATTATGGAGGAAAGGTACCAAGAACAATGGGATACTCATATGATGACCGGTTACTGCTGGAATCTTCAGCGAGACTGTTCCAGTGAACCTCACGCAAGGAAATCTTATAAACGAAAAGTTTTAACTGATTGAACTGTTGAAAGTTGTATATTCATACTTTTCTGTTAAATAAATACCTCCTAGTCATTTTTTTTGTATTTTAGTTAAGAGTGATCAAATAAATAGTATCTCACGCTTACACGGCCGTCTGTCATAGTCGTAACAGTTCTCGGGTTTCGCCGTTCAAAATGCGAACCGTAGTTGTTAGCGAAACGTCAGGGACAAAAAACCTAGTGACACGGAGGAACCCGACAACCGTTACAACTATACATAAAAAAACATTATATCTAATTTTGGCGAATTTTTTCCTAAATAGAGCAGAAACAGTGAATTTCGAAAACCAGATCTCATACAACAAATCTGACGCCATTTTTGGATTAGACACCCTAAAACTGCTTAATTACACTTAAAAAATCCGACGCACCAAAATGTGTGTTAGCTAGTGTTATTCATTTCTAAAATACTGAAGTCCTGTCCATAGTCCTCGCACTATAAAAATACACAAGCACGCAAACACTTTAAATAGGAAACTGGTTTTGCGATGCATTCGAAGTACACGTACCACGGTCAAATAAATATATTATAAATGACATCTACGTACACCGCTGCCTGAGGTTAGTTTTCACGTGCCGCGTTTCACCACGCTTATCGCGCTGAGAGCCCTCCCGAGCAAGACAGTCTTAAAGGAGTATCTGGACAAACTGAAAAAGGAAATTCTTCTGCTGTCACCAGCAAGAATTCGGCTATGAAGACGGCGATTACGCAGAATAAATCCGGAGCGATCAAAAATAGGACACTTAGAGAGGTATGTCCTGATAGGGAGTATGATTTTTACCAGTATAGTTACCTCAACTAGTTCCATTTCTTTCACAATTAGGAGATATAAAAAGCCAGGAAGGCCGGGATGAAGAAACAAATATTCCTCGAATGTTCAAGATCAGACTTTGTCATCTTAATGTTTATTTAATATCTTTTTTTATAGAGAGTATTTGAAATGATAACATTTACGTAAACCTTATTTAAATATTTTATTCTATATGAATGGTTTTCATTTATTTTTGCAAAACAACAGAAAATAATATTTTGTCTGGATTGTTGTAGTAAGCAGAAGTGTAGACAGGTAGTCCGTTACTTTTTTAACTATTCAAACCGAGTATATTCGACTTATATAAAACTCAAGCGAAATACTATTTAGACAAAAATATTTTAGCTCATATGTTTTTTTTTTATTTTCCTGATTAGCTGCATTATAATTACTTAAATCAAAATTTTACTAAAAAATATATTGTGTCACTCTTAAATGATTAGAATGATTTTATGTTGTTTTATTTCTTTCCTGTAATTTGCTACTTAATTGGTTACGCCAAAGTCAATAAAATTTTATTCAAGCGCCATCTTCTTTCATAGACTAGTAATATTGATTTTACTGTTAAGTAGAAGTTTTCTAAATAGTATCTCAGACTTTCCCGGCCGTTTGACATAGTCGCAACCGTTGTCGAGTTCCGCGTGTCACTAGGTTTTTGTCCCTGATAAGAAGTTTTCTATTTTCATATTTAGCAAGAAGGAAGCTGTATTTCTTTGTACCTTCTACTTACAAATTTTTAGCTACTTTGCAATAGATGGCGCCATAAACAGTGGTAAAACAAAGTTCTATAATTTAAAGTTTTGAATCTGGAAAAATTGAAATAATTTGTCAGATTTTAAAAATGTATATTCCGCATAAGTTAAATTCATCAACACATCCAGAAATTAATCACTGAATGTTCAAAATTGCAATTTTCACGATCACATTTTAATAAATTCCGTGTAGTTACTCAGGTGGATTGCGATAATGAATTAAAAATCGATATATACGATAACTCCCGCAGTTTTAATTTGGACTATCATTAAACAGTTCAATATCATAGATAAAATTGAATAACATTTTCTTATCGCTTAGATTCCCAGATATTTATTTTAGTCCTAATCTTATCAAATTTAACGTCACACGACTGATGGTATGAATGTAGTATGGTTGTGCTAAGGTGATGTGATATTTACAAGTAACCCCTATAAAATCAAACGTACTATCGTTATGCAATAAGAAAGTGCCAGTGAACAAAGTTTAATGTGGTGTTCTTATGTTGGTGTTGCGTGAATTTCGAAAGGAAATCAGATATGTCTAAGAGCATCTCTGATAAGGTACGGTGTGTATTAGAAGGTGGCCTTGGTTATTTATTACGATAAGGGAAAGTTTTATGCGTGTTTATGAATACGCGTTTAGGAACATTATTTGTTGACACATCAAATATTTAGTTTGAATTATCAAATGTTCCTGTAAGATGATTAATTAATTAACTAATTATGCCAAGTTTTTTTTATTCAATTTTTACATTTTTAAATTTTCTATTTGATGACTGACTATCATCTATTTATTAGAAAGTAATCTGTCATACACCATCATGACAAGTTATTGGTGCTTTGTCAACTTTTTTGCTTTTTAAGAATTCTGCTTAAAGATAGTATACGATCTACAAATGGTTCAGGTAAAAAAAATATTTAAACATAAGTTGGAGCAAGGTTATAAATATATTATATTAATAATTCCGTTCATGCTGTGTTTATTTTGTATAAATAATATTTGATTTTTAGTCTAACTTGTTAAAGGAGAAGAATTTCTATTTGAAATTCAAAAATTTCCCACCTCATTCATCTGCTAGCTTCTAAACTACAGTAGCTAGGCGATTGTTTTTTGTATACTAAGTTTTTATGTTGGCAGGTTAATTGCGGAAGTGATAACAACTTTTTTATTTCAAACGCAATATCCTGTGCGTCTTTGGGATTTTTTGAAAGATAATAGATGTACATTGATGAAAGATATACGTACTTTATGCTTTAATTACAATATGAAGATGCATAGTCATAGCTGTTGTAGTACTATGATTTTGTTTTTTTATAAAATTGGATAGGACGACCCCGTCATATATAATGCCAAAATCATGCTGGGTAACGTAACCATAAGAATTGTTAACCTGTCAAGCTTTAAATCGTTGTTGTAGAGATCTCAATTATTTAATTCTAATTAAGTTAACAAGTACACACTAATTAATAAGTTTAAGACCACACAGTGAAAACTAACGAAATGTTAAAAAAATCAATATCATATACTAATACTACTCAAAAGGACGCTATTACTTCCATAATAAAACGACGGAAAGAACAAGGCGATTTCAACAGAAAAACTGGTTCTGGAAGGTATAGAATAACAACTGCAGGCTAGGATAATGCATTAACTGGTCATTTGAGGCAAAATCCTTTTGCTACGGCCCGTAGCGCCGCAAATAAATCTATTTTTCCTGCAAAATTCATTTGACAAGTTATGGAAAACAAACTCTTTCAATATTCGCCCTTAATTACATTTATCGTGTGCTACAGTTTTGGAAAAACGTCGTATTCACCGACGAAAAAGTATTCCAGTCTACTCACAACGGACTTGTTAGGGTTTACCGTCCTACCAATTCGAAATTTGATGTAACATACTTCCAAAAGCGTAATATATCTGGACGACCCTTTGTCAATGTGTGGGGATGAATCACTATTCGGGGTTTGGGTATCTGCTACGGAATAGTTAGGAAGTTCAATGCTGAGAACTATTTAAATATTTTAGAGAACACCATACTACCTACGGTACCAGAACTACCCCGACAGCAATTTTGTGCTCCAGCAAGTCAACTTTCCTATACACAATGCACGGAATGTAACCACGTGGTTCCGAGATCAAAATATTGAACTGTTGCCGTGGTCTGTATATAGTCCTGATTTCAACCCCATCAACAATATTTAGGGTTGCACGATAAAAAGATTCCAAGAAAGAAATCGGCACCTAGAAACCGCAGAAAAACTCAATTTGCAGCAAATTGAGAGCACATGGAATACATTAAACCAAAATCAAAATTTTATATGACCTTTTGTAAATTCGATGCCTCGTAGTTTACAGTCTGTTAGCGATAAAAAAGGAAAAAATAGTAAATATTAATTTTATCATTCTTTGCTATTTTTATTTCATTAAAAAAATAAAAAGAAATAAATTACTTAACCTCATATTATTTTGTTTGACAAAATTGCAAAACGCCTGAATTATATAATACATTTGCTTGCGGTCCTAAGAAACGTTTTCAGTCGAATAAAAAAAAAAGTTTTCAGTTGCGTGGTGTTTTGGTGGTAGTTCAGTGCAGTTGTATTTTGACCGTTACCGCTTGAAACTATGTTGAACTTCTTTGCATAGTGTGGTTGAAAAATGCGCTGTAGTATAAAAGCAAAAGGCCGAAGAGAATGTTATATCTCAAAAAAACAAAAAGTTTCAAAAAGTACTTTTCATTTGACAATGGAAACATATCGGGAAACAGAAAGCATGTTCTAGAGAAACAACCGTAACTGAAGATCAATATATTGTATTAATTAATAAACAGTGTCAGTGATATGCAGCACTCGATATCCATGCAGATATTAATAGAAGGTGTAAAAATATTGTATCAATGTTCAGTATCTAGCAGCGAGCTCTAAAAACAAATCCAAATTCAAAGCATTTTTAGGTTTTGGTCTTTGTTCAAAGGACATCTAATGAAATACAGATTGTCGCGGCATATATAAAAAGTGATGAAGGTTCAATGATAGTATGGTGATGTTTTTCTGTGAATGGAATGGGAAACTTGAAAAGTAGTATTCAGTCTAGTTTTTCGTTGATTAGTGGTCAGGTAATTTTTCGACACGATAGCCACCATACACACTCTTCAAAGCTCCGCAAAGTTCTTCGCAAAAAGATGAAGAGAAAGTCATTAAAACTATGGTCGTAATACAAATTTTTCAATGTGGTCTTAAATTTATGAACAGTAGTGCAGATGGCTAAGATTTTAACTTTCACACACACTTTGTTGTCCTTTTTGAGCTTGCAAGTACAAAACCTAGTCCCGGAATTATTTGACCCCTCGTTTCTCTCGTCTTTATAACACTTTGTACTTGAAAAGATAGTTTGAAGATTGAATATAAAATCATACTGGACTCTTGTATAATTAGAATTACAGAAATCTGGATATTACCCATTTGCATTCTACGAAAAAATGAAGGAAGAATGAATTTTCTATAGAAATTTAATTGACATGCCTGAAAAATTATGAGAGAAACACCAAGCAATAGATTGCAATTGTGTAATTTGAACTTAGGTAATGTTTCACTGGTTTTTATACCATAGATGTAAAATTATAGTATCCGCAAAAGCAAGGCGGAGTAGACACATAGAGAAAAGCAAACATATACATCATCAATCTTTAAACAGAAATAAAGTAAATTTGAACGCGTTAATGAGATTTTAGCGCATAAAAGCATTGTATTTGTAAAGATTTAAGAGAAATAACCTTTGATTTGAATTTGTTAACAATCGAATACTTGTGATTCTATGTCATGCATTAAAAGCTAAAACAGCGAATTATGTGTGATTAATGTGATTAGTATGTCCAAAATTGATATAAAATGTCAATTTGTGATTTCTATCGTAAATTATTATATACGCAATCCAAATAATTACTATTTTTAATTGAATTTTATCTAAAAATTTCCTACAACAAAACGTTAATATTGCAATAAGCTCCAACATTAAAAAATATACACACATACGTGAAGGCTGCAAACTACCATAAAAAATTTGATCTGTCGCCTAGACTGCGCGACAGTAAAAATATCGCTACAGTACAAAACCAACCTTGAATTTGTTGCATCTGTAATTGATAAGTGACAAGCATAATTGGTGTCTCTGGACAATACAGAAACTATAACTATATAATTGCTTTTCTGTTTTGGTATTTCGGAAATTTCCCTATTCCACTTCTTATGAGCAGATTTTAAACTGGCACACATTGAAGCTTTATGTAAAAAAAAATTATCTCCCTCACCGGTTACAAAAATACCTCTCTTATCTATTACTTATTTTCGGTAAAATGTAATAGTGATGTAGATATTTGATTCATCTGATCTGCCGCGATAATTTAAACAGTTACAATGTTCGAATATATCTGGTACTAATGCAAGAAAAGGAAGCAAAAAGAATTTCGAATTCATTTTTTACACTATTAAAGATTTTAAACGGTGCATATGGGGACCCACTTCTCTTACTCTTTAAGCTCCAAACCTTCTCAATAAATATGGAAAACCTCTACTTGTAATACATGGCAGGCATTGCTATCCAATTTTACCAATTAGTATATCATTCGACTTCAGCCATCCCAGGCAATCGAACAGAGGAGTTGCTCAAATATACAATGATATTTCCCAAGATACATTTGTCAGGGTGTGTGAAAGATTTCACATCGCTCAAAGTAAACCAGAAGCCACAGTTCAACGTTACAGCCACTTTTAAAAACATTGCCCCTCTTTCAATCTGGATTTCACTGTAATCATGCGTAACTGCGATTACTCATATAGTTGATGACATCCTTAGAGACACTAACAGCGAGGACAGTACTGATTCTACTTAATTCCTTCAGCGACTTCTACAGCACTCATCATTGTTATCTTAGCTATTGGATGCCCAGTCGAATATTGCCCCAGCTTCAGGTAAATCCTGCGAAATCATAATTAATAGTATTTGGAACAAGAAGAGCTGATGATTATCGTGTTATGAACCTACACCTGTTTGTTCAAAATCAAATCTCTGATTGCAACCAACTGCATCAAGAATCTGCGGTAATATATGAATATCCGTTTTCATGAAACTATTTCACATTTAATTAGAAATTGGATACCTGCGCTAAAATCGATTTTCCTACATCCTAGATAAACCAACTAAGCGTCTATTTTGTGACGCTTTTGTTCGATTTAACTTTACATTTTGCGAAGTACACACAACTACTACACACTACTGTACTTCAACTACTGCATTACCGGTGATGCTAGAAGGATTCCAATGGTGCAGAACTCTTTAACACGTTTGACTTATGGGATTTGCGGTAGGAAGACCTGGGTAGTCAGGAGTGGAGTCGTATTTGTGATAGATGTTGATTGAGTATTAATCGCCAGCTCCTGAACAAACAATATTAGAGGGTTCCTAATGCGAACCAATATAAAGTGTGCATATCGTACAGCAGTTTCAAATTTACTCCTCAAAAGCCAACATGTAAAACTGACACACTGTATACTATGTATTATTTTTTTTGCAAACATTTCGTTATTTCATAGAGTGAAAGCACTATTAATTTGTAAATATGAAATGGAAATTTTTAAGCGTATTTGATTAAAGTTTCCATATCTTCATTTTTCTTCAGGAAACAGATCGTAGATGGTTTACTTTTGAATCTGGAATCAGTAAATTTAAACCAATAGCATATTTCCTTTTTCTATTTCCTCTTGTTGTATTATGAAAGTACACAATGCAATCGCTTGTATCTATTTGTTATTTTGTTTTTTTTCCTTTCATTTATTATTTATACAAACTAAAAGAAAGGCGCCGGCAATACTTTCGATATTAGAATGATTTGTCCATTTTAGCTGAGCCAGTGTAGTATGATAAATATCTGTGTTAAAGAAGGCAACGCAACCTAACCTCTTTGTAATTCTATACACTTAGTACAGCGATGTTCCAACTGTTTACGATTTGTCGACCTCGGCAAAATAACTCTCCCTTTCGGCCCCTTCATTTAACATAAACCGCTTTTTGACCACAGGATTGTTTCAAGTTTGGAAAAAGCAAAAAGTCACAGAAGACCAAATTTGGCGAATATGATGGATGGAACACTAATTCGTGTGGTAACTGGAGTAGTTTTGCTGTCGTAACTGCCGATGTATAGTCTGGGGCGTTATCTTGTTGGTAGAGAATTTTGTTCTTCGCTAAGCGGGGGCATCTTTCTTTTTAGTTCAGCGTCGAATCGGTCTAATAACTCAGAATGGTACTGCGCTGTGATTCTCCTTCTCTTGTTCAAATAATCAATCAAGATTATGCCTTGTAAATCCTAATAAATCGTAGTCGTCGTAGACTGATGGATTCGTCTTCACCTTCTTTGGTGTACGTTCGCCAGAAAGAATCCATTTTGGTGACTGACATTTAGTTTCTGATGTATAGTGATGTACTTATTCATATCTCATTTACAGTTACTCGTATTGTGTTTAAACACGTTCAAACATTACTTTGAAGTTAACACTTGATTCCGTCTGTAACTAATCGTTAGCAAACGCGGTACCAATTTCGCCGACAGCTTACTGATATTCAACTTTTCGTAAAGAATGTTTTGCACATGTTCAATTTAGCTGATTACCATACTCTCTAATCTTTACTCGGCGGTTTGACATGATATCATGAACTTTATTGATCGTATCGTCTCTAGTTACCTAAATAAAACGATTTGACCACTCATTAACAAAGGCGGATATTCAGCGACGCTTAAGTGCATTCATCCAGTGTCGGATGGTAGTCATCGGAAGATCATGGTCCTTACAAACTGCATCCAACTTCTCCTTGATTTCTATTTCCGCACACGTTTTCCCATTAAAAAAAGAAATCGAGTCACTTTTTTCTTTTTGCATGATTACACAAATACATAAACTTCCTCACTTTCAATAGTTCTCAAAACAACTCCACTCAATGTACCTCTCCGAAGTTTTGACGGATGTCGACGAAAGAATAGTGCTCAAAGTCTGTAATGCAAATTTGGACAGAAAACTCCATTTGTGTCTATTCTGGTACATTGTAGACAGTACATTGCTTTTGTATTTACTGTTTATATACACGCTAATTTATAATATTGCATATTGTTATGAACCAACTTTTCGTGAACATAACAAATTTAAGAAAACATGCTTTTACACGCTTTTTATTTTGAGTACTTTGGTTTCAATATTTATAAGCCCCATACAATTACATTGCTACCCTTATATTGAAGCCATCGTTGGACAAATTATGGGATATTGCGGGTGCCGGGTTCACACCAAATCAGTAATCATAAGTCTATTATTTGGCTGCAATATAAATCTGGATTCTGGAAAGTACTTGCCCTATTTGCTTTGGGCCGTACGGGCGTATATATGAGATATGTACATATATTTCGAAGCTGGGTTGCATTAAGAGTATGATTTCTACGTGTCACTTACATAGATATCGATCATCTCCTACTGTTATTGATCTTGCCGTCGCGTTCATGCGAATATTTCCAGTTTCCAAAAAACAATTCCAAAGTATATAAATTACGACTGTGTCCAATACCAAGGTCTTCAGGAACACTCTGTTGTCTTCTTTCACTTTCCACTTGAGCTATGATTAAACTGTTATCGATGACAGAGCGTGGCGTGTTTTCATTTTGGACGACACTTAAAATTGCAAATTTCTACTACTAAAAACAGCGCTAAAGTATCAGATACTAATCGGAGACTGTGTTCTTGTGTTGTGCATCGACGATCGCTTTTAAACATATATCAGCATCTTGAAGCACTTGAATCTATTCGGTTTCTTGTTTTATTTGTAGGCGCTATATCAACTCGTACTACTTTTTATTATCAACTATCTGGAACATTTATTAATTGTTTTGAGCAATGTATTCTCCTAAATGTCTCCTAAATAGTAGCAATAATTCCAAACAATTTTCTATTCATATTTAAATGAATAAATTCAAATTTAAAAAATTGAGGTGTCAAGGTAACTAGGATTTGGAAAGAAGCGAAAATAGATCTATGTACTATCTTGCAATAAATAAATATGCTTTCGTATATCGAAAGTTCAATTGCTTTTAAATTTTGAAGTATTTTTTCAATATGAATATGATATCTATCATTTTTGCTTAGTTCGGATAGTCTACGCAGTTCTCAGATTTTTTTGTTTATTGGCGCAGATATGTTTATTATTTCAAAATTTTCCTTGGTAGTTTTGTTTTTTTTTGTATTTATCCTGTATTATTTTCATTATTGAATATAGGCACTTACATTTGTTGCAATTACACAATTTTTGTAGAAGTTTTATTTGATAAAGTTGCTATTTACACAAATTGAACTTGTGATGTGTTTCATTTCCTGTTATTTAGCACTTTTTAATCCAAATTACCTGGAAATTATGAATGAATTAGCACTAGGTTAATTTTTAAGTATATACTACCGACAGTATTTACTCCAACAATAATGTCCCCTTACAGTCTTGCCAATTGCAAAAAGAAAAAGCCAGTCACAACCTTGAATAAATTCTTAACAGATCGTGCGGATTAACAAAATTCATTTATTATTTTATTCTTTCAATGGTTACATTGTACTCTTTTTTGCAGAGTACTTATTTCTTAAGTGAAAGGATGTCTTACTTTATGCCTGTTAAAAGATATGTACGAGCTAAAAAGTATTAGGAAATTCATGCAGACTAATTTAATCCTGAATATGAAAGCATGGGTAATATGATTATTTAAAAAAATCAAATGATTCAAGAAATTATTGTGGTATCATTCAAGTGCCTTCTTCATTCTCTGAAAATGGTTTTGAGACGTTTCTGTTGTTTTGCTCCTGATATATAAATATTAAGTTTTTAAATTATCATCGTGTATAAGCAAGGCTTGCGTACGTTATGTGATGAAACTAAAATTGATAAATGATGTTTTTCAGTTGAGCATTAAATAGGTGCTCAAATAACAACGAAAAAACATACAATAATTGCTCTTTTTATCTGATACAATTATTATGTAAAATGAGCCATATTTATTATTCCTTATCAATGATATATTGCAGCATGTTCTCAGTTTACGATTTAAGTATTTAAGTCATAACATAATCTCTTAGGTTTATTCACTTGTATTAACATAAATAGTATCTCTATAACTCATAGGTATACACTGTTCGGATAATTTGCCATTTTGCAAATATTTGCAGATTATCTGTAATGAAAATTAATAAATCGTGGAGTGCCATAACGTATTTACCTAATTTGGTTTATACGTCAATTCTATTGAGGAGTTAAAATTGATTGCAAGTATGAATATTGTGATAATAAATTATGGGATGCAAAAGTTTGTTAAGTAATAAAAAGAAAAGAAGATTAATTAGTAAACGACTTAAGGCGAAGCTTTATCAAGAAAATATAATCCGATAAGAAGTACATCACAAATACTAATAGGATAATCGGTGCTAGTCTAGCTTAAAATACAGAAAATAAATACAAATTGAGAAAGTATATGCTACAAAATCCTAAATCTATGTAGTGATGCAGTAATATCTAAACAGGTGAATTCGTGGAAATTAGGTTTCCCATTTAGATTTGATTATTTCCTATCGGTAATTTTTTTTGTGCGTATTTATTATGACGTGATGAGCTGTTTGCGCTTTCGTTAAAATATTGGAATATCTTTCTGTGTGTCGTGAATTTAATCGCTGTTGTTATAGGTAACAAGAAGCTCTTAAGAATGGAAAGGAAATCAAAAATCCTTACTCTAAGAGAATGTTTCCCATTAAACTGTAACAACAATTGTCAAATTAATTGGAGAAAATACTTTTCAAATGCAGTTCTGGCGGCGATATTGAGAAAAAAACTATTGGGTCGTATTTCGGGCGCAATAATTAATGACCTTTGGATTAAACATTTATTATCCAAATTTAATGGAAGGTCTGGAAATCTTGTGGATTATTCAGATTCATTACAAAAGGTCCTTCTGTCTTTATGCAGGATTTCAATTATATATTTTCGTGTATAAGGTTTCTTTTAGAATTAATTGTAAGCATTGATTCTACTGCAGATTGTGTTTTGCTTCAGAGAAGTATCGATTGTGTTTCCGGTTGGTGTAAGCTTAACAGATTGTCCTTAAATATTTCAAAATGCACTACCATGACATTTACTAAGCGTCAGCAAGCTATTACTCAATTATAACGTTGAGGGGGTGCCACTGCAGGTGTCAACATCTGTCAAAGATTTGGGGGTGCTTTTTGACACAACTCTGTCTTTTTCTGATCACATATTTCAGTTGGTATCGCGATGTAATAAAATATATGGATTTATTTACCGTAATTATAGGGACTTTCGCAGTATACAAACTCTGTCTACGTTATTTTTTTCTCTCATTCGATCTCGGTTGGAGTACGCCGCGTTGGTCTGGTTTCCTATTTATGAAACACACATAAACTATATTGAGACGGTACAGAGAAGGTTTTTGAAATTTCTCTATTATCTGTTGGAGGGGTCTTATCCACCTAGAGGCTTTGAAGATGTATTGTATATCTTTCTACCAGACGAACGATTTCTTTACTAAAATATTTGTTTTGTTTAGTACATAACACGACTGATTGTCCCTGGGTCTTGGGTAAGTGTAATTTTCTTCTTCCCAGAGTTGGCTCCAGGTCCTCATTTGCCTTCTATTGTGGTCGCGCTCGAATAAATGTCCTTATAAGGTCCCCAGTGCACCTGATGTGTACTAACTTCAACAGCATCTCTGATCTTTGTGACATCCACGCTGACCCATTTAGATCTATCGTTGATGCAGTCTTTCTTCGTCAGATCTCTTTCCCCTAACATTTGTCAACATTTTATCACCAATTTAATTTAATTTGATTTGATATATTTTAGTTTAATTTAATTTGATTTGATTTAATTTAATTTGAATTAATTTGATTTGATTTGATTTAATTTAATTTAATTTTAGTATTAGTCGAATAATCCTTTATATATATACACCTATAGGTGGCCACCTGGTTCTCTTACTCAAAACGCTTACCACACGTTCGGAGTGAATTCAAAAGATTATTACTAAAAAATTCTGAGTTGCAACTATACAGAGTAAAGGTATGACAAATCTTACCATGGGAATATTTGATTTCTCCACAGTTTTCAGCAGAGAATCATATGTGTCGTTATAGTTTAACAATAATATTAAATATGGGATTGAAAATTCCTGTTTTTTATTTATTTTCTTCAGATTGTGTTTAATGATAAATTTCAGGCAATAGTGGAATTTCTCCAGTATGTCAAAAGAGAATCAAGCGAATGATATATTGAAAACTAAACCTTTAAGAATAGTAAAACGTTCTTCTTCTGTAACAATTTGATCATGTATTATAACACAAGGTTCAGAGCTACCGCATTTTATAAAGGGAACAAAAATTTGTTCGAAAACATTTATTATTATGTAATGAAATGAGAATAATAGCCCATATTCATTTATACACGACAATAGTCCGTGTTATAACGCGCGCTCTTCTAAATATTTTCTAAACTACTCTGAAAATCTTGCGAACCCAAATCCAATAAAAACATGAAATGTTAAAAAAATGGTATGCTTAGGGACATGTAGAAGTAATGACGGAGATTAAAGGAGTAAAGGAAAACAGTGACGAAATAAAATTGAATTCTAATAGAGCATAGCATGCCTAATAGTTGCTGTTGTTGTATCAAAAAAAGTTTATACTAAATACTAAACAATCTACAGTTATAAACGGGACTTATGACATAGCGTCTAATATGCTTGACTATCCGTTTTGGGCTTGAGAAACCAAACCTTGGAACTGCTGCTTCCAGAATTCAGGCTTTCCGTGATATAGGCCGGTCAATATCCCTTCTAACTGGGGAAAACTATTGGAGGATATGAAAGCATAGATTGCTATTATTATTTTCGTCACTATTAATAAAGTAATATAGATAAATTGTTTGTTACGTGTTTTATGTATGGAATTTTCTAGTGCTCCTAATTTAGTAACCAACGATTACATATTTTGCAGCATAATAACGTTTTAGAGTTTTTGTATACTCTATCGTTACCTATATGCGGAATGCTTTAAGTGCCTTTACGAAATAAAATCTAATCATTTAGGTAAATCATTGGTATCGACTAGATATCTGCTTCCCATAATCTTTGTTAAAACCTCTGATGCCGTGAGTGTCGATTTATGTGCAGGTGTCCTATCTTATTGAACCCATAAAATTATAGGCTAAAATTATCCAGGAACTCATTCAAATCAAATTATAAATTTTCATCATACCGTTTTCCAGTTCACGTTTTTAACTCTATACCGGGAAAACTGGTACTGAAACTATACCGATGTAATTTTGTCTAATTAGATCATCTAGTCGAGAGGATAAACTACATACATTGAATATTTCAATAGAGTTTAAGGCTGGTTTCACAATAACCACCTAAGTTCTCTTTGACATGTGATGGCAATATGTCTTTAGGAATTTAACCGATATCGTAGTACCAATAACAACAAAATTCGCAACAATACGCCGAAAATTTCGAACAACCTGGACATGTGTATAAAGCTTGTGAGTGTATCTATTTTCTATTTGAATTGAAAGACGTCAGATGAAAAGATTTTTATTTTTAATTATTACTTCAAATAACCCTTGTGTTAAAAATTTAACAATACTATCTCTAAAAGTGCAATACTTCAATCTCCAGATGACAGAATACAATATTTAGTAACATATACATTATCCACTACAATATTTATGTAGTAAATGAGATAAGATAAACGTGTGCTTATTGCAAATATGTACACTTTCACTCATGAAAGTTTGAACATTTGCTAACAGTTTGTAAAACACATTTATAAACAGCAATTTGCAAATAAACTCAGAATTACATTACTCTACAACGCATTATGGGATATTTCTGATCTAACAAAAGTAAACTTATATTTACTGTACTTATTTGCTTACCCCCACATTTTGTATCTCAATGTAAACAAAATTCATAGTAATCATTTTTAGAGTGTACATCTGAATGAAAGTAAATAAAAACCATATTTTGTAAAATTTTTCTTCAATGTCGTTACGATAATGAATAGGCCAATATCTTTAGGTGAGGTTATATGCAAAAAATAAGACAATGTTTTTATTGTTTAATGATATAGCAACGTGAACAAGTAATTAGTATAGTATTAGTGAAATATGTATAATTTGCAATTGTCTATATTATAGAATATAAGGCGCTAGTGTATGCATTTTTGATGTAATTCTTTAACGTTTATAAATTTCTCAACGAACTCGTCTAGGGTTGTTGAGGATGTAAGAAAGAATAACAGAAAGTAAACAGTATCATTTTAGAGAGTAGAAATTACTAGTAGGGAATGCTATCGAGTGCTTTTAGTTTCAGCTTTATTTTGTAGTTGAATTTATAATTTGTTTCAACCTTTTTAAGCAGAAAGAAAAATCACCTTCCACGAGCTAGTTGTTTTGGTGCTTTTTCGGCATACACTATTGTGTACGGTAATTCAACATTGTGTGAATACAAACCAAAAAAAGTTGGGACTGAAAGCTTAAGGTCGTGAATAGTGTACATAATAGTTACGCAACAAATATTTTCTACTTGCTTTTAAGAAAATGAAAAACTTCAAAAACACACATTTTTTTTATGCGTACAAAATTGATTGTCGTTACCGCGTTTTTGTTTTGTTAAGTACATATTTTGTAACAATAAATATCACTTTCCGCAGACAGTGACGACCTGTTATCTTCCAAGGCACCTTAAATTAATTTACATTTTTCCAGGTTCTGTTTGATATTTTCTCTCGAAACGGTAAACATTGATATACTTGTGTCTACGTTCCAGACAATCGCTTTATTCCTACTCATGCTTATATTTGTTTAACCACACTTAGGTATGTTTTATGTACAGTCTAAGTTTCAGAAATAGATTAATTTCAAATACATTGTCAATATTAGTAATAGGTTACATATAACACATGGGCTGAAAAGTCCCGGGCCTAACAAAGAAAACACGGTTTTTTTGGTTCAAAATTAGCTTTATTCATCAACGTAATCTCCATCAAGAGCAACGCAATCATTCCAGCGTCGCTCTAACATTTTTCTAACCACTTTTGTAGAACGATTTATCTTTTGCCTCAAAACAGGCCTCAGTTTCAGCGATAACTTCTTCATTCGTGCGAAATTTCTTACCGGCGAGCATTTTTTTGAGGTCTGCGAACAGCCAGTAGTCGCTGGGAGCGAAATCTGGCGAATACGGTGGATGTGGGAGCAATTCGAAGTTCAATTCATGTAGTTTTGCCATTGTTTTGATTGACTTGTGACACGGTGCGTTGTCTTGATGAAACAAAATTTTTTTCTTTGCCATATGCGGTCGTTTCTTTGCAATTTCGGCCTTCAAACGCTCCAATAATGCATATAATATTCACTGTTGATTGTATTTCCTTTCTCAAGATAGTCGATGAATATTACACCACGCACATCCCAAAATACCGAGGCCATAACCTTTCCAGCCGATTGTTGTGCTTTCGGGCGCTCTGGACGAGATTCACCAGGTGCTGTCCACTCAGATGACGATCGTTTTGATTCCGGAGTGAAGTGATGGATCCATATTTCATCCATTGTCACATATCGACGCAAAAATTTCGGTTTGTTACGTTTAAACATGGCCAAACACTGCTCAGAATCATCAACACGTTCTTGTTTTTGGTCAACAGTGAGCAAACGCGGCACCCACTTTGAACAGAGCTTTCTCATAGTCAAATGCTCATGCAATATAAAGCCAATACGTTCTTTTGGTTTCCTTACGAAGTCAGCTAACTCACGCAACTTTACTTTTTGATCATTCAAAACGATTTTGTGGATTTTTTTGATGTTTTCTGGTGTTACCGCCTCATTTGGACGTCCACTGCGTTCTGTATCATCGGTGTCTCTACGACCTCGTTTGAAGTCAGCAAACCAACGTTTTATTGTTGTTTCTGATGGAGCGGAGTCCCCATAACACTTTTCAAGCCATTGCTTCGCTTGAACGGTATTTTTTCCCATCAAGAAGCAGTGTAAAATTAAAACACGAAATTGTTTTTGATCCATTGTTTTGAAAATAACAAAAGTAGCGTGACTCTTAGCACAATAACTCACAAACTAATGAATAGAATATCATGAAATTTAACAGCTGTCTTTTGAAGGTTAGTACTAACTGAGAGAAAGGTGACTGCAATAAAACTAGCGTCATCTATGTGTTAGGCCCGGGACTTTCTTTTTGTTATACATATATCTCCTGCGAATTACGCTACTTCTGTAGAAAATACATTCACATGCAAATTGAGCTGCTCGTATATTCACACACATACGAGGTAGGCACCATAAATTCCCGAGCTGATATAAAAAAAAGAAACAATATATGAAATTTTATTTTTCAATGTAATCTCCCCTAACTTCTATACATTTATTACAACGATTAACTAATAATTAGACAACCTTGTAAAAATAATCTGAAGTTTTTTGTCAAAATGTTCTATAACAGCTGCTTGGAACTCACCTTCGTCCTTTAAACAACGTCCTCTAAGGTCTTTTTTTAAATTAGAAAACAAATAAAAGTCACAAGAAGCCATAGATATCCGATACATATACGACACATATCCGGATTATACAGTGGATGTTTCAATTCTTGAAAGCCCCATTCACGGATAGCACTTTGTGAAACGGCGACAGTATGGACGGGAGCATTGTCGTGCAATAATCGCACACCTGTTATCAATTTTTCACGACGTTTTGAACGAATTCCTTAATTTATGCAATAAAGACGCATAATATGTACCGTCCACAGTTGTTTTGCGTCGTTTTGTTAAATGTTTCGATACATTTCAGTTTTTTTCGATGTGTTTACGTTAGGATAAAATAATTTTAAAATTTAACAAAATTTAGCAAAACGTCTTCTATTCCGAAAAATCTGAATGATGAAACCCCCATTCATAATTGCTGGAAATCCATTATCTATGTTCAACCCATCACACATAAATCTGTCCTGTGCAAATAGTTGCAGCGAGAAACATGGTTTCACCTCAGCAGCAAAGAGATTGTTTTAGACATACCTGTGTTTTAGTTAATCTTAAGTATTTTCTAGTTGTTTCTCTTTTCCATTAATTAAAATACCTATCTCAAGTTAGTCGGCACATGCAGCACACGCAGCATCCGTCACGCAGAGTTCATGCGCGAGTTCTGGATTAAAATACTTTGGGAATGTCCATAACTTTACCTACCTACTTAACTTTAATATTATGTTCTTAACACTACATTATGGAGCCTGATGAACGCTTTCTTAGTATTAATATTTGTTAAGCATACAGAGAAGCATTTACCATATACGCTTGTGTGTGGTCGTGTGCAGAGAGGCAGACCGACCCACTATGCTTTCCATTATCAACTAAACACGAAACTCGTTTTCTTTAAACATTTGCGATAACAAAGAAATAAAATTTGTTAATTTCAAGTAACAGACGTTGTAATAGTTTCAATATAGGCATTATGATGATTAAATACGTTTCATTTATAACAGCTTAATTATGGAGGAGTAAAACATTTCACAGGTATAGCAGTAAACTCTACTCACACAAATTTATTAATTATGCGGAACGCAGCGTTTCGAGAGCCCACGTGCTGTCGAAACGCTGCGTTCCGCATAATTAATAAATTTGTGTCAGTGGAGTTTACTGCTATACCTGTGAATTGTACATCCACACAGTCAATTAGTAAAACATTTGTACAATAACGGAAACAATGTGAAGAATTAGGCGAAATAGAATTGCGGCATTAAGAAAATAAATGGATACATTTTATAAAATAATTCTCTCTTTATAAAAGCACGAATTAGTTTAATTAATTCTATTTTAAAAATTGATAACTAGCTATCGCGTGAATGCGAGTCTATTGGTGGTTTGCAGTGCAAAACATGGGAAATGAAAATTACTTTCACTAATAAACATAATACGTTTTTTCGCATAACAATGCACTTTTAAAGTGGTTTTTGGAAAGTTTTTGTATGTGTGTAAGTATTTGAAAATGTATAGTTTGCCCGTTGTAATTAGCTTCATTAATAAAACGCAATGTCAGCTCATTTTCAGTAGCTACTCGGGCCTAGCGTTAATTATGCGAAGTAGCTTCGTAAATGTAATTAGCTGAATTTGTACGACTTTCTACTCTACAATAAATCAGCTGTTTACTTCACACTCTTGCTTTCATTATGAGAAATATATTTTTAAATAACATACCGTTGTTAAATTTACATATATATATATTTATATATATATATATATATATTTACATGTTTGTAACCGTGTATGTTGTTGGCCCTAAAAGAGCCTGTTTCGATTAGATCGATGTTTCGACGAGATTTCACTCATCTTCTTCTGGAAGCTCTCATACCGCTAGCGATCGGACAAGTAGTATCACGTGAGCGGCCAGAAGAAGATCAGCGAGATCTCGCCAAAACGTCGACCTAGACGAAACGATCGCGGTCACAAACCCAGGAATATTATTTCATATTTGTGTATATAAAATATTATTTCATATATATGCTCTTGATGTTCTCGCGGACGTGTGATCAAAGTATAGTTTCTCGGGTTTTTGGTCGCGTGTGTGGCTTGTCCTGATAAGGTTCGTTTTCTCGACGTTTCAACAAAATCGCACTCGTCATCTTCTAGAGCTGGTCTATCGCTGGAGTGGCTCTCCAGCTTCAACCAGCGACAGACCAGTTCCAGAAACTGATGAGTATGATCGCCTTGAAACATCGAGAAAATAGTTCTTATTTAGACAAATCTCGCACACGGTTAAAAACCCAAGGAAAGATACTTTCCATACTATCATATGAAAAATCAATGATTGCGGACCAAGCACTTTGGAGGAGGGAAATGGTTATGGGCCATATGATCCTCGAAAAGGTGCCCTTCATAAATATAATTGCATTTCTAAAATAAATTTTTCATGATATTAGATTGTCTTTATATATTTGATTTTGCAAACACATTTTTCTGCTTCAAAAACCTAAAATACTGCGGGCTGGGTTTAAAGTCCTGCAGAGCTAGTTACAGTAGGCAGAAGGTGATTTATATATTATTACTTAATTGTTACGTACAAGAAACAAATCGGTTCCTTTTCTTTTTTGGTATGAGGAGAACGAGTTAGAATAGCAAAATAGTAATATATTTTAATTCGCCTTTTTGATCATATGTAGATATTACACAACATATGTGTATGGAATGTACATATATTTGGTGTAGAAAGTTTCACATCTATTTATATTTGAATATGACAGTTTGTAAGTTAATATTGTCAATTATATTTATACTAATTTTTAGATCAAATTTGAATGTGTAATAAGTCGATCGACTATGATGTGCCGCTTTCATTCGTATACCTTCATTATGAAAATGAATAAGGAACCATATATATGGATATATCAAACATTTGAAGACCGAATGATTGTGGTCCAAGCACTTTGGAGGAGGAAATGGTTATGGACCATGTGATCCTCGATAACGTGTCCTTTATAAATATATTGACATTCCTAACAAAAAATTCTTCATTATATTAGAATATCTTTTAGAAAAGACAATTAATTTGCAAACATATTTTTCTTCTCAAAAACCAAAGTGGTACGGGTTGTCTTTAAAGTTCTGGAAAGTTGGTTACAATAGGCGGACGGCTATTTATACATTCCTGATGCCAATGAATAATGAGGCCCTTAAATAGTATTTCAAACTGTCACGGCCGTTTGACATAATCGTAATGGTTTTCAGTTGACAACCGTTACGACAATGAGGCCCTTGCTAATTACGAATGTGTGATACATATTACGAAACTAAATTTCAAACACATGCAAATAATTAGAAGACGCATATTAGAAATTAGTACACAAGCTATTTGCAATTAACCTGTTTACAATGTGGTAGTGATATAAAAAATTTTCGTAAATCCTATAACGGCTTAAGAAATTCGCTGTTCTGCTGACATGCAATCATAGATAACTAATTCAAAGAACCAATCAGTAGCCAGATAAGGCACTTTATTCAAAATTTTATGAACATATCGTACGTTGATATTCTGCCTTCAGGGGTATCTTCACCATCCTCAAGATACGTGCGCTAAGAGGAATTTTTATCATAAATAAGTTGTACAAAATAGGATAAATTTCCTGAATTTAGAATAGGAGTGTCCTCTCACTTAAGGAAGTACTACGAATGGCTTCCTGAGTTTTATATTTAATTGCATATTACTCGGATTATTGTTGAAGCAGCAACAGTTTTGTTCCTTTAGAAAAGAAAACCGGCTTTACCCGGGCGAAGTTGGATGTATAAACTAGTTTGTATGTAGAATTCAAAATTTACATACATGGAGTTTTTTTACTGATAATGTAAGTTTATCGTATTGTAACTTAGGCAAAAACATGAAAGATTAGATAGTATTAACGGTATACATATAGATATGTGCATTGAAATATAATTGAAACTAACATATAATTTTGCCCTTGAAAATATCCATTAATCGGATTGATGGTCGACGGTCAGTTGTTTCAAAATTTGCACTATTTTCTAATATTTGTATTTGGCATTTGCATTGGGTAGTGCTTCACAGGTATAGCAGTAAACTCCACTCACACAAATTTATTAATTGACTCAATTAAATACATATTTGGAGCAGGTTTGCCAGATCTATTCATATTTGAATAGGACAGTTTTTAAGATAATATTGTCCATCTGATTTATATATTTTCTTTTTACATCAAATTTGAATACATAAAATCCTGCAAATTAATTTATTAGTTACACGTGTTTCTTTTTCTTTTAGAGATTTCATAAGCACATAAGAATAACCGTTGTAGGAGATGGTAACATAGGAAAGACATGTCTCTTGATTTGCTATAAGGACAAAACATTTCAGGAGTACTATATACCGACAGTGTAAGAACTAAAATTGATTTATGTCTTCTATAACTGTAGCTGTTACTCAGAATTGTCGTTTCAGATTCGATTCCTACTCTATGACGGTACCTATCGGTCAGGATAAGTATACAATAATCTTGCGGGATACCGCTGGCCAGGAAGAATACGATCGCCTAAGACCTCTGGCTTATCCAGATGTAAGTCGTAAACTTGTTTGAGTTATAAAATAAAACGTCGATTGTATCGTTTTAATGATTAACGTTAATTGTTCGGAACAAAGCTTGACGACGTCACTTTAAAGACCGTTGAGTACGAAGTCGTGGCAATTCCATGTCGCCGAACAGGATTTGTTGCAGTTGTTCTTATTACCTAAATAAGGTAGGGTAATATATCCTCTGTATAGAGGCTGTAACATTTCCTCACCGACGTCACAACTAAAGATTTTCCCTACTCTTTGTCAATACAGTTTTTATTATGCTACTCAAACGTAAATATAATATATCAATTACTTTGATATTTCGTATGTAGCAATATAATGTAGTTTTTTTCCGGGGATGATTCTTAAATATAGGACATACACTATCGTCCAAAAGTTTGGAAGCAGCAGCGGATTTTACAAAAAGTCATAAATACAGTAAAATTTTGATGTGATTCTAATGAATTTATACAACATAAGTGACAGCCGTCAAATAAAACTAAATTAATTCAAACATAATAACTAGTGACCGAATTATATGCAAAACAAACTGGAATATATGCGCATATATATGCATCGATCTTAAAATATGCAATAAACCTCGGGCATATATGTAAAAAATTGCGACTATATGCAAAATTTTTACATAAAATAAATAAGACCAGAAATTTAAACATTAACTTTATTACACAATTTTTAAACCAATTTATAATTAAATGTTTTTCAAAATTGTGTAAAAGAAAGTTTTGTCTTCTATCAGAGTACATATGTTTCGAAATAAAAAAGCTTCATTCAACATCCACAGGTGTAATGGGTGCATTTTTTAACTTTGCAATGCATTCTAAACTCAATCGAAATCGTTTAAAATTTTCTTAACTTTCTTCAATTTCAAATAGCCCACATTTTTATTTATCATTTTTTTAAATTTATCATATATAGAATTACCTGTTGTACCCTTAACCTTCTTACATAGCATATCAAATTCGTCTACTATTTCGACTGATTCCGAGAGCGAGATCCCTTGCGTTTCTAGTTTACGAATGGAACTTGAAACAAAGCTATAATTTGACTTAATATACAAAAGGTTTTGTATTAATTCTGTTGATGTTACTATCGTTTTACAGTTCCTTCAAAATTATCGGCGTAAAAAATTGTAGCGTCTAACCATGTACGCCTTCTCGTAATAATCGGTTCTGGAGGCAACTTAACACCAGGAAGTCGCCCCTTATAAAATTGGAATCGTAAAGGTGCTTTTAAACATACTTTTTTGACATTGCTAATTAAATCATTAATCAAAGGAAATTGATTCCTGTCTTCGGCTACACGATTGAACCCATGAGCTAAAGAAGTGGTATGAATAATGTTACTATAAATTTATTTTAAATTTTGCTCAGATTTTATCATGTATGGTGCAGCGTTGGACAACATTAGTAAAATTTTTTCACAAGGTATACTTCCAGGTAAAAAGAAATTTGATAAACCTTCTTGAACGAATTGGGCAATTGTCACATTATTTGTTTTTCGAAGTTCTTTATAAGAAATTAAATATGACTTACCTACAATATCTTCATGAAGAATTCCTATTAACAATCTACCATGATATGAATAAAATTGTTCCCTACCAATTGTAGAAGTTCTGCCATTCTTTGCTGGTAACAAGATGTGACACAATTTTTTCGTATCAGGTATATTATGTTTGCTATATTTTTGCAGAAATGATTTCAAATTAACATTGTTTAATTTTGCTAATGGTATGTTAGATGAGATTAATGCGTTAGACAGATCCGTATTATATTCTTCTTGTTCTGAGTTTCGTGAAATTGATGCTACACATTGATATATATGTTGATGTTAACGATAAAGAGCAATTCTTATATGTATACACTGCAATGTATCTGAACACACCGGATAGATGTACACTTTTCGGAACGTACCAATTTCAGTAGATTGGAACTATCCGGAGAGTAAACATCGGTAGATATACTGTAACACGTGTTGTATTAGTAGTGTCGTTTTACAATAAACGACAAAATATTTTGTCGTCATCCTTTACCAGTTCAAGGCACGGCTTAATCCATAAAGACATTTTGTTCGCTATACTCATTATATGTACGCACAGTACTTAAAAACGTAACACAATTACATGTTGTTTCGCTCAAAGATATTCAATGAATGAATAGTTTATTTGGGAATTAATAATAATAAAACGTATTTACGACATTCCTTCTGCTAAGCGAAATTAAATACGTGCAGTTCTTGGAAAAGAGAATGAGAGAAACCAATGTAAAAGATTTGTCATTCTGAGAATTGTCAATCTACATTAGGAATTACTAGGAATTTTTAATAATAGAAAGGATAAGAAAAAGCCTAAATATGCAATATATGCAGCTTTTGTAAAAATTTGCATAGAAATGCCTAAATATGGAATATATGCAATCACTAATTGGAGCTCATTAACTTCAATTAGTGTAATACGTCTATATATCCACTATCATTAAAGATATGCAAAAAATAAAATATACGCACTTTGCATATAATCCGGTCTCTAATAATAACATGTATGCATTATTTAGCTCGTAAGTTTATTTTCGTCGATATGACCCCCTTTGGCTTTGATACCCGTTGCACACATTTTGCGAATAATTTTTCGAGACACTCCGCGTCAATTTATTGCCATGCATTCTGTAGATATTCTCATAGGTTGTTCTGAGGTTGTCGCTGTCAAGCCCCTCAATCAAGCTCTATGGGAGATAAATTCGTACTTAAAGAGGCCAGCCTATTAATTTTAGTTCATTTCTTTCTGCTTTCTCCTCTAAAAAGTTTTTACAGATTCGAGCCGTGTGTTAGCTACGAGTTGGTCTACTATTCTATAAAGGAATTTAATTGGTATCTGCTACAAGATAAAACGTATGTAGTAAAATTGTTACGCGAGAGAGATGGCGAAAATCTCCTTTACTAAACTCCCAACTTAACCGGTGGTTACGGCTCCAATGGCAAACATTCTTAATTGACTTCGTTATACACCAAAGATATTAATAGCGCAATTTATTACCTGCACTATAGTACCTATTTTCGTATTTTAAAGGTGCTTGCTGCACAGGCCATATGGTGTCGACGGATCATCAAATTTAACATTTATTACACGGCTTTTGTTAGTACTTCTTGTTTTCTCCGGCTTTATAAATATTTTCCTATTTCTTATAATATTATCAACCAGCCCTTACTAGACGCACCTTTACGAGTTGTAGTTTTATATTTGAATGGATGTCACTACCTTCTAAATAAAAACACATTCTGAAGATATATTCCAGAAGTGCTATAGCACCTGTGAAATCGCAATGCATTTTATTGAAAAATTTTGTAGGCATTAAAATTAGAGAGCAGATGAGATTATGCGGTGTATATACATATATTTCCGCAAATCTAAGTCAGATGTTTATTAAACTATGCTTGTCGAATAATCAATACAACGTTAGTTCTGTCGAAAGACTCGTTCGCCTCATTTGGCTGTCACTCCCTCATGTGCGTAGTTCGTCTCGTTACTGACTACTGCCAGCTGCCATTTCAATACATTGTTGTAATTGTTGTGCGCTATTAACATTATTTCTATCGTAAACTAACGGGATGCGAGAATTTGTAGAGGTAGAATTCTGGTGGTTTATTTGGGTTGCGAATGGAAAAATTATATCACATTTAAAGGACTTCTACAGTACATGTTCAAGATATATACAGAGTACTATGTGTAAACCTAATTTTATTTGCCCTCCCCATGTGTAGCAATGTAAATAAAAATCATAAAGATTCTTTCCCTTTCAGTGCTCCTTAGAGCCATATAGCGTTATCCAGTATGCAGGATGGCTTTAAGGTAACAATTGCAATCAATTGTGGACGTGACCGTGATTTTTATGCGATAAGTTTCTTTATAGCATTACATGTTTACAAGGTTTTAATTTACGTATGTCCCACGTCATTTAATTCTTCTCGTGTAACATTTTCTGAAATAATTTCTCTTTCCAAAACCTCCATGACCATCAATAAAATTATAGAATATTGCCTTAATGAATACGTAGACTTCCACAACCAAAGTCAGTAATAAGTGAACTTCAAAGGTATAGCAATAAACTCCACTCACACAAATTTAGTAATTATTCGGAACGCAGCGTTTCAAGAGCACGTGGACTCCCATTGTCAACCGTGTTACCGACTGAATACAAAAACTATATTATACATGCAAATTATTTCCTACGCAGGTTCCAAAATTTCTTAAAACATATGGCTATTTACAATCTATGGGTGGTCTAAGATATCTATGTATTTTCAGGAAAGGATCGAACGAAAGCGAACCGTATCATGAACAGGGCCTTATGGCACTAAATCCATCAGACTCGAGTGTGCAATTGGGGTGGTTCTCTGTTCAATAAATTTCAATTCTTTTTCATAAATATCGTTTCGTACGCGTCTAATTTTCTACACGAGTTTACGTTTTTAAGACGATTTTTTATATCAATTTTATGTCTGGATTTTACCATATGCTCTACGCTTGACAGTTCTGGTTTATCGAAACAATAGTGTCCAATGTGTCCTTTGAATCTCGCTTCGATACTGGTTTTTGTTAGTCCAATATAAACTTTATCACAATCATTGCATACTATTTGCCTAAGAGATTCTTTAAGTTGTTCTTTTGATACCAAAGACACGTTCATAGTTTGTTGGCGGAAAATTTTACCTAGCCCTTGTACTGTTGATGTCAAGTTGTTGTCGTCCTTAAGATACGGTCGACATCCGTAGAAGAGAAACCATTGTACCTCGCTACATCTTTGATATATTTTAATTCCTTTTCGTACCTGCTCTTACTTAGCGGAAATCTAACGAGTCTATTGACCAGAAAACTAATCGTGGACATTTTTTGTTGTTTGCAATGCTGCGAATCAACCGTGATGAATCTATTGAAATTAGTTTCTTTTCTGTAGATGTCTATTTATAATTTATTATTATTGCGTATGACTAGAGTATCTAGAAAGGAAAGCCGATTGTTCACTTCTTGTTTAATAATAAACTTGATCGTAGTGAATTTTGAGTTAAGTTCTGCTAGAAAATCTTGTATGTTCTCTTTATTAGTAACAAACCGCGAAAATATCATCTACGTACCTAACCCAAATTCTCGGAAAATATTTGTTTTTTTTTTCAAGTTCGCTTCAGATTTGTTCATGAAAAGATTCGCAACAGAAGGAGATAAGATTACCCATCGGCGTGCCTTTCACCTGTTCAAACCATTTTCCGCCTATTTGAAAAGAATTTTGAGACACATAATTTTGTTAACCTCTTATATTCCTCGGTTTTCACGTCATCTACGTTATTTAATTTCAGTAATTCAACCAGATACTCCATAGTTTCTGGAATTGGTACGCTTGTGAAAAGTGAACAAACGTCGAATGATACAAGGATTTTCCCAAGAAAAGGTGAAATGAAAAGTAAGAGAAGGAAAGAGAGAAAGGAGACAGAAAAAGGAAAAGTAAAGGAAGAGAAAGAGAAAGGTGGGATCTCGGCGTTTCGCTTCTGTCGTAGGAAACTTCTTCAGGAGAAAATAGGAAAACCCAGTACTCAGCGTTACACGTCAAAAGGTTTTCGCCTCTATCGTGGTTAACACATCGAGTTACCATGACCCTCTTCTAAAGTGGTTTCACCTCTAACATGGCTTACACGTCGAGTTACCGTGCTACTTTGGTTTTCCTGCTTTTTCCTGAAGAAGTCTCCTACGACGGAGGCGAAACATCGAGATCCCACCTTTCTCTTTTTCCTTCTTTCTTTTTCTTTTTCTTTTTCTTTCTTTTGTCTGTCCCCCTTCTTTCTTTCCTTCTCTTACTCTTTATTTCACCTTTTCTTCTTTTTCGCCCCCTTTTTCCATTTCTTTCGGTTTTCTTTTTTTTTCTTTTAATTTCTTTTCCTTCTTACTCTTGTTTTATTTTTATATCACATCACGAGACAGTCCAATTCCGGAAGAAGTTCGCATATTATTGCCTTGATATTTAATTTCGTTGCAAATATAAATATAACTTTATAGAAATATTTAAATACAATAAAGCTTTTCTAACTTATTTTTTTTTATAATTACGTCCACATTTCTACATGTTCATACTTCCCAGTCTACAGTTCTCTTAGATTAGTATTGAGGAGAAGCAAATATAACTTTGTATAGCAATTTTTATTAGCTATACGGTTAGTTGAATCGATAAAATAGTTACAACCGCTGTCTTCAATATTGCCGTCTCTCCATTCCACAAACTTTGTTCCTTTGATAAAACTTCCTTCATCTATACAATAAAGTTTTAGCTTTACGCTGCAGAAGTATCCAATTTACATAGGTAACGTTCTAAAATGTACTTCTTGAAGTATGTGCAAACTTAAATTCTTAACCTTTTATGTGTTTAAAATGTGATTTGCTGGTGTTTTTCTTGATTGCTGTTATAATCGACTAGTTATGTGGTTTTACTTGAAATTTTTTTTACATTCAGATGGATTAGTAGAAGTTGAGCTCTAAAATTACCAAAGCGATCTTTCTATATCCTTCTGGCTCCTTTTGTTTTTGGGAATACTTAAAAACAAAAATATTTTCAATCAAACCAGAGATCTAGGAGAAATAAGGAAGCGGAAAACTTTAACATGTAAGAATACTAGTTAATATACCAGAGGTAATATTCTAAATGATGTTCATAATTGGCTTCTTTCGTTGTCAACAACTGAATGGATTGCCACAATTCATACAGTAACTTTTTTATTGCCCGGTAAATAGCCTGCAATTTAAGAAAAAATATAACGCTATTATACCTCACAGAATGGCCGGAAACAGAATTTCCTTCAAATATCAACCAAAATAAAATATAAAATAATAAGATAATAATGCATACTTTCACTTATGTGTTTCAAGCAGATTAAATTTCTAATTTTCTCAAATGGTTTATTGTATGTAGTAATTGACTAAGTAGTTCGAAATACGAATATAATTACTTCTGAGTTTAAAAGAATTTATTAATATTGAGGCAAGCGCAGGACAAAAGTCAAATCACTGGAAACCTTCTTTTTGCGTCTATGAGGTCAGAGCCTATACACCCCCTATGAAATGAATATTTACTTTATACTAACATTAAATGTAAATATCCCCGTCAGCTAGCATTTCTATTATTATGTCACAGATCTTTTTTGCATTCTAACATAATAGGATGAAAAGCATACAATGCCAGTTGGAGGAGGTATGTACTTTACGTTGAACTAAGCTTTCCAAAAATGTATACAAATAGTCTTATTGCTACATCTAAATAATATATGGTTCAAATCTGTAATTTCATTACAAGCACATTCTGGTGATGCAGTCATTTTCATTTTTGTTAAATGAGCATGAAAATATAAAGCGTACGAATGTGAATAAAACCGGAATATATTGCTATTGGTATACCATGTGTTACTTAGCTACTTCTCTGCACAGTCATCGCTCAAATTTAGGCACTTGTAGCGTTTTATCAGCTTTCTATGTCTTCTGCATACTCAGTTGTCGCCATGTTTTTGAACCAGTGATTAACGGCTTCTTTAAGTTCATCATCATTTCCGTAGCGCTGTCCACTCAAAGAATCTTTCAAGTTCAGGAATAAGTAAAAATCACTTAGGACCAAGTCCGAACTGTGTGGTGAATGCTGAAAAATTTCCCACCGAAACTGCTGAAGCAAGTCCTGTGTCACTCTACGACGAGTATTATCCTAAATGGGGATGACTCCACTGCTTAGCATTCCGCACCGCTTGTTTTGAATAGCACAGTGCAGTCGTCGAAGCGTCTGATAGTACACCACTGCATTTATGGTCTAAACTCCAGGCATGTTGTCGCTGAACAGGGCAACCTTGCGATCCCAAAACACTATAGTCATATTCTTTCTTGTGCTCAAAATTTGTTTTGCTTTTTTCAGTTTAGTTCGGATTTACGGACGATGTCATTGAATTGATTGGCACTTCGTTTCTGGTATGAAGTGTGATACCCAAGTGTCATTACCAATAACAATCTGATTCAAAACTTCATCAGCATTCTTAGCGTAGCGATTAATAAATGTCAATGTAGCTCCCATTCGGTTGGTTTTGTGTTCGTCTGACAATTTCGAGGAACCCACCTAGCTTACAGTTTATCATAGCCCAGATCTGCACCAACAATTTCGTACTACACAGTTCATGAAATTTCGGAAAAGAATGAGTGCAGTTGACTAATTACGGAACACGTACGGAGTTTTGTTTCAATCCTAGCTTTGAGTCCGCCAGTCACTACTGAGTGCCAGCCCGAGCGCTCTTGATCGGGAACATTCTTCCGTCCCCCATTAAACATCATATACCGCTTCCAAACTGACGCTTCGTTCATCTCATTACCGTAAACCTCAGTTATCTCTTTATAGTCTATAAATTTGGATGGGTTGAACTTTTTGCGCGTTTAAAAAGCGGATAATACTGCGTCAATACTAAAATGAGTTAATGAATTGGTAGAATTCTTATAGATGTATGTACAAAGAGAAAGGCTGGATGACCCAGTATTCTTCTTAAAATGGCTGGCTGAAAACGGAGGTAGGGTTGAAGAAATAAATTAACTAGCGTCTGATTGCAGATCACAAATTGTATATAAAAAGCTAACATCTAATACCGTATGATCGATTAGATTTACACTTTAAAAACCTGTAAGTTGATTTATTCTATAGCGTTAACGACATCGTTTAAGTGTAGGTGGTTCAGTTTATGTTACACTGTTCACATGCGGTTGCCAGATGTTGGTTTTGATGTTTCGACAAATGTCTACACACAAACGTTTCACTTGGAAGAATAAAAAGTTTAATAATAATAAAGAATGGCTACATTAAATCTTCACAGTGAGCTCCTTCACTTTCTATACATAACGCCACTCTTCGTTTCATGTTATTCAAGGCGTTCCTTAAATTGTGTAGTATAACTTCTTCGCAGACATTTCAGATAGCTTCAGTAAGTTCGTCAGTTGCATGAGGACGATTTGTAAATATTCTATTTTTTAGGTGTGGATATATGAAATAATCTATAATTGTCAAGTAGGGAGATGGCAGTGAAAGATCTATTATTCGTTTATCAAGGAATTCATGCGATAATTTAACCGTTTACCTATTGGTATACCATGTGTTACTTAGCTACTTCTCTGCACAGTCATCGCTCACTTGTAGCGTTTTATCAGCTTTCTATGTCTTCTGCATACGCAGTTGCCACCATGTTTTTGAACCAGTGATTAACGGCTTCTTTAAGTTCATCATCACTTCCGTAGCGCTGTCCACTCAAAGAATCTTTCAATTTCAGGAATAAGTAAAAATCACTTAGGACCAAGTCCGGACTGTGTGGTGAATGCTGAAAAATTTCCCACCGAAACTGCTGAAGCAAGTCCTGTGTCACTCTACGGCGAGTATTATCCTAAATGGGGATGACTCCACTGCTTAGCATTCCGCACCGCTTGTTTTGAATAGCACAGTGCAGTCGTCGAAGCGTCTGATACCCCATTTAGGATAATACTCGCCGTAGAGTGACACAGGACTTGCTGGAAATATCCCCCGCAGAGTCCGTCGTCATGTAATTGATTTATAAATGGTTGTAATAAATTATTATGACATCATTGCGCATTTATGGTATCATTAAAGAATATTGTGTCAAGAATTTCATTTGGATTTTCACTAAAGCAGATGCGCATCGTTTGTTTATTTATATATCCTGATAAGCGACACCATATTTCATCCGAGAAGAAGGATTTCTCATCACTATTCATCATACCTAACAACCATTGACAGTGCTTAAGCTGGATTGCGTGATCAGTGAGCAAAAGCTACTGCACGCAATGAAATTTATATGGACATTTTTATAGATCTTATGGATTACCTGGCATGTCCCATATGTGTACCACTATCTGGTTTTCTGGACACAGACCCTATTTCACGAAATTTTGCCACTAACTCTTGAATAACTTGCTGCAAACTTTTATTGCAAAATTTAGAAATTCTGCCCGAAATTCATCTATACATGGTTGTAAAGAGTACGACCATTCTCCATTTTCTAATTTTATACCATTTTTGAAGTATGATTCGATAATTAAAACTTTGTGATTTATTGTAAACATTTTTGTGCCAATAAGCCAATACAGTACCACATGACAAATGTATTTTGTCACTGTTAATTCACTACTCACTACCAATAAGATATTTTGAAGAAATAATTTCATGGCTTGCTAAAGGCCAAGTTTATATGATTACATAGTATTTAAAATAAAGAAACTAATAAATAAGGAAGTTAGAATCTCTTTCTTTTCAAAACGGATACAGTGATTTTACACACTTCTGAGTGTACTTGAAAAACTGGGTTTCCAAATTTGCATACGCGTGTATACGTATACAGTAAATTATGTGAAAATACTTGCTAGATGTGGATTGATTATAGATGCTACTTATTGAATCATCTTTCACACATTGATGCACGTCAATTTTCAAACTAAGCTATACGTTTCGATCAGCTTCAGTTTAGCAATATGTTTACTTTCGTTCACATTTTTTGCTAACGGTACTGTTTTGATGCGAAGCGATAACCACTGAAGAAGACCAAATATTTTAAAACTATATTCCTCAACTTGAAAAATTGAATGTTTTCGAACGTAAAAGCAACTCATACGGATATTTGAGACCAAAAATACAACGCTGCCGTAGTGTCTCAACTTGAAAAATTATTTTGACAATTAAACCATGTTGCGAACAGAAAAAGTAGGGACAAAATGAGATCAAACAGTGAATTTATCTAAGATACCGCTATCTTAGACTTTCGGAATTATTGCTGCTTAACTTTAAATTAAAATTGCTAAATTATGTTACATTTAGTTGTGCATTAGGGACTATTTTGAGCTATTATTTAACGTTTAAATGTGCTAAGGAAATATAATTTGTTTCTTTTTAAACAAATTTTTAGATCTTTTATCTTTCAATTCCAGATTTAACAGAATTTACAGTCATTTTATCTAAATCCCTATTATAATATGTACATGTAAATGTGGTGACTATAGTAGAGTATAAATTTGGGTTGCAGAAATTTGGTGAATATACAGTTAAGACTGTGAAAAGGCGTATCAATGTAATTTGTATCACATGCTATTAGATGAACATGCAGCGTTTAAACTTTATTCGCCGCAAGTAAGTTCTTCCATCCGTGAAACTAACAGAATGGTAAGGAAATAACCATTAGAGGCAACTCAGAGTGTATTGTGCGAGAAACGACTCCAGACAAATAACCAATAACAATATCTTGCAGATTTGTTTCACACATCAGACCGCTACGTGCTTGCATTAGTTTAAGAAGAGATTTGGAAAAAAAATGATATCCGTAATGTAAAAGCCGTTGAAAATTGTTTGCGAGTTAGTAACTGATTTTTATGCATTTTGGCGTGTTCATTTCAAATAAGACCACTATTAGGTAATATATTACGTAAGGATCTTTTGCAAAATGAATTCACAGTATATTCAATGCGTACGGTATCCAAAAAGCTATTTGATCACCATTTCTAACTGTGCAATTAAGAGCAACAAAATCGACCAAATTATTGTATTAGTGAGATGTTCTCCCTACTAGACTAATGAAAACATTTTTTTCCAAAATGTACAAAATAAGTTAATCTGTGCGATATGTATAAATGAAATAACATACTTCGGTAGGCATGCGGTGAAATAAAAACCACTAAATATAAGTATACTTTTTTAACAAAGCTTTAAAAGATTGGAGGAATGTAAGTGAGCGTGATCACTAGTCACATTAGGCTATTAACTATATTTCTTGATAAATAAAAGTACTGCGCTGGGAAACCTCGTATTTCAGTGGACATATATAGGCAGTGCTGAAAGAATTTGTCGACTATAGTAAGCATTACGGTAGGGCTAGCAATAATAAGTTGATTGGATATTTGCATATGTATACTTAATTCTTGTTTCTCTTGACTTTGTATTTTATTGAGTTTCTTAATTATTTTTGTTTTTTTTGGTTTTACATTGTACTTTGTAGTAAACGGTCCCTTTTGTTTATTTCGAATGTAGTGGTATACTTTAAGGAGGAAAGACTACAAATCATTAAATAGTGTTGCGCTAGTGGGAGCGCTACAAACGAGGTTGTTGGTCGTTTCGCTTTTAGATTTGAGAATATGTCTGTTCCTACAATAAAAACGGTATTGAAAGTTGTACATACACAGTATGTTGGAAAAATAACAGAACTATTCAAATAAAAAAGAAGCAACTATTTATTTCGTCAAAATTATTTATTTTTATTCAAAATACAGCTCTGGTTAAGTTCAACCAATGATAGCATAATTTTTTTTAAGTAATTTCTCAGAATTGCTTAACAAATCGTCACGACTTTTTGGACTTGACCAAAATTGTCGTAAAACGTTTTTTTCATAGCCAGTTTCACTTTCGGGAAGAGGAAATAGTCACATGTCTGTCATGGGTCTGGTGAATACGGAGGGTGCTATACCACACAGACTTATTTTTTCGCCAAAAATTCGCGAACAGCGGCAGTCCTGTGTGGTGGTGGATTATCGTACAACAAAAGCCAACTTCCCAACGTTCGATATTCAGGCCTTATTCTCATGATTCTTTTCCACAAACGCTCCAAAACCCCCACATAATATTCGCCAGTGACATTCTGACCCTGTAGAACGAATTCTCGGTGTAGAAGACCTTTAGAGTCGAAAAACAAATCAATATTGTTTTTTTCTTGATCTGAGCCTGGAGACTTTCACGTAACACTTGGGCGTTTTGTTTGAGGATTGTTCTTAAAGCACCAGTTTCATCGCCAGTTACAATCGGTTGTTTTGACGAGATCCTTGCAATATTCCACGCGAGCAATTTTGGTCCTCAGTTAAGGCATGAGAGATCAAATCGAGTAGAGACTTTCCGTTTGTTCAAATCTTTCGTCAAAATTTCGTAAATCATGTCTTTGGTCGTATTTAATACCGCCGCTGTCCATCTCATAGTCGAATTTGAATCAGATGCGATAATTTCACGCACTTTTTCGACTAGTCCCTCGCGATCTTTGTCTCTTGGATGCTTTGGATTGTCTTCCAAAGTATCACGACCATCGTGAAATCACTTAGACCACTCGAACATACGCGTTCGGGTCAGTTATCCCTATACACTTTTTTCAATTCAAATGTGTCTGTAAAACTTACCAGGCTTGAAACAACATTTAATATTAGTACGTTGTTCCATCATATGTTTATAACGAACCGATAAAAAGTACTCTCACTTTAAGTACTATAACTTAATTACCACTTGACCGTTTTTTATGCTTGCGGTCTCATTTTGCGAAGGTATATACAGGTCTCACACTATTTTGTTTTAATGAAGGGCGTTAGTAACTTTCTGTAACAATATTTTTGAGAAAGAAGTCCTATCTAAGCCCTCGAACATGTGTGATATCGCTGGTTAATAACTTTGATGTGTGTTACTTTAACAAGGATTACTGGGGAACGAATACCATTCTTTGATTAAGGCTGATACAAATCTTTATATTAACGGTTCCGAAATATACACAGGCATCGGTATATGCATATGTATATTGCTGAAATTCCTTAACTGAAAGATAATAATAATAATAATTTTCGCAGGTTTACAAAAGTTTTTCAAGAATTTTCGTCATCTATATATATGTAGTTGTTGGAGTACTACTACCTAAAAAAGTAAGATATGAGATGATTAAAATCTTTTGTGACTAGACTACACTGCAAGCTTTTAAGGCAAGAGAAACGTCCTCTGGAAATGTGTTCTCTAGCTGGAAAAAAGATTTTGGCATACTGCTTTCATTTGGATGTCAGAACTTACTAGAATTGGCAGCTACGGTCGATGCTCTTGCCAATATTAGGATTGGTGCGAGTCAAACTTTGCTGGAATCAGGACCTATATGTGACATCTCATATAGTATTGCCAAGCCAAAATTTACCCGTTGAACTACATAGGAAATTTTTGACCAAATTCGCAGGCCTATCCTATGTTGCTGTCTAGACGTGATAGAGCTAAGATTGCAACTGCCATCCTTACTGATGATGTCGATTTAGGGAGGTGAAGTACCGTCCATGCTTGGAGGGGAAACATACAATTGAGTATATTTTCAGCGACTGCAGACTTAGATGTTCTGTATTTGTGGT
The DNA here is from genome assembly GCA_023509865.1 of Trypoxylus dichotomus. NCBI lineage: Eukaryota > Metazoa > Arthropoda > Insecta > Coleoptera > Scarabaeidae > Trypoxylus > Trypoxylus dichotomus. Next base: position 22,791,459 of record CM042081.1, on the reverse strand, counting down.
ATCGGACAGATTGAGGAAATTTCGTTAAGTGAGCTTGTGTAGTTCTAGAGAAATACAGATGTGCTCAACCAACTTTAATGTAAGACTAGCTACAATAGATCTTGTTGGTCGACATAGAGATTTGAGTTAAACTGCTTACCTGGTATAACCATTGTAGTGTAATATAAAGCGAAATGTTCTATTGGAAAACTCAGAAGGAATGTTAAGCATGACTTTCCAAGCATGCTTTAAGCTGCCGATCCATTATTTATTTGCAAGTGAATTTGGTTCTTTCGTGCCCGTGTGGTTTACATTCCAGAATATTGGACTTTTTCTTAAAATCTATACCATCCATGTACTATTCATAATTGATATCATTTCATTTCAACAATAGAACACAATAAGTTAAATTCATTGCAAAATTGATTTACAATTTGAATTCATTTAAATGAATACAGTTCGAATAAATTTCTTTCCTCGTTTACACATATTTAACGAGCACTAATCTTCTCACCTATGTATCTTATGGCGTAACGAATTTATTACAAGACTATAATGTCGGAATGTAAATGCTCTGACGGCGTAATAAAGTTACGTACATTTAGCGACCCCTCAGTCGTAACCGGAATGTGTGGGATTAGCGCTTGATCACGCTGTAGAGCTACGCGTATGACGACCTTGCCCAATAACCCGGGTTTTGGGATTGTAGCGGTTTCGTGACCGAAATGATCAAACGGGTAGGTCCGGGTGAAATTAATAAATAATGCTTTGATGGTGTTGTATTTTTATTAGGCGTTCCAACCTCGATAAATAATTTCCTGAAATGGATGTGTCTCTGCGAAATGAGATTAATATCGATACGGTTGGGAAACAATAATTATTACTTACATTCCTTTGCCAAATAATAATTTATTTTGTGGTCTGTGGGTATATTTCAGCTTTTTCATCTATAATTAGTATACGAAGGAGGACCATGCCATATTGAACCTTGTATATACTAAAAGTTGGTAGCGATATATATATATAATTGCACTTATATGCACTGCATATCCTTAGGTAAACACAAGAATTTCCCTGTCTTAGTTTGCTAATAAACTTTATACACAATTCTCTGGTGACTATTTTAATAGCCATATTAACATCCTATAACCAGAGCTCATTCTCGTCTTATACATCTTTTACAAATACAATTATATAGAAAGCCTCACCGAAAACCATAACTGTTGATATTTAGAAAAGAAGCTAAGCGGAGAGTTCTTAAAATTTTTGTGAATTACAATTATAAGTTTTGACATATACAACGCTCCAATTCATATCGAAAGTCGATACCAACTCAGACTGCCAGGACCACTGTACATAATGTGTCAATGTGGAAATAAGTACCTAGTAAGAAGTTTGAGTGAATCTGTGCTTGTTGTAGTAATCTTGTATATTACAATGTTTGTATGTATTTATTATGTATATTGCGTTATATATTGGTTGTAGATTAAATGTAATCTCTTTTTTTGCCCTGCTATGGAGTTCTATCCTGTTGCCAATAAAGTTGTGTTATTATTATTGTGGTTATTATTATTTGTTATAATACAAATTTTAAATAAAAGTTGAAAGAATACGACATATTACAAATTATATTAACATATTAACTTAGCAAAAATATTTCTGACCTTTAGTTACACTGTATCATAAACGTCCTCTTATTTGTAGCAAGATTGTGACATTGTTCTATATGTCTTCGAAATAAAGTAAAAAAGTACGGAAAATGGAACGTGTAATATAGAACAAAAATTCAGAATCAAAGAAACCATAGGGAATTGTAAGAAGTCCCGCCTATGAATGCAAATGCGTACACATAATACGATATATCCATCCAACCAAACTCGCATACATATGTACACACAGTCTGCATACAACTGCAACAACGCGGCTGTTGATGTTATAAAAACTACAAGATAACACTGTCTACTTTTCAAACGGCATGCTAAATGTTCAGTAAATTTTTTAAATACCTTTATCATTTATTTTATGTGTCCGCTAAAGAATTTTCGCAAAATGCTTTGAATCTTTTATTTTATTTCATCGACATCTTGTATAAAAGAAAAATAATTAAGTTAACCATCTCACAATGATAATCCTTTCTCGGCAATTTCTTTTCTTATATTTTAACAGACGAACTTTTTAAATTCTACCGTAGGACAACATGCGACATTCGCCAATATTTACGCATATAACACTGTTGTTACCGTCAATTCCATCTATTTCTTTATTAATTTAACCTTTCAAATCTTATATGCACACTATTGTTTAAGATTGTGTTTTCGTCTAAATTAGCTTTAGAAATTGATTGTGCACCCTATCCCTTTAGTTTTACTAAAATTTAAATTAATGTTTAAATATACATTTTGTTCCAGACAGACGTATTTGTGGTATGCTTTGCTGTTAACAACCGGGCATCATACCGAAGCGTTGAAAAGAAATGGGTGCCAGAAGTTAAACACCACAAACCTTATGCCAAAGTGATATTAGTATGTAAGTATCATAAATGGAAGCTAATATTTAATTCTAAAGACAAATAGCATTGCGAAACACTTGAACATATCTTTGTTAAAACGAAATGTGTGGTAACGGAAATTGAGTGAAAAGGATGAGATTGCCAAGGTAAATAATAAAATTTTGAAAAATGATTGCAATAAAACCCCACATTAATGGATTTATGTGTTTGAACAAGTATGAGTGTGCAAATATTTTCATATTCTGTAAAGTTCAACTGGAATTAGTGTTTCACGTAATTACTTATTCAGTAACTGAAGGGTTTATGCGTTATTTAAAATTCTATTTCTTTTACTTCGGCGTATTGTTGTGACAAATGTTATAAACCCAGAATTGGCAGTGAAATGTGACAAAAGAACAACAGTGCAATAACTTACGTATCGTATGTAAATACATAGGGTATCCCACAACTTCATAATGTTATTCTAAACCGTGGAGACTTATCTTTAAGAACATGCTCCTTTAAGTTTCGTAACTATTTATTTATTTTATTAAAAGTTCTATGGAAATTTTGAATTCTCTAACACAAAGTATGCATCTTACGAGACTCCACAAACTGTAGGTCAGTTAAATTTACAATAGCAAAATTAGAAAGAATAGCACGATGGTTGTGACTTTGCTAACTACTAAAACTATCGATGAGATACTAATGTCATCTGCGATAAATGGTACGAGGGTTGCTAGGCGTCATCTGACATATACATATATCGAAAAGTTTGACATTATTTCACTGTATACCTACTCAGAACATTGTGTCATATGGATGCTAGTTATATTGCTTACTCACTTTCAACTCAGTTAAAAAATAGAATGAATTCGTGGGAATTTTCGTGCGATAATTTACTCCGACTTTTGACGTGGATTATCCCAACAACAGCTCTTGGCGATGAAACACCATTTAAAACCGCTGTATACCACTGCTTTAGAGAATACAAGCGTCTCAGTTGTTCACTCAGAGACGAATTTAAAGAAGGTCATTCAAAATCAATTGTTGTACCAGAAAACATCGATGCTGTGCGCGAAGTGATAGGGCAAGATCGTCATGTTACGTACTATGAGATTAATGCATCCCTAGGCATTAGCATGACAAGGATAGACTAGTTTTCACACTGACATTTAGCCGTAAAAAAATTGTACGCGTTGGATTCCGCATAATTTGACACTCGCTCAAAAAAAGGCTCGTGTCGATTGGTGCAAATAAATGCTCAAAAATACAATCGTGCTGCGTCAAGGCTGTGTATAACACTTAGAGAGGTGACGAATCTTGGATCTATGCGTATGACCACGAAAGTAAACAGTAATCGACTGCATGGGTCTTCCAAAATTAGCCAAACCCAACAAAAGCCAGCGTCAGAAGCGCCTCGAAACAAATGGTTGCCTGTTTTTTTTTGGGATAAATAGGCTGTGACTACAGTGCCACTACAAAATCATACAACAATTCTGAATTGTACGCAACAATCTGTTTACCAGAAAACTTTGAAGAAATAAGAACAAACAATCAGCTACCTAGAATCTTTCTTCACCATGACAACTCGAGCTCTCACACATCGACCCAAATAACTCAATATCTATCCGGTCAAAGCATCGAATTGATGGATCATCCGCTATACAGTCCTGATTTGGCACCCAATGATTCCTTTTCGTTTCCGATCGTGAAGAATAAACTACGTGGTCAACGATTTTCGGTGCCAGAGGGAGCAGTTGATGCGTTCAAAATACATGTTTTGGAAATACCTCAATTGGAATCGAGAAAATGCTACGAAAATTGGTTCAAACGTATGCAAAAGTGTATCTATCATCGGGGAGAATATTTTGAAAAACAATAAAACTATTTTGAATGACAAATATTTATTTTTATTTATTATTCCGGGTACATAAATAGCAAACTTTGTGAGTCCCTATAAGCAACACCGGCGATGTGATAGATCATAGTTATCATGTGAAAGATGTGCTTACAACGTATTCGTTGCAATTATGCATGCGATTTTCAAAAGTGGGTGTGGCAATGCAATTTATTGCAAAAGTAATGTAAATAGTTTTTCTAAAAATTGATTTTATCTGAAGGAAATAGTCATGTGTTAGATTACCGACGTAAAATTGAATGACACCCCTAATATGGTCAATTCTGCGCTGTATTTTCGAGGTGCTAATTCATTTATATATGTGATATTTATATTGGTATTTCAACTTAACAGTGATTGTTAGGTCACATGTTGTTAGAACATTTAAGAAAATGTGAAAAATTTGTTGAATTTTCGTCTAACCTACAACTGGTTCTATTTGTCAACATACCGGCGGTATATTTTCGAATGTGCTTTTCAATTTTACCATTTTAGATTGTTAAATAAACTTTTGAAGCAATTAAAACTTCGCCAGAACGATGTACAAAACTCTTCTCCCGGAAAATTAAGATTAAAACGCCGCGCCGGTTAAGCCGCGTATATTATAGTAATTTCACTTTAGTTGGTATCGAACTCGATAAAGTGAAATTATTTGCATACCGGCGGAACACTAACTCTACTCGTTTCGATATACCGCCACGACTATCCTTTCAAATAGCCTTCATTTTAGCGTTAAACGAATAAAGCACGCAGATAACTTTTTGTAATGGAGTATAATTTCCTCCAGGACAAAAAAGAAAATCTCTCAACGAGAAGAGATTTAAATTCGCTACGGAGGGATTCTGGCTGCATAATCGATGCAATTCTGTATCAGACGTGATAGTAGCAATTTCGCAAGAAGTTAACTCAATATTTAAAAAAGTGCATGTCTTCGGTTAAGTTGAGAAACTTTGCAAGGCGAGATTGAGCAACGTCTGAACATTGCCAGACATAATAAAATTTACTTTATGAACCAAGAATCCGTCATACTTTACAAGAGTAGTAAAGGTAACAAAATTTCTTATTAGAGAGAATTTTATCTGTGACGATATTATTTAGGTAAAGTCACGAATTTAGTGTAGCATCGATTTATCAGAATTTATTGTCTCTAAAACTTTATAATTTCTAAAATGTAACAAGATTTTTACGAACTATCAATTGTAAAATAATACTTTGTTTCGATTTTTATTTTATTTAACTTTGAAAGTAAGAAGTTCAATGATATTAGTGTAGTCATTTTAAGATTTGTATATAGAGCTGGAATAAAACAATAGATGGTTTTTAAAGACTTTATTATTTTCCAAAGCATTCTCCTCGAACACCAAAGATAAAAACGGTAGTGCGAATACAACTACTCATGGTGTTGATGGGATAATTCATGGAAAAGACAACGTAAAAAGAGAAAAAAGGCTAAAACGCGGACATATTTCTGCCTACCCGGCGTGTTCAGCGCAGTTCCGAGCGTCTTTCGCTACCTCTCATTAGCAATCCATGAGTTGCTGGGGTGAAGGTTGGGAAATTGTATCCATTTCTGACGCTGTGTTGAATAGCAGGCGGGTGTGTATTCTTATGGCATTAGATAGCGCTAAGAAATTCTTACTTAAATTGTTCGTTTATTCACGATGATATAAGCCGAGAGGGAATCGGGATGTCAAGTAGAAAAAGTCGCTTGGAACCACACTGATGACGCCAGGTAGCCAGAAATATGTTAGCGTGTTAATATTTCTCTCTCTTCAACGGAAATGAGTATAATGTACAGATAGCACAAAAATTGGAATTTTATGAAAATGCAAAAGAGAAATTTCCTGGGTGTATCTAATTTATACAAATAAAGCTGTATAAAACCTTACCAGTAATAGTGTATATTATTTTCTAGGTACTAAAATAGACTTAAGAGATGCTGACAATCCGGACCATTTAACTACTGCCGAAGGGAAGCAGATGCAAAAGAAGGTCAAAGCCGACAGATTCGTAGAATGCTCATCGAAAAGGATGGAAAACGTTAGTAAGGTTTTCGCAGAAGCAATGGCGGCATACATTTTTTCGCCCCAAAAGAAGAAAGCCAATGGTTGCGTTTTAATTTAAACTATTTCGTTTCGATATTTATTATAATTTTGGATGTAGCGAACCGATTGCAAAAAGAAGGATGCCGTGTTTACCGTATAGCAATAAGTACCGCATGTTTTGTTAAGTTTCATATTTTGTACGAATATACTCATATTTACCAGTCTCTAAGTAGATATATACCATGTTGTTAATATAAAAATATACTTATTCACATTACAATAGTTTTTAATTTGTACATAGTATGGAGTTACAGTTTGTTTCCAAAGATTAATAATAATGATTAGTCTCGGCAAAGAAGGGCAAGTTTCAGTGGCGCACGAAGAACCATATAGAGGGGTGAAGCGCACGGCACGGAGAATCGAGTACCCCTAGTCGTTGTAAGTGCTTGTCAGTACATACATACATAGAATATGTCGCATTTAGGTACGTTTCGGCAACGGCGTATGTCGAGTAAACTAGAAAAAGTAATAGCGACTATGGCAGATTTAGAATACGAAGGCTATAGAATTAAATGTGTAAAGTGCGACAACTATTTGACGTAACAGGTTGAAGTGTGAACGCCACCTAAAGAGTATAAAATATTGTTCTGCAATCCGTGGCAAACGATGCAACGAATAATTAATATTTAATATAGATGCTTGTTTTATTCTATGTATTGTACCGTTCACTTTATTAGACCAACAAGCATTTGTCCTCCTTCTGGAGCATGTATTCGGATTATACATTACCAAGTTGGACATCGTTAAGAAACTTTATCCCGATCGGCAAAAACATTCTGTGATGAATGTGCTGGTATCGATGGATGGTATGTATAATGGAAGAGTTTGAACCATCTTCTCCTATCGTACTTGCTTCCAAAGGAGTTGCAAAATGTACTACCGATGAAATTTTAAAAGTGGTATTGTGGTCATTGAACAAACTTCAAGTTTCATTAACCCAACTTTTAGTATTTATGAGTGACGGTACCGCTAGCATGATTTCCTTAGGCAGATCTCTTAATGAAGAAAGTTGTAATCTGTTACATGTAACATGTAAAATCCATGCTTTGAACCATGTGACGCACTTGATCCCTAACGGTTATCCTCGAGTAAATGCTTTAATAGTTCATACTAAGGCAGTATTTCTAAGGTCCCCAAAACGTACAAAAAGTTTTAGCGAACTGTGTTCCAAAGTGCCTGAACCACCACAGCTGATTACTAAGCGTTGGGGACATGGTTAAAGGCTACGTTGTACTATTGCGAACATTTTGATGATGTAAAGAAGATAGTTTTACAATTCGATCCGAGATACGCCAAAGCTACCAAGAAAATGTAGATAGTCAGGTAAAATGTGATTTCGAAAATATTCGCCAGAACTTCTGTGGACTAACGGAGAGAATTGAAAAATTACATAATGATTCGATTTCGTTTATGTGTAATACGAAAATTTGAAAGTGTTGTGTTATTGACAGGGATTCAAATTTTCTCATACCAAAACAAATTTGTGAAGGTGCGTAGAATGATCCATTAAGTTGTGACAAGAATTACTTTAAATTTGCAAATATAAAATCAGTCAGTATAGAACGGTCGTTTTAGTCATTAAAAATTATTTATTCCGCACGCTGTATTCATTTCATTGAAACAAATGTAGAAACATGATTCTAATATTTAATACTGGAAACGTGGAAACTTCTTCAAACAGTAAGTGTTTCATCACGTTGTATGATCTTCTTTTTATCATTATTTTATGTACAAACGTTTCTGCGTCCGCATCGCCTATGCCCATTCATGAAGGTCATGATCATAAATGATGCGAGTACGTAAACGTTACTGAACACTCGCTTTTGTACAATTGCTGTAGGATAAGTCTGACGGTAAGAAAGTTAACCAGATACCAACTGAAGAAAAATAATTGGATTGTAACCACAATCAACTACGAAAATTTATTGCTAATATTAGTCTTCATCACAAAAGTATGGATCCAATCAAATTTTACACTACGGAAGCCTTTATTTGGAAGATCAGTTCCAATAGTTTTCGTAAATGATGGCACTTCGTGTATAAAAAGAAATTGCAGGAACAATATTCCTAATTGCCTAAATAAATTTTGACCAGAGCAATAGAGAGGAGCTCCGTCCACTGTACTATAACTTCCTTCTGTTCTACAGTAATTAATAGTAAAATAAAGTTGCGTGCAAGGAAGCTTAGAAAGGTACCATTATTAAATAGAAGTCAAATACAGAAACGATTGTCGTTAGCTCATGGGCACGCACAATGGACCGAAAGAAATGGTCGTAATGGATTGTGGTCAGATGAAACTAAAATAGTTTATTTAATTCTGGTGCATACTAACAGCACCTACGAAGACCACCATCGACAGCATTTCAAGCCCCGTACACCAAAAGGACGGAACACAAATTCAGCGTGTGATAATAAATCACCTTACAAAACGATTTTGTATTGTTTTTGGTACATCCCTCTTTTTACAAAATATAGTTTTTTCTGGACACCGTGTTGTAATGCATTACGAAGTCATTACAGAAGGCGAGTGTTTTGCTGCTTTCATTTTACAGTTTTCTTTATAACGTTAACCTCGGCGTTCACCACTAAACACAATTTGGAGAAAATAAACGAAGACACTTTCAAGAAGTACATTAACTATGAAACATTTTCATTTCAACAGACGAAAGTCGATAAATTTGTTTACATGGTCCACGAGCAGTTAACATACATAATTATTCTACATACATTATTCATATCAAATACTGATACAAAAGTTTGTACGTATCTAAACCTAAATATTTAGTGTAACTATTTGTCATTGATAATAGAGCGTCGGTGAGACATTCCTACAATATGTATTCTACTGTTCGACTGTCTTACTTTGTGAGTTCTTCTAATAATCATAACCTAAGTTCGTATTTATATATATTTTCTTAATATGCTGCCTCTTCTCGATTAAATTTTAGACGCTCACAATTGTCATTCTCGCCGAATTCCATTTTATGAAATTATAAAATAATCGTTTTTATTTTTATATTGCTATTGGGGTTAGAACATTACCAAGAAGAACGGTAATATCATTGTTTTACTGCAATACAACTATCTCGGGCGGTTGGTACGACTGAAGCTTCCTCCACATTCACTTTTACTAATACGATAAAATTGATTGTAGAGATTGGAAGATATAAGAATTGAAAATTCAATAAAATGTCTTGCAGGAGATATACAGTAAATGCTAACGATTCGCTCTGGCAATATTATTTTATTGTCTGTCTTTTTCATCCACTCTCCACTCTTATCGCAAACCATAAACGAATCTTATGTGTGGTGATTGCAATGGAAATACGTTAGCAATTTTCACGGCTTTTTACTAGACTTTCTATGAGTGAGCTTTCCTGAAACATTATGGTTGCTTGAAAATCGTGTAATGTCTCAGATGCTTATACAAAAATAAATTTATAAAATTGCGAATACGCTTTTATAAATGCCTTCATTGATGTATTCGATGACATCGAAAAGAAAAAAATATTTTTAAAGTACATTAAAAGTAAGCAAATTCTTGATATGATTACATGAGGTAGAACGGCTAGAAGATTAAGAGAACAACATCCATTACCAGTAATCGAATTTTATGTCAATTACATGAGACGACTGCTGCTTCTCTCTTGTTTTTGATCTCCTTCTCAGCACAACTTCTTTAACAAGGCACACAATAATTCCGCAGCCAATTAATCTGACACGAAAGATAGCCTGATGGGTCCTAACTTCGAGAAATCTGAAATCGATTTTAGTTTCTGTTGGATTTATTGAATTGCTCCTCAGCTATTTTACTGAAATTGCGTGGGATTTAAGTACCACAATTACTAGACTTAAGAAACTATCTAATTGATTATCATCAGTTACATGGTATAAGAGTTGTAGCTTACCAAATTACATAAAGCATTTGTACCGCAATCTTTATATTCAATTTAAATTTAGGATATTGTTCATGAAAAAAACGTATGTACGAGGGCGACCTAAAATGTTTGCGGAATCGACAAGAAAAACACGCTATTGATGTGGTTTTTTTTTTTATTTTTCGATGTAGTGTCTTCGAAAATCAATACACTCTAGCAAAATATTTCGAATTTCCGTGGCCGTTTTTCCAGCCATCCAGAAGTGTTTTTCCATTTTACGAAATTCGATTTTATTCAATTTTGCGAAACCTCCTGACCTGCTACACAAAACACGCTCTTAAACAACAACTATTGACAGTAGGCGTCTGAAATTTTGACACTTGCCGTAAAAATGGTTGTCCTTGCCGACCAATGAATCCACTTAAACCTTCGTGCGCCATCTCTTGCCAATTCCGGAAACATTTCAGGTCGCCCACGTAGTTTAAGATTTGTATCTTACCAAATTACATAAAACATCTGTACCGCAATGTTTATATTCAATTTAAATTTAGGATATTATTCATGAACAAGAACGTTAAAATTAGATAAATTTTATGTTTTCTTGAGAAAATCAAAGATACCAAAGATTTTTATTAATGATTCTCTTTTACGAAGCCCCTATGTGAAATTATGCAAACCAGAGAAATCACATTATCAGTTGTTATTTATTTATTTATTTGTTTTGGAAAGGAGTAAATAAGAGAAATACAGAAACTTAATCATTTACCAGCACTGAAATGCACAATTTAACCAAAATATTTAGATATGCATGCATTCTATCCCTATGCTGGTATTTATGTATCAAAGAAAAATAGTCTGCAAGTTTATACTGCGGAATGTTGGTTATTTACTGCTACGACCAATCATGTGAAAAATTATTTGAAAATATAAATAACGATAACACCCAACGACAGTTTACAGGTATCAGCGTAAACTCCACACCACACAAATTAATGATTTATTCGGAATACTGTGGAGAAGAGAAAAGAGAAGAAAAAGAAAAGAGAACTCTCATGAATGAGAAAAGGGTCACAGTGGAGGTTAGCTTTTCTCAACATATGTGTCAGTGGGACTTCTAATAAAATGCTGGTACATGCCATAGCCATGGGAAAACTATCTGCAGATCTATGATTAATGAATTAAATCTTCCAATAGACTTTTTAAATGTCAATTTAATGATTGTGGACTTGCTCTGCATCAACTAATTTAATAGGCACAAAAATTCAATTGAAGCATCAGTGTTCTTGTGAATGACATAAATATTCATTCATTGGTAATATAAGAGACTGTAAACTTGAGTTAAAAATTTTTTGATTTCTTTTCAATGTCAACCCCACTTTTAGTAATTTCCATGAATTATTTTTCTAAAGAGAAGTATTTATATCTCTTCTAAGTTCGTGATAGATTTGAAAGGTACATATAGTATTTGTTTCTGCTTAGAGCATAAAAATAGTATAACTCTTACGCAGTGAACACACCTTTGATAGAAACAAATGTACATACGCCATAGCCTTTTATTATTTACTAAATAGTTTTACAAACACTACATTTTCGAAATGTGCCGATGTTCGATTAAAAAAATAGTAAGATTTAAATTTTCTGTATAATGGCTTCTTGTTAATTACATCGTAATAAGCATTAAAACACTGATGTTGTTTTGATAATTTAACTTATATTGTAGTATTGATATAATAAACCACATAGTAATGGTGGGCACTTAATTTGTAATATGTAAAATTGCAAAAGAGCGATGAAGAGCCGACTAAAACGCATGAGAAACTCTGTTCGTATTCTTCTTACATAAAAGTACAACGTAGAGCAACGAAATTTTATTTAAATATTAATTTCCTTTTATACGTTCCCAGCTAATTAATGCATAGGATATTAATTATTAAAGCATCATTTTGTTCTTTGATGCTCAGTTTTAAGTTTTGAATTAATCTTCGTTAAGCAGCTTCCAGCAATCACCAATTAGCTGCGAATATATTGGCTTTATATGTTCTTCTTTCCAAACTGTAATTGTAACTGTTATTTCTATAGTTTTATTACCCTACTACTAATATTATTTCATAAAATATTGAGCTTGATGTTGATTCTGCAGTTTTATCACTTTTATTAATTAGAACGCTTTACAAGATCACGTAATAATAATCTGAAAAGTAAAATTTCGTACTTCCTAGAGAGTTAAATTCTTGTAGTATTGATTAAATAATTCCATTTTGTGAAAACAGTTTTGTTGCACATTGGAGGTTCTTACACTTCCTTTCCAATAGGCTATGGTATTTCTATGAAGGAAACTTATGAAAATCTGAAAATCTTGTTAGAGAAGATAAAGTATGTATAAGGACTATTCCTGGCATATTTGTGCGAATTTTAAAGTTATTGCACTTATTTTGTGCACTCAATCAGGTTGCACCAGATACTGTAGCTTCTTATGTGTTGGTATGGTCGTGACAGAAAAGCCATTACGGGGGTGGCCACCACGAAAGGAAACAAAGCAAAGTATGACATCAGGCTCTGTTGGAAATAGAAATGCTCATAATAACATTGCTCCAGTGGTGTATCAGATATTTTATTAGAGCATTGGAACACGAAGGCGACCGTTTTCAATACCATCGAGAAAAGTTTCCGAAAATAATAGAAAGAAATATAAAAGGAGCTGTGCTTGTTTAACCTCTAAGGCGGGAAATAGTAAATGAAGATTTAAGGCCAAATTAATAGTGCGTTGTGTTAATAATGAATATAATTCAAGAATTTCACACTGTTGTCTCTTAAAATGCACATTCTTCATTCTCACTTAGACTTTTGTAAGCATGAGCACGACAAAAGCTTTCACTAAGACATTTTGAGAATAGAAAGGTACCAGCGTAAATGTGATGCCGTTATGTCAGCAGATTATTGTTGTATGTTATAAATGTTGGTAAGGTATATATACATATATATATATATATACAGTCCCTGTCCATTTTATTAGGGCCCCCTTATAACTACAAGTATAAAATTCATGAATAGGGTTTACAATACCTAACCTCTAAATACGTATACAATATGCTTCTAAGAAATTGAGAAAGTGCCACTTAATGACCTCTTACCTATTATTATCTCCCTCATGAACCATTCTGTACTGTATAGAAGATGAGTAGAAACAACATTGAAAGACACATCAATCCACTGAATATTATTTGGATCGGTTACTATTGTAGAAAGAATAACTACCTGTTTATGTAACATTTTTTTTACGTGTTAGTGTTGCACTTTAAGTTATTGCTTGTATGCGCTGTCTATTTTTTCAATAGCGGTAAAGAATAGACATACCAAACGAGAAAATACTGCGTATTGAGGCATTGTTGGGGACAGGAGTGTATTCTCAACGTACAATTGCAACGAAAGAAGAACTATCCCGACAATGAAGCCAGCACGTTATGAATGGGAAAAACGTCATCAGCATTACACAATTGAAGATTGGCGATAACTTAAATGAATATATAAATCGAGCAAAATTTATTTGTTTGAACAATGTCTTTTCGTTAAAGATGGTATTCGGCGATAAACAGTGAATAAATTTATGCTCGTATAATATGTTTTTCATCATATATTTTAACAAAATCGCTATTTTAGCAAGTGCCCCTAATAAATTGGACAGTATATATATATATATATATATATATATATATATATATATAAGCAAGAAATCCTTTTCATTAAAATCCAAGGGAAATTAGAGCTAACTTGATCATCGATCTTTTATTAACATAAATGTTTCGATGTTTTCATTTCTCCTCAAAACTATCTAAAGGGGTACTGGCAATTTCAATATCCCTGAATATGAATATGTCTTTTCATCTTTTATGGAGCTGCTATTGTTGGAAATCTAGTCTCTCTTTTTTGAGTTCTATATTTATCAAACAACAAGAACGAGACCCGTAATTTTCGTTACCGTTCTGAATAAATAAGAGTGTATATATAATACAGAAGTATAAATAAATATGGAAAATTACAGCGTAATTTCCATTTGTTTGGTGGAAGAGTGACTTGTTCTACTAATTATTATAATTTAGTTATCTCGCATAATGAAAGCATAAATTAGGTACAAATAATACCATTTCTGAACTTTTAAATAGTAAATCTAATTCTTATAACTTCTTACTTCCAATAGAAAATCTGCGAACAATATTTCTTCGTGACCTATTACAGTTGTACTCTTCGACTTTTAATGTATGTACGAACGAGTGAAGCGAATATAACGGAAGTAAACGCTGTCGGGAGATTTATTAAGGGTAAGATAAATCTTCACCGAACGATATATGGATTTTAATTCTGGCAGAGAGTGAGCTTTTTTAAAACCTCAACCTAGATCGCAAGCTGCCGCAAGTTGCGGTGGACTATTGTCTTCCAAAAACAAAGACTATCTGCCGGGTATTATAGACTCATTTGTCAAATATTCGAAAACATCTTATCAGGGAATTTTTCAATGCCTTCACGTTCTTTCGGAAATAAGTTTTCGAACTTTCGACATTAGTCCCAATAAGTAGTACCAGTGTTTTATGGATGTGCAATACATTTTTGTAAAATATATTGCATCTGTGTTACTGTATGATATATGTACACTCGGGGATTCTAATAGTCGGTATAGTGCTTCCACAGTTTAAAAGTATAAATGTAATTTTATTATACAGGACGCCCGTGAAATAAAATAAAAAGGTATGAAAAATGGAAAGATCTAATTTTATGAGACTTAAATCCAAAATGTTTTTTGAAAATTCCTGCACAGACACGAAAGAAGTGATAAAGATAAAGTAAGCATGTTATTGAACTCTTAGCATGCCACTTAAAAGGTAGATAGTGTTATCTTGCAGTCTTTACAACATTGACAGCTGTGTTGTTACAGTGCATGCAGTCTGCGTGTTTGGTTGGATGGAGGTATTATGTATATACATACTGCATCCATAAACGGCACAATTACAATTTGCTGTTTTTTTTAATTTTGACCCAAAACCTTTTGGTCTTATGTTCTCTATAATTACGATTTTTTGTTTTCCGTACTTTTCTGTTTCATTTCATATGTAAATGTTACCTTGTTACATGTGTGTCAAGAACTGCTTGGTAAACAGTTATTAATACGTGGTGATTTTAAATGTCGAAATTTTAACACTTGTACTTAACTATTTCTTTTCAATTTTGCAATATAATGGAGTATCGAATTGTAATGTCAGAGTACTTGCTGCAATACCAATGCGCTTCTAAATGAAGATGCATTTCACTCTGCGCTAAATACATGCCTACGAGGACGACCTGCAACGTTTCCGGAATCGACAAGAAAAACACGGTATTGGTGTGGTTTTTTATTTTTATTTTTCGATGCAGTCCCCTTGAAGATTAATACACTTTTTCAAATGCTGCTCCAATCTCTTCAAATCGCTATAAAAGTAGGAGGTTTCGAGTTCTGCAAAATACCCATCTCAAGCCCCGTCATTTCTGAGTAGGTCAGGAATGACGGGGCAATACTACAGCGATTTAGTGACCCGATTCAATGCAGTATTGAAGGAGAAACGGCCTCGTTTGCAGCGAAAAGGAGTGTTTTCTACCACGACAATGCACCGGCTCATTCATCCCGCATCGTCGAATCCAAATTGAATAAGTTGCGCTACGAATTAGCCTCTCATCCTCCATATTCACCGGAGCTAGCCCCAGCGACTTCTTCCTACTCCCAAATCTGAAAAAATTACTGGGAAGAAAGAGATTTGCCTCAAATGAGGAGGTCATCGGTGCTACTGATGGCTATTTTGCAGACCTCGAAACATCCCACTTTTACGACGGCTTGAAGAGATTGGAGCATCGTTTGAAAATGTGTATTGGTCTTGGAGGAGACTAGATCGAAAAATAAAAATTAAAAACCAAATCAATACCGTGTTTTTCTTGTAGATTCCGCAAACATTGCAAGTCGCCCTCGTAAGTTCATCTTCGATCGCCAGCCGAACGAGAGCGTCAAGAGGAAGATGAATGTGATCTCGTCACACAGTGCATATAATAGGATACCTTATTAAAGGAAAATAGCAGGATATCGATGAAGCAATCGTATTAGTCACAGCTATTGTCTTTTTCATAACGATAACAATGATGTATAAAATTTAAACGCTCGGTTCAAATAACCCATAAAATACGTTCACTTTTAATTAAAGGCGTTGTTTAACTCATATTTTATCTTCCACTTCCCGACGATACGCACTTTTGGTGATTTTATTAGTCGTAAATAAGACCTAATATCCAATAACAAAGGCACCAGATCCTTTGTGCTTTAAAAACGTACACAAACACAACGTCTGCAGATAAGGATATTGAATATTTCGTAGAACGTACTTCCGAGATTATATTACGTCATTTAAATTAAAGTGTGCCGTATCTTACACTATAAGCTATAAGCGTGGAGTTATGAATGTCGTACATAGCAAATAACTAAATAAACAGTCGAAGGTCATAAAATTTTGTTACCTTTTTTTCAATAAAGTGAGATGGAAAGATTTATAGTATGTTCACAATGACTGTAAGTCATTCGGAATATTGCACAAAATATTATTTTTAGGATGAAATTCCATGCTAAAACTATTTCAATTGGTATTGCTGGGAATTCAAATTTCCTCTACCGTGAGACTAATTTATCGATAAGAAATATCTAATTTAAAATGCATAGGTTTTGTTGAAACTAAATAGCTATGGAAGCTGGTATTACTTTAAAAGACTGTTCTACTTCCCACACGACACTAATTAGTCATCAAATCAACAGTTCTGATTAGAGTGCATTGCAGAAGTTACTCGCTTAATTGGGATGAGGAATAGTACGAGCATTGTAGGAGACTTTAAAGGAAAGGTACATAGAATTGTTTGAAAAATTGTATTTTACAAGTTTTATCTTTTTATCTTAATCTGTAATATCGTATATGTGGGGGTATAAAAACGAATGTTTACAATACATATTTTTTATATTATTTGTTAAAATCGATTCATTTGAAATTAAGAACGGGAGCATCCTTTCTTTTTGATTATTAATTCAATCCGAAGATCTATAATTGTTGATGCAGCAACAATTTATTGGTGAACTAACGTTCTCGATAGTTTTAGATTTGTGGTTAAACGATACCTCACACCATATGTCTACAATTTACAGCTGTATCTGCTAATTCGTAGTTACTTATAATAATTTTTAACAATAATAATTAATTTATTTGTTACATGTGTATGTATGAATATGAAATTGTATTGTATATAACAAATGAAAATAACAAAAAAGTAGACAATTACACACAATTGGATAATTCAGTTGAAGAGTCCACAGTTATAATTGACCTCTCCAGTTTTAATTCTTATACTGACAGTCCTCAATTCAGCTATGAGCGATACCCCTTATGTTGATAATTTTTAAATTAGTAAAGCATGGTCGGCGTGGTAGAATACTCTACTGAGATCGTAGAAGATCCTGACAGAGCACTCGTCGGTATCGATGTAACTTGTAGTATCGTTAAAAAAATAAGAAAAAGCAGTATTTGTGGATCTATTCTTTGTAAAGCCATGCCGTTTCACTGATAGTAAACTATTTTGTCCTATAAATCTTCAAATTCGGTATAAAAGATTGTATTTAGACACTCTCGAAAGAATGCAATGCCCAATGTCATAGTTTTTGTGGATATCGAAAAAGATCCGGTAAGAAATGATAGATTAAGTGACTTATTGTAAACTACAATCAATAGAATATGTCTGGTCAAAAGCATTGCTCGAGGAAAATGTTCTTAAATACAAGGTCTTGGAATAACTAAAGGTGCTGATGTTTCTATTAATTAACGTGTTGTTGCCATAGTTGACGGATAATTAAACAATGTTTGTCAAACACCTTATGGGGACGCTAAACAGATCGTTTGCATTAATTGATAATTTTCATCGACTTACATTACTTATGTTAGACAATTCAACATTACATAATGTTTCGGAAAAGAATTTTATAACTTTCTATTACATCGACTAACTTTTGAAATTCCTGAACTTAACATGTGCTATTAGTATTCTAAACTGAACAAATGTAGAAAACGGAACTAAAAACTATAGATTTTAATTGAGTCTCCCGGTACTTGCCGGAAATTTTTATTAATTATGGACGAAGAAGTAAAATACAGTTTTACCACTGTCATGTACACATATGTATTACGTTGTGTTGAATACACTGTATACATTTGTAAAACTGTAAAAAGAAGATCCTGGCAGGTTCCGAAGAAGCAAGATACTGAGAGAAGATGGACAGTACAAGAGGTCAGCAGTAGTTATCAATCTGTATTCAAACAACGTCGTTAGTGCATGAAAATGTCAATTAACAAAATGTGAATCTCGCGCGGTCACTGATTTTTTTGTAAAAAGAAGGGAATATATCTGATCAAATTAAACAATGTTTAGACGGCGTTTATAATTATGCATCTCCTTTAGATCATACTGCAAAACAGCGGGCTAAATGTTTCCGCTTGGCACCAAAATAGCTTGCAGATGACGGTCAGCCAATTGAAGTGGTAACGTTATGAAAACTTCTTTTATTGAAGAGCTAGTATTAAGCGATCTCAGTTAAAAAGGGAAAGAATTACTGACAATGCCTAACACTTCTGAAATAAGAGTTCGCCGAATTTTACACAACCATTTGAATATGGATAAGGTTAGAGCAAGATGCGTACCGCGACTTAACATCAACATTGCGTTCAATAGGTGCGGTCGTTTTTAAACGACCTTGCAGTTCATTTCGAGAGGAGATGAAACAATGGTTCTGTATTCTGATCCCCTACCTAAAATAAGTTGATGGAAAGGCGGCGGTCAGATGAATCTCATCCCATAAGAGTAAAAGTTGTTCAATCAAGCAGAAAGATTGTAGCCACAATTTTTCGGGGTTGTAAAGGCATTTTATTGATTTCCTGTGAAGATAGCCATACAGCTGCTAACAGCAGATATTATTCCTCTATAGTATATAAATTGAGACACAGTATTCGTAAAAAATTACCAACAAAATTATGAAATATTACTTAACTACAGCTTAACCATTCGTCCGTTCATATTGCTGCAGTTTTACAGGTTGCAAATCGCCAATATGACTCGATAAATTGAACAACCATCGTATAGTTCCGATAGTGTTCTTAGTAATCACTATTTATTTTCATATTAAAACGAAGATGCTAGAGGCAATAGTCGCAGTGAGGGAAAACATCAAATTATTTTTGGGTAGATATAAATTTAATAATTAATCGTTGTAATAAGTACATTCAAATTAATGGAAATTATATTGAGAAATAGAAATTATAAAATTGTCAAAACTTTATTTTTTCGGTCAGGTTGAGAGCATATAGCGCTTATCTCGTACAAGTACACAGTAGAAATGTCTCGCTTAGTTCTACAATATATAAATGCTAGGTTTAAGAAGAACTATTTACCCAAACTTATTTTAGCTTACGTTATAGCTAGTAGAAATACTTACCATTCTCACATAATTTTTCAGTTGTTTCTTCTTATTTTCAGACAAAGACGTATAAAATTAATCGGGATAGTAAAATTGCTATTAAAAATAACGTCCTGAAGCAGATAAAATGAAATTACACGTTTTCTGATGTAATATTTTTGTATTACAACAAATTGTTTGCGTCTGATCCTAGAAAGAAGCGGTCTAAAGAAGCAATTTAAGTTTTCGCAGTTTGGTAATACTGATAAGGACAAGAAAATTCCTATAAACATGTTCTACGTAAATCAGAGCGGCGCTTTCGTATGTATATCTCCAACTTTTGATCAAAAGACGTAAGGAAAACTTTTCATATCATTTATTTGTAGAAAGCAATTTATATTACAAGATATTTTTACACCTCTAAAACGAGCTATTTATTTCCAGTAGATTTTCATAAACATTCTACTTGTATTGAAATAATTTTTAAATTGAGACATATACGTAGTGGTTAATTAATATCGTATCCATCTTAGTCAAGCAGCAAATTTATATACATAAAAATTTAGAAACAATGCAATTGTTTATAAGCAAGAAGCGGAAAGCAAATACTAAAAATAACATCATTCTCCTCAGTTCTTTGAAAGATGACGCCGCGTTACAGGCTCATCTCTAGAAAATATGATTTATGGAGCAACTTCTCAGGCTCAAAAAAGCATTATGTTATTATTTTGGATGATGTGGTAACTTTTACTGCTTGTTTCACAAGTTTCTATAAAGCAGTTGATTTTTAATAAAAGAACAGTATTTTCGCGACGTATTTTCCTTTTGTAATAAAGGACGAAAAACTTCATTCTCGACTTTTGTTTTCACTTGTTCTTCCATGGCAATTTCTTTTTCTTTGCCAGTTTCAAAGTACGGTACGAATTATTATATTGTGAAAAGTTTGTTACTCAAATTAGAGTAATTTTAGAGTAAGAAACAAACAAATACGCTTAAAGTAATAATAATTTTCTTATATGTGACATAGAAACTTGGCTGCCGTTAGAAATTTATAACGATTTTAATATTAATGAAATGTGATGAATAGTTGTACCGATTTCTTAACATTTAGTTTGTTATGAATAATCTCAGCAATGTTGGGCAAGTTACAGTGCAACACGTATTCGCGTTATTTATGATCCTGAACTTCATGAGTGGGTACAGGTGATGCGGACATAGGCGTGTTGACACATAAAATAATGGTAAAAAATATATTATATAACGTGCTGAAACATTTACTGTTTTAAGAAGTTTCCACGAAATCACAAACTGGGTGGCATCTATTAAATATTAGAATTATTAAATGTGTTTCTATACTTGTTTCAGTCAAATGGGTACGGCGTGCGGAATAAATATTTTTTAATGATGGAAACAACCGTTCCATATCGAGCGATGTTATATTTGCAAATTTACAGAAATCCTTGTGACAACTTAATGGATAGTTCGACGCACCTTCACAAATTTCTCTTAGTATGAGAAAATCTTTCATTTTTTCGCCCTACGCCGTACATAGATGTAAACAAACATTATCCACAATTTGAACAAAAGCCACAAACGACATCGAATCATTTTGTAATTTTTCAAATCCCTCCATCATCCCCGCTAGTCCATAGTTGTTCCCGTGAATACTTTATAAATCACATTTTACCTGACTAACTTGAAACATTTTTTGGCTTTTCTTGATAGCTTTGGCGTGTCTCGGATCGAATTGTAAAACTACCTTCTTTACATCATCAAAGTGTTCGCAGTAGTAAAATCCATGTTCCCCAACACGTGGTAATCACCTGTGCTGATTCAGGTACGTTGGGACACAGTTCGTGAAAATTTTTTGTACGTTTTGCGGAATTTTAGAAATACTGCCTTAATATCAGCTATTAGAGCATTTAGGGATCAATTGCGACACAAACTTTAAAGCATGGATTTTATATCTTGCATGTAGCAGATTGCTGCTTCACAAAAATTAAAAGCTGGGTTGTTGAAACTTGCACTTCAATGCCCTCAACACCACTTTTAAAATTTTATCGCTAGTACATTTTGCAACTCTTTTGGAAGCAAGTAAGATAGGGGATGATCAAACTCGTCCATTCACCACATTCCTTCATCACATTCACCACAGAATGTTATGCGTTTGATTCTATTGCCTTTGTATTCTAAATCCGTTTCAATTACGTTTTCCAGTTTATTCAAAATACTCTGTTTCCGGAACGTATCCAAATGCGACATTTTCCTAGTATGTGTGTGCTGACAAGCACTCCCCACAACCAGTCGAATAATACTGAACAAACGTGTTTTAATACGGGTACTCGATTCTCGATGTTGCGCGCTTTACCCCTCCATATTGGTCTCCGCACGGCATTCAAACTTGCCCCGCTTTGCTGAGACTAGTTATGAGCGAGGAAGTACCAAAAAGCCTAGCATTTGTGTAATAATATAGTAAAAGTTTTACTTGGGAATAGTTGGATGAGAGAGTTAAAAGAAGTGCTATTACGGTAAATTATTGGAAACTGTAAGTTATGAACCAAGAATACTAACTTTATGTTGGAGAAAGCCGGTATTTACAATAAGTCGTAACAAAGAAAAAATACGCGTCACTCCATTCTTTTTCGTCGCAATTATCATAGTTACTTTATTCCCTTGCTGTAATTGTTAGTAGAGGTTAAGTTAGTATGTTGTTATTATCATGAACATAATACTCATAATTTATTGTGTGAAGTGATATTTATTTTCTTCATTTTTTAAATTTAAGAATATATTTTCTCGGGATTGTCACTCAATTGCATATTTTGGGTAACAGCAGAGCAACTATGACGGGTAGTCAGCTAAGTTATTTTCAATAATCTAATGTATTTATAAAAGCTTTTTCCTAGTGTAATAAAGTAATAAACATTTTAGCTTTTCCTAGATACTTGAAATTCTTTAGAGTTACTAAATAGATTCTCAGGAATGTCCCACAACTAATAATTAAATAAATGAAATAGCCTTTCGCATTTTGTTTTTCCTCATATTTCCTATGCAGACAAAATTATTTCATTTAACGTACACTCGTGTTTCTTTTTATAAATCGAACCGCAAGCGGTAATAAACGAAAAGGGTAAATGTGGCACTCGAACTTACCTGCTACATGTACTGGCAACGTTTTAAATTTCCCTGCCGCCGGAAGCACTAACTGCGAACAGGAAAGCTGCAAACCGTTATTCAACACATGCACTAACACGGAACAAACGACGATCACCCAACCCCATCCACCTTCCGGATAGTAGTGGCGTCTTAACGTTGTTACCTTTCTGGCGTCTAACGGGATTTCGGGTAATAAACAATCCGTGTGTTCGTTGCATCTACCAATATTTTTCGATTTACATCCGCAAGTATGGTTCGCGTTAGCGACGATGGTATCGCTATTTGGATGTTTTGGACAATGCGACTTATTGCTTTCTGAGTATATTAGATCCCAGTTGTCGATTTTGATGCTGGGTCGTCTATGGAAGTTGGCCCTTGTATCAGATTCATCGGAAACTTCTTCGATCCTCGTCAGGGCTAGAACTTGAATTTTATCGTATGGTCTTATTTTTTCATCTGATAGATGGTTTATTGCGTCGATTTCAACAGATTCCACACCTGCAATTAAGATAAAGCAATTTTACAATATTTTCTATCTTTATATCTTTTCTTTTTTTTTTTTTTGAAATGGTCAAGTCTATAATTCGTATGAAATAGATTAAATTAAACTATTACAACACAAACAATAGAAAACAATCTCCTTAAAAACATTATACTGATAAATAGCTATTAGTGTATTGAAATAGTAACACATTAAAACTGAAAATTTTAAAATTTTCCAAGAAATAAAAAAGATTACACTTCTTCGATACGAATTAATTTCCGTTTTTTAAAGAAAGGGACTAAGACTTTAATGGTAGTAGTAAACTCAACGTCACACAACTTAATTATTTATAATAATAATAATAGCAAATGCAAATAGCATTGTGTTAGCGATGTATTGAATAACTGGACAAAATTAAGTGTTTGCCAGTCAAAATGCCATAGATATTGTTGAAATGCGTATAAACTTGTCCAAAAATGTTGGCCTTATTTTGAAAACTAATTGACATTTTTCTCTTTATGTGTTCAATCGATCTCCAAAGGATAAAATATGACCAACCAACATGTAAATGTAAGTTTTCTGGATATCTGTATTAATGCCAAAACGGTGCAGCTACGTCCCTAAAATATGGGAATATATTTCACTTCATGGAATTAATTGGCTGATAACATTGTACCACAATCAAACTTTCGCTTAACAAATGTTGGATAACGTTGACTATGCCTCGATGTGCAATGAATAGTATGATATGGTGAGTTGCTTAAAGGCCTGATTAATTACATGGTTAAGAGTTAATAGCGTACACGATTGCCTGATATAACTATCTCTATGTAAACTACATCTATTACGCAACAGATACCATAAAACAATTTTGTAGATTTTTGCAATAATGCGTTAGATACCACAGATACCACTCTCATGGAAAGAATCGAGCATTGAATTAGCTGTTTTCACAGTAAAAGAATATTAAATAATAGAAAAACATGGAATATTGTAAACTGTGGCGAAAACGATGTTAAAAGTTGCACAACCAATATGTATATATATCGTCATTGCGATGGCGAACACACACCGTCAAGAAACAGACACCTTGCATCGTAACAAGAATGTTCTAACATCGTTCGAATAATACTGTTTCAACAGTCTCCAATACCCCAATGCCTGCTGCATAAAAGTGTTTGGGTTGTCGTCTGAACTATGTGCGTACCTCTTGTTGAATACCGTTATCACCCTCTAAATGTTTCCGCCGAGATGCTTTTGGAGTGGGCCAAACAGATGGTAGTCGCTTCGGCTAGGTTGGGACTGTAAACCGTGACGTTGCCACCTTAATGCCATAATTCTTGCCTGGGGCAACTAGGCCCGAAAAAAGTCTGCCATTATCATGATGCAGCAGTGTCCCTATCGCCAGTAGCTCTGGACGTTTTCGTCGAATTACATGCCGAAGCAACAACAAACCTCTATAATATGATAGAGCAGTCACGTCCTCATTTCTGTTCCGGAGATGGGCTGCAAACACTTCTTGAGAATCCTAGTATACGCTTACCAGTTGAGGGCACAACCTTGAATTTCTTTGTTGAAAGCGAAGAGGGATGTCTCCATTGTATTGAAGCACGCTTTGTTTCGAGTTGGTAGAGGCACGCCCATGATTCATCACCAATAACAATCGTGTTAAGCATGTCCTCCCCTTTTTCTATGTACAGAGAAAGGTGTTGCAAGGACAAGTCCATTCGAATCCTTTTGTGTTCCTCAGTCAGTTGTCTGGGTATCCACCGTACGCAAACATGAGAACACCCTATTACAGTTGCTATGCTGTCTACTGTTACTCATCTGTTAGTTCGAATCAGCTTTTCCACCCGTCGAAGTGTTGCATTTGTCACAATCTAAACAGGGCTGCCATTTCGTTGATCATCAACAACTTTCGAGCACCCTTGAGAAAATTTCTCGCCCTAGTTATACACGGCTTTACGCAACAAGCAGTTTTCACCGTAAACAGGACAATTTTCCTTATGAGTATCTTTTGCAGGATGTCGTTTTACACAGAAAAAAGCGGTCGTCATTTTAACACTGCCTGCGCACGTGCACAGCAACTGTCACTTGAGCATCATAAAGTTAGATTGTGCTGAAAGACAGGGAAATGGCTCACTGCCATTTTCAGGTTTCCGACAGCAGTTTGTAACTTATTTAATGATTTTCCCTCCTATATTCCGTAGGAACAAGACAAGAGCGATTTTTAAGTGAGATTTTTCTGGAGAGAATAAATTCAAATACTTTTGCGATACTTGAAACTATACTTATAGGCCTTTAATTTAATAGTTCGCCAAATAATATAAGCAAAACCTTCACAAAAAATAGCAATAAGAGGAACATTTATGTGACAATCAAGTAAATCAGAAATATGACTTTTACGTATGAAAGTACTAAAAAGATTTAGACGAAAAGAAATCTACAACAGACTGTGGATCAGCAAATTCTGCATCAGCATTTTTAAGAACTCTAGCTTCATTTCTTCTAGCAATAGATAATCTACTATGTATTAACCATGTTACATACTCTTTGATTTTTTTTGGATTACCAATGACCATTACCAGTAATTTTCCATTTTCTATGGTAGTAACGTTTTAGTTCAAGACTAAGTTTTATAGAATTACTGTACTGTAGCAGATAACTATTACCTATTGTAGAGCTAAAGTAAGGAAAAGCATTTATGGAATGAAGATACTGAAAATTGAACCACAAGTTAGACTGGAGGTTAAATACTATGTCTAACAGTCATTCCCGTTCAAAAGTATTAAGTTCAATAAATCACTTCTAGGGCTGGTGACTTTATCTTATTGGGTGGGACTAGATTTGCATCAGGATGTGTAATAGTTAAATAAAAAGGTACGGCGGATGATTTTTAAGGCTCTCTAATTACTCGCAAACAGTTGCCTGAATTATGTATAAAGAGTACTGCATAATTTTAGTTTAAAACATTAAGAGAATTCATTAATGAAGCAATATTGAAGACAATCCGACATCTGCTATAATTGAAAAAAATATGGTAATATATGTAATATATGAGACCATGTGAGTTCCTATACTCAACCGAATTATTCAATGAAGTACAAAAATTATAACCACATGCAATGTTTTCTTAAACAATCGGGTTTGAAACCAATTGGATGGTTCGAAATAGACTTACATTCACTAGAAAAGCAGAAAGAAAAAAACTGTGTTTTGTATTCGATACATGCATTAGTAGTACGATCGACACGAGTGCAGGAGAAATTATTCTTGCAATGAAGCAGTCATAACTAGAGACCGGATTATATGCAAACTATATATATTTCATTTTATTTATTTATTATATTTTACGTCTATTTATAGATGTCTTACACTGATTAAAGTTCATTTCATCCATTGTAATACATCTACATATACACGTAAAATATAATAAATAAATAGAATAAAAGATATGCACTTTGCATATAATCCGGTCTCTAGTCATAACTAATCAATTGGAATTAGTTTCTAAATGTTTATCGTTCTTGATAATAATAAATGTCGAATTGTTACGTGAGCTGTGTAATTTGTAGCAATGGAGCACTTTGAAACACAAATTAATTCATTAACACACTCAACAATTTTACACACAATTGAACTATGTAAATATTCACCAAATATGCATTTTCAATACATTTTAAAAAATTTGCAGAAATAAAATTCTTGCATAAATGCTCATGTAAATACGAAAAAGTAAAATTCTGTAGTTTCATTTTATGTAGATATCTACCAATTGTATTTTTGATAATACTCAAACAAGTTACTAAATAATAATACAAGCAAGCGAAAGATATGCAGTATATAAAAAAGTTTTATCATAAAAGAAAAACTAAAAAAATTATTTACAGCTAAATCTGTATTGTAAAACAGTTTCATGATGTGTTACGTAAATACAGTATAGATCTCCATCACTACTTCCATTATATAAGTTTTATAGTTCAACAGCGGTAAGGCAGATCTACATACTGAATTGTTTTTAATTTTCTTAAAAATAGAGCTGCCATTAATTATTTCGATAAGCAGAAGAAAATGAGCTTTTAAACGTATCGCTTTTTTTCTCGTTTCGATGCGGAAATTGTCAAGTAAAAATAAATTGGAACGGGATTAAAATAGCTTCTCGAAATTCAACGCTGTGGGCTTTACTGTATTAAAAATACATTCGTTCGGATCCTAACAACGTGGTGTTGTTCGAATTGACGACGCCTCTGTTTAATGCTTTTTTAATTAACTGCTCCCATAACTCACCTCTTTTAAAAATGGTTATAATGCTTTATATGCTTCTTTTATGCTTTACAGTACATATTGATGGTGTATTTTTATGATTATTTTGTAATAATAGGGGTAACCCTGGTGTAATTGACTATTGCCAATAAAACAAATTTCTAGACACGTATGATAGAAGGCGAAAAACAAATATAGAGTAATGTGAATTATATTGGCATTATAAATCCTGTTATAGTCAAGCTTAGCTGATTTCGATTTTATAAACCATGCAGTACAACTTCTGTCTAATTCTTTATATTTTGAGAAAATCATCGATAAAGATGTTTTAATGCTGTGAAAAAATTGAGTTTCATAATGGCAATAGAAGTAATCAGCTGAACAAGGAATCCTTCCCTTGTAGACTTAAGACTGCTTTAAATGACGATTGCAAGGACTGTGTGGATGTACAATTCACAGGTATAGCAGTAAACTCCACTCACACACCGCGTTACCAACAGTCGGTAACACGGTTGACAATGAGAGCCCACGAGCTCTCGAAACGCTGCTTTCCGCATAATTAATAAATTTGTGTGAGTGGAGTTTACTGCTATATCTGTGAATTAAGACTGCTTTGACTATTCCTGAATATAAAAAGAAACCCAATTTGATGTCTATCTCCAATTGCAGTTCTTTGTATTTCACATAAATGGAAAGGAATTGCCTTAATTTTTGATCACAATCAGAATTTCAGACGGAACGAGAAATTGTAACATTTCTTGCAAAAAGCACACGGATGGAAGATACTACTCTTCTGTCAATAATAAGTAATTTAACGAAATAGTTAATAGCTTCTATTACCCTTAACAATTGTAAATCTTCTAAGTCTTCACACAGGAAGTCTATTACTTGAAATTTAGTTATAGTGCATGGGATTTTAAAAGTATTCTTTTCCAAAGTTTTAAATTGAAAAGTTTCCGAATAGGTACTAATTTTGACATATTTTTGAAAATTTAGATCAGGTCGCCGTATAGAACTTAGCTATTGATTCCTTCAGAAAAAAAGATACTTACCATTGCTATTATGGATCCCACCCTCACTTTCCAGTTCTTGCTCCACGATAGTCGACACAGTATCTGTTCTAACCGGTTTATACATAGTGCTGAATAGCTGTAAGTGTTGTTTGAACATCGGCAGTATCTCGTCGTCGTCATCATCACACACCGAAGTATTTAAATCTTCCGCATGTGATGTGGTAGTTTCCGTTTTCGGTTTGTTGTCTTCGACGGATTGAGGAGGCGAATTCGTTGAGCTTACATCTTGCCCCATAAAAGCACTATAAGCGCGGCCGTTAGAATCTACCCGTAGCTGCACTACGGCTACTGAGTTTACAGGCCATGTTTTACTGTGTTGCAAAGTCATCTTCGTTTGTGAATAGTGACATTTCCTGTCTTGGTCACATTTTTAATTGGTAGAGTATTATTTGCGGTTATAGCCATGATATTTGACACGAACCATTATCAATGTCCGCTAATTATCTTTCAGAAAGAAATGAGTACACTCGTCATTAAATTGCACTGGAAAAGGCAGTGCAAAAGATTGCGGTTTTACTGCGATCATCTTCAGAGTTTTCCAATATGAATCTGAAACAGAAATACTTGATATTATTTTAGGATTTTCGATTAACTAGCAGACTTGAATTTAGCACCATTATATATCGATAATCGCTTTCTAAACTTAGCTTAGAGTTGATAGTTAATAAAGAGAATTGTTTCCCCTTATTTGTAAAAATATAGTTTCATATTATGTGGTAGAAAAATCGAAAAAGAACTAATTGTTATACTTACGAGGATAAGCTGAAAAATTCGGTAACTAACAATGAGATGGCGCTGTGTGAAAGCAACCTTTGACGCTGTTGTATAGCTTGATGTTTCAGTGACACACGTGCTACACTTCATGTTGATCTGTCAAGTAGTTTGTGTGATTACATACCTGTGGAAAAAGTATTTTTCGCCCAAAGAAACTCATGCTGATATGGTAAATGCGTTAGACGAGGGTGTTCCTTCTTTTAACACTGTTTGCAAATGGGTGAATGAATTTAAAAAAGGTCGCATGAGCGTAAATAACGATCCCCGTTCTGGACGCCCAAAAACAGCCACTTCTGCAGAAAGTGCGCAAAAAGTTTTGACATTTGCGGAAGCTGATTGCCGATGAACATTGAAAGATATTTTAAAAATGTATATTAAATTAGACATGTCCAAATGGTGTGCAAATGGCTGCCGCATCTACTAACACCATCGTAAAAACTCAAACGCGTGGAATGCTCTACTGCCATTTTGGAGTGGCTTCGTCAAAATTCAACAGATTTTCTGTACCAATTTGTGACATGCAGTAAAACGTAGATCCACCACTATACACCGGAAAGTGAATGGTAGACGAAACATGGTGAACCGGCTCCAAAGAAGGCCAAAGTCATTTTATCGGCAGGAAAGCTGATTACTTCCGTCTTTTGGGATGCGAAGGGAATTTTGCTTATGGATTACCTTCCAAATGGATAAACGATTACTGGACAATACTATTCTAAATTTTCGGGTCGATTGAAGGCAGCTATCGTCAAAGAAATATCCGAAAGAAAGCAAAAAGATGTCCTTTTCCATCAAGAAAATGTGCCAGTTCATAAGAGCAAAATTGGCCAAATTAAAGTTCGAAGCGGTTGAACATCCCCCTTATTCACCGGATTTAGCTCCTTCGGACTATCACCTCTTTTCCAAGCTTCAGAAACATCTCGACGGTATGAGATTTGCTTCGGATAAGGAGCTGACAGCTGCCGTGGACCACCATTTTGAGGAGCTCGAGGAAAATAAGTACTCTGACGGCATAAAGAAACTTGAGCATCGACTAAATAAATGTATCGATCTTGAGGGAGATTATGACGAAAAATAAAACAAATTTCATTGAAATATTGCTATTTGTTATGCTTTAGTTATCGAATTTTTCAACTTACCCTTGTACAAAAGCTTATTTCTGGCATTTTTTCTTACTTCATTTACAGCGTTAGTGGGATTATACGGAAATAAGGTAAATAAATACGTGCTTCCTGAATAGTGAACAGTTTTCTTGATAGTATGTGTCGTTAATCTGGGATTTACATAGGTATGTTTTTATGTATGTTAATAACCATAACGGTGAACCTGAACTGAAATATCTTTTTGTATTTCGACAGAAGGAACAAAGGAAAATATGCGTTTTTTTTTCGAAAACCCTGTTACTCTATCAAATAAATTCTGATATATCTAAGTCAGCGATCATTGCTTATTATTGGCTTAGTTACGGTTCGTCGGTTGGCAATTCTAGAATCCTATTAGATTTATTGGAATACTATTTTATGTAGTAGAAAATCTCAGGACAGGTTTAAATATACATATATCGAAGAAGTCCCTTTTCTTCGAAACTAACGTTTACAAAAAAAATGTATTGACAGCGCGTTGTGTAGATAAAATTCTTATGGTGGTTTCAAGACGGGAAAAGGAGAAAATGTCCCTACGCGTGTAAAAAATAAATATGATCGTAAAACATATATTCCTGCGGAATGTAGGCATGTAAATGTATTACGTCTTTACAATACAGTATTCTTGTTACCTATACTTTCTTTCTCGTTTCGATACCTATACTTTCTCGTTTCGAATTTACAGAATACGTCCTTGATATTACACTGATACCTTATGATGTACAAACATTTATCTGTGAGATGAGATTTAAATGATTTTTTCAGTTGGTGCTATCTCATTCCTTTAAAGACTGTAACTAGAAATGTTACTTTAAGTTAATTTTATTAAATTTACTTATATACACAGTATATATATATAATCTGAAAGCTGTATATCCCCTCTACAAAATGAGACCGGAGCGTTAACATCGATCAAGTGGTAATTAATTTATAGTGCTTAAAGTTACAGTACTATCTGTTCGTTACAAACATATCATGGAATAAGGAGCTAGTATTAAATTTTGTTTCAAGCCTGGTAAAAGTTTTACAGAAACATTTGACTTAATGAAAAAAGTTTATGGTGATGACCAGAGACCGGATTATATGCAAAGTGCATATATTTTAGTTTTTTGCATATCTTTAATTATAGTCTATATGTAGACGTATTACACTAATTGAAATTAATCAGCGCTAATTAGTGATTGCATATTAGGCATTTCTATGCATATTTTTACAAAAGTTGCATATATTGCATATTTAGGCTTTTTCTTATCCTTTCTATTAGTAAAAATTCCTAGTAATTCCTAATGCAGATCGACAACGGACAATTCTCAGAACGATACATCTTTTAAATTGGTTTCTCTTATACTTTTTTCCAAGAACTGCACGTGTTTAATTTCGCCTAGCAGAAGAGATGTGGTAAATACGTTTTACTATTATTAATTCCCAAATAAACTATTCACTCATTGAATATCGTTGAGCCAAACAGCATGTAATTGTTACGTTTTTAAATACTGTGCGTACATACAATGAGTACAGCGAACAAAATTTCTTTATGGATTAAGCCGTACCCTGAACTGGTAAAGGATGGCGACAAAGTATTTTGTAGAGCCTGCAGTAAACTGGTAAGTTTAATTTTGCTAAAAGCTTTACAATTGCTCTTAAATTCTTTAACTTTTGATATAAAATGACAATTGTTGTTGTAGGTGCCTTGTGAGAGAAAATACCTGATTGATCAACACGCTAAAACTCCACCACATATCGGAAAATGTGAAAAACTAAAGCGATCCGCATGTGTGCAGCAATCTATATATCAATGAGTAGCATCAACCTCACGAAACTCAGAACAAGAAGAATATAATACGGATCTGTGTAACGCATTAATTTCGTCTAACATACCATTAGCAAGATTAAGCAATGTTAATTTGAAATTATTTCTGCAAAAATATTGCAAGCATAATATACTTGACGAAAGTACCTTACGATAAAATTATGTCATCTTGTTACCAGCAAACAATGGTAGAACTTCAACAATTGGTAGGGAATAATTTTATTTATATTATGGCAGATGAAAGTACGAATAAGTGTGGCCGTTATATTGCCCATTTGTTAATAGGAATTCTTCATGAAGACATTGTAGGTAAATCATATTTAATTTATTGTAAAGAACCTCAAAAACAAATGTGACAATTGCCCAATTCGTTCAAAAAGGTTTATCATTTGTTTTACCTGGAAGTATACCTTGTGAAGAAATTTAACTAATGTTGTTCGACGCTGCACCATACATGATGAAAGCCACGCAATATTTATAATTTTTTTATAGCAACATTATTCATATCACTTGTTTAGCTCATGAGTTTAATCGTGTAGCCGAAGACATTAGGAATCAATTTCCCTTGATTAATGATTTAATTAGCAATGTCAAAAAAGTATTTTTGAAAGCACCTTTACGAATCCAATTTTATACGGAGCGACTTCCCGGTGTTAAGTTGCCTCCTGAACCGATTATTACGAGATGGGGTACATGGTTAGACGCTACAATTTTTTACGCCGATAACTTTGAAGGAATAAAAAATGTAAATCTTGAAATCACTGCTGACAGCGCAGCTCTAGAAAACTGTAAGAAGATAGTAACATCAACAGAATTGCTATAAAATCTTTTGTATATTAAGTCAAATTATAGCGTTGTTTCAAGTTCGTAAACTAGAAACGCAAGGGATGTCGCTCTCGGAATCAGTCGAAATAGTAGACGAATTTGATATGCTATGTAAGAAGGTTAAGGGTACAATAGGTAATTCTATATACGATACATTTAAAAAAGTGATAAACAAAAATGCGGGGTATTTGAAATTGAAGAAAGTTAAGAAAATTTTGAAAGGTGAAACAGCAAACGATTTCGACTTTTTTAAAATTTTAATTTAGAATGTATTGCAAAGTTAAAAAAATTACCAATTACATCTGTGGATGTTGAAGGAAGCTTTACTATTTCGAAACATATGTAGTCTGATAGAAGACAAAACTTTCTTTTACACAATTTTGAAAAATATTTAATTCTAAGTTGGTTTAGAAATATGTGCAAAAAAATTTGTGCAATAAAGTTAATGTTTAAATTTCTTATTTATTTTATGTAAAAATTTTGAATATTGTTGCAATTTTTGTGCATATATGCCCCAGGTTTATGCATATTTTCTCAAAAATCGGTGCATATATATGCGCATATATTCTAGGTCTTCTTTGCATATATTCTAGTTTTTCTTTGCATATAATTTCTCCATAAAATCGCGAGGAGCTGGTCGAATAAGTGCGTGAAATTATCGCATACGATGCGAATTCGACTGTAAAATGGATAGAGGAGTAATTAAATACGATCAGAGACATGATTCATGAAATTTTAACGAAAGATTTGAACAAACGGAAAGTCTGTGCTCGATTTGTTCCTCGTGTCTTAACTGAGGACCATAAAATTGCTCGTGTTCAACATTGCAAGGATCTTATTAAAACAGTTAGGCGAAATCCCACATTTCTAGAGTCGATTGTAGCTGGTGATTAGACTTGGTGCTTTAAATACGATCCTCAAACAAAACACCAAAGAGCTGCCGGGAAGGACCCAGGTTCTCTAAAATCGGAAAGATTGCGTTTCCAGAAGTCACGAGAAAAGACAATATTGATTTCTTTTTACGACTCTAAAGGTATTCTACATCGGGAATTCATGGTCAGAATGTCACTGGTGAATATTATGTGGGGGTTATGAAGCGTCTGTGGAAAAGAATCATTCGAATGAGGCCCGAATTTCAAGCGCCGGGAAGTTGGTTCTTGTTATACGATAAATAATAGTAATCGCCTCACTTGTTGGTGTTTGCTGAGTTTTGTCAGTTTGACTATTTCCTCTTCGCAAAACTGAAACTGGCTATGGAGTAAACATTTCACGACGATGTTGGCCAAGTCCAAGTAGCCGTGAGGAAGATTTGTGAGGCCATGCTGAGAAATGACTTAAAAGAATCTATGCTATCAATGGTTGAACGTGCCCAGAGTTACACTGACGCAGAATGGATGTATTTTGGCAGAAAATAAATAATTTTGGCGAAATAACTTGTTGTTTCTTCTTTATTTGAGAAGTTCCATTATATTTCCGACGTATTGTGTAGAATTTTCATTTATAAAGTTCTATTTCTTTGTAAGAGATCGGAATATTTAGAGAAAACTAAAGATTAGTTCAAGATTAATAATAGGTTTTATATGCAAATGTGGTATCCTTAGATGCGTTTATTTCTTTCTAGAACTGACTGATTGTCAATGCTTTGGAGGCTTGATCAAAGTATAGATAAGAAATACGTACATATGTACATATACACACACGTCAAATTTAATGAACTTTTGCTTGCACGATATGAAAGAAAACATCACGAAAATATTAAAACGATATTATTTAAGCTTCATCAAATAAAATTAATAATACCTCAAAACAATAACCGGATCCGAGAGATTATCTGTAACTTCTGCACATTTAATATAAATTTTGCTTGAAGAGAGATCTTCAAGATGTTGTGCAGATTCATTAATTTCAATCCTGGCCGTATCATAAATCTTGTTGTGAATATATATAGAGGACTATGTTACAGGACGGAACAAATCTTATTGTTTCGAACGTCAGAGTTGAAGGCATTTTGTAATAAGGGAGATGATTAATCTGTCTATCAAATATCGTTGACAATTATTTCTTGGTAAAACTGTTTCGGCTTATTTATACACTGTGTAATGTTATTTAAAGTAAGATTATGACGAAATGTAGATTTAGGCAGTTTAGGTCGATTTATCCTAACCAAGTGCATGAAAAGGGAGTATGATTGATGCAGATGGAATTATTCCTAATTAGGCCCCAGTAAGAGCTAGACGTTGCTTAAGAAACCCTAGAATAAATTACATAAGTCGCTGCATCTGCATTTTCTTAAGTGCTCCGATGGATAGGCGATTGTGAGTGAGCTTTAAGCATTCCTAAATTGTGGTCTAACAGCTTACGTGGTGGAGGCGCCGGTAACCATGCTCGGTATCTCCGTAATAAGAATCGTTTATTATTTAAGAATGTCTCCCAATAAGCATCTCAGAATGCCAACTATAAAATTATGGATGATAGCTAATTAGTATTTTTAGTATTTAAATGTGAAAACAAATTTTTTGTTTAGTACTTTCATTAAGGTTAGGCGCACTTCACTATTACACATATTGATAAATTTTCCTATTTTGTTTTACATGGCGCTTACTTAAAACGTTTGATATTGTTACGCCGATTAAATTTACAAACAATTAATGTTCAACATTGTTTGATTTTAGTGAATAAGTCAACATACAAACTTTTTCTCTTTATAAATATCTCTTATTAAGTGTAAACGGTGTCGGACTGTATTTGTGACATTCAGCCAGCAAGATAAATTTATCAGGTAGCATATATCTCATTTTTACCTGCATAACTCCTTTCATATCTGAGCATCAGCACGGTTTTGTTGCAGGTAGGTCGACGATCACTAATTTAGCATGCATTGGCCAATATCTTAGTGAAGCGCTTGATAAGCGAAAGCAGGTGGATGTTATTTACGTAGATTTTTCTAAAGCTTTCGACTGCATTAACCACGAGATGCTACTACAAAAAATGGATAAATTTGGTTTTGGTGTGGGTTTCCTGACGTTGATTGAGTCTTACCTTACTGGAAGGGAGTGTTATGTCTGCTACAATGGTTATTCCTCTACGCCGTTTTCTCCAACATCAGGTGTTCCTCAAGGTTCAAATCTTGGACCACTTCTCTTCAATTTTTATATAAATGATTTACTATCTCTGTTTACGTGTCACGTCTTAGCATACGCAGATGATTTAAAGATATTTAATACTGTTGGTAGCATTTTCGATTGTAAACATTTACAAGACAATCTTCTTCGCATTAATACTTGGAGCAAGGTCAATTATCTCCCTCTGAACATCAACAAGTGTACTGTGGTTTCCTACAATAACACTCACACTACTTTACACTATAACTACCAGATTAATGATGCAGCCATACCACGCAATATCAAAACTTTGGATCTTGGTGTTTTGTTTGATAATAGACTGTCATTTACGGAACATATTTCGTCCATGTGTTCATCTGCTTCCAAAACTCTCGGTTTTGTCATGCGTTCCTGCAGGCATTTCTCAGACTTAGGTGTAATGAAACGTTTATATTATGCCTACGTTCGTTCTAAGCTTGAATACGCCTCCATTGTTTGGTATCCCCGTTATTTACACCAAGAGCTTATGATCGAACGCGTTCAAAAGAAATTTCTAAAGTATCTCTCCTTTCGAATGGACAACGTGTATCCTGCAAGAGGTATCGAGTATTATAGCTTACTTGTTGAGCATGGTTTTCTATCTCTTGCTGACCGCCGCGAGCGTAACAGTGTGGAGTTTCTTTGCAGGATCCTGAAAAATACTATCGACTCGCCAGCCCTTCTAGCGCAAATAAACTTTACCGTACCTACTCATCATACTCGCTACTATAATATATTTCAAGTACCTAGAGCTAATACCAACATTTTGCTTAAGGCACCTCTCAGTCACATGGTGAGGAACGCAAACAAACGGGATCTGGAGCCATTTTTGTGAGTCTTTCTCTTTTTTTTGTTTCCTTATTATATACATTTTCAGCATGTTATTATTGTAGGCAACACGATTTTAATTATTTTATTTTAAATAAGAATTGTATTGTAATTTGTCCTGTAATTGGCCCTTGGGCTGTTGGGCAATAAAGGATTATTATTATTATTATTATTATTATTATTATTATTATTATTATTATTATTATTATTATTATTATTATTATTATTATTTTGTATATTCACCAAATATTATCTGAGAGGTAACAAACCAGGACTGTCTAATGTTTTTAGACAGTTAGTATAGCAATGGATAAAAGTTAAAGATAGACTTATGTCCGTTGTAATGAGAAACACAAACTCATAATTACAGTTTCGATTTGAACATAACCTAATGTTCTTGTACTGTTCGTCAAATGGAAAATGGTATTAGAAAATGTCATAATAAAAGAACAAGATCAGCCAACAAATTTTGCGATTATGAAATAGAATAATTGGATACCGAAAGTTTAAGTTTCCAAAAAGTTGCGGATAGAATAGCCTAAAGAACAATTTAATATTAAATTTGTTATGCTTGCTGATGCATCTATCATATCTTTTAAAAAAGCAAATAATAATTGCTGAAAAGAATCCCAAGTCAAAGATATAGAAATTAAAGTTAAGGGGCGACAATTGGAATATTTGGAGAATGAACATGTACTAAAAATAAAAATCATGAAAAAGGAGTATAAGGAATTATAATTTTGTTTTAATGCTTATTTGTTTTATATATACCTCTAATGCGAATTTCGCTTTGGGCTGAGAACAAAACGATTAATTAAATATTAATTAATAAAATAAAATTTAGTACATTTGAAATAAAACCAACAAAATTATTAACAGTAAGTCAAGAAGCAAACTAAGTTAACAGCGATTATAGATGTTTTCAGTTGCTTGAACTTCTTCTGCAATAAAAACATCTCCAAAATTTTCAAGAAGTTCCATATTCATTCAGACAAACGCTCGAAATAAAGTGAGGTTATAATATCCGACAGATATACACTTATCGGGAGGATTTAACAACAGGTAAATTTATCCCTCTGTTAAGTAATTTACCTACTGCTTTTTACCTGTCACAAGGTGAATAAACACATGTTCGTGTTTATCCGTTAGATCGCGCTATCTGCAACTTTATCAGAATGTGAATAAACCGGCCTTAAATGGTATGGATGTACCATATTTATACATGTCACATTACTCTGCTTGATCAAGCTAATAAGTCAAATAATTGGGAAAATCTACTTAAAGGTGGCTATCCAATTATCTCAAAATTAACCTGCGTTCCACCGTCATACCACTGAAAGCTGACTTCTCATATTTTTTTTTTATCACAAAATTATAAATTCGACTATCGAAATCATCTCTGATTACCTTCTGAAAGCCGCTGTTTTATACACATGATGGCGATGCTTCACCAAAAGGTTATGAAGAGACGATTTGTTTCTGCCTACTTGTTGAGCTGTTCTTCTATAATTAATATGTGAAGACTGTCAAAACAGTTAGCATTTATTTGGTTGTATCGAACTGCTTCGTTCGAAGCGAGCAACTATTCAGTAGATAATGAATGTAGAAACAAGAGGACAGTCAGACTTTGTATTTTCAAAGTCCACAACCTCTGCATACGGTCTAATCTATTTAACGATAGAGTTGAATGCTCGTATCATGAAAACAAGCTCTTTTCTCTTTTCCGTCAAACACACATATACAAAAAAAACAAATGATTGAATTGAAACTATATACCAGAAGAGAATGTAAGTAAGTATAAAGCGATCAATTTCTTCTCCTATCGTACACCATTCTTCCTACAGAAAAGTCCACACGATGGTAGCAGATGCTGGAGTGACTTGTTTTACCTTTCGATCTAATTCAAACCATAATAATTCGATGGAATTGAGGTCGGGAGATTCAGCGAGCCTTTCCGTCACCGTAAGTTTGCCCTCCTCTTGTTTTTGTTGCGAGTAATCGCGGCATAAGTTTCGGGTCATTATCACGCTGACATGTGAAGTTTTCACCGACTTGTCGTAAGCTTAACGGTGCCATATTATTTTGTAAAATATCTCTGTACACTTCATTTAGCAGAATACCGCTAATTTTCACTAAATTCCCCATAGATGTGCCCGCAAAGCATCCTCAAATTATCACCGAACGTCCTCCGTGTTTGACGGTAGATACGATGCATTGGTTCAACACTCGTTCTCCTGCTGACATTCGAAAGAATACATGTTTGCGTAGGCCGCAAACTTCGAACTTCGAATTTGGAAACTCGTCACTCCACAACACCTTTTTCCAGTCTTTGATAGTCTAATTCTTGTGTGCTTGCGCCCAAAACACCTTTTTCCAGCCTTCGATGGTCTAATTATTGTGTGCTTGCGTCCATTCATACCATTTCTGCTTGTTCTGTTTCCTTAACAACAATGGTGCCGCTACTCGTCCATTGCGTTATCTAATAAGCGGTGTTTCACTGTAATCACATTAATTAGTTTGCTATTCACTCCAACCGCAGCAGTTTTTCGTCAATTTCCTTTGCTAATTCTTATGACAACGCGATTTTCCGCTGTTCTTTCGGTTGCCCACTTCAGCATTTATTGGTAAAACTTCCCACTGGTTATAAATTTGTTCACGTTGCAGTCCAGTGTTTGCCTACGAATGTTCAATTCGCGTGCACTTTGTCAATAGCTTTTACCCGTTCTATGGTAACTAACAGTTAGAGCAGCACGCATCTGTACAGATAACTCTTTAATTTTCACCATTATAACATAAATAACTAGGAAATATCAAAAGTCGTTTCTGCTTGTTCTCAGCACTAACACAAACTACAATCATATGGAGCAAAGAGATCTCGAATCATAAAATTCAATAACACAATTAAGTGTATTGCATCAAAATTCCAAGAAAAACTCATTACTAGGGTTGGTATTCTTTAAGGCTAGCAGAAACGAGTGCTGTTAGATATGCGTGCGGCTCGGTTTTTTTTTTGTATAACCATGTGCCGTGCTTTTAACCCTGATGATCAACTCGGCCAGTATCTTGCCTATTGTGCACCCATGTCATTTTAGTTCACACGACCGAGTTGTACCTGAGCAACAAAGTCCATAATCCCCTCGAGCGATAATTTTCCTTGGATTCGTCAAGTTGAGCATCCCCAATGTTAACTTCTCTTTCCTTGCAGACTGTCGGCCAGTCGACAGGAAGATACACAGGAGTTTCCTCTGCTCTCCCACACCTACTACATGAAGGAAAGTTTACTAGACCCATATGATGGATGTGTTTATTCAGTACGCAGCGTCCAGTTAAGATCGCTGTGAGTGCTCTCAGTTTGGTCTTACTCATAAGGACTGCCTTCCGCAGTCTTTCCTCACCTAGATAAATCCCGAGAGATTTGCAGTGTCTCAAACCGTCTACATCGTTCCAGTAGGATCAGTGATTGGTGGCGAGCTCAGATTTAACATAGGTCTTAATACTGCCATAGGTACTCCCACACGTTGGTTCAGGTCCTGAGAATGATAGTCCACTGGCATCTCTTGCTAGCAAGTCAGCTTTTTCGTTCTCTTTGATCTCCGAGTGGTTTGGCACCAATATCAGCGTAATGCTGCAATGCTCCTCTAGTTGTTACAGCCTTCTACGGCTCCACAATACCACTTCGGAGTGAAACCTGGCTTGGCTGTCCTTTACGATCTCCACCGCTTCCAAGTCATGTGCCTAGTTCGTAGAGTTCTCCGTACATGTCTGAATGGCAATTACGTCTGCTTGAAATATGGAGGGGAAGACCCCTAGATTGATGGCCTCCTCCTCCGGTTCTCCCTCTTTCCAAATTCCAATACATGTGCCATTCGAGGTTTTTGAGGCGTTATGCATATGCATATTTTATTAAATTAATTATTTTGTAGTTAAATAATTCATAACGAAAAATTAAGGAGGTGGCCAAATACTCATAGACGGTAGTGTATATCACACGAATTCCAATAAGAAGAAGTCGATCGAATGAACTTTATTATCAAGATATTTAAGATGAGTTGTTTTAAAATAAACACAGTATATGTTATACATGCTTCCTTCTACTAACATACTACTAGAATACCCAGTATTAGACAACTTGTCAGTACTTCGTCAATAACGTAAAACAACGCAGAACCTAGTTGACGAATCATTAGCTTTAATTATTCCTAATTACACAGAACGTTCTACGCAAAGACAATTGAACTCGTTAACTAAAAATACCACCAAATCACGTTATTCCATTTATCAATTTAAAAATCGCCGACTCGCAAGTAATTGAAATAAATTAGTTTAACGAATTGTTTCTTTCCAAAAGGAACGAATTGTAATTTTGGTAAAATACTGCGAACTCTACGTTTTTAGCATATAGATGAAGTGCATGTCGCCATTATAAATGCCTTCCAATATCCATACACTTACGATTTAGGTACTTTCTAGCAACAATGACATTAGTTTTTACGAGCTTTATGGTAATAACTTCGCTTCTATAATAAAGCAAGTTGAAGAACAAATTAAGTTTTTGCGTTTTATGGTAAACTCGCGCAAACTCAAGCTATTATTGCGGAATGCTTTTAAAATGTTTTCTCATCCAACGTTCTGTTCGAGTCCATATGAAAAACCCGTCAGTAATTATGAAGATCAGAGCATTTTGAAGTATACAAACGAATGCTAACATCTTAACATGTAAAGTAAGTGGAAAGGTTGACGATCGGAACACAGTTGAGGATTTTTTTAAAATCACTAATACCATCGTACATTGTTAAAATTTTATTGTCTGTTAACATTTTATTAAACATTGCAAAATGAAAGAGTTTTTGAAATATGGAGTGATACGTGTTATTATTAAAATATAACTCACATTTTGTAAAGTTAGTATTTTCATATCAATTGTGGAATTTCGTCCTTAACATAAAACTAAGTAGTAGATACCCATCCATGATATTCACTCAGGATAAAGAAAAAAATTCGCAGTGAACAGTGAAGGAAAGGTATATTGTACTCTGATGATAAATGTTAGGCTATATTATATATTCCTCTGTACTGTAGATGGGGAGATTAAGAACATTAAGTAGAAAATAGAGGATTGATCCTACTGCAGCTTTAGCTTTTATTATCGAAAGCTAACAATGCTACATTATTAGTTTCTAGTGTTGGCATTGCAGACTTTCGATTAGTAGAGTATGCTTAGAAAACGTGTAAAAAGAGGTTAGCAAAGTCTCGGGACTAGCAATCCATGAATTGCTCTGGAGAAGGGTTGAGAAACTGTACCCTCTTGTTTTCGGTGTATTTGACAGCAGACGAGTGTGTTATTCGTTTGGCACTTTTTAGCGCCAAGGAATACTCATTTGAGGTGTAACGTTGGATACGACCATAAAGAAATTGCTCGAAACCACGCTGACACCAGGCAGGTAGAAACATGTCCGTGTGTTAGCGTTTTTTGTCTCCTCACGTTGTCTTTTCCTGTGAATGATTCCATTAATACCATGAGTAGCTGTTAATTAGCAGCATTATTATCTTTGGTGTGATTTTCTAGGCATAGGTGAGATGATAAGTTAAAAAAACTTGATTGATCAAATGAAAAAAATGATCAGAAAGG
This sequence comes from Trypoxylus dichotomus, assembly GCA_023509865.1. Classification (NCBI taxonomy): domain Eukaryota; kingdom Metazoa; phylum Arthropoda; class Insecta; order Coleoptera; family Scarabaeidae; genus Trypoxylus; species Trypoxylus dichotomus. Next base: position 22,748,492 of record CM042081.1, on the reverse strand, counting down.
ATGGATGATTTAATACGTATTGCTTTTTTAGAGAAAATAATCTACTCTTTCCATTCTGATTCCTAATGCACCCCTGAAAAATGTTTGAAAATGTATAAACATCGTTACATTCAGTATGAGTATTGATACAATCAATGCATATCTGCCTACTATTTCATTGCCACGGGTGACACATGGATTTTGATGTTACCTAAAACGATCGACTTCTGGCTAATAATTTTGAATTTATAGTTAAAATGAGTTCTAATAAAGCCCATTACTCGCACACACAAGTTTATAATTTTGTAGATCGACAACGCTTTCTAATATTCCAAAAGCTCATCGATTATATGTCCAAGGCTACGGTTGAATGCTTTTCCTCAAGTATAGGATATTATGTATATGAATGTCAGCATAAATGATGAATATTTGTAAATTATTATGTTAAATTTCGATTATTATATTTATAATTTCGATGAATTGTGTATCTTTCCAAAATTTTATCTCGTAATATTGACAATCTAGAGTCTTAACTTAACATGTGTACCGTACTTCAAGTGACATTAGGTGACAGTTGCCTTCACGTTGTTATCGTTACGTCAACGGATATATTTTCAATACAATTTTAAACCTAAGGAGGTTAATTTTAAATTTGGATTTTGTTAATTTCAGTGTGTGCTTGCATAACAAGCATTTTTATAATAAGCTTTATATTATTCATAGGTATTACAGTAAACTCTACACCACACAAATTAACAATTTATTCCGAACGTAGGGTTTCAAGAGCATATTGACTTTCATTATCAATCGCATTACCGTCTGACAGTCGATAAATAAATTATAAATTATATTGATATGGAGTTTACTGCGATATCTGTGAATTATACAACCATACAGTCCCTTGCGATCATTGCAATTTTTCATTAGTTATAAATAATCTTCACATCAAACACCTTTATGACGTTATCTCTTCTGTTAATTCTTCATCTAACAGTTCCTATCTGTGTCGGATATTGGCTACCACACATGCTATTTTAACTTTGTTTGCTCCTGCTCGAAATAATTCAGTCGTGTACATATCGAATCAGGTTCTGAGATATTTCAACCAAGAAATTCGTGTATCAATACTACTCTTTCCCATTATTTTTTCTTGTAGAATATTCTGTAGTAGATGAAATCTGTTCTCATTTCTCCTAAGGTGTCCTAAATGTTGTTTCCGAATTTTCATGGTGTTAACCACTTCCCTTTCTTTTCTGATCCTTTTCACAACTTCGTTATTTGTTATGCGTTGTATTCATGGCATTTTTAGGATCCTGCGGTATAATGCTTTCAATTTCCTTGCTGTGGCTTCAGTAAGCGCCCATGCTTCTACCTCGTAAAACAAAACGGGAGCACACAACAGCGCAAAAATCTTATTTTGGTGTTTAATGTTATGTCATGGCTTATGAACATATTTTTCATTTTATTAAACCTGGCCTTTTCGATTGTAATATGTATATCTTGTGAATGGTACCATTGTTCACTTACAGTAGTTCCGAGATAGGTAATACTGCTCATTCGTCCTATCTGTTTTTGATTTATTGTGAGATAACAGTTGTCAATTTTTTCTTTGATAATGACCATTAATTTTGTGTTTTTGGTGTTTATGTCCAGACTATACAATTGACTGTGATATGTTATTTTATCCATAAGTTGTTGTAGTCTTTCCAAGGTGTCAGCCAAAACAACCGTATCGCCTTCATTGCGGATATTATTCAATCTTTCTCCACTCAGAAGAATTCCAGATTCTGTGCATTCTAAAGCATATATTAAACAGTAATGGAGAGAGAATGAAACCTTGCCTTACACCTCGTAGTATATTTGTTTCTTCTGTTGTGTCATTCCCGACTCCGTCGAAAGCAAATTGATTCCAGTATAGATCAACTATTATCCTGATGTCTTTCCCATCTAGGCCCACGTTTTTTAGAATTTCTACCATTTTCTGGTGTTTTACTCTATCAATTGACTAGTAGTCAACACACATTGCACAGTTCATGTCCCTGCACCGCTGAAATAATACCTGTACGCTGTATATGGCCTCTCATGTACCCACTGCACTTGAATCCGAATTGCGTAAATGCTATTTGTTTTTCATATGTTCTGTAAATTCTGCTATGTATGATGTTGGGAAAAAGTTTTAGAAAGTGGCTTATCAAACTTATTGCTCTATACTCTTCATATCTTTTAGCTCCTGTTTTTTTCGGCAAGGTGATAAATTCTGATCTAAGCCAATCTTACGCTATCATCATCCAAAAGCTTTAAGAACTGAGTATTTGTGCTATCAAGTTTCATTGCTTCACGAGGATATATGGCCTCGTATCATCAACTACTTCAGGTGGTTCAGGTCTTGTGTCGTGAAACAGTTGTTCAATATATGGTTTCCATGTATCCTTCAATTCAGCTGTATTAATTATCGCATTTCCTTCATTCTTGGTTAGCCTGGTTAAGTGCTTACGTCTGCATGTCCCAGTAATTTCTTTGACTTTTCGGTGTACGTTGAAATTTTCGTGTTTTGCTTGTAATGTCTCGATTTCAGTGCACTTTTCTTCAATATCTGCTTCTTTAGATTCTTTGATCTTTTTCTTGATGATGCGCTTTAAGTTGTTATATCCGATGGTGTCACCCTTCTTTTTAGGTCTTTGTTCCATTAATTCTAAAATCTGGTTGGTCATCCAAGATTTACTTTTTGTTATGTTAGATTGTAATAGGACATCTTTAATAGTTTTAATTGTTATGCCGAATTTACTCAGTTGATCTTCGTATCTCAAGCCTATCGTCGATTTAATTTCATTATTTAAGTGAGTCTTCACTTGATCTTTTATTAATGTATCATTTAATTTTCGAAGGTCTGTACCTCTTTCTTTTTTGGTTTTTTTTATCTTTACTTTAAATACACCGGTAAGAGGGTTGCCATCTGATTGTATGACAGCTCCTTGGTAGGTTTTTACCGAATTACAGCTATTCCGATATCGTTTGCTCACAAGTATGCAGTCTACCTGACTTCCAATTATGCGCCTACTACAGTCTTGAGGTGATTTCCATATATGTATATAGCCTTCTAGCTGGAAGTTGAAACCATGTATGTTATTATGGCTCAGTAAGTTGCCTCCTTCGATCCTTTCTCCAAGCCTATGTGGTCTTGTAGTATCACCTGCGAGTCCTTTTCTGGTTTCTTCTGTTAATTAAGGGGCACTTTAAATAAAGAAATCTCTTCGAAATAAGTATACTTATAAAATACTTATGAAGCAACAGAGAGTGCAACAATCTAATAGTCCATTCTTCTCCCACAATAGATTAAGAGAAAATCATAATTATAAATAAGTACATTAAAGATGAATACAAATATGAAACAAAACAAAATATTTGGGGCGTATTGCTTCATAGAAAGTAAGTTAGTCAAACATCCAATTATAATATGTAGATCTTATTTTATTGTATAACCTATAGATAACTATATTTCTTGCCTATTTTCATCCCGTACTTTCCTTCTCGCACATTCAAGCATAATTTACATAAAATGTATTTACCGTACGTATGAATAACTGATATGGCAAGTTTCCTAATAGTAACGACACAATAATCATACAGAATGCCAACTCATTCGAACCAATTCTTCCAGTATGAATTAGGTAACGTCTGGCGCTATTCACTTGGAAACGTAAATGGAACAAAAAGTAGGATGCTGAATCTGAAGAAAGATGACTATACTTTTTCATTTCCTTCCTTTCTAGATATCTAAATTATCATACGTCTAATCAAATGTAAATATAGCCTAGTATTGTTGGCTGCATTACTAGTAACTTTTTTTTATCAATTCCGTTATGTTTGCGTACGCTATCCAATTTTCTATGCGGATACATTTAGATTTTTTGTCCTTTAAAATTACGTTTTCTCCTATAAATTCTCTTGACCTGAATACTTACAATTGTAGCTAGTACTAAGCACTAAATAGAAAAGTAAATTGGACAGCGTCATAGCAAAATCTACTTTATACGACATAATGAGATTGTATAGAATTCTATGCAAGCTAATCCTGCGTAAAAACTAAAGGAAACGTAGTTTGGAAAGCTTTCATATTACGTAGATGTTCAGTGGCACGATCTCGTCGTGTAAGGTTAATATCACATTGAGGACCGTTAGCTAAAGTTAAACGTTGACTTGTGCGTTAAAGCATTATCTTACACATAAAATTCGTGACAATGTTGCTTATTGCAACTTGTATTTCACGAGATCTTTTATTATTACGTCCTTTGAAGCGCTTACTTAAAGTAGAAATTTATTTGGCTATAACGTACGCTAATGAAAACACTAAGTACAAGAGCTCCAAAGTTCAATTGGACCATTTGCGTAGTTAATTGAGGTAATCATCTATCTTCATATTTCCAGAAAGTTGGTTTCCTTACAAAGTAATCTTTATTGCTTCGCAGTTAATGGACAATTTTAAACTTGCGCGGGTTATAAATTTTATTACGCTTTCATTTTAGGTAGGATCCGACTAATGATTATTACTAATAGAGAATGTGGTCTAGACTATGCACTGATAATTTCAATTGTCCATCAATGCATTAAAGAGATTTTAAAAGTGAGGTAGTTTACTGGTATAGCTCACTAAGATCTTTTTTGGAGTCTTCCGTTTGAGATTAAAATGCAAGGCATATACCTGCTTTTTATATGAACATACATACATGGCGACTGTTTTTTTTTATTCAATCTCAGTACTCGTAAAAATAAGACAAATGTAAATAACAAAATGAATTCATTACCAAAAAAATATGTACAAATATGGTTACTTTTCTACACAATTACCGCGAAGCTTCATGCATTTGCCATATTACTAGTCATAAATTAACCCAAGAGCAATAATGACCAATATATTTGAAATTAATCTATTTCTGAAACTTAGAGTATACATAAAAGGTACCCAAGTGTGGTTAAACAAATAAAAAGATAAGCAGGAATAAAGTGATTATCTGGAAGGTACATACATACAATTCTATTAATATTTACCGTTTCGAAAGAAAATATCAAACAGAACCTCGAAAAACGATAAATTAATTTAAGGTATCTTAGAAGATAACAGGTCGTCACTGCCTGCGGAGAGTGATATTTATCGTTACAAAATATCTACGCAACACTACTTAAAACAAAAACACGACAATCCATATTCTACCCACAAAAAGTGTTTTTTTAAAGCTTTTCATTTTCTTAAAAGCAAGTAGAAAATATTTATTGCATAACTATCACGTACATTATTCATCACCTTAAGCTTTTAACACTTTCCCAATTTCTTTTTTTAGTTTGAATTCACACAATGTTAAATTACTGCACACAACAGTGTACGACGAAGAAAGTATCGAAACAACTGAGTTGTAGAAGAAATAAGGTTTAATTTGGTGATTTTTCTTTCTGCTTAAAAAAGTTGAAACAAATTATAAATTCAACTACAAAAAACATGCAGTATAAGATAATTGAAACTAACTAACCACTTTTTTACACTCGACAGCACTTCCTAATCTCTAAAATGATGGGTATAAAAAATATTGGCTTATTCATTATATTTTTATTTAATTTCGTTCATATGTGCACACTGAAAATGATTCCAATGAATTTTGTTTACATTGAGACACTGAATGGAGGTAAGCAAGCAATAGTGCAGTAAATAAAAGTTTGCTTTTGTTACATTATAAATATCTCATAATGCGTTTTAGAGCAATGTAATTCTAAGTTCATTTGCATAATAGTGTTTATAAATGTGTGTTTTATAAAATATTAGTAAGTGTTCAATGGTAAACCACCGTTTCTCTCGAACCATTTTGTCCACTCATTGAAAAATATCGTCTAATGCGACAGACTTGCCTCCTTTGTTGTGAACATGAATCAAATTACACTACGCAACTAGCACTTGGTAATTGTAGCAGCCAAGTTTACGTACCTGCAATTCATCTGAAAATGGAGTAATGACGTTACAAGTGGCAGATATTATAGTGAGGGAGATGTGTAGTCACTTTCTGGGCATGTCTGTCTCCCACCGCTCTCGTGACTGTTTACAGGGACGAACGCAGGTTGAAAAAAAAACAGCCCTCGTATTAATGTGAGGTTTACATTGTAATTACAATTTCGTTAGAATTTTTCTTAGTGGAAATGACCCTGATAGGATTGGAATCTACTTCCCTTTCTCACGACGAGTGCCTTAACCATTAGACTACGGAGACCCGCAGATAACATATATCATATCCCAGTAGACACAATGTTAATAATGACAAGTACTTATTAATTGAATTAATATGAGACTTTCATTGGCTTTTATAAGGATAAACTATTATTTAAGTCGTTTAATTTTTTCTACATATTTAAAAGGCTTAAAAACCAGAAGGATATAAATTTAGTTTCTCAAATAAAAAATTGATCATTTCATCATATTTTTTTTTTTGCCTGAGATGGTGACAATTTCCTTAATATAAAGGAGGTACATCATACTAATACCTTCAAAAGGCTAGATATGACCTTTCCAGAACTTGTAGTTAGAAACTACATTAACCACGAAGTTTACGTCACTAAATTTAAATTTGATAGGGCGAAATTAATTAAGGTTGACGAAGAACTTACAGAATGTTGTTTTAGGCAGATCAGCGGACAGGCTTTCTCTTGTCTATTAATTTATGAAAATCGTCTTTGAGAAGCTTTGTCAATGTTTATAGTTTACCTCTATTTCCTAACAGTAATGTAATAATGACGAAGTGCTGAAGGGATTATGAATATGAAATAAGGTGAACGTACATTTTCGCATTAATGCATAGGGAAGCTACTTTACTTACTATTTAATACACATATCCGTTTTGTTATAGAATGCTGGCTTCCAAAAGATTAAATAAATAAAACAGACCATAAAATGTAGGAAAGAAGTTGGTTACGCGCATTTTTCAAATAAATATTTGCATAGCAAATATTCATTAGAACGAAATGTAGTTTAGTGGAATGGAATCCTATGTAAGACACTTAATAGTAAATAAAGGGTGTTTCAACAAGAGCCCAAGATTTTAAACCTCAATAAAACATGGTTTTCTGTAGAAAGGTATTGGAATACTTATTGATTTATATTGTATAGATTTGGGTATTATGTATGAAACAAAATATCTTGCAAATGAACGCCTTGGCTTTGCTGGCACATGCGTGCTCTTTCGATAAAATTTGTAATAACACTATTGTGTATATGTCGCGGTATTTCATTGATAGAGCGTCTAATTTCAGTTAATGCTTTGGTGGTCACGGGCTTGTTGGCGTAAATCTGTGACTTCAGATAACCACACAGCCAGAAGCTCAAAGTGTTAAATCGCAATTCTGGTCACCAAACCGGGAAATAAGGCGACCGAGACAGGCAATGTTTCATGAGCATTATGGCATGCATCACCATCCTGCTGAAACCATATATCGTCAAGAGCGGTATTTTCCAATTGAGGCACAAAAGACTGCGTTATCGTAGCCCAATAACATTGGCCATTGACAGCTAATATATTACCTTCCTCATCTTCAAAAAATACGTCCAATTATTTCTTCCGACCACAATGCACACCAGACGGTGACACGTTTTGGATGCATTGCTTTCTGATTTATTATTGGCGGATTTTCTGAGCCCCAAATGCGGCAGTTTTGCCTATTAACGAAGTCATCCAGGTAAGAATTGGCCTCATCACTTCCTTAACTGTGATATATCTTAATGGTGGCACCAACTTATTATATCATTACAATCTATTAACATTACTCTTTTTCGAAACTGAAAGAAAACACAATGTCTTTCAACAATTTATATACTGTGCTCCTTGAGAAATTAAGTACATCTTCTTCAATATTTGCGATACATCAGATCATGTCTAATGTGGGTAGAATGTTTCGTAAAAAGAAATTGTGGACTTTACATCTAATAGGCATTTGAATATGTCCATTGTATAATAGTACGCGAGTGTTTCTGCCAATAACATGTATGTTTTGCACTTTCTCTACAGCGACAGCGGATGACTTTTCTCATCATTTTGCCACATCCTAGTGCTTTGCTAGTTTCTTCAGCTGCCTTAGACATAAAAGCATCTAAATCCATTTGCTTTTTTCTTTTACAGTGTAGTTTTCACCTAGGCGCCTTCTTTTAGGGGGTTCCATCTTAGAAACCTATAATTTCACAAATGTTTAATAAGAAATAGAGAAATAGAAGAATAGACGAAACAATTAAAAGTTGTAACAGTTATCAGAAGAACTCATTCATTTAGAAATAAATGTAAATGAAGGGCAAAAGGGAGAAATAAACTCAAAGACAATAGAATAACGATGAGACGAATTTGACAAACAATAGAAAGGATAACAAAACACTATACTCCATAAGACCTAACACTTTGAAAACCTAATACTGGATGACATGAACTATAGCACTACTTTTCGGGAGAAATACCTTACTACCTTTATTTATCAATCTATATCGTTTTTACGTAGTTTTGGCACTTATTTAGCACAATCACTTTCAGATATTAATAACTAGTAGAGAACGTAAGGTATAATAAAAGCACATTTAGAAAAAATGTAATTTGTTGTGTGAAAGAGTCTTGTTTTAATTTCTAATTGCTTCACTTAATGTAGAGGGAAAATATCTAGTAAATATAAAATGCAAGTGGAACATTTTACAAATGAAAATTATCACTTAATTTTTAGGCAATATTCAGCAATATGTAATTCAGTAAGCGAGTGCTATATTATTCTACTAAAATAACCACAATACAAAAGAGACGCGGCAATACACATATCTCTGCTGAGTAAGCGGGTGTACATATACATGAAAATTTCACGATCCATTAAATTCTAACATAAACTGGATAGCTCGGGAGAAGTTGGCCTGGGGAACGTTTCACTTTCAACGTACTGCAAAAATTACCTCTTGTAGTGAGCGTACTAACCATAGAGACTGATTATTAGAAACGTTTTTACTTTCCCTCTGGTGTGCGTCTAGGGCCATTTTCAACGTTGGGACACTTGAATACGAAACACACGCAGTAAATAACAGCGCATATAAGTAACTAAGTCCGTCTAAAGAAAAATAAAAATTACGTACGGTACTAGCCACATCTTGAATTCATAGTGGAGTATTTCAAGTACTAGCCACCGAATATTTGTTGCAAGTGTTATTACAAAACATTCGGATACATATCAAAATTAAAGGTATAGTTTACCTCTTGTATGTGTTCTACTTATACTGGTTATCTCAAATAACATTCCTGTTATGGGGACTTCGCTTTGTTAAATTAAATAAATACGTACCATCAAGAGGATTTTAGTACGATTTTGAAGCTACAAAATTTGCTTCAAGTTCTCATTTTCGCAATAATTCTTATTTCATACATTTTTATATTATATTCGGGCAACTAAATATCATCGTAGTATTTATACGAGAGTTCTTCTAAAAGTAGAGCATATTTCTTTCTCGAACATATATTAGTTGACAGAGTGAAACAACATTTTCTGTACACCTGCTTTACCGTAATCTTCCATAAATTTTTCTACGCCAGTTAATATTCAGTTACCATAAAAAATATGTATACATATGTAGTATCTGTCTTAAAAGATAACGAAAAACTGAAACAAAAGCTATATTTCACAAATAAATTTAATAACCCAGTTTTAAATGAACGACCTACATATGTACACTTGCGAATTTTCTCATATAAAAATTTCACATTGTTTCCGTTGTCCTCCTTTCAACCCGTTTTAAAAGTTTTGATGTTACGTTATACCTGCTTTAGTTTGTTCTCTTAAGTAGGTTATTTACTTCACCAGTGTTTTCTAACATCGGTGTAGAGCTTTCATTAATGCTTCTTGTCTTTTGTCGTTATGTATACTGGTACCTTAACGTCACAAACTCTTTTAATCCTTTTAGTATGCTCTTTGAATGCTTTCGGTATTCGCTTAATATTGCAGAGTAAGTCTTATATGATACGTGTGTGTGTGTAATAGTTCTTTGCTTTTGTTTAATTATTCGTGTAAATCTTTCTTTTTCTACAAGTTTAAATTTTTCATTAGAGATATAGATCAGGTGAAGACCTAAAAAATGTGCTTGACACAAAATTAAATAATTAATGGCGTATAGTATTTTCTTCTTTATCGCTAGCACTTGCTGACATTCACATTGAGTTATCTAAAAAGAAGCAGCTAAAATGGAACAAGGATAACATTAATAGTTGCAATGAAAGAAATGAAAATTGAATATTTTTTTTATAGTAGCACGCCACTAATACTGTGGTTACTCAAACTATGACTTGTATCATAAGCAAAGGAATTAGTATTAGTAATTTTAGATTACTATGCAGTATAAAAGATCATAAAAACAGTAAAACAAATAAACATAGCAATATGTGCTGTAAGAACGTAGTAGACCAAATGATGAAGGTCTTCGTGGTCAAATGTAGCTGTTTTCGTTAGATTTACTTTCAATCACCAATAAAAGCAAATCTAGATTCATATGTAGTCTTGGTTGTATATTTTGTTAAAGGACGAATCACGGTGCAGCAAGGCACATCGTCGTTATAAAAGACTTTTTTAAAGACTTCCAAAAATTTTATTTTACACTATGGTCTTGAGGCAACGTTCTAATGGACAGTCCCTTAAGTATCAGCAGATCAGCGTATTTTTGATTTACTCATTCTAGCTTTTTTACAGTTGCAATGTGTCATTTGTGTGATAGATTTAAAAAATTAAACGCATTACACCACTAATGACATGTTCCAGAACATCATCTTCAATCCTCAGCACAAGGGCCATAACATTTTGCCCTCCTGTTGTCCTCCGATTCCTGCAAGAGGTTTTTGGGAACCATTTTAGCGCAATTTTCTTCATCCCCAATTCATTGGTTAAAATATGATAAACGGTTGTGTGAGTTAAATTTTTCGTTTGCGATGGTTCTAACCGTCAACCGACGCTGAGAATCGAAGTTTCTATTGACTCTTTCACTAAATTTTGCAGTTCAAGGCTTTCCGCTGTGGGGTTCATTTTCAATCTAATCTCGACCTTCTGAGAATGCCTTAAATCACCTGAAAAATGATTGACCTGAAGTTTTGCAAAAGTTTTTATTATGCTGTGACCAATTAAAATAAAAACTGATAGTGTCACTCATTGTCTGAACGCAATAGAAAAATCAGGTTTGTAAAGAATTGCTTTGGAGTTCTAAATGGTTCTGGGAGTTCAAACTCGTACTGAAAGCGCATCAAATGTTGGTCTGCCTTCACGCCAAAGGGGAGGTCAATAATGTTATCAGATTGAATACACAAGTCTCATTACTTTATTTACACAACTTGTTTTTGGAATTCGAATTGCGGACAACTTGATTATGCCATGTTCACAGTAACAATAGTTGTCAATCTCTCAAGTTAAGATCAATATTTATAAACTGTTCTAAATTTTTGATAAAATATCAATCGAAACACGTAAATTATCTTTAAATTATGTGTGAGAAAAGCAAATTTTATAATTTCATGATAGCATTTGTTATGGCAGTTTTTCTACAGAGCACGTTGCTTTGTTTACCATATAATACCATGTAAAACCCTATGCTATATTTTGTGTTTATGTACATTTGGGCAACAATTTCAATGACATGGTATATGAAATAAATAGAAATCTGGTTGTAATTTACGTTTGGTCAAGACGAGCTAGTGGAGTACATAATTGTTAAGGCACTAGTTGGCTCATAATTGTTTATACAATGTAAAATGAATGTCAATTCTTTTACTTTTCCTGTGCTATTTGGTTTGATACTTGCACATCTATACACTATTTTTTGTCATGTAATTCTTTATTTCTCAAAGTTTAAAATCAGTCATGTAAAGTATTTTTCATTACTCTTTTGACGATAGATACAGCACATATATTAAACTAATACCCATATTAATGCTAGTATTAACATGAACATCAATACTAAACCACCGTTGGGATTAGCAATGATAAAATTACAATTTTCTTGCAATTACCCAACGTAATTAAATTCCGAAAAAATTAATTGTAATTTTGTCATTGCTAATGCTAACGGTGGTTTAGTATTTATATTCAAGTTAATATTAGTATTAATATTGATATTAGTTTAACTGTTATGCACTTGCCGTGTTAATAATACAGTGTCCGTAAGATATTAATATATCTACTGGCATCGTGATATCTAGGGGAATTTAAGACGACATGAACTCAATGTTCTTGTGGTGCACATTATGCCGGAGACACAAAGATGTTGCGTTCGAGTTTCCTCCGAGACCGATTTTTTTTCGGAATTTAATTACATTAGGTAATTGCAAGGAAGCTGTAATTTTATCACATATTATATTATTATAAAGAAACAATAAACATATTTTAGTATGTCAAAGCTTACTTCATATTCTACAAGAGCAGAAGAAGAAAAAAATTAGAAAAATATTCAAACTCTGTGCAGAAAATGCTCGAAGAATGATACCTTAGATTACCAGAAAGTAAAGTTAACAAATTATTAGAACGATAACAATTTTTTTCTTTTAGTATAACTGGAGTTAGATTGAGTTTTATAAATTTCAGTGTAACTGGCGACCCTTTTAATATTGAAGAGTAATTCACTTAATTTAGATAAACCTTTATTTCTTCTTATAATCAAAATCCGCCTGTTGCAAATATTATGCAAGCCTACGTGTATATTGTTGTCTTACAAACAGTTGATTAGCAAATTATAATTGTCGTACCAATAATATTAATAAAATGTTATTCGACGAAAATATTCAAAATTTATATCTACTAACCATTATTTATTAATAGTAATAAAAGTATAATATTGCAGTAATAATGAAACGGCAGAAATGAAAGTATAATTTCACTTATACTATTGTCAAAATTATACAAAACACTAAAGCATATGGAAATATATACCGACCTGAAAATAGAATCATGAATGGTATTGGGGTAGAAATTTGACACTTTGAAAAGAAAATGGACATCTTCAAAGTTCGACATTTTTCCTTCAATGTGAAGCATAGTTTTTTAAACGAATCTCCGGAAGCATTTAAGATTAATCAATCAGTAACTATGCAAGGGCAGCATTGAAAAACAAAAACGTAGCTGTTAGGAACAGGATTTTCACAATTTAGACTGATAAAGAAAGAACTAGTACTAATAGAGGATCAAAAATGTATACACACATACAATATGAATTATTATTAACTGTAGCTAAACATAAGTTTGCATAATATTTTGTTCGAACTACTTTTTGTAAATACACTTAGTGTGTGAAAATTATAGTATTCTTAGTTGGCTACTCATAATATAAATATGGATTATTATGCTCACACTAGTATGTATATAGTGAGCTGCATATGTATTTTTTACTTTGTCTTCATATTACAATCATTTGCACAGCCGCATGTTCACAGCCACACGAAAGCTTTCACGTTAGCAAGTGCACCAGTTTTGTTTTCATTGGAACATGTGACGAATATTAAAGGACTGACACACCCATCTCCGTAATATTTTATCTCTGTAGTTCGTCTAGTAATATACTTACTGAACTATGGTCTAGTCACCACATCCACCAGAGTCGAAGATATTAAGTTGCCACTCCGGTATCTATATTTACTCAATACTTATTTTGCCTGTGAAAGTTTTATTAGGCGATTCACTTACATCTGCAAAGATTTTAGCAATTGTATCACATAGAGATTCATCTGCAGTTCTAATTAAAAGCTATATTTTTGCCCCTTCATAATAACCTAGCTCCTTATAGTGCTGTATATATTTTGAAGAACCTATAGAATATGGCTTTGGAAATAATGGATACTTAATTCGAAAAAGTAATTTGTGCTGCTTGTATTTTTTGCTAATGCTGAAATTGACTGCCTTTATTTTTAAAAAAGCATTGCATATATTAATTCAAATACCTAATATTGTCTTTTTGCCAGATCAGAAATAAAAGACTACGCTGCAAACGCCTACTTATCATGGATAGTATGTAGAAATGGAATTAGTTGCAACAGATATTTTCTATTCTAGAGCGCGAATTGTCCGATATTACCAAAATCGCTTATAAGAAAACAATCCACCACATAAGATTTTACTAGCTTCTATTTGACTAAAATTTTCGTATTCCGGCATATTCCATTAGACGAAAATGTGTTCAATCTCGGAGCAGTCGCTTAGAGTTTCTGAATAATGCGCATAAATTTCGGTTAAAATTAAGTAATAGGTGCTAAACGGGCGATCGATTTAAGAACCTTGAGCGACTCGTTTTACAAATTCAGAGAATCGCCCCCGATACCTACTCTAGTGCACTTTGCTATTTAAATTTATATAGCTCTTCTATAAAATATAGGAGTTCTGCAGAACGAACCGTAGTATTCGCAGGATCGAAACGTGATCGGTATATATTTGAAATCCAGGAAGTACTGCGATGTGGAATAATATATGCCGTCTAACAAGAAAGTATCGGCAACGCGAAAATTCAGCTTTGGATGAAACTTTACGTATTGGCAGAGTGCATTGGTGTAAAATAAGGATAAAATCTTTTAGTAGTCCAATAATTCTCAATGACAAAAAAAAACAATTTTTTAAACATAAATAGTAACAATGCAGAAAAGGGGTACTCTAGTGCTTCCAAGTTCTTTTTTAACTCTCTCTTTTAATGTTCGAAGCTAAATATACTTCTACTTAGAAGATTACAGTATGTAACAAAATTAGACAGAAAATGATAGCTTTGACTATATTTTAATGAAGAAGACCGTTTTGAAAATAATGCATATATCATACATCTAGACTACAAAACTGAAGCTGTAGAATACTGGACAAATAATAAATCCAAGTGACGTTTTCTCGGTGGTATAAAACATCACAAAACATCGATAACACAGTCACACAGATAGCAGCCACTTATTAACAGAGACGGCAAACATTCGCACAAATTACATTTTATTTATAAAATTTTTGAATGCCATTGACAGTGAGAAAGTAATTCGCGATTAAGGCTGCAGAAACAAGTGATTTTCGAGATGCATGCGGTTCGGTTACTACCGATATTAAAAATAATTAATGTAATTATTTTAGCTTGATTGTGTTGTTGATATAGATTGTACATTAACAAAGCCTGCATGAACAACATAATCACACTAAAATAGTAAATAATTACATTTATTACGTTTAATACTGATAGTAACCGAGTAGCACGCATCTCTAACAGTACTCGTTTCTGCAGCCTTATTCATGCTACATGTCGTGGAGGGTGGACTTTGAAGAAATTCGACATATAGAGTTCATAACAGTATGTTGATAAACACATGCAACGCAAAATTAAATTTATTATTCGTTCTACCGCTCCGAATGAACTCATTAACAAACTGTAACATCACCACACTAGTATTGTCAGAGAAATGTATCTCTTGACGTGATATTGTTGACGATGGATGATAATTGTAGTTGTTGTTTGGGCTATTTCCATCGTTTGTAGATTTTTCACATTCTGACATTTCGGCAGTGTGTCTGCTGTTATACAGGATAGCCCTAAACGTATAGAACACTGCTGGTAATGTATGTAAATGAAAATCTAGAATACGGCTCAATTACTCTCTAGCAGTAAATGATATTAGATAATTTTCGAGTCATACACAGAGAAAAATATGTATTTCCTCTAGAATGAAATATGTTGTGATCTACCAAGGTAAATGTAATTATTGTGACGTCGACAACAAGCCGTTGTACTTACTATGAAATTTTAGTTAACCCCCAATGTAGTCGCAACACCATCTTTGCTGCAGATACAGTAAATGAAAATAGTCACAAGGTAATCACTGATTTAAAGTAACTTTCGTTGGTTTTAAACGATAATTGAAACTTCCTTAGTATTCCCAACGTTAAATTTTATTTAATTGGTTTGTGAAAGTTTCATTAAAACTTTTTATGGTTTCCGGTAGGATTTGAACCTGCAGCTTCTGTTCGAGTGTCTTTAACCATTTACACAACGGAGACCGTCTGTACAAATTGCTATGTAATCGCTTTTTATGTTGCTGAATTTGATATGGCAATTGAAGTACCTTAATGTTATAGTGTCTGCAGATATATCTCTAATATCTAAGCAGACGCAATATTTAATGTCGTGCCAAGAACATTATCAAGTAAATATATAAGGTAGCTTCCGTTGGTATAATAATTCACTAACTCCTTTAGTATTCGCAACGTTAAATCTAATTTAATTATTTTGTGAAAATTTAATTAAAAATGTTCAATTATAAAAATTTTTAATGAAATAATATTTATTATAAATATACATCTGCGAACAGGAGGTGGAGGTTGAAATCATACCGGAAACTGAAAATTTTTAAAAACCAAGATACTGGAGCACCGTTTGAAAAAGTGTATTGATCTTGGAGGACACTACGTCGAAAAATAAAAACAAAAAACCACACCAATACCGTGTTTGTCTTGTCGATTGCGGAAACATTTCAGGCCGGCCCCGTACACAGAATTGTATGTTCACCGAATTTAAAATAACCGTTTGAACATGGCTGTATCAGAGGCAGTATGATGACAATTATTTAACAACTGGAGTATACAAAGGTTTGTGTAAAATGAGTACCAAAAATGTTAACCAATCAGAATAATGAAACAAGAAAAACAATAGCCTCACAACACTTGCAGCGCTTCTGTTGGGAAGGACACGAGCTTCTGAAACAAAAATATGGCCAGAGGCAGCAAATGAGTTCATTTTTAAGGACCTGTATCAAAAAGACAATCAATGGAATGGCATTACACAAAGTTACGGAAGACGAAAAAGTTCAAAACTGCGCGATCGGCAGAGAAAGTTATGACGACAATATTCTGCGATGCAGAGAGTATGATTATGGTTGATTTTTATGGGTGAGGTATGCACAATAAATTCTGTCCAATACATCGTAACTGTTAAGCTTGAAACACGTCTTCGGCAATTTCGCTCAACAAAAGCTATAGAGAATGTTCTTCTTTTGCATGACATTGCAAGCCCACACATCAGTTGTCCCACTTCTGAAGCGATTGTGAAAATTGGATGGGAAATCTTGCCCCATTTCCCATGCAACCCTGACCTGGCACAATCAGATTTCTCCTTATAGGATTTCCTTTGAAAATGGCCGTACTCAATGGCTTAAGAACCAGGACCGCACTTTTTATCACACTGGAAAGAATGCCCATGTTAAAAGATGGACCAAAACTATGGAAATGGACGGAAATTATATTGAAAATATTTGTTTTAATTTTCTTTAACGGGTAAGTACTTTCGAGTAATATTAAAAGAGAGAGATTATTTTCAATGTTTATGACAATCTAATGGCAGAAAGTCACCAAGGATAATCAACATGTGAATTAACAAAAGTGACTAAGGAGTATTGAGGAAAGTTAATGGCTATCCCACAATGAGTATGTTATGCATCAAGAGCATGTTTCAGCATCACTTGCATGTTCTTATAAAGCAATTAATGCTAATAACATCAACACCCAATGTTCGCAAACAAGCTTGTGGAGAATCTTAGAAAAACTCATCGCCTAATTATTGAAAGCTCTAAACTGCAGAAACAGTGACATGTCTCACAGGTGCCGTAGTAAACTCCATTCTACACAAACTAATACTCGGAACGCAGCGAAGAGCACGCGAACCTCCATTGTTAACTGTAATACCGACTGAATGTAAAAACATATGGCACATATAATATTTCTTACGCAGACTCTAAAAGTCCTTAAAATACATTACTTAAAATACATTACTTTTTACAACCTAATGAATGGTCCCAGATATGTTGTATCTATTCGGGAAAGGAAGGAACAAAAACCAACCGTATCTTTGACAGGGCATTATGGTAACAAATCAAGCAGATTTGAGTGTGTAACTGGGGGTGGTTCTCTATTCAGCAAGTTTCTGTTCTTTTTTGTAAATATCGTTTCGTACGCGTCTGATTCTCTACACGAATTTACATTTTTAAATAGCTTCAGATTTTTTAATTCAATATTATATCCGGATTCTAGAATATGCTGTCACGCTAGATAGTTCTGATTTATACATACATAGTACCTAATATGTTCTCTAAGCCTCATTTCGATATTCTTTTTTGTTTGTCTAATGTAAACTTTACCACCTTTTCATCATATGCGGTTTATCTTTGGACATATCTAAGAGGTTTTTTAAGCTCTGTTTTGATACAAAAGACATATTTTATTGGTGAAAAATTTTACTTAACCATTTTACTATAGGATGGAAAAGTAATAAAATTATTGTACCTCGCCACATGTTTGATGTATTTTAGTTCTTTCTTGTACCTACTCTTACTTAAGTGGTTTCCCTTCTACGGATGTTAACCGTGTCTTAAGGGAAGTCACAATACAAACAACACATCATAAATTCCACGACCTTGCCATCAACAAACACCGGTAGTAAGAAATTTCCACCCAACACTAAAAGAGTTAAGTAAAATTTTCCGCCAACAAAATAAGAACGTGTCTTTCGTACCAAAATATAGCTTAAAGAACGTCTTAGACAATTCCAAAGATAAACCGGATATGACGAAAAGGTGATAAAGTTTACATTGGACAAACGAAAAGGTGATAAAGTTTACATTGGACAAACGAAAAGGAGTATCGAAACGAGGTTCAAAGAACATATTAAGTACTATGCATAAATCGGAACTATCTAGCGTGGCAGAGCATATTCTAGAATCCGGGTATAATATTGAATTAAAACATTCTAAGCTGCTTAAAAATGTTAAATTCGTGTAGAGAATTACACGCATACGAAACGATATTTATGAAAAAGAACAGAAACTTGTTAAATAGAGAACTACCCCAACTACTACTTAAGTCTGCTTAATTTATTACCATAATGCCCTATTTTAAGAGCTTTAAAAACCTGCGTAGAAAATTTTGCATGTGCGATAACATTTTTACATTCAGTTGGTAACGCGGTTGACAATGGGAATCAACGTGCCCCTGTAACGCTGCGTTTCGTTTAATTATTAACTTATGTGAAGTGGAGTTTACTGCAATAGCTGTGAATTATACGACCATACAGTCCTTGAAATCGTCGTGACATGGGAAAGACAACGATTAGTATATTATCTAAATGAAACACCATATGATAGCGGCGGCAATATTTTTAAGAGTTGTATACTCCCTGTTCACTACCTTTATCATTATTTAAAATAAGTTTTGCACCACTGTGCTGGTAAATTTACCAGAGGGCAGTGTCATCGTCATTAAAAACAATACATCCTTCGCACCAGCTCATTAAGCTTTTAGCAAAGAATTGAAATAAGAAAAATATTTAGATATAAACGATTTATGTTATGAAGATATTGAACAAACAAAAAAAATAATTAAATAAGCGGTGGCTGATATAAACGATTGGACTAATCCTTGTAGGGATGCGGCCCATGACGACCTTCCCATTTAACTTCTGTCAAATTGATATATTAATCTGTGCTCTCTATTAAAGTTGAAAACTTATACTCTATTATATCAAGATCTTATCCATAAAGCTACATCAGCGCCTTATCTCCCAGAATTCATTATATGCACTCCCGAAACAACTAATCTAGAATTGTCGGACAACTTTTATTTTATTATCTGTTTACTTCATTATTCAGCCATCGATATTCCTTTGCCCTTATTTACGATCTCTAAATCACGAGTTTAGTTCCAATAACCAACACTTTCGGATTTGAAAGCGCCGTAAAATACACCCATCATTTCCTGCATCGTTCGCATTAAAATTAATCATAGAGCCAGAAAGCAACGACACTGTACGGGAAATGCATAGACCAAATGAAATTTATGCGCAATAATAAAATTCTCTGAGTACTGTCAGTAGATGGAAGGATTTACGCTATGTAAGCGCCTGCAAGCCGTCATTAAAACTTTTTTACACGCCTAACTTCGAAACGGCGAGTATTTGGCGGCGATCGCGGGTTGAAAACCGGCGAATGTCTCGCAAGTCGTAAATCAAGTTGCATTCGGCAAATAAGAAAACGGTTAAGTTTTTTTGGTTTACATCTTTTTGCGGTTGGTGGTGTTTCTTAGGCCGAAGACGGTAGCTAAAAAATATTAGGCTATCGGGCTTTGAAAATATGTGATTAATTAATTGAGCGGTTAGTGAACTGTATTCATTTTCAAAATCGAAACTCGTGGAAGAATTGTAACTTGTAATGTTACATATACACTATCGCCCGTATTAGTTCGAACACGCAAATAAATTTAAAAAAGGAAAACGGGAAAATATTGACACTCATTTTTCCAAAAGTTATTATTAGCGATTAAAATTAGTAGTATTAAAAAAAAACAGTAATTCCAATGAAAAATAAACGTCTTCTTAAACATTCCATTCATCAAAGGAACTCTGTTTGCGCAATGAATATCTTTCACAATCCGAGGCATCCCCTCCACTAGTTTTTCAAGGGCTCTGTGGCATATTAGTCCATTCCTCTTGTAAAATGTTCAGGTGGCCTACGGAGGTAGGCATACTTTTCGGGCCCTCCTGTCCAATTCATCCCATAACAGCTCGACCTAAACCCCATAGGTCGAAGCTTTACGACGACTATGTCGACTATGAGTGTTCGGTGTCGTTGTCTTTCATGAATACCAAATTTTAGGCGATTAGACATTGCCCCGATGGTATTGCATTTTCGTGTAGTGTTTCTAAATAAGCTTTTCGTTAAATACCTTCGATTCGCTTCAAATCTCCTGCACCGGCGTAGGAAAACAACCCCAAACAAGCACAGAACTTCTTTCTTGCTTGACAGTTGGCATTATACAGTCCTGCAACATCGTTTGGCCTTTCGCTCTTCTTACAAGAACGCGTCTTGATTATTCGAATACTTCAAACTTTGACTCATGAGTCCACAGCACCCTTTTTCAATCGTCCACAATCCACTTTCTATGTGTTTCTGGTCACTGTAGCCGTTTTTACCTGTTTCCCCATCGAAGTAGGTGTTTTTTTTTTGTTTCAATGCGCCCGTGAAGATTAGCAGCTTTTAATCTTCTTTCGACTGTAGTGACAGAAATTTTTCTCGTACGGTCGCGATTCATTTCGGCAGTGATTTCTGGTGCTGTCAGTCTCCTACTTCGCTTGCTCAGCAATTTTATGCGCTTATCGTCGGCGGCTTACGGCCTGAACGTGCCCGATCTCTTAAACGTGCGTTGATGTCTGCGAATGACGTCACTAACATGTATTTTGCATAAATTTGACGCACTGCATAACCTTCTTGGTGAAAAGCAACGATTACAGAGAACTTTTCTAAGCTTCTCGATTTTCCTCTCGAGATTTTAATAACTTTAATCAGGTTCACACAAAAATATACGCTCTCAACACCAATACACGCATAAGCAAGTTTATTTAGACACTAAATCATTTATCAATACACAATGCACTTTCGAGTCGCCTGCTCCCAACGTAAAGAGTATTGAGAACTTATTACCTGCAATATTGTCCCAAAAATAATCCTATTTGTGGCAATAAAGTAGTAGTTAGTACAGTGTACAACATTTTACTGTTCGAACTAATATGGACAGTAGTGTACATATATTATATAGTTTTCAATTCCAGTGTGGAAATTCAGCTTTTTTACATAAATCAATTTAGTACTACAATTAGATTTGCAGCAAAAGCATCTAAATGTGTTCAATTAAATGTTTATAAGCTAAAAACATTAATTTCTTAACACGTTGACTGCTATGCCGATTTTGGCAATTGGGTATATAGTGCCACGCATTTTTAGCTAAGGTAGTGTGGCGATATTATTCAAAAATATATACAGGATTACAGAACTTTTGTTTTCTTTTCCGTTTTGCGTGTTTTATTTCCGTGTGCGTAAAAAGTACGCGCGACGTGTGTGAATTCAAATACACGGTTTTATGCAAGTTTCAACTTGCAATTTTCGAGAAATAGTATGTTTGACGTTAGTTCCATTGTCGGATTTATGTTGTTCATGCGTGTGTTGTGTTTACTATAATTCGATTTTTGAGTTTGAGAGCTGTGGTGGTATATGAGAAATGCAGAAAACGAACATTAAAAGTACAAGCATTGCAAAATGAGATTATGGATCTGAGCGACGACGATTCAGGTAGTGATCCAGACTACGAAGAAGCGGCCGATGAAGATAAAGAGTCTGATGAAGATGACGAATCTATTGATGATATTGTGTTTTTATATAGAAATTATATAGTTTCAATGCAACCTGATGGTGAATCTGAAGAGTCTAACGATCTGGCAGGGATGGAAGTTGAAACTGAGTCAGGACAAGAATGGGAAGTTGTTCGTGACTTTCAAAATTATAATCATCAATAAAAGAGGGGGCGAAAGAGTGGTTCCTTTGTAATAAATGTGATGCGAAATGAGAGAAACTGGTAATTGAAGGTTGGAGGCAACGTATGTGTTCTTTAAGCCTAACCTCAAAAGATTTAAACGTCCTGCCTTTACTACAAAGGAACCACTCTTTCGATAAAACATCTACCTTTAAAATTCTCCACTTCCAATCCTGGTCTGATCGTGTGCAGATGTGCACCGGTAGCCATTGACTTATTAAATTGTCTTAGATGCTGTGAGATTGGTCCCGTTTTCTTTCTTTTTGCCTATATTTTGATATGAACTCACACCGAGTCAACAACGTTTCTTTATAAAAAATATTTCTAATTGTTCTTTCGTTACTGTTACGTTCTCCTGGTTTGAATAACAATACCATTGTAGCCTGCTCGGAAAGTATCTCCGTGAATCTTCGGACCAATACTCATTTCTGTTTTGCTTATAAAATACTCGCTTGCTCAGTAGATTCTACAATGAAACTCAGTGCGCATGTGCGAAAATTTATTGATAAATATAATATATCTATGCAACAATTGTAGTATTTCTAGCTGTTTACATGTATGTACATTAGCATGTATATGTATGCAGTGCGTACAATACAAATATTTTGTTGTGCCGATCTATATTGAAGCCATTGTGGGCTGTTAGGGTTCAAACCCTATTTAATTGTTTTGTGTTTGTAGGTATGCTAAATCCTATTCCGTGCTCGTAGGGGTGTCAAACTCTTTTCCATTGTTTGTGCTTTTAGGGATTCCAAGCCTTATTTTATTCCCTTATGTTGTGTAGGGAAGTTAACCCCATTTAGTTGCTTTAGGGAGAACTCAATCCTACTTCATTGCTTTATGTTTTTATGAGAAACTTGACCCTATTTGGTTGCTTTGAGAGGAACCTAACTCTATCTCTTGGGACCTCAACATATAGTTGAGGGCGACATTAGCGATAATAGCCGATCTCACTACAAGAATATGTATGCTACTCACGTCTATACATGCGTTATCGTGATGTAAAGTATTTGCTATGCTACATGTTTATTGCTCCCTGCTACTACCCCTATATAGAAGGCACAATGCTATCAACTAACGTTTGCGAGAAGTGTGCACCGACAACAAAAACGGCAGAGTTGATGGCCAAACGCATCTATATAGAATTGGCCTGTGAAACGCGTACACCTTAGCAGACAACTACTGAACAAATGTCTAAGTCCACTTGCATTGGGAGCTCAAATACGCATGTAGAAACGACGGAAGATGCTAGCCGGGCTTTAACGGGTACTGGGGTGAACAATACGCAAAAGTAGCCTCAATTGCTCCAATGACTACTCAAGAGATCAAATACACGAGCTTGTAACAGCCAGTAATACCCGACGACCGCCTTGCGGGAGACAGAAAGTGCGTACTTGCGAAGACAGTGGCTCCTAAGAAGTGAAATATTGAGAGCGCATGCTTGCGACAACGAGCTCTATTACCTCAGTGACTGAATAAGGCGCCGAGCGTGCATGCTTGTGGAGACTATCTTGTTCGATGACGTTGCATAATAAGTCTGAGTTTAGACTCTTGTAACACGAATAAGTGCTAAGTGCCTACATAGGTAATACATAATATATTACATACGTGTTACAACATAAAATAATATTAATATTAGTCAACTAAGTTACTGACAACCACAGTCTGCAATCGTTGTGAAGTGAATAGAAAATTGAACCAAATTCATATCTAATAAATTTATTTAATTTTTAATTGTAACTATTGTTAAAGTCACTCTTGCGTCAATCTTTGCCAATTTCCAGACCTCAAATAATACTATTTCTCCAACAGGGTAACGGGTTGGTGGTCCAGCGGCGAGATAGTGTGCTTTTAACAGTATCAGGGGTCTTAGGTAGGCGAGGATGTAAAGACACTTTCTGGTGTGTGTAGTACTTCTTCAAATTTATCATTCCAAATTATCTTATGAAACACTTAACATGTACATAAAGATAAATCTACACGTTGACTACAAAGGTTATAAATAACCGCATTGGGCTCCTCGCTGCATAAACAGAACCAATTGCAACTTATTAGTAGTCTCGGCAAAGAGACACAAGTTTCAACGCCGTGTGGAGAACAATGTGGAGGTGTACAGCATGCGGCACGGAGAATCGAGTACCCGTATCAAAGCACAATTGTTCAGTATTATTCGACTGGTCGTTGTAAGTGCTTGTTAGTATACACATACTTAGAAAATGTTGCATTTAGTTACGTTTCGGAAACGGCGTACGTCGAATAAACTAGAAAACGTAATAGCGAGTATGTCGGATTTAGAATACAAATACATTAGAATTAAATGTGTAAACTGCGACAACTATTTGAGGTGTACCAGCAGGCGGAAGTGTGAACGTCACCTAAAAAGTATAAAACACTGTTCTGCAATGTGTGGTAAACGATATAGCGAACAATTAATATTTGATATAGGGGTTTGTCTTACTCTATGTAATATACCGTTCACTTTATTAGACCAACAAGCATTTGTCTCCTTCTGGAGCAAGTATTCGTATTATACATTACCAAGTCGGCCGTTGTTAAGAAACTTTATGTCATCGGTGCGTGACTATGTTGAAAGGAGAATTAAAGCAGAATTGAAAGACAAGAGATTGTGGTTATGTGTGGACGAAACAACCGACCGGCAAAACATTCTGTGGTGAATGTGATGGTACGTACATTAGATGAATTTGAACCGTTATCTTCTACCTTACTTGGTTCCAATCTACTAGCGATGAAATTTTAAAAGTGACATTGAAAAAATTTTAAGTTTTAACAACCCAACTTTTAATGTTTGTGGGTCACCGTGCCGCTAACACGTTTTCCTTAGGCCGATCACTTACAGAAGAGAATGACAATCTGTTACATGTAACATGTAAAATCCATGCTATAAATCTTATAGCGCAACTGATCCGTAAATGTAATCCACGAGTAAATGCTTTAAGAGGTCATACTAGACTGTATTGCTCCCCAAAACGTACAAAAAGATTTCACGAACTGTATCCCAAAGTGCCTGAAGCACCACAGCCGATTACTACGCGTCGAGGAACGTGGTTAAAGGCTGCGCTTTATTACTGCGAACATTTTGATGATGTAAAGAAGGTGGTATTGCAAAGCTATCAAGAAAGGCCAGAAAATATTTCAAGATAGTCAGGTAAAATGTGAGAACTACTATGGACTAGCAGAGACAATTGAAAAATTACAAAATGAGTCGATGCCGTTTGTGGATCTTGTTCAAATTGTGGATAATGCTCACCTACTCCAATGTACGTCGGAGGGCGAACAAAATCGAGGTACAATACCAACATTTGAAAGTGTTAGTTACAAGGATTCAGATTTTCTAGTACGAAGACAAATTTGTGAAAGTAGATCGAGAGATCCATTAAGATGTCACAAGGATTACTTTAAATTTTCAAATATAACGTCACTCATTATGGAACGGTCGTTTTCTTCATTAAAAGATCTTGATTCCGTACGCCGTAGTCATTTGACTAAAACAAGTGTGGAAACACACTCAATGATTCTAATATTTGATAGATGCCACCCAGTTTGTGATTTCGTGGAAACTTCTTAAAACAGTAAATGTTTCAGCACGTTATATAATATATTTTTCATCGTTATTTTATGTGTAACCATTCCTGCGTCCGCATCGCCTATGGTCAGTCATGAAGATTACGATGCGAGTATGTAAATGTTACTGAACACTCGCTTTAATACGGCTGCTCGGCCCTTCTAAGTTGTTCTCCGCACTGCACTGTAATTTATCCCACTTTGCTGAGACTACTTATTAACATTAAAATCTATCGGGTGATCTGACGCCAAAGCCATT
Organism: Trypoxylus dichotomus; assembly: GCA_023509865.1. Classification (NCBI taxonomy): domain Eukaryota; kingdom Metazoa; phylum Arthropoda; class Insecta; order Coleoptera; family Scarabaeidae; genus Trypoxylus; species Trypoxylus dichotomus. The sequence continues at coordinate 22,722,286 of CM042081.1, read as the reverse complement.
AATACTAATAATAACAATAGCATTAATATGTTATTAACATGTAATTAAACATGGGCTATTGCCATGATATACTATTCGTTTACATGGTATCTAATTTAACTTTACTAGTTAGGTATTTGTAAGGTTAATAATACACCAGTCCTCGGACGAAACTCTATACTCAATCACTCAATCGTTATAGAGTATTTGAACTTTGATGGTTAAGGGGGCATGTTAATTATGGAACGTACACAATTCACAACTTTTCTAGCCGCTAACTTAGAGATAATTAAAACGTAGGCGTTCAATGTATTACAGTTTCGCGAGCTATTTGCGGTTGGAGAATCTATTAGGTGTAACATCCGAAGTACTCCTGTAATACATCATCCTCCAATATTGTAGAGAGCAACTGGCAGTCTATTTACCTTGGTGTGGTGGATTTATAGAAAGCAGTTTCACGTATATCTGGGCTGCCATTTATTACCGCAAATAAAACTCACTGTCTGCTTGCATGCGTTATAAATGTGCATTTATACATTTACTAATGTAATGGCGCAGTTGATAGGATATCGTAAACCTTTTATACATGTGCATATGTTCTAGACAGCGACCTTAATATTATGAAAATATCGTAAAAATACATATAAAAATAAAACTCGTAAAAGAAATCATATTAAAAGACAAAAGAGTGTAAACACGAAAACCGGTTCCACCTCTAATAGCATGTTTTATAATTAAATGCGCGCTTTCAAACCAACCCTCTTTCCGAGAAATATGATTTTAATATACGGCCCATGTATTATAGCAAACCAGGTTATGACGTTGTACGAGTCCCATATGTTTTTATTCTTTGAACTTCATCTACATATATTGTATTGATGGTCACACAGACGTTAAAGTTATCTGCGCTGTCAAATTTAACAATTGTCGGTAATTGTATTTTAGTTAAGGATAGTTAATCAATTCCTACATAGGGCAACAAATATTGCTAAAAGGGAACGCATTAAATGTAGTGAATGAATGATTCAAAGTAGAGTAGGATACAAAGTTGATTCGATAAGTAAAGACCATTTACGCACTACATTCAACTTGTCTCCCTTATCATCGCGATTGTATGTTTGTATGAAAGTCTCCTCAAATTTAATAATAATAATAATAATCCATACTTTGACATTCCCCAATATTTTTCGCTAATTACAGGGGCATCGGCTAGCCACAAGTTATTATTACGCCTGCGTCCGTGGTACATCTTAAGATGTTCACTCTCAGCATACTGGATTAGAGAAAACCACAGAAAACCCCAATTTCTAACAAGCAACAGCTCTGGGATACGAAACCAATAGTCTGAGACCAATAGCCTACCGCGTTTACCCTGAGGAATTTTGGGAAACATTTTTGTACACTTTCACCGTTTCTAACTTTCAGTAGGCACATAACATAGTAATGAAGTTACCAGTCCTTCAAGCTTTTAGAATGAAGCTATTAAGTTTAGGAGAGCCGGATCTATTGAGATCTATGATATCAGCAGTTTTTCAACTGTTATTAGGAGCAGTGGCAAAATTTGAACACCAGATAACACATTTGAGGTTAGGTACCTGTCAATGGAGTGATGCTATTCATCTTCGCATATCGTTATTCCTTTTCAGGAGTCAGATAAAGGTTCCGATTCTTCTTGTACCAATTTCCCACTCTCTTCTATTTCATTTCTTCTAAGTTTTTTTTCTTTCATCCACCCAGTTGTCTTATCTGGTCCATTTCCTCCTAGGTCTTCCTCTTTTTTTCTTTTTTAGGTGTCCTGTCTCCATTATATTTTTTGTGATTCTATTTGCCTTCATCCTTACTATATGTCCGTACGAATTTAATTGCTTCCTCCTTATTTTATTTATTATTGTGTCTTGCTTTGCAACATCACTGTTTCCTAGAGTTGTCTTATTTAAGAAGTACTATATTCTTGCTGATTTATCCGCCGTGTTCGTTAACTCTCTGTCTATTTTTCTGTCGTCTGTCAGTATGCTTCCCAAATAGACATGTGGATATCCTCTCCAATGTATTGCCCCTACACTTAATTTCTTTGTTGACTCTATTGTCTCGGTTTTCGTTTACGATCATTACGTTCGTTTTCTATTTTCTTCGTCCAGGTGTTCATTAACTTTTGCATGTTATTTTTAGAGTTTGCAATCAGGACCATATCATCTGCACATAGAAAGCTACTCACTCTTACAGGTTCTAGATTTATGTGCCCTATTACTGTGCTGTGCTATAACACGAAATTATAGTTAATAATTTCGTATTCTTCAGTAGTCTATTTTTGTCTGCGAGACAATAAACGTAACTTCGTCCATTTATTTAGATATGGCTCATCATTTAGCGGTGCTACGTTGATTCATGATAATACCAATTCCACACACGGCTGCAGCAATATAGAGGGAACCTCAACGATTTCCTTGAGCAATTTTCAATTTGACGGCAAGGGAATATAACACCGGAATTTAGAAATGAGGGCCACGTTACGATAAATTTGTAAATTTAAAGTACAGTCCGTGACAATAGTAGAGACCACCCACAAATTTTAAGGAAAATAAGAATTACATTGAAAAATTCATGTAGGCAACCTGTGTTGCAAACGTATAAGGTTGATTGTAGTAGTTTCTGGTAGCGGCATTACGAAAGCGGTGATGGGCAAAAATATTCGAGGGAAACCACACATCTCAAGTGCGACAAAAGTACAGGTCATTTCCTCAATTTTAATTTTGTCCCCAACGGGTACAGTGCAAATTAGGAAAATATTTGATAATAAAGCCTTTACATGGCGTATCATATGTTAGTGTATCAATGTGCTTTCTACATATCAAGATGCCATGTGGATAACAATTGACTAACATTGAAATGGGTTTAATTCCTAGTTGGCGCGATGAAAATTGATCAGTTGCAAAGATAGCAGCAAATTTGACCAGAGCTCGTCCTGTAATTCACAGTTTCTTAAGAGATGGTGAAATTTGTTTATCATATTTAGAAAAAATATCCAAACTTGATATGATTAACAAAACAATGAAATTTCTTTAATAAATGTAGTGTTCTGTACGTTTTTCGCGGGCTATAGATCGTTTTATTATGTATACTTACAAACAATTCTTTTATCTATTATTTCTTGATGATTTTCTTTATATTTGGATAATCTTTGATATCTGGGTGTGATTTATATAAATTTAGCATAAAAAGTCTGTGTGCAAAGTAATCGTACGGATGGCGTTGTAGATCTGCATAAGAGAAATTTTTTAACAATAAAGATTTTATAGAGCAAAAAACTGAAAGAGAAGATAAAATTATCCCAAGAACATAAACAAAGGGTTATGGTAATGAAACTAATAAAGCTACTAAAAAACCACAAAATTAAGTTGTAGAATGCGAGTATCAAATTCTTCCATTTAATATATTCCATCAGATATGTTGTAGTGTAGATAGAAAGTAAAATGGACATTATCCATGTTATCACACGAGCTAAAACCCATTAAAATTAGTATACGTGCAATATATAAAGCCACTGGTTAATGAAGTGGTGAAATCGCAGCATATTTACGATAATTAGAAACTCAAAGCTCAATAAACCGGCAACATTATGATCTGTTGACTATTACTTCGATATATTATAGTCAGTGAGGCGTTAGAAACCTAGTTTCAGCCTTGCCCCAATTACGTTAATTACGCTGTGCTTTACAGGAAGAGAAATACGAAACTCGTTAGAAATTCTATTTCGCTCTTAAGATAGGGAAAAGGAATTTAGTAAAATGTAGATCAACGTAATATACCATGACTTTACATCTCATATTTTGCAAACCTATGAATAGAAGTACTTATGAGGTTAAAATTATTAGATTTATGATGTTTAGTCAGTCAAGTACCGATAGTTTTGATGAATACACGCACATGCTTAATTGTGAGAGGGTTGATACCAAAGTGTAAATGAGACTAGAATGATACTCTGAATAGTCTAACCTAATGTAATTCATAAGAATAGTCGAATTAAGAATACTCGGGCATTCGATAAAGTTGTTAAGGTGAATTTATTTCTGGTAATTGGAAGGATTGATATTATTCTCAAAGTCTATTGAGTTATGTTGGAAACATGCACATTTTTTAATTATAATTTATACCAATATCATTAACAATTTTAAAAGAATTCAAAGAAAATAGAACATTTGCTTGTCAATTCATTTATACTTTATTCTAAAAGGGTTGTCTTAAGTTTTACGTAGAGCTAGAATAAAACAATAGATAGCTTTAAAAGACCTTATTGTTTTCAAAGTATTCTCCAGGAAGGTTAGTGCACTTGTGCTTGCGCTCCGATCAACTTTGGAAGCAGTTATTCCACTCGTTTGTTGGTTGAGTCAAAATTGCAATTCTGAAGGTACCAATTAGTCCTTCCGGCAACTGTAACCTTTAACCATTATTGATTTTTGGAAAGCTAAAGAAATCGTTAAGATTTAGATCCGGATGGAACGGAAGATGGTCCAACAATTCGACATTTTGCTGAGTTAAAAATTCAGTTGTCTTGTGTGCAATATGCAATTTTATACACGTTTTTAGTGTTTCAGGGGTTGAGGTGGTCTAAAGTTTTTTGACAGCAATTCACCCTAGATACTTTCTGTTCTTCGGTCAACAGATGCGGTATCCAACAGGAAACTAATTTTTTCACACACAATTCTTCATGCAAGATTTTTTGAATTGAAGTCTTTGAAATCCCCAATGATGCCTCAATCTCGCGATATGTTACATGCCGATCTTTGTTGATGATCTCGCGCACAGCATCAACATTTTCCTAAGTGGCTGCCGTTTTTGGTGCACCTGCTCTTAGATCGTCCCTAATACTAATCCGTCCCCGTTTGAATTCTTCATGCCAATGAAAAATTGTTGACTGATATGGTGCTTCAATATTAAAAACCAAACCAACTCAGCGAGGCATTCTTGTTAAGATAATTGTCCAAGAAAATTATTACGCGAGAATGTTCTTGATTTGATTCCATGTCTCAATTAACTTGTTATTTTGGGCATTTCGTTGTAGCTACAACTACAGATATCGCACTAATACTTTAGAATTAGGTTAACTAAATGCATCGCACTGACATTTGACTAGTGGCGCCCTCTATATCCCAGTATGCAAAACTTAAAAGATATCCTTAATACATCAGCTTGCGGAACGCATCGCCGTTTCTCTGAGTGATTGCTGTTTTTGATGCATCTGCTATTGACTCGTGCTTAAGACTAATCCACTCACGTTTGAATTATCTGTACCAATGCGAAATTGATAACTGATGTGATTTTTCACTGCTATTTCTTGTTGAGATAATTGTCTTCGAAAATTATAAAAATATATTGAGCGAAAATGTTCTCAGTTTAATTCCATTTTTCAACTAACTTGTCAACTTTAACCATTCGTTGTAGCTGCAACACTGCACGTATCGCACTGAAACTTTAGGCTAACTAAAGATGGAGGTTAATTTTTAGTAGTGACATTTGATTGGTGACGCGCTCTATGTCCCAGCATGCAAAACTTAAAAGACATCCCTCGTAATGTTTCGGAAATGGTGCGCATATTTTTTCAATTGGATACTTGTTTCCTTTATTTTTCCATTACATTAAATTGTTAATTACACAGCACAAGATGAAAGGAAATTCTAACTTGAAACTAGCTTTTTCTGATATTGGTTTTTGTGGCGATCATAAAACCAAGATTACTTTCATCGGGACAGGTCAAGCAATGTCGTTTTTGCTGTTACGACGTTTTTACCGTAGCGCAACTTTTTGTATGTTCGTATTGCCCATCACATTCATGCGTAATACCGTGTTTATAGTTGTCCACGTTTTGCTGCATTATAAAAGATGAATATGTACCATATGCACAGCATTTGAATCCAAGCATGTAACAAATCTATTTATATTCGTATATTAGTCGCAATGCGACCGTTAATGAAACTTCAGATACTTAAGTTTTCAAATAAATATATCGTTTATACTGCGCAAAATGTTATAACTGTATTATGAATTGGTTACTGAAATGTTGTGCTGTTATTTTTGTTTATTGAGGTGTAGCAGGAAACTCTTCAGAAATGAAATATCTTATAAGTTATCCAAACTAGGCAACAGCTTTAACACCTGAATTACACAACGAAACTGTGCCAATGCCCTAAACAGAAGATAGCGGAAGTATAAGATCTACAATTAAGTATGGGATCTTGCCAATACATGATCAAAGAAGAACCTATTGAAACAGATAACTGCGATCATGTATTGTTTAACAGCGAAAGATTACCTAACATAAATTGATGCTAAATAACAGCTACTCATGATATTGATGGCATGGGGCTTCGTTGTCTGAAGGGCGGGAGATGGTTCCAGGTGGTTCCTCGCGGGTGTCATGCGGGATAAAGCTGGCGGCTTTGCGATACTATCTGGTCCTCCGATCTAAGGGTGCGGAATACATTGCGAATACTAACAGTTTTTAATTTCAGGTCACTCTTCCGGCAGCGGAGGAGAAACGAAAAGGACAAGCCCCAAAAAGGGAAAACACGTTTAGTATATACTGTGTGAGAGAGAATGAATGCCGACAAGGATATACATCCGCACACATGTTCCACGAAAGCGAGAGAGAGAGTGATAGTAGGTATAATTTTGTTAAGCATTTTGACTATCCCTCCTATAGTTTCAGGTAGCTCGAGACGGCAACTGTTGGCGGGACAAGCGTTATTTATGATCCCGGAGGAAAAAGATGATCACCTGCACGATCGCGAGCGAACGCCTAGAACCATTTCAAACCAAAGGGACTACCAGCAAGACGAACCAACCCTTAGGACGCAGCGGACACTAGAGAACACGTGTTTATTGTATCGTATTTGCGATCATAGATTTAAATTAATAAAATATTTAAGTTTACTATTTATTTTATTCGGAACTGCTTCTGTAGCGTTAGGAAGTATAATGTATATATCTAAGTTAAGTAGGACACAGGCTAGGTCCGTCTTAGATTTTATTCTAAGTTAGTACAGATACAGTTAACTACAGATGAAATCACGAAAGTTTGTAGTTACATCGTTGTTTCATCGATAAAGTGAAGACAAACGCTATATATAAGAAGTCAGAAGCATACAGATGCACAAGCGAGATAGAAGCATATAACATAAGTCGTAGCCACTTAAGCATACGTCATAACAAACTATGACGTAACTACAAAGTTTCGTGGTTTCAGTGTATATTTGCGTTTATTATGTATTGTTAAGTCGATGACATCCGGTACAGTGCGTCTGGCGGAGCACCGGAGCTAGGACATTGTCATGTAGTTCAAATTTTACGCAAGAAGGAGGTATTGGTGGAATCATTCACGGGAAAGATAATGTGAGGAGACAGAAAAATGCTAACACATGGACATGTTTCTGTCCACCTGAAATCATCAGCGTGGTGTCGATCGATTTTTTTTTGCTCAACACATTGCAACAACCGGCTCTAGTTTTCCAAACCTTCTCCCGAGCAGCACATGGACTACTAAACCAGAGAGGACTCACACCAACAGTACGTAGGGTAACTGGACATGTGAATGATCTCTCAAGGCTTACCATGACGTATTAAAAACACACAAACATGTCTAGAAAATAATATCTAACGTAATAATACAGCTAAATACAGCTAGTTATCATTGCCTTTCGCGTAAATGACTCCGTCCATACCAAAAGTACCTGTAGGCACTTTGATGCGTTTTAAAAAAATTATTAATTGAGGAATAAAATTATATATTAGCCGTTTCATTAAAAAACCAACTAATATTATTGAAAAATATTACACCTATCAACAATCTATATACATTAGAATCTCTCAAGGCTTGCCATGACGTATTATAAAATACATAGAAAATGCTAGAAAATAATATAAATAAATCATTCATGGGAAAGGCAATGTGAGAAGACGAGTGTGTTATTCTTGTGACACTGAATAGCGCCGAGAATACTCACTTCAGCTGTGAATTTAGACTAGACATGGTGATAGTAGCAGAGAGGGAATTGCACTGTGTGGAGCAAAAAACATCGCTCGAACTTACGCTGATGACGTCGGGTAGGCGGAAACGTCCGTGTGATAGCGTTTTTTGTTTCCTCACATTGTCTTTCCCGCGAATGATACCACCAATAATGAGTAGCTGTTATTTAGCAGCATTGTTATATTAGGTATTGTTTACAAGCCATTTTCGATGTGTTTTTTTAACGAAAGATTAAAGCATTGAGTTCACGTGTTAGACGACATAGATGACGCTAGTTTTATTGCAGTCACCTTTCCCTCAGTTAGTACTAACCTTCAAAAGAGAGCTGTTAAAATTTCATAATATTCTATTCATTAGTTTGTGAGTTATTGAGCTAAGAGTCACGCTACTTTTGTTATTTTCAAAACAATGGATCAAAAACAATTTCGTGTTTTAATTTTACACTGCTTCCTGATGGGAAAAAAATACCGTTCAAGCGAAGTAATGGCTTGAAAAGTGTTATGGGGACTCCGCTCCATCAGAAACAACAATAAAACGTTGGTTTGCTGACTTCAAACGTGGTCGTGGAGACACCGATGATGCAGAACGCAGTGGACGTCCAAATGAGGCGGTAACACCAGAAAACATCAAGAAAATCCACAAAATCGTGTTGAATGATTGAAAAGTGAAGTTGCGTGAGTTAGCTGACATCGTAAAGATTTCAAAAGAATGTATTGGCTTTATATTGCATGGGCATTTCACTATGAGAAAGCTCTGTTCAAAGTGGGTGCCGCGTTTGCTCACTGTTGACCAAAAACAAGAACGTGTTGATGATTCTGAGCAGTGTTTGGCCATGTTGAAACGTAACAAACCTGAATTTTTGCGTCGGTATGTGACAATGGATGAAACGTGGATCCATGACTTCACTCCGGAATCAAAACGATCGTCATCTGAGTGGACAACAACTGGTGAACCTCGTCCAAAGCGCCCGAAAGCACAAAAATCGGCTGGAAAGGTTATGGCCTCGGTATTTTGGGATGTGCGTGGTGTAATATTCATCGACTATCTTGAGAAAGGATATACCATCAACAGTGAATATTATATAGCGTAATTGGAGCGTTTGAAGGCCGAAATTGCAAAGAAACGATCGCATATGGCAAAGAAAAAAAATTGTTTCATCAAGACAACGCACCGTGTCACAAGTCAATCAAAACAATGGCAAAACTACATGAATTGAACCTCGAATTGCTCCCACATCCACCGTATTCGCCAGATTTGGCTCCCAGTGACTACTGGCTGTTCGTAGACCTCAAAAAAATGCTCGCCGGTAAGAAATTTCGCACGAATGAAGAGGTTATCGCTGAAAGTGAGGCCTATTTAGAGGCAAAAGGTAAATCGTTCTACAAAAGTGGTATTGAAATGTTAGAGCGGCGCTGGCATCATTGCGTTGCTCTTGATGGAGATTACGTTGATGAATAAAGCTAATTTTGAACCAAAAAAACCGCGTTTTCTTTGTTAGGCCCGGGACTTTTCAGCCCATGTGTTAGAATCTATGAGTCGTCTAGGTTTAGGTTAAATGTTGCACTAACTCATCGAGGAAAAAGATTCCCATTGTGCCTACAGCTTACTTAATACTGAAAGAACCTCATGACATAAAAATTTTCATAATTCATTTTTGAGAACATAAAGTATTCACAACATATCTGGAGTGTTTAATGCGATTTCAAGGTAATTAATTTATTACTGGATCTTAGGTTAGGTTATACACATACTCCGGGTGGAACAGGGAAACTGAAAATTTTGAATGAATTCTCGCTGAAGAAAAAGGAAAGAATTTACAAGTTTTACTGTTATAGAAAAAAGTAAACGATATGTGTCCTACCAAAAAAGGATTAATTCTTAAAAACAATGTGCATAAGATGCAGATGCGGGAGTGAAGGGTAAAATTTCGAGTAAGTTACTCAAACTTTATACAGAAAATGATGCACTCGTGAGAACTTAGAAATGCGGAAAACTTCTGTCCTCGTTGGTTGATTATTAGAAATACCTCGCCCATCTACGTATATATTTTAAACGTTCCTCCGAAGATTCGCAAATGTAAACCTAAAATTAGCTGCATCAAGCGCAATTATTCGCGAGAGAATTCGCCTCATTATTCATCAGCCCGGATGCCTTAGCTTACCGTGCACCGTATACCCGATCCAATTTAACTCGCCGTATAGAGTATCCTCTGTAACGCATAATTTCCGTTGAAGCGTGTACGAGAGTGTGATGTCGTTAATTCGGGAGTGCGAGCAGTTAATTTTCATTCAACTCGCCGTCGTCGCACCAGAATCGCAATTAAGGCGCGTCAGCGTCTAAATTCCCTTAATAATAAGCCGGTTTGTACGAAACCAGGTCGTGTGTCCTCAATTCCGAAAGTCAGTGATATTGCCGCTGGCCTTACGCCCCATATATCTGCGAGCTCCTCGTTTTTTGACGGAGAACAAGGGGCGTGCTTTTTTCGGGGTTATATCTATCTAGCTTAATGGAAAGTGGGCAAATGTTATGCAAATAAATTTTATCCCAGTTGAACTTAGTGCAGTATTATCATATTGCATTCAAAGTAGGATAACAAGTGAAAAATCTAAATTATAGGTATGAATATGTAGACATGGCGGGGTGACTTTTAAACGTTATTCGAATGGGCGTCTAAATATTATGACAAATGCTTTTCTATTAACTAACTGCATTCTTAATAATTTATCTATTTTTTGTTGATATAAATTATCGTATAAATTAATAGCACTTTCAGGCAATTGCCGTTAGAAGATGGAATAATTCCAGGGTCTCGATTTATTCAAATCTTCATCAGAGAGACTAAGGATACAATATATACATCAATCTTGACATCTTCAAATAAAATCTCATACATACAGTAAGAACGAGCGCCCTATGCTCAACTATCATAATTGGCATGCCCCGGAAATACAGCGATGACAAGGTTACCGCTTTCTACGCTTGGATACAGATACGAGGTAGGCGCCATAAATTCTCGGCCTGACATAGAAAAAAGAAACTTGGAACAATATGAGAAATTTTATTCTGCAATGTAATCTCCCTTAAATTCTATACATTTATTAGAACGATTAATTAATAATTCGATATTATTCGATATTGTAAGTATTCTATATGTACAGTAGCTGAAATGAATACGTAGGCTTCGTTTATATGTAGCAGCTGCTTGCAACTCACTGTCGTCCTAAAAACGGTCTTTTTTTTAAATTATAAAACAAATATAAATCACAAGGAGGCATCCGGACTATACGATAGATGTTCCAAATCTTGAAAACCACAATGGCGGATGGCAGCTTGTGAAACGGCGACAATATGGGCAGGAGCATTGTCGTGCAATAATCGCACAACCCTTTAAAGTTAATTACCAAAATGACCTCACAATCCCAGAATATTGTGGCCATCATTTTTTTCGGCGATTGAACGACTTTCGTCTTTCTAGGTCAAGGTTCATCAGGTCACCGACTCCCTTTCCGATAGAGAATCTTAAAACAGATCCATTGTTTCATCCCCTGTGACAATGGACCTCAAAACCGATTTTAGGTCGTCTCCTGATACATATTAAAAGCGATCGCGCACATTCGACTCGATGTTCACATTGGAGAGTAGAAAGAAGTCGCAGTACCTATATTTCACTAAATTTATTCATACCCAAATGGTTATGGAGAAATCGGCGAATACTTGTTTCGGATATGATTGTTATCACTGCTAATTCCTTCACATTCGAACGGTGATATTCTAGCACTAAATCTTCAATAATTGAAATTTGTTGAGGCGTCATCCCTTGAATTGGTCGACCCGACCGTTCAACATCTTCCAGGGATTCTTGCCCCAAATGGAAACATTTTGCCCGCTTTGTTACAGTGGAATACGAAGTAGATGAATCACCGTAAATGACGTGTAAACGTTGTTTTATATGATTAGGCGTATGCCCTTGTTTTGTTAAATATTTGATGACCGCGCGTACTCAATTTTCATTACTTCAGGCCTTTGTCATGTGCTAGTCACGTTGGTTGGTTGGCTACTAAACATTACTATTCTTTGAACCGTCATATTTATAGCGTGAACCACGCATATCTGCATGCATGCCGTGACGGAGTTTGAACAAGCTTGAACCTGTATGAGCCTATCAGGCCGATAATTTATGGTGCACACCTCTTGCATCTATTACACATTTCGCTTGTTTTATTTTCTTAGCTTACTTCGCAATATTTTTGTTGCGTATGTTGATTTTATAATTTAAGTATGACATAGCTTCGATCGAAGATAAAGTCATAAAATGTTACCATCGTGATCAATTAATTCGACAAATTACGCGTGTTTCCAAACGGAATTACCCTGCTAAAGTGGAGTCTTCTGCACCTACTCTACCGAGTCTCATTGCCGACCAAGACCGTTTTGAAACAGCCAAATGTCTCATTTCAGCTAAAGCTCCTCGTTCCCCGAGAAGTCATTCATTCGATACCTATTCTACAATCCTTCCGGCTGATAAGGCTAGCGCCACAGTCATCTTAAATAAAGCCCAATATACCTTAAAATCAATGGAACTAGTGACCGTAGCACCAATATTCCTCTAAAATGAGATCCAAGAAATAGACCAGTCTGTGGTAGCAACGATTTAGTATTAAGCTGGAAAATCGGCTTGCCTAAAATTGCATGCTTTATGGGTAGTATCTGTAAGAACATTCACATCTGGTGCGTTACTAACATTAAACACTATAATCAGGATTGGGTGGAAAGTTTTGTGCCCTTGAACTAAGGATAGGTTATCATGAATTACGTCGCATACAAAGGTTGAAAATATAAAATTCTAGATCTCGTTTTGGGAGTTGTACCCTACCGTCCATAGAAGCTTGATCAAGGGAGAAAGTTTTACGATACTTTAATTTAATCGGCTTTATGGCATTCAAGGGTGATAATCTTAATAGACATGTATCTTAAATACATCTGCAACTCAAATAGTGAAAGTATTACGAAGAAAAGAAGTAATTAAGCACTTCATGACCTGGAACAATTATCCTCATTTATAGCGAATTATTCTAATCTATTTATTAAATAAGTTGTATCGATGGGACCAAGCAGGTAAAACTTTTATTGCATCTCCTCTCTTTCTTAGGCTTGTCTCTACCCGGCCTGAACGTTTACCGCAATTACCAAACTCACAACAGTTCTGGTTGAATATCATTGTGATCAGCTGCATAGTAAGTGAACAACACTGTTCGAAATACCTCGCGGTAAATCAATAGGTGTTGCTAAATCATCCAGTATAATAACTTTGCCTAAAGAAAATTTTTCCAATATGTAAATCGATGAGAAAGCAAATCTAGCCGCTTCGTCGGTAGAAAACACCATTCGCTGATATCAAGAAACAATAGACTTAGAGGACCGTGATGGTTCAAGTGTCTCACGAATAACCACCCCAGCAGACGATCGTCTACTACAACTATCAAGTAAGCAAAATCGTAGAAAAACAGCAGCAAAAGTAGCGAACGAATTCAATCGAGGACGTTAGCATCCGATTTCAGTTACCATTGTAAAACGCCGGCTGGCTGAAGAAAATTTACACGGTCGCGTGACAGATTATAAATCATTGCTATGTCCGGGTATCCCACTGAAAAGACTACAGTGGGCCCGTGAATATTGGGATTGGATGGTAGAACAGTGGCAACATGTTAACTAACGAATCAGTATTTAAAGTGTTTGGTCAAGGAAGAAGGGTGTTTGCCAGACGTGTCGCTAATGAAAGACTGCTTTCCGAATGCTTTGTACTGATAATAAAACACGGTGGCGGTTCAGTTATAGTTTGAGGTTGCTTTTCTTACTCAGGAACAAGAACATTACATCGAATCGAAGGAATAATGCGGAAAGGGGAGTACTGCGAAATATTGCAGACTCATGCCACTCCTTCTGGGCTGCGACTAATCGGAAAGAATTTTACTTTTAGGCGAGATAACGATCCCAAACATACAGTCTAAATACGCAAACAGTACCTGAATGAGCAAAATCAACCAAATATTTTACAGGTTATGACATGGCCACCACAGAATCTAGATCTCAACTCTATCGAAATACTGTGGGATCAACTTGATAGAAGACTTCGAACAGCTGGCCCTACTATCAAGGAATAGCTTTAGAATATCGTTCAACAAGAATGGAACAACATTCCAGGCGAAAACATCAAAAAAATTAATAGCAAAAAGTGGATTTTTTTATGAAAAGAACATTTACGAATTTTGTTAACAATGAATAGAAAAGAATAAAACCTTTTGTTGGATTTTGGTAGTTGTTATTTTTAAGGGTAATACATTTACTTCTTTAGTATTAATTGCCTTTTATTGTTTGATTTTTTAAATTTTTGTTACTTTGGACGGTAGTGCCATCCTATATTATTACAAACAGTAGATTACGCCAAAATGTTATAATAATATAATTTAAAATTGTTTATCTGCACATTAGATCACCATTACAAAAGTTTAGATAGACGAAGTGTCCGACATTAAAATTGTCATATGTTAAAAGCTCGTCTGTTGAAGGTGTTGCCGGTATGTATAAAACAAATATATAAAACTACTGTAGATTTATTTAAAAGGTGGGAGGTGTAGTAAAAGGTTGAGATGGTATAAATAAACGTATGTAAATATGTGGCCTAGAGGTACTCAATACGAAATAGAATATACTGAAGAGTGTTTTGATGAAATGAACTCCCGCATATATTATTCCGTGTCAAATATCACGTAGACATTATAGACAATAAGTGAAATTCACGAGCTCCATTCACAACTTCCACATTCGATTTCAAGTTTACGTTTGCAATTGTCTAGCAATTGTTTGCCGCATATCTGCGAACATTTCAATTCGCGCAAATACAAACAGCAAGGGATTGTTTGCAGTTGTCAGATTCAGTGCCTGCGATTCAATTACTTTGTGCCCTCTGGACATTTCTATTTTGCAGTCATATGAGCTTTCAATAATGGTTCCATACATATTGGCGACTATATGTAAATAGGATGTGAAGTATTTTTATTCGCTAAAGGTTGCTCTATTGTCTCTATTGATATTTGTGTAAAAAGCTCCTAATATGTTAACTTGACATTTAACGTTTTATGGCTTTTTACCAATTGTCAATATATATATATATATATTGCTAAAAAGCCAGCCATAAAACGTTAAATGTCAAGTTTAGATTTGGTAGGGCAGAGTAGGGAAATTTAAATAATTTTTTCTATGCTCAAGCTTCATGAATATATTGTAATGGAATTTTTGAGACCCTGTTCTCCAAAAGAACATGCCCATTCTTTTTTATTGCACTTGTTAAACTAAGGGTATCGTAAGGTTGGACTCCCTCTAATATTGGATAGGACTTTAACATTATATTTAATCACTATCTACATATATTAACGTATGCCAATTTACAGTCTTCTTGCGATGTATTTGTATTTTTTTACAAATTCCAAAATTCCTTTTCTTGTCAAAAAAAATTCCCTTCAACAACAGGAGACGAGAATAATGAAATTATACTATCAAAGGTCTATATCACAAAAGTAAATATAATTAATGTAAAATTGTATACAAATATATCTAACACACACACATGTCCACACCTCACTTAGCGAAGATCACATCCAAGGCCTATATTTCCATCTCTGGAAACGCATAGGAGATGTTTTCGTTGCCATGATGACCCTACTGCAGTCATTTGTCGCCTACCATCCGGGTCTACTGGCGGTTTACGAGCATGATCGGCAATCGACACGCGAGACAATTAACTAATAGCGTCGATATTAAATTTCTGAGCATCAACAGAGTTTGTGAGCTTAATAACGTCATTTACTATTTAAAATGTCAAAATACATATTTTATTAGCTAGCTAGGGATTACGATTGGTATTTTGTCGAACACATTCCCAATGTAAGTGATATATTCTAAATTTGTCAATATATTGTCAATTTATTTATTTCAATCTAATCTACTTTTCATTCAGCTCCTTTAATTTCATTAACGTCTTCTAAATTCTATTTCAAAATGCAAAATCCCTGATCAAATAACTCACTACATAACATTTACGAACCCTGAGGGAAAAATTCATTACAATATATTGAAATTATCAGTTTGCGGTTACGATGACCTTATATGACGCAAAATTCCATATAGAAAATTACTTGATGACTTGAAGATTTTTTGACCTGGTCCTGTATGGAAAAAATAGTACGAGGATGGCATAATAAATACCTGCGTTAAAGAAGACAACGCAATTGTTTAGCATTTAGTAAATTTATTTCTGAACATATAGTTCTATATATTTGGCCCAACGATATCTTTTAAGTTATTCAAATAACTGGATTTGTTGAACTCTGTAAAACAGGCCCTTATTTTGGCAATAACCTCTTCATTTGACGTGAACCGGTTTCTGCCAAGCTATTTTCTCAACTTTGGAAAGTTTTGCTATGAAAATGGTAAATTTAATTCATAGTTAAGTTGCTCCAATAAATCAGCTGAATATTGACAATTCTGTACGGTAAACCAGTCAAGTCTTCAAATTCTAGTCTTACTACTGTTTCAAATCCAAAGGAAGGCTACTTTTGGGTTCTGGTCAGCACTATCCTAGCGAACATGATATACGCTGTGACACCATTACGTAGCTTCGTTGTTGTACATTTGCCCGACAGATAGAGCTACAGTAGCGATTACGACTCCTTAATTAAGACTGGTATAAGCCTTTATACTTATAATTCCAAAATGCATATTGAAATCAATGTAGGAATTTACCGCTGTAACCTTTTAATTGAACAGACTTACAGTCTGGGCAGATTTGCTAGAGTTTTTCAAGGAGAAATATTTGCCACGGATATGGACTTGGAGTAACTCAATTTAGACTGGTAAAGTACTAGTCGCTTAAAGTTTTTCTGGCAGCTAAACTGTACTGCAGACTATTGGGGAAGGTAGGACCTCCTCTAGACTGGTAGCTGACTACAGGAATGGTATTAACGCATTTAGTAGCAACACAAAAGCTGCTAGATGCCAGGATATGTTACCATTGAGAGAAACAAGGGTCAGATATGGTTAAATTCCACTGAGCCTAGAGCCTGCGGTTGGCGTATCTTCTAAAACTGCGAAGTTTCACGTTGCCCGATGGACCGAACACGAATTTCTATTGAACTGGGGCGAATCCATAGGGTTATCCTATGCAAAGTCAATTATGTGACTCAACCAAGGTAGAACCACAAGATTGATAAACATGAATTATGTCAGGGCTTTAACCGTCTATATCTGGAACAGGAAGAGAGCGTTGAGCATATTTTATGCAATTGTTCTTGCGTATGCAGGCTCGGATTCTCCCTATTTGTCAGTGGATCTCCTATATCACTTCTGGAGTCGGCCAGAAGAAACTACAAGAGGTACAGTACGGAAAGTACAGAACTTTTTTTTCTATAGAAAGTTTTATTAGATATAATTAAACGAAACTGCTCAAATTTAGACACTTGTCATATCATTTTATCAGCTTTTCTATGCCTTCTGTATACTCAGTTGCCGCCAAGTTGTTGACCACTGATTAATGGCTTGTTTAATTTCGTCATTACTTGCATAGCGTTGTCCACTCAAAAAATCTTTCAATTTGGAGAATAAGTGAAAATCCCTTAGGGCTAAGTTCGGATTGTATCTCGGATGTTGAAAAGTTTCCCACCGAAACTGCTGAAGTAAAGCCTGTGTCACTTCCGCTGTATGCAGGCGTGCATTATCGCATAACGTGGCGAAGTCGCTGAAACGTCTGACAGTAAGCTGCATTTATGGTCTCACCTCTAGGCATGTAGTCGATGAGCAGGACACCCTTGCATCCTAAAACACCATGGCCATAATCTTTCTGGTCCTGAAAATTTGTTCTTTTTTTTCGGTTTCGTTGGGGATTGCGGATGATGCCATTGTATTGATTGGCACTTTGTTTCTAATGTGAAATACGATCTCCAAGTCTCATCACCAGTGATAATGTGATTCAATATTCGACCACCATCCTTTTCATAGTGACTAAGAAATGTCAATGTAGCTGCCATTTGTTTGGTTTTGTGTTCGTCTGACAAAATTCTAGGAACCCACCTGGCACACACTTTATTATAGCCCAGATCTCCGCTAACAATTCCGTACAACACAATTTTTGAAATTTCTGAAAGGAATGAGTGCAGTTCACTAATTACGAAACGCCTATTTCCTTGGATTTTTGTTTCGATCTTAGCATATGTATCTGTGAGTCTGTCAGTCACCACAAAGGGCCGATTCGAGCGTGAACATTCTTCCGTCCGCCATTAAACATGATACACCACTTCCGAACTGGCGCTTCGTTCATCACATTACCCTAAACCTGAGTTGCCTGTCTATAAATTTCTATGGGTAGGACTTTTTACGCGTTTAGAAGCGGATAATACTGCGCACCCCACACTTGGCGGCACCATCAATTTTGTCGCACATTTTAAAGTCGCACAATAAACAGTAATCAGCCGCACTGGATCGTAGCTGTCGCCAAACTGAACCGGATGAGTACCAATTGGAGGGTCGGCGGTGGAAGTGGGAGGATGCGGTCACATATGAACACAAAACGTTCTTTACTTTCTGAATGGCCCTCGTATATGTAGATGCATACTAAAGGATGAATAACATTTAAGAGCATACTTAGTATTAATGTGTAATTGTTTTCCGCCTTCATATAGGAAAATAATCGTTTCAGTTATCCAGAATAGAATTACTGTTTCAAATCAATAGAAATATTTTCTCAGCATTTTTTTCTCCTCTAAAGAGTATTATATATTTGTAATGAAACAATAGTATTTCTTTGCTTAGGAAATTCGATAACTTGATTCAAGAAAATTTTGCAGAAAATTTGAAAAATCTTCATTAGTTAGAATTGTTTGGGCTACTTTTTCCTTCATTCGTTTGTGAATCAATCCACCACTTACGTCCGACGCTTCGGCAGTCTACGGGGTATAGCCCGAGAAGGAGTGAGTATATTTGCCAGATTAAATCCATACGTTCGATGATTTGTGTGTGCTGGACGTATTGCCTATATTCATATTTTTATTAGTGAAACTGTCGTATCGAAAATCAAACTCGATTTATTCTGTTAAGACTAAATGATTTACTTCGAAAAAGCTAACCCAAAGAAAATATTTATTTGATGCAAGTATAAATTCAGGAATATTATTCTTTTATGCTAAATATTTTTTTAGTCTTGAAGAAAAACTATTTACATAAATAGAGGCAGATTTTTGCGAGAAAGTCTATTGTCTTGATTCAAGAAAACACTTCTCTCAGTATACCAGGATTCAATATTCTTATCATATCAGTTATGGTAAAATGACGTGTGTAAGGCACTAGTAGCTTAAAATATGTTTTATTTACAGTTTACTATCAATTGAGCCATTAATTATCTATTAAGTGATACGGACTACTTGCATCCATCAGCCTAATCGACTACTATTTTAGATTTATTCTTCATGTTTTCTCGATCATCTTCGAGCATTCTCTACCATTCAGATACACCTCTCTTTTACACAGCACCAACATGTTTCCGTAATATTTTCGCGAGTTTCGTTTACTCTATCTTTGATATTAATGCGATACTTCAACTTGACGTAGCGTATGTGATGCTTTTGACATGATAAATGCGAAGAGGCATGTCTACTACTCAGTCTTCTTTCATTTTAACAAGGATAAATATGCATAATAATATTTCATTCAAGTCTTGTCTTAAACACAATTTATTGGTAAGGGCGTTCTCAAGTCGTCGTGAATAACTAATAATGTAGTAATTTCAAAACTTTTACATATCGGTAATTTACAAGATATCTTATTTCATACATAATGCCCAAATGCATACGTTACTTCAATAGATTTCTGTCCAATATTCTTGATATTTTTATATATATATATACAAAACCACCATTTATATTATACCACTGCAGTAATATTCTTAATAAATAAATTAGTTTACGATTCTTATTATAGACAATTGTAGAATCAAAGGAAAAGAAATATTCGTTGCTTTCCATTTGTTATTTCTTCGTACAGCCAACTGTAGAGTTTAAAACATCTTAAGAATACGAATACGTAGGCTTCCACGGCCAGAGTTTATAATAAACGAATTATTTCCGGAATTGGACCGTGTCATGATTAGATATATATAGAAGTGAAATAAGAGTAAGAGAAAGAAATAAAAAGAAAAAGACATAAAAAGAAAAAGAGATAAAAAGAAAAAGAGATAAAAAGAAAAAGAGATAAAAAGAAAAAGAGATAAAAAGAAAAAGAGATAAAAAGACAAAGAATGAAAGGAGGAGGGAGGGTGAAATAGAAAGAAAGGTGAAAAAGTAAGAGAAGGAAAGAGAAACAAAAAGGGGAGGGGGGAGAACGAAGGAAAAATGAAAGAGAACAAAAGAGAAAGATGGGATCTCGAAGTTTCGCCTCCGTCGTAGGAGGCTTCTTCAGGAGAAATAGGGGAAACCAAAGTGGCACGGTAACTCGATGTGTAAACCATGTAAGAGGCTAACCACTTTGGCAGAAGGTTACGGTGACTGGGCGTGTTAACCGCGCGAAAACCTTCTGTTTTTTCGCCTCTAGCGCGGGTAACACGCCCCCCTTTTTTCAGACTCCCTTTCCTTCTCTTACTCTTTTCACCTTTCTTTCTAGTTCACGCCTTCCCTTTTTTTTCATTCTTCGTCTTTTTATCTCTTTTTCTTTTTATTTCTTTCTCCTCTTGCTCTTATTTCATTTCTATATATTTCATCATGACACGGTCCAATTCCGGAAGTAGTTCCTTTATCCTAAGAATACAATTTTGACACAATGTGACAACCGCGTTGGCATTTCCCATACTAACCATATTGAATTTTAAGGTGCGAGCGGACTATAAATATAGCAAGTACAATAAATTTTATTTCTCCTTTTTTTTGTGCAATATGTAGAAACAACAAAAAAGATGCTCTTTCAAGAAATTGACATCTTTGTACATTAAATACATCCCTCTTACGACTGAATCTTCATAATACTCAGCATAAAAATTTGTCAAATATGCTTGTGACAGTGAGTAGTTAATGTGGTTAATAAATAACTTAAAACTAATTTAAGTGATAGACATCCAATAAAAAGATACAATCATCTAAAGCAAACTATGCATCTGCAAAATTTCAGGAATAAATTTTCTCATAGTTGGAACACACTTTATAACTATGTTAATATCGTTGAGCTGAAATAGAGAAGTTTATATCTATTTCGGATTTAAAAGAGTCTGTCATGTAATTAAAAGTATTTCTAGAAAATATATCCTTACCCCTAGTATGGCTCGCCAAAGTTTCAAAATTTGTCATTACTTTTCGAGATACCTCTAACAGGTAGTCATGAATGACTCCTTATATTACGCATTTAAGTAAATAAAAAAAGTAGTAAATCATCACACTTTAGACAAAAAGGAAAAACATTATTTCCTTTAAGCAGTATATTTTCGAGGATAATGGTTTATACCTTTTTATATAGTAGTAAGTGTATTTATCAAAAAAGTATGGAACACGGAAAATGCATGAGTAAAAGCTCTTAAGCTTTTGATTGATGTATTGGGTTAATGCACTTTTCCAATTGAACAATGCTTTCACTCCACGGCCAATAATTTCAGACTTAGAATTTTAACGATGAAGCATTAATAACACTCGTACTCTAACGCAAAAAATAGGGCAAACAGAAACCGGCATCATTATTTTACGAAAGAAGCAACTGTTTCCTACTATCGAGT
Organism: Trypoxylus dichotomus; assembly: GCA_023509865.1. Classification (NCBI taxonomy): domain Eukaryota; kingdom Metazoa; phylum Arthropoda; class Insecta; order Coleoptera; family Scarabaeidae; genus Trypoxylus; species Trypoxylus dichotomus. The sequence goes on along the minus strand of CM042081.1, from coordinate 22,700,489 downwards.
CAAATAAACATATAAATCTCAAACAATGCAGGATACCTTCTATTTCGAAAGACGGTTTGAAAATATGTATACTGATACATCTACGTTGCTGCAATCCAGCAATATATGTTCTATAAATAAACTAATAAAGTTGGATTTGCGACGAATACGTTTGTTTTGACATATTCTTCGAGAATAAGGATGCATTACCAGTTTTATACATACCAGTTATAATCTATTATAGTCTTTTCGACAAGTATGCAATACAATTTAGAGTTAGTGCCGTACATTTTTCTGGTGATAAACACCGCGGATATTTAAATGAATTAAATATCTATTATAACGAGTGTTATTTTATTTAATATCGTCTAATTATTTTAAAATATCTTGTTGCCTCTCCGAATAAAATTCTTAAAGTTATATAAACTGCCGGGTCGGTAGGAACCGGCCTCAAGAAAACCTAATTAACTCTAAAGAAAGGCATCCTTCCAAGTAGATTGAAATTTCCGTGTGGCAGAGTGAATTTAACAGTGTCACTTAGTAACTAATTAGATTTAAATTTGGTTGACACCTCAAACATTGCAGCACCAGATCGATACGGCCCAATGAAATTAAAATTGGAAAACAAAAATATTTAGATACTATCTACAAAATTACTCGATTTTAACGTTATAAGCAGACCCAAAGACAAACAATATAATAAAGGAACACCTGTACCTTAAAAAGTAAAGATAAATATATACACGCCTAGCAAAGAAATATTAAAAGAAAATGTGGGTGATTATAGCTAGTATACAAATAGACTTCCAAAACAAGATGAAAACTTAGGGTCGATAGATGTGTACAATTACAATAAGCAATAGAGATAGTTTGAGAAGTTTTGCATACTGTGATGTAGAGGGCGCAACTAACTGTCAAAGTCGACAAGTTAGTTGAAAGATGGAATTAAACCGATAACATTTTCGCGCAATAAATTTTTATAACTCTCGAAGAGAACTATCTCAAAAAGAATGCCTTCGCTGAGTTGGTTTCTGTTTTTCGTTATGAAGCACCACATCAATCAATAATTTCTATTGGTATGGAGAATTCATACGTGGACGGATTAGTCTTCAATAGTTTAAGAGCAAGTGCACCAAAGACTACAGTCGCTTGGGAAAACGTTGATGCTGTGGGCAAGATCATCAGCAAGCTAATTTCTTAAGACCCTATTCTAATACATTCTTATTAAACGCACCTTTGTTATTCAGATAATCAAAAGAAAGCACTTTAGCGCTTCAAATGATAATTGGCACCTGTCCAATCAAAGTTGGATCAAAAGCACATCCAACATGGCATGTCTAAAAGTATTATGATTTCATAGCATTAATATCATCTACAAAAGCGATGTTTTTTAAATTCCTTAAATGTATTCGAGAGTTCACAAACAGTATTCTGACATCTGTATAGCACCACACCCGATTTTTGCTAGCTGACGAACGTGATTAAAGGCAACACATTTTATTATTTTAAGTATTTATACGATATTTGTTTGAGTTGGATTTGATCCTAAAGAAAATTAGAAGCTGGAAAAGAAGGTCAAGCGACATTTCTAGATCCTCAGGTTAATACGGATTTACAAGCTATTCATAATAATTACAAAGTAATAGTCGTGGCAAGAAAAAACATTGCGGAGTCCTTCATTGCTTTTAATCATTGCAAGAGGGCATACTCACTGCTATGCGCTGTAAATGATGCAAAAAGCAATAGTGTTGTAATCAAGTATTACAGTGTTTTGAAATAGATTCTGATTTTGTCAGATTAAAAGAATCGTGTTTCGGTATCTATATATACCAGTATTATAACATTGGATATTGAGCCGTTTTTTTCCTGAGGTAAGATTTTTTTTCCACTTCGCTGAAGCAACTGCACAAACATACCTAATGCCGCAGATGTTTAAGGCATTTCATCGTGTACAGCGGAAAAATGGGCACTTATTGTTATTTTCTTACGTAGCATTACTCAGTTTAATTTGTTTGGATTGCTACGAAGCCACAAAGGTGACGCCAAGGAAACGTGCAGCTTTAATCAGTTCTTAGATATGCAACGCTCGCTAGACATTACTGGGTCAGACATTAATTACACGACACGACGAAATTTCTGGATTTTTATCTACATTCTCGGGACCTTTTCGCCTAACAAATTACTCATATTTTGCTGTTTATTGCGAGGTAGGTTAAACTTTCCTTATAATCAATTTGTTCCAAAGTAAATTTAATATAAAATATCTTATTATGTTTGGAATGTGTTATTGCTTTACGAATATCATAAAACAACCAACACAACAATTTTGCGGAGAAAAATGCTAGAAATATTGAACTCAATGATTCATCAAATTTATTTTTTAAACTTTTACCTTAGTGCTTTCCGAAAAATAATATAAAGATCGATAGGTGGCGTCACATTGGCTATTTTAAGGAAAAGCGTCTTCCTGAACAACTTTTCTCTGTGAAAAAAGCTTTCTTGGATGAAGAATGCTCGTATCCTCGCTGCAAAAACGCTTCGCGCCACATTTGCTGTCCCAAGGCTCTGCCAAGCGCAGCTCGTTTGTTTTTGTCGGCCACGTAATTGCGAATACCTCTCAGAATCATTTCACTGAAATCGGTTCCTACGTTTTTGAAATAGAATTACTCATAATAACTGCTTCTGTTTAAGGCACAATTTATATTTAAATTTACTTACATCTTTACTGTTACGGAAGGCTAATATTAACAATAAGTATTATCGAATTTAACGTGCAGAACAGGTACGTTACATGATTACTTTAAGAGACAACGTGCTATGATTACTATACATTCAATATAATATATACTTGCAATGAGTCCACTTTGAGATATGCTTGACATATAGATAAAGAAATTGGTTCAAATTTTTGGAAGAGAAAATTATGTTATTATTACTTTGTTAGCAGCACGGTACAACAAAATATAAGATATAATAATAAGATAAGGTTGGATTTTTGTTAATATTATTTGGATATTTTTGGCTAACAAGTTACGAGTTTGTAATGTGAGTGAGGTCAAACTAAATTAAATTCGATGGTCCAGTGGTTAGAAGATCCGCGGCTTAATTTGGCAACTCAGGTTTCGTGCATTCGAAATCAACGTCCGTCAAATACAATGTCTCTTTGAGAATACCTTCGCTATATTCAGAGAGCGTATTTATAGGGTATGTTTTCTGTTCATACTGTTATATGATAACCCTTGCTTGTCTAAAACCTCTTCTACATTTTCTGAGAAGAATACAATACGATTGTGAAAATTACCGAAATTTGTAAGGGGTTTTAAATTTAAAATTTCGCAATGGTTTTTGAAATTCTAGAAATACGCTGGTTGTCTGCTACAGTAGTGTGCTTCTTAGTGAGACGTATGATATTGACGACCATTGATAACGGATTACCACCAAAAATGATGAATTTTATATTAACTTTCGTTCAATTAATTTAGAATTTCGATAAATTACTATTTTTTCCAAACAGCCTATGATCAAAATTTGTCCTATAGTAAACAACCAAAGTCAACACCTCCTTTGCTTGGTTGTTAGACAATTTAGCATGCTTGGAGCACACAACATGGCATTAGCTAATGCATATTATTTTGTCACAGCAATGAAAATATTTCCTATACAAACCTGGATATGTCGACACTGGATTTGGGAATTAGTATGTTTGGGTGCGTTTGTACTAAACATTTTTACAGGTTTTACATTAGTTATAAATGTTAAGACATATCGCTTCACAAAGTAGTCATTGTTATATATCTAAATTGCGCGCCTGATAGAAGGCGTTGCGCTTGGCACCTGAACGGTAGCACAGCTATACCATAACATTCACATACATAACAAGCCACATAGTTAAAGCAGTACGTGTTTATTAGTTGTAAATCACTTGTTACGTATTAATTGTTCCATATCGCATCATTTAATACAACAATAAATATTATTTGTAACATAACCTTTACATTAGTGAATCACTCTTGTTTTAACAATTTGTTCAGCAAAATATGAAATTTTGAGATTATTTTAAAATTCAAGTTAAAATTAATTGGAAGTGTATACATAGTTAGTTATTTCAAATAAACTGTAATATACGGTACGTAAAGGAAACTATAGTAGAAGTGTTTTTCGGGTTTTGCTGTGTATTCACTGTTTTACTTGACATTACGCTGATCATGCTGTCAGTTTCTTCAGAAGGTTTCTAAAGACTGGCGTTATTGTCTCTTGCTTCTTATTATATATCCTATTTCTGTTCCGTTTTGCTGATCCATAATCGTTTCGCTTTGTTGATCCGTAACCGTTCCGTTCCGTTGAATCGCGTCGTTCGTTGTATGATGACTCCGCAGTGCTAATTTCCACCTGTTGCTTGTATCCCTCTTCGCGATTGAAGTTGTTGGTATTCTTCATTCTCTCTATTGATTCGCGAATAATCTTCGGGTAGTAGTGGCTGGTTCTGGCTAATACCTTAACGTCGCTGAGGTTATCCGGTAGTCTCCTTGTTGGCGCAGGTGTACTGCTACTTTGTATTTTTCAATATGGCTGAGGCGTGCGTCTCTCTCGTGTTCTTTCACCCTGCACTGAATACTCATTGTCATCAACACATTGTTAAGAAGAGCGGAGAAAATCAGTGACGAACATCACAGCAATAGTGAAATGCATCATGTCAAAAACGCCTTGCAGAAGAACGGCTGTAGTACAAAAGATATAAAGAAACCACGGAAACAGAAAAAGGACGAAGACCAACAACAACTAGCAGGTTACGCATATCTTCCATACATAGCCGGAGTCATCGATAGGCTAAAAAAGACTCTGGGAGAAAAGAACGTTACCACACGATACAACACGGTGACCAAAATCGACCAGCTACTCCCTCCCAACAAGGACGTGTTACTGAAACTACGAGCAAAAGGCATATACGAACTAAAATGCCAATGTGGAAAAAGCTACATCGGTCAAACAGGACGGAGTATTTAGTGCAGGGTGAAAGAACACGAAAGATACGCACGCTTCAGGCATATTGAAAAATCCGCAGTAGCAGAACACCTGCATCAGCAAGGAGACCACCGGTTAACCTGCAGTGACGTTAAGGTATTAGTCAGGACCAGCCACTACTACCCGAGGATAATTCGCGAATCAATAGAAATAATGAAGAATACCAACCACTTCAATCGCGAAGAGGCATACAAGCAACACGTGGAAGTCGTCATACAACGAACGACGTGATTCAACGGAACGGAACGGTTACGGATCAACAAAGCGAAACGGTTATGGATCAGCAAAGCGGAACAGAAATAGGATATATAACGAGAAGCAGGAGACAACAACACCAGTCTTTAGAAACCTTCTGAAGAAGCTGACAGCATGATTAGCAAAACGTCAGGTAAAATAGTGAATACATGACGAAACCCGAAAAACATTTCTACTATGGCCTACGATCATAAAAGCCTACACTCAACTATAAAGGAAACTAACCATGAATTCGTTAAAATGCTAAAAAAATAAGAGGGCGTTCAATGATACTTCCCTTCCAGCAATAAATTAATTAAAAGAAAACTATAGTCGTGAAATGAGCAAACATTGAAAATAAGTAAATAAATAACATCGAAAATCCCATTCAATATGTATCCATAAGGAGATGAGAGCATTCCTTTCATCAAAAGAATCAATTATGTTCGTTACTATTCCTTCAGAGTTGTCACCATTTTTGTGTTTCAAGATGTTTTCAGTTCAGTTCACAAACCCGAACTTGTTTTTCGGCTGGTTTACTCTTAAGAGTGTTAGTGTTATCATGCATTAAAGTGGTTATTGTATCAATAAGTATAGTCACAAATTTTTGTATAGTTTTCACACGTATAAGTGCTTCGCCATTTTTTATGAATTATTCTTATATAGTTTTTCCAAAATACTTAATTTGTAGTTTGCAATAAAACCTTCCGTTTTGGAGCCAACGGATTGGCAACATTCTTTCTTTTTCCAAGAACATACTGTTCTTAGGTCGCCTAATCAGCGCTTTCTATAATTATATCCAATAATAAATGAATTACCTAAAAATTTCCCCAACTATAATTATATTGTGAATATTGTATTTTTCAAGTACTAATTTCATTATAATTTGCGACCTCTTTAGTTTGATTGAGTAAGCTATAAAAATAGTGGATAATCCTTTATCACATATATCATCAACTAAAGAAAGTAAATTTGATAATTTATGCGATCTATAGCCAGTAGTTGCAGTCTGAACTTTCTTTCTGTTAAACTATCCCTAATATAATCAGACAATATTTATAACGTTGCTGTACTTCTAAAACACGAACGAAATCATTTAATCAATCACTAGTAAACAACATACGTTCGTAGTTATCTGTTTTAAAGGGTTGATGTGTGGAATCATTTAATAAAGGATCCACATTGAAATGTAGGTATAAGTCTTCCACTATCTTCTCTTTAAGTGTTGGTATTATCTGCTAAATAAAAATAACAATCGCTTTATTTGCACTCAACAAGCAGGATTTTACAGGATCGGTATGCCAAGATTCATAGATTTTTACTTGTCATTAAATCAACTCAGTAGGCAGGTATAATATTTTAAACAACAAATGTTAGGAACGTAAACGATATAGACGACAGCATTTATTTCAAATCCAAATTATTTTACGTATATTTCTTTTATAGATTAATTATTTTCTTCTCTGAAATTGTAAATCCTCATTAAATATAACAGAAACTATTTGAATTATTTTTTCAGGACACTTTTATTTATTCTATTGCTTGAATTTATTTCGATTAGCACATACCAACAGTCACATTGCGACCAATCTAGAAATATAAATAGATGCGTTACATGTTTGCAGTCAGATGTTGTATGCATGGCACACTTATTTACCTTTTATTATACAGTAAAACATGAATCACTATGAACACGACATATACGAATCTGATGGATAATGCGCAATAAAAAATCGACACAATAGCTGTAAAGAACAATAAATTAGAAATAGACATCTACCGAAAAGAAACTAATTCCAACAGATTCATCACGGTTGATTCGCACCATTGCGAAGAACAAAAAATGTCCGCGATTAGTTTTCTGGTCAATAGACTCGTCAGATTTCCGCTAGACAAGAGCAGGTACGACAAAGAATTAAAGTATATCAAAGATGTAGCGAGGTACAATGATTTCTCTTCTATGGATGTCGACCGTATTTTAAGGAAGGTCCAATACAAACAACACATCAGAAATTCCACGACCTTGACATCAACAAACACCGGTAATAAGAAATTTATAACTCTTCCTTTTCACCCAACAGTAAAAGGGTTAAGTAAAATTTTCCGACAACTAAATATGAACGTGTCTTTTGTGTCAAAAAACAACTTAAAGAATCTCTTAGGGAATCCCAAAGATAAACCAGAGATGATAAAAAGGTCTGGAATATACCAAATCGCATGCAATAATTGTGAGAAAGTTTATATTGGACAAACAAAAAGGAGTATCGAAACGAGGTTCAAAGAACATATTAGACACTATCGTTTCGACAAACCTGAACTATCAAGCGTAGCAGAGCATATGGTAAAATCCGGACATAAGATTGATTTAACAAATCTGACACTACTTAAAAACGTGAACTCGTATAGAGAATTAGACGCGTACGAAACGGTATATATGAAAATGAACGGAAACTTATTGAACAGAGAACCACCCCCAATTGCACACTCGAGTTTGATGGATTTATTACTATAGGCCCTGTTAAAGATACGGTTCGCTTTCGGTCCATCCTTTCCCGAAAAAGGCATTAGACCACCGAGTAGATTGTAAATAGCCATATGTTTTAGAAATTTTAGAGCCTGCGTAGAAAATAATTTGCATGTGTGATACAGTTTTTACTTTCAGTCGGTAACACTGTTGACAATGACAGCCCACGTGCTCTCGAAACGCTGCGTTCCGCATAATTAATAAATTTGTGTGAATGGAGTTTACTGCTATGCCTGTGAACTGTAAAGAACTGTTGCTTAGTCTGACGCGAAATTACTAATGCTAGTTTTACGATTTGCACAAAAACTAACTTAAAGAAAGAATTTGAAATTGTATCTTTTTGTGTTGTACCATAAAATTATTCTAAATACTATTGCAATGAAATATTTTTAACTAAATTGCAATTAAAACCTGATGCACATTCCAATCAGAGCTAATCAGTAACACGTGACATTACCACTAATATAAATATATAACATAAGTGCATATAAATCCCCGAACGTGCTCCAGACTTCGGTCTGCAAATTCGCAACTCCCGACTAGGAGATCAGGAAAAGGAAAATCTTCCTCTATATTCGCCAGTTATTATATATTTGGAATTCAACGCTCTGCTCGTATACCTTCTTCATTATAGCGAGGTAGCGAGATCCCTTGTTTCAGTTAAAGCTAGTACAGACGCGAATGCGGCTCTTTGTGAAGCAGCAGGATTTTATAAAATCTATTTTGGGGTTCGAACTGCGGTAGATAAGTAAGCATATATTTTCCTTGCATATCCTGCAGAGTGGATTCCAAGACATACAAATGAATTTGAGAACATTAGGAAAAGGAAATGCAGAATACTTTTCGAGATATGCAGGTCGTATGCATCCAAATGAAATTAGACTTTTCCTGCTATTATACCTTATATCTTATTACGTTGTACATCCGCAGATTCTACGGTAAAACCAATTTGTAAGTCACAAATCATAAAATATGTCATGGAAATGGGTAAAACAAAATAATAGGTGTATTACCAACCTTGAAACAATTTAGGCTTTCCATTATCATTATTTCTAGAAACTTTCTAACATAATATCTGCATATTGTTATGGAGCCTACATAGTAAATTAGCTTATATTTGTATACGTATTTTCTTCCCAAAAATTCTGGCAAATCAATATTTAGTACGAAATTCTTTCTCAATACTATCACTGGAAACAATGATTAAAAATGGAACAGAACACTGAGCTAAATGCTAACCTTAAAATTTCGATTTCTACTATTCTCATAAATAATTTCATCGTTTACTTAAATGATTGTTTAGAATTAAGGAGTATATATTTGTCTTTCGTTGTGAAGAAGTATTCTTTGGACACGAAAAAGTACAGATGATGTAATCTTAACGAGAGATGATATCATCTGTCGAGTACTGACTTAAACGTATTTTTACTATCAAAATTATGTTTGAAACAATATCGCTTTACAAAGGTAATAACAACGAATACGTAAGTACAACAGGAATTAATCATTTTTAATATTTAATAACACGAAATTTTTGATTAATTCTCAAATCGGTCATAAAATGAGATAATTTCTTTGGAAATTAGGACTAATGGCTGGGAAAGGTAGCCCGAAAATTTAGAATTTAGTGAAGCTTGGATGGTTTATGGACTTTACAGGACTCCCTTTCTACTAAACAGTCTCTGAATGTGTATGGATTTAGTATATAGAAATTATTTATTAGAAAATGTCTACCCCCACCTCTTAGTATTTAAAAAGCTCTAATGATGATCTTCAACAAACGAACCGGTTATCAAATTACAGTTCATAACCAGTTATCTTTACCTAATTATCGAAATCTTGATCAATAATGATTTTTTCCTTCATTATTCTATTTGTGGTGAGCCTGCTTTTATTAAATATTCAAATAATTATTATGTTTGTACTACGTTCACATCTATAAATATTCAATAAGGAACCTATAAAAAAAAGTGAATTGCTGATGATAATATTATTTTATAGATTAAGGTATACATACGCATCTTTAATAATGTATGATGAAACAATAAACTGGAAGTGATGTTATGAGTTGTTCCCTTATTTAGTATTTAAATAATACAGGCGAATATTGGAAATGCTCATTTTGTAATGTTAATGAAGCTTCTACAGCAACAATGCATACGTTTGCACCACAAAAGCAAATACATTCCCTTTGTAGCTAGGGGTGAAAAATAGAGAGTATATCTCACACTAATTTTACGAAGTTTACTGGATTTCAATAGCAAACCGTTTAGATATATCGATAATTCTTATGGACATCTAACAAAGAACAATTGAAAAACGGGAAAATCTCAATTTTGAAATATCGTTTTCACTTCTCAAAACCGTTCTTAGAAAAATGGAAACCTATATTTTATATAGTCCCGTAAGGTCTATAAGCCATCCGAGTTTCACTAAATTCTGAATTTTCGATTTGGAAACAGTTCCAAAGTAATTAAGTAGTATTTTCTTTAAAATATATTAGTGACATCTTAACTCTTAATTGCTCTGTGCTTTTTCAAATAATAGTCCAAATTTATTTCTGTACAGTATTTCTTACTACAACTCATAATTTATGAGCAATTACAAATAGACGATATTTTTGATAAGTAAATTTGCATATGTGAAGTAACTAGTAAAGCGCGACTTTATCACAGAAATCGAAGGAACGTTGAAAAGTGACAAAAATAGCCTAAAAATAGTCAAAATCTGCAACGCACTGTACATGTATTCCTCTACACACGTTAAGATTGAAACGCTTTACCTTTTTATTATCCGCCTCACGTAATTGGCAATATTTTTGTAATATGTCTAAACAAGATTTTGTGTATTCTGTAGACGTAAATATTAAACAGCTCCCCAAACACACATTTCATGAACCTTGAACCTTGAACTTCATTGTTCGCCAACAATATGTAATACCTGCCCCAAAAACTAAATCCGTCCGGATTATGTTTCTCAGAAGGCAAATTACACGGTAGCAATAACCATTTATTGCTAGCGTTTAGAAGATTAGAAGGGTCATAACAAAAAGCAAACTCTCATTAATTTTATGAAGTCCGTAAAGCCTTCCGGTATCCCTATTTATAAAATAACAATTACGTACGAATACGGCTGAAATAAATATTCAACACAGGACTCAACGTATTTCTTAACTGTATAATGGGGAAGTTGAAATATTTCCAGCATTTGAAGAGAATGACCGAATGGTATTTACTTTTCAACACGGCCATCTTTGAAAGGCATTTACCCTATTGCTTTTTAAGACTTCCGGTTTTCACAGTGAAGGAAGTTTTGAGTATATGCTCGAAGTATCCACATATCTTAAACTTCCTTTCCAGATATTTTCTGATGATTATAACAGAAAATGATGATGAAGTGCTAAATTACTGTTAGTTTTAAATTAACAGATGAATTTCTGTATATCCAATAACCGTTTTCCTTTTGAATCTAAGGAAAGCATAACATGATCATTTGCGCTAGTGTAATAATAAATCACTAATACATTCCTATATCAAGGAACAAAGCAGACGCATTAAAAAGTTCTAAAATTAAACAGATTATCTTACAAAATGATTATTACTATTAACAAAACCAACGTATGTGAGCTTCGTATGTTCTGCCATTACACCCAACGTATTTTGTCCACACCTCCGTACTTTCACTTTTAAAAAACAAGGACATACAATTGATATTATAGAGTTCTTCAGAAACAGCCTTTTTCACAGGAATACCTTGTTCACTTTCCTAATTATTCAATTGGTTTAATTCACTGTTCCACTCGAACCAACTCTGGAAGCAGATATTCCACTCGCTTGTGGGTACAGTCGAAATTGTCTTTTTGAAGGCATCGACTACTGCTTCTGACGACTGGAGCCATTGACCACGCAGTCCGTTCTTGATTTTTCGGAAAGGCAAAGAAATTATTTGGACCTAGGTCCGGACTGTACGGAGGATGGTCTAGCAATTCCACGTTTTGTTGTGTTAAAAATTTAATTGTTTTGCGTGTCGCATGCCTGACACTTGCATCGTCTAGCTGAAGGATGATTTATCGCTCAGGGTTGGTTTCGAAGCTTAACCATGACGCACACCAAGCAAACGGTTGTATACTAATCGCTGGCAAGAGTTCTTTGATATCAAAGAGGAATTGTTACTATATGACCTGCTTTCGAGACAAATATTGCGACCATATTTTTGGGACATTTCAAGAACAGATGACTTTGGTCGACCTTTCTTCACCTTGGAACACCCAAACAGACGACTGGCGTTTATTTTCTGGCTCGTATGAGTAAATCCAAGATTCATCACGACTAACGATATTGAACACGTTTTTAGAGTTTCCGGCGTTAAAGCGATCTGGAGTTTTTTGACACCAATTCGCCCTAGCTGCATTCCGTTCTTTGATCAACTGATGCGGTATCCAGCAGGAAACTATTTTTTTACATACAATTTTTCATGCAAAATTCGGCAGTTCGTTGTAGGTACAACACTACACGTATCGTACTGAAACTTTGGACTTAAGTTAACTAATGATGGAGTGCTGACATTTGTTGATTTATGGCGTCCTGTATGCCTCAAAATTTAAAAGACATCCCTCATAGGTATTTTGTTATATCTTTATTAACTCTAAGTTCTCTAGCTTTTTGCAATATGTAAATTATCTTCTGTATTTCTTTTTTTGAGCTATTTAATAATGTTATATCGTCTACATAGGTGATTACTTCTTGTGTTTGGATTTCGCTACCTCTAGGAAACTGTTTCCGGAACTGTGCATAAAACTGTAGATTCTAGATCTCCTTATCCGATTCCTGTTTCTCCTCTAAAACTTTGGGATACTCTTCCATATGCTTTTTATTTTATTTTGTATGTCTTCATTCTTTCTGTCGAGTTATGTTTTAAAATCGATAAGCACATGTTTATTGCTTTCAATTCTTTTACAGTGAAAAGTTTTAACAAAAAATTTGTTACCTGTAAACATAGAAGATATTCGAAAATTACCTGTCTAATCGTAAAAATTTAATCAAAAATATCATTTACCTTAAAATTTGCCTGAAACTACTTGTGATGAGGTAATATTCACCGCATAGACCAATTCACTTACCTAAATCTTTTACGGTATAGGACTGCATGTAAGGTGCACAAAGATGTTAAGGAAGCTTTTGCACTTCCGTTTATGGATTTTTTCCAGACAATGAACATCTCTTTATCGGTATTTAATCCTAAAAGTTATTATCCATTTACGAGGGCTGTTTTCTTTTCAACTTCCGATAACTCATGAAAAGACAAATGTAGATAACAAAATGAATTTATTACTAAAGGTTATGTGGAAACATGGTTACTTTCCTACATAATCACCGTTAAGATTGATACATTTGTCATATCTATGGGCGAGCCTACCAATCCCCTCTGCATAGAATGTTGCCGCCAGTGAGTTGAGATCGTTCGTGATCTTGTTTTGAAATTCCTCTGTACTCTGGAAGCTCTACCTTTCTAGTCACTTTTACAGTTCAGCAATGAAATGGACGTCGCTTGGCGGCAAGTCTGGATTAAACGCCGGGTATTCAAAAACTTCCCATCGAAATTGTTCAAGAAGTCCTTAGGTTATAGCAACAGTATGATTGTCATGGATGAATGGAGGAATCCAAAACTCAGCATGCTTTCTCTTTAGTTTTGAATGGCTCACCGTATACTTGGCTCATTCTTCTAGGAATTTTAGCGGCACTATTGCCTTCTACTTGAGGTACTTGAGGTTTACATGCCTGTAACGCAGCTGAAAATGATGCTAATGACATAGCAACTGGCAGATATTATAGTAGGAGGATGCGCAGTCCCGTCTCCCACCGCCCTTGTGACTGTTTACAGGCACGAAGGGAAGTTAAAAAAAGCGCCCTTAGTAGTTCGATTTCAAGATTCGTGTTCCAATATGACAAGTTTCAAGCACATAAGATAGCTCTAAATTGTTTCATTACATCTTCTCATAGTATTCTTATAAGCCTTAATTAATTCTTTAGTGTATTCACGGATGTTAAATATTAGGTAAATTTGGCGGTGCCGTTGTATTTTTGTTTCAGGAAATGCTTAGCAATTTTGATTATTCATATCTATCCCGGAAGAGAAGTAACTACGCTGTTACATTTTCCCTTGCTACGTGCCAAAGTAAATTGCTTCGTAAAGATGTGTAGCTAGGTTGTTGAAATGGTGTTTAACATATAAATTACATCATTTTCATCACAAAGACTACGCTAACGGCATCTGTCGGTAATGAAAAACGGAAAAAGAGTAAAGTGTTACGCGCCTTACCTTAAAAATTATGAGTATTCTTTCGTTATAGATACTTTATTAGTTTATTACCTAACGAAAACATGACAAAAATTTTCGCTATGAAGGGAAATAATAAAATACGTTTCCGTTGTAGTAACGCGCTTAGAATAACATGCATTCAAAAGAATTTTATCTCAAGGTAACTTTTTAAATTATAATTGACTTATCTTGTTGCAGAAACTCCTAATACGAATTTTGTTTGGTAAAAGCTTTTTGAATGACATGACAAATATCAAAATCATAAAACGAAAATTTTTAGCTGAATGCAATATATTTATTTGAAACAAACAAGTAAGATTTTATGAAAAATATTGAAACTGGTCTCCACCTTGTTCGAGACATTTCTTACATCTTCTTCTAATAGAGGAAAAAAAACGTTTTGTAGGATCATATTGTGATTTGAGGGTCTGGAAGATCGGGTATCTGTGCCCGATAAATTGAGTTCTTTAAGAAAGGCAATAAAAAGAAATTACGGGAGGTAATATCACAAGATCTTTGCGGACATTCATGTTCGGAGTTTAAACTTACCAAAGGATGTTGAAGAAATTGCTGCAGCATATTCATTGTTTCACCGGGTGTATGTGCTCCAGCTCCGTCTTGTTGAAAGTAACCACGTGTTATTTCTTCTTCATTAAGCTGTTTGAAAAGTGGTATAATAATTTCTGGTCGATACTTTTCTCCTGTTAATGTAGGCTTGAAACAATAGAGTCAATAATTCTTCTTCGACTAATTGCACCTCATATTCCAATGTTTTGCGAATGCAGTGAAAATCATATGGTTTCTCAGTAGTCCACATTCTCATATTTTGTGAATTAACTTACCCATTCAGATAAAACTATGATTTGTCAGAAAAAATGTTTTATCAAGAAGGTCATTATCAAAATTATTTAAAAGCCACTGCTTAAACGTTGTTTTTGGAGGATAGTCGATTTCTTGATAAGAAATCATGCGATATGGAAGTAAATGTAAGGAAGTTTCTAGTGTATCATTTATAATTTCTTTTATATTGCCAACTAGCCATTCTAAGCACTTTTTCGGCCGACCACTGCCTCCTTTCTGTTTAACACTCCCTGTTTCCCTGAATATCTTAATGCCATATTTAACTGTGTCCCAAAAACTATCGTAATCAAGGACGAGAAACTCATTTCTAAATTCTTCTAAACAATCTTCAAAAGAATACTGCCACTGTTCGTCAATCTTACAACTGTTTCAAAAAGAAGATTCAACCATGAATGATTTGTGTTGTATAGTGAAAACCACTTCAAATCAATTTTAAGTTACAGCATAATTTTAACGAGTTTCTGTCAACTACGCATCTGAACGAATACTCTATCACTCTTGACAACTAATGCAACTGAAAATAGTGCAAGTTACGACAAAAGCTTTTATTGGAATGGATACTAGAGGTAAAATTTATTTTGACTCATTTTATATATTCTTATTCCGTTGGGTTTTTAATACCTGTATTGAATCAGCTCTCACCACTAACATCTTTAAACTTTTCCAATGTTGTAAGGAATTTATGTCTACCTTAGAGATGCAGGAGCTAAAATACTGCAATTAACAATTGTGAGTCTTTCCAAAGTATTACGTAATTATTTTGCAATGATGATAGACAAGTGTATTAAAAATTCTGGTTCGTTTCCTAGCTTTTAACTAAAAAGAAATTCCATTGAATAAAACACATAGCAGGAAGTTGTAAGCTTCTATGAACGCGGTTTAGAATCTCCTCTTGGCTTATGCCTTAAAACCGTGTCATCTTCTCTCTTTTCGCCGTCGGTGCTTCATCCACTTTCTAAAGAGAGTTACTAATTCTGCTATTGCTGTTCAAAAACCAATACCTTTTCACATAGTACCGTTTAATATGTTTTTTAATGTAAAAGGTAATCTCGGCAACCTGGGTCTAATTACAATGCAGTGCGGAGAACAACGTGGAGGGGCCGAGCAGTCATATCAAGGGGAGTGTTCAGTAACTTTTACGTACTCGTCATCATCTATGATCGTGATCTTCAAGAATGTGCTGGAACACTTACTGTTTTAAGAAGCTTCCATGAAATCACAAACTGAGTGGCATCTATTAAATGTTATAATCGTTAAATATGTTTCCACACTTGTTTTTTAATGATGAAAACGACTGTTCCACATTGAGAGATGTTATATTTGCAAATTTAAAGTAATCCTTGTGAAATGTAACAGATTGGCACTCTCTTCTTTAAAAGATCGGTCTAAGAAACCGGCACTCGTAAACATTATAAGTTGGGTTGTTGAAACTTCAAATTTGTTCAATGCCACAACACCACTTTTAAAATTTCATCACTAGTACATTTTGCAACTCTTTTGGAAGCAAATTAAATAGGGGATGACGGTTCAAACTCTTCCATTGTACGTACCATTGCGTTCATCATCGGCCATCTCATTGCCGATCGGTTGTTTCGACCACACATAACCACAATTTTTCATCTTTCAATTCTGCTTTAATTCCTCGTTTAACATAGTCATGAACAGATGGCATAAGGTTTCTTAACGATGTCCGACTTGGTAATGTGTAATCCGAATACTTGCTCCAGAAAGAGAAAGATACTTGTTGATCTAGTAAAGTGAACGCTACATTACATAGAATAAAACAAACACCTACATCAACTATTAATTGCTCACTGTATCGATTGCCATGGATTGCAGTGTTCCGGTACTGGTACATGTCAAATAGTTGTCGCACTTTACACATTTCGTTCTATCGTCTTCGTATTCTAATTAATCCGGTATACTCGCTATTACCTTTTCTAGTTTACTCGAAATACGTCGTTTCCGAAACGTACCTAGATGTGACATTTTCTAAGTATGTGTGTACTGACAAGCACTCACAACCACCAGTCGAATGATACTGAACAAGCGTGCTTTCATACGGGTACTCGATTCTCCGTGCTACGCGCTTCACCCCTCCATGTTGTTCTCCGTCCGGCACTAAAACTTGCCCCTCTTTGCCGAAATTAGTAATAATGAACAAGCTTTATTCATACTCCAGTCTTATATTGGATGGATGCGTTATATTGGAACATAGTGCTATGACGAATAAGAGCTAAAGTTAAAGAAGCAAGCTTGCAATTAGACAAATGTTCTTATAATTACACATTAATTGTTAATTAAATATTGTTAACACACTTCACTCCGTTAGTAATGGTTATAAATTGTTCTGTACACTTTATGCGGTCCGTAGGCGTTTGGACACCTGAATAGTTTTTAACAGAAGATATAAACAAAAGGCGTGGAAACATGATAATATAATACAATAAAGATTAAACTTTCTTCTAATATCGCTCGTACAGTGCATACATTCTGGCACTTCATTTAGTAATTATTTTTTGACCAGTGTTTCGCCATTCTGTCTGTTACATGATTCATAGATGTTGTTTGGACGTCATAGCATCCTTACCTATTCATCTGTCAAGTTCTACCCCTAAAAGCTCTATAAAGTTCAGATTAGCCGTGGCAGTACTGGTAGTTCATATTCCTTTGCCGTGCTTCTAAATATGACCTGCATAGCACTGCTGTCTACTTTAAATTGTTACCATGCATAAACACTATTTGTTTTTAATAATTTTGATCCTAACGGGATTGCATGTTGTTTTAGAATGTCTCGGTATTGCTCTCGATTAGTGGCAAAATAACTCAAGACCTAAATATCAAAAATCAACTATGTGCTTAAGTATTAATGCAATACGGCCGCACATTTTTTCAAACTTAGTCATCTCATGAAAATTCGTTTTTGCCCGAGCACTTCGAGCATGAGCTCCAAAACATTTTCTTTCCACCATTTTCTACTGCCTATTCGCTATGCCCGTTATAAATATTTTTCTTTATTAAAATCAATGTTCGTATTGCAATTCGGCTCCTTTTAGTCGGCGTTTTGCAATATTCACTGCAATCTGTCCCCTATTCCTGGGATTAAATTCAGCGGTTATCTGAGGTCATTAATCATTAACCAGGTTTGGTAATGTTTAAGGCTCATCAGTACACTCATCTGTGGCGATGCTGTCCTTGAAGATCCTGGACAGTATCTGTCTGCTAATTCGCTGTTTAATGAAATCGGCGTATATGATGGATTTGCTAATTTCAACTTTTTGACTACTTTGTCAAATAGAAAAACCTTCACAGTGTAAAGTAACGTTCAAGGGTCGTTTTTCAATACTTATCAGTCATCCGCGCGGTATTATATTTCAAACAATTTCATTCACTGTAGGCTAACTTCCATATATATGACCGGGTGCTAACGTTTCACAAGATGACTGCTTAGTTTGCCATGATTAAAATTTTAACACTCTGGAGTGCAATTTGAAAGATAAATTGTCAAGGGATATGGGAATTCATATTTCATCCCTTTCAAGGCTCTGCTTGAGAACTGAAATTGCCGCAGTGAATTAATATTAACATTACGAAAAAAATGTGTGTTTTGTGATGTATTAATAAATACAAATTCGCTTTTGTTAGGCCATAAATACCTGATATATTTAGGAATAACACAATTCTTAATTTATTTAATGATAGTGTGTCTTACAAAACTTTGTAGGTCTGCTCTTCCATGAGCGAAAGTGTATATATGAGAATTTAGTGTGCTTTCGCAAGAATAGCGTACTGTAAAGCACTACTGTCTACGAGCAGTAATTTAACGGGAAATATGTATGTTTTAATCAAAACTTATTATGTACATCTATATTTTCTCCAGCACACAGATGTTACATTCTATGTATGAATGCATCACACTTACCCTGATGTTCGGCTCCAAAAATACCGCATATAATGCGTCTCCACGTCATAAGCACCCGGATCCAGACGACAGTCTTCCCATATTACAGCATGATACGATAAGATTAAATTAACCACAACGTAACACATGCGAAAAGAACACCTTGTGTCTGTACTTATTTGCAAGCGCAATATCGTGTAATTTTTTTTTTTAGAATTTGGTTCCCCAATATTAGCTCTGGATCTACATGTAAAACATTGGTAAATCCCACGAACAAATTATGTAATAACTCAGATTGCTTCTTAAATTCTCACTACTTTTCATTAAATTATTGATTTTGGGTACAAATCGACATCATTCTGTTGTTGGACCATAATCAAAACAAGAAAGCCTCTGAAAAGAATATTGTGCTCGTACCATCTGCAAATACCAACCATTCATTAGCTTATTATCATAAGCAAGGTATCGTATAAATTTTTTAGAGTTATAGCCAAGATTTGATAGTTATAATATTGGGGTTTATCCATTTCTACGTTAAGGTAGTTTGAAATAACTCAATTTATATTGACTTTAATTTTCCTAGTCAGAAAATATGGTACTCAGACAAGGCTATACAACAAATTCCGGATTTATAAATCCATGCGACGAATAAAATATATTATATTAGTATGAACCACGCTATAGACCACTTTTCTTGGAATATTCTCTTTTAATTAATTCAGAAAATGTGTACCTTTCGTTAGGGCAGCCCCATAGGAAAAATCCAGTCAGTTTATATTTCATTAGCAAAGTTGTACCTCTCTGCGGTACTAGTTGCCTTTAGTTCTTACACTAACTGCAACTTATAGCGGTGGAGATGCATATATTTAAGCAATATGCGACATATGGGACTTTTAGGAACATTTAAGGCACTTGCCATTTAACGAAACGGGAAGACTAGCGATCCAACTGGCGCGCGCTCTCCATATTCTCCACCGTTCTTGACGTTCTTGGTAGGCCAGTCCGAGGTTTATCCATTATTGAACCGATTTCCTCGAACTTCGGCATCTATTAATTGAGGAGTTGAATACACGGCGCCTGTCTAATATGACGCAAATGGTAGAGATTAGAAAAGTTTTGCCGCTCAATAGTGACAGAATTATTGTTTTTGTAGAACTCGCCCATACAGCACGCACGTCCCGCTCCAATAAAATGCTTCATAGTGACGAAATTCTCGAACACAGAGCTAGCGATTGTATTCGCACAGTGAACAAAGCAAGTTAAAAGAAACGTTAGGAACACCCACTATAGTGTTCCTTGATACTGCCTTCTAAGGAAGCAGAGATGACATCAATCAAGTTTTCTGTGCACCGACAGTTACCACATCTTCATTCCTATCCTGTAGGTAAGATAATCGCTCGACTTGACGGATAATGGTTGGTAAACATAAAGTCCTTTCCAACGAGGTTCCGCTGGCAGATTTGCTGAGTGGGTCTTCTCGAACACCTGGAGCAATATTCTTGGATCATCCGATTATTCTAAATGAACATTTTGCGGGAAGAGTTCGATAGTGTCATAGGTTAAGTTGTAATAGACTGTGCGAACCGAGTTTCCTCATTGACCCGATGACGTAATTTTTAATATTTGACCCTTTAATCTACATACATATAACTAAAGACTGGAAAATATGCATTAAAAGGTTTGCCAAATATGCATGCAGTATGCATTAAAAAAATCCCTAAATATGCACTAGGAAGTTAAAATTCATTTGTTGTATTTCCAAATTACATATTTATTTATTACAACAAAAACATAGGGCATAAGCCTACTGTAAGTATATATTTATATCGGGAAAATGTTCTTTCAACATCGCAAGATAGGTATTAATAAGGGATTTATATATCGATTTTAACATAGCAAACGTTTGTGTAGAATTTCGGCTATTTTTTCTTTTAATGTCTTTCCAGTTAGTCCACTTACTTTTCCAAGTTTCTCTTCAATACTATTTACAATGCTAACACTATCATTTAGAGATAATTTTCCATCTTCTAATCTAGTAATTGCCTCCTCAACTATCACAAAATTGGATGTAATATATCATAGCTGAAAATTACGTTATACTCTTCTATAGCAAGACCGTTTATTAAATCAAATTGAGTTACAATATTTTTGATGCCTTTCTAATTATCGGCAAGAAACACAGTACATTTAAGCCATGTTCCCCATCTCCTTAAAACAGGTTCTGGTGACAATGGAATGTCGGGAACCATTTTGTTATATAATTGCACTCATAAGGGCGTTTTTAAAATACTTTTTTGATATTAATAATTAAACCATTTACACCTGGAAACTTTAATCCAAGATTTTCATCAACCCTATTTAAATCATTGGCCAAGTAAGTGCAATGGATTAAATTCGGAAACAAGAATTCAGTCTTTCAGCTGCTTATAATGTATATGAAACGGCGTTAGTTACCATTATTAGAACTTCTTCAAAAGGTACTTTGGTGGGTAAAACGAAATTAGTTAAGGATTCATTAACAAATCTGGTTATGATAACATGATTTGTTTTGTCTAATTATCCACATTAATTCAATATCCTTCAGATTGAGTTGAACCATTTAAGGTTCCAATAATCAAATTAGCAACCTTACGTCCCTTCGCGGCAGTGGTTATAAACATAGTTTCAAAGATTGTGGTTTTTCAACTCCTTTATAATACTATCGGTAACATCATAAAATTCGTTGATCTATTTCTTGCGTAGAGTTGAGGAACTGGGTGCATAAATGGGTTTATCATCGAGTTTGGAATGACTTTTCAGGAATTCTTTAAACATCATATTGTCCAATTTATATAAAGGAATACTACAACCCAGAAAAGGATTGCACAAACCTTTGGAAAGTGTTTCTTGTGGATTCTTTGAATTATTGAGGAAAGTCAATGCTAATCAGTTTTTTACAATTTATTACAGTTCTTATGAAAATGGTGAATATGTGCATAAATAATGGTGAAATATGCACGTGCATGTGCACTCATGATAAAGTATCCATATATGTATAGTATACACTAAAAAAGTGGTAAAAAAACGTATTCTTAGGGTGAGAAACGGGTAAATACAAAATATGAAAGAAATATGCCAGAAAGCAAAAATATGCATTCTGCATAAAATCTAGTACTTGCACATAACATAGATATGAAATATGATAACAGGTATATATTTCTAGTAAAACAGAATGTTAAATGTAAGTCAAAATAGATTCTACATTTCTTTCGTAATAATTTATTTGTCCTGAGGAACTATGTTATTAAACAAGAAAACAAGAAATTTTGAAAGTAATAATAATAATAATAATAATAATAATAATAATAATAATAATAATAATAATAATAATAATAATAATAATAATAATAATAATAATAATAATAATAATAATAATAATAATAATAATAATAATAATAATAATAATAATAATAATAATAATAATAATAATAATAATAATAATCCTTTATTGCCCAACAGCCCAGGGGCCAATTACAGGACAAATTACAATACAATTCTTATATAAAATAAAATAAAATAATTCAAATCATTATTTGCCTACAATAATAATGAAACAAAAAAAAAAAAAAGAAAGACACAAAAATGGCTCTAGATCCCGTTTGTTTGCGTTCCTCACCATGTGACTGAGAGGTGCCTTAAGCAAAATGTTGGTATTAGCTCTAGGTACTTGAAATGTATTAAAGTAGCGAGTATGATGAGTAGGTACGGTAAAGTTTATTTGCGCCAGAAGGGCTGGCGAGTCGACAGTATTTCTCAGGATCCTGCAAAGAAACTCCACACTGTTACGCTCGCGGCGGTCAGCAAGAGATAGAAAACCATGCTCAACAAGTAAGCTATAATACTCGATACCTCTTGCAGGATACACGTTGTCCATTCGAAAGGAGAGATATTTTAGAAATTTCTTTTGAACCCGTTCGATCATAAGCTCTTGGTGTAAATAACGGGGATACCAAACAATGGAGGCGTATTCAAGCTTAGAACGAACGTAGGCATAATATAAACGTTTCATTACACCTAAGTCTGAGAAATGCCTGCAAGAACGCATGACAAAACCGAGAGTTTTGGAAGCAGATGAACACATGGACGAAATATGTTCCGTAAATGACAGTCTATTATCAAACAAAACACCAAGATCCAAAGTTTTGATATTGCGTGGTATGGCTGCATCATTAATTTGGTAGTTATAGTATAAAGTAGTGTGAGTGTTATTGTAGGAAACCACAGTACACTTGTTGATGTTCAGAGGAGATAATTGACCTTGCTCCAAGTATTAATGCGAAGAAGACTGTCTTGTAAATGTTTACAATCGAAAATGCTACCAACAGTATTAAATATCTTTACGTCATCTGCGTATGCTAAGACGTGACACGTAAACAGAGATAGTAAATCATTTATATAAAAATTGAAGAGAAGTGGTCCAAGATTTGAACCTTGAGGAACACCTGATGTTGGAGAAAACGGCGTAGAGGAATAACCATTGTAGCAGACATAACACTTCCTTCCAGTAAGGTAAGACTCAATCAACGTCAGGAAACCCACACCAAAACCAAATTTGTCCATTTTTTGTAGTAGCATCTCGTGGTTAATGCAGTCGAAAGCTTTAGAAAAATCTATGTAAATAACATCCACCTGCTTTCGCTTATCAAGCGCTTCACCAAGATATTGGCCAAGTACTATATGTTTCTAATATTATAGATTGAAGCATTGGTGTATGTACGAAACTACATACACCATCACATATTATTAGTTTACTTCGTAGTTTTCACTAATCTACTATAAAATAGAATTACGAAAAGTATGTGCTATTATCGAGAAAGTACTCATAATTAATAAAAATAACGCAAGGCTAGATGTTTATCACACCGAATACGTCTTAGAAGAGTTATAAACACGTTAATGTTGAGGCGACAGGTATTATTTAGGTGGGAAACTCAGCGGCTGTTATTAGATTTCAACATCAAAATTAAATTAGCGCAAGGGAAATTGATGCCCCTGTTGTGTGTTTGGGCGTAAGTTTTATTGATTTCCTTCGTAATCAAATTGTTTCCCTACAAAACAATCCTTTATTGTTTCTTCTTATTTAATTCTTGACGTTAGAAAATTAAAAAGAATAATTATATAACGTATACTTCTTGCTTCTATAATTTCTGATATATTGGCACGTCGATTGACTGAAGTGATTTAAATATATAGCTTGTTACAACTACTCCAAGTTTACGTTTATGTTATTCAATTTACTACTTTATAGCGCTTTCACATTAATTTTCCCGTCTAGCTTTCAGGCGAATTTGTGTCGTCTGAGAACTAGCGTTATCATCTTATCTCTCTTCCATAGCAATATCTACACACTAAGACGGTTTAAAACAATATGAGGCTACGCTTATATTCTAAATTGAGCTACACAAATCCTAAATAAACGTGGCTGTTGTATAACTTGCCGCAGCTTCTCTTAAGTAGTCATTTATCTTTGTGTACCCATAACGGGTTTTAATCTACAGGATCAGTTTCTATTATAACGAAAATTATTTGTATAAAGGAACGCATGGGTTTATCCACGAGTTACAAATATTTAAGCTATTTATTGTCTGTATTGTTTAAGAAATATTTAAAGTTCTCCATCAAAATTATTCTATCAACACCAAGGTAATTTGGAAGTTGAACTAATGCGCACGGCGAAAGATTACATCAAAAAGATAATCATATAAAACGTAAAACAAAACGAAGAAAGAAACAACAAAATGTGCAGTGTCATGCAAATTTAATATTACAAGGGTTTAACAGCTAAAGAAATTTCCTCATTCAACATTCAATAAGTTGTAGTTTGGTACTGTTTAAAAGTACTCTTATTAATGCAAGTAAAATTGAAGTCTAGCGTTAATCAATATTTTATATCCTAAAATTAAAAATGAACAGTGTTTGAAATTAAACATATAAAAAGTTATCTTTCGGCAACTCGTTAAAATAGGTGTTCATCTCATTCCCAGAATCTTTTCCGACCAAGCCATTTTTTCCAGTTTGGAATCAAGAGAAATGATTGGGAACTAGATATGGTGAATATAGCAGATGAGAAAGTAATTTATATCGTAATTCGACAAATTGAGCGGCTACAACAGCTAGTTAATGGGGAGGCTTTTTGTATCGATGGGTCAAAATATTTTTCTGAGTAAATGGGACCGATTTTCCTCTAACTCGGTTTTGAAATGTGTCAGTACATCTTCAGTCTTTCCCTTTGGAATTCCAGAAAATCGTGGCCATAATCTTATTGGCCAAAAAAAGGTTTTTGTTTTCTTTAGGACAAGCTCTTCAAAAGAAACTCATTGTTTTAACTATGTTTTCATTTCAGAAGTGTAGCAATGCATCTAGGGATCATCTAGGATTACATATCGAGAAAGAAATTCTCTTGGGTTTCGTTTGAATTTAAGTTCACATTTGATTAGCAGTAAGCAAGCGCCTGTACCCATTTTGCGGTTGGCTCTTTTATAATTAATTGTGAAATATTTTGTACCTCTTTGATTGGGATGCTTGCAGCATTGACTATCTCCCACGCGTTTATTCGGTGACCGTTCTTTACCATGGCATAGACTTTATTAATAATTTCTAGAGGAGTTACTGTAAGCGAAGATGCTAGACGTTTAATATTATCCGTACTAATATGGCCACTTTTGAAAGCAAGTGAATGAAAGTGACGAAATGAAGTAGCAAGTCATTTCGTGGCAGAAGTAGATTCACTGTAATATTTATGTAACTTTTCTTCAGTTGTTTTAGTGGTAGCTCCTCGTAAAAAGTTACGTTTAATCCAGACATGAAATTCCTTTTGCTTCATATTAATACAAAAGATTATAAAAACTAATCTATTTGACAGATTTGAACTAAATTTTGATAATAATTTTCTAAAACTTGGCTAAAATCTCCAATACTTCGCCAACGTTCAAAAAATTACTCTGCTGTCAAATCGTCCTGTAATTGCTGCTGTAATCTTATATTGTATTTCATAGTATTGAATTAAATATTTGTATTAAATATATATTGAAGTTAGCCGAAAATATTTGTATTTTAACATTATAAATACATAATCACATGAATTCATCCCGCTAATGCTTTACTGTAAGGAATTATTATGCCATTATGCCATAGTAACCAAAAATATATTAACAAAGCCATAAATAAGCATAATCTAAGAAAAAATGGTATGAAGACGCTACAGTTGTATCAAATAATTAATTCAATATCATTTGAAAATAAGAACATGTCGGAAGTAGACCTACAGATATCTTAGAAAAAGCAAACGTTGAATAGTGAAGTACACATAGCCTCAACGAGAGGGCGCAATGAATTTTTGAAATTTTTACTTTGTAATTCGTTAAACATTTTGCTGTTATACTTTCGGGGGAAATTATCTTTGTGTTGCACGCTTACATACCACCTGAGATTTCTATTGCTGTTTCAGTTTCTCTTTTAATTTCTAATTATTATTCCATTTCTTTACTGACAACGTATTACCAGAATGTCGAGTAGTCATTCCAAATTTCCAAGAAACCCTATACATAGTAAACAGCATAGATTCTTTTTGTAATTTCTAGCTTTGAAATAATATCGTAGCACATTAATAAGAAGTGTAATCCAGAAAACATGGCAAATAAATACAGAATAAAATTATGATCTAAAATCCAGCTGATATTTAATTAGTTTTGTTTACTAACACGTAAAAGCAGTTCAGTTATTAAAAAATGTTTAATAAGCGAATTATAAATGTGATACTACTTTTATATTCCTTTTTACCGTAGCAAACATAGTCAAGTAATTCTTCGTAATTAATGTCAAATTTCTACAGACTATATCTTAATAACGTAATTATTGACATATTTATAGGTTATTATTACACTGATGTTATATTGATGTATATATATCAATTACCACAATATCATTTTAACGTCATTTTTGACATATCGTTAATTTTAAAACAATTTTTAGTTCAAAATGTATAAATTACTTATATTTATAACATACAGTATGAATATAAACACCAGAATTTACTCAGATTAGCAGATTTAGAATATTCTCTAGGCTACCTTATATTGCCAACGTTTGCTGATTTACATGCACACATTTTGCTTATAAAGGTAGCATACATAATAAAAAGGCATCTTTTTGTCTACTTTTTTGCTTATTTGAGAATTTACTATTAAATTTACGTAACCACAAAACGTTTGAACTGTAATTTTTGCTCGTCCCAAATCACGTTTTACTATCGTTATTTCTAAGATCGATTACTTACAAAAATAACGATAACCTGACGTGGCTGTGGTTGCCAAAATAGTGGCCAATACGTATGAACTACTCCAAATAGGAGCTTTTTTTATAGTACACTTTACCCTCGTGAAACAAATCTAGATGCGAGAGCTGAATGCATATAACTTATTTGTTGATGTTTAAATGCGCGTACATGTCTAGTTTAAGTATACATATATAAGCGCGAGTGCCACTCTTGGTTATTTAATTACATGCACTGTATAGTGAACGCAAATGTTCTACAATGAGGAATAATTTGTGTAAGAAGTATGGTCTTTTTAAACGTGCATACAAAGAGCTTACATTAGCTTTACATTTATTTCACAGGTATAGCAGTAAACTCCACTCACACAAATTAATTAATTATGCGGAACGCAGCGTTTCGAGAGCACGTGGGCTCTCATTGTCAACCGTGTTACCGACTGAAAGTAAAAACTGTATCACACATGCAAATTATTTTCTACGCAGGCTCTAAATTTTCTAAAACATATGACTACTTACAATCTACTCGGTGATCCAATGCCTTTTTCGGGAGAGGATGGACCGAAAGCGAACCGTATCTTTAACAGGACCTATGGTAATAAATCCATCAAACTCGAGTGTGCAATTGGGGGTGGTTCTCTGTTCAATAAGTTTCCGTTCTTTTTCATACATGTCGTTTCGTACGCGTCTAATTCTCTATACGAGTTCACGTTTTTAAGTAGTGTCAGATTTTTTAAATCAATCTTATGTCCAGATTTTACCATATGCTTTGCTACGCTTGATAGTTCAGGTTTGTCGAAACGATAGTGTCTAATATGTTCTTTGAACCTCGTTTCGATACTCCTTTTTGTTTGTCCAATATAAACTTTCTCACAATCATTACACGCGATTTGGTATATTCCAGACCTTTTGATCATCGCCGGTTTATCTTTGGGATTCCCTAAGAGATTCTTTAAGTATTTTTTTGACACAAAAGACACGTTCACATTTAGTTGTCGGAAAATTTTACTTAACCCTTTTACTGTTGGGTGAAAAGAAAGAGTTATAAATTTCTTATTACCGGTGTTTGTTGATGTCAAGGTAGTGGAATTTCTGATCACACATCAGAAATTCCACGACCTGCGTAGAAAATAATTTGCATGTGTGACACAGTTTTTACTTTCAGTCGGTAACACGGTTGACAATGAGAGCCCACGTGCTCTCGAAACGCTGCGTTCCGCATAATTAATTAATTTGTGTGAGTGGAGTTTACTGGTATACCTGTGAATTGTACATCCACACAGTCCTTGCAATCGTCATTTTCATTTATTTGCTAAACAACCTGTAAAAGAAGTGCCTCTCCGCCGAGCAGCAATTTCCTTTTTGCAGCATGGGGCCAAAAGAGATAAGGAAGTGAAAAAAAAGGGTATCAAATAAATAAAGAAAGGTACTATCGAATTGTATGAGCAGAGAATTAAACAATATGATCTTTCTAAAGGTACGTCTTATCCAAATTCAAAATAGA
Source organism: Trypoxylus dichotomus (assembly GCA_023509865.1). Lineage (NCBI taxonomy): Eukaryota > Metazoa > Arthropoda > Insecta > Coleoptera > Scarabaeidae > Trypoxylus > Trypoxylus dichotomus. The sequence continues at coordinate 22,671,836 of CM042081.1, read as the reverse complement.
TACACCTATTAAGAAAGCAGGTTATTACAGAGAGCTAGATGTCACCAAAAGACCATCTATTTTATCGTCTCGCCGAAATTGGATTACTCAAAAAGGAAAGTCTGCTAGTGACATGTAAAATTCCTTCAACAAGTAAAGACATGACTAAAGAATTCAAAGCTAGAAGAAGATTCACAACTATTGTAGTAAACTCTACACCACACAAATTAATAATCTATTCGAATAAATTATTAATTTGTGTGACCAGGGGTTTACCGCGATATCTGTGAATTATAAAACCGTACAATCCTTGCAATCGTTATTTTGTTCCAGAAGATAGTTTGAGGAGCTTCAGGACAGCTTGAGTATCTCTAACGTTGGTGGCCAGTGGTGGTCTGCCAGGGCTGATAAAATAGTAGCCGAGAAGTTTGTGTTATTTAAAGTATCAGTGGTACCGCATATTTACAGGCCGCAACAAGTAAACTGTGGTGTTGGACTATTTTAGAAAATATTTACTAACGATATCGCCATTTCTAAGACGAAATCAGCACTGCCAGATCAGACACCAATAAAAGATAAACTGATTCAATTTGTGCCAGTGCTAATGATGACTTGAAACGGAATCTATTGTTGATCTGCCGCTCAAAAATACTAAGGTATTAACAAGGAAAATATTAAGTGGGTTTATTCCAAGGCGTCTTGTGGAGAACTTAGCAGAGCGTAGGTAAGCAGACAGTTTCTCACAGAATGGTTTGGCAAAATGTTTGCTCTTACAGTACAAAGGTTATCTGCAAGAAAATGGTTTCGCCGAGAAAATCCTTCTTTTAAACAATTCCACTTCATGAATGTCAAATTCCTACCTCCCAATTTCACGGCATTCTTTTATAATAAAAGGATCAGCAGATTAGAGAAAGCTTCAAAAAACATTACACGAAAGCTCTTTTTCAGAGGCACTGGACAGAATTGATTTTTAAAGAATTCCGCACCACTTTATTGTTCTTCATTGTCTAAGGCTAATTGGAAACGCAAGAGATATTTCTGTGGGAGCTTCAAATCAACTGGAAAAAGTTATGTCGTGAAACTGTCCAAGATGATAATCTAGTAGCAAATGAAGAAAACATTCTTGCATTTCATTCTGTGTGCGAAGCTATGAATACCAGCTGAATGCATAAGTATTTTTCGTTTTTTTTTGATAAAATGAAACATAATTTTCATGGGAAATTATTTTATTTTATTCAAAATATTGGCCGTCAGCTTTCATAAATTTCACCCATCTTTCAGGTAATTTATGGATACCATGCCGGAAAAAACTGCTTGCCTTTTGTGGCAAACCATTCGCCGAGCCATTTTCTAACGTCCTCGAAATTACTGAAGTGCTGCTCTGCGAGCGCGTGCTCCATTGATGCGAAGAGGCGATAGTCAAATGGCGCCAGGTCTGGAGATTTCGGCGAGTGACGGAAGGATATTCCATCCAAGCGATTTCAAGGTGTCTTTCATTGGTTTTACTGTGTGAGATGGCGTATTGTCATGTAACAAAATCGCTTTGCCATGTCTTCTGGCCTATTCCAATCATGTTTCGATTAATACGTGGTTTAAATGAATCATTTGTTGGCGATAGCGTTGCATATTAACGTTTTATCGGGCTTCAAAAGTTCACAATACACAATACCGCTCTGGTCTCACCAGACACAGAACATGGTCCTCTTGCCGAAGCAATTTGGCCTTGCTAGTAAAGGACCAGCTTCGCCATGTGAAAGGCACGGTTTTTTCCGCCTCGGGTTTTCAAAATAGATCAATTTTTCCTCACTCGTTACAATTCGATGCAAAACTGATTCGTGGCGTTGAAACAGCATTTCACAGGTAACTTTGTCATTTTCTATTTGACGTGCATTCAAATCGTGTGGTACCCATTTACCCAGTTTATTGATCTTCTGCTGATTGTTTCTTGTGTCATCATCTAATAACTCTTGCAATGGCTCGTCTTCGCATTTTTATGGCCTACCAAAGCGCTCACTGACTTTCACATTGAAGTCACCACTTTTAAATTGTCGAAATCATGTCTGACATGTTCTGATCGATGAAATGTGTTTACCATATGTTTCTACCAGCAAAAGATGATTTTCAACAGCCTTTCTCTTATAATTAAATAAGAAAAGTAATACGTGGCACCAATATTTTTTTTCAGACACAAAACTCGACATGATCACTGAACGATAGAGCAAAGGCGCTAGTTTGTGGCGGAGTAAACTTGTGTGTGTTTATAGTTTACATGTCAGACGAACAACATTACGTAGGTCAAATTAATACGCTGCTTACTTTTCGTTGGCGGCATATCTTAATTCAACCGGAAACAACTTATGCATACCCCTGGTATAACAACTGACAAAGCGGACTTAAGAAACTTCATAAGAGAACATGATGTTCAACTGACCGCTGAAGAGTTATAACAGAGGCGAAAATAATAAAAAAAAATGAAGAACAAATCCAGGTATCAGTAAAAATGAAGCAATTCCACCAGAAAATCTTCAGGAGAAATCGAAGATGAGTTAAATGAAAACACAAGCTTCGGTCTCCTCGATATACGAATTGTGATTAGGAACAAATTATTTGGGAAGTATGGACGATTACATTGACCTCTCTGTATATGGATGTACTTAGTGACTGCAGTACCTAGTTTATATCCCAAATGTATTTGTTAACATTATTCTATTTGTAAAGAATTTGCTATATTAATTAAAATCAACTAAGTGTGTGTTTATTATGAACATAGCAGACGTTATGCTGTAAGTAGTCCTATAAAAAGTCAAGATTTAGTTGAAAATAGAAATGAGCGTGACGGCAGAAAGCGCCTTATATTACGAATTGTTGACATTGAAAGAGGTGTGCATATATCATATTCTGCCGTCTATTCGTAGGCGCTTTCATCTGAGTATTAAATTAATTCAGTCGCGCGTTTACGATGATATCTCCCGTTTGAAACTTCATCGCTGGTCGCCTGAACCTTTCGCCATCATTCCTTGACGGGCAATGCGTCGATGCGTGGCGGGGTTGTAGGTCTGAAGAAGATGTCCACCAACGCAAACAAGGGATTACCGGGACGATACCGTGGGCTCGTTCATGACGCGTCAATGAACTCAAACGTAGACGGTGGCAACTGTCTGAAGTGTGGGAGATACCAACCGTACATTACATTTTTGTCTCCTTATCTGTATAGCAAGAAATAGATTTTGTTGCTACCGAGGTGGTGAAATATGAATGGAAATCTTTGAAGTTACAATGAGCGATCTACGTACAGGGAATATACTTCCTCAGTAAATTTCGTTTTATTCAGATCTAGGATAAGATTGTCTCTTGACTTCCCAAAAAATGTTTAGATACAAGCGTAATTCGCATAGTTTTAGCAGAAGAAATATAACGATAACAAAAAAATACTGAATGAGGTCAGCTATAAGATAACACAGAATAACATGTGTAAGAATACCTATATTTTTGAAAGTCATTATTAATCTCGGCAAACGAGAGGCAAGATTCAGTGCCGTGCGATGAACAACGTGGAGGGGTGAAGTGCGCGGCACAGAGAATCGAGTACTCGTACCAGGGCACGCTTGTTCAGTATTATTCGACTGGTCGATGTGAGTGCTTGTCAATAGATACGTGCTTAGAAAATTTCGCATTTAGGTACGTCTCGGAAACAGCGTATTTCAAATAAACTAGAAAACGTAATAGTGAGTATGCCGAATTTAGAATACGAAGGCGAGAGAATTAGATATGTAAAGTGCGACAAGTATTTAAAAAGTATAAACACTGTTCTGCAATCCATGGCAAATGATACAGCGAACAATTAATATTTGATATAGGTGTTTGCTTTGTTCTATGTAATGTGCCGTTCATTTCTTTAGACCAACAAGCATCTGTCTCCTTCTGACGCAAGTATTCGGATTACACATTACCAAGTCGGACATCGTTAAGGAACTTTATGCGATCTGTTCGTGGCTATGTTGAAAGAAAAATTAAAGCAGAATTGAAAAATAAAAAATTGTGGCTATGTGTGGACGAAACAACTGATCGGAAAAGATGTTCTGTGGTGAATATGATAATATGTACAATGGAAGACTTTGAACCATCATCCCCTATCTTACTTGCCGCCAAAAGAGTTGCAAAATGTACTAGCGATGAAATTTTAAAAGTGGTGTTGAGGGCATTGAACAGATTTCAGGTTTCAACAACTCAACTCTTAATATTTGTGAGTGACGGTGCCGCTATCATGCTTTCCTTAGGCCGACCTCTTAAAGAAGAGAGTGGCAATCTGCTACATGTAACATCTAAACTTCATGCTTTAAACCTTGTGGGGTTATTGATCCCTAAATATTATCCACGAGTAAATGCTTCGATAGCTCATACGAAGGCAGTATTTCTAAAGTCCCTAAAATGTGCAAAAAGATTTCACGAACTCTATCCTAAAGTGCCTGAATCACCACAGTCGATTACTACGCATTGTGGAACATGGTTCATTTTACTATTGCGAACATTTTGATGATGTAAAGAAGGTAGTTTTACAGTCATATCCGAAACACGCGAAAGCCATCAAGAAAGACCAGAAAATGGTTCAAGATAGTCAGGAAAAATTGTGATTTAGAAAGTATTTGCAGGAACTATGAACTAGTGGAGGAAATAGAAAAATTACAAAATGATTTGATTTCGTTTGTGGATTCTGCTCAAATTGTGGATGATGTCCACTCTCACTTATGTACAGCGGAAGGCAAAAGAAATGAAAGTGTGATACGAAAATTTTAGTGTTATTGACCAGAATTCAGATTTTGTCATACTAAGACAAATTTGTAAAGGTGCATCAAAAGATCCATTAAGTTGTCATATATAACATCACTAGACGTGGGACGGTCGTTTTCCTCATTTAAAAATATTTATTCCGCACGCCGTACTCATTTGACGAAACAAGTGTGGAAACATATTCAATGATTCTAATGGTTAGTATCTAGATGCCACCCGGTTTGTGATTTCATGGAAACTTCTTAACACAGTAAGTGTTTCAACACATCATATAATATATTTTTTGTAATTATTTTATGTATAAACATGTCTGCATCCGCATCGCCTATATTTACTATAAAGGTCACGAGCATAAATGATGCTAGTACGTAAATGTTACTGAGCACTCGCCTGGACGCGGCCGCTCGGCCCCTCCACGTTGTTCTCCACACTGCACTGTAACTGCCCCACTTTGCCGAGACTATTCATCTTGTCCTACTTATTAATTTCAGGTATACTAGTTTTTAAATTTCTGAAATAACAATAATAAGAATAACCCTCGATCCGCTTTATATGTTAATTATGGTGAACTTTAAGCAATTTGCGATGGATGATCTAAATAATCACAAACATACAATGGATACTACATTAGAACGTCAGTTTCCAACTTACTCAGAACAAAGGTGAAGTACAACGACTTTAATATATTCTTGATATACTTTGAGACACGCATAATAAAACGCAGAAGATTTTATGGCTGTGTCGGTATAATGTACACCGACGTCTTTAAATAGAAATTTACGAGATAAATAGGTATACCTAATTCAGTGAGACAGGATGTAAGGTAAATAAGAACGAGAGTAGGTAAGCATGCAGCTCTTCTCAACATTCAATTCGATCTGGCAGCATTCACACTATGTATCTAGCCCATTTTGGAGCTTCAGTGCGTCATTAATTGAAGAAATTTCGGAGATTTTAATATCATCAGCATAGGCAAGTGTACATAGATAGGTCGATTTTATTAATGTAATACACAAACAATAGTGGCTCAAGAATCTAGAAAGAGATAAATACTAACTCTATACTACTACTATACGTAACATAACACTTTCTTTGTTTTATGTATAATTTTAGAAGAGCGACCGCAGAACAGGAACAAAACCGAAAGAGCGCAGTTTCAGAAACATTATTCCCTAGTTGATTACATCAAAAGCTTTAGAAAAAACTATATTAATCACATCAACTTGGCTGCTCCTACCTAAGGCCTCACTTCTAAAGTGGGACATGCTTGTCAAATTCGTAACTGTGAATTTCGCACAGTTATCATGACTTTATGGCCCTGCTAATTTGAATTCATAATAGAGCAGAGATACTATTATAAATATTAACGTATAATCACATGTTATAGTGATAATACATAACTTAAATACACATCTAAAATGCTTAGAAAACCATATCTAATCTAATAATGCTGCTAAATACAACTACTCATGGTGTACTGGTGGAATCATTCACGGGTTGGGAACTGTACCAGCTTGTTTTCCTGTGTTTGAACGGGCAGACGAGTGTTTTATTCTTGCGGCACTAGATACCACCAAGATATTTACTTGAGCTATAAGTTCAGATCTGATGTCAATAGTAAACAGGGAAATTACCATGTGTTCATATATTAGTGTTTTTGTCTCCTCACATTGTTTCTCTCGTGAATGATTTCACCAATACCCAGGAGTACCTATATTTAGCAGCATTATTATGTTAGACATATAATTTACGACGGCGGATATCTATGCTGTATCCCTAGACTACTTACAGTAAAACTGTAGTGGCATTATATTTTTTATTCTTCGACAAGTCTTCCTTTACACTAATGTACTTGGTTCATCGGTGCTCCAACATCTCAATAGCCACCTGGAAAAAATGTTTGTCAGACCTCTGAAAATCACATCTCTACAGCTTTCACCTTTTCAGAATTACTGGAAAATTTTGCCCCATGTAAGATTTCCTTCAATTTGGGGCACACACCTTGCACTCTACTTTCCATATCTAATTCTTTAGTCAATATGTTGTGCACCACATGATATGATAAGCCAGTATCTTCCACGATGTCCCTGATACGTACTCGTCGGTCTTAGAGTACGATATCGTGTACCTCTTTAATGTTTTTGTCTGTTGTTATCGTTATGGGAGGACCATCGGCATGTTAGTTTCCCCAAGGTGTTCTTCCGCTTTTAAAATCGCGCCACCAGCGTTTAACTATATTATAAGAAACTGCACTCACCAATAGTTGCCCTAATGTCTTTATGAATTTGAGTTGGCGCCATATCCTTTTTCTGGAGATGTTTTATTACGGCTCTTTGTTCTACAGCATCCATTTTTATAAACATTCACAACGCACTCCGGTGTAAGTTATGCTTGAAACAACAAGCATTTCAAGCTGTTTAGAAATAGAAAATGTTACATATTGGAATTGAGTTCACACACTTTGTATATTCTATTTGTATATTCTCTTGTATTTCCTAGTTATCGTGGTTTTCGAAGAAAGTGCTTTCCCCTTATGCAACGATAGAAGTCGTCAGTTTTTAATAAGAGTGCTCGCACTATAGAGCTGTTACTCTGCTTATTCATTTGCTAATATTAGATAGTTCTCTTATGTTTTTCGAACACGGTTTTCATAAATTATACTTGTTAGTTGTTAAATACTAACCCCTCAGCCATGTCCACTTAATAGTTGACTCGAAGCAATCGCTTCCATATGCAATCAACATTAGTTCACGAGTAATTTGATGATGTTTTCCTTGCTTCGTAAGGAATTTCGTAAGGAACATTTCCTGAATTGGATCCTACTAATCCCTTAATAATTTAAAACTGGCAATGCACACGCAGACTTAAAAATGTTAAATTTTTCAATTGTTTTATTAAGTAGCAAACAAATTGACAGAACAATGTAATAGAAACAACAGAATGGATAATCGTATTAAAATTCGAAATCGTGCAGGTTGAGAATATAAGAAGGGTTTCTTGTATGTATTTAGATGGAAACTGTATCGTACAGAATGTTGCTGCCTCTTGAATTGCATTCCACGACTATGTTTTACAATCATTTCTTAATGTATTTGTTAAATAATTAACTTGAGACTGAGCTTTTGGTTTAATTATACTGTTCGAAGGTAGGTTGAATAAATTATGGATAGAAACTAAAAGCTTTCACGAGCAACCTACGCAATCCCTCGTTTAGATCCCTTGAAGCTACACCAATTCTATTTTCGACGATGTACATCTCTTTTCGAGATCCTATCGTATTCGTGTAAATTTATAACAAGCATGGGAACCTAATAGTTTGCATCTCTGTTCCAGAAATTCAATAACAAGCAATATATCTGTGATTCAGAAATATAAAAAATTAAACGGCAATAAAGATGCATTTTGACCAACTGTCTTTGCTTTATACAACTTTTAAGCAGGTTGATTTGAATCCCCTCAAGTGCCCTATCTTTTTCCTTGAAATGAACTCCATACTTTTTCATAAAAATGAATACTTATTTCATTTTAATTATAGTGATATAAGCAGCCGCGTGAAAACTAAGATCTTTTTGGGCTTTTTTCAATTTAATTGCAAGCAAAACAAAATAGATCAGAAAGTATAAATATAATAACAAAACCATATTTGAGAGTCTTTTAAAATATATAATTAACGTATTGTAATAATATTTCCATTTTTAAACATTATTATCTCTCACTTTCTTCCATTTTTTATTTTGAACTTTCTTTCTCGTCAACTATGTCTGCAATGAAAATATAAGCTCCACCATAATTTGAGCTCACGGAGTCCCATGGTCTAGCGGTAAGACGCTCTCCCCGCAAGAGAGAGGATGTGGGTTCAAATCCTACCGGGACTGAGATTTTCAGAAAACATTTTTAAAATACATAGATGTAAAGTCCGTAGTATATCATACTGTATGTATCATTTGCGATAGTCATTGCACCTTATAACACAATGATCTTGTTGGGATAGATACTTCCAATTAGTTCGGCTTAAGAATGAAATTATCATTTGATCCGTGTTGGCTCCGAAAGAATTAGTCAGAATTTGTGCTTCAACCTAATCTAATGTTAACTCAAGATAGGATACACAGAATAAACGGATGTCCAAAAATTAATACTGGACTCTTAATATAACAAGACTTTACCCACAGTTTTTGCGTTCTGTGTCGGTATGTTTACATGTGTATATAAGCTTGAATATTCAGCATATACACAAATTTTCTGGTTAATTGCTTAAAACGTAATATATACTTAATAATACACAAAACATAAAAAGCAGAAGAAAAATTAATCTGAAATTAGTACTAAATATATGGCATCTAAATAATTGTTGCGCGTCTATACACAATACGTTTAGCAACTACATCGCCGATGCTCATTTATCACACTTTTTACCTTCGCTTTGAGTTGACGACTTTAGTTAAGTGTAGAACTTTACTGTAGGAAACTATACCGTACTACGTATCTTGCAAGAACGTTTTAAGTTAGAATAGAATACGCCCACGTATACTCGACAATCACGTAACGACCTAACAATAGACGTTTAACGAAGTTCTAAAATAGGCTACTCCTGCACTGCTGCGAGCTAACGTTAAATTCAATGACTAAGTGAACCATCAGTATTTTCAACGCCATTAGACCATCGTCTTTATATTAATACCGTTCTATGTTTTTGTTCCTAATCTGAACATTTGTTAATAACTTTTTAATCTTGTTACATATATTTTCTAATTAACAAATAATACGGGTTCTGCATATTCTTATTTGGTCACTGGGAATTGTATCAATTCCGGCTTTTTATCCACTTTAGGTATTCAACGCTGTAGAGTACTGGTATTAGAGTTTTCTTCTATAGAAGTTTCCAATGAACAGATAAAGTATCGCCAATTTGAACCAAACGTTCCATTTTGGAAACCCATGCAACCACAAGGTCCTGGCCGTTTGTTTTGCTTTCGTAGTCTAGTGAGGTAGTTTTGGTTAACTATTGCCTCGCAAGAAAGCAAGTTTTCTATGGAATAAGTATATACAGCACGTTACATTACAACAACATGTGGTGTAGTGGGTATGGATTCCTACCGGTTTCTGATCCACATAGGTTCTACTATGTTATGACGCTTAGGTTGCCGAATTATGAAACACGTATTGAAAACCCCAGCTTATTGTATTGTTATTACTACTATCATTTTCATTACAATTATTGTTATTATTATTACCATTATTACTTTATACAGGTCTTCTTTCGACTGTTTGGCAATGAAGTTACGCGACCGCTTGGAAAATGTTCCTGTAGTCTTTGATGTCAGTAGGTTGGTGTACCATGTCACCATCGCATAGTTTAGAAAGTGAATGATATGATATAAGGTTCGACCTTGCAGCATGTTAACATCTCTGATAGCCATGTATGGGGTAATCTGTCAAAGGCTTTTTGATAGTTTATATACTCCGTATAAATGGAGTCTTATTATTACTAATTATTTTATAGCCTTTGTCTTAAAAAAAGCTTTCTTTGTTTGAAAAATAAAATATAGATATTTATATAAATATCTGGTTCTTTTTTTATGCATGAATCTTAAATTAAATACACCTTATTAAAACGTAGAAAACTAATTTAAGTAATGAGTAATTACAATAAAGATGAAAAGGTTGCAATGATAATGTGATACCGGAAAAATAATAGTTTAAGGACAGTTAGACACATGTTCTCAATTAATTATGCTGAAAGTCCTATGCCTTGTGCAAAAACTATTCTAAATATTTTTAACATATTGAAAACAGATAGTCTTATAAATTCCAAAGAAAAAAGAAGTAAAACCAGTAACGTTTTAACAGAAGATTTGAGGCTAAATATCCTGTGTAATATGTTAGTTAGATATAGCCATGCATTTTGGAGTATCGTACAGTTCGGTGTACAAAACCCTGAGAAAATATTTTAAATTTTAAATAAAATAATATTTACTGATGAAGCTACATTTATTGTAAACAGTGAAGTCAACTCAGAACGTCCGGTTAGTATCCTACACCTATCCATTGAAAAATACAAAATTTCCTTTCATTTAATCCATTAGATATTGGTCCCGTACAAATCCTCATGCTCAAAACCTGACATGACATGATACCCTCAAAAAGTCAATGCCTGGATTGGAATAACAAGCGATAGAATTGTTCGCCCATTTCTTATAAACGGTAACCTCACTGCAGCAAAATATCTGAATTTGTTGCGAGACCACATCATTCTGTCACTTGAGATACTGAATTAAGATGAACCTTGGTACCAAATGGATGGGGTTCTTTGAGTGACACACTTCAAAGACAGTGGATTGGCAGGATTGGCCCCATATCAAATACGTAACTGGGACGAACTGAAAGACCATATAGCACTGCATATAATGGAATAAACCCAACATTTATTCGAAATACTTTGGGTTGCTTCCAAGATCGCATTGCGTTGAAAAGCAAGGAGAACACTTCGAAAATTTACTATAAAATTAGATTTTATTCTTGTTTTGTTGTTTTATTTGTCTTAATTAATCGTTAAAATAAAATAATGCCTTCATCATATTTGCAGAATAGTTATTTTATTAGCATTAAGAGAGATCTATAGTAGCATGACTGCGGTGACTGGTTTTGCAACGAATTCAGGGTTCTCGCTTGTTTAATATGAAGAACCCGATATTTCAAATAGCCGCAGTTCTATATTCTTGAATTAGTAAAGTCTACAGATTATTTCGTGAACTAATTTAATAGTTACAAGTATTCCGTTATCTTTCTCCAAATACATTCGTTACCTACATTTCAACAGACACGGACTCGATATGTTGCATCTACACTATGCAAGGCAATAGGTTCGTTAGATTAAGAACATAAACCAGTCAGAATATCCAATTGGCCAAACAATATTTTAAATTATCTGAAATCAATGACTTTGACTAGTTACCGATTTTTCTATGAATTTTCTACTGTCGATCGACATAGTGTGGATACAGTTTCAGCCTAAATAGATCTAATAACAGTGGTACATTTGTTGCTTATATTTCAACACTATAAAGGGATATTGTCTATTAAAAAGATCTAGGTATTAAGTTCTACGACACCATTCTCAAAAAATATATAACCCTCTATAAGTTATAAAATCATTGCTAGAGAAAGTCATCATTGACGCTCCGGAAAACAGGGAACTCCACTTAGAAAATATGAAATAGTGAAAATACGTAGAAATCCAAAGGGAATAATATAAAACGATATATGTGCGCAAGGGTGAACGTGACACACAATTTACGTCGGGTCCTTTTTTACGTATGATCTGCCATTGCTATTGAAACTTGAAACACGAAGAATTACGCAAACGGAAGAACGAAATTGGATTTTGAAAACGCTATAAAGGGTGAAACCGTAACGCAGAAACATCCGTATAAAAGTGAAAAAGACAATATAAGGAAAAAATATTGCTAAACGCTTTTTGATGCAAATATTTGCCGGCGTGTAACATGCAATAAATGGTTTAATAAACACTTTTCTTAAAGGCTATGTTCGAAAGTTCGTTCGAACGTTTTCTTTTATAGTTGTTACTTTCGAAGCCGAAAATAAATCAAGGGACTTGAATTTTGTTCTTCTCAATTCCTCGGCATAAATCCTGGGTATTAGTGGACGAATAAAAAACGTGCAGATTTACAATTTTTTAAAACGTACTTCATCTTGAAATAGGCATAGATATATAGTATTCCAAATGTCGGTTTAGTTTCCAGGTGTTTGAAAGGAAGTCTTCTACTTTAGAACACACATTCGAATATATTTCTTACTCCATAGAGGTCATTAATTTTGTTTCATATTGATGTTTCAAATAATAAAAACATATTTGTAAGTCAGTTTTATTAAGAATATGTTGACAGTTTCCAAATTTCTTTGTTTCTGAAAGTGGAATGGTTAAAGTATATTACTTAACGATAATTGGAATCGTGTTCCAGAAATTTTCAAAATTTTATTGTAGCTTATTCACTCGGAATAGTAAGACTACCACTGAGTTTTTAAGTTAAAGCAAACTTCGTTGCATATCCAATGTGCAGCACTCCTAAAGAACATGCGTTCGGATAAATTTTACCTCAAAATAGCCTCTGAAATTATATATGTTTTAGCTTGTTACTGAATACACTTAATACGAATTTTCCTTGGTATACGCTATTTGAATGACGTGATAAATGTCAGAATTATAAAATGAAAATTTTTAACTGAATAAAATATTATTTGTGACATACTAGTGAAAATAAGATTCAACCATGAATGAATTGTGTTGTATGGTAAAAACCATTTTAAATCAATATATAGTTACAATATAGTTTTAACAAGTTCCTGTCGACTATGCTCGTGAGCGAATACTCTGAAAAATTGACTAATGTAACTGAAAATAGTATAAGTTACGACAAAAATTTCTATTGGAGTGAACTACTAGAAGTAAAATTTATTTAATGGCTTTTTATATATTTATGTATTACTGTAATAATAAAATTATAGTGCCAAATTAAGACGGCAGCTTCGGGTAAGACATTAGGAACGTAAAATGAAATCACTAAGCAACTAGTGAAAAGAGTAAGATGTTACGCTAGAATAATTAAAACATTACAACATTCTTAGACCTGATTCGAAAATGTTTAAACGAATTCAGTTTTCAAAACTTCGTGTTAGCAGAAAAACTACTAAGGAGTAAGAATAAGTGAAACACTGTATGCATAAATAAAAGTTACCTTCTATTTTATCGTTTCAAAGTTATTTTTGGTTTTGTTCAGCATAGTTCGTTAACATAACTTGCATTCTTATGTTTTATTTCATTAGTAACTTTTAGTTTTATTTTAAATTATCTTTTGGTTACCACCTCTAAGGTTTTTGTGTCAATCACCTGTCTACAAGGTTAGAGGACCAACAAAACTATTAGAGAAGGCACTATCTTATTAGAGATGGGAGCGGTCTGAAATTTTCTTCGCTCTGGGATTCCACTTCTCTTTATTTATTAGTTTCTTATTAATTGCATACCTCCTTTTTCTTTTTGTTTGTTAATTTCGTTTGAATACTGCTAATTAATAATTGGTTGCTAATATTTTTCATATTTCATTTTATCTTTTCCATCTTTATCATATTTCTATACACGCATTTCCATGGTGGGGGGAATCATTTTCTCGAGTGAACCTTCTGGCACTTTTGTCATTGGCATCTAAGCTAGTAGTTGCTCGAAAATTTACACAGATGGGAACGGTTGCTTGAGGTAGTATTATCCGTTCTGTTAAGTGAGTTTCAGGTAGGACGTGAATTGGTTTGGAAACCTACCATGCCATTTTTATCATGCCGAAGTTTAGGAGAATAATATTTAGAAATTAATATAATTTTGGTAAGCATTGGTTATTTCCTGCGTCCAGACTTAGAAAGCGACCCTTCCATCGCCATTTTTAGTAGAGCACGTGGTGCGTTTATCATTTACTTTCAATCATTGTATCTAATTGTTTCCGCATCAGAACGGGGTTTCAATTTTGGGATAATCAGAGGTTTCTATTTTTGGAATAATTACAAGGTTTTATTTTTGGGATAATTGAAGTTACAGTTTAGGAATAATATAGAGTTCCTATTTTTGGGATTATTAGAAGACTCAAATTTTGAGATAATTAGGAGACCGTCTCATCAACTAGAGGCTTGGGAAAAAAGATCTTATAGGAATCGACGCATTGTAGTGGAGAAACTGTGTCAGCACTGCACAGACATTCAGATCAGAGACAAGTTAATTTAATTTTGAACTTTTTTAATTTCACAATTATACCTATTACATATAACAAGACCCACTTTGAAGTTATTTCTTTTTATTTGTATTCTACCAAACATAGAGGCTAAACCCATTTTTATTGATTTGCCATCGTGACCAGTAAATTTTATTTATGCTAATCTTTAACGTTAACACTTTTTTAATTTGGTTTGGACGTTTCCTTATATTTTTTTACGTATCATAGTAAATTGCTGATGTATCGGTTTAATTAGTTTTTATATAATTTCGCCTTCCTCCTTGGCCCCCCAGGTTATAAAAAATTTAACTAATAAGATCCTCTTTTCTCCGCCTCTTGATAAGGTTATTTAAAACAGGTGGCATCTTAGATATTTATTTTTGGTCTTGAGAAGTAATAAAATAAGTATAGATCAATCAACTCCCTTGCCGAGAACCAGGCTGTTACCCTGAATGACAGAGTACTAATAAAGAAACCTTTAAGGGAATTGAGGAAGGCACTCATTTTAAGGTTTGCAGTATGGTAAAGCTATTGGGGTGTAGCAAAGTGAAGGTCCGAAGGTGTGGGTTCTTTCTTATTATTATTGTCCCAGTTGCCTTTATGAGTCAGCGAATTGACTATGTTCATCTCGTGCTGACTTTAGATGGTTGTACGTCGATCTTGCTCGAACGTCAACTTGTGGTTTCACTTCCAAGTTGATTCCCATCTTGCTCATTGGCTGCACCACCCTAATGACAGCCAAGCAGCCCGAGCAGTGTTTGCAATTGCTTCTCTAGCGTACAACATTAATGCTTTGAGTGTGCCATGTATTCACACCCGCGAATTCTTCTTTTATTAACCTGACAATGACCGCAAGGAATGTGGGATTGGATAATACACAGTGGCTTTCGTTGTTAATCGATTTGCCGAATTAATTATCAAAATTATAACCGAATATACGCAGACTCCAAAAATTCTTGAATTACTTGTTTTTTATAACCTATTGGGTAGTCTTAAGCATATACGTATCTCATAGACATGGAAAGTGAAAACTGTCCGTGCCTTGCGTCTGGCACGCGCGTTACGGTAATAAATCTATCAAACTTGAATGTGCAAACTGGCGTAGTTCTTTATTAAGTAAATATTTTCATGAATATGGTTTCATATGCGTCTCTAGAAGAGTTTTCGTTATTAGGTAATTTAACATGTTTTACTTCGATGTAATAGTTGAATTACATCGTGTACTCCGCTATACTTGATAACTCGCTTAATTATTATAGTTAAGCAAAATTTTCCGTTAACAAAATATAAACATGTTTTTTGTGTCAGATAATACCTTAAAAACCTTTATACTGGACAAAGAACTGCACATTACTACACTAATACATGTTCCTGACACAGGATGCGGATTACTCTTCCATTCTCCTTTTCTTTTAAATACATATATGTTTATAATCAATAAGGTCCTTATACCCACTGGGTGTCTGGTTAGATTCAATTTGCTTCTTAGCATTTCATAAATTTCCGCCAGTCCTCTCTGTTCTTCGCAATGTTCTGGGCTTCATCCCAAGTTTCTTCTTTCTTACCTAAAATTTTGCCTATTTCTTTATTGCAGCTCCCTTCTTGTTCTTTTCTTCTGTGTCTTTGCTTTTCAATCCTGCTTAACCAGAATTCTATTGCCCATCCTCTGTAGATGTCCCTACCATGCTAATTGTCTTTGTTCGACATAACTTTCTATTGATTCTGTTTGCAGCTTTCTTCTAATTTGTTCGTTTCTTATCCTGTCTCTTCTAGTTACATTTTCACTCTTCTTAAATATTTCATCACTACAGCTTGGATCTTACTTTGTTCTGGACGATTGAGTACCAAGATTTAACATCCAAGTGTGAATATTGTTCTGTAGACCGTCATTTTTGTTTGTTTTCTTATTTAATTTCTGTTTATAAATCCTGAGTGCATAGCACAGTATACCTTGTTGACTTTCTGTATTCTACTGTTAAGTTCTCCTTTTTGACTTCCCTTCTCGTGCATTGTAATTCCTAAGTACTAGAAAGCTCTAACCTGTTTTTCCAAGTTGTATGTGTATTTCTTTCTCCTCTTTTGATATAACCATTATTTTTATTTTGTTTGTATTAATTTTCATTCCATAATCAGTGAGTATGATTCGTCTGCGAATATACATACTGTAATTTCTACCTTTTCTAAATTGTGATGCCCTACATAAAAGGATTTTGTTCTTTCCCTTGTTTCTCTGATATTTCATCCATAAATAAGTCCACCCCCTTGTCTAACACCTTCGTTTGTATAGAATTTCAGATGTCACGTTTTACTAATTACGCAGTTTGCTGCTTCGCCAAATAAACTTTTAACAGCTGCTATTAATTTGTAATTTGCTCCTCTCTTATGTAGATATTCCCAGACTTTCATTTCCTGGTACCCTGTCAAATGCTTTTTCTGTGTCCAAAAAGTGCCAAGTATACGCTTTCTCCTGCAGCCACTTTCTTGTACGTTAATAAATTCTTTTAATGTAATAATATGGTCTTGTATACTTCTGTTTTTCCTAAATCCACTTCTAATAATGTTGTTTCTACTATTTGTCTCAACTTCTTTTCTAACAATTGTTCGTCAATCTTCACTACTGTGTTTAGCAGCATAATACCTCGGTAGTTGTTGCAGTCCCTGTTGTCACCCTTTCTATATATTGGTACTATTAGACTCATACCCAATCTTTTGCGATTCTCCCTTCCCCCATACGCTATTATAAATATCCAACAATAACTGTCTTGCATGGTACTCCATATTTTTGAGCATTTCACTTGATAATTTATCATCTCCTGGAGCTTTCCCGCTTTTTTATCTTTTTATTACTTTTTCCAGTCGTCCTTTTGTGATTTTCTCGTATTCGTGTACTCTGCCTGCATTATTTGTGAGTATTTGTCCTTTTTTGTACTTTAGGGCTACTGAATCAACTTTTTCTCTAAGATACACGTAGATATATTTGAGACCACTCAAAGGGTTATAAACAGTAGGTTAAGAAATATAGATAAGAAATATAAAAGCTATAACCGTGCCCAATGGTTATAGCTATTACAATTCATTCAGTAATTCGGTTGAAGATGAGAAGCCACTTACGCTCGAAATTCTGTGACCTAATAGGCAGTTAATTTGTATGATACAAAGTTTATTGAGATACTTTTTTGTATTATTACTATCCTAGTCCACCACGCATCGATGTTAAATAGTTATCCTTTGATATACTAATGAGCGCTAATTTGCCCGAAACATGTGTCTGCGGTTGAGCCTGTAGCGAGTTTCATTGTTAATTTTTTTCCCAAAGTATATGAATATCCCCAAATTCACTAGTTGCTATAGTATAGCTTAATTGCATTAATAACGGAAATAAGCATTTAAATAACATTGTGCACGCACCCACACACAAAATAGTTGATTAGCGTTACGCAAATCTGCTAAAACTCTTTATTGTAACCGAGGGGAAATACGCACAACTAATTATATCCAACTGTATTAATTCGAATATAAACGTTACTTTATTGCACCTAAATCTCTATGCCATAAAATCTAATCTTCTAACCTCATTGGATTTTTCTTCCACTCGAGTATATGGAATTGTTTTCAAGACAATTCTAGCTATGCCATTGCAATTACTCTCAACGTAAACGACGCTATAAAATACGAAACGTTATATAGTGGACGATTTATGTAGCTATCTTACATAAAGACAACTAAAGCTTCGGATAATTGCAAGAAATCACTATACTTGCTCAAGACATCTAAGTTGCATCTAATGTACCCGTACAGACTACATCACTTATACCTTAAAGCGCAGGTGGTTCGCTTCTCTGCACTATTTAAACGACCACGGTCCGTAATTGAGATAAACGCAACAAGGACAATTAGTTCTGCGGGGTCTGATTGTATGCTTGAAACAGGGATAAAAGTAATTATTTTCCGTCCTTCCTGTAAACTTGATATAAACAGAATCAGAAAAAACTCTCTTATAAGAAATGATAGAAATGACCGGTACTGTTATTAGGTGAAGCCTGACCACTAGTGAATCTAATTACTGCCATCTATAACATCCCCTTAATTTCAAGTTAGAGTACTACAAGGCTCTTAATTATACCTAGAATTTACATCCTTTTTCAGTTTTTATAATGTGTCGTGGCCAAATGAAATGGTGAAAGACTGCAGGACACCGCAGCGCGTTTAAACCATGCAAACTCTTTATACTATCCTATTTGCTGGACATACCGAGTCGCAGTACTCAACTGGTTACTCCACACGCATTTACGTGTACGGTCATCCACCCATCAGCTTAAATCACCAAGCCGTGCTCAACTACAGGGTGAATGGTACCAAGGCTGGCAGATACAAGAAAGAATTTTTGTAAGTTTTTTACCAACATAAGTGCGCAAAGAAGGCTGCATGCTTTAATTAGTTTTAGTTAAGGCTTATTAATGCGTGCGAATATCGTGACTGCTATAGCAAGTAGTTGATAGTATTAACAGGTAATTGCAGCTAGATGAAGGAATCAAATATACTTTAAAAAATTAACGTGTAATACGCTAAGAGAGTTTTACCATTCGAGAACGTCTAATCACAAAAGTACGTGACATATATGGCGGAGGTGCCGGTTAAATTAAGATATAAACTTGACTTTAATAGAACTTGGTAAAGTTATTAACTCAGATATTTGAAGACCTTAGAGTTTAGCATCTTCTAGATCGAATTTACATTTTGCAAGCTATAATGTTAGATCTGTACTAACCCCGTCAAATACTTTTTCAAGATTTCGAAGGAGCTTTTCGAGTGTTTAACGCTTTACTATAACTTCACCTAAATATATTACCACCTCCTTCTATTTTATATCTTTAAAAATTGTATCTGATAAAATTGAAAACTAGAAAGAAACTCTATCATTAAAAAAAATATGATATGTTAAACAAAGAATATTTACAATAACTCAAAACAGTGAATATTTACAATAATGGCAACTGAAAACAGCGATATTTCTATAGGTCCACACAGCTAGATAGATATTCTATGAAATCAGGTATTACCTTTCAATGTAAAAGGCCTCTAAACATCTTCGACAGTTTACTTATTGTTAAATATAAATATGATGGAAGTATACATAAATAAAAAGGAGAAAGCTAATAAAAATGTTGGGAGATAAATTGATATCCGAGAAGAAAAAAACAAAATTAAATTCTAATAAAGTGATAGGGTTTTCAAACCGAGCCACAGCTAAGAAAATAGAACGACCGTCTCATCAACAATTCTATAAAGTTAGGCAATTCCTACGATAAAAATCACGTTAAGGGGAGTAATCAAAAACCAACTCAAAGGCAGAGCTCATCGATATTTCAGTTACCCTCTTCTATTAATGTAATCACCCGTCAAATAAAATGTAATTTAAATTTATCAGCTACTAACAGACATGTACAACCCCTAAAAGAGACACATAAATAGCCAAGACTGAAATTTGCACAAGATTCTATGAGATGGGATCATGAGTGGAACACCGTCATATTTTCTGACGAGAAGAAATTTAATTTGGACGGGCCTGATAGTTTCAAATATTATTGGAACGGTTTGCGCAAAAAGACTAAAGTTGCGATGAGCCGAAATTTTGGTGGCTGTAGTGGAATAGTTTCTGCAGCTTTTATGCATAACAATAAAACTCCTATATGTCTTACTTCTACGGAAATGAACAATGCCGACGCAAGATTGGATATTTCAGCAATGAAATTAATTCATTGGAATGACCTGCTCGCTTATTTGTAATAGAGGATCTAACACTCCCTACTAAGCTTAGAAAGAATTATGTGTTTTTTATATATTTATTTT
Organism: Trypoxylus dichotomus; assembly: GCA_023509865.1. Lineage (NCBI taxonomy): Eukaryota > Metazoa > Arthropoda > Insecta > Coleoptera > Scarabaeidae > Trypoxylus > Trypoxylus dichotomus. The sequence continues at coordinate 22,651,443 of CM042081.1, read as the reverse complement.
ATTTATTAATTTTGTGTTAGTGGTCTTATAGAAATTTTCCTGTTTTGAGTTACCATATTCGCTGTTTAAAATTTTTTAATGTTATTTTTTTGCATTTGTATTTCTTTGTAGTCAGCATTATCTTCGATACATAATTTGTTTCAATATTTGTAATCCATCTGGTCACATCATTGTGCTTTATATTTCTTTTGAGAAATTTTATTGCGATCTTGTTGAGGAAAAATTCAAAGATTTTCAATTTTATTGCAACAATTCTTACAAAAATAGAGATTGTATATGAGGTGTATATGATTCACACGATCAGCTAAAAATGCTTGGTATTGTAATAGTATGGACTGGACCTAATGGAATATAATCCATAGCAATCCAAATTATTTCTTACTGATGGCGTTGATTTTCCAGTGTCAGCTGCAGATTTACTTCGAAGCTAAGTTGTATTAAAAGTTGCTTTTATTTTCCAATTATGGAAGGTATCTATCGTGTCTTGGGTTTGTTGATGTTGACCGCCCTTATACTTTTCTTCGTCGAACATTCCAAGTTTATAAAAACCTGTTTAACAGGTCGTAGTCCATTTCGAACAGCGCTTAAAATTGCAAAACTACGATACTAACCGCAACTGTTAGAAACTGACTGACGACTTTTCAGTAACCTCCACCTCTCTTTTCTGTCTCTTTTTCCTTCTTGTTCCCTTTTCACTTTTCTTTCTTTTGTCACGTCCCCCCTTTTTTCATTCGTCTTCTATTTATCTCTGTTTCTTTTTATTTCTTTCTCCTCTTACTCTTATTTCATTTCTATATATATCTCATCATGACACGGTCCAATTTCGGAAGTAGTTCGTTTAATATTAAAATTCATCTGCTTATTCATGTTTTTATTTAAACAGGTTGATATTACTTTGTGGAAATATTTGTAGGTGTATTATATTAAATTACTTTTTATCATCAATTGTTCATTAAAAGCTTTCATCGGTGTAATTAATACATATAATAGGCATATACCAATAATAAAGCCATAAAGTTAACAAGCAAACATGATTTACGTGTTTGAAGTGTTATCACTTTCTGAAGAATATATATTTTAATGATTTTCCGGTAGCATTCCTTAAACAATAATAAATTATTAATATATGGTCACTTCTAACATCCATGTATACAAAAGATGAAAATTTAATTTTAAAATGTTAAAATATTAGCAGACACTTTAAGTAAGTATATTTACATAAATCAGGATTATTAATGTTTTAGCCGGTTGTATAATATAAATAATAAATGGCCGCTGCCCGAGGTCGGGATGAGTCCCATATTCTACACGCAAATATTAATCACTTAACCAATAAAGCGAGAGCCGAATACTCTTCGAAAGGGCCTGTTTCAGCGGTTGCGGGAGAATGCTTGCACGGACGATTGCGAGCGTCAAAATTGCGAACGCGGAGAGAGTGAAGAAAGTGAATTGAGTCGTTTTTTGTTACTTCCAATGCGCGCTTTGGCGCACCAACAACAGCGGAGGCCTAATGGGTTGGTACTTCGGACCGGGTGACGATAAATAGCCGTTCGTTTCTACGGTGTAATGTAAATCTTTCAGCGAAATTGTTAAGGCGGGGAAGATGGGAGGGTGGATGAGTACGGTTTAGCACAATCAAATTATAAGGCAGCATCCGTCACTTTTTATTTACGCCCTTTCTTCTTTCGGGACATACGAATAATGCCTATTGTACCCGCGAACACGTCTAACTTGATAAATTTGGTTCAACCCCGAAATGATACATTGCGTATATTTGACGTACGCACGTAGGTTGAGTCGATAGTAGAAAAAAATTCTGCATGCACATTGTGTTCAACAGATAGAAACCCTTTCGCATGTGGTAAGTGTACGGTATGAAAAATGTGTTTTCGATAAAATTGTAACCATATAGTCATACTGTTTTATGCGTGTAACATATGTATATAATGGAATGTCTGGTCCAGTCTGGTCTCAAGTAACACAAAAACATCTATTCTACATTAAAAATTACATATAGACAAATAAATTCTTGTTTTCTGGTACCTTTTTAGAATGTTTGCCAGAGATCCGAAGTAATTTCAGCAAACGCCTTTCTAATTAGTGCCTCCACATTACAACTTCCATCCACATTTTGAGAAGCAACTTTTCTTTCCACTATGCCTCACACCAAATCAATAGAGTTAACATCACAATTACATGGAGGTAACCTCGATACGGTATATTCCATGGGTGCTGCATAATGATCAATTTCATACTCAGGTTGCGGTTTGTTTTGACTCACTACCTCAAGTAACTCACACTTTAACACTTCTGGATGATAACACTGCCCAACATAATTTTTGCTGACTTCTATATGAGACCTGCTTTTTAGTAATTTGGGTATGCTGAATCCGAAAATTATATCAATTTTTGCGTATCACGTCAAAATTTAACTCCACGAAGCCATACTATGATCTTTGAAGCATCACTAATGCGGCTAAGTGGTTACTTAGTTACAAAGTATAAAATTTTAATAATTCATTTATTTGTTTAAATACGACTTTAGTCACGAGTATAGTACAAGTATTTATTTTAATAATCGTTAAAAGATATTGCAATAGTACTTGCAAAAATACACTCAACGGATAAATTTTTGTCTGCTGCCCTTCCTGCTGTGTATTTTGGTTTGGCAGTCACTTTGAACACTCCAACAGGAGTCAGTCAACATATGATCATATGATATTGCCTACAACATCTAAATTTTCTGGACACCTATCAAGATGACAATGAAGCAAATGAAGCTTTATTTTTCTAGAATTTTCTAGAAAACTGTTCGCGGCCATAATGAATAAACTTCAGTTTTCTTTCTCAGCCTCGTCCACAGAGTTGATGAAATTTATATCTTTCATTAAAGTTTTAATTTGGGGTCTGTCCTGTAAAGAGTACCTCTCCGCTCACTCAGAGAGGCCGCACCAACTCGAAACAGCATATCATCCTGTGATATCCTCTTTACAAATATATTGAGTTATTGGGTAAGTTAGTGAATCGTCTAGAAATAAACCCATGTCGCCTGGCAGAAACTAATGAACCAGTATTGGTGTACGTATTACCTTTTCATATGCTTTTGCTAACTTTGATATGATGATATTGATGATATCATGGCGTAGCAGGTCATCGCCCGCGGTGTGTTTACTAGTCAGAGTATTATTTTAATTAACTCATCTCCATTTAGATGTGGAATAGAATGTGGTAGTGAGTCTGACCCAACGAATGTAGATGTAGAATTAGAAGATGAATTTATGGAAGCAAAAGTGGTAGCAAAGGCATTTACAATATCGCTGGGATGAATAAAGTCGCGGCCAGCATGATTAGTTTGACTGGTATTCGTGTCGATCGTCTCTTGGTATGAAGGAAATTCCACAATTCATATATCAAAATTGAGCATAATATGACCGAAAATTTCTAAACTAGATATTTTTGTCGCCACACTTCATCTTTTTGGAGCAAAACCATAACATGAATTGTTACATGTACATACACATATTAGCTGTACCGCGTCGTCCCATAAATTATATATGTATTGGGCTTGCATTCAATTTAAGTATAAATTTGCATTTTCTTTATGGTATCAATTTTTTGAAAATCAGTATACATGGCTAATAGCAGAATTTCGAGGTCAGTAATAATAATAGTAAGCAATTTTTTTGCAATATTAGACATAAATTGCTACTTAAACAGAATCAATTATGAGTAATTCAATCTCAAAAACGTAGGAGTCTATTCCGGTGAAACGATTCAGAACAATGCAATGCGGACGTTTGCAATCACTTGGCCAGCAAGAACAAATCGTATTGTAACAACTGCACTTGGAAACGTAGCGCGAAGCTCTTCTCCAACGAGAATACGAGCATTTTTCCTCTATCAAAGTTTTCTTCATAAATGAGAGTTCTTCAGAGAGATGCTTTTCTTTAAAATGAACACCGTGACCCGACGTATTGATCTTTATATTATTTTTTTGGGAAGCACTGAGGTAAAAGATTAAAGGAGATTGAATTTAATATTTCTATTTTCTCGGAGAAAAGATTGCTTTGATTGTTTTATGGTAAACGTAATACAGCGGCAGTTACAAAATTGCTAGATCCAGTTTAGTATAAGAATATTCCTGTTTTTTTTTTTTAAATAATATTCGAATTATTAAAACTTTCGAATCGTGTGATACCCAACTCACAAGAGCGGACCCGCTGGTAACCAATAAATACTACATAGATTGTCGAATATGTATCTACGGCACACAATACAATCTAAAATCAAACAAAATTGTAGGCCGAAGGTGTGGCGAATGCGTTAGTCCATGTGTTGCAATGGCACTAGTCTTACAGGTAATTTAAGTAGATAAGTCTTTTTGAGTTTGCATATAGGGCTGGAATAAAACAGTAGATAGCGTTTAAAGACTTTATTGTTTTTCGAAGTATTCTCCACGAAGGTTAATGCACTTTAATCATGTCTCTACGTGATCTGATTTCGAGGCAAAAATCGCGATCATCCTTTTGGAGACACTTCGAGAAGAGATGACTTTTGCCGGCTTTTCTTTACCTTGGAACACCCAAATAGAGGACTGGCATTTATCTCCTGACTCGCATGAGTAAATCACTGACGATGTTGTACACGTTTTTAGAGTTTCAGGCGTTGAAGAAGTTTAAAGTTTCTTGGCACCAATTTATCCCAGCTGCCTTCTGTTCTTCGGTTAGCAGATGCGGTAGCCAACGGGAGACTAACTTTTCTATACACAACTCTTCATACAAAATTTTTTCAGTGGTGTTCTTTGATATCCCCAATGATACCACAATCTCGTGATATATCGCATGTCGTTCTTAGTTGATTATCTTCCGCACAGCATCTACGTTTTCCTGAGGGACTGCCGTTTTTGATGCACCTGCTCTTGGATGTTCGTTAAGACGAATTCGTTCACGTTAGAATTCTTCATACCAACGAGAAATTGTTGATTGATGTTCATTCATTGCCGAAAACAGAAACCAAATCGGCGAGGCATCTTGTTGAGATAATTGTCTTTGAAAATTATAAAAAATTTTTGGGCGAAAATAACATACGAATCGCACTGAAACTTTAGATTTAGGTTAAATAAAGATAGAAGTTAATTTTTAATAGTGCTATTTGATTAGTGGCGCTCTCTATGTCCCAATATGCAAAACTTAAATTTAATTTCTCCATAACTGCTGGTCAAGTATTGTGTACCCGTTTATAACAATTATAGTCATGTAGAAAAATGAAAAAAAAAACGGAACCAATCTCACCATATCTCAAATTATTTTTGTTAAATAACGGCAACAGGTTTCGTGCAAGTTTGTATTCTCTGGCCAGAACACTCCAGAAAAGGACTATAAAACCAAAAGGGTTCAAAATAGTACCACTAACAGTATCACGGCAGTAAAATTACATTACAAACCCACAAGTTAAAATTGTGTAAGGACGTACAAAGTAAGTTAAAATGTCAACTACGAAGCAGTCCTTATTGACTTGTTACCTTTAACATTTTAACTTGTAGATTTTTTACGTAAATTGGCTACATGGAAACTTGATTTTTTATTATCATTTAAATGTAGATGCGCATGCCTATCACCGTTATTGTTATTTTTAAATACAGATATTAAAAGAAAACACTGAATTAAAGTTCAAAAATGTAGTTATTCAATTGTTGATCTGTTACACTTCGTAGTTATTGATATTTCTGCACCCGATCTGTTGCCCGTTACTTAACTCGAACGTATTCCTAACCCGATCCGAAATGTCGGATTTCCGGGTACCTAATGCGATCCTGACATTTGGAACAAGCGCAAACGTTTTTACGATGAACACACCCTATGTTCATGATGAATTACCTAAACCCACATTGTGTCCATTATTATAATATTAAACAGCGTTTTGAGGCTATCCATTCGTACTTATTCTCTATATTTTCGTGCATAACCGGCTTTTATTGCGGACACTGCTGTCGTTTTACGACATTTAAATCCCAGGTCGCTACGAATCTTCCCTCAGGAGGAAAGGAAACGAGAAAAAGTTCGGAAGAAAAAAGATGTAAAATACCAACTGGTGGAATATAAATCGGCTTATTTCTTTTATTTTACCACAGACGAATTTAAATTGTTTAGTTTTATTGTTTGGATGAATAACGTCTAGAGATAGATTGGAATCTGATGCGACGAAGGTCTATTATCCCTTGATAATATGAAAAATCTCTACCTGAATATGTGAACACGCTACGCTTTATACGAATAAAAAATAGATGGCACGGAAAATGAAGTATATCAATTTTTAAAGCATGAGTTTATCTCGAGTAAACATTCATTATGACATGACAAAATGGAATAACACTACAATATGAATAGACCGAACACCTAAGAGAGGCAATATTTATATGCGGTAATGGACAGTTAACAATTTCGATACAATTTTTCACTATTATTTTTCATTATGTATACCTTGCTAAGCAAAAAACAATAGCAAAGTCATAAATTTTATTAAACATCCCGCATCTTTAATTTTTTAAAATATAGTAAAAGAACCGTTATAAAATTTATAACGAAATTGGAAATACATCAATAACTATTCTTGAAAAAGTGCTAGCAACAAAGAGTACTAATCGAAACGAAAGTTAGTGCAGCAGCATGTCAAACATCCGAACCCAAGAAGTTTAGCAATAGAATAATAATTTATTCGTCCAATAACAAAATTACTTACAGCACTATGTGCATATAATTTTTCTGAATTGTGTAAATTATGCAACAACCAAACAATTATGCTCATCCGGTTGAAAAAAATGCTCTTCGAACGGAACGCGTATATAGACACTGCTACTAAAAATTACCTATTTTGACACCGCAAGCTACAAAGGACGTAGGATTAAAAAAGGAACAGCTAAAAGTGTCTTTATATTTACAAATAAATTCTCCTAAACATTTTTAACATGCACTCTGCAGAGAACTCTCTGAACTACGCACATGACCTGGAAGCGGTGGAAATCGTATCGGACAGCCAAGCCGCTCTTAGGGCGCTACAAGCTGTCAAGTTTGACTCCAAAGTGGTGTTGGGGTGCCATAAAAGGCTGCAACAACTGGCGAAACATTGCAGAGTTACGCTGAGGTGGGTGCCAAGCTGCTCGGGGATCAAAGGGAACAAAATAGCTGATTTGCTAGCAAAAGATGCCAGTGGACGACCATTCTCAGGTCCTGAACCGACGTGTGGGAGTACCTATGGCAGTATTAAGACCTACGTTAGACACTAGCTGGTCGCCAATCACCGGTCCCATTGGAACGGTGTAGACGGTTTAAGACACTGTAACACTCTCGGGATTTATCCAGGTGAGGGAAGACTCTGCAAGGCAATCCTAATGAGCAGGACCAAACTGAGAGCACTCACAACGATCTTAACTGGACACTGCGCACTGAATAAACACATGCATCCCATGAGTCTAGTAAACTCTCCTTCATGTGGAAAGTGCGAGAGAGCAGAGGAAACTCCTGTGCATCTTCTTGTCGACTGCCCTGCAGTCTGCAGGGAAAGACAGGTTCACCTTGGGGATGCTCAGCTTGACGGACCCAAGTTAGGAAAATTACCACTCGAGCGGATTATGGATTTTGTTGCTGAGGTACAACCCGGTCGAGTGAGCTAAAATCATATGGGTGCACAATAGGCGAGGTACTGGCCGAGTTTGCTCTTTGGGGTTAAAGCCCCGCCCATAAATAAAAAAAAACGCAAGCATAATATTTCAAAAACAAAGTTTCTGTACGAATCTATGGAATTTTAAATATAGTATTATACATTTTCTAATATTTCTTGGAAATCCGGCTGGTACCTGCGAGCGGCAAGAACCGGGTGTCGTAAGGCCCGGGGGATTGTAATAGTATGGATATAATTACTGCGGCATTTGATTAAACGCACTTATCTTTGTGTAACCGATAGAACCAAACGTTTTTCAGTGATAATTTAGTTAAATTGGCGATAAAGTTACGGTATATGAGTAATTTGTAGTAGCTGTATCATTATAGGACGCGGAAAGACACTTACGGTAGCAGTACAGCGCAAGACGATACTTTAAATAACGAAAATTATTCCATAAGAGAAATCGCTAGGCAATTAAAGCGGAGTGATTACGATCCATAATTATCTCCGCGAATTCAGCGGCAATAGCACGTCAAATTCGGGATGCTGCCGGAACTTCTGCATCCGTAAGGGCAGTGCAAAGGGTTTTGAAACAATCTTCACACATTCGTCGGTTGGAACTGGAAAAAAAGCGGTTTTAACTGTCCAACACAGAGAAGGCCGATTAAATTTCGCAAGATAACATGTTCAATGAAGCGAAGACTGGAAGAAGGTCCTTTTCATGGATGTGAAACGATTTAGTCTCGATGGACCTGATGGATTTCAACATTACTAGCACGACTTGCGGAAAGAACCCAAGGTAATGTCGCACAGACTCCAAGGCGGAGAAGGTGCTGTGGTATGAGGTGCAATTTTTTATTCTAGGATAGTTGAAATCATTTTCATCAAGAGATCTCTAAATGCCTAGAAATACCTAGAAATAATCGAAAACGTAAAAGGTGTAATCCACAATCAAATGGGTATGGAAGACTTTATTTTGCAACAAGATAATGCTCGGGTACTGAAACAATGGTTAAAGCAAAGTGAAACAACTTTATTACCATGGCCACCGTTCTTCTCGGACAACAACATAATAGAAAATGTATGAGGATGGTTATCCTTAAGGATTTATAGTGATGGGAAGCAATTTACAAATAAAGAACAGTTGAAACTGGCCATTCGGGAAACATGGGAAGGATTTCGTAAAATTTGTTTAATTCATTGTCAAACAGAATGTTAAGAGGTAATAAGTAAGAACGGTAGCCATACCCGTTATTAAATAAAGTTTTTGACAATAATTTTGTTACTTTATTCTGCTGCGTTTGATCAAGTGTCGCACCAGTAACATTTATAGTTAGGTGAAATTTTATTTTTTTTTTACTCTTATTTGGAATGCTTACCTAAAATAGCAGTAGATTACCGGCCTAAAGCACAAAAATTAAAAAAGTATTCCTTTAACAAAGTTATAGATATTGCGTTTAATCAAGTGTCGCGGAGTGTAAGTAGAAAGACATGTACATAAATTCTTTTTTGCTACAGTTTTAAGTATAAACTGATTGCAACATATAAAATCATTCCAAAAAAGAAAAATTACGAAGCGTATTACTAAAGCTTCTGATCATATATGACACATGCCATTTAAATAATACATTAATTTTTGCTCTCAGAACTCTAAGAGTTACGTCAACGTATGCTAGAAACAGGTATGTGAAAATCTATGTATGGCAGCAAATCAGAATTGTCAACCTTGTCATGTAATAAATAAATTCAACAAGAAACTTGCACAATATCAATTCCTTCTATGAGATAAAGCTTAGATGTTATGTAAAGATAACAAAGCGGTATAATCAGTACTTATGTCAACTCCACAAGTTTTAAAACGCAAATATTTTAAAAGCCTTTTCTGAATTTATTCAATTTCCTGATGTTGGTAGATATAATATGTAAAATATACGCATATTTTAAGTGACTCCTAATTAATGAATAGTATGTTTTGGAAATTGTGGCAACCAGAATGAAGACCAAACAAGTCGCGGGAAGTAATATATTTAAGCGCTGCGTAAACTTTTAAAGCTGTTTTCTGGTCAGAAAAATTACCCCCGAATCAGTAATTATACTCAAATCAGACACATTATGTCCAATAGTGTAGCCCAAGTTAATGGTATGCTTGTAAACGCGTTTATAATTTTTATGTCAACTTAATAATTTACCCAACTTTCACCTATCATGTTAACGCTAACGTCATCCCTATAAGATACCACACCAGCTATTAGGATGAAATTAATTATTCAGACTAAGGTTTATTTAAGAAGAAACATTTCTTTCATATTTCCATAATCTGTACTAAATATTACACTAAAAGTGGCCTTCTCTTCAATTTATCTATTTCATAGAAAAAATCTTATGTTTAATATGTCACTATTAAGTGTTTAAAATAAAAAAAATCTTTTTTCTACAGATTTTCATCTACACCTTCATATAGTGTGTATATCAAATCAAGTACTTCAAAATATAAACTGTTTATTGAAAAATGAGGATGATTACTGAAACGTTGAAATTTGTTGAAAATATTCTTTTTTTCGATCTAATTGATTTAATACAGTTTGAACATATTTGAAATATTTTCTTTTGTTATTTATCTAAACTAGACTTTGCAACATTGCCAAATTTAAACTGACCTATAACCTATATCTTAAATAGCGGCTTGCGAATCTGAAACATCCTGTACATATTGTGAGCAAAAATAATTACTTATTCCATTGAATCTATTTGCAATATATATTAACACATGGGCTGAAAAGTCCCGGGCCTAACAAAGAAAACACGGTTTTTTTGGTTCAAAATTAGCTTTATTCATCAACGTAATCTCCATCAAGAGCAACGCAATCATTCTAGCGCCGCTCTAACATTTCAATACCACTTTTGTAGAACGATTTATCTTTTGCCTCAAAATAGGCCTCAGTTTCAGCGACAACCTCTTCATTCGTGCGAAATTCCTTACCGGCGAGCAAATGCTCTCAAAAAAATGTTTGAGGTCTGCGAACAGCTAGTAGTTGCTGGGAGCCAAATCTGGCGAATACGGTGGATGTGGGAGCAATTCGAAGTTCAATTCATGTAGTTTTGCCATTGTTTTGATTGACTTGTGACACGGCGCGTTGTCTTGATGAAACAAAATTTTTTTCTTTGTCATATGCGCTCGTTTCTTTGCAGTTTCGGCCTTCAAACACTCCAATAACGCTATATAATATTCCCTGTTGATGGTATTTCCTTTCTCAAGATAGTCGATGAATATTACACCACGCACATCTACAAAATACCGAGGCCATAACCTTTCCAGCCGATTGTTGTGCTTTCGGGCGCTTTGGACGAGGTTCACCAGTTGCTGTCCACTCAGATGACGATCGTTTTGATTCCGGAGTGAAGTGATGGACCCATGTTTCATCCATTGTCACATATGGACGCAAAAATTCCGGTTTGTTACGTTTAAACATCGCCAAACACCGCTCAGAATCATCAACACGTTCTTGTTTTTGGTCAACAGTGAGCAAACGCGGCACCCACTTTGAACAGAGCTTTCTCATAGTTAAATCCTCATGCAATATAAAGCCAATACGTTCCTTTGGCATCTTTACGATGTCAGGTAACTCACGCAACTTCACATTTCAATTATTCAAAACGATTTTGTCGATTTTTTTGATGTTTTCTGGTGTTACCGCCTCATTTGGACGTTCTGCATCATCGGTGTCTCTACGACCACGTTTGAAGTCAGCAAACCAACGTCTTATTGTTGTTTCTGATGGAGCGGAGTCCCCATAACACTTTTCAAGCCATTGCTTCGCTTGAACGGTATTTTTTCCCATCGAGAACCAGTATAAAATTAAAACACGAAATTGTTTTTGATCCATTGTTTTGAAAATAACAAAAGTAGCGTGACTCTTAGCACAATAACTCACAAACTAATGAATAGAATATCATGAAATTTTAACAGCTGTCTTTTGAAGGTTAGTACTAAGTCATCTATGTGTTAGGCCCGGGACTTTTCAGCCCATGTGTTATATAATAGAAAGTTTGTGGACTTTGAAATACGATTTCTTAATAAATATAAACTAAGCTCAGAAGTGCGTTATATTATTTTATTCGTCTTGATAAAAAGCAAATTCTAACGCCTTCATTCTTTTCAAAATTATTTCTTTAAAGGAAATAAGTAAGGTTTATTTAATATGCATTTTATACATTGGACATTAGTCTTCCATAAATTATTCACGTCTGCGATCTGTAATCTATCACAGCGAATTTGCTTCACCCACTGTATTTATGACTACTCACCTAAGTGTTATGTGTAGATATAACCAATAATATATGATGGAAAAGAAATATGACCCTCCCAATTACATTTTCCTTATGGCCGTAATGTGTAATACATATATAAGACGAAATTTATTACATTATTGATATTATACATTCCTACGATAACAAATTTTGGGCAGTATATTAGAGATTTTTATGGGTGACTCGCGAGACATTTTTAAAGATTTACTTGAGAATTCTTTCGAAGACAGTTTTGTGAATGATCGTATATCCATTTTGATTATTTAATCGCATAAAATTAAGACGGGAACGTTTTAATGAACACCATAATAAGTTTTTAACTGTTTTCGAATGAGTAAATTGTTTACAACCAGCTTTACGCTGAATTTATACTGAATAATTTGCATTGCTCAGGTGCTCAGGCAACTCATAATGCATCTTCTTAAGTGCTAAGGGCAATTCACATAAGAGTTGGTTTGGAAATGAGGGTGCTTGATTAATTTTACATTTCGTAGTGAATTACCATACTTTGGCTATACTGAAGTGAGCAAGCTGTTATTCTGGTTGTTATACACCATATATAACTCATCCTTCTTAAATATGTTATCATTATGTAGAGAGGAAACCACAGAAAACCTCAAGCCTGAGAAACAGCCCTGGAGTTTGAACCCGGGAGCTCGGGCCTGACAGCCAAGCGCGCAAGGCACTGAGACATCAGCCCTATAAGATTATCTTTGCAATATTTAGCCCCGTATTAGTTTCAGTTAATCACAGAACCTTTTTCTAGCTTTTGGTTATCCCATGTTGATAATTTTTATTGCCAATTTTTCGTTTCAGTCCTGATAATAACAATTTGTTCTTCTGTTTAATCTAAATTAAGCAGATACCTGCAAAAAATGTTCTTTCTGTCTAGTCTGTAAAAATGTAAATCACGTCGTTCTGTGGAAAAAATAATATCACTGCATCGTAACTATAAAAATGTAAACGTTGATGTTAACCATGAAGTATAATATTTCACACATAGCTCATATTTTATATTTTTGCGGATACACATGGGGAACTACAAATATATGTATATATAAATTTGTGGTAATGTAAAATAGTAATGATCTCACTAGATATTTATGTTGCTATTAAATTTTGCCTCTATAAATAAAACTTAAAATTCTATCCCAACGGATTTATTTATTCAATATATTGGGATGCTTTTATGTGAAATATTTTATCAGAATTGTATAAAATTTATATTTGTAGAAGCGTAACGAAGGGAGTAAAGGTTATGAGACGTATAAACAGGAAATGTGGCGATGTCATAAAATTTGTTCTCATTACATTGCTTTCCTTAGTACAAAAATATTTCCTAGTATATTATGCGAAACGCATCGAAATGTGAGAAATATAAAATTAGCCTGAGGTGAAATTCTTGTATGAGAACAACTTAAAATAAAGTCTTTGAGATACTTTATTCTCTCATATACATAATAAACCTATTTTACCATAGAATTGCTTAATACGATCATATTAATTGATGTTAACATTTTTTTATAGTTAGGAAACCCTTTAGATTACAAAATCAATTGTTAATCTACAAAAAGATTTGGTGAAACAACCTGCATAGATAATAAAATGTTAAGCAGAAGAAGCGACACACGAAAGACATGTGTCCGTAATACTGAGTGATTTTAAATGTTTGAGGACAGTTTAAATTTCGCGCCTTGCTAAATTTTTGTCACGTTGGCGATTTGGTTTTGAATTCGTAACCAGTAGCGTAGCAAATAGATTTTGGATGGGTGATAAAATATTGACAACAGATCTTCAAAAAATCAATTTCATATTGATTTTCTAAGCAGAAAATTAATGTAAATGTGATAAAAAAATGGAATGAAATATAAACAGTAGCTCTAAGAAGAACAGATTACAAGTAAAAATGAAGCAAATAATAACGAATAAAATGAATATAAATAACGAATAATAAATAACGTGTCGCACAGGCAGTTGACAGGACCGATACTCACAATGGCCACTCTTAACATGTCAAATCCCCTAGAATCCACCGCGCGAAATTTAAACTGTCCTCATACATATAAAATCACTCTGTATACATTACATTTGATACAAAACAAAATGCTTCATTATTTCTTAAACATAGATTGTAAAGATTACAAGGCAGGCCGCCAGATATGTTTCTAAATTGAGTAACTACAGTTCCTGTCCATTTTATTAGGGCCTCCTTATAAATTTAAACTTTTGTGTGTTTCCGCGATAATTTACAAATACAAGTACAAAATTCATTAATAGGGAAATTGAGAAAGTGGCACTTAATGACCGCTTGCCTATTATTATTCCCCTTATGAATCATTCTGTACTGTATAGAAGATGGATAGAAACAAGATTGAAAGAGACAGTACTTCGTAGATTAGATTTGAATCGGTTACTATTGTGAAAAGAATATTTATCTGTTTACGTAACAACGTCTCTTCCGTGTTTATATGTTAGTGTTGCACTTTAAGCTATCGCTTGCATGCGCTTAATATTTTGTGGTTATGGGTAAAAAGGAGAACATACCAAATGAGAAACACTGCGTTTTGAGGCATTGTTGGGTACAGGACTATATTCTCAAGGGACAATTTCAAAGAAAGAAAAAGTGTCCTGAAAACAGTGCAGTAAATCGCCGTTTTAATGAAAAAAAAGGTACCCACTACAATTACCGGAAGAGCGTTTTGCGCCAAGAAAAGGATTACTACTAATTGAAATGATCAACATATCCTGCAAATAGCAACTGAAAACCGAGGTTTATCCGCCAAGGGAATAGGAAATGTAATGTCTCAACAAAGTGTGCAAATATCCACGCGTACAATACGTAGACGATTGTACGAAGCCCGATTAAAATGCAAATGCCCCCTGAAAAAGCCAAGATTAACACTGATAATGAAGCGAGTACGTTATGAATGAGCAAAAATGTCATCAACATTACATAATTGAAGATTGGCGAAAATAAGACAAAATAACTGAAATGAATATGTAAATCAAGTAAAAATATTTTATTTGAACAATGTCTTTTCGTTAAAGATCGTACTCGGCAATGAGTCAAAATTAGAAAGCCATGACCGGAAGAGCTCAATTTGCTAGAACGTCCATCGGTACGGTTTGGTGAAGCTATCGTACTAAAAACTGTGAAACACCCTTCGTCAGTCATGGTATGGTTCTGTATATAAGGTCCTGAACCACATTTTTACCAAGACACTATGAATCCGCACCAATATAAGCGTGTCTTGGAGGATGCCTTGATGTGATATAACAATGATATAGATCAGAATGAAGGCCCTTACACATTCATGCACGATGAGGCACCATGCCACACGGCCAGATCCATCCATAGTTTTTTAGAAACGCACGCTCTGCCACTGTTACATTGACCGGGGAATTCTGCCAGCCTCAATACAATTGAGAACATGTGAACTATTCTAAAATCATGCGTGTATTCGAGAAGAAACACTACAAAAGAGAACGTGTGGCAAAATGACGCTGCAATTGGACATACTATTAACGCTTAGACAGACAGTATGCCAGAAAGAATAAGAGCAGTTATGAAATCCAAAAGAGACTTTACAAAATATTAGTCATATAGTTGCGACGATGTCCGTAGAGAGTTGTGAATAAACTAATGCTTGTACAATACGTGTTTCAATATCTTTTTAACAAAATCGCTATTTTAGCAAGTGGCCCTAATGAATTGGACAAGAACTGTATATATTTCTATTTCTATTTTACCGATCACAGATATGCGGCTCCAAAAAGCGACAATAGAAAATGCCTTTCTAGGAATGAATAAGTAAAATAATAAACAAGTGGATGAAAATCAAAATACAGAAAATTAAAACAACAATATAATAGACGTTATCAAGGGATGCCACTGATTATTGTCGCTGTGTCTTACAAAGGCACCAGCTTTTCGACACACGCAATGTACACGCATCTTATGGAAATAAATTTTGTTTCAATCTGTTGTTATACCTGTAAAATTCAAATATGCTAAACGAAATAGTATTCATTCCTCAAAATGAATGCATATGTAAATGGTAAAGTCTTTAACAATACACTAATTTGCTAATTTAAATACCGAGCTACTAGTTGGCGAATTAGTAAACCACGTATCGCGTATGAATACCAAATCGCTACTACTATGACTAACTAAGTTTCAATTCACCGATATTCAGCAAAGGACTTTAGCCAAAATAAACGAATGTAAAGAATGGTTCGTTTTTTCAAATAAACGTTTCAATACAAACATAAAGCACATGAGCATGTTAATTATGGAGAACAAAATACCTAAAGAACCTTACAACTAAAATCAAGAGGTAGCTTTAGAACTACTTTAAACTATCAAACCTTATAAATATAACCATTTTTATTAACTCAAATCTAGCAATAATTCGCAGGTATGCATCATAATGCAAAAAGAAGTGGTTTTCAATGAACGGACTGTGTCCTTTATATATGAAGTTGCTATATTATATTTTGTCTTATATTGTACACCAATTGCTATATAAGGTATGTAGATGTGCTAAAACTTAGAAGGAAAGGCAATATTCACAAGGTAAAATAGTTGACAACACAATTGAAGAATTCCTAGAATAGAACTGATTTAATATTCTATACGAAATACCTCAAACATGCTTGCTATGTCACTAATATATGAAGTATTATAGCTCTTCATATGACTAATTGATACAAGAGATATTTATGACTGTTAATTCTAACAGGCCGAAAATAAGCAGTCATGCTTTAAATTGAAAAAAGTATTTTTTGAAGTATGGTATTGAATCTCACAAAAACAGAATTCCATTCCAAGATTTTCTTTCTCTAGACTGAATAAATACAGGAAAAGAACAATTTCTTTTACCAGAAACAAAAATTTCTATTTCCTTGACCGTAAACGATATTGCTTTCGGTTAATGAAATATGCCCATAAATATATTTATGGCCCAAAAGATTCTTTCTATCATTATCGAGGATGTTTCATTAAAACTATTTCTATGACGTTATAATAAAAACATCAATGAAATAATAATAAAAACAAATTTAATTAAAAATTAACCTCAGAGAAGATGTGATTGATTTACGTAATCTTTAGAAATGCACTATAACACTAAATTGTTCGGTGTCAGTAATACTGTCATTGATTAAGGAAAGAACTATGTACATAAATTTTATAAAAAAGAGAATAAGCTGTATTACAAGAGTAATGATGAAAATTAACGTACGTTGTAAATGTTACGGATTAATTGAATAAATAAGAATTAACTTTTAACAAATATCAACCGCACTAACTATCAAATCAAAAAAGAAAATGTAACTGCCAAGATCTTGAAGAAATTTGTATTATTTCGGGGGAAAACATACATGTGCACAATGTTTAATAGAAACGTAGATATGTATCATATGTTTTGGGACTAAAACAAAGTAAAAATCTAATTTATCAGGAATTAAGTATAATAATCAGAAATCCTGGAGAAGTTCACTAGCCCATTATTAAAATGGAAATGATAGTGCATACAGAGGAAAGGTGCAGTAGATGATAAAATACATACAAATATATGTATAAAATTATGCACACAGAGAAACTTTAAAGAATTCGTGTTTCTTTTTAGGCGAAAATGTATTACACTTTTGCACTCGATGTAACATTTAGAGTTACCAAAATAACTCTCTGCTGTATAAAACAATCGACGAGTAATAATACACAAAAAGTGCTGCCTGCTTTACAGCAAGATAAAGTTTTGCCAAGTGTAAATATGTACATTCACAAATAAGAAGTTCAATAACATATCTATTATTGATCTAATAAATATTCAACTCACATTTTCAATCAACTTTCGCTCACAGTTCTTCAGCGCACCAATTTACTAGGAAAAACACATACGAAACTATTCTTATTCAGTTTTTATGACGAAAACTCGCAACTGATACAACTTTACTTTAATAAGTTTAACCATAATAAGAAGTTATTAGAGTACAAGATACGATTAATTTATTTGATTTTTAAAGCTAACAAGTCTTTCATTTTGTGCCGAAGTAACAAGAAAATGTTAGGAAAACACAGAAGAACTTGTTTAATTACGTGCAGCACAAAGGATGTTCAAGCTAGGTATCAATTATTGAATTAATCGCGAGAGCATCGTTAATATTTACTGAATGGATTAGTCGAAATGACTCTTTCAAACTTTTCGATAGCGCTCTAAGCGGACGTCGACGCCGCGCGCTGATGATGAGTGAGCGTTGTCGTGATCTTCGCTTGTCGGCGAATCGCGGACAAACTGCGCTTTTGGCGAAAGCACAGAATAAAGCTCTATTCCCAGTTCGCCACGTGCACGCGCATTCCTAAATGGACTGACGAACCCCTCCTACTTTAATTAAAAACGCAACTGTCTGTTTTAAGGGATTCCTCTAATCGGAATTAAGGTAGTGCTCGCAACGAGAGGCGAAAATCTGATTTAAAACTGCTGAAACTTCAGAAAAAGAATTTGAATTCTGTTCGTGATGATACTTCGCAAAGTTTGGATATACAGCGTGGACATTTAATATGTGGATGGAAGATAACTTTTTCCTTTAATGAGGCAGAGGAAAAGTTTTCAGATAAAAATTATTCAAAAACAAATCCTGCGAACCCTCTAGCGTTCCTTTTACGTACAGTCCTGCGCAGACCAACAATAGTGTTCTAGAACATAAATTACGTTACTACGTAAAATAAATCGTTACAGCCTACTTTATGTAAATAGTGCTAAATTAGAATGGCATATTAATTCGAAGCATTGTACAAAATTGAAAGTCCTTTTCTTTTAGTTAGTTTGACACCTGTCTCAATTGGTAAGATAAGATGGTATCCCCCTGTCTCTATTTCATCTTGCCTTTAAAGGACTTCGATATTTACCTTGACTAGCCCCTTTGTGTCTTCAATGGTGACTTTTATCAATCTTATCACTACAATCTTTAAATCTGTCATTACTGTGAGTAACACACGCATATCGATTCCTCCAACGTGAACGTCTGATCTATATTCGAAGGATTTTTTCTAAATCCTGCTTAGTATTCTCCTAAACTACTGTCCGCTATTCCTTGTAGTTTTTTATTTTCCTATCTAGCCATTATCTTGTACACCACATCTAAAAGTGTTATTTTCTGTTGCGAGGTATTGTATCGCCTTTTCCATGTTAATGGTATCTGCTTCTCTCCTCAACGTGCTAATATAAGTTTATAAATGTCCTTCTTAACTAGTCTCGCCGGAATTTCATTGTTTCCAAGACATTTGTTGTTATTTCAACTATTTCTTACAAGAAAATATACAGGACAAGCTCAGAAACACTGGACGTTATAATAATCAACTACGGTGCGTCTTACATACCTCGGAAAACTCAAATGTTTACTCCCTCGATTACATGATATCATAAATGAGTGTCTGTTTACTGAATTATTTTATTAGGTTTTAAAGCTTACAACTACCTTGTTCATTTTATTACACTTTTTGAAATTGCATAGTTATTACGGTGGTTGTTTGCATACAAACAGCGTTAGGCTATCGAAGATAAAGGAGTTGTTTTATTGATGCCTCAACGCTGTAGTTTGATAAAGATTAAGAAAATATAATGTTCGCATTGAGCAGTGCAAGCAGCACTGAATAGGCATAAAAAACTTGTAAGAACAACGTACAAAGTGGTAACAAGTTAATAACTATTCGGAAACATGATTATATAAACAAATGCGCTAGAGAATATTTTCACTTTTATCATTTCATTTCTATGTTACTGATAAATTTTGGAGGTGTCTGAGTAATATGACACTACATACGGAGTTTTTCACACAACCAATCTATTAAGTTTTCGTGGTTAATATCTTACACTAATTTTGAGAATTTATAGCAGGCAATATGTGTGTTTACCGTTTGACGATGTCTTTTAAGTTTTGCATACTGTGACATAAAGCGCGCCAACAATCGAATATTAGTAGTAAAAGCTAACTTCCACCTTTACTTAACCTAATTCCAAAGTTTCACAGGGGTATGTATAGTGTTGTAGCTACAACGAACTATCAAAGTTGACAAGTTAGTTAGGAAATGGATTTAAACCTAGAGCATTTTCACGCAATAACTTTTTATAATTTTCGAAGACTAATGATTCTTGTTTTCGACAGCGAAGCACCGTATCAGTCACCAATTTCTCGTCAGTGGTGACAAATCTTAGATTTTCTCATACCAGCAAGAAAATAAACGCCAGTTGTCTGTTTGAGTGCTCCAAGGTGAAAAGAAGTCGACAAAAGTCATATAAAAGCAATTTCTCTGCAAGATCAAAGATCTGTTACTGCCGACTCGCATACAATCATTTGTTTACTGATTAGTATACAACCGTTTCCTTTGTGTACGTCATCGTTAAGCAACCCCGAGCGACTAATCATCCTTTAGCAAGACGATGCGAAAGTCACGCACGCGTCACGAAAAACTATTGATTTTTTAACGCAACAAAGAATCGAATTGTTAAGCCATCCTCCGTACAGTTCAGACCTAAGTCCCAATGATTTCTTTACATTTCCGACAATGAAGAACGGACTGAGTGGTCAAAGGTTCCAGTCGTCAGAAGAAGCAGTCGATTCCTTAGAAAAGGCAGTTTTGACTGAACCAGCAAAACGAGTGGAATAACTGATTTCAGAGTTGGTTCGAGCGTATGCGGAAGTGCATTAATCATCGTGGAGACCACTTTGAAAAATAAGTCTTCAAAAGCTATCTACTGTTTTATTTCAGCTTTATATCCAAAACTTAAAAGATTCGTATTACTTCCTGTTGTACCGTTATTTTCGTTGGAATGATATTCTTTTTTTTTTAGATCCCATAAATTTTTATAGAATGACTTGTATTCATGTTTCCAACTTCTAAAATCTTAATATTAGAATAATATTAGAAATATAGTTGGATGAATTTATATCGTATGTATAACGATGACAATGACATAATATCAAGGAAGATAGTACTTTCCAATAGTAGTAGAACATTTAGTTCAACACATACAGGGTGCTCAAAATTTAAGATGCAATTTATCAATATTCAATTCGAGGAAATCGCTTTTTTTTCTCAATGGAACGCACTGCGTTTGAGTACACTATCGTAAGCAAAAACGCAATTACCATCAATATATATTAGGTGTCCTTATACCCTGTCTTGTATTGCTTAATAGTTATTTGTATCAATTATAACTTATGAGATGGGATAAAGTTTTTAAGTTTTCATATAAGTAGCAACCTGAACTGGGGTTCCCTTATTTTTATTGTGATCTATGAATATTGAAGATCGATAATTTGAATTTCTATATACATATGTAAATGAAATGAAATAAATAATAATAAAGTAGATCAAGTTGGGCGAAGAAGTACCAAGTTCTTCAACTTCTGAATTATATCGAGTTGACCAAGTTACTACATCTAATTAAATTATTCAGATCTGTAAAAACAACAAATCTTCTCCTAGATTAAGCACCAAATCTTTAATGAACTATTTATTTAGCCAGCCTCATTAAATCTTAAAATGTTATCAAACTGAACCAACCTTACTTAATATAACTACATAATTCGTTTTCTCGAAGCGACTTGATACAAATTCTTTTACTGCAGTTATATGTGTTTATTTATATTCACGTCCTTCTAAATATTTTCTATATGGTCGCAAATATTCAAACACCAAAAGGTGTTAAATTAGAAGAGTATATAACGCATAAAATGGCAATTTATAATATAATTAAAAAAGTAATTGTTTCTTTATTGGATTTTATTATTTTGTAACTCAGTCAGCTTCAATTTTGCTAGAGATGGTTCGTTCATGAAACCTTCGTCGATTTCATCTTCAAGATTTTTAAACACCATCAGAGTATTATATTACTAAAGTTCAGTTTAAAAATTGATCGCATTAACTTCCGCAAATATGGTTGGCGTCAAATGTATTCATTACAATATCCTAGTGTCAACATAACTTCTCATAACCATCAAACGGAAATCCATGAAATATTAGTTATACAAACTAACAGTCTATGCAAACGTAAATATGTACTAGAAAATCTGATTTTATTGCCAAACATAAGATATTCCGATAAAATTAGAAATATGTAATTGTATTTCGAGAGGCCAACGAACTTAAGCTTATAAAATTTCTGATGCTCGTAGCAAATTCATTTTCTTCTCACACTAATAAGAAGGTGTAAATAAATTCAATTTAAACAACTGCGTCTAAATTTGCGTGTTTTTCACTATGATGCGCATTTGTCAAGGAAAGTAAGCGCAAACATTTCATAATCAAAAGATAACAATGCGTTATTTATCATACAAGCTAACGTGCACGTATGTATTCGTCGACGTCGCGTAAATATATAGTTCTCATTAAATAAAAAAACGGCAGAGTAAATGGACTATAGGACTACTGAAATTTACATATAGACGTAGTAGATATACAGTTACTCACTAAAGTCTACATAGACCAGCAAAAATTTCAAGACAATAACTACAAAAAATATTTCAAGTATATTAATAATTGTAAAAGAATCATTAATTCCATACAATATTACTACTAATTAATTGTTTATTTAATGGCTTTGACATTTAGTTAACTGACATTTGTATATTATATCTACATAATATCAAGTTTGTATCTCAAAGTGTTGTGCTGTGGCTAATTCTTGAGTTGTGTGTTGTGATTATTCATAAAAATGGATCCTGTAGAACAAAAAACCATAATAAAATACCTCCAGAAAAAGGACATGACGCCAACTCAAATTCATAAAGACATTATGGCAACTATTGTTGAGTCTGCAGTTTCTTGTGATATACTCAAACGCTAGTGTCGAGATTTTAAATGCGGAAGAACAAGGGGTGGTCCTTCCCTTAACGGTAACAACAGACAAAACAAAGGTACACGATACATATTATACTGCAAAACCGACGAGTACGTATCAGGGGCATTCTGAAAGATACCCGCTTATCATATCATGTGGTGTACAACATACTGACCAAAGAATCATATGAAAAAGATGAGCGCAAGATGTGTGCACTGAATGTTACCCATTGATCAAAAGAGAAATCGGGTGTTGATTTGTAAGCGACTTTCTGAAAGGTACTAAGCAATCGAAGGGAACTTTCGTCGGTATGTGGCCATGGATGAGTCATGGGTGCACCACTGTGTTCCCGAGACCAAAGTGCAAAGCAGAGAATGGAAGCACCACGATTCTTCATCTCCACCCAAATTTAGGGTCGTCCCGTCTGCTGTTTTGCACCTCTGTTCTGAGATGCTCAACGAATCATCCTGACTGACTATTTGCAAAAGGGACAGAGCATTACAGGGGCCTACTACGCACAATTTATTTCTAAATTACGAGACGCTATTAAAGAGAAACGCCGAGGAAAGTTAAGGGACGGTGTGCTGTTCCATCAGGATAATACTCCCAGCCATAGTAGAGCATCCGCCATATTCGCTGAATCTGATCCCCTAGTGATTACAAGTTGTTCCCCAAATTAAAAGAAATCTTACTTGGGACAAAATTTGCCAGTAATAATGAATTGATACAAACTGTAGAGAGGTGATTTGCAGAGGTCGGACAAAGATTTTTCCAAGAGCCTGCTGAGATGTTGCAGCACCGATGGACCAATTGCATTAACGTAGAGGGAGAGCGATTCCATAAAGCGCGTTATAGTGAAAGAATTCGAACAAATACCTAACGAAGTGACATAAAAATTAGCATTTTCAATGCCGGGTAGGCTAAATGCGGTAATTAGTGCTAATGGTCGCGCTACAAAGTACTAATTTATTATTAATAGCATTCCATACATTTTTTATGTACCACTTATGTATTGTATGTAGACTTTGGTGAAATCTTGTATACATATTCTTTTTTTTTTTCTTAAAACAGCCTAACTTTATATATTCTTAGTTACTTCATTCTGACCACGTCCATGCCTCCCAACTCATTGGCTACCTCACAATTTATTCTAAGCCTGTATTCTATTATAATTCAACTTGTTTGTTAAACTTTTCTGTTGAAAAACTTTTATTTTTTGGATGCTCAGTATTCTTTAGAGATCACTAAATTTACTAATTTACCGACATCTAAATATATAAGACAGCTACAAATTGTACAATCAATGGAATATTTTTGTAACAAGCAATATAATAAATAGATGAATGATTTTATAACATGGATCACATGTAGCACGGAAAAGGTTCACTGTGATAGTTGTAGCTTCGTTTAAAGTTACTAACTTGCCGCGACATGTTACAGTTTGGAAGACTTCAGTGCACTACTGTATTTGGAATAATTTCTGTGATAACGACTAATATTATGATACGAACCCTCACGTACCAAATTCATATAGAAATTATTCATATTTCTTAGATTACATCACGTAATAGCCAAAATGGTGCTTTGTTGAAATTTCAGTAACATTCATTTACGAATTAATTTAAGCAGCTCAATCTAATGCGGAATCCACCATTTGCATGAAGCACGCCCTCTATATAACAACATCGGGCGCTCCTGTGGGAAAATTTTCGCGCTTTGATGTAAATGTCATGCAAAATAGTAAAAGTTGCTTCGACAATCGTACGGCTGGCCATAGTAGAAATGAAAACGAGGAACTGGCAGTTTTCGATGTTGGAAAGCGCGGTGTTCGTATTTTAATAAACTCGAGTTTGGTGCGTCACAAGAAGTTTGTTTTGCGGATTCCCGCCGGTACCTGAAACTTGCCCAAGGATATATACGCAGTACTGCGGAACGAATGCCATCACCGAAAACTACTTTGTGACGTTTGCGAATAGAGTTTACGATTTATGGTTCTGTACAGGGTGCAGCAACAAAAAATACCCACAGGTACAATAATCGCAACAATGAAGCTTACTCTTTGGTTTAGTATGCTTTAAGACGAAAAGTTTAGGACGTATTATCTATACCATATTTGTAATTTTTTTGGTTCATTTAGCAACTTTCCGGTCCTTCTAATTTTGCTGAAAATAGAAGTTTAGTATTCTAAACAGAACACCCAGAATATTTTTGGATTCCATGTACTTTTCTAGGTTGGATAACATGCCTTTCGCTAACTTCGAACACCATGATTACCGAAAATTGGAATTTTTACCATTCAATTTAAAATACCATGGCCACACTAAAACGATTTTCAATGGATTAAATAATGATGAATATCAATTAAATATGAATGTGACGCTCTTTTATTTTTTATTTGATCCCAAAAGGTTTTTTCGCAAATTTTTGTAAATGAAATAACAAGAGTAATCCACATTAGATAAAAAGTGAACTTCTCAACTATTCCAGTGATGTCAAACACTTTGTTTGCGTGCATTTTAATTTTATAAATAAACTTAAAACTCATAAGTACGCCAATAGTATACCACATAGACGCCAAAAATACAAGGATCAACTAACAATTTTAGATGTAATCTGGATACACCACTACAATTTTGAATCCAAGGCACAGTAGAAACAGTGGATTGTGGAATTGGGTCCGAAAAAGTGATGACGACCGTTTTTTGGGATAGTCATGGAATTGTGTTAATCGACTATCAAGAAGCAATAACGGTGTCATACTACAAATCATTACTTGACAAAATTTATACAGAAATTGCGAAAGATAACCATATTCGAAGAAAAAGAAAGTTGAAATGAATACGTAGGCTTCAAGGGCCAGAGTCAGTAATGATGGTGGGGAATCGACACGTAGATATCGATCAGTGTGCGTGGGTTTTCGGTAGACTAAATGACCTAGACGACCATTGGGTTTTCGTGATACGAAGATGTCTAGGAAAAGAATTACGATGTTCTTTTCAACTTCCATGGTGAATTTTATGTCGGGCTGCTAAGTTGAGAAAGGCAACTATCTAAAGTATCTCTACCGTGAGACCAAATGATAAAGGTGTCTTCCACATTAGGTGCGAATTTTCCAGTGCAACCCCATGGCGGCTCCAGATATTTGTTTGAAAAATTTACCTTGGAAGACAAGATAGGTCGAAGTGAAGCATTTATCTATTAGGCGAGCTAAATCGGGAGATTTGTTGTCCTGTGCTAGTAGCTGTTCGATGAAAGTGAGAGAATCTGGAATGGGTACATTAGTGAAGAAGGAAGTGACGTTAAAACTGACTAACAAATCTGTAGGTTGAATAGTAATCTCGAAAATGGATTCAAGTACCAGTGTTGGATCTTGTTTTAGAGTAATGTAGATGCCATCCGTCAATAGTTGCATTATTTTTGACGTATATTGAATTTTATCTAAGATAACTGTGGCATTTCCCTTATCAGCTGAAAAGATTGTAGAGTCAGGATCTGATCGGAGATCTGTCAGGGCTCCGTTTTCTTCATGCGGGAGGTGAGCGAAACGAGCCATTTGGCTGATTCGAAACGGATTTGGTCGGCAATGACAGCAATAATACCCTCTATGGTAATACTTTTGGGGAATATTTAGGGCGTAATTTGGTATTTTGGCAAGAAGTAGTTTTTCGCTATCGGATAGATGTCTATAAGATAGGTTAACAACGACCTTAGATTTCGGATATGGGCGGGGTTTAGGGGAGATCGTTTGGAATTTTCGTCAGTGTTTTTCGATAATTTCTTCTAAGACTGAATATCGGAGATTTTGTCAAATTAGAACCAGTAGTCGCAAGAACTTAGAGATGAAAGTTGTAAATGAAGCTGAAGGAGCGATCAGGAAATGATATCGAGTTTGACGTGTATGCTGAATTCTTATGAAATACATTTCGCCGGTGCGGTAAAAGATATTTTGGGATGCTGGTGTAGATATGTGGCGACGAATTTTGAGAAAACTGGGAATTGTCTGCTTGTCTCGGTCGCGAGAGAGAAACTTCAGGGCGCAAATGAGTTTAGAAAGCTTATGACGTAGTTCAGGAAAGGATAAGGTTTTAAGAGTAATTTCCTAGCTGTAGAGGTTGTTGAAATGAATATGTAGGCTTCCACGGCTACAGTTAATTATAAACGTAGTGTATCCAGAATTGAAGCGTGGCATGATAAGGTATAAGAAAAAATTAAACAAGAGTAAGAGGAAAGACAAGGAAATAAAAAGAAAGAAAAAAGTGACAAAAGGTAAAAAAAGAGTAATAGAAGCAACCAGAGAAGGGGGACAGAAAAAAGAAACAAAAGAGAAAAGAAAGCGAAAAGAAAAGAGAATGGGATCTCGACCGTTCGCCTCCGTCGTAGGAGGCTTCTTGAGGAGAAAAAACGTGTATCAACTTCCAAATAAACTTGAAATTTTAACACTATCTTACTCTAATTTTATTGTTAAATATAACTGGTGTGTTCTAAATCAACGGCCGTCAAGTACAGTGGCGTCAATACTTGCTGTTGGAAAAATAATTAACGTCGCTTCACCCTTTACGGCGACGTGATGTAGTAACACATGGGCTGAAAAGTCCCGGGGCTAACACATAGATGACGCTAGTTTTATTGCAGTCACCTTTCTTTCATGATATTCTATTCATTAGTTTGTGAGTTATTGTGCTACGAGTCACGCTACTTTTCTTATTTTCAAAACAATGGATCAAAAACAATTTCGTGTTTTAAATTTTACACTGCTTCTTGATGGGAAAAAATACCGTTCAAGCGAAGCAATGGCTTGAAAAGTGTTATGGGGACTCCGCTCCATCAGAAACAACAATAAAACGTTGGTTTGCTGACTTCAAACGTGGTCGTAGATACACCGATGATGTAGAACGCAGTGGACGTCCAAATGAGGCGGTAACACCAGAAAACATCACAAAAATCCACAAAATAGCTTTGAATGATCGAAAAGTGAAATTGCGTGAGTTAGCTGACTCTATATTGCATGAGCATTTGACTATGAGAAAGCTCTGTTCAAAGTGGGTGCCGCGTTTGCTCACTGTTGACCAAAAACAAGAACGTGTTGATGATTCTGAGCAGCGTTTGGCCATGTTTAAACGTAACAAACCGTAATTTTTGCGTCGATATGTGACAATGGATGAAACATGGATCCATCACTTCACTCCGGAATCAAAACGATCGTCATCTGAGTGGACAGCAACTGGTGAACCTCGTCCAAAGCGCCCGAAAGCACAACAATGGGCTGGAAAGGTTATAGCCTCGGTATTTTGGGATGTGCGTAGTGTAATATTCATCGACTATCTTGAGAAAGGAAATACCATCAACAGTGAATATTATATAGCGTTATTGGTGCGTTTGAAGGCCGAAATTGCAAAGAAAAGACCGCATATGGCAAAGAAAAAAATTTTGTTTCATCAAGACAACGCACCGTGTCACAAGTCAATCAAAACAATGCCAAATTGAACATCGAATTGCTCCCACATCCATCGTATTCGCCACATTTGGCTCCCAGCGACTACTGGCTGTTCGCAGACCTCAAAAAAATGCTCGCCGGTAAGAAATTTCGCACGAATGAAGAGGTTATGGATGAAACTGAGGCCTATTTTGACGCAAAAGATAAATCGTTCTACAAAAGTGGTAATAAAATGTTAGAGCGGCGCTGGAATGATTGCGTTGCTCTTGATGGAGATTACGTTGACGAATAAAGCTAATTTTGAACCAAAGAAACCGTGTTTTCTTTGTTAGGCCCAGGACTTTTCAGCCCATGTGTTAACAAGGCCATAGAACACTTTATCCACACTTCCTTACACAATAAGCCTCTTGCGGTTATGACCAGCTAAAATAGCTTATAACCCCGTTGGGTCGCTCACCGCCAAAAAAAGAACTACAAATATGAGCCTGTAATTTGAATAATAATATAATTAACACGGTAATGGAATTTAACATTAGATCAACAATTCAATATTATTCTACGTTGTTAGCCTAAATTGAATTTGTGTTGATAACAAAACTAAGAAAGGATACCTTATCAAAAGGGTTATAATTCCCAAATTGCTTCTCTTCTGTCTTTTATCTAGAAAAGATACTCAAAAACTGAAGTACTGACAATTTCAGTTCCAATCTAAACTTCCTAATGATTATTCTGAGTGTCATAGGAATCATAAATAATAATATAATATATAGCAGTATTTTTTTTAATTGCTAATTTTAGATTTTTGAGACTATCGATTTGTATAAGCGTTTGTCTACATTAAATTTACAAATCTGTGTAAAATAATGCATGAGTACGAATTTAAAGTGGAAAGGTTACACCAGAGTGGTAGAGGAATCTTCCCAAAAACTTTTTAGTTTGTATTCGTTATCAAACAATTAGAACATTTCGTGACGTAGCATAGTAGACCCAACCAATTTCTTAACTTAAGTATTAAATCTTATCTCAATTTATTACTTTGTAAACTCGGCGAAACTATACCAGCGCATTGTTTCCTCAAGGTAAATATAATTCTAAGGACCAAGGAAAAAATTGCAGATTGCTTATATTTACACATATCAAAGTAGCAACCATCTAAATTTTATGATTTCGCCGAAAGTACAATGGAAATATCTTGCGTTTGCCTCTAGATACAAGTGCAAGTAATAAATTATAACCCTAAAGCGTCGATAATATGCCATTGTATTTACGTTCTGTCTTATCTTCTGGAGTCAAATTACCCAGATAATTCCTGATTTACGGATATTTATGTCCCAACACCGTCGCATAAACTCTATCTTGCCGCAACCGATGAATCGCTAAAATGAACATTTGCGCCAGCCCGTGTTTTATATTCAGTCATCTCCAATAACATCGCCGTAAATTTCGGCGAAACGCAATTACGATTCGACTGCCGCGTTAAAAAGGAACATCAAAACAAAGTGTGCGTAGGATAAATTGTTATTTCGCGAAACGTTTGAATATTAAAGAGGCACATGTGGGTGTTTGGTTCGCGACGCAACAATAAATATAAACACCACCAATTAATAGGGGTATTAAAAAGCACATTTGCGTATATTCCGTTATTTTGTAATGGAAAGTGAAAGCTTAGTTTGAAATATATCAAAGCAAGTAAATGAAAATTGGACATGCAAATCCTTTGTCCGTATTAATTAGTGAACATTATATTCATACCGCTTGTAATTAAGTTACTTGAAATACCTTATATTCGAAAGCAAGGAAATATGTATGTCTCATTCAAATATAAGTGAAACGTTTCCTGTGGGTTTCAAAATAACTATTTTATTATGCTGCCAACTAACTCGTAACAATACGATTTATAAATCTTTCTCTAAAGCACTTTCTCTCCATCTGTACTATTATTATAATTATAAATTTGGAAGTGCAATCTTTGAAAATCATTTCTCAGTAAACATAAACAATATCTAGAAGTGTGCTACATCATTTTGTTTGCCTTGGCAAGTAGATTCTACCGTCTTCATTTTTGTAAAACTGCTGCTGCTTCTAATGAATAGATTCCAGCCTTCCATCTCTGAATATGCATTTGTGAACTGCTAGCTGACGCTAACGAATTTATCTTCACCACTTTTCACACAACATTGAATTCAAATGTTTCAGTTAACACTGTTATGCTCTCCTATTTTGAAGAACGGTGTCACTGTAGCCTACCCGTAAATTCCTGGATTTCTTGACCAATACTTACTTGTTGAGAATACTCGCTTATTCGGTAGATTGAAAGTAATAATTAACTAATTTAAAACATGATTTCAACGTCGAAAACTGTTTGGGCAGCTTGAAAGTCTATATTGTTTCTTAATTCTCTTCTACAATGTTCTAAGAAATTTTCAAAATCTCTAATGAATCTAATATCAATTTTGCTAACGCTATTGTTGTAATTATGTAGATCAGAAATGACCAACTCAAAGTAAGCCGTTATGCATAATTTTCTCATGCAATTTTTAAATTTTTTTGAATATGGATATCTTTAAAATTTCGTGCAGTTATACTACAATGCTATAATTAAAAATGGTGGGTTGTCTACATTTCATGTAAGAAACAAATGCACGTTCTTTAGGGTGCAACCCTATTTTATTTTACGTACACCAGGCCGAAATCGCAAATCTTCCTAAATAACCTAACAAGCCAATGCCGATGCTCATTGGCATAAGCAATTACTTTGCATTTAAGGAATGTGAATAAATCATTAAGATATCTTGTTATATATATATAATATCATAATTGAGTTTAATTATCTTTTTACAAGTTCTAGAAAGAATTATCCATTTAACAATTGCATATTTACCATACATTTGGCATAATGAACGATTTAAGTTATTTAAAGAAGTATCTAGTTGGTATAATATGGGGTTAGCAATAAAATATATCAGGGATATATAATTTTTTCAAATTATTTTTTTTGTAAATATACGTGGTGTATAAAAGTTATAATTTCAGTTGCTAACTATTTGTAACGCAAAAAAGAACATTAAAAAAAGAGGATTCAACTGGAATCCTTCAGCAACAACAGTAGAAGCCAGGTAGGAAGAGAATGAAAACCATTGTTGGACTGTCTGTTAATTAAGCATGAGGAAACTAGTTCCACTATGCTTTGAATTAAAAGGCTTTGAAAGTGTGTACACGTATATCAAATTCAACTGCTATCAATCATAAATACATTCAGGAATACATTGGGCAACACCAAGAATAATACGGATAATAAGCCCGTCAGAGTGGAAAGTATATTGATATATGGAAAGATATGACTTCGTCTTCTGAAATAATTCAAGGAGATTTAGAAATCACCAGTTAACTACACAGTGTTTATAATCTGTCACCAATTGTTAAACTTATTGCTCTAAGTATCATTTCAAATTCCATCCCAATAAAGTGGCTTCAATCAATAAGGAGGTATTCACTAATTATGCCTCCTCATACAGTAATTAATAGGTGTAAAGCCGCATCAACTATTCAGTATATTTAACTTAATAAAGACGGAGAAAGTATTTTTTAGCCAACACAATAAAGCTTTAATTTCAATTAAATAATATTTTTCCGGCACGTGTTAAGATGGAATTGAAAATATAACTTAATTCACCATTGTTCAGCACAGAATTATTAAATTGAAATTGTAACTTATTTCTTACCTTTCTATAATTACTGATTGATGGTGTGGTAAACGGATAAAATGTAGGTAAGTAGACGATTTTTACAAAAAACAGTGTTGATGTTTTTAATACCATTATTTCATATACATAAAGGCGTAGATTATTTGGCATTTTTCATAACGATATTAAAGCAAGTTTTGTAGAAGCATTGTGTAGAATACATCTTTTAAAATTACCTTCAAGTCTGTAAGATGTTGTATCATTCTTTAAATAAAACGCTGTGTGTGATAATGTGTTGCATTTACGTTAAAAATATATTTACATTTTCTTAAGTTCGTAAAGTGAGCGACTATTTTCTCAGACATAATAACATTTTCACAAATTCGTCGAGGTACTTATAACACATATTTCATGAAATTTTTTGCGAGATGATCATGGCATCTTCGAGTAGTTGAATGTCCTTTCACCGCATTAGTTCATGTCGACTACAGTCTGTAACCAGAAATAAAATTAAAAGAAAAGGATATAGCTATTATTCTACATGTAAATGTTATAATACAAATCTTCGCAAATGTAACAGGAAATATAAAGCTATACTCCTCAAATCTGCTAATATTGATTCTTTTTGGAGATATATGATGTATAGTGTAAGTTAGCGGCCGATATCTATAACACATATAAATTTAATTATAACACTCTGAAAGGATCGTCCATTTGTACTAACCTTACCACTTATAGAGCTTCCAATCGTCAAACACGATATTTTTATACTTTCTGATAGGTCTTTATAAAGTAAGCGATGAAAATGGTATTAAGTTCTTTGTCTGTCATCCTAACTTATCCACCGGGATGTTCGAACTTAATACCAGTCACCTAATGTGACAGTACAGATCTAATCAGTTGAACTGTACGTGATTAATGTTCCTAGAAATATATTTTAAAGATTCTATCTGAGCTACAGTAGTATTATAACGTCTTCTTTACCTTTAAAAAAGTAGATATCATAGAGCGGTCTATATGTTGATTGTAATTTTAAGCGTAGACATAAGATTAGGAAAAATAGATGCTACTTTAAAATTTCCACTAAGATTTCAAGCAATCTTACTACAATACTTTCTAGATAAAGCCCTAATAATAAAATTTGTCTTTGAGCTTTGGTTTTAACGTTTTAAAGTAACATTTTCAACGGTGTAGTAAGAGTATCCAGTATAACCTAAAATTATCATTAAATAATAATTTAAAGTAAATTTTTTGAAAGATCTGGTACAAGCGAGAAAATACAAAAAGTGGAGCTCATACAAAGTTCCAAAACAAAATGTATCAATAATATGCATTAGGTATTCACACTAACTCTTTAAATATTCTCTTATGTGATAACCAGGAACTAAAATTTTAGATGGGATGTTCTTATGTGCATTAGTTCGAGTTCAACAAAAAAAAATTACCCACAAAAGAATTCAACGAAAGAGAATTCACCAAAACAGCAATTCAGTATTATTTAGCAATGGACACTACTTTCTCAAACAACGAAAGTTCATTATCAAGTTGTCAAAGAGGTGCCTAATACAAAAATCAAGAAATCACAAATATGAAATATGAAATTTGAACGAGGAATTACAAACAATCTGGAAAAATAGATGGCAGCAAATAGGTAGAATTACAATAATTATATTATTCTACTCACAACAGCAATACGACATGCAGCAACCCTGAAAAAGCTCCATACAACTGAGAGCAAAACGTCGGTAAACTCATGCAGGTTACAACGCGGTTTCAACCGTGAAACCTAAACTCTTTACAATACTTACGAATTTGCAAATATTTTGCAAAATAACTTACAAACTAAAAATCCAAGTATTGCATAAAAAACAGGATATTAATAAATATGGTAACCAGAAAATTACTTCACAAAATAAATTACAAATATCTTGCAAAAAGCATGTAAACATGCGGAAAATTAAAATTATGAAAATGCAAATATTTTACAGAAAA
The DNA here is from genome assembly GCA_023509865.1 of Trypoxylus dichotomus. Taxonomy (NCBI): domain Eukaryota; kingdom Metazoa; phylum Arthropoda; class Insecta; order Coleoptera; family Scarabaeidae; genus Trypoxylus; species Trypoxylus dichotomus. The sequence goes on along the minus strand of CM042081.1, from coordinate 22,617,523 downwards.
ATTACAAAAATCAAGAAATTACAAATATTGGGCAGAAAAGCGCCAGTGTATTAAACTACCCTCATTTACGTAACTCCTGTGAGCAGTTTCTGCGACCATATATGGTACAATGCATGTAACAGACTGTTACATGTAGTGAACTGGGGCACTTAATTTTAAGATAACGTCCCGCTCAAAACACTGACGAGTCGACATCAGCAGCAAACATCTTTACTTGAATTTGTATTAACTGAAATATTTCTAGTGTATTTCATAACTTATGTAACTGTAAGTAACTTTGCCGTTGCAGTTCAACAACTTCTTACTAGCTAAATTAGAAACGAGCATTGCAGAGGCTCCGGTATATTGAGTGCTCTGGTATGCCAGAAAACATGCTAAAAGAATCAGAAGCATACCGACTATGTGAAACATAATCAGAACTATTGGTGACGTAAGAAGTCAGTTTAAAACGAGTTTGATAAAATCCAATAATGTCCAGCTTATTCACAAGGAAATTGTGGTCAATATTGTTAAAAGCTTTTGTCAAATCAATATAAATTACATCGACTACATACTTAGCAATAATGAATTACATTTTATCCAAACCCTACGAAATGGTTTTTCCCTCACTATCTTAAATTGTATATTACATGAAACAAATTCGTACAAATCTTGGATCTGTAACTGTACTTTCTATATTTGTGTTTTTGACTGTTCATATATCTCAAACTGTTCTTTTTATTCCGACAGAAAAGCGGTATATCACGCACTAAACATATTGTTTTTGTACCATCGTACTTTAAGTTCGAAAATTGTTCGATAAATTCATTTACACTTTCCATGAACAGCAGACTATTATTATTACATTTGACACACATAATTACCAGACGTCGCAATATCAAAAATATTGGTCCTTATCAACGCAACAAAAACCAGTACATATTTAACTCTAAAAGCTCACTGAAATCATCCCGTCAAACGAAATATTTTTGTGGGGATGAGGTGTTGCAGGGACGTTTCCACCGTTACATGTTTGCTACCATTCGACCATCTCATTCGAGACCCATGAAAACTGCCATAAATTTTTGTGCTCTATATTTATTAAATCATGTCGACGCAATAAAAAATTCTGAAGCAATGCTCCCACATTTTTTGTTACTTCTTTGAATACGTATACATGAACTCATCATCAAGCTTTATTACTTTAGTTAGCAAGACATTTCTATGGCCCTCAATTGTTTCCGTCATTACAATCAAATCCAGATCTACATGCTCCGATTTTAAAAATGAGTCCCATTGGTTATTTATGTAGATTATCTATACAGTATAAATATTATGGTTATATGAAAATTCAAGATGGGTTCCGTGTTGTTTATTAATCAGTTTTTTTATATTTCAAAATCGGCATATGAAGTAACAAACTCTATGCACGTACACAAGTCAATAGCTAGGTTCCCATAGTGAATTGATTGTCTTCATTGATTTCATTTCAGACTTTAAAGATTGGCAAATTTTTAAAAGTTGTCGAAGAAGACGATAACCAGAGAAAATAGACCTAGCTCATTTTGTTCCAACAAGAAGTATGAAATAAAGTAAGTCACTTCCATAAGGATTTATTGAAGTAGAACGCTGAAACGCCACAGAGTACTGAACGCTAACCTATCAAATGAAACATCTTACCGCATGCATACTCCAGTTAATAACCAGCCACGTAATAGCATTACGAAGTAAATACCGAAGCGCACTTTAAACTTTTAACAGCAATCTAATTGAACTCATACATCAATCAGATTAATTAGTTGAGTGCAGTTCACTTCGCTTAATGCCGGTGCAAGTAGCGAGGGATTTATGAAGCTTCAAGTGGTTTTACAAAACTTTCACGTTTCAGATTGTTCCGCTATAAATTTCATTCCACATTGCGATTTATCACTGTATAGATAACACCGGACAAGCTACGGAAGACAAGAGGAGGCAAAAAGTGTCAGAAAAACGTTTAGAAATTACAACAAATTCGAGTAGAATCGGAATGTAAGAAAAACATTCATCGATTTATTTATATTGTCCATCTTTGTGATCCGTTTTCTGTTTTTCTCCTGTAATCTCGACGCATCATTTATCATTAATCACACTGTATAGGGTCATTTAATTTTGTTATTACAGTCGAAGATTCGAAAATATTAAAAGAAACCTTTCAACCTTTCAATTTATTAGTTCTTATAATTTTTATTTTATTCTAAAGGATAAAGTATGAAGAAGTTACTCTGACAATAAATGTCTTATCGTTAAGTTTCCATAAGCGAATTGAAAATGAGCCATAAATATATAAAAGTAAAAGTCATGGAAGTAATCGATTTCCACAACCTATCAATTTGAACATAACGGTTTCTCAAAGAAGTTATAGCGTGTAGTAAATAAAATAATATCGCTAGAACTTGCAACATAAAGGCAAGCTAAACTTCACACATGACTTGTTTACTGTATCAGCAAGAGTTAAGCTCTAGAAAAGTAAATATTATAGATTTCATATATGTATAGGCGTTTGAGAAATAATGTAAAGTATCCAATTACTCTTTCGTATTCTCGGACCGATCAACGCAATTAAATTCGCACTTGAAAATGTACGTACTGCTTTCGGTTTTCGAATGAATATTTAATAAAATACACTCAAGGGCGAAGTATTCAGAAATTCGGAGGTTCTGTCCATTACCAATGTATTTCCTTGCAATTTTTATATACTACCGATAGAGAATGTGTTAGCTCAATGGGAAGTTATAGGTAATACTCTGATAGTCCCAGCAATAAATAAAATTGCAAAATATCAGGGTTTCATTTATCTCCTCTACCTTCAAAGTAGTTCCCTTGAGAGTGTAAACACCAACTCCAGCGCCTTCGCCACGAAATGAATGTGTTCAGCATCGTCTAAACTTCAGTTTTAATCCTTTCTATCAACTTTATTTTTGGGAAACATGCTACCTACATTTTAGTTTAACGGTTGGGTGGTCCAGTGGTAAGAAAGCCTGCACTTGAATTTGGACGTCCGTTAAGTATAGTGACAGTACTTTTTCGGACGGGTTAGATATGCTTCGGAGTTACCATTTACCTCTAGGAAAATAATTAACAACACTTCATCCTTTACGGCAAGGTAACAATGGAACACTTTACACACACTCTTACACACACCTTAAGGCTCCTGAGATTACGGCAAGCTTAAAATAGCTTATAACGTCGTTGAACCGTTCACCACAAAAAGAAACTCGTGGTTAGTGAGATGACATTTTAGTAGCAGTAAAGATGAGGTGAAGTCATGCAGACCATAGTTTGTCGTTTTAATTTTATTGCGTCAATAAAAATTAAAAACGTAAAATAGGGTCTGTAGATTAATTCTAGAAACTCTGCAGAATTATAAGTATTGCTAACACTCCAGCCAAAGCCTGCTGTATTATTCCTATTGTATACAGATTTTCTCTAACGCAACTATATCATGTTAGTAGGTAGCTCGTTGCTTTATTTTGTACTTTATTCAATGCTAGCGTGTCGGGTGTTTTTCCAACGTCCATTGGGTGTGATTCTGTTCAGCTATCTGGTTTCAATAGAGTTAGTGTTGCTTCACAATCGATCCCCACCACGCACTGTGGATTTTTTTTATACTTATATACGATTCGTGTCCAATAAATGCCATTTAAGAACTTTTCCTTATTAATTTCGTTACCTAATATGTCCCTGTAGACCTCCACTAATAAACATCGCCATATTAATTCAGAGATTATACATGGCCAAAACGAAGCAAGACTGTGCAAAAATGGTACTTACAATTTCTAAAATGATATTCACGTCTTGTTTTGAGTTTTTTTTTTTAATTGTGTAGTTTCTGCCATTAATTAGATATTATGATGTATACACTCTCTTTTATTACCGATACCTAAAAATAAATTATTTAATCTTGAACAAAATCTACTTAATTAAAGATCAATAGTGGTTAATGAATGGAAGAGAAAAACTACTTCAATTTTACTACTGAAAATATTTAAACTATCAATGAATTTTACACTGTAACATTTTCTTCCAGACCGTCCTAAATATAGAATACAGCATAAACAAAATAAAGTTGTATCTAGCGAAGATATCTTCACTGTTGCTAGACATTGACTAATGTGTCCGAAAACTGAATTGCTAACAAATGAAAGGAAGATATAATGCAGGGAAAGTCTATTCAATGATCCAAAATGGCTATATATTCAGTAATGTTAATGTCTCATTTGTAGAGCTAGAAATTGTTACATGAAATGTTAGCAGTTAAATGCATACAATGAATAAATATTTTTTATTCGTTGAAGGGGCAAATTGGTTTTTCGCTGTCTTACATCCTCCTTCTTTTCCGTTCATTACCTATGTAGGTTTTTCGTATACTGTAATCTACGAGGACGATCTGAAATGTTTCCGGAATCGGGAAGAGATGGCGCACGAAAGCTGAAGTGGATTCATTGATCGGCAAAGGCAACCTTTTTTATGACAACTATCAAAATTTTAGATGTGTACTGAAAATAGTTGTTGTTTAAGAGTGTGTTTTGTGTAGCAAGTTAGGCGGTTTCACAGAAATGGACAAAATCGAATTTCGTGCAGTGTTAAAACTTCTGGATAGCTGGGAAAACGGCAACAGAAATTCGAAATATTTGACTAGAAGTTCATGGCGGATGTACTCCATCATTTTGGACCATCATCTTCTGGGTGAGCGAGTCCAAACATCGCCGCATAAGCACAAGTGACGAACCACACAGAGGACGTCCAGAAACCGCTACCAACGGTGAAATGGTGGGCAAGATTCATGATGTCGTGTTAGTTAAATGCAATCCAACGTATTTCTTCATGCGTCTCATAATCGCGGATGAGACATGGATCCATTACTACATACCGGAGACCAAGGAACAGTCGAAGCAGTTTAGTTTTCCGGGCGAATCGGCTCCGAAGTAGGCAAAGACCGTTCCACCGACCGGAAAGGTCATGGCGACCATTTTCTGGGATTACCAGGGTGTGGTCCTCGTCGACTATCTGCAGTAGGGAAAGAGGATCACGGGGCAATACTACAAACACTTATTGGCCCCATTCGATGCAGTATTGAAGGAGAAACGGTCACGTTTGCAGCGGTTCATTCATCTTGCATCGTCTTGTCCAAATTGAATGAGTTTCACTGCGAATCATTCCCTCATCCTTCATATTTATCGAACCTAGTCCCCAGCGACAGCTTCCTATTCTCAAACCTGAAAAGATCACTGGAAGAAAAGAGATTTGACTCAAATGAAGTCATCGCCGCTACAGATGGCTATTTTGCGGGCCTCGAAATTTCCTACATTTCCGAAGGCCTGAAGAGACTTGAGCACTTTTGAAAAAGTGTATTGATCTACAGGGAGCACACCAATACTGTGTTTGTCTTGTCGATTCCAGAAACATTCCAGGCCGCCCTCGTACATACAACAACAGAGGAGTTATCAGGTGATTTTACAAATAATTAAAAATAATATTACGGTGTGAATCTTAACATACATACACGTATGTATTGTATGTGGTACAACCATGATTTAAGCATTAGTAGCAGTAAAAATACAGTGCACTTACACACGCAGCACAGCTGTAAGTCTGTGAACAGTTTTTCCACACAGACTTTTTTTGGGTGTGCTTAAAGTCTTAAAAAGTTCATATGCACAGCATTAGCTTTTCACTTCTGTAATTAACATTTCGACTAATAACATCACTATTAATATAAGTAATGATATAGCATTTTTAAGAGAGCACACAAATTAACTTTGCACTGTAAATACTATGCGTCTTACACAGTTGAATTCAGTTTGATACTGATTTAGAACCCTGAAAGAAGTTATCAATCATTGAAGTTATTAGTGACATCACTACTATCCACTTTTGCTGTTTCTTATCTAAGAAATGCCGTATGCTGTCTTGAAATATATATTGCAGAAATTTGAAGATTATTATAACAAAAGTATTTTCTATCTCACAAATAACTCCGCGATTACCAACATTTCTCCTTTAAAGTATATCAAAAATGTGTTGAAATGTTTTTCGCCTGGTCGATGTGATTCACTTTTATAAATGACACCTTTTAAACTGGACCTATGGAGCGTTTTACGGAAACGGAGGGTGATTGCTGTGTGCACGAGTTTTACAAAACCTTCTGAGATAAGGCGTAGTTTCACTTTAATGGTCATGTAAACAGGCAGAACTACCCTTATTGGAGTTCAACATATCCAAATCTAAAGCATGAGAGACCACTTCACTCGTCAAAGGTTACTGTCTGGGCGGCAAAGAAAAGCATTGAAGATGACAGAGGTCGTATAATAACCGTAAATTGTGAGCAATATGTGGAGATGATTATATTAAGAGGACTTTTACAATATATAATTTAGGTAGCAGTGACTACATGCACTGGTGTAGGCCCTATTCAATAGTAATAACAATAAAAGGTTACTCAGTAACTCAGTTTCACTCGGCATTGTTTAATCACTTCAAAGGGTGATAAGAAATTTTCAACACCTACCTGAACATTACCTCAAGCTTGAGATCATATTAACATCAGCAACGGATAAGGGCTTTGAAGAAATTTGGGAATCTTCAAAGTTTTGAGTCATTATGTATATATTATTTATTTACATATCAGATTTCTTTTTTCCTTAACAAAGCTATTCTTTTAATGATGAATCTTGACTAAGAATGACGAAGATGCTTGCTGGAATTACTTTCCTTCGCTTTATGCAATTTTCTATAGAAGTTGCACCTTCCTCGTTTTAATATTCTGCACCTTCTTTCGTCGTATTTGCACTATAACAGTAACTTTGCAAAGAGTTCTTTTATGTTTCTTTCACGTGTGTCTGTAATTAGATTTCTTTTTCTCTGTCTCGTACGCCACAAGCGCCCTACTTTATTTCAATGGAAGACTTCGTTAGATCAATAGCAATGTAAAATGATGCCAATTTTTTTGTATCGAAAAGTGTAACAAATGGTGAAATAACATTCTGCTACAATATAACTAGGTACCTTTAATATATTGTAGGCTTGTCTTCCTTTTTTTTTACTTTAATTCCTAAGGAAAAGCATTAACAAAATCACTGCGCACTGCCGACAGTTCTAGTTGATTAAAATCGGTGTTACCTCGCACTGTCGAAGATAAAGAAAACGGGTGGTTGTCTACCTTATAAAAAATAATCATTTATATGCATACCTGCATAATCAAATTCAATTAAACCTTATGTTTGTTACCATACGCGATCAATGACGAATGTGAACAAAACAATGTCGCCGTAATTTGCGACTACAATAAATCTCGAACCTCGAACTATCAGAACTGTACTGTAATAATCGGATGGAGACAATGTTGTACTTTTTTTTGAGAGAGGCTACTTGTAGATATCGATTATGAATTAGTCATTCTTCTTCTTCTATTTGTGCCATCTCCGTCATCGAAGGTTAGCGATCACCTCATCTAGGTAAATTATAACTGTAAAGGAGCGAAGAAAGTTATAAAGAGTGAAGCCGTTTTATTGAATCCGATACAAATTACTACATTTTAGTAGTCAAATATATTCGGTTATATCTTTAGTGCAATTAGTCAATAGTTTTATTGAAAAGGTTGCTTAGATTTAGAGAAAATATGTTCTTTAGTTACTGCTAAGTTTAAATATGTATTGATTTTAAAACTATCAATAACCTCTCTAGACTAGCCGTTATATTTGTCAGTTAGAGCAGTGAGCGTTGCTGTTTGGGCTATTTCTATCATATGTGGAACTTAGATAGTCCGACGTTTCGGCAGCGTGTCTACTGTCGTTTTCAGGGTAACCCAGATAAGGGCAATTGTTTCGCAGATTCATTATTCAGTCAATGATTTGTCTGGCTATTTGTCTTCTCTCTTTTTTAGTGAAAACCATCTCGTGTGGGAATTGAACTCGATTTGTTATTGTCGAATGTTTTACTCTAACCCACTTGGCCACTAAGATAGTTTTCACTAAAAAGGATGAGAGAAAAAAATGTCCAAAAAAGTATTAGCAAGCAAAAGATGTGATCGCAATGTTGCTGCTAAGCATAATTTTTAAAAATCAACGATTTGGACAAGTACGCCAAATTAATGAGGGGAAAAACAGAAAAACGAGACGCAAAGAATTTTTTGAAAAAGGTATAAAACAGCGAGTTGAAAATATATTTAAAAAATCCCTGCAACAACGGGATATGCACACCGTTCGCTGAATGAGAAACCATTTCGTTTATTTTGCGGACATCTATCCCAATTCTACATAAAAAAAGTGCGACGCTGCATGCGAAGGACAGACGCTAACGTTGTATTGAGAAAGGTCTATATTTTGTATACTTAGTCTGTAATTCTGGTGATGACACGGTGTTTTTAGCTGTTTGTCACAAATTCCCGAATGGTTGTTATAACCCGCTTCAAGACGAGACAAATTATTACAATGTGTAATGCTTTATTTTCTGATTCATAATATTATGTTACGTACGAATAAAAAATATATTTTGGTTTATCACTTCTCAGAGAAGCAAGATGAGAAAAATTGTAACAACCAACTCCGGTCTCCCCTATTGCAACTTTACCATCTCCATCACACATTTACAATACAGCAATAAAGATCCAGTTACGGATAAATATTCATTTTACGATTCGGAAACTCTACTAAATTCTGGTAGTGTAGAAAGTGACGTGTACAACTACTATGAAATACGAATCCGCTATAAATAGTATCTGTTATTAAATGCACGTTTGCCATAAATAATAACGGATATTTATGACCAGGGGAAATCGAAATCCAAAATATTAGCAGCCGAAAATCAAATTCTTGATAATCAAATATTCAATATGTCCAACCAGCCTATGGACAGACTATAATACTAATATAATTCAAAACAAATTATACGAGGGACAATCACCAAGTAGGTCACAAAAAGGTATTATAAAAATAATTACAGAAATAGTTAACCAAAAGCAAGTTTTATTTTTCAGCAAAGTCTCCATCTACATTGATATACTTATTCCATCGTTTTATCAATGCCTCAATACCTCCTGCATAATAGTGTTTGGGTTGCCGTCTGACGTGCGTACCTCTTGTTGAACATCAACAGATGTTCAGGAAGTTCCCACTCTAATTATGCAATTCTCATCTGGGACAATTGGGCCGAATGCGGCCTGCCATTATCGCGATGCAGCAGTATTCCTCTCGTCAGTAGGCCTGGACGTCGTAGCAGTCACGTTCTCATTTCTATTTTGGAAATGGGCTAGGAGCACCCCCTGAGAATTTCAGAACACGGTAAGCATAACCCTAAAAAGCATGTTTCCATAGCATTGTAGCACGCTTTGTTTCAGGTTGATAGTGGTGCACCTCTAACTCATCGTTACTAGCAATCCTGTTAATCATGTCATGAGAGAGGTGTTGCAAGGATAAACAAATACGAATCCCCTCAGTCAGTTTTACAGTAGGTACCCACCGTCAGCAAACTTTTCGAAAATTTAAACGATTGAAGAGCACCCTATTAGAGTTGGTGTGCTGTCTGTTATTACTCGCCTATCAGTTCGAATCATCTCTTCCAGCTGTTATTGAATTTGTTATTGAATTTGAATGGGGCGCTGATTGTCAACAATTTTCGAGGACCCTTGTGGGAATTTCTCGACCCAGTTATGCACGGCTTTATGCGACAAACACTTTTCACCATAAACGGGAGCCATTTGCTTCTAGATACTTTTGCAGCAAATTCTTTTGTCCAGAAGAAACGCACAACAGCGCGCTGTTCTTCTACAGTACACTCTTCGAAGATGGTCGCCATTTTTGCACTGCCTACGTACACTCAAGGCAACTGTCACTTGAGTATCGTAAAGCTGGATTGTGCGGACACTTAGTAACAGAAATAGCTCACTACCATGGTGAATTTTGGTGACAACAGTCTGCACCAGTACATTGTCAATTATAAATGGCCGACAAGAGAGGTTGAATTGAACAATTTCGCCCATTTTCGCTGTTTACTGTCACATTGTCCTCTTCGTTTTGTTTCCGCCCTCCCTTGTAATCACTTCTATTTTTCTGATATTCTTTCGACAGGCAGTTATTTTCTATACTGACTTCTAAGAGTCCAACGGCTGTCATAAATCTAATTCATATACTGCAATTGCACATACAATTCCATATGCAAGCAGCTTAAACAATTTTCCAATTTATTTTCAACATTGCTCTTCCATAAAATACAGAATCGCCCACTTCGCTCAGTAAGAAGAAATACGCTCCCTTACCTCGGAAATAAATTCGTGGGTACGAGTACAGTAAAAATGAGCTCAGACAATTGCAGATTATGCAATAACAATTTTCTCGACTAGCCCGTAACCGCGAATCTCTCTCTAGACGTCCATTCCCCTTTTGCATTCGCGTGCGCGCAGACCCACACACCAGTCGATCGGATAATTGTAAAGGGTGCCACGACTACAAAGAAATGCGATTTCGAATGCTTCCCGCAAAAGAAGACGCTTCGTCTACGTACTACCGTCATCACCTTTTGTCGCGGATGCAATCTCGTTGCAATGCCCGGCAGCATATTGGCGTATAAAATCGGCAAAATCGCCGACGAAAGCTTTCAGAAGTAATTGGTTGGCGCTGCCTATAGATGGAGCATAAAACTATACGTCTAATAGAAAAGATAGTGCATTAAGATCCATATACGGGACCGAGCTCGCTTACGAAGCGCGATGAAAATTCAAAAGATAAGGTGAAAGGCATTCATCACCGTATTATGCACTTAAATATATGGGCACTAATCTTCTAAAATGTTATGTGATTGTCGTTAGAGAACAATGGCACTGTAAATTACCTGCATTTTCAGCGATTTCGCGTAATAGTGGCTTCACGCAAAAATAATTATTTTGAAGGCCCTACTTAATATGTATGTATTTGATGGTTACCATAAAGCCACATAATAATGTCATTGTTACCTTGGTGTCGTAAATAATATTGCTAATATGAGAATCTTGCCTGTTTTACAAATATAAGTTTGATTGAATGATATAAGTTGTTCCTCGGCATAAAAGGCGTTGTTAGCTCTTCTACGATACACATATAATACGCTATTTCAGGAGAAACTATTTTTTTGTAATAGCTATAAATTGATCGTTTTATTGGCGTGGAATTATTTATACTTATATCGCGCAATTGTGCATCAGCTTACTCAAGTCATTTGTAGACTGTATATCGTTAATAATCCACCGTACACGTAACTGCGGTTCAAAGGTACCTTTGAAAGTGCGAACGGCAGTTGTTCGCGAAACGTCATCTTATTATGTCAACTCAAGTGTCGTGGGTTCCAATCCCGCGTTTGTCGATTCCGTGGCGGTGAATCTCCGTATGAGTTCGGTATGCAGCCGAATCATCTATTGAGAAAATAATTAGCGGTGCTTCGCCTTACACCGAGAGGAAATTAAGTTAAAAAGGGCAAAAAATACTCTAAACACATTATCCAACACTTCAAAGCTCCTACAGTTATAAGTAAAATAGCTTTATAACACCACTGGACTGATCACTAGGTATATACTCATACATAAGTATTTCATGCATTCTGGGAAAAATACGTTCCCGTATGGAAATTACCAAGTAGAAACCAACTGCGAAAACATTTTACATTATGAAAAATTAAAAAAAATATGGATATAGGTAGACTTTTAAATTTGATAGTTCACCGCTATCATTTGCTTTATACAGCAAACAACTTTAAAATGCGAATGCAGAAAGTATAGTGCAAGTGATAAAAAAAAGAAACGTTACGCATACCTTTAGAATACCAGGAGGTTAGTTAAGAGTAGTTGCCACTGAAATTACAACTATGGTTAAAGTTAGTAGATTATTAAAAACATATTTCCCGCATCTCCTTCATGAAACGTGTTTACTATATACATTTCAAGTTGTGGCAGATATCATTAGACTTAGCTATCGAAGAGTAAACCAATTTAGAGCGAACATTTTCAACATGATTTTTCTCAAATCCCCTAGACGGATTCGCTAATTCAAGAACTTTCGTCCGGGAATTTCACAACCACCTGAACATATATTAACCAGACAGAATACCTGACCTGAAACAGTATTGTAGTACATTGAACATTTTCAGAGTACCAAACAACTAAGTTCTAAAACTGTTCGAAGAGGCCAATGACTGTTTTCTGGATTATCGATTTCAAGCAGATTTAGCGGAAATTTGCTAAAAATACTTTATTTTTGGATTTGAGCATTTGTAAAATACAGCGGCCATACAAAGACGTATTTTCACCACTTCACAACAGGTTAAATGAATCATCCATGGAAACCATATTAATTGTAGAATTTTCTTCTGCTTCCTTACCTTAGTCAGCATCCAGACGCCAATAGAAAAAGGTACCTTGAACGGGTACAGTTGTACTCAAATCAACCGGTTAAATCTGTATTCTAGTATATATTACTTTATGTAAATCTGAATTTTCACTATACAAATTTATAACACACTCACCAAGCAAGGCGAGTGAACTGATTTAGGTATACAACACCCCGACCGAACTTGTACCAACTGCTCTACTGCACTCAGGCAGAACAATCCATCTGTAGTAATAACTTCTGTAACGTAATGGATATTTCATTTTTAATTGCATTTCTTAAGGCACCTTTTACAAATAATTTCAATATCGTTTAGACTTTAGACCGTAATTTTTTATTAGTTATGAGTTATAGTTTGATATTCATGTCTGTTTAGTAATTTTAACTAATTATTTATTGAGTTATTCCAAAGCCTACTTGCTGTTCAACAAGAGAAAAATAAATTAAGGTATTAAAATTCAAAAGGGAGAGCGGAGAGAAACCCAAAAAGGTATTCAAATTTTATATGATTAAGTAACCCAAAAAAAATGTAATCATAAAATTCATCTAACTTAACCAAATTTTTATTCTCTTACAATAAAGATATCACATAATGTATATTACCTGGGATAACCTATAGCTATACATACATATATGCTCTTTTACATAAGTTACCTTTTAGTAGATTATTCACCATTAATTAACAGTCAAAATCTTTAAACTTTTGTCAGTCGTTGTTGAAACATTTTCTGCGATAATTATTTATTATGGATAAGATTTGTGCAAATAAGATGCAAAATACGATGGCAGAATCATTACGCGAAGAAGGAGAAAGATCGAATATTGTAAATTATAAATCAGTAGTTTTGCTGGGCAAAATTTCAAAACCTTTTAAAAGATCTGTGTAGATGCGACCGAATATATTTTTTTTAATAAATAGATTATGTCACATTCAAAGTGCTTCTAGACATAGAAGGGCAACAGCGAAAACCATTTAGTAAACGATCGAAGAAGCACTCACCGTTTAATAAAGAAACGGTGGTTTGATGGATTTGTTAAGACCTTCAGTAGTGTATACTAGCGTTTCGTCAATATATGTATACCGATGCGAGCGTTTTGTTTAAGATAACTACAGTGTCGCATCAGAAAGTTAATCAAAACACAACTAAATGGTAGTTATTTTCACTATCTTAGTATTTTTATATATGTTATGAAGGTTTCATAAAAACTTCACCTTTTCATCTATAGCAGTCCCTTCATACAAATAAAAATGCTACACAAGGATATGTGACGATGATAGAAATTACTGTCGATCCTAATGATATTGTTAATGTTTATTCTGGTCAGTTTTCTTCTATATACAATTTTGTGGATAGCACCCCTTCACTAATTTTGATAATATCTTGGTTTATTCTTTTTGCTGATTAGTGGATACGAACTACACTAATAGACACTTTCTCTAATAACCATACAGTAGGTGACAATATGTTACGGAGTTCCTTTATCAGTGATAGTAGATTCGCTTCCGTGTTTCCACTTAAAACCATTACTAACTTCTGTACTTCATCTTGCACTTCTTCCGAACGATAGAAAACAGCAAAAGAAGGATTATTTCAATGCACAAGAACGGTAATTGTGAACTTCTATCCAATTGTAGACCTACTACCATGATATCCAATTTTGCTAAATTTTATTACACATTATTTTCTTAGCTATAATCAACATAGCCTTATCACTGTAAGATTCACGGTCGCGAATTTGACGACCATATCCTAACTTATTAACGAAGTCTTAGACAGACGCAGTTAGGATGATGTGACCTATGCAGACTTATCTAAAGCTTTTAGTATGATCAATCATGGAATGATGCTATTGAAATTGAGCTCGTTCCGTTTCGTTCTGTCTGCGGTCAATTTCCTCAAATTGTGCCTAAAGCAAAGAAAGTGCTGTGTTAGTCATAGTCGATATTGCTCCAATGGTGTTTGTGCTTTACATAAGTGACCTATTTCTCAAAATCGACGTACCTATCATTTATTATGCTGATGATATTAAAATCTTTTCTAAAATATCTTGACTTGGGTACTTAGTGAAGCTTCAAAATGGTTTTAACATTCTAGTGGAATGGTACGAAAGCTGTATAGTCAAACTGAATTCTGAAAAATCCCATACACTTGCCTATTCTCGTACTTATTTATCCTTCCTATCTTGTGCTACCTAATCAGGAGTACCAATTTATTACGCAAATTCGAATTTAGGGACTTAGATCTAATTTTTAATACTACTCTCACTTTTAGATCCCATATCAACAACATCTGTTTTGATAATGCATGCCTCGAAATATTTCAACATTATACTATATTTGGCTTTGTGTTAAGTAAACTAGAATATGCCATTGTAATACGATACCCTCTATATGCTTGTCATCATTTAAGTCTGGATCATATTCATAGCAAATTCTTTAAATTCCTTTCACATAAAACTAACGAAACTTATCCTGGGGGAGATACTCAACCGGTTAAATTATTGCAAAGGCATAACCACAAACAGGTATGTCATCTCTAAGAATTTTTTAAAAAAATTACTTATGAATGACATCGGTTGCCTATTTATTTTTGTACAGATAAATGTTCTTGTGCCACCCTTCAACTCGAAATATGAGTTTAGTTATGGTTATGAATGTGATTGGAAATGTGATAACGAATGTAATTATAATTGTAATTTTTGATTGTGATTATGGTTCTGATTATAATAATTATTATTTTTGTTATTACTATTATTATAACTTTATTAACCCAAATACTAGGATTATAACCATTTGTGCCAATTATAAATATATTATTCACTTAATTAAACACTACACTTTAGAATGATAAAATTACAATTTCCTTGCAATTAACCAAGGTAATTAAAATACTGAAAAATATCAGTCTAGTAGGGACTCGAACTCACGTCCTCTACGTTATCGACCTGTTATGCTACCGTTACACCACGAGACCACTTGTGAGTTCCAATTGCGTTTAATCCCTAGATGTCACGATATCAGTAGATATATCCCAATATCTCACAGACACTATTTTATTACCGAAGGAATTCTTAAGAAGTTCTTAACAATTAAACTACTATTAATATTGCTATTAGTTTAACTACATTTTAGATATAAACATCTTTTTATTACCATTACATTCTTTTTTTAATTCTGCCTACCTTAGTAGCACCAATTTATACTTTACATTTATCCTATCTCCTTTTCTAGTTCTTTACCTATATATTAAATTTTGACGGAGGCTTTTACGTACCAATGTATGTTAGTCATTTTCCGTTTCTCATAGAGCTATCAGCATTATTATAACCATGTTTTCAACTTATCTCCTCCTTTTATTCGCTGAAACTACTTTCTTCCTCTTCTGGTTCTAATTCTATGACCTACTTTTTTTTCCTTCTTGCAAATCCTGTCTTCTTTCCCTGCTGATGAATAACGGTTATCGATTGGTTTACTTCTTTCATTATCTGGGCAGGTGATATATTTTCAAAGATTGGAATTGATCTGTCGTGATTTCCGACATTTATATCGGGGCTACACTATGACTGTCTACCACTTTATTGTTATTATTTTTTTCAACAAGACTGCGCCATTAACCATTAGGTCTTATGGTAATTGTAAACAAATTTACTTAATTAAACACTACGTTTTAGATTCAAATATTTTTTTATTTTCTTCACATTATATCACCATTACATTCTTTTCCTAAGTCTATCAACGTTGGAAGTGCCATCTTATAATTTAGATTTACCTTAGAGTACACTTTAGTTCAGTGCGGTATCTTTTCAACTGACAATTATGTCCAATTGCTCAACATAACATCTTGCCAAAAAATCAAGAGAAAAAATTCAAACTACAATCCAAATCAAAAATTAAAACCAGCTGATTGAATGCATTCTCACGGAGTTGTACAAATAAATACAGTTTCTTACTTTATTCGTTTATTTGTGTTTGAGATACAAACAGGCACTCTAATGTTTCCTTCATATCTGTAAAAAATGCCCAAAGCAACCCACTTCGCATCGGGGAAATATCTCCTTAAGTTCAAGTGACTTGTTAACTACGTAAAAATGAAAAGAGAAAGAAGAAAAACAGTGTTGTCCTTATTTACCTCGTGCATTTATTCCCGGCACGTGTTACTATTGAAAACTCAATATTAAACTTCTAAATTCAAGGATTGAACGAGGAAAGCGTAAACAATCAAAAACCAATTTAGCAATTAGAACCCTGTGCCACGGGAATAGACATAATTTCCCTCTAAGAAAACAAAAAAAGAAAGAAATTAAATCAAAAAAGGAAAAGAAACAATGTAAAGGTACTTTGGATGCATGTGTATAACGTTATTGGGATGGTCGTTAAAATATTTAGTTTTCAAATTAGCTTATATATGTATTATGAGAAGCGTTTTTGTGCTCGCTAAAAGAGTAAGCGAAATTATTACTTTGCTTTAATTATAGCAGTTTTTATGAAATCCGCTGCAAACTGGATTAACATCGAAACATTGTACCCACTCTCTGTAGTAATTTGTTTTAGATTGCGTTTGTTATGGCTTTTGTAACTGCAACCTATTTTGCATGTCTAAAGAATACGGACAGATGGTAAGTGTATAATATCGCATTTAATAGGCTAGCTAATTTACGTCTGCTACCTTTTATATGAATATCATTGATAATATTTCGTTTTCAAAAGCTGTTGAACCCTAAATACTGAAGCCGCCTATGTTTAATTACGCTGAGACCTTCAAAAATAAAATAATTCCTGTCAAATTCATCTTTTGTTCAATACAAATATCCTTTAGATATTTAATTTACCAAAACCTTGTCTCGTCCAAAGTACACATCTTATCGTTTAAATGACATTGGTTAAAAATAAGTAAAACTTGAGTAAAGAGAACAGTTAGTAAGTTCGTTCTCTATCAAGTTGATGACAGCAGTGGTTAAGCAAACCAATACATTGACGCATTTTCCCTCACTGCTGCAGAAGTAAAACAACCTTGTGCGGTAATATGTTGTGTTTTAATCAATTATAGTATATTATACGAGTGCGACCTGAAATATTTCCGGAATCCGCAAGAAAAACACGATATTGGTGTTTTTTTATTTTTACTTTTCGATGCAGTCTCCTCGAAGATCAATACACTTTTTGAAACGGTGCTCCAGTCTCCTAAAGTCGTCCGAAAAGTAGGATATTTCGAGATCTGCAAAATAGCCATCTGTAGCGGCGATGACCTCCTCATTTGAGGCAAATCTCTTTCCTCCTAGTGATTTCTTCAGGTTTGGGAATAGGAAAAAGTCACCGGGGGCCAGATCCGGTGAATATGAAGGATGAGAGACTAATTCGTATCGCAACTTGAAGTTGGACAAGACAATGCGGGATGAATGAGGCGCTACATTATCGTGGTGGAAAAGTACTTTTTCCTCTGTAAACGAGGCCATTTCTCTTTCAATACTGCGTCGAATTGGGTCAATAAATCCCTATAGTATTGCCCCGTAATCGTCCTTCCCTTCTGCAGATAGTCGATGGGGACCACACTTTGGGAATCCCAAAACATGGTCGTCATGAGGGGATCCCATCTTTCTCTTTTCTTCTCTTTTTTTTCTTTTTTTGTCCCCCTCCCCCTTTTTTTCTGTTACTCACACTATTTCTTACGCTTTTTATCTTTTCTTCCTTTTCCACGCCCCTCTATTTTCATTTTTCTTTTTTTGATCTTCTTTCTTTTTATTTCCTTCTTTTACTCTTATTTCATTTCTATATATCTCATCATGACACGGTTCAATTCCGGAAGTAGTTCATTTATTAGTAACTCTGGCCGTGGAAGCCTACATATTCATTTTTGCATAATGTATCTGCGGTTTACATAATGCCAAACGAGATGGTGAGCAGCAGGTTTTGTATATCTAACTCACTAGTATCTATAAAGTTGAAGCGGCTATGCATTCTGTATATTGGGGACCTGATGGCAACGTATGTTCCAGATAGAAGACAATAAAATACATTTTTTGCCTGGATCCCAAACGTGGAACAATAGAATTGATTTGACTCGATAATTCAGAGACATCAAGACCTTTATTCAGCAAACTAAATAAGAATTTGCACTCAGCTTGTTTTCTACGAAGTTCTAAGGAATCATTATTAAATACCTCTAATAGGGTACTATGACCAAATCCTTTTATCGGGTAAGTATTACATTTTTTTAAGTATAAAAACTTTAAACTCCTTTTTAGAATCTGTTTCAGAAGATAGACGTACGAGGTTTGCCCGGGAGGTAAGTACTGTTTTAGAAAAAAAAAAGAGCTCATAAAAAATATTTTATTCAAAACAAAATGTATTTCTACATGAAAGAGCATTTCTTAAATAATTTTCTATGTAGTATGTAGCGACCATTGCTCAAATATTTGTCATAACGGAAAACCAATTTTTGTATAGCTCCTTCACAGAAAGATGTCGCTAGTAAAAGCAATCACTGCAGATCGCCGTTTTTACGTCATCATTGTTGGTAAAGTACCTCCCTTCAAAATGACGCTTCAGGATCAAGAATAAATAGTAATCAGAAGGTGAAAATCGGTGTTGTACAGTGGGTGATTGAACAGCTCCCAGCCGAATTGTTCAATAAGGTTTTGAGGGACACCAGCAGAATAGGGACATGCGTTGTCATGAAGCACACAATGCCTTGACTGACTCTTCCACGTCTTTTGTTTTAAATTGCCCGTCGAAGATTTTTCAATGTTCCACTGTATCGTTCCGAATTGATGGCTTCGTCTCTGGAAAGGAATTTATCAAACAGAATGCCCTATCTATCCCAGAATACAGTGCACATATTTTTTCGTGCTCCACTCCATCAACTGTTGTTTTGATTCTGGAGTGGCATCACAAACTCAAGTTTCATGACCTGTCACAATGCTGTTTAAGAATTCATCTCCTGCAACGTTGTACTGGGTAAGAAATGTCAAAGCACTGTCAAGTCGCTTCATTTTATGGACATCTATAAACATTTCGGGAACCCAACTGGAACACATTTTCCGATAATTAAAGCGATTTGTGACAACCTTTTGCAAAACAGTATTTGAAATTTGCGGAAACGTATTACAAAGCATCTTCGTTTTGTACCATCTATTTCCACGAAATTTCTCTTTAATTTTTTCAACCAACTCATCATTGACAACGGAAAGCCGCCCACTCTATAATATTCATGAATATTAGTTCGTCCATTATTGAGTTGTCCAACCCACTTTCTCACCAATCCATATATCATTATATTTTCACCATATTTCCCTACCTGCCTTGGCGCTAATTTCTGCTGGCTTAATATTCCTTGCGTTCAAAAACTCAGAAATTGTCTTAAATATTTTGAACGATCACCAATAAATATAAACACTACACAACTCTACTGTAATGACGTGAGTGGAAAGACTGTGAACCAAAGAAGTATGTGTATATACGTGGAACTACGACAATAGCGCTACGGTGGTGGTAGAACGAAACTGTACTAGGTTTCAGACAGGCCTCGTATATAGGTAAGATTGAAAATCCATTTATTAGTACAATAGTTTATCGAACGAAAACAAAATGTATAATAATATTAAAATAAACCCTTTCAGACCGTGTACTATTCACATAATTTTGCAGTTTATTTGTTGTATATGTTATAAAATCAAAAATGTTTAACGTTAGCTTCCTTCCGGCTCCAACTGCAGCACGAACAAGCCATTTCAATTGTATGCTATTCATTAGCGTGAATTAAGCGAGCTAGTTTGCGCGAACCAAATTAGCCTCTTCATTCATTTCAATATCTACACATACATACATGTATGTACATATATACACACATACATATCATTTCACCATTTCATAAGCGCGTTTAGTAGCATTTTATATGGTTGCGCAGCTAAAATTACTGCAAAATTTTATTCGCTTCATTGAGAGCGTATAAAATGCTGTAAAACCATACAAATATTCTGGAACGTATGAAAATAACGTTAAAGCAAATACGGTTAATTTGAAGCGTTAATCCCTCCACACACGCCAACCTTCCACGTCATTTTATAAAGGCGGTCGTATCATTTTTCAAAGCGAAAAATTGCTCCCGCTTCGAATAATGTTCAGACTTTAATTTTAAAGTAAATGTAAAGCTTGTTGGATCTTTACAAAAATATAGCTTCACATGCATATATCACGTAACGCCTACCTTGTTCGAAAATAAAGTTTAAAGTAGCTACGAAATATTTCCGAAGCTACACCGCGTTATCATGACGGCAATTTTCGTTCCTATCTTAAGGGATTTATCCAGAGAAGAAAGTTAATGATTACTCGCTAACACACTGTGTAAGCTGTACATACATCAGAGACTTACCTGCGTATCTTATCAGAGGTAGATAGGATATTATTACTAACATATACGTGCGTAAAGATTGGACAAGTTACTGGTAATATCTTATAATTTTTAACGATATTTCTCCGATATCATTATTCATATCGGATTTTGTGGGATAAAATGCCAAATCTCTTTGGAAAAGCAAAGAATAACGATATTAAACAGCATCACCGATGGAGCTCTATATTTAGACGCTCTTGCTGTTAAGGACTTAACATTGTTTTTTGTATTTTATAAATTTTTTTACTACTATGTATTTTATCTTCTTTGCATTATTATTTTCATTTAGAATATTACTTTATTTTCATTTTTATATTTATTTATTTTGCTCTCTTATATCCAATTTTATTTTAATATGTATGTACATTACGCATTGTATATGTATGCAAGCCAGCCATTCACATTACACTAGCTAAATCTGCCTAATTTAAAAATCATTCACTGCAACGTCGTCGAATATGTAATGGGAGTTTTCTCTCATTTAGTTGCTCGTCGTAGCGGACGAGTGTCACGGACCAGTTTTCTTATGTAATGTCGGCATCATCGCTCCGTTTTACTTGTCGGTGCGCAGTTCGCACATTTGCTGGTTACTGGCTTTTTCCCTTCTTTGGGGCGCAGTAGTAGAGAGCTAAAGATTGCACATAGCGTAATATTTCAAACGAGAACGCCTGGGTAGCTGTGACATTACTTTTGTATTGAGATCGGCTATTATCGCTACTGTCGCCCACGACCAGGCGTTCAAGCTCTAAGAGATAGGGTGGGTTCCCCTATAAATGTGAATATAACGAACGTATTTGGTTCAAGTACAAATACATGCCAATAATACAGGGCCAAGTCCCTTAGGCAAATTTAAGACAAGGAAAGTATATTAGGCTCCCGGAAAGGGACATATAAATAAACATAGCACCGAGGTGCGCTTATAAATTTAAGAAATAAATAGGGTTGGCTCCTATAAAAGGTAGTGGTGCATGCAAACAGATAGAGGCATTAGTACATGCCTCTAACAAAGCTTCAGCGGAAGCATATAAGAGTTTAACCTTTTAAACAGAATTAAGACATAGCGTTGCAATGTACATGCTGAGGCATTACTTTATGTTGCTACCAATGAAAATACATATACACATGCTAATGTACATTACATGTATAAGAGAGCTCGAATAACTGCAATTATTGCAAATATATATATCTTACGTACATCGTACATGTACATAGGCAAGAGTGGAAACCGTGTACACATTTTATTATTAAATATATTTTTTTTGCGCATGCGCATTGAGTTTCACTGTACAACCTTTCCTCTAGTAAATAAGCGAACATACTCTACAAGTAAGTATTGGTCAAGTAATTTAGGAAATTACGAGCAGGCTACAGCGGCGTTGTTCTTCAAACCAGGAGAGCGTAACACTTGCCTTTTCAAAATTTCTATATTGCATTGTATTGCAACACACAAATATGATTTTAATGCAAATGTGTACCGAAATGTACGTGACTGTTAACAAACTTCGTAATTAAAAGATAGCGTTAAAAAATTAGTTTAAGAAGGAATCACGCCAAATGAGGACAACACCTTCAGTACCAAGAAAAGATAATATGGTACATCGAATAATAATAATAACAATAATAGTATAGATTTATTTCCAACAAGTGTACATTCAGTTACAGGAAATGCATAATCCACGACAGGAGCATAAAAACAGATAAACTAAAAAATTAAATAAGGATTAGTATAATAAATTTATAATGCTATTGGGAGGGAACTTAAATTTAATTAAATCAAAAGATGTAAAGAAAGAATAGAGAATATATTGACAACAAAATAAGAGGTCCACGATATAATCGCCACCCTGATATGAGGGACACTAAAATATTTGTCCTGTTAAGGTTGCAGTAAAAGGTAACAAATAATCTGCTGTTTCTTCTAAGCATTATAAAATTAGATTTACAATCAATTCGATTAAACAGCAGAAAAAACAAGAACCTAAGTAGTGATGTAACTCATCTCATATAAAGTGATGTGAAATCAAACTTGTTCAAGGCATCGTATTTGAAATTTCTTCCTGGATAAGATTCCTTAAGCAAGAGATTTAGGAACGTCCTTTGAATAGGCTCTGTAGAATTCAAATGAGTTACGTAAGTGAAAATCTACGTCAAAGCACAGTACTCCAGTCGGGTCCGAATCAGGGAAATAAATAAGACAATAACGCTTTTACACTATGGAAATTCTTGCAATTGCGGTAAATGAATCAGTAAGTTCTATAACTTTTGGCAAAATTTCCGAAATATGATCACAATAAGACAAAGTTGAATCAAAAAACATCCTTATATCTTTAACTGATGAAGAGATCCAAATGGATCTAAGAGTGTTATTTCCAGATGACGTAGATTACTCTTTTTGATCCAAATATTGCAACATTTACATGAAGCTGATGAGTATCTACAACTTCACACTGCAACAAATCCTGGTTGATTTCCGATTAGGTATCCAATTGTTATGACAGCCGAGAGGAAGAATGAAGCTGCATCAGCGTAGAAATGGTATTTATATTGAGATAAACTAGAAGCGTAAATACCTAGCAATAAGCGGCTCAAAGCGGCGTTTGGTTTGTTTTGTATTTCTAGCTGTTCAATCTATTTTAGGAACATCAGAACTAAAATCAATACTAAAAACCTATAATTTTTTCAAAAACAAGGAAAATAAATGATCTTACTCTTGTATAGGTTTTAATGCAGAATATTTGTTATCCTGTTTGCAGTTATTTACCAAATAAGGATGCATGTTTTAGATACGTTTTTATGCTGATTTGGCCTCCGTTGATTAAATTTCTTTGGAGAACATTAAAGTAATGATAAAATTACAATTTTCTTGCAATTTTCAACGTAATTAAATTTCCGAAAAAATATGGGTCTCGGAGGGGACTTGAACCCAACATCTATATATCTCCGGTACAGAGTGCTAAACCCTTCCACCACAAGATCATTGAATTCAAATCGCCTTAATTCCCCCTAGATATCACTATGCCAGTAGATCTATGTGTATAATATATGAATATCAATACTAAACCACCGTTGGCAATGATAACATTACAATTCTCTTGCAAATCAAGTACATAGAAATGGAAATATCCTATTTGATGGGGATGGATTAATTACATTTTCAACAGGATAAAGCTCCTTCTCACTATGGGGCTTACAGAATGACCACCCAGATCACCTGATTTGACGCCACTAAACTTTTCACAATGGGGTTATTTAAAGTCTGTTGCATTTACCCCTCACCCTCAAAATTTAGAACAGCTTCGTGAAAGGATTACTGGAACCTGTCGTGGAATTTAAAGTGATGGTTCTGAAAATCTACGCTACAGTTTAAAACAACGACTATATCATTGTTCAGCGAACAGTGGACAAGATTTTGAATAATTTTTGGATTGATTTTTTCTGCAAAAAATATTTAAATTCTTAAATAACTTTAAAAACAAAACTAAAACATTTTATGTAGTTAAAGTTAATGTTAAAATATCTGACATGTTATAAAAAGAATGTAAACAAAAAGGTAGAGAAATTGACCGTAAAAAACATATAAATATACATAGACCTACAAAAGTAGTAACTGACACTGAGCAATCAAATGCTATCGTTGGCACGAATATATCTGACAGCGTTTCGATTAAATTTGCCGCCCAAACTTTGATTATATATTGGCTAGGTGCCGGAAGGAAACTACATGATTGGGAGTTACCTTGCACTTGAAGTTGAAATTACCCGAAAGACACCTTACGTCCCTGAGTTTTGCCGGTCCAGCGCATCGTTTAGAGTTGAAGTTGACTCCGACTTGATAGATACTGCGTATGACCTGAGTCTGGTTTCAGACGTGAGGGAATCGTAGTCACGCGGTTTACTTTTTTAAAATTCACATCGACATCTTATTCCCAGAGTGATCGACAAGAAATAAAAGTTTATTTCTCATGGAGGCATTGTACAGCTTAATATTTGGTGCCGAATCTAAATGTACTAGTTTTAGCTTTCTAAAAAGTTTAAGTGTTGATTCTAGTCAAATTATATGCGGGTAAATATCTTAATGAAGATACTTCTAACATGGACGATAATTTAACTAAGATATATTAAATTAAAGATACGAGGGGAGGTCCAGAAGTTCGTGGAATGGAGGGGATGGAGTGGGGACAGGGGCGCTCGCTAGGTGTCATTCTGATTGACGACTCATCATCATTAGTATATAAGTTAAGTTGCAACCCTATAGCGTCAGTCGTTTACGAATAGTTGCCTCCTAAACAAGTCAATCCGGAAGAAAACTGAAACTATAGAGGAAATTGAACACCGTGCTGTGATAAAGTTCCTTACAAAGCAAGGAAAAAACGCTCAAACCATTTTAAATGAAATGGAAACCGTTTATGGGGAACACTGCCCTAGTAAATCAATGATTTATAAGTGGGTGCGTCCTTTTAAACATGGTCGGGAGTCGATTCAAGACGACCCCCGCTCAGCACGGCCAGTTGAGGCCACCACATCCAGACATCGTCGAAAAAGTGCAAAAATTTCTACTACAAGATGCCGGTTTAAAGAAAAAAACAATTATCTGCATTAGTTGGAGTATCAGACACCACCACTTTGCGTATCCTACATGACCACCTGGGTATGACAAAAGTCAGTGCAAAATGGGTACCGAGAATGCCCACGCCGCTGCAGAAACAGCAGCGCGTCTGTGCGTCCAAACAATTTTTGGAGCTGTGTGGAGAAAAACATGTACAGATTTTGGAGCGGATTGTTACCGGAGATGAAACATGGATTCATCACTCCATGCAATGACATAAAAAGGGGACACGACAGCCAAAGAAATTCAAAGTGTCAGAATCGGCTGGAAAGTTGATGGTTAGTGTTTTTTGGGATTATGAGTGGATATTATTGATTGATTACAAAGAAAAAGGTAGGAACATAACCGGAGAATATTACGCAGCGATATTAGAAAAAATAATGGATAAAAGGAGGCCATCAAGGCCTCGTCGAGGAAAATTGATCAAGGGTGTGTTGCTCTTGCAAGACAATGCCCCGGTTCACAAGAGCAAAGTTGCAATGGCTGCTCTGCACAAGCATGGCTTTCAATCAATAGTCCATTCACTCTACAGTCCAGACCTGGCACCTAGTGATTTTTATTTGTTCCCCAATTTAAAAAAAGACTTACGTGGAAGATAGTTTTCCAACAATGAGGTAAAGGAGGCAACTCTGGCCCATTTTGAGGCGAACGATAAAATATATTTTTATGATGGTTTAGAAAAATTAATTCATCGATCTAATAAATGTATTGTGCTTAAGGGTGATTATACTGAAAAGGAAAAATAGATTTATTGTTTTATTTTATTTAAAACCCTTTCATTCCACGAACTTCTGGACCACCCCTCGTATGTATATGGAACGGCGTGTCGACTGGTAAAATACACTAATGAGACTTATGTAATTGTGATTTTCCACTGAAAATAGTTTGTAGTTGTGGATCAATTTTATTTGTACCAATTATTAAAAGAGATTTAAGGTGCTCATCAGTTAACTTAGATCTGTAAACATTATTTGTATACTTCATTTTGTAGAATGTTTTCTTGCGCAAGAAAGTAGTACCAAAAACAGAAAACAGCCCACGAGGATTTTGAAAAATCTTAATTTCGCAATACATCAAAGTCTAAGGAACGCGTATCAAAATTTATCTTCAAAGCACTCAAAGCTTCAATTGCAAAATCGACAAGAAACTCAGTCTCAGTAGTGTGGGTAAATATTTCAAATGTTTTAAAATATGTGAAGCATTTTTTACGTAACTGTGATTGAAACAATTGAAATTAGTGTATAGATTTGGGAGAAGCTGCTTTTCTCTTTGCAATCTCAAATTCAGTTTGTTTATATGTTTTGTCAAATCGACATAGGATGCTAACTACCACTGCTATTCGCTATTTTCTAATTCGGTAAGAGGGCCATGCTGTTCATTTAAAAAAGCGCTGAAGGACGTTTCTCCTAACTAAGCCAGCACACGGCAGTATGATATGGTAACTTATTTTTTCCAATCTCTTTAATAAACTCGCGGAATTATTGGTGATTCGGCCCAGTGGATCTGATGTAATTAACAAGTGATGTGGCTGGTTTTAGAACTTCAGACACATTCAAACATTTTCCGCATAAGAACTGTTGATGAATGATACAATGTACACATATGTTTTTGCCTCCATCATTTGTAATAGATTTTGAATTTTTCCACCGAAGGTTCTCCTTATTAATGACATTTTCAACTCCCTTGAAAATATTTTCTCCAGTAGTCGTGCCATGAATACTATCAATATCAAGAAGTTCTTCATACATTACTTGGCTTTTATCTACTCCTCCAATAAAAATCAACACCTGAGCAGTATCTGACACATTCATTGAGAAAACTACTGAAGATGTCAATCTTTATCGGCTAGTTGAGATGATATATTTCCTGTAATGTCTTGTGCTCTCCAAGCCACAGTATTTACCGACAATCTGACAGCTTTAAATAAATTTACCTTTTCGGGGTACATTTCTTCGGCTACTGAAATTACGCATTTTTTGATCATTTCTCCATGGGTGAACGGTTTTCCACGGTTTGCGATTTCAAGTTAGTATAGATAATGGCAGCAAAATTAAAACAGTTTTGGCCTTTGGAACTTAGTGTAGTAATCAGTATGGCCCTAAGACTGGGCTTAGACTAATTGCTGTTGTTGTATAATGCATTCCTTACAGGAAATTTTCAAACATTGTTAACTAAGTCTAATTACTGTCTTTAAATATAGAATTGTATTAATGAGTGGTTTTAACGTAAAATGTAATTCCGCTGTGGTAAATAATACAAGTGTTTCTGATTTATTAGTATCATACAGACTTAAAACAGCAATCAAGAATAGTACTAGACTTGATTCGTGTTTAAATAACATCATAATGCAATGTGAGAATCGCCTTGCCGTTTCTTGTTTCTGATTATCTGACTGTATGGGGGTAAGAATTACACTCTCGTGTAAATCAGGTGTGATAATACCTAGATGTCACATATCCAGAATATGTTAAAGATTACCGTGAAACAAAAATGTTGCTTGATTCAGCAGTTCAATTAGCGCGGCGCGTGGGAAGTTGTATGTACTACATCGGACGTCGAAACAAAACGATGGCTTTAAACCTTTGTATAAGATCCTTCGCAATTAGTATTGTCGCGCTTTGAAACAAGTAAAACTTTCAGTTGACAGCAATTGTATCAATAATTCAACCAGTAGGATGAGGACAAGCTGGAATGTTCCAACAGGTCAGTGTTCAAATATAAAGTTTCTTAATTTGAATATTTTAACTAATTAGGATTCATTACTGCTTATATGTTAATCAAAATATTAAGCGCTGCTCGATATCTGAACAGAATTATAATACAAAAAATTGTAGCAACACTTACATAGAATATAAACATCGAAAACATCCAAAACATGTAGTTTCAAAAAGGTTTAATAAGCTTTCTGGAACTACTAAGTTTTGTAGCGTAAAGTTGTATAGATTAAAAAATTCCTTGTATGGGATTATAAGATAAGCGTTATTTAGCACGTCAGTTCTAGTAAGTATTAGTGCTATAAATAGTAACAAGCTATAAATAGTGCTGCACTATTATAATTGTTCATTAAAAACAAATTACTTTGCAACATTTTAACAACTAAGCAAGAATTACAATAATTTTTGTGTATAATTTTATAAAAAAACAATACAAACAATATCTATACCCTATTGTACTATAAATTATACCATATATACAGTGACACAGTGAAAATGATGCAGTGGTATATAATTTGCTAACGAGCTGAAAATGTTAGGTAATATAATTATTTGGCAAAAGTAAATCAAATATATTATATCTTCTATTCTTGAAATACATTACAAAAATAAAACAAAACTAACTCGAACAGGTATTACGAATTCTAATCAGATAACATTACAGCGGTTACATATTTAACATCGCAATGAAAATTATGTACTTACAATAATAATGAGTTAATTATTTTTGAAAGTTAAAAAAGAAACAATTAATATTTAGTTGGGTTTTCTTTAGATTTTATAATGAATTATAATGTATTTGGAACAGATTATACTAACTTATGCATATCACCTGGTGAAATACTGTTCCATTCTTGCAACAAAGCATTTTTTAGATCATTCCCATTGGATATTCGATGACTACGCACTTTTACTTCAAGAATAAGCCACAAATTTCCGATAATGTTTATACGAGGTGATTGAGCTGTAGTTTTCTCC
This sequence comes from Trypoxylus dichotomus, assembly GCA_023509865.1. NCBI lineage: Eukaryota > Metazoa > Arthropoda > Insecta > Coleoptera > Scarabaeidae > Trypoxylus > Trypoxylus dichotomus. Next base: position 22,588,467 of record CM042081.1, on the reverse strand, counting down.
GTACTGCGGCAGTTATATAACAACCACACACGAAGAATGTTTGAGATCGTTATCCTGGTAAAGTCTAAAATCTTCTGTGTCAAGTTTCCTGGCACTAGATATTAAATTCTATCTAAGGATGTTCAAGTACATAAACTCATCAATAATACCTTCAATAAAACGGAGGTTTTCAACACCAGCAGCAGAAACACAGCCCTAGACCATTACATGCCTACTTCCATGATTAGTTTCAAATGTTGCGGTTTTAATTCTTTATTCTTCTTTTACACGCATTACCTTTCCCATCCGAGCCGAAGAAATTAAATTTACTCTCACATGAGAATAAAACAGTTTTCCAGAAGGCGAAATCTTTATTTTGATCCTGTAATGCAAATTCTAACCGATTCCTTTTATCCTCCGGGCTTATAAACGGTTTCTTACCTGGCTATTCGTCTGTGCAAATTGGCACGCCCCAGAATTCTTCAAACTGTTTCTGCATTTACAGTATTTCCCAGAAGACGTTTCACCTCCAGGGTTAACTTAAGAGCACTTAGCAGTGGATTATATCTGCATTGTCTAATAATCCCCCACTCGTCATGTTCGTTGAACATTTTTTGGACTTATTTTCCATTTGTTCTTCACTCTCTTTTCTGTATTATATCGTTCAATAACATTCTTTATCGTGGATGCATTTCTATTTAATATTTTTGCTATTTCCCGTTGACTTTTATTTTTTTTAAGGTCAAAAATGACTAATTCTCGATCTTTCAACGGTATCTGTAGACCCATGTTGAACTACTCTAAATTATAAGCTGCTTATAATGAAATCGCACTTCATAGTACTAACAGATAGTACTAAAGTATACCTGCATCCAGAGACTTTCCCTGTTCATTTAAAAATTGTGTACTGGGTTGCATTATTTTCACTATGATGATATGTAACCGCTGTGATGTTATCTGGTTAGAATTCGTAATGCCTGTTTGAATTAGTTTTGTTTTACTTTTGTAATGTATTTGAAGAATAGTAGATATAATATATTTAATTTACTTTTCCTATCATTTACAGCGTCTTACCAGATCATATACCACTGTGAGTTACTGTAATTATTATTGTATCAGACAGTAATATTCATATTTTGTTTGTTGTAAGATGGTTCAGTAGCAGCGAAATACGGGACTTTCTGCATTTCGTCATAATCTACTAAGTAATATAGCAAGCTACTGTTTTTTTTTCTTTCTATATTGAATAAAACACCTATCTGATAGCCGATTAAATGCACGTATTCGGTTTTTTTAGAAATCCCCCGTATTTAAAACATAATCTGCTTAACTTGAAACAAAAATCCCATAAATACACAAAGATGCATATCTTATCTAACCAAGTAGATATTCTGTAAGTCCAAGGAATTCATTAATTTTTACATAGAATGATTACGTTGTTAACGATAGCTGTTGGGAAATTGCAGAAATCGCACGTAGTCTCCTACTACCAGTAGTCCATCTCTAAAAATAACTCCCGTTCTTGTTAACAGTTCATATCCAGACAGAAATCCCAATCGGTATTACCCGAAACATCGAGCTGTCGCGAGAAATTCGTCCGCAAGCTTGTAGAGTGCGGTCATTGCAACGACGCTTAACACAGCGACGCGTCGCGACGCCCATTTGCCGGTAGGTGGCGCTGGTAATGCGAAAAACGCGCGCGCACAAACACACATGTAAAATGCAATGCGAATTGTTCGTACTTCAGTCTGTGAGTGACATGATAGCACGAGCACAGTTCGGCGACAAACACCATCCGTTCGAGGAGACATGTATAACGATGAATACTACAGCAGCAAGCATACTATTTGCGGTAAGATATCAGTCTAGTGTTAGATCCTTGCGGAATACCTTGCCCTTCATTCATCGCGTACCGATGAGAGGCGCCGCGATGTTATAAAATGCCCGCCGAACATCGGCGTTTTGGGGCGTGTTGTATATAATCAAGCTCGATTCGTTAAACGTCTGGTATGTTCGGAATGTAAATGCGAACAAATTAAAATTAATCTTACGGAAGGAAAATCGCACGATAATTTCATTTATGATTCGAAGCATTTTCAAATGCTTCTTACGGTATACATCAAACAACAATGTGACCTTGGCGCAATAAACATATGATTGTTTGCACTGTTTATTTGAACTTAAGTGACGATTAGGCTCATCTTTAAAGCCTTCAGATCCCATAGAAAATAGCACTAAACAAACTTATTAGAATGAGTACATTACAAATTTTTAATTGTATAAAAAATTGATTTTTTTTCAGTATCCTAGAGATTTCTTTAATTACTGGAGATCTTTCGATAACTGGTTAATATGAATGGTAAAGAAAGAAATGGGATAAGAAAAGTCATACAAGTAATCTCTTTTAAAATTTCAAGATTTCTATTTCCTTTAGTGTGAACTTACAGCTCGAAAATTTATTTTTTATCGATGGCAATGCCTCTTCAATATTTCCGACTCACTCAATACTTTTCCAAATTCAAGTTTAAAGCATAAAAACCGTAGATACGTTTTATATTTTACAAAACTTCCTCTAGCAGAATTTATGTTTTCAATCTATCGAATCAAAATCAAATTATGTCTCGCTTCATGATGCACACTGCACAAGATGTTTTGCTTTCGATGTTTTTATAGTGTATATCCTAAACCATAACAGATATCTAAAGTCTGAAAAGGATTTCTTTGTCCCTTTTTCGAAAAAATAGCATTAGGTCCCTTAAATCATAGCTACTGCGGTAAATATTAACGCTACAGAATACTATTAATATTTTGGACGTTTTAAAATATCTGCTTTTATTTGCCAATAGTTCCAAACAGCAGGAAGGGAACAAGAGGTTTAGATAAATTCTATTAGAAGGCTCACGTGTGGCCTAGTTAAGATGGCTATTTTTTAAAGATATTAATTGTAGGTATCTAAAAATTAATTTCAAAAGTGCTACTTCTGGGTTGTTCTCTACGGTTTTTTTTATTTTTCTTAAGGAAATTTAACTTAAATAAAAAAAGTCACTAGAACTAATGACAAATAGTATTGGATGACAAATTCAAATTTTGCGGACTGCGAAATCGCTTTATTTAATCTCAAATTTTTATTTCAATGCTGCGCACAACATGTAAATAATGATTTTAAAAATTAAAGATTTCTGATAGGATGGAGTTTATCAAAATCAAGTGTTCTCTGAGAAATTAGATCATTGATTGAAATCAACTGTTTCAATTTCACAGTGAATTGTTACAGAGATTTCAAAAAAGTTCCTACTGTTAATTTGGACTACATGTTTCTTCATGGTGATCAAGTTTTTCTGCTGTTGTAACTAACCCACTATTCTTCACATTAAATAGGTGTGATATATCTCAATAGCATAAATTTGTAAACAGCTAAAACTGATGTAATCTATATGATTTTACTTTACAAATTAAGTGCAGTAAGTATACATAACGTCAAATTCATAATGCAAATATTTTTCAAGATCTCACAATTAATAACATTCAACTAATATGTTCTAAGAAAACATTAATTTACTTTACTGATATAATAAGTTAACAAGTAATATAAAAATCACAGATATATCATGGTAATTATAAGGAAAATAGGAAAAAACAAACGAAAAACGCTTGTGCCTTTGATTTCTTATAAAAACCATAACTCTTCCAGCCTTGGTTTCCAATTTTCTGGGGATCTCAATTAAGTAATATGCATTTCCCCGTTAAAAATATCAATAACGTTCAATCCTTCACTAATTATTGTGCAAAAGCAAAAAAAGAAGCATGGGACGGCATCTAAGGTCGTCTAATTATCAGTGAGCTTGAATCTACTACTTATTGCTGTTTTTCATTAATTATAGTGAGTTTCTAGTTTTTTAGTCTACACATACCAAGCATCAACTCAAAATCTTTACTAACCAACTGTTGAATGTAATCTAGAAATACACTTTTTAAACTTATTTTTAGACACTTAAAGTTAATTTCCTAAAAAAAGGACGGCCATCCAGAGGAACGCTTATGTAGTTTATAGAATTCACTTCATATCAGTCTCTTATTCTACACTGTAATAATGTAGCTCGATGCAAAGTTCCTTTTACTTTGATAATATATAGTCCATGCAAAGTTGTAATACGTAAGGTTAAACTCTTTTTATCGAAAAAAGTGGGTACTACAGAATTCTATCTGACTTAATAAGACGAATTGTATTATATTATAGCAAACACAATTAAAAGGAGAAGAAATTACTTAGAAACATATAAAGCATTCAATTAAAAACATCAAATTGATCTTATAAGGTCGTTATTACAATGTAGAACAAAAGTTGACAACGCCAATAAATTCATCAAATAAACTTTTTAAAATGTGCAAAAGGATACCAGCAAGGTTTCTCCTTCAAATTGAACTATCAGTAAAGGCCTAAATTACATTATAACGGGCTTATATATCAATGCATTTATGAGAGATTTATCGGCAAATAAATTATCATATTATTTTCTTCCTGTTTACTCATTTCCTTTTACTATTCAGATTAAGCTAGTGCGATTTTCATCATAACTTTATAGTAGATAAATAATGTTGATAATAGAACTTTAATTTAAATGAATTAATAATTTAAATGAAGACGACGTTATCTGTCATAAAGATGTCTTTTATCACAGCTTATTCCAGTATTTGTTTGTAGAAAAAACATCTTGTGACAACAGCTCGTGCTCTACAATTATTTTCTGTAGTACTTTTCCGATTTAATTTGATTTTCAACGTGATTTTAAAATTATTGCGTCTGCAGATTCCATTAGAGCCACTAATACAAACAAATGTACCAATATGTAATTGAATTTTGATAAGTTATTCCGTAAATCACATTTCTTAATGTGTAATATGTACTTGATACCATCTGGACGATCAATAACATGAAAAAATGCAAATTTGAATCTTATGTATTATAACTTTGTTTCTTTACTTATCCAAGTTCCATACGACTCCAACAATTTTCATTGCCGTTGACAAAACAAAAGCTGAAAAGCACGTATTTTAACTACGCACAAGTATCGCTCCACGTATTTGAAAATAGATTAAGGGAGCTACCTTAATGGAAGTCTAGTTTCATCTAAGGTAAATATATATTTACCTCTGCGCTTCCTCAAAGTGAAATGCAACTGAATCTAATTTATGCAACCGAAGAGAACCAGACAAAAGTCGGTCAAGTGTTCATCCAAATATTATTCCATTTGCTGAAAAGCGAAGCTAAGGGAATTTGTTTCCCGTATATTTGACAAGCTTTGTGAATAATAATGGCGTCGTATATGAAAAATTCTCATAAAACTAGAGTAAACCCACAATCATATAAGTGTGTAACAAATAAATTCCTAGGGTCCCTTCATTTCCGGCTGGATTGACAATCCTTTTATTTTCTTAACATACTTAATAAGCTCAACTTCTTCTGACAAAACTTTTTGATCCTTTGATTATGTAAAAATATTTTTACAATATCTCGATTCACTTATTTACTGTTATATTGAGTAAAACATGTACAAATTTACTCTTTTGCAAAAATAAAGCTCAAAGAATTTCTATCAAAGGTTACATCAGATTAACATTTATAGACAATGCCTTTATAGGGAGAAATTGAAAAAACTAACTTCTCTCACATGTTCCTTTTGTACTATATAAAAAAGGAATTTCAAATATAATTGCAAAACAATGCCTTGGCTTAAGCCGTATATATTTAATCAAAAAAAAACTTTTTGAAATGCAGTCTCTGTACGTCTTCCACATTCTGTATAAATGAAGCACTTCAAACAGCATAATATGAAGCTTGTAAGTAGTCCCGCTAGAAAATGTATATAATTTCTCAGATTTCTAATATAGTGAGAAAACCATTTTATCAACGATCTCCAAGGATACCTGGATCTCCCAGACATTATCCAATTATGCAGTACAATTAATTCTAAAAGTAAACAAGGGATCATGCGTAAAAAAACGAAATCAAACGATTGAGCTGATAAAAGATGCGCTGTTGCTTTATAAGAAAATACTGAATTGCCTTACACAGTTTAATCGAAACATTAACATGAAAGTTGCTATTAATAAAAGTGGAAAGGGAAGATTGAATAAAGCATGTTTATTGTTAAACAATATTTTGAATTTGGTGAAAGTTATGTATTAAAAAGACAATTGTGATCATTCGAAAATTTAAACGAAACTGGTACGATAAAGGATGAAGAAAGTAAAACACAATCACTGAGATCGTTTACAAGAGAAAATTGCAGCTGTTATCGCTGAAAATTCAAATATAAAAGATCTTTTTATTCATAATTTTACATAAAGATTTTCACTCAAAGGCTCCAAATAATTTAAGAAATAAATCTAGTGGACTTTGGGTTATGTCCTAATTGGGCCATACAACAAAATAATTAGTGATGTTAGTTTTTCATGAAAATAATCTTCAGCGACCAGGCTGGTTTTCGACCAAATGGATTCATATATAAACAAACAAAATTGCGGAATCTGGAAGAAACAAATGCTAATATTGGAAAAACCGTTGCATTCACAAAAAGTAAGTCTCTGGTGAGGTTTGTAGACTGGCGAAATGATTGGGTTGTGTTTCTTTGAAAATTAAGTAATACTATTTCCAGAACTCAATGTCGAAACCTGATTACAAACTCTTTGTTTGACGAATTTGAAAGAACGGATATCGGGAACATGTGGTTTCAGCAAGACGATGCCACATTTCAAATAGCCAAAAACAATGACGTTTTACACCAACAATTTTTAATTCAATAATCTCTCGAACAGAAACATCTTCGCTCGGCTAGATTATGCGGTTTAATGCTTATGGTTTCCTTTCCTAAATAATAAGTTTACGATAATAACCCAAAGACATTTCATGATTTTCATAAGAACATTAGTGATGGTATTCATGATATTAAAGCACAGTTATGCCAAAATGTTATTGAAAATTTTGGTAAGAGAACGGGGAAATGCCATACAACAGGAAGAGGTCACTTGTAAGAGATTATATTTCATTACTAAACCGCAACTTTTGTACTACTTGTATCTTATTACAAAAACAATGGGAATTGTAACGTATTTAGGAATTTTATTTAGAAATATTGATGTATACCATATTCAATAGTAGTCGGAATAGGTTTATTGGGAAATTGTATATTTTAGAATATTTGTCTAATGCTGTATAGTAAAGAGTTAAAAGTTTTTGCGATGAGTTTGTTCATTTTGCGTTAAAATGAATATAGGGAAGTTCCCACCTCCACCAATCCACCCATCAGAAAAAAATTGATTCTGATATTTGTTTAATACTTCTCTTCAATATTTGGTGAGTTAAAACCTTTCAAAAATATAGATCGAAGAAACCTTTTATAGAGTGGAAAATTAATAAATTGTCATTTCATTTAAATGTAGATATCTTTTGCGATACCATTTACTACAGAAAGTGCATTCAATCCAAAAATAATTCAGGGATATTTTGAGAAATAGTTTTGAAAGCAGTGTATTTTATCAAAGTCTGTATGTATACAGATTTGCTCAAAGTAACAAGTTTCTTGAAGTGGTTACCACGAACCTCAGCTTTGTTACCAATACAGCTGCTGCATTATTTATCACAAGTTAAAACAGCGAAGGAATGTTGTAACAACATAATGATGTTATATATCAAACGGATTTTGTACTGAGGGATCCTAAAAATTATTGTTACTAAAAGGAATGTATTTAATTCATTATATATGGATATTATGATGTGTGGTTTGTTCCATTATGATACTCAACATTTCAAGAATTGTACTGTTTTAATTTATGTATGTGTATAAATCTTCAATCGAAGTTCTGTAGTGGCCACTGCAAAGTGCGCATTAATATCTTGAAACGAAAATTTATGTCTATTTACTAAAACGCAATCACATTTCAATCTTTTTTGGAAAAATGTTTACCTTTGAAAAATGTACCGCTCTCGATGTTTACTTAAAGAATATAACTGCAGGTCGTGGTTGCCAGGAATGCGGCGAACTGAAATGCCTCCTTGCTTTCTTGTATAACGATAATTATTCAGTGCAATACGATTTAAGAAAAATGCACTAATATTAGTTTCTTGTAGTGAATTAATATCTATGAGAATGGTAATTTTTAAAGCGCAATTCGTTGCAAATCGGTCCATAACACACAATTAGCCGCCATTGAAGTTGATGAGCTTGATCGTCTTTAATTAGAAACAGTACACGCGGCAAGCATGCACATCATATAGCGTGCGAAAAGCGCTGACGCTTCCTATGTAATGCACTTTAACAATGAGATTAAACGAATTTCAACTATGATTGACGGTTCGACGTAATCGGTAAAGCGAAAATGTCAAGAGTTGGGGTTTATTGAAATTTGATCATATCGACCAGGATTAGTTAGTTTAGCTAAACGAAATACCTGTCTAAAATCCCCAAACCCTTAATCTTCTTCCTTACAGATTATGCCATATTATTACAATTTCTTGTTTATACTTATTTTGTTTACAAATAATATTTTGGGCAAACAAAATTTTTGTTTCTGTACAGGTTGGTCTAAATTTCGGTCAAACATCAGGTTAATATACACTACCGCTCATAATAGTATGGACACATCCTATTGCATGCAAAATTTAACGTTTATTTCAATACCGTGAACAAAACAATTATAAGAAACATATTTATTCATCTACGACTTATTACACATGTACACACAAAAGAAAAAGTAATAACAAATATTGAAAAACATAAAGTAAGTTATACTTTCTTCTCATCGAAAAATCCACCGCTTGATTTAATAACTGCTCGCACAATTCTTTCTACTAATTTCCTCAGTGTATCTTGAAAAATATCACTCCGCTGCTCGTCCAGAGATGGGGTTTGGATGTCGAGTATTCTCTTCTAATTCGTCTGTTCAGTTCGTCCCACAGAAGCTCTATCGGACTAAGATCCGGACTCCGAGGGGGCCAAGTACTTATTTTTAATATTCCTTCATTCTCTGCATCAGCGAGGTAGTTTTTGCATAATAACGACGTGTGCCTCGGATTTTGTGCATCAACTCAAAATCGTTGCGCAATCCCAATAGTAGAGCATTTGCCTCTAATATGTCGCGATAATTCTCCTTCCTCATTATTCGATCAATTTTCGTAAGATCCCCAGTTCCGCTTAATGAAAGACAACCCCATACAAAGATTGAACCACCACCTTTCTTTCCACAGTACGTTTTCCCATTGCTTTATTGTTCAGTCTTTGTCAATGTTAGCCTACTGGAGACGTTTTTGTTTATTCCTACGAGGCAGCAACGGTTTTCGTATAGCGATACGGCCGTGGAAGTTTGCTTCTTTTAAACGATGTTTTACTATGCCAACGGATATCCTTCTGTTCCTATCCCGATTCATTTCCGCCGTAATTTCAGGAGCCGTTAACCGTCTATTTCTCTTACTACGCAATTTTATGCGTTCATCGTCGCCTCCAAATATAGCTTGACGACGTCCTGGACAATTTTTGCTTGAGTATACATACTTATTAGAAGCGGCGAAGAGTGTACTTTTTTACATTAAGCTGCCTGGAAATATTCCGTACAGAATATCCTTCTTGATGTAGCGTTAATATTTCTGATTGTGTTTCAATGCTAAGCGGTTTTCCGTGATTCATTTTTACACAGGAATCAAATTATTTATTCGCACAATGAAATAACAGTGTCGAGCTGCACGTAACGGTATGTAATGATAAACTAAACTGACTGTGAATGTAATTTATGGATAGTTTATGGGGTAAATACCATCTTTGCAAGAACTCAATTCTTAGAATTCGGATTTCATATATAGCGTTATAAAAGTTCCACCCGTATATTACTAAAATATCTATACCTAATTATTTCATAATTGTGAAAAGCAATATTCTAGTTTCGTTATTTATCAACTTAGTTCTTCAATTAGTAAATTATGTATGTGCTTATAGCACTATTAATTACATGAATACAGGTACTTCTTTTTAGAATATCTTCTTAAAATTTAAAGTGTCAATTCTATTATGAGCGGCGGTGTATGTGCTTTGCAGTGAAGATACGCAAAAATAATGAACGCTTCTTAGAATTGCTCTGTCGAATTTTATTAGCGAAAGTGAATATTGATTTCTGTGAAAATTTTTTTCCAATTTTTATTACTTACATCATAACTTTCTTACAATTCAAACTATTAAGAAATACACTTTTGAGAGAGTTTAAGATTGAAGTGCAACATTCAATATTTTCTCAAAATTTTGATACCATCATCACTACTTGAATGGATACCGCGCTAGGCCCTAAGATAATTAAATAGCAAATCTAATAAGATCTTCACTTGTGTGTGCCTTTGCCTTATTTTAATTAGTTTTAATTTGTTTAGGTTTCTCAAATCTCTATCCATCTTATCCCCCTCTCTCAGTTTTGGTATTTCTTTTCTACAACCTACACCTAGTCTTCATTCCATTATCGATCTTAATTTGCTTGTTTCTCCTCCGCTCCATACCTATCCCAACCACTTAATTGTGCTTGGTTTTGTACATGTAATTATATCTTCATATTCCAGTACTTCTTTTATTTCAATATTTCACCTTTGTTTTATTGCTATTTCATCAACTGTTTTAGGTTTCATTATCGATCTCCTTAGGCTTTTTTTTCGAAAACGGTCAGATCATGTTGGTTCCTTTAAATTATATAAGAACATATTTTCAGTGACGTAAGTTATTTGTAAGTCTTATAATACCCTAAATTTTAATTTTTGTTTCTATACTAACAGATCTACTTCTTAGTAATATGTTATTAGTGTAATAGGCCTTGTATGTTGCTTGTATTTTTTTCTTGAATTGTTTTCTTCCATCTTTTGTTATTGTTACTTCTAAACACTTAAATCTTCGACTTCCTGAAATTCGTTGTCTCTTACTGTTATTTTTCCTGTTCTGCCTTCCTTCCTGACTCTGATAATTTCTCGATATTCACTTTAAGACCTCTTTCCTTTCCTTCTACTATTACTGTTTTAGAACACTCTTCATTATTTTTCTTTGTCTTTCTAAAATCGTCTGCGTAAGGTATAATCTACTGTCTTTCGCCCTTAATGCTGCTCTGGTCTCTACTTTCCTTAAGATATATTTTACTATAATGATGAAGAAAATGGCAGTACCATCTTGGCTTACATTTTGATTAATATTGATTCGCTTGTTTATCCATATTCTATCCGCACAATTGCTCTGGTGTTCTTTAGTGTCATTCGTATTAGTTTTCTCAACTTCGATAGTATTGCCAACTCTTTTAGAGCCAGCATTAGTTTAGCTTTCTTCTTTCGATCAAGATTATATATATGTCTATATTTATGTCATACTCGCACGTTTTTACAACGATCTGGTTTACGATGTATATCGCGTGTACAATAAATCTTCCTTGCATGAAACCACATTGGTATTTACCTATGATATATTTGCCTCTAGTACACATTTTTTTCCGGTTATTTAGAAGCGAAATGCCTCGGTACGCGGCGTTTCATCTCCTCTTTTGTGGACTGTCGTAATTATTCTCAATCCTCTGGCGTTGTTTTATTTTTCCATGTATCCTTAATCAACAAGTACACTTCATTCTGTAACTCTTTTTCTCCGTATTTTATTAGCTTCATGTTAATATTATCCTCGTCAGGTGTTTTTTTTTTCGTTTCAGCTGTTTCGGTTGTTTCATTAACTTCTACGTAATTCATCCTCTTTATTTGGTAACAATCCTGTGTTGCATATTGCATTTGTATCTTCATAATCTTCTGCTATTTTTCCAAATTCGCCTTTCAAGCTCCTTATCTTGTTTTTGAGCTTTCCATATATATATATATATATATATATATATATATATATTTATATATTGAATTTTGATTTGAAATTATTGCATTTTATAAATTTACTACCAATTAATAATATGCCGTGGATGAATTTGTCTGTTGAAGATGCTAGAATTGTAGAATTGTAGAATTGTAGAATTCACAAACATTTTTATATGTATTTTAAATTACTGCAATTATTTATCTAAAGATAGCTTAGTTTTTGTCAATAATATGCTATAATTTCGCAAAAAGTTCCATACGTGGCAAGCTACTAATTTCTCGAAATGCTTTCCATTTCAGAAAAATTAGGTCATCAGCAGTTCCTTTCAATAGAAACTTGCATTATTTTCGTGATAATCTAATCTCTTAATAATCTAATAAAGTCAGTTTTGCCCTCGAATAGGTTTCGTAATAATAGTTATACATATATCCTCTGGCAAAGATAGTAATCATAGCTCAAAAGCAAATTATTCGAGTTACTATGTGTCTCAGTTCAACAGATACTTACAAATCTTCCTTGAAATCGCTGTAAATTCTGACTGTATCCTATTGAATTTGTGGCACATCGGACACTATTTATGAGGTACCATCTGTCTAGCGGATAATTCTAGTATTACGTGGCCCACCATTGGTGTGGGCTTGGTTACAATCAATATGATTCAAATTCCATCGATTTAAATATTGAGTATTTGGTTGTCAGAATATATGTGATAATAAAATGCCTACACAAATAAAGTATCCAGCCAACCTTAAAATTACTTTTAAAACATATTTATTGAAAAACATATTTTACAGCATACTCAACATTTTTATTGTCAATTGGTTAGTTAATTATTTGATTAATTATAGCAATATAGTTGTTTTTGTTTTCTTTTGCTTTTCTTTATTGCATTCGTGTTTCTTTTAATGGATTATGTTGGTTTTAATAGCACTAATAATAATAATAATAATAATAATAATAATAATAATAATAATAATAATAATAATAATAATAATAATAATAATAGTCAATCAATTAAATGTGCTCGAGGTAACTCAAAAGGTACCTCTACCGCTGCTACTAAGTGTGACTTATCCATTATACTTTGTATCTTATGAATGAAATAATACATCTATCGAAAAAAAATATTATTTTACAAAAGTTTGTGGTTAATGCGGTTTCTTTCTGGTATATCTCACCAATAGTTCACAAGATTATTTTTTACGTTTCTTCAATTATATTTATTCAATCTGTTTACTTCTTTGTACTAAATAAAAGTCTAAGTATGATGTAATATATATGTATATGAGGTTTGCTAGTTCTTCAATAATAGGTATACAGGTATTTTATCACTTAACCCACATCAGCAACATTTCAAGCCGAAATTCGAAAGCTTAATTCTGTAAAGGATTTTCCCAAAAGTGGTCGTCTTCTCATTTCATATCATCGTGAAAGCATCGCTAATAATTTACAGAAGTTTGAATTTAGTCTTAATGACTATCTAAACGTAAGAAGTTGAAATGTTAGCATTTGCTTTCTATATTATTATTTGACATTAGTATAAAAATATCGTTATATTATAAAGTTTGCCCTTTAATTTTATTTAATACTCTATATATACTCTAGCTCTTCCTATTATAGTTTTCTGGAAAGTGAATATTATTCAAAGGGGAATTAAAATCATTGTTCTAAAATATACAGGAAACTGTACGTTTCTACTTAGATAAATAAATGATCACGACATTACTCCAAAATTTATAAAACAGATTTACTTATTGGAAAAGAAAATTTAACTTCATAGAATTTCTTCCAAACTTTATGATGGCAGTGTATGTTATAAATGCTTAATTGATAATAAACCGGTGATTTTATTGCTTTTTAACTTAACCTTTATAAACAGAACACTTTTAAACGGCAGTATTTTATTAATCTAAATATGCATACGCTAGATTTATTTCTTCTCAAATTTAATTTGCTTTTCTGAAATGTGTATAATAAATAGATACACATAAACGGCGCCGTATTGAAACATTTGTTGAATATAGTCGGGTAAAATAATAATTTCTACTGTTGACATTTTTGTAGAAAGCGGAACTTAGACTATTATCTGCTAGAGAGCGTCCATATGTCTACCACCAATAAATTTTATTTTTAAGCAATGTAAAATGTTCAATCTCGTGTCTTGGCAATATAATCAAATTAACACATAAAAGCTTACCACTAATTCATATGCATACACATCCAAGTGTAAACGTTGAAATTTACTAGCTATTTAATTTGGGATTGGTACATTTGTAAATAGATTTGTATAAATCATTATAAATAAAATAATAGTATACGTAATGCCTTTGTTAATATTTGCTTCTGTTGAATTCGCGGGCATACAAACGTATTTCATAAATAAAAGCGTTGTGGTTTACACGCAATTGAAAAATCATATTTATATATGCACGTGTGAGCTGTTTATCTAAGTAATCGCCTTGTAAATGTCTGCGTTACTAAAAAAATAATATTTGGCGTTAACAGTATAGACATTCTTGATATTTGCATAGCACTTTACATAATTAATTTAAACAGCAGTCCAGACAGTGATGTAAAGGTTTGTTCATCGAAAAGCAGTTTCACACTTACATTCAGCAGTAAATTACAAAGAAAACAGATATTATTTCTTTTTTAATCAATGCATCAGGAAATTTTAGACTATTAAGGGAAACAATAACTCAACAATATATTTAAATCTTGTATTCAGTAATGCCAGCTAACATTCTCTATTATTTTATTTTCCATATTAATTTAAATAGTCACCATATACAGAAAATTGGTTACAGTATGTGTTGCGTGTAATTACAAATATAAATGACAATTTAGGACATCGTTGCTTCTGTTCAATTAACTATTATTGACGAATACATACAGACCTCGATACAGACCAAAATTTGCACCATTGCTATATTTTCGTTATTATCAATGTCATCATAGTTAAATAAGCAAAGTAATAGGGTCTTTAAACTTGATCAAAATGTGAGTGACAAAGCAAATAACGCACTGTAGACAAAATCCAAATGCCAATATTTCTTTTAAAAATATAGTGATGTAAAAAATTTAATGAAATATGGTTCTAAGACGAATAATAAGAAAAACATAGGGTATCCTATGTTGCTTATGTGAACGATAACATTTCATTGTGCAAAGATCATAATAGGCCTCTTGGCTCCTAATTTAAAGTAAATACCCTTTAAAGGATTTAGGTTTCCGAATCGAAACCGCGTCATAATAACTCATGCAGAGCGTGCCGATATTTCGCTCTGAGTTGTATGCAGTCGCCCAGAAGAAGCTCCATGCAGCTGGGAACAAAACGTCGGAAGGCTCACGCAATTACGATGCAGTTTCATCCCGGAAACTTAAATTCTTTAAAAGAAAACAACAACACAACGATATAAATACCATATCCTTTGAAAATGTCATACGCTACCGTCCATATTAGCTCGGACACGCAAATACATTTCATAAAAAGGAGAAAATATTCACTCACTTCTCCAAAACTTATTTTTTTGCATTTTATTAATAACGATTAAAATTAATGTATAAAAATAAAAAAAAAAGTAATTCTAACAAAAAATAAACAAAAACTTCTTAAACATTCCATTCAGCAAAGAAGCTCTCTTTTGCGCGAAGAACAGCTTTCACAATCACAGCCATTCGCCCCGCTAGTTTTTCATGGATTCTATTTGGCATATTAGTCCATTCCTCTTGTAAAATATTACACAGCTGGCCTACGAGATAGGGCATACTTTTCGACCACCCAGTCCTCCCATAACAGCTCGATGCGGTTTTGATCGGGGCTGTGAGGCGGCTATGTCATTATTTGTAAAGTGCCATTACCTCGTTTTTAATTTTCAAAAATTTTTACATATAACTAAAGATTATAAAGATTCATTGCGCATTTAGTTGTGAAAACTATTTTTATTTGAATGTCGCGGATTTCATGAATCATTCAAAATAACTCAGAAACAACTGAATTCAGGTAAAGGAGGTAAAATGTGTTTCATTCGCGGTTTACTAAATAAAACATTACAAACGGTTAAAAATACGAATTACTATTAGTTATCTTGATGTTTGAAACGTCATGTGTGGGATTTTTTATGTTAGTTTAGGATCATAACTAGTAATCTGTGTCATTAATAAGATTCTGTAAACTGATTTACTTTATTAGTCCTGAATAAAAGATAGCAATATTTAAATCTAATATTTTATCCTTCAAATTTTCCAGAAAATGTTCAATTGCTCGAAGTCAGTGCTTACATACATATGCGTTGAAAAGCACTACTCCAGAAATTCATAATATGCTATTTCAAATGGGAAAACTCACATCTATTTCTGGTTTAATTAAGGATGTCTCTTGAAGATGATATTTTCAACAATAGAACCCCATCCAGAGTATGGTCGATTATTTTCGACCATTTTCCAATAAAAATATATTTGACAATTAAATCTGCGAGAAATACTTATCTGTTAGTTTATATGTTTTTGGTACTTATTACACTCCAAGAGGGTGGCACTTATTTTGGTTTCCGGCACTGTGTAGAATTTTCCCGCGATAGAACCATATACTCTAAGTAAACCAAAACATACAATATGTTTTTATTTGATCCTCTAGAGCCACGCTATTAAAACTTTTAAATCACAAAATAAGTTATCTTTCAAAATTTAAAAATATATATGAGATGTTTAGTTTCACAAAACTATTCAAATGTAAATTTCCTCTACGATACGTTATGCAGCTTTTTCTTGTTTATTGTTTTAATCGACATTAAAAGCTGTAATAATTTATTGATTTAGCACACATTGTAGAGGAGCTAATAGTATTATTAAAAATAATAATAGTAATACAAAAGATCTAACAGATATTGGAAAGGAATATATTCATATACACATACATATAACATATATGCACTTTATATCCAGATACAAAACGTTAGAACACTAAAAGTTTAAGTTTTTAAATGCATATAAATGTTTATCGATTAAGAAGTTACTTTAGTTTCCATTTCAATAAATTTAGATTATTTAAATTAATTGCATCAATAACTATCAGGCGGAAGTTTACATGTATTTACAATTACACACTATTGATAAGTCAAATTTACAAAACTAACAGGATTACACAGAAATCAAATTGCTTTAATCGGTTATGGAAGCCATTGATAGCGTTTGTGGTGTATTTTGAAGGTATGCGGTATATTCTGAAGGAATTTTCTGTACTGCATCACCTAGTCTATTTTTCAGCTATTCTCGAATTCTCAGAGTACCATTAAATACGTTTAATTTTACATAACCCCAAACAAAGTAATCGTTGGCTGCTAAATTAGGAAACTACAGTATTCTTACATCATGATCTATCATTTATTGGTGAAACACACGAATCAAAAAGGTTTTGACATTTTGTTCTATGAGCTGGTGCGCCATCTATCTGGTATTAGACATATAGACGTCTTTTGGTGATGATTTCGTTTAAAGCTGTTACTATTGTTTCTTGAAGTAATTCCAAATACTTTTGTCCTGTGAGATTTTCCATCGATCCGAGTATTAATGAATCTGACCTAAACCCTCAATTACTCAAACTGCTGCGTTTTGGTAATATAGAAAAAGTGAAAATTGTATCTGCATCAGTCTACACAGTTTTGAGAATTAACTTTCCAATGGATGAAAAAACTTGCTTCATCCATGAATACTATTGTTTCTGAGTAGAGTATCGCCTCGGTGAAATTTCTTCACCATCAGCTACTAGCTCTCAATGACTTTAGTAATGCCTTTACATGTTTCTATATTAAGAAATGTATGTGCTGAACTTTCACCTCACAAGAAGTCTCCTTACTCCTTACTCGATACTAAAAATATTTTTCTCTTCTATCAGGTCAACAATTGCTCGTTTTATAATTTCTGTAATTTATATTGTACACTCTTTTTCTTTTCCTGTTTTGCAGCGCAGCGTGTGGTAGCAAACTTAGTCACAATTCCTGATGTTATTATGGAGTTTCGAATAGGACGGCTAGAGTACATGGCATCAGAAAATATGAAACTTGTGTTAAACGGAGATTAAAAATTATACCATTTACATAACTATACTTTTACTTCAATTGTGCATATCGGAAAGAATTCGAGTTTTTGAAGATTGTGAGGAATTAATATATGTAATGTTGCTTCTTAAAGTAGATGCTTTGATGCACTACTGTTATAAATACTTAGTATAATAATAATGAATAACAGGTAATTGTACAAATGATTGATTCTATGTTGCGAGATAAAGTTAATTCTCTGTATATAAATTATGTAACTATTAGGTTTTTCTCGCAACTATAATAACAACTCTCTTTGATTCGAAATTGATGTTTTTGGAAAAACTTGCTCGGTTATTTTGCATGAAATTATCATGTACGTAATAATTCTAAGAATACTATACTCGGAATATCGCAACGCAAGCGAAAATATGATTAAGTACTTCAACGATAGACAATAATGTAATACAAGAAACCTCTGCACGTTTTCTTTAAAGTTTGATTAATTTATTCATCGAAACTGATGAAGATCTGTGCGGGTCTCCTTATTTCATTTCTCATTAACACTATTAAAAAGCTGTATTTTACCAAAGTATTGAGAATTGGTAGACTGAATGAAACTGTAATAGAGAGATTTACAAAGTCTTCATTTAAAAACGATTCGTATATGAGGCCGCTAGATGCAAAAGCGGGTACATGGCATTCACCTCATGTTGAGCTATTTGCATCAATAATTAAATCACTTTTTATTAACAGATGAAACGGACCCATTTGAACCAAAAGGTAAAACATTGTGCACATTTATCGAGTAAAATACCAATAATTATCAACATTAGGTTTTTAGGTACATTAACTGATATAGATATCTTTTTAATTCATGTAATTTTAATATTTGATAATATTGCATTAAACTCGTATGCCAATATCATTGTCGCTCTCAATAAATGACCTTATGCTTCAAGTTCTTCAATAATTAAATGATATTGATTTATTATCTTGTAAGATGCCAATTATTGGTACTGCTTTCAATCATCACCATGATCAAATTTTTTATTTTTCCTTAAAATAAATTTTCTCCCGCATAAGCTGGAGTTGTAAGTTGTCTCATTCCTTAACTTAATCAGGTTGTTACTTTTGGTGAATGTAAATTTTTTAAAAGACTAAACTGAAAATGCTATGAGCTGGATTTTTGCGAGTCGCTTGGTTTCTTTCTTCCAATAGAAAATTCTCTGTTCTCCGATTTTCTTAATCCCCTTGTATCCCTGCTTGCTTACAATTGTATTGATTTTTCTAATTTGCTCTTCAAGCAGTCCAAAAACTCGGTCGGAAAGTAGAAATATGTATGTAGCTAGTCATCATTACAGAAGTTAAAACTATTCTCTGCAATCAGTTACGAACAGTCGTGCCGTTTTTATAGTTTTTAAAAAAGTACAAATTGTTAAAATATTGTGAATAGTCGAGGTAATCAAGTTAAAACCCTACGAAGAATCTGCATCCACGCATAGGTATGGGCAAACACTGTTTGAAGTAAACTTCATTTTAGAGTTTCTGCTGTTATACTGCTATGTTATACCAGCAGATTTGTTAGGTAAAATACTGATTTGGGAACTTAACTTTTTCTGACAGTTCAACGAAAAACATTGTATCATATCTTCACACTTTTCACCAAGTGATAGATTTAAATGCATCGACTTCCTGTTCTGTTAAAATTTGGAATCGTTGTACTTGTGTAGATGTTTTCTTAAGCAATTATTTTGTTCGAAAACATATGGAGCATACGTGGATCATTAGTGATAATCCCGGAAGTACTTAAGTTTCACAGGTTCCTTGGGATATTTTTTAGAATATATTTTGGTAAAATTCAGAGTACATAACAGATACATCGGAGAGGACCTCTTACTTCTACAGTAATGAGATTCAGTGTAGTTTGTTCTCAATAACTTTTTCATTGGTTGTTTTATTATCATTTGTAGTTGTTTTCGGTCGCCACGTCTCTTCTCGTGTGGCGTTTGGGAATTTGAACTCAAATGTATCAACACTCTTTCAATATAATACATAAAGTTGCTATAGCCAGAAAAGATTTCTTACATACTCTAATTAAATTTCCATTTTGATAGAATTATGGGACTTAATACTAACAAAAGGATGATATGTGCTCTTATTGCATTTTGGTTTACGTATGGCGTGGTCAATGTTTTACACATGTAGGTACCATTTTCTTCCCTGTAAGAGCATTTGGGATATCCTGGCAAGTGTGGGCAAAAAAGAAGAAACATGCTTACCTCTGCTAACTTCTTTATGTTTTGTTTCCACTTCTCTTTTTGAATAGGACTCCTTCGAGACTTTCTCTTCTCACACTAATTAATAGCTACACTTAAATCGATATTACAAAAAAAAAACTACTGTTTAATACGATAATACCTACATTTTCGAGTCTAATCCCAACTAACTTAAATTACATTACTATGAAACCCTTCCAGCACATGTAATCATGTGTTACCATTCATTAAAGCTTATATATGCACTTCTGTATCCAAACTATTTAAACAAATACAGACTTTTACATCTACTATCAGGATTCAAACACATTTTACTTAACGAAAACAAAATAGCACGCCAAACTCATTTTTAAAATTTTCTGCATACACACACTTTCGCATTTTGTGGTCTCGTATTTACTTGAAGGTAACTATTCCTTTTAGCTCTTATGAACTGACAATATTTTCAATTTTTACTTTCACAGATTTAACACTAAATTCTAACATTTCTGGAAATGCGAAAGAACTTTCTAAAAGTAGTTTTTAATGCTTAATTTTGTTTTATACCACGAATTAGTTTACTTACTTCCGTTACTATGTAAAATTTATCATTAATTTTATTTCAATTTGACAAATGTTCTATAAACTCATGTCACTATCATCACCATTTCCGAATATCAAAAAGAATTAAACATTATAGTTAAGTCTGTATGTTTCGTCGAATATTGGAATGTTCTTGGTTTAAGTTCACTTAAGCTCGCGTCATCATGTATGTACTTACATGGTTCATATCAGTAATTTAATATTTGTTTCCTGCAAGTAGTACCAATACACTTATATGAAACAGTATAACCTTTCATCAGATATTTCCTGTTGATACTGATGTTATGTCTAATTTTTATTGGTATGTTATTACGGTTATTTACAAACAACATAGAAAACTGTTAACCACAAACGTAAATCCATAATTTCTGCATATATATGTACACTACAGCGCAGCAAGCAATATGAATTCCTCGTAACGATGTGGTTGTTTGGGATAATTATTTTTCTCGGAACTTCAAATTAAAATTGGTGTCAACAGTGACCTTGCAAGCGAGCATGTCGACTTGGTTACTTCGTTTATTCAAATTACTATTTGTTTTTGTCAGTGGAAGCGCTGATTATGATTTCGGTCAACACATATTTAATTTGAGAAAAGTCATTCTTACATAATAGAATAATTGACGTACATATGTTTAACGTTATTATTCTCTTGGTGCGTTAAATTTTATACCGTTATTCGAAAATAGTTAATCCATTTATCCATTTAAAAATCCATGAAATAATTCGCCCCCTCCATCAACTAACGACGACAGACGTATACATACATAAACGATCTAAATATGAATTTAAACAAGGAACTGCTAATACTGTTATCTCAAGGTATAAAAATGGTAAATATTTTTTCAACATGAACCGTAGCTAATCTGATATAGGTATTAAACATATTACGATTGCAAAATGTATTACAGCAATCCCCAAATATTTAAAACAAGTTACGCTCACAATTTTTTTATGAAAATATATTTACATATTTACTCTTCTTCTTAAATCTTGATTCGCTTTTGTTTAACTATTTCTGCCAAAGAAAATATTGCCCACGTACTATGACAATATCTATTTCTACGGTTTAGGTGGAAAGCTTGAACATATACATCAAGTATGGGCAACATTTGACATATTGTGGGCCAAACTTTAGTGTGTAAGTACGTTCGCGGGCCGCGTTTAAAAGTAGTGTATTTTAAAGTAGTGTTCATAATTTTTAGCGATAGATATCAGACGTAAAATAATACGACGATGTTATTATTATGTAATTTATTAAAATAAGAAAATTAAATGAAAAAAAAAATAGGGACATTATAATTAAATCGTGAAATTTTTTTTTGGGTTTTTCAAAATGTTTCGCAAGCTAGATCAAATCTTGTAGCGGGCCGGTTGTTGTCCACATATTATATACATACATAAAATAATCATTTATCATGCAAATAACCGTTAGTATCTACAAAAAAGAATGAACAAGTTTAAAATATCATGAATACATGACTTCATCGTTATTTTAAAAGCGGTTTTGTGGTGTTTTACTACCACATTTATCACGACACGTTGTCATCATAATAGACAACACTAGGCCGCTAATGAATAGAATAGCATTTATTGGCAATAATGAAAAAGCAGACATCTCCATATGCAATATTGTCTCCGATTTCATATTTCTGTTTATTATGGAATTGGTCGTGCTGATATATAAGCTCCTGTTAGTTCTAATTAATTTACCGTTCACTCCTCTCAATTTCAACATGTTCCATAACTTTACTCGTGATACCCTATCTAAAGCTTTCTCCAGGTTAATAAAGTCCATCTATGCCCTTTCTGATTTCATTTTCGTTCTGTAAATGATTTGTTTCAGCCTAAATATATGATATTGAGTACTTTTTCCTTTTCGGAAGCCACTTTGTAATTACTCATCCAATATTTGTCCATATATTTTAACCCCTGTGCTGCGCAGAACAAAGCATCTGTGATTGCTGCATTCTCTTTTATTGCCTTTTTTAAATATGGGTAGTATCATTGCCATCTCTCAACGCTTAGGTACCGCCTTCTCAATCCAAGCCTTATTAATTTTCTCTAATAGTATTTGTGTTCCTTTTCCCTCATATTTTTTATCATTTCAATAGTGATTCTATCTTGTCTTGGTGACCTTCCGTTTTCAGCTTTTCAAGGTTGTTTCCTCTTCTGTCATTTTTACTGCGTTGTACTGTTGTGTAGACGAGTCCATTCCTTCATGTATTGTAACATCCAACAATCCTGGAAGATGCTGCTTCTACCTTGTTATTATCTCTCCTTCTGATAATATTTCTTCATTTGCGTCTTTAGTTTTTGTAAATCCTGCTTTTTAATTCACAGGTATAGCAGTAAACTCCACTCACACAAATTAATTAATTATGCGGAACGCAGCGTTTCGGGAGCACGTGGGCTCCCATTGTCAACCGTGTTACCGACAGCGTTCCTAAGAAAGAATCTATGACAAAATCTGGTTAAGAAACGGCACGACGTGCCTTTTTGTTTACCATACTGCACTGGTAAATATCTCGTGCTTGCCTCAATCAATAGACAAAACCCAATGTTGTCGTTGATATACAGTTTTCTGTTACTACTAACCGATGATTTAGATATCCAATAATTCATAATTCCATGATCACTTTAACTATACATTTCATTTTTGTTTCTTAAAAGTAATTTTTCGATAATTAACGTTCAATATTAAAAACTGTCGTTAACATGTTATACGAAGGCTGTTATTTTCAACGTTCGTTCGCCCATGTAAACAGTCACGCAAGCGGTGGGAGACGGGGATGCCCAGGAGGTGACTGCGCATCTCCCTCACTATAATATCTGTCACTTGCAACGTCATTGCTCCATTTTCAGCTGAGTTGCAAGCACGTAAGCATGACTGCTACAATTGACTCTCCCGCCAAGTGCGACTTGTGTAGTGTAATTTGATTTCTTCAAGAAGAAGGGAATAGTGCAGCTGAAAATCATCGAAAAATGAGTATACGGCGAAAACTTTATGACGGATAATGTTGTGCGTGAATGGTGTGGGAAGTTTAAAGAGGCCCGAGACGATGTTTACGATGAAGAGGAACAAGAACGCAAGTCTGTCGCATCAGAAGACATTGTTCAACGAGTTGACAAAATGTTCGTTTTGTTATTTATACTTGTTTTTATGAGCTATGGGGGGTTAAAAAAACAGCCCTCGTATATAGAACAAAATTAACTTTACACATTGCGATTGTAATTTCTAGGATTAATAAATATATTGAAAGGAATTACAGTATCTAGAGTGTAATTTATGAGTTGTTCATCAAAAAAAGATAAATAAAACTGGTTAATGTACTATTTACCGTCTTCCAACAGAATATTTAAGAAGTTGTGGGTGTGTCCCCGCGGTGGTTGCGCAGCGAACTAGGAACACCTACAAGGAAGACGTGAAATCAAAGGGATATTCTTCGCCGTTTGCATCCGAAAGGTTAAATATGATTCTCTAGTCTCGCAAGGAATCTGCCTTCTTGAACTGAAAATCCAATTTCAGCGATTATAAATACCTTTAGAATTGTAGAATGTTCCTTAAAGCATACCTACACAATCCTCTTATCCACTACAAAGCATTAGATTCTGATCGAGTACCTTTATAAATCTGTATACATCATACTATGTGGTAGTCAGTAAAATCTTGATGCCTGCGATTTCTTGAACATGGACTTATCTAAGTTTTTATGTATATACAATATCTTTTGTTTTTCTCTCATGGCGTAACGGTATGGCACTAGTTTGTTATTAAATTATGAATTGCTAAATTATTAACGGATGGGTCTAAATTAGAATAGGTTAATCAATAACAAAAGGCATTGTACATTTACAATTAAAAGAGGGCAATTGGAATATCTAATGACATTCTAAATTAACTCTATTAATACTAGAATTAAACAATAATTTGTCCAAATACATCTTGCATTACCATTTACATTACAAAATGCATAACTGACGATTTTCATATTTTCAAAAACTGCACGAACTTATCTAATATATAATTCTGCTATTAGAATTTAATAGAAACAAACTCATTTGTGCAGTTCACTGATCTATAAAAAAAATTATGCTGGGCTAGACTAAACAGAGCTAAGCTCTTTAACTTTTGTGAATTATGAAAGTGTCTATTCTTTGCATACTATTTAGTTTAGTTTTGTTGTGTATATTGAGTATTGAATAAAATAGGAGATCGCCCACGATGATCATCGACATGACATTTATATTTTCCAAAAATATTTTTAGTTCCGTGGCACACTTAATCAAACCTAAAGTATAGGTCCAAAAGATGAGAAGACCAAATACTAAGTAAATTACTAGTGCACTATTGTAAGATTTTTCATGAAGAATCTGCCATTTGAGCTCCTTTGACTTTGGTAACAGCTATACAAATTTTAGGCATTCTTTGAAGCAACTTTTCAAGACAGTTCGCGTCAACTTGCCGTGCATTCTGTAAATATTTCCCTCTGATCAAGCTCATCCCATAAGAGCTCTATGGGGAATAAATCCGGACTTTTGAACAGGCCAAACCATTAATTTTAGTTCCTTTCTTACTGCTTCCTCCTCTAAAATGTTTTTAAACATTCGAGCCGTATGTTTGAGCGCATTGTCTTGCCGGAACACAACTGGCTCACCAACAAGAAGGCTTCCACACGGAATAACATGGTTTCGCAAAATATTAAAATACTCTTCTTCCCGCATTGTACCATTAACCACCACCCGTACCTGTTCCAGAAACGGCACTAAGCAGACCTCACTCGACGGACAACAACTCTCCCTTGCAAACGAAACAACTAAAACTTGGACTCGTTGATCCATAAGACTGCGTTCCATTCATCCAGTGACCAGTTCGCATGCTCTTTTGCCCATCTTAATCGTCTCTGTTTATGCACGCGTTTTAAAAAGGTTCTTTTGTGGCTGATGCATTCCCTTAAACCCGTTGCCAATAACCGCCTCTTGTCGGTGGTAACAGAAACATTTGTTCGTCGTTGTGTATTAACGAGCGTTGCGATATCTGATGCCGTCTGACGTCAATCTCGTTTCGAACTCGTTACTATAAATCGTTAGCTCCAGAGGTCGCCGTCCACTTCCTGCCCCATTTAGACTTCATCCTATCTCTCTTCTCGGGCCAATGTGGAATGCACACCTTTCGATGAGTTACCTACCCGCAGCGCAATTCCTCTTCTCTCTTTCTAAGAGTACAAATATTACTACGTCGTTCTATAGTGAACTGTATGCGTTTTGGTATTTTTACCCTCAGTACTTTACCAAATTGTTACAATTGCGCACTGATTAAAAAAAAAGATAATTCCCCACAGGAAAGCTATAAGACCTTAAGGATTAATACCTTTACCACATGCACTAAACAAAGTTTGAGCGAAAGTAAGTACTGCAGGTATCCTACCCCATCCCTGTCAAACAATAGTTGTATTACGGTTTATTTATAATAATTTTATATTGCTTACAATAATTTATAATAGAGATTAACGATTTCACGATATGTCTATTAGTTGTATTATTTTAAAGGAATTTCACTTCTAAACTTCTAAACTTATGGACGGCAGCGTATTTGAGAATTTTGTCTTTGTTATTATTTGAATAAATACGCAGTAAGCACTCTTTTTAATTTACTAACTGTTTATTACCTAATAACGTAGTAAATAAAATGCTACAACACAGATAAATAAACTTTTAATAAAAACATTTTCTCAGCAGTTGACTTCTTTTACTTTCGTGCCGGATGTATTTCTTTAGAACTAACCTAACTCAGATCGTATTTATTTCCTAAAACAAATCCTTTTGTTTATTTAGACCACTACCCTTCGAAAATCGGGTACAGAATTTTTTATATGTAAAATGTCTAATTCTTTTACATAACTAAATATATATCTAACACGCTATTATCGGCTTTTATGATATATGAGGTTTGGTCGGATAGAAGAATATCATTAAAGTCACCGTTAAAAATACTCTTTTCGGCGATACTGCGTCTCGGTAACTGTATCTTGTTTGACTTTCCTTTAGTAGTAATTACTTTCAGTCTGGTAGTCCGAGAAAATTGGATTCTCTGTTAAAAATACGCGGCATATCATGAATCATTGATTGCTATGGAAGTGTTTACTTTTATCATGAATGTTGCAGATTACTGGTCTAACTGAACGGAATTATAGGCGATGTTAATTACTACTAAGTTTTGGATTTTGTAACATTTCGGATGACTTTATTGGTATCCCTCCTCAGACTTCTAAAAGCGGATTTTGAAAATGGTTTTGTTACTAGATAATTTAACAGATTGGCATACTCTCTTTTTTACCAAACAACACACAACAAATTAGGATTAGTATCATGGAGATTAGCAAAAATACTAATTAGATTTTTAAATTAAAAATTTACTTAGGATACTGTGATTCATTTATATACGAAGCTTGTCTGGAAACTAAGTACCGTTTCGTTCTACCGCCACGGCAGCGCTATAGACGCAATTCCGCGCATACATCTTCTGTAGTTTACAGTTTTTCTGTTGATGCCATTACAGCCGGATTGTGTTCTATTTACATCTGTTACTGATCATTCAAAATGAATACGTAGGCTTTCACGGCCAGAGTCAGCAATAAACGAACTACTTCCGGAATTGAACCGTGTCATGATGAGATATATAGAAATGAAATAAGAGTAAGAGGAGAAAGAAATAAAAAGAAGCGAAATGAAAAAAGAGAGCGGGGCTGAAAAAGAAAGATAAGGTGAAAGAGTAGGAGGAGGAGAGAAAGACAGAAAGAAAGAAAGAAAAGAAAAACAGAAAGGCAATTTCTGAGTCCGTGGACTGTGAAGTGAGTTTTGCAATACGCTTTTTGTAACCAAAGGATATTAGACCAGCCGAAATTCATTACCAACTTGTACAGATTTATGGTGAAAATGTAATAACAGATGGAATGGTGAAAAAGTGGGTTAGACAATTCAATACTGGACGAAGCAATGTTCATAACGAAGCACGGAGTGGGCGGTCTTCTATTGTCAATAATGATTCGGTTGAAAATGTTAATGAGAAGATTCGTAAAACCAAATGGTTCGCTTAGTGATAAGTTTCCACAAATTTCAAAAACTGTTTTACATGAGGTTGCTACAAATCGCTTAAATTATCACTGGTGGCATCCTTCTACGAAGAGGATATAGAAAAAATGGTTTTCCGCTATGACAAGTGTCTGAGCAATGCTGGCAACTATATAGAAAAATAATTTAAGAAATGCTTTTTCATGTAGTTGTTTTCATATTGTGTGTCTATTTTGTTTTGAATAAAAATGTTTTTATGAGATTTTTATTCTAAGATGGTACTTACCTTCCGAACAAGTCTCATACATCGATTTCGACGTATTTTTAAATAAAATGATAATAAGTTTGACGTGGCATCAAGATCACGTGCAGTATTTTGTATATCTATAATAGTATGTGCTGATTGAAATCACGTTACATTCTATTTATGTACTATATTCCTTAATGATTATTTTTGCGTGTGAACATAAAAAGAGGCGTAAGTGCTAACAATTTTGCAAGGTCGAATCTTAAAAATAGTCAAGCGGTGTGTTTCTCAGTGTCAAATTGTGTAATATTTTAAGAAATTGTTTAACG
The DNA here is from genome assembly GCA_023509865.1 of Trypoxylus dichotomus. Taxonomy (NCBI): domain Eukaryota; kingdom Metazoa; phylum Arthropoda; class Insecta; order Coleoptera; family Scarabaeidae; genus Trypoxylus; species Trypoxylus dichotomus. Next base: position 22,560,081 of record CM042081.1, on the reverse strand, counting down.
CGGTGCATTATCAAATTAACCAATTGGTAGGATCTATACTAATATACACTTGAAGCAAGATCTAAGGCAAGAACTTTATGATGACTACTCTCCATGCTTTGTATCTAAGTGTCTAATTTGGAAGTTAACTTCGTCGTACAGCTGAAAATTTAACTTTTTTTATGCATAAGAGATGAATCGTTGCAATTTTATGTTACATCAGCCGTAATTACGTCTACATCTCCTATATCATTTATTAACACATTGTGATTTATTTGGAATTTCCATATTCTATAGAGATATAGCATATAGATGCCATTACCTAATATACTTAGTATAATGACAACATACCTACACTCGAAATTAGGAAAGCTCTGACGTCATAAATAAAATGTATATATCAAATCAGTACGTCGAAGTTATATTGATATTCAAGATTATACCTTTTCCTCTTTAAAAAAGATAGTATTTTGATTCAATAGCCTTGATAATAGATTCTGCGATATATCATTCTATAGAAGATTATGGATTATAAGGTACATTTTTATCCTTTAAATATTAGAACATCTAGACTGACACGGAACATCATCTAATTTTATTAGAGGTGGATTTTGTAAATTTGGAAGTAACTTCTCGAATATTCATTTTAGAAACATTTTACCACTCATGTCACTATGATAATCTTCTTTCTGTGACTTTGACTGAGATACAACTACTAACGAAGCACTTGGGACAAAACCAGAAGTTGATTCTATGTGAAGTACTATAAACTTTTTCCTTCATAACCCTACGATATGATGGCATAATGACTTGGGTCAAAATAAACTAGTAAAGTACGCAACTGTACATATATATTCGGCTGAGGTATACACATTTTCATATTTCCATGTGAACTGTTGAACAGAATATTTGGTTTTCTTCAGCGTATGCATCTAAGTTGATGAAGAAGAAATTATTACATTTTATACAGAGAATACATATTTACAATAATGGTAACTCAAAACAACGAAATTTCTGTAGATCCATTAATTAATAAAATAAATATGTAAAAGATTTGTAATTCTTTCTAAACTTAGTAGCCAGTGTTAATTCCTCTGTTCAAAATAACTTCAAACATCCGAGTCTTCATACTGTCTATTAATTTGGTCAATGTTGAAATAGGAATATCATTCTAACACCTCGTTATCGCAGATTTGAGTTCTTTGACGCTATCGCATTGTGTATTATTGACACACACACATCTATTATCAATATTTAATAAGATTTTCGATCGAGCGAGCAGGCCATTATAATAAATTAATTTCCTTTTAACAAAGCTACTGGAATTATACATAGCTGCATTGTTTTGCTGAAATACCCAGTCTTAAGTCGGCAATTGTTCAACAAAGTCTACCAGAACCGTCAGAAACGTCATAATGAAGCTTGTTTAGCGCATCACAATGTAATGCTTTAAGATTGTTTTTTCGACATAAGAACCGAGTGATTTGGGAAAAGTAACTAGAAAATGCGAAAAAAAGAATACTTATACATTCTAAAAAACAAAACATTACGCATTGGAAGTCGGTCTACTGTTTATATTCTAACAAAGTCAAAGGTGACAATTTTTTTTAGAAGAAAAGCAAGCAACTGGCGAAGTAACAATGTGCAACTGAATTGATAGTAATAGTTGAAGTGATAGTTTGGAATACAGAGATTAGAAACTTGTACAAACTCCCAACAGTGCTGGCTTACGCTCACTCTTGCTTCATTTCATACATGAGATGCGGCCTGACGTTTTAAGGCAATCTATCTGCGACTACTAGAATTCTTGTCATTCAAACAAAAATTGAATTAAGAATACTATTTAATTTAAATAGCAGACGTTCTTGTAAACCCATGTTTATTAACAGATATTTACTATCTTTTTCCTTATTACTTCTTTATCAATATTTATTTATTTTTAAAAACAATGTTATAGTCATTGCTAATGAGGATATACGCAAATGTTATGTCATGCATCACATTAACGAGTTCGCCATTTTTTTAAATAGAGTAATATTATATTTAAAAAATGTCTCCTCCGCATATCTAACAAAATTTTCAATAAATTGCTTCCGGAAACAAAATAGCTTCTTCCTGACATTTAAGAGGAAGCTAAAAAAGATTTTATTATAAATTGTTACTACAGCATTCCTCGTATTCGCAAGGATCGGATATAGGCGTTTACATTTTGACTTAGTCTATTGTGTCTATTGTGATGTCATATATAACTTTGTTAGCTTTTGTTCTCATTTTTTGCATTAGACAATGCTTATATACTTTTAATTGGCAATAAAGTATTGCTATTGTTATTATTATTTCCATCAGAAGAGTTCACTAAAGCAGGGAAGACACATAGTCATTAACTGAATGATGAGTCGGCAAGAAATAATTCGTCTCAAGACTACGCTGATACTGACAGTAAATGTACCACCTAAACATTAAAATAAAGCCAAAATTCCACAAAATATCCAAATAGGCCAAAATTCTAATTATTATTATTTTATCATCATTTTTATTATAAATTGTTCTAGTGTTGAAGGAGTGGATTAATTGTTACAATATACAGAAATGTTGATACGACCCCTTGCATCATACAATATCCTTAATAACACAGCGTACTTGTCTCTTTACTTAACATATGAAATAATTTTCTTTAACAAAGTCATTATTTTATAAATATTTGTATGAAACATATATTATCTTAATGTCGATGATAGTTTATTGATTATATTTATGTTTAATAATTATTTATTTTACTCACTAAACAGAAGAAAGCTAAGGCCAAAGCAAGAAGTGAAGAATTAAGTCGAGTAGGTTTTTAAATTAACGAGCCGCCTAATAGAAAAATATGCTGCTCTTTAATAGACACAATTAAAAAGGCATATATCTTGTCATATGTACTGTAATCTGTTCAATTCAACGAATAATTGCTCCATTAGGTAACTCTATTTATTAATAGTACGCCACAATTCACAATTCTAAAGCAGAAATGTAATTGATAACGTGCTAACCGAATTTTCGGCACTTTGCAGTGTAACGTTTCCACGAAACATGCTTTGAATGCACTTCATTCGCCGTAAAGTTCGTCAAAGTTCACTTTGCTTAAGGACGAAAACTTAGCAGAATACTATTACCACTAAACGTATTAAGAAATTATTCAATTATTTGATGTTGTGTAAGCGTTTGACGTAAATCAAAGATGGTTAGTTACAAGAGAATATTGGAGAATTTGCGTAATATAGTTAAATTTAGATACAGAATACATCACTGCAACTGCATTATAAATCAATACCTTATATGTGTAGTCCAAATGAATTTAGAGCTCAGACTTTCATTTTAGATTCTACAGAAACTGAAATTTGACTTGTAGAATTGTATAGAAGTTAATATTCCTAGTAATTTTACCACACCTCAGGGTTAAAGTGAATAAATTGTGGTATTATATAGACGATTTGATTATAGTAAAATGGCCAGTATAATTTCGATCGTAATTTACTCATTAATACGTATATTGGTGTTCGAAATACACATTCCAAATACCGTCAGCCGCATTTTTCCTAAAATAGAGATATTTCAAGTGTAATTTAATTTTTAAAATTGACAACGTAAAAAATAGTTTTCAGTTATAGTGTGAATCAGATGTAATAATATAATTACCGATTACAGTTTTAACGAATTGAAGTAATGCGCAATTTCTAAATCCTTATAGAAAAAGACAGATTAAACATTATGTCTATATCTATCTAAAGTATATTGGATGTTAATTTGAATTCAAAGCTAGTGAAAGTACAACCAACGAATTCCTAATATTTCTATACCATTCTATCTTCAGTACTTTTTTATAAATATTTGTTCTTTTGCCAATACGTTTTAAGACGTTAATGCCACTCAATATTTTCAATTTCATTGTTTTCTCTTCACTTTCCCAAACAGCATATAATTATGGTTTACATATTATAGATATTTGTAAAAAATGTGGGTGAGCCTCAAGTATTCATTCTCATTTCGACAATATACTCAGATATCGTATCGTTATCTTGAAAATTATTTGTAATACTATTTCAATTTCTATTAACATACAAAAAGTGCAAAGCATAAAATTATGCAGTGCTACCCTCATTGTTTGTGTTACAACAAAGTAAAATATTCTATCAAATATTAGATTTGCAAATGAAGTCTCTGTTGAGATTCTCAAAATATGACCATGTCTAATAGAGTTACGATATGTTTGCTTAAAATTGAGTATACATACAGTATATAGCAATAATAGACTCCCAAAATGTTGTACTTAACATGATATACATCAACTCAAAAAGTGTGCAACGTAGGAATTGCACCAAAGTTGAACTGAAAACCAATTTTTGTAGAATTAGAACATCATTGTTCTCAGCAATCGAAACGTACCTAACCTCATTATTGTAATTTAATTTTTTTGTATAATTTACAATGTTTTATAATATTTAAATTCCTGGTATTATTTGCCTTTTCCGATGGAATATAAAAAGCCTAGGCGTAATAGTTCGCAATAAAAGCACAATTGATGAGTTATTTTAGCATGATGTAACAGGCTTCCTGACATTACAACTTCTAACTAGATTAGTCAACAAATTTTAAATTTTGATTTTGCCATGAAATGATGAGTACAAGCTTTTTTTCCACTAAACCTTTGCTTATTACTGGTTTTTCCTACCATGACTAGAACATAAAAAACTAAAGTATTTATTGTAATCTAATTTCATGCTAACCTAGAAATTTTGTTGAAAATGATAAAGTGCGAAGCGTAAAGGTACGAGGGCGACCTGAAATGTTTCCGGAATCGACAAGAAAAACACGGTATTGGCGTGATTTTTGTTTCTACTTTTGGATTTAGTCAACTTAAAAGATCAATACACTTTTTCAAACGGCGCTTCAGTCTTTTCAAGCCGTCGGAATGTAGAATGTTTCGAGGTCTGCAAAGTAGCCATCTGTAGCGGCGATGACCTCTTCATTTGAGGCAAATCTCTTTCCTCTCGATTTCTTCAGGTTTGGGAATATGAAAAAGTCACCGGGGGCTAGGTCCGGTGAATATGAACGATGAGAGACTAATTCGTAGCGCAACTTCAATTTGGACACGACAATGCGGGATGAATGAGTCGCTGCATTGTCGTGGTGGAAAATCACTTTTTTACGCTGCAAACACGGCCGTTTCTCCTTCAATACTGCATCTAATCGGGTCAATAAATCGCTGTAGTATTGCCCCGTGATCGTCCTTCCCTTCTGCACATAGTTGGTGAGGATCACACCTTAGGAATTCCTAAAAATGGTTGCTTTGCCTATGACCTATCTGGCCGATGGAACGGACTTTGCTTACTTCGGAGCCGATTCGCCCGGAAAAGTCAACTGTTTCGACTGTTCCTTGGTGTCCGGTATGTAGTGGTGGATCGAAGTCTCATCCACGGTTACGAAACCCATAAAGAAATCCTTTGGATTGCGTTGGATCCTGGAGAGACACTCCTCCGCCGCCCGATTTAGCTTTTGCTCCGGTGTGAGCAAACGCGGTACCCATCGCGCCGAAAGCTTTTTCATACCTAAAATTTCTTATGGGATATGGTCAACGCGTTCTTCTGAGATGCTTGTTATCTCTGCTATCTCTTTCAGCTTCAATCGGAGTTCGACTAACACGGCATCATGATTCTTGTCGACCATTTTATCGTTGGTAGCGGTTTTTTGGACATCCATTGCCTGGTTCGTCACTTGTGCTTGTGCAGCCATGCTTGAACTTACTCACCTAGAAGCTGATATTCTAAAATGAACGAAATTCAATTTTATCCATTTTTTGCGAAACCACCTGACTTGCTACACAAAACACACTCTTAAACAACAACTATTGACAATAGACGTCTAAAACTTTGACAGTTGCCATAAAGAGGGTTGCCCTTGCCGACCGATGAATCCATTTCAACTTTCGTACGCCATCTCTTGCCGAGTCCGGAAACATTTCAGGTCACCCTAGTATATTTGTGCTGATTTGAAAGTTATTGCACGTATATGTTGTTGTAGACTTATGCTTTATCAATTACTGACTATGAGCAAAAATTTATTGGCCAGTGTTGTGTGTAGTGTACGTACGTTAGGATTGTTGTTTATTTTAATCAATAAATAATGAAAACCGTAAAACTCTAGCTTGGAGTAATAGCATTAATGTGATCGAATCAATCGCTCGTCACATACATATAAATTAAATTAATCTCTAGTCTAGTATTGTTATGTAATTTTGATATTGAGCGTATTAGGTGAAGTTTATGATAAAACTGATAATTTTCTGAACAGTGATTGATTGCAAAATAGTACATCCACTAAAACTTCATTCATATGTAATCATATTAATCTTCATAATAATTTATGGCAATTATAAATTACGTAAACATTAAATGTGACTGACGTTCTATTTATAGCATCTTCTTTTTATTACTCTCTAATTATGCCTTTGCAATTGGTTCGAGAGTATCACAGAGCCCAACGAAACAATCGGCATAGTTGATTTAGTTCTAGTGTACCCTATCCAACTTCAATTATCAAAGTTCCTTGGCGAAGAAACTGGCTACCTTTAATGTTACTAAAACAATGTAGCAAAACGTTGTGCTCGAAAACTAATACTTCCATCCAGAAATAGTCATACATACGAATTTAAACCTACTAACTCCTTCATTTTAACTTCTAGTTGTGTAATTGATGCACATTGATGTCTAAATAACCAGCGCATAACAATTTGTTATTGTTATACCTGCAGGAACGATAACAATACATTTCTTATGTTTTGAGTAGCTTATGCTGCGGTCTGCGAAATCCGTACATGTCTGCATATATGTATATATGTGTGTATGTATTAGTGACGGATACTTCGTGAACGAATTGTTAAAGTAAACTTTTCTTTGACGCAAACTACATATATATATATATATATATATATATATATATATATGTAGTTTGAACTAATTTAGGATAACGATGACTGGGATCGCAGTGAAACCGTATACGTTCGTACACTACAGCATAGCACGTCAGCGCATCTTTTCATTAGATATTGAGTACCGATCGTGTGCATACATACACATATACACCACCGCTCATAATACAATGGACACTTTAAATTTTAACAACATATTAAAAAGAAAAAGTACTTTTATTCGTGTGTATAAGCATGTACCCAATTAAAGGACTAAGTTGATAAATAACGATACTGAAATCTTACTTTTCAAAATCGTGAAATAGTTAGGTACAGTATAAACAATATCAGGTATAGATCTTTTAAGTAATATACGGGAAGAAATTTTATGACACTATAAATGAAACCCGAATTCAAAGAATTCTTGCAGAGATGGTATTTACCCCATAAAGTATTAAAGTATAAATTACATAACATGCAATAATTACGATATGATTTTAATAAGTGAAATCTGCCTTGCCAGTTTGAAATACCCGCATCTTTGTGTCCATTGTCTTGTAATAATTTTTAATTTATGACAATATATTACACAAATTATTAGCTAAACTTCATCTGAAGTCACTTGATATTTATTCCTTCGGTCTTATATGAAGACATGTCACAAATGGGTAAACTCTTTTCGTTTTGTTTCCATTTTTAATTAATTAGTGTCCTACCAATACAGTATTTTTATGACTACGATTTTAAAGAAAGAACAAAGCCATTCCAAAACCTTTCCGGAAATAACAACGTTGTCAGTGTTTTCCTAAATTTTATTTTCATTAGTACAGTTATTTTTTACATTTTCTTTCAAGCCCATTCTTTACATATGTTTAATACATCACGCATACATATCACAGATTATACTAAATTACGCATTTATCTACTACGTGTACTATTTATTTCATAAAAATTATACAAGTTGAATATCTTCACCCCAATATTATTATATACCTCAATTTTATTTTTGATTGCTCGTATAAAGCAAATAAATTCAGTGTACGTTGGAGTTGTGTAGGACGAGGTACAGTAACAGATCGATATTACTGTATCCAGCCCAGTTGACAGTACTACCCTGGCGGTAAATTCCGGGATACCGCTACGGGGTTGTAAAAATCATTACTTAGGCATCTCGTTAAAATGGTTTATCTAACTATTTAAAATAGTTATACACCACTCATATTTATATAATCATGTTGATGTTCTAATATACTTCGTGATAACTTTTTTTTTCACAAGCATAAACCTTATATACATATACCTTCGTGTTATATAATAATAATGATTTTATTATCACGAAAATCTATGACAAAGAAGTAAGTTTAACAAATATACAGTTGAAATTGGCAACACCGAAATATAGGGTATACCGAATTTGATTTTCAAATAAAGCACAGTATGATATTTAATTGGATATCAGCTCATGATATCGAACTATAATGATATAATATACTCAATTACGCTTTACAGTTAAAGCGTGTTTAAAAATAAAAAAGGTCCAATTGCAAAAATAGCAGAAAGATCTTTAAAGCTCCAAACCCAACAATTATGTTTATTTACAAAAAGCATTCAAACAAAACTGTTTTAACGGCCAGGCGCACAGGACGAGGGCGTCGTTGAGTTCATTTGTCCATAACCGAACCAGGCAGTAACGACAGAAATTACTTCCGTTTTTATTCTGTTTCGAGTATCGTGGTGGTGAACCTTGCGGACCTTCGATTGACTCTTTCTGTGATCGTAGGGAGCTAGACATTTGTAATTTCCAGTATGCTGTTTCTAACAATCTTGCCTTTGCGGTGTTGTCTTCCTTATCTAGGATTGTTGCTTTTTTTCACACAATCCTGTGGCTTTCCTCCCAAGCGTAGAAAAAATTTAGCCGAAAGTTAAAGCTTACTTACAGTTTTAAGGGAGCAATTTTCACTACCAAATTAGCCTAGTGGTCTAGTATGTTGGACAAAAAATTTCGGATCAGATTCAAATCCCACTTCAGACAAGTTCACTAAAAAAGGAGGGAAGATCCAGATGAATCGTAGACTTATGATGAGTCTGGCAAGAGACAGCTCTCTTCAGTGCTCCTCGGGTGACAGAAAACCACATTGTCTGAATATTAAACTATATACAAACAATGGAAATAAGCCAAACAACTCTACCTATCATCTATAGTCGACAATTTCACGTTGAAAATCAGAATACCCTGCTTACACGAGCTTGGATATTTTGAAAAATCAAAATAAAAACATCGCCTAATGTAGTCTAAGAACCGAAGAATATAAAAATTTGTATGCGTACATGTATGCTGTAATTGTTTTCAAATATTTCAAACTTATTGCACTCTCCGTCGACCTTTTAACTATGTTTTCGATTTTGCTGAAGTTGCAAATTTTGTGGCGAAGCCTATGGTTGCACCAGAAATTCCTCGAGAGATATACAGTTATCTTTGTTTAGTAACAGAATTGCATTGACTTTTATTTTATGTTTACCAAAAATTTCTTTCAGCGACTGTAACCAAGAAGAGCAAAACTGGATTATTGTTAGGTAAATTATAAGTAAATACTACATGACTATATGCACTAAAAAGTTTGCCAAATATCTATGTAATATACACTAAAAAAATTCCTATATATCCACTTAAAATTGCAATATATATGCATTTATTTATTATGTCTTAGGAAATTCATTTGTCGTATTTACACGTATTATATATTTATATATTTATTTATTACAATAAATAACTACCTTTTTAAATGTTCAATAGTTAAATTATGTCTGCGGTGTGTATGTACATATATGTTTATATCAGGAAAATGTTCTTTCAACATTGCAAAATGTGATCAGTGCATTTTTAAAACTAGATATTAATGAGGGGTTTATATTATCCTTCTCATTAAAATTGTCATTAATTACATTAATTACCGATTTTAATGTAGCAATACCTCCATTTTTGTGTATAATTTTGGCTAATTCTTCTGTAATTTTTTTTCCAATTTTGTCTTAAATATCATTTACAATGCCAAGACCATCAATTAAAGATAATTTTCTATTTTCTAATCTAACAAATACCTCCTCAATTATTGCAAAATTGGATGTAATATATGCTAGCTGGTTTTTTATTGTCAAATTATTGAAAATTACGGTGTACTTTTCTGTGGCAAGATAGTTCGTTACAATATTTTTGATGCATTTATAATTATCGGCAAGAAACACAGCATATTTAAGCCATGTTTCCCATCTTGTCAAGATAGGTTCTGGTGGTAATGGATTTTCAAGAAGCATTTCGTTATATAATTGCACTCGTAAAGACACTTTTAAAAGTACTTCCTTTTTGATATTAGTACTTGAACTGTTTACATCTGGAAATTCTACTCTAACTTTTTCAGCAACCCTATTTAAGCCATGGGCCAAACAAGTACAATGGATTAAACTCGGCAAAAGAATTTTCAAACCTGCAGCTGCTTTTAACATTGAAGTGGCATTTGTTATGATTAATAGAACTGTTTCGAGAAGTACTTTATCGGCCAAAAAAATTAGCTAAGGACTAATTAACGAACATGGCTATGGTAACATGATTTGTTTTATCTGAATTATCTACCTTAATTAAGACTCCAGAAATCAAATTAGCAACCAGATAGCCTTTCGCGTCGATGATTTCATCAACCGAGATCTAAAGATGTTGGTTTTTCAACTCCTTTCTAATACAATCGGTAACATCTTCATAAATTTCGGTATTTCTTGTGTGGAGTTGAGGAACTAGGTACATAAATGGGTTTACAATCGATTTTGCAATGAGTTTAGGGAATTCTTGTCGAATTTATATAAGGAAATATTACAACCTAGAAAAAGATTACACAAATCTTTGGGAAATGCTTCTTGTGAATTCTTCGAATTATTGAGTAAATTTTCCCTCTCATTATTGCAAAGTTAAAGGAATACTTAAATAGTATCTCAGACTTTCACGGCCGTTTGACATAGTTGTAACGGTTGTCGGGTTCCGCCGTGTCGCTAGGTTTTTGTCCCTGACGTTTCGCGAACAACTGCGGTTCGCATTTTCAAAGGTACCTTACAACCGTTACAACTATGTTAAAGGAATACTAATCAATTTTTCAGATTTTATTACAATTCTTATGAAAGTGGCGAATATATACATAAATATGTAAAATAATGATGAAATATGCACGTGCACATACACTCATGGTAAAGTGTCCGTGTATCCACTAAAAAATTGTAAAAGACGTATGCTTAAGGTGGGAAATGGGTGGGTACAAAATATGGAAGAAATATACCAAAAAATATGCATTTTGCATAAAATCAAGTTTTTAATTACAAGATTCAATTTGATAAGTAATGTGTAAAATCAAGCTAAAACAACGTAAAAGTTACCAACACACAGTTGCCCTGAAATCCAGTTATCAAAATTTCTCTGACTGACAAGACTGATAAAACAAAATAGCACTAATTTAGTAATGACACCAGGATAAGAAAACAGAAATACAGCTTTCTCATAGTATTAATGGAATCAATTCACGAGAAAGACATGTGAAGAGACATAAAACGCTAACACACAGACATGTTTCTGCCTACCCGGCGTCATCAGCGTAGTTTCGAGCGGTTTTATGCTCAACCCATGTAATTCCCTTGATGCTTCTATCGCCAGGAATATTCACTTGTACCGTAGAGTTAGATATGGCGATAGAAGCAGCGAGAGACTTACATGGGTTGAGCATAAAGCCACTCGAAACCACGCTGATTACACCGGGTAGGCAGAAACATGTTCGTGTGTTAGCGTTTTATGTCTCTTCACATGTCTTTCTCGTCAATTAATTTCATTAATACCATCAGAAAGCTGTATTTACAGCGTTTTCTTATCCCGATGTTATTTTCTAGGCATTCTTTTGGATGTGTTTTGAAATACGCCATGGTAAGCCTTGAGAAATCATTCACATGTTCAGTTCCCCTTGCACCGCCCTTGTGCTGCGTCCTCTCGGGAGAACAATCTACGAATTGCACGAGAAAAGGGTGGGAAACTGTATCCGGTTCTTTTCGCTGTGTCTGACTTTGCAGACAAGTGTTTTTTTCTTTTGGCACTAGTTAGCGCCAGGAATATTCATTTGTATCGTAGGGTTGAATATAGCGATAGAAGCAGCAAGAGAATTACGTGGGTTGAGCATAAAACCGCTTGAAACCGCGCTGATGACGCCGGGTAGGCAGAAACATGTTCGTGTGTTAGCGTTTTGTGTCTCATCACGTGTCTTTCTCGTGAATTCATTTCACTAATACCATGACAAAGCTATATTTACAGCGTTTTCTTATCCTGATGTTATTTTCTAGGCATTCTTGTAGATGTATTTTTAAATTTAGTAATGGTCTATAAGTCACACCAACAATAATTATATTATTGCAATAAATACTTGACCAAAACTATTAGATTACATCTACAGTTGGAAGATGCTGATGTTGCCTTATATATAAACGAACATGTAAATTAACATATAATACCTAGCTTGCATACACTAACTTATTTCAAGTAAGGATCATTGACAATAACTGAATTGTGTAAGCGAACATCCTCTATCAATTGCATTCTATCATTATCCACCATTATTAGTTTACGTACATACGTATCTACACTGGCATTTCGCATATTCGACGAAGCAAGCATTATTATCAGAGAAATTCAAGATTAGGGGGATTTGATCTGTGTCTTTCAGGTATGCGTAAGTGTGCAATTAAAAACGTGACAGCTCTATTATGGGAGAGATAAGTTTTACGTATTGGCTGGCTAAATACCGCCAATTGTTAGAGTAAATAGTCGATACGACAACAATAATCGTTTTATTTAGTATTAATCTATAATGTATACGTACTGCTCTATTTCAAATGTGGCCAGTAGTTCACGATAAGTAAAGGTGGTGCGAGAGGAACATGAAATTTCGTTTAGGTTAGTAAAAAGACGAAATCCTCTGTGATAGTAAGGTAGTAGATTTATTATTTTTATATTATAATTTGCGATGAGAGTTATCTGCACTGACTTTATACTTTGTTTATTTATCACACCTTTTCTGACTGATTGATTTTAAAAGGACCAAAAAATTACAGCTTTGCCAGCTACGAATTAAAAAATTTGCGTGCATTTTTTAATATCTGAAAAACAACTTCAGCAGCTTATGCATAATTTTCTCCAGAAAATAATCAAATTCTTCAAAAATGTTCTCCAGATCAAAATATTAAGATAGAGATTATTTGCAAGACCTTTGTTATTGTAATTTGCTTTTAAAATTTTAACCAAAACTACTTGTAAAACGGTCAATTTAAAATTCTATAGTTATTATATGATATTAAACGGAAACCTTAGATAATGGCATTGTAATTAGAGAATTTATAGCTGAGACTTATATCTGTTGTAATGCTCAACGTACCAATGTTATAACCAGAGATATTTATTACATACATAATAATTATAATCTCCTTACGTCATTCCACGTTTATTATTGTAGTGTCGAATTTCATTGCAAAGAAATTATTTAAGCAATGAAAATACGTCACATCTAATTCTAATATAGCGTTCTATTTAAATTAGACATATTTTTCATCTAGGTATATTTAATTTAAATATTAGAGATACCAGAGAATTGCGATTGTATAATATGCGATGTGTTAAGAGTTCCCGTTATCTTGCTCCAGTAAAATTAGTTGAAATATGAAAATAAAGGAAAATTCTTTGCATAATTTTTCCATACAGTCATGCCATGGTCGTAATGCAATTTTAACGTTACAAAATTTACTTTTGCAGATTCAGCTACAATATAAGATTATATATAATTTTAAGTAGCTTTCTTTTGTTAGTAATGAGTTTTATTGATGAAATAGAAGTTGCCAGATAAACTCAAGATCGGTAATTTATCCATTGTGTTTGTCACTATTTCGTGCATCCAGATTGTTCATAATTTCATGCGTGTCTACATATTTTGGGCGTGATTACTAAACTACTGCATACATATGTACATAACCTCGAGATTTGTTCTTGGGAAATATTTTCCTGCCATCAATAGCATGTCCCTACGCAAATTGAAAGCAATCAAAACTAAGAATTAACCATTACCGCAATAAACGACTTTAAATACGTAACAAAAATTATACTCGTACACACTACCGCTCATAATAGTATGTATGATGCTTGGTTAACAATTATAAGAAAAATATTTATTCGTCTACGACTTATTGCTCATGCGTACACAAAAGAACTAGGAATAAACATTAGAAAAAATAGAGTAGGTTATACTTTCTTCTCTTCGAAAAATCCGCCTTTCTTCAGTGCATCTTGAGGAATATTGTATTGTCCAACTCACTTCGCAATACTATTCAGAGATGGGTTTTGAGCGTTGCGCATTTTCTTCTAATTCGTTTGTCCAGTTCGTCCCACAGAAGCTCATCGGATTAAAATCCGATCAATTTTCACAAGGTCTCCTGTTCCACTTAACGGAAGACAACCCCATAAAAGAATGGAACCATCACCTTTCTTTATTGTTGGTGTAATATACCCAGAAAACATTTCCTCGTTCTTTGAGCGTCTGACATATAGTTAATATTTGGACTCATCAGTCTGTAGTACGTTTCCTCATCGTTCTATTGCCCACTGAAGACGTTTTATTTATTCCCATGACGTAGCAACGGTTTTCGTGTAGCAATACGGTCGTGGAAGTTTGCTTCTTTTAAACGACATTTCACTGTGCTAACTTCCTGTTTCTAGCCCGATTCATTTCCGTCGTAATTTCAGAGGCTGTTAATTGTCTATTCCTCTTACTGCGGAACTTTATTCGTTCATCGTCGCCCGTGGATGTTGCTCGAGGACGTCCTGGACGTTTTTTGCTAGCAAGTGTACAGGTTTGTTCAAAGCGGCCAACAGTTAAATTGTGGATTTTTTACATTAAGTCACCCGGAAATATTCTCTACAGAATATCCTTCTTCATGTAGCGGGATTCATTTATAGTGTCATATAATTTGTACCGGTATATTACTTAAAATATCTATTACCTGATATTATTTGCACTGTACCTAATTACTTCACGATTTTCCAAGCCCCCTCCAAAGTTTGGACGATTTTTCAATTTTTGCAAATATTTCCTAAATTATAACAGATATTAAAATTTCTTCTTAACATAATTTGCAGAATATTGTATAGCCCTAAGGGTAGTGTCATCCGTATTCACAAAAAGTTAATAATGGGGGACGGGGTACACTTTTTCTTTCTCTTATTCATAAAAAGAAAGCCGATTTTACATAGAATACGATGATGTATAACAAGTTTAGAAAATTAATAATTGTAAACATAGAAAAATAATAATAAAGCTTCAAAATTAATAAACTTGTCTATTGACATAAATCAAATGAACTATAACAGAAATAAGTTTTTATCCTTAACATAATTTCCAGCATAATGCATGGTCTCAAGGTAGATAAAAATAAACCCCCGAATAAATTAACCACGAACGTTTAAGTGGTCTCGTCTGCATTTAGGAAATAGGTATATAAGACGAGTATTCCAAATGAGAACATTAGAAGTCGTTTTTCGTGCAGTGTAGGTCAGTACCTATAGTTTGGCACAATGGCTGTCATAAATATAGCAAATGTGTTGAACATGTTACTTGCAACGTTTCGAGTTACTAACATCGCAACAATTCCTTTGACACCGCAAGAAAGTGAGTTGCATGATGCCCTGAAAAATATAATTGTATCTGTTCAACTCTCTTATTTTTAGGTACTCTTTCGATCTATTAAGTTACATCGAAATCGGAGGGGGACACTCGCCGGTGTTCCCTTATAAGTTGCGTACATGCTTGTAGAATTATTACATACATAAAAGTACTTCTTTTTAAAAATGGTTTGTTTAAATTTAAAGCATATGTGAGCAAGGGTCGGATCCGTCTCGCTGTAAGATTTGATCCGGCCCGCGAGACATTTTGAAAAATCCATTAATTCCAAATTTCACTATTTAATTATATTGTTGTACCTATTTTTTTCATTTAATTTCCTTATTTTAATAAATTGCATTAGAATTACATTGTCATATTATTTCATGTCTGATATCTATCGTTAAAAAGTATGAACACTACTTTAAGATGCACTACTTCTAAATGCGGCCCGCGAACGTATTTGCACACTAGAGTTTGGCCCACAACATATTAAAGGTTGCCCATACTTGATTTAAAGTGTCCATTCTATTATGGGTGATGGTGTATATACATACATACGTACCACTATGGCGATGCGTTTCCTGATATATAAACATAAGCCCGTAGATGTAAAACCTTGTTAAGTCAACGAGTCATTGTAATGCAAATTATCTGTTCTTAAGTTTTCAACCAAAATACGCGATAAAAGTAATTTCCATTAATATTATTAACGAAATAGTATTCTTATTTTTGTAAATATGTACTTATAAGAATATCATAATGTATATTATCACTTAAGTAATTATTAAATAAATTAAGATAAAAATTGATATTTTTTACGGTTTGCATTTAAATGAACGGTAATTTCCACTCGTCAGATATTTTAATATATAAGTAAAAACGTGCATACATGTATAAGTGTTATCTACTGTTATATAAAGATAAATACTAGATTCTAATTCGATAATTTAAATGACCTGCTTGTTTACTACTATTTCCACGCATTCAGGTAACATTTCTGGGGTTAATATCTCACTTATTACGAGAGAAGCAGTTGTGGTTAAATTAATTTAGAGAAACAGCTTTTTAGCTATAAAATTTTGAACAATTTTTAAATTTGCAATTTTCTTTCACTTCAAAAGTTACATCAAATAAAAAAAAGGAGGAATTTGAACACTTTTTCTACTTTTCTTTTTGAACTTCAAGTAGCTTGATTAATGTTTTTTTACAGAACACCAAATGGGCTTTGGAATTAATTGAATGTTTCTCTCCTTTCTTAATGATATGTAACACCCATCTTAAAGAAATAGAAAAATAACAATTTCTAGCACGTGTAAGGATTAAGCTAAACAATTCATGGTATTTTGTGCACAGGCTGTTACAACAAATATGTTGCAAACTTTGAAGCGGGGTAGTATGGGCAAAAATATAGGGAAAAGTGTTAATATATCGAAGTCAGAAAGTGGATGATTTCAGAGATATGTAGGATCATTCCTTAGTGTAGCATTTATGCATTTGTTTATGCTTATCTCTTTCTCATTCGCAAAAACGTGCATTTTCTTACTTAAAAAAATTAATGTACGCTACGTTTGTAAATAACCTTGAGAAGCAGCACCTAGGAGTAAATCAAGGATCCCAGTGATTTCCAGACTAATGAGGGGAGGTTTCGAAGAAGTGCCAACATTTTTTCGACAAAAAAGTCGTGACTTCTGTGAAGTAGAAGACAGGCATTTGAACATCCCTTTTGAGTTTTTTGCTTTGTTCTTTGTTCACAAGTTCTACTGCTTGTTTTCTTGTACGTAATAAAGAAATGGTTTTCAGCCCTACGTTCATTAAGACCTCTCTACGTATATTAGGACATTGTCAAAGTTTGTGACACATTTTTAACACTTTGTGTTGACTATTACTAAGCATAATTGTGATACGAGGTAGAGTCTGCGCGGTTTGCGATATTATAGTGCCTACTGCTACAGACCGTTCAAATAAATTAGACTCATATACTGCGATTAGAAGAACTTTCTCTCATAAGTGCAATTAGAAGTTACTTCTGAAAGATAAATAAATTGACTTATACAGTTTTATAATTTATATATATTAACTATTATAGAATTAAATGAAAAATTACTGTAAATATTTATGTTTTAATGTTACAAAATCGTGAGCTACTTGGCTCAATAGCTACGAGATCTGACGTTCTTATTTTGTTTCTGATATTCAGTTCTTTATTTTCCAAAACTAACGTAGGTATCAGAATCAGTTTTGTAAAATGCAGTTATCGTAGTTTCTTTGTAAGTTTTTTTAATTATACTGCATATACCGCACAATTATTATTAGGAGAATATATTCAACCATTTTAAAGTCTACTTGCTTTTCCAGAAGAAAAATTGAATGAAGGTACTACTCGTACCCCTAAAGTATTTGGAACTTTATCAAACTCGAATGCTAAAGAATAATTCATAACGTACCATGATACTAGGTGTCTCAAAAGCCTTTTTCAATTTGTGTTGTTCACTGCGCGAAGACAATCGTTGAATGGTGAGTGGAGGATATGCCAATCGCTAGCCTCGTCCTTGGGATAATCTGGCCGGCACATAGCCTCGACTTGACACCAATGGATTTCTCCTGTGGGGTTATCTTAAATCAAAGATATACAGTAACACTCTTCCCTTTCTGAACGACTTAAAAGAGAATATTTGAAGAGCAATTGCATCTATCACGGAGAATATGTACCCAGCAGTTCTCAAAAATTTTGGCTCATGTTCAGAAGAGTACCAGTAAAATAATGGAACACATTTAGAACACATAATTTTTAAGGGATAAATTGCCATTTTATTTCATCCGTTTTATTTTAAAGAGAACTTCTGGGACACCTTGTAGCTTTATCAAACGAATCAACTCTGGAATCATTTTTTTTATCTCTATAGTAATTAATAGCGCACCATATTAGCATATCTTGAAGGATTCTTCTTCTTACTTTCTACACGAGGCAGGCAGGCTATTGCCTGTTTCCTTCCTATACCTCTTCGGATGTAAATGTCCAGCATTAGATCCGTTCAGTTCCGAGACATATCTTTGATTCTGCGAGCTAAGTTACCCTTTTTCCCAGGTAGGGAGCTAACCTGACCTGAGAACCCTCCTCCTTTATTCGGGCTTGGGATCTGCAGTGGCAGTTACTAGACTACTCAGTCCACCCAGCACTTACCACAAGCGGAGTTTCTTGAAGGATTATATTTGACATATTTGAAAATAAAAAAAATGGACGAAATAAAAATATTGCTGTTAGAAAAAATAAAATTGTTAAATTATTGGGAAGTTTAGATTAAAATAATAACAATATATAGAAAAGCAATCTGTACAAAAAAATAGAAATACAAAGTCCTTGGATAGGTGAGATAATAATAGAAATTTTCGCTAAAAATAAGGATACAAAATTTAAAAGCTACGAACTAAAACAAAATAGAGAAACTAAAGTAAAGTCTAGATTTTAACATTGCTAAGCCACACTATTAATCCATTTACTAAACATGTACAGACTTTCATTCCATTTGGCAAACAAGGACTAAGTAAGAGAAAGACTCTTAAAAAAAGCATCCAGTTCATATTAATTAAATTATAGCAAATTAATTAAATTATAGCATTATAAAATCTAATAATAATGATTTATTGTAGTATGTAGCACATGTATATGTATCGTGCTGCTTACACGCGTGCAGTATCTCACATATGTACATAAGTAGCTATCATTAGAGATCGTCAATCAATGCGTAAGTGCGTCATTGGCAGAAGATGAATCAAATTAATAAAGCCAATTTGCATTTATAAAGAGGTACGTAATCAATGGAATTAGGGAACTAATTGCATATGAGCTTATTTTATATTTCAAGCAGAATTAATGAATAGACGTGGCTTACGCTAGCGGATGCATACATTAAGGTATTGTATGATCATATAATTAAGTTCAAATTTCAACTAATTAATAAGTAAAATAATTTTGAGGTGTTAATGTTGAAAATCCTTTATTAGCATCATATTGGTGCATTAAACTATTATTTAGCAATATAAGCAACACTACTACTTGAATTTAATTGGTTTCAAGTTCATATTTGTCTAAAAGGTTTCATTAATATCGAACTATGAAGTAAATAATTCCTTTTTTCTTAGTAAAAAGTATTGTACCAGAATGACCAGATTATGCAGATTTAATTTTACTTGTAAGAGACTAATAAAAGTTGTAGTATGTTAGTGGTTTTAAAATTTATTAACATACCACTGGTGTGAGCTTTTGCCCATTATTGAACAATCTAAACAACATACTTTTTACATTAATACCACAGTAAATAAAGACACTGTTGTTAAGGTGTGTCAATCTTCATTAAGTTTTAGACCAGACCATATACGTATGCAGAAAAAACATTTGAACTGTAATCAACGAAACTATGGTTGACGTTTGGTTTTTCTGGTTCTCATATTGGCAAAGGCGGATATATTCAGTGCGCCTACGTTAAGCGGAGACTTCACGAGTACATCACTTTTAATGATCCTTTGTTGATACCCATTTAAAATGCGGAGGAAATAATATCTAACACAATAATGCTGCTAAATAGAGCTACTCATGGTATTGTTGAAATCATTCGCGAGAAAACAATGCAACGAGACAAAAAGCGCTACCACACGGACATGTTTCTGCCTACCAGGCGTCACCGGCGTGGTTTCCTAAGATATCATTCAAATGTGAAATTACCCTATCCACTGTTGTTGCGCGCCCAGTCTGGTTTAGCAATCCATGCTTTCGTTGTCATTGAACCGGCAACAGTTAGGCAGACAAGAATGGCCAAGATAATGTTTTTTACAACAACTTCTTTGCTGAAGAAATAAAATACTTGTAGTGAAATATAAAATCAGTAAAATTATAAGTGTTGCAACAAAGACAGGAGCGGTAAATAGAATAAAAATTCAAAGCATAGAGTTGAAATGACTGTTACAGTAGATATCTCCATAGTGTAATAAAGTATCCTGTATAGTGTTTCGAAGTATATTTAATTAAATGCTTAATTAAAGTATACCAGCTAATTACAGTATACCAATTCTTTTCGAAAATCAATTTTCGATTATAAACATCATAGACAATGTTATCAACGGACTTTAAGAAACATGGAATGGTAGTTATTACGGGACCACGAAATTTCGGAATGACATCGGAAATAATCAAATCAGAAGTGCAAGATACTTAAAAGTACACTCTAGTCAAATATAATAAATTTCATTTACGTCATACAAAAGATATTGAGAGGTTCTTATATGCAACGATTAAGAGAGTTATAATTTTGGTATGTCAGGTATATTAACAAGAAAAAGTATTTGAATAAATATAACACAAAAAATATAGCTGGTTATAATTAAATATCCTCTTTGTGTGTCTAAATGATTAAGCTTTAATTTATTGGGCCAATTTGTAGAAATCTTCGTAACAACTTAATTTTCGATGAACTTAATTACATTTGTATCATTAGAATTATCAGAGAATTAAAGGTTCCTAACTAAAAATGTGTTGAATGTAGAATTCTGTTGACGCTTTATATTTTGTTTTCAAAAAATTAACAGGGTCACCAATTCAGTGCTTGTATATTATAACCTTTACGTTGTTTATTTTTGATGTTTTCATGTCGGTATAGACATACACATGTTATTAAGTTCCCAATATGTGTTGTGTATAATGCTACGCTTAATTTTAAACATATTGTGTATCTAAAATTATTGATATCTGGTGTGTTTCATTATTACAGGCGTCACATTTTTCCTTGATTCACTTCTTCTATAATAACAATTGAAATTGTTAATTATGCTAACGCATTGTAAATGAAACTAATCAAATATCAATTACTGACAAAATTGAATGGTTCAATGTCCCATATAATACATACAGCACGGATATATATTGAAATTTATGTGGTGCGCAAAGGTAGTGCCAATACCTCATTTGATATCTTTCCATATGAAAGTGCAAAAAATGTTAATATGCTCACTTCCTTGTTACTTCTTACAAAATTTTATTTATTCTAGTCTCGGCAGATTGCCTATTGTTTTACTCGTATACTGAGTGGAATTATAATCTAAACCTTAGGCGCTTTCAGTGTATGTAAAGTATTCCATGGTCTTGTAGATTAAATTAATTGACGACTTATTGATCTACTGTGTCTTATATGAGCTGTAAGCTACTACGGTTTGCCCGTACTCATAGCTCCACATCCAGTCTAAAAGCTTTATTAAACTGCAGTAGCTGTGATGGTTTCAGAGAAAGTATTTCCCCCTCATCTATGACGTCTTTGCCGAGATCCAGTTAGATGTTCTTGTCATGTGCTCCCCAAGGTAGGAATGTCTTTTAAGAAAACCTTTGAGGATGCGTAGTCTGTTTCTACTTAGTTCTAGCATGGTCTTTGCTCTTTGGTTATAGAAGTTTCTAAAGAATACATTGGAGTGTCTCAAATCAGAAAGATTCTACCAGAGAAATGCTCTGCACTTCTTCTCCCTGTCTTTGAGTTCTTTTTTATATGTGCTCATTCCTATACCAGAAAGGCTTTAGTCCGACAACTTAGGTTGTGGAAGCCTTTTTTGTTAATACGTTAGCTTTTTCGTTGCCGTTGATTCCAGTGTGTCCTGGTACCCTGGTGCAGCATGGTGCAACCCTGTTTTCTCTGCCTAGGTTATTTAGTTTTTTGAAGGCATTCCCAGGCTAAGTTAGTCTATATATTGCCGCATAGGCTATCCTCTCCACCACTACGTGGTGTGAGGTCTAAGATGACCTCCAGAACCGCGGTTGGCTATGTTCTCATAGCTCCGGTGATCCATACCTATGCTAACCGTTGCAGCGTGTCATGGGTATTCCTGGTTGTGACTTGGGTGACCTGAAATCTGGCTATCGCCTCATATGTTACCATAGCTCTTACTATACTGATCTACAGCCATCGCATTATATTAGGGTTATTTCTAGAATGGTCTTGTTACTTCACATTCTTGTCGTAACGGCTAAAGTGCTTTTAGTCATTTTACATCTGCGAATAGTGACTCGAAAGAATGCAGATTTTGCCAAATCACATTGTCACTGCATCATCGGCGAGCTTTCAATTCACACTATCAAACGCTGCAATCATCAGAATCAAATCATCTTACCATTGGCCTACCGCCTTATTAATTTGCTAATAACAAAAGTAAACGTTGAAGTTAATTTTTTTAAATGTAATTCAAAACTAAAATAGTAAGTGAAAACGGATAGGCAAGCTTAAATTTGGAATTATATGCAGAAGGAATAAGCTTAAGAATTTCAGCTACAGGGGAACAGAATTATGTAGTGAATGTAATTATTTCATTAACACGAAGATTTCTTGATTACACTTTGCATTACAGAAATAATTATTTTTTTTAGGTGAATGAAAGAATAATTTAATTTATGTTAAAAACATTATATGTATGTTAAACTAATCGAAAATAATATTTATTTGCCGTAACGAGATAATTTCATTAGAGAGAAGAAAATTTTATTTAACTGAGAAAGAAAATATTCTTCACTTGACATTGATTCGTTTTTCAATAGATAAAAGCTTGTAACAATCTACCAAAATATTAAAAAAAATAGTTCTCTTCCTTAATTAATAGACTAAGTTTATAATGTACAGAGTTGTATTTATTTAGTATCGTATAACAACCACTGCAGGTGGTAGAACAATGTAATTTTACTTTATTTAAACCAACATGTTACATAACCATACAGCTGCAATAACAGACAGACACGACAATTGTCTATACATTGGTGTAGCGTAGGGTTAAACAAATTTAAATAAATAGTACAGGAGAAAAAGAAGATTGACAATTTTCAGAGGTTACTAAGAGGTAGTACATTTACCGAAGTGTTCGTAGAGCAGTAAATTACGACGTAGACTTAATAATAGGTGTAGATGTATTAAAAATATCTGTCTCAGTAAAATGTAGATTGTAGGAATTTAGTATTTCTCTAGCCAAATAAATACTTTATATACCCGTGATTCCAATTTGAGATAATAGGAGACAATTTAAAAAGTTATTGAATAACTTAAAAGAAGAAGCAGTAATGAAATATAATGATCCCGATTTAACTTTTGAGTGGTGTAAAGCAATCTCTTGTTATAGATACAATGTGGAGAGTTTACAAACTTTTCTGTACCTTTTCTACCCAATTGTAATATTTAAAGTAGCAAGGATATCAGATGACAGAACCGTACTCAAACCTACTACAAAACAACACCCTTAGGCTACCAACAGTTCTAAAACCATAAGTTGATCTTTTAATAAATCCAAGCATGCGACAACTTTTTTTGAGCCATTGACCCCACATGAGACTGAAAATACAACTTTGAATCGATAATAACCTCAAGATCCTTCACCTCAACTTATTTATATTTATAGTACCCGAGTTTCGTATAAATTTCCGCTGTTTGCGTCGCACTGCCTATGATATGATCACTAGTTTTCAATCTTATTTCCAACTGATATACATATGTACCTACGTAAACGTACTTCTAAAGGAGTAACTGAAGTAAACATCATATTTGCTTTTATCTGTCTATACCTCTAGTTATTAAAAGGCCTTCTGGTTAGACCAATCTACTGTATCTAAGTGATTTTGAGATTAAGTATATGCATTTAAATTCACTAAAAGGTCTTTAAAATTAAATAGCTCGTCCAAAGTATATATCTTACCAACTATATAAATATTTCTTTTTCTTACAACGCAGCAGTAATGAATTATAAATGATTTCATTTTAATTTTTTACTTACACTTCCACGAGTTTGCTTTGAGTTATTCTGAAAATAAATTTAACCTGAGAATATTAATACTTTTCATTCAGCTGATGCATACTCACCCGTTACTTTAATGTTGAAGGTAATCATAAACAATGTACCTTTAAATTATATTTTATAATTAATAATATTTAAGACACTATTCCTTCGTTTTACTATTTAGTTAGTTTGCTTGTGTGATTTATCCCTCGAGGATTTTCCTTCTTTTCTGTTGGCCCACCTGTGTGTTTCTATTTGCCACTCGATCGGCCCCGGGTGTGAAGTGTGTCCTATGTCAATTCAGGTTGTTAGGTTTCCTTTTTTTGGTTTTTATTGTTTAATTTGTGCATGTGGCTAATAGCGCAGGTCTAAGGCAAAAAAACAATTCTGGATTATAATGTAATAAAAATATTACCTGATAAAGTTAATTACTCTAACATACATACGTTCGCAAAAGAATCTTCCTCATGTCCATAATATATAGACGTTCGGACTAACTATGATGTGACGTCGTCATACCTTTTGATCTAATATTACAGAGGAAAAGAAAGAACTCCATGTTTCTTACGGCTTCAGAGTACTAACTTTGGAGCAACAGAATATAAGCTGTGATAAAATTACGATTTCGTTGCATTTTACTAACGTTATAAATTCCTCAAGGTAGGATTTTAACCCATGAATTTTGCGTTACCAGCGCAACATGCTACCAACAACACCGCAAAACTGAATCTGACTATTATGTGTATTATTAAAGAAAGTTCCTACTAATTAAATATCTACAGACATTGTGACATCTAGGTATTAAACGCGATTTGTATTTACATTCAGTCTCATGGTGCAGTTGGTAGCACATCGCGCCGGTAACGCAGAGGTTGTGGGTTAAAATTCTGCTTTGACTGATATTTTTGCAGAAATTTGAAATGTAGGTAAAACACAAGGGAATCGTAATGTTATCATTACTAATACCAGCCGGGGTTTCATATTAATTTTGATATTACTTATAACTATCACAGATATTAGAGCAAAGTATTGGATTAATCGATGTGAATGGAAATGGCATTTGATGGTAATTTGAAAGTTAGTGTTAGGATAAATTAGATCTTGAAATATTTAATGTAGTATTTTTATTTCTTGTAAACAATGCTTTTAGGTTTATTTTATCTAGTTTAGTAATTAGTAGCTTAGCACGAATTAACATTCGTAATGGTCCTCTGTAAACGGATAACTACAACAGTGCATAGAATATCTCATGTGGTAAACGCACATCTAAGTTTTACTGCAAGGCTGGCATTTTCTAATTAATTGAAGATAACTATGAAGGAATGCTACCTCGTATAACGTGGAGAATAAAAATAGGTGTTGAATGACATGGTGGTTATTTCCGACATTTTATATGAATTATTTTCAATATTTGTTCTTAAATTGTGTTTACATTCACGCATTTTAGTGAGAAAAACACGGCTATATATTGCTCTCTTATTTTACAAGATATAAATACATATACTAATCTAAAATCTATGTATGTGTGTTCATTACTACGAATATATATTGAGCCCATGCATGTTTTAGAACGGCTCTTTCAACAGAAACATAGATTCCTCTTATAAAATATTACTAGCAACCCCTTCTTCATACAGGTTTTCAGATAATATTTCAATCATTTAGACTACTTATCTGAAACCATCGAAAATGAGACACCTGTACGTACGTCTCGGTTCAAAATTAAAGCTTAATGCACAACAATAAGCACGAAACAAAAAATATATGCGGTCATGTTTGAACATACTAATGCAATCGACATTCACCTTCACATTATATTATCGCACACGTTTTTCAATGTTTGACCTAATCATAATTATAACAAGTAGCTGGATACAACCGGTATTAAGATGTAACTGTTTATGTGTCTAATTACATAACTCTTTCCCGCACAGGTGTAGATAAAATAAATTTCGTTATCAATACAAAAAATATCTCTAAGACATAAATAAATATTCATATCTTTTATCTGGTGCATGTACACAATAATATCCTACACTTTGTAGTGTCGTATGACGTATATAAATGCCAAACCGCACCCGTTATTGTATACAAATGGTCATAGTAATCATAACCTTCCCAAATTTCCAATCCAGATAACTCGCACTATAATGTGAATGACGTAAATCGTATCGATTTGGGGGCAAGTTTTTAAAACCAACACCGTATGCAGGTGATGGAATTACGAAAGCTTAAAGTAAACTTGACTGTAAGTACGTGTGGCTGCAACCGATGTATACTTATGTGTATATATGTCACGTACACTATTGCTCAAAAACTTAGGTCCACCTGTCGAGAAATAGCGAAATATCAAATCGTCAATATCATGACGATACAACTATGGTTTTGATATATGATGTAGGTTGATGACCCACATCATGTATGAATCCACTTCAACCTTCGTGCGCCGTCTCTTGCCGATTCCGGAAACATTTCAGGTTGTCCTCGTATGTGGCCAAAAACGTACCATAAATAGATGGATTGAAGAAACGCCAAAAAATTCTTTGAGGACGATACAGAAAAATTATTTTATTGTTGGGATAAATGTATTCAATTCAATAGCGATTATATTGAAAAACTACATTGTAATATTGATGAAAATTGACAAAATAAAAAATTATAGCCAAATTTCCTCGTACTTAAGTTTCAGTGTTTATTGACAAAGGTTTCTGCAGGCTTTCATATGATCTTCAACTCTTATTAATATAATAATTTCTAACAAATAAACATGTTTTTTTCTCATTAAACACTAGCTGTTTTCATCTTAATTATATTTTAATACAAATTCTTCAAGGCGATCTTAAACTTACGAACGCCAGTATACATATGTATAACGTGCGTTGGTATATGTTTGTCTATCTACGTCGAAAGTAGACAACATACGCATTAATATATCTGCAAACGTAAACGTAAAACAGTTTAAGCAGTTCCATTTCCAAACGAAGAGGGAATATATACCTTTCCGGATACAATATTTATCTAAATCATTTAAAGTACTTCCAAATATATAACAAGTCGCATAAAGTTGGCTAAAACAAGTGAAGGTCGCTTTTCGTTAGGCTAGTGTGCGCAAATTGATTGTTTAAACAACTAATGAATGAATAATCATTTTGTACTTGTAATAAGGTAACTAACCTTAAACAAAGATTGCAAGCATACATGTACGTAAGAGCTACGTAGCATACCACATATTGTGTAGACTTGTGAAATTGAGAGTAGTGGATATTAGTTTTTGTTACTTAATTTCTTTTAAAGTGGATACTTAATTTACCCGTAGTAGTCACTAATACGACGAAAGCTGGATAGCAGCATAATCCACACCTTTCCAGATATCGATAGCTATATTTCCCGCTGAAACACTCTGTGTAGGTTTCATTTTTGTATCCACGTGAGAGCAGAATAGAGTAATAGGTAACAGGGTTGCAGTGTCAGCTATGCGAAACCGAGATCGTTAATTGCTGAACTCTGCCAGATTTATGCGCCTAATTATCGTTGCGCAGCATAGTTTCATAGCATTCGCAGAGCTTCTAATGTAATGATGTGTTTATAATAGAGAACATTAATATTTATTCAAATTTTTCCATTACAATCTCTTTGAAGTTTTGTTTGTTAATGGTAAGTTATATATTTTCTTGCAGCTTCACTAACTTATAACCCACAAATGAATGATTAACAAAAAAATACTTGGCCATTGTGTTTAAATTGTTCACTGTATAAATACTTTTTCTCTAACTGTATATCGTTTTTTAAAAAAGAATTAGTGTATGCTAAAATTCTTCAAAATGATTCCTAAGATAAGAGACATGATATACCCACAAAACACATTACGGACCTATTTATCGTTCCCAACATTTTTTTAACTTGGAAATATGCAATATATTCTAAATTCTCATATACATGGAACGGATGGTACGGATGGCAGCTTTGTTTGTAATTTTTTAATCCATCAAGGGTATTTTCTGTGTAGCCTAATAACCAGCCAAACAAGTTTAGTGCAGGTTGGATAAGGTAGCGCCCCGGTAACAACGGGTACTTGAAACTGACGTTGAACATCTCTTTCGCGAAAATAAACTCATTACTTCTAAAGATAAATCTATATTAAACTTCAAAGAGTGAATCAAGAAACATTATTCCACATTTTGAGCATCCTTTTTCCAAATTGTTGAAATCCTCAAGCAGTGCGTGTGTGTGATCACTTTTACATGCAAAAACTTAACGAAACTTCGTTAAAATTCACAGTATTTAATTTATGTCTAATTGATTAAAAAATATTTAGCTAGTCAGTGATTACGACAAGAAGTTGTCTTTATTTTATATAAAAAGGCCAAATATAAATTTGATAATATAATTTTGCTAACTATTTAATTGGTTTGTATTATTTTACTTAATATAAAAAATATATGTTTCAAAACTTTAAAGCAAAGTAAACTAATCGCTTGCGATTTTCCACTGTAGTTAGATAAATAAGATTCGGTTATCATTCCAGAACTAGATAGAAATTAGTAATTCCATCGAAAAAAGGCGTCTTTGTCGTTCATGTTGAAGACTCCTAGTTTATCGAAAATCGGTTCTAATTTCCCAAGTAAATGCTATTCAATATACCAACACTATTGGTCCTATGGCGGCTATTATTGGCTATGACGATTAGTAGGAACTCATTAATTGTTACAATGAGGGACTGAGCTTTATATACACTAAAGTTAAAATAGATAAACATCACTTAAAATGAAAATAAAGCATTCTAACACAGGTGTAAGTATCTAGTTTATTTATAATTCAATAATAAACAGTAACGAAAGCTTAAAAGACTTATTTTGTCGCGCAGATAACAGTAAATTCGTCAGAAAATACGCTAGACAAAAGTTTAAATACAATTCAAAAAATGTTTGTGTTGCAACGTTTCTTGTTTTCCGTAAAAGTACCGTTCTATTTGCTGATTTAGTCACTTCCATATTTTTATTCTGTATTAATTTTAATTGCATTATTGTCGGTAGACTTATAAACAAAATAATGGGCAAGCGAAAGGAAATAGAGGCTAGTGTAAAAAATTTAATTATTGAAAATTTTCAAGAAGGCAAATTCTACCGAAATATAGACAAACTTTTGAATTTATCATGGCAAATGTGCAAAATATAAGAAAATATAATGCTTACAAAACAGTGGAAAATAGGTCTAGATCTGGAGAACCCAAGAAACTTGATCGCCGAGATAGCCATATCGAAAAGGAAGTCAGCAAAAACACAAAAATAAGTACGCCAAAATTGACCGGTAGTATTGCTGTAGTATTAGGCAAACATGTTCACCCGAAAACTGCACAAAGAGCTTTGCGGCATAGGGCTATCGAAGCAGAGTTCCACGTAAAAAACTTCTTATTTATGACAAAAATCGTCGACTTCGTCTAGGATTTGCAAGCACATACAGGAGTTCAAACCAAAAGGTATCGTCAAGCATGGTAGCAAAAGTGTGATGGCATGGGGAGCGATTGGAGCAGCTGGAGTAGGACGTTTAACTTTTATCGAAGATGTAATAGACAAGCACCTATATATTGCAGCCTTGTGTGGATAGTTTCGGTCTAGGAAGAGATTAGATATTCCAACAGGACAACGACTCCAAGCATACAGCGCGTTTGGTGAAGGATTGGTTACTGCTTACTGGTTATGCTCCACGTCAGCTCTGTAATCCGTCCCAATCACAAGATTTAAATCAAATAGAGCACATTTGGGAATTATTGGCCCAAAAATTGATCATGCAGCTTCAAAAAGCAAAGAATCCCTTAAGAAAACTCTAGCTAATACCTGGTTAGAAATCACAAAGCAGAAAATTTGGTTCTATCCATGTCACTTCGCATAAGGCAGTCATTGAAGCTCGGGGTGGACCGACCAGATATTGTTTTAAGTTTACGTATTTTAATTTAATTAAAGTTAGCCAAAAAAGATATATTTTTTTTGTGTTGTATTTAAATTTTTGTCTAGCATTTTCTTATTAATTATATATATAATTGTATATATATATATATATATATATATATATATATATATATATATATATATATATATATATATATACATATATATATATACATATATAATAAGGCATTGTAGCACAAAATGTATGTATTCTGTGCATTTATTAGTTGAATAATAAACAATAATAAAAACAAAAATACAAAAATATAAAGAATGACAAAGGAAATATACTAACTGAGGAAAAAAGATAATGGAAAGATGGAAACAATACTTTGAAGAACTCACAAAAATAAAACAGGACGGATACATAAGAGAAAAAGAGCATAAAACAAAAAACGACGATGAACGTATCTCACCAATAAGCGACGAAGAAGTCATAGAAGCAGTTAGCAAACTAAAACTAGGAAAGGCGGCCGGGGAGGATGGAATCACAGCTGAAATTATAAAATATATGGGAGACAAAGGTAACGAAGAACTACTTGACCTCTTAAACAACATTGTAATAAAAAAAGAAATACCTAAGGAATGGAATATGGGAATAATTATGTCCATATACAAAAAGGGAGACTCTAAGGAATGCTCAAACTATAGAGGAATAACATTAACTAGCATCCCAGGAAAAGTATTGACAAGAATACTAGAAAAAAGACTCCGAGAGAAACTGGAAACAACACTAGAGGATACTCAACATGGAGACATTACAGCAAAACTTGAAGATATACCAAGAAGAACTAACAAAGATAAACATGGAGATAAACACGAGGAAAACAAACACAATGATAATAGCAGCAGAAGAAAGAAAACATAGCATCAAAATCGGGGAAAAAGCATTGGAACAAGTTAAAAGTTACAACTACTTAGTAATCATTGAAGACAATGGGTGAATAGAGAAAGAAGTAAATGAGAGGATAGGGAAATCCGCAAAAATATATAACATATTGAGAAATTCGTTTCTGGATAAAAAAGAAATACCAAAAAAAATAAAGACCGAGGTGTATAAAAGAGTGGTCAGACCAACATTAACATATGGTAGTGAGTCATGGATAACCACGAATAGAATCAAGAGCAGAGTTACGGCCATGGAAATGAGATTCCTAAGAAGAATAGAAGGAGTAACTAGAAGAGACAGAATCAGAAACACGACAATCACAAATAGTCTGGGTATCAAACCAGTAGAAGTGGTCATAGAAGAGAGACAACTGGGATGGCTTGGACATCTACATAGAATGGAAGAAGATCGAATCACAAAGAGGATATTTGAAGCCAAAACAGAGGACAAAAACAGAATAGGTAGACCCCGAAACACCTGGCAGGAGCAGATGTATAGAACATCGGAAAAGAGAAGTATAGGATGGATTGAAGCCAAACAACTGGATCAGAACAGGAACCTGTGGAAGATAAAAATAAGAAATAAATAGTCCGACACCGCGAGTTGTAAAGGACATAGGATTTTGAAAAAAAAAAGAAATATTTTCAGACTTTCTAATTACAGTTTAAACCCATGTTCTGAGTGCGACATTAGTCTCATTTTGTTTTTCAGTGCCTTTTTGTAACTGTCTTTGATACAAATAAATATACTGTACTGCTACCAGTAGCCAATTAAAAAATTTGCTATTTTGGTGCAAAGAAATAATTTGAACAAAAATGATAATTATTTAGAGTTTTTAAATTTCCTTTTATGTGGTACAGTAATTGATAATTTATATCAGCTATCGTATTAAGAAGTAAATAATTCTGTAGTTCCAATATCTTATTTATTGAATCAAGGAGGATACCAGTCAACTACTATCCAAGTTTCTATAAACCAACGTTATTGTTTGTTTTGGTACGTCCACATCGCTATTGAATTCCATATCTTGCTTTACTTTCTGAATGTATTGTATAGTGTGTTGTACGTAATTTCTACATATTTTTACAATGAATTATCCCTAAATAAAAGGTGTATCAATTTGGAATAACTTCTAAAACTATTTAAAATATAACAAAATCTTTATTTCAAATGCTTGTACGAAAATGGCGATTTAGTAACGGCAAATAATATAATTACCCACCGTTGGCGTACAAAGTTTATTGTTTCTACAGCTGTATGAAATTTAGCACCGTCCGGCTGGAACATTTTTTTCACATTCGTACTTTCCAGTTCGTGAAACAAAAAGTTTGTAATCACGTTTCGATATCGAGCTCCAGTTACAGTGACAGCATTGCCGTCTTCATTTTCACGGAAATTCCGCCCCATAATTCCATCAGCCTAGCAACCACACCATAGATAGTTACATTTAATGGATCCGGTAGCTTTTCCACTATTTCTTGTGACTTTTCTTCGCCCCGGTTTTTCGCCGGCAAATTTCTTATTTTAAAACGCGCGTTGTTCAATCGTGTACTTTTGCGTTTTTATTAATTGCATTATTTCTACTTGTCATCTGTCAAATAACATGTGATATTTTAGTACAAAGGATATAAATAATGATAAATTTAAAAAGTTATCTCAAATCGGAACGTTCTTTACCTATGTAGCGTATGTCATTTTTACAGCTAATTATCTTTTCAATACTGTTAATTTAAATCATCTTGAAATCTTGAAAGAATTCGATTAAAAATTTATAACATGTAAAGATGAATTGTATTAAATAACTGTTTTAAAACATTTATTCGGCCATAAACATAACATAACATAATGTTTACATCAACTTTATTTACAGTAGCTTAACTATTTTTGGGATTATGCACAAGCCAGTAATTCTAAAATAAATGATTATTTAACAGATGCGATCAATTCAGACGCGTTAACTGACCTACCCTGTGAAAACACATCTGCTTAACTCCTATTGTCATAAATATTCTAACACAGCCTAAATATAAACACCCGCTTAAGCACATACAATACATAGTTAAGCGGCAGTTCATAATTCACGCAATTGTAGTTCTTTCTTTGATGCAAATTTAACAAGATTACGTCGCTTTTAGCAACTATGTATCCTTTATAGAAATGCCTATTAAAACTGACGTAGCTAGTTTATAAATTCATGGTAGTCCATATTTTTGTATTTGAGCTTTAGTTTAATTAAAAAAGAACCAACAGAAGAAACCATTTTAATAATAACTATCTAAAGTATGATGTATCTTGAACATATAACGCAATAGCGGACAGTCGCTAGAATATCTCAATCAATATTGAGAACGAGAGGGTTTATTGCTCTCAATGAAATGTAACACGCTCAATGTTTTTTTCTTTCATAGTCGGTTGCGTGCTCGAATTTATTGTCTTACACCGGACCAATTAGTAATTAGTTTAGACCAAAACGGTCTTTGAACGTTTGACGATTTAGTTTGCTTAATTGAAGTGCTCTGTAAATGAAATCGAAAATATTATGTGCGCAATAACGCTATGGAATCGACTTTAACATACTAGAAAGAATTAATTGGTATACTATTAAAAATATGTACATATGCATGTGATTTGTAAAAATGAAATAACGTTATTTTTTTCTTAACAATGATTATATGCAGTGGCACAGTCACGTGTATCAGAATATTTGATATTTTGTGTTTGCTACTTGTAAATGAGGCTGATTCAGACATAAGGGAGTAGAAAATGTGGCGGAAGATATTGCAAAATAAATTATCTGAAAAAAAACACAATGTAATAAAATTATATCTCAATTTATAACATTTAAATCAGATGCTGATGACGGAGGTCTAACGAAGATGATGTATTTTCAACGATACTATGTAGTTAATACATCTTATTTTCTTCTTCGATAACATGTTTAATACAATTAATTTGTACACATATTCCTCTAAAATTACTAGATTGCATAGAATGCGTTAACTAAATGTATCAAATGCACGAAGATATTAATGAATAATCAGAGTACTAAGTACTACACACATTTCATTAATCTATTAGCTCTTGTATTAGGCAAACTCAGAGTCTGATATATTTGTCAATGAATCTGCATCTGTAGTTATAATGAATTCTTCAATCATATCTTCAACTATATCATCAAGTTGATACATTTTTTTCACGAAGGCGTTTCTTAGGAGACGAGCTGGGAATTCCTGTTGATCTCTTTGACAATGTCCCACACTATTCTTTCACTTAACCCAAGTTGTGTTACAGTCAACAGACGCTGACTTGCAATTCTCCTGCTTCAGTTACAGATATAAATTGTAAGCCATTAGCCTCTACTTACTGCCAATATTGTTCCCTTGATGGTCCTGAAACTTGATATACTACCGCTTTCTCCACCAAATACCAAACTGGAGCTGTAATCTTGTAATAGTAGAGTAAAAATTATTTTGTTTGTATGATTGATTGTACAGTACCTTATTATTAAAGGAAGAGATAAAAGAGCTCTAAGGGAAAGATAAAAAATACAACGAAAAACTACAGGAAACAATACCAAAATGATAAGTAAATTTGACAACTGACAGAAATTTCATATGAAGAAATTGCATCCGTTTCTCCTGTGTGAATATATATGCCTCGGCGATTAGCCAATAGCAAGCCCCTATTTCAAGTCCGCATTCTTAAAGTGAATGGAATATGGTATAAAATTCTACTTTTGATTAATTTAACTTAGTTTACCACAAAGGTATACTAATAAAATCATCAAAGTAACGAACATAAATCATTGGTATATATTTAAAACTTTTATTCTAGCATTTTCAGTTTGAACTTAAAGAATTTCATGATTCCTTTTCGTCGAGCGTCTCGAAATGTGAACGAACTTCAAATGAAATCTTCATTTGCATTTTTCAGATGTAGTACAATGTTTCCTCCGGTTATATACGATAGTGTTATAGAAAAACGCAAACGCTAATCGTGCAAGAAATTTACGTGGTGTACGTGAATATAAATATTGATATAGTCACGTACAACATAGATATGTACATGCAGACGTATGTATATCGATTAGTTTATATATATTCTGTACTGCCGTTCAAAAGTGGCTAGATATTCCTCTTCTAACACGTCTGAATTAGCAAAAATAAACCTAACGAATCTGGATTTAGTCGACAAAGCGTTTGTTAGATACATACTGTATACGCCATACATTATATATATATATAGAATCCAGGTTAGTTTCTTGCATATAAAGCAATTCATCTAATCCATAAGCAAGTCCAGAGTTCTTTCACGCTTATGTATTATTACCTTTATTAGCTGTAATAGCGTTGCATTTGTGCGCAGAGGTATAAGTTTAAAAAATACTACTTCTGCAGGAACCTAAAAAAATATATTTGATAATTTTTTCCCAGTTTTTGGTATAATGTCATTTCGATATTTGTCAAGATTTATCCCTCACAATGAAATTTGGCGTATGGTTAGGGGCACTCATTTATCGAAACATCACTTCTTGATTTTTATAAGTGCTATTAAAATATTTCTTCATATGTTATATTATTTAGCTTTTTTCTAGAAATATTTTATTCCTTTTTATTTCAAATGTCTACATTCTTTGCCATAACGGAACCACCATCAAGTTGACGGTGTAATAACATATTTTTTCTCTTAAATTATAGTAGTAATACGCAAACCCCTCTGGTACCTATAGGAGCCCTATGCATAGTTCCATTTGCTTTAGAAGCGCTAATAATATTTTCGCAGAATGTGTAAACATAAATCAGTGTGTTTAAAACAATAGAAACATTTTTTGCCGCTTAGTCTCATAATTTTAACACTGCCAATTTTCATTTATCTAAAATGAAAGCGTTTTCTTCGGACGACATTGTCTTTACCTAGTGATCATTTGTACGATCTTATATGCGTCTGGAATGCTTTCAAGAACTATTTTAGGACATGCACTTGGCCCAGTGTATATAACAGACAATGTAAGTGTAACCGGCGTATGTATGTTAAAAATGTAGGCAAAGAAATCTGTTATACATTCGTGTAGAGTATTATGATGATTCGAGTTCTTTTAAACTTTTTATTTCAAGAAGTTTTCCAAAACATTTATGAAATTCAGACGGTTATCATTTTTTGTAATTCAACAAAACTTCACGTTCTTAAGATTTTTCTGATAATTCGTCAAACAAGGATGTAATTCTATTAGGGACTCGATCAGTACTGCATACGCCATAAGCATTGATTTGGAATGCTGTGTTTAAGAAAATAGCAGTACCTCAAAATACTTAGAAATATGTTTATATTCCTTATAGAAACCACTAAAAGTTTGAGTTTATTATAAGTACAATATACACCTTACATATAACGGAAATGTATAGTATCAATACCTCAACGGTTTAGTAAAACTAAAACTCAATAACTATTTTACTTTTAAGTGGTTCAATAAAATAGCATTAATATAGGAAAGTAAATGTATTAACTAGCAATATTAACAAAACAACATATTTGACCTACAGTAGTTAGTCCTTCATTGCATGTCCTTTATTTACTGCAATAGCTCGACAGCGACGTGGCATTGTGGCTACTAACTATTGGTAACGTTCGGATGATAGTGCACTCCACTGGTATTGAATTACTTCCCATAATTCAGCACCAGTTTTTGGTTTAACCTCGAAAACAGCTTTTTTGGTACCTGCTTAAAAGTTTTCGAAAGGGTTGAGGTCATTTGGGTTATTTTTTTGAAACCATCGCTTAACTGTCTTGCTCGTATCCCTAGGATCATTATCTTGCATAATATACGTATATGTACATGCATACCTACACTTTATGAAGTTACAGCAATTAATTACAAAGTCATTACAAAAATGAAGTATGAAACAACCATATGATAAGCGAGGTTGAAAAATGAAAAACAGTAATTGAACATAAATTATTACTTTTTGTTTCCACGCACTATGTGGTATAATAGTCGTTTGTCATAAATTGTGGAAATTGCCATAAACTTGAATTACATGTCAATACCAGAATATGCACACACCGAAAGATACAAAATAAATTCAGTAACAAATGTTAAATTAGCATAAAATAAAACAAGTTTTATTAAAGTTACAGCACAAGCAATTATTATAATTTTATATTGTGCGCCGCAATTTGCTATGATGTGCATCGATATACAGATGTTGATTCCATGCCACGTGTATTACGTTAATATTTGCCTGCAGTGCAGCTAATGTAGTTACATAATTTTCATTTACTTTCCAAATTTACTATATGTATATAAAGCCGAAACTAAGCCAGGAACTTTTCTCAATAAAGGGTGTACTACTACCATTTCAGTGCAAACTACTTTTCCCCGAGAAAAGTATCTTAATACACATGTTCACAATGCACAGTCGGTCACTCATTCGCAGGTCATTACAGTTATCTCATTATTATTGTCAAAGACACAACATACGTGTAATTTTAGTAAAGTCGCACAATGCCTTTCCTATAAATAATCAAACAACGGTTTTCAATTATTTTCATGCATTTTATAGTAAGCCAGATCAGTATCTAATAGATTAGAAATTCTAAGAGATAGAATGAAGAAAGAATAAAATTATTAAACTTGGTGGCTAACAAGTAACCTCGCAAACGGTTTTGTTATCTTGAAATGTTACTGAAAGAAAACGGAAATTTTGTAACCACGATTTTAGCTTAATTTTTTATAATTTTGGTAGGCACCTTTTTGAACACAATACACTGAATTTGGTTATTTTACTTTTACACTTCAATTGATTTGTTTAATGCGTATCCCTTTTATTTTTTAACTAAATAACTTCTCTTCCCTTATATAATGTACATATACATAGACAGATATTTAGAAGAAAATATATTTTCTGTTTCTAAATAATTTAATACTTTGTTTTACAGGTACTTATAAAATGTTACGAAAATATTGGATACTCAGAGTTTTATTAGGGCCATCAATTTATTCATTATGGAAGTCAAAATTTACTAATAAAAGAAATTTTTCTGAAAGAATCCAACCACATAGAATCTAATTTTTGTAAATAACGTCAAAACTTAAGAAGTCGTACTGGACCACAATACAGTTTCTCTAAAAAGCTACCAGAAGTTTACGAGATTGAAGAAAATATATTACTTATAAGAAGTTACGTATGTATAGGTGATATTTAATAATAATTGTGAAAATGCAGCCGTAGACGATGCATATAAAATCCTAAAACGTAATAGATATCTTAAGAATGTACAGAAAAAACTTTTATTTAATCTTATGCTAGTTTTGGAGCAGACGTGTTAGAATAAGATATTTTTTTCTTCTCCTCTTCTTTTAAAACCTTTTGTAAACAGAAAAAATAGTCTACTTCATGCAAAAAGCAACCAAATGGGCACCTATTGAAAGAAAATGGACTTGATGGTTTTCCAATATTTTAACGACAGAATGAAAAATAAACATGCTCAAAGAAATGCCATAATAATCTGGAACTTAATTCCAAATCATCTAGGTACAAAAGCTATCAGATAAAGCCGCAATCAGGAAATTTTCGCTTTTTTTGTGCATAATTCAACAAACTTTCAAAGTAATCGGTATGTTTTGTTTCTGAAGGAATAACCTAAGTCAAATACGAAAAGGTGCAATGTTATCTCTATACATATTATCCTATCATAATATCAATAATACTTTATTACTTCGTTTATCATATGATCAGAAGATCAGCATCAAGTGTTATATCTTTTAGTTTTGTTAGAAAATAATAAAATTACAAAATCACTATAACCAATTATTATTACACTAGCAAACACTTCGGAGTAAATGTACAACAATTTAATTATTCCGAGACAAATGATATAGTTCTGGGCAGATATTAGAGTGTGAGAAGATAATACTAGTTTTCTGTAACCTGAAACTTCAAGATAAACGAAATGATATAGTAAGTGAATAAAAGTTTGTAAATTGCATTTTATGTCACTAAAGTATAAGCTTTAGACGGTATTGAATATTTATGAATAAATTAAATTAAAACATTCCGTATCTATCCACATTTCGTTTTGAGAAAGAATATGTTATGGTTATCTTGGCACATATTCTTTTATAATCAAAAATTTATTTTAGATAATAAAAATATTGTAAAGACAACGTTACAAATTTCCACACTGCAGTAGAATAGGAAATAACATAAAGTCACTTTTTCCGATGTAACTTCTATACCCTTTTTTTACTATTACTACTTTAGTGGTGGAAGGAAGCCGTTAAAAGACCTATGGATGACCGTAGATATGTTTCCTCAATATTACTACTCGAAAATTATTACAATAGCAGCTCCGT
This sequence comes from Trypoxylus dichotomus, assembly GCA_023509865.1. Classification (NCBI taxonomy): domain Eukaryota; kingdom Metazoa; phylum Arthropoda; class Insecta; order Coleoptera; family Scarabaeidae; genus Trypoxylus; species Trypoxylus dichotomus. Next base: position 22,520,453 of record CM042081.1, on the reverse strand, counting down.
AGCCAAAAGGTTAGCAACGGTCATAAATCATCAGTTTTACTGCTTTACATGAGACAAGCACAATATTATGCCAACGTGCGATTTTCAATGCTACGTGATATTTTTCACATTCACATACAGTAGGTAGTTGTAAATAGGCCCTGGGTAATGTAGCTTACGGACGCGTAATTATAAATGAAAAATAAACGCGTAACGGCGTGCTTTAACAAGCATATGGCTAATTAAAGAACAACAAATTTATTTCTTATTTTCTTGTACATATACATGTATGTATTTCCTATGTATGCGTCGGGGGAAATAATTCAGAACGTAGTTATATATACAATGACACAATGCAGGTGATGCACTGCTATATAACTGGGTAAGAAGGTGAAAATATTAGGAAAAGTAATTATTTGAGAAAAATTAATTAAATATATTATATCTACTATTTTGCAAATATATTACAAAGATAAAACAAAACTAATTCGAACAGGTATTACGAATTCTAGTCAGATAACATTACAGCGGGTTACAACTTCAACATCACAGTGAAAATGATGCACCTACAATAATAATAAATTAATTATTTGTGAACGTTAAAAATGAAACAACTAATAATAAGTTAAGTTTCCTTTAGATTTTTGAATTAATTGTAATCTATTCTTGTAACAAAGCATGTTTTAGGTCAATCTTATTGGATATTCGATGACTACCCACGCTTGTTTCAAGAATACGCCACAAATTTTCGATGTTTACGTTAGGTGACTGAGCTGGGGTTTTCACTGTACTGCGACGGTTATATAACGACCATTCTTGAACCACACGCGAAGAATATTTCGTATTGTTGCCCTGATAAAATCGAAAATCATCTTCTATGTTAAATTTTCTGGAAATAAACACTACATTCTGTTTAAAGATGATTAACATAAACCTATCCATAGTACCTTCAATAAAATGAAGGTTTCCAACAGCAGCAGCAGAAACACAGTCCCAGACCATTACATGCCCCACATCCATGTTTAACAGTTGATTTTTAATGTTGCGGTTTTAATTCTTTATTGTTTTTCATCCACACATTACCCTTGCCATCTGAAGAGATTAAATTTACTCTCATCGGAGAATCAAAAAGTTTCCAAAAGTCGAAATCTTCATTTTGGTGCTCTAATACGAACTTTTTTTATTCTTCGGGCTTACAAACGGTTTTTTTGTTGCTACGCCCCAGAATTCTTCGAAGAGTTTCTGCATTTATGGTATTTCCCAGAACACGTTTCACCTCCAGCGTTAACTTAGGAGCACTTAACAGTGGGTTATTTCCAGATTGTCTAACAACCCACCGCTCATCATGTTCGTTAATTTTTTTGGGCTTATTTTATATTTGTTCTTCATATTCATATCATTTGTTTTTGCGATCATATTCTGTATTGTGGATAAACTTCTATCTAATGTTATTGCAATTTCCCGTTGACTTTTATTTTTAATATGGTGAAAAATTATTAATTCTTGCTCTTCCAAAGTTGCCTGTCAACCCTTATTGAATTACTGTAAATTATAGGCTGCTCGTGATAAAATCGCACTTCACAGTTGTGACAGATAGAGAGGTAGACGAGCACCTATGGGCTTCTCCTATTTGTATAAACATTGTGTACTCGGTTGCATCATTTTCACTGTGATGTTGAATACGTAACCGCTATTATGTTATCAGGTTAAAGTTCGTAATACCTTGCTGGAATTAGTTTTGTTTTATTTTTATAACATTTCATTTACTTCTCCCAAATAATTACTTTTCCTAAAATTTTCAGCTCCTTACGAAATGATATACCAGTGCATCATTTTCACTATGAGTCACTGTACGTAGGTAGAAAAATATAACACACTATTGTTGTAACTGACATGAGACACGAGAGGTTTTCTTGGGGAACTACCTATTTTTGCATCTGTACGAGTGACAGTGAGCGGTTATATGGTACTTCCCTTGAATAGCTGTTTTTTGTTAACCTAGTAACTCAAAATGCAATGTTTGCATGTATCTATTTGTGTAGTCTATGTACTATCCTAAATGTAATTTGTCACCGTTGGTTGTGTAATGAAGAGTAGCAGAAAATGTGCGTCTGCTACTGGTGACTAACTGTATATGAGTAGCTGGAGCTTTCCTTCCTAAACACACGTTTTGTGAACTTGTAAGTTTTTATATAAAATCTAGCACGACTACTTTAAATTTTCACAAAATATAAAATATATCTGTGTGATGACAGCATAAGTTTTTGTTTTAATATAGAAATTATTTTTTGTAGGGAACTACACAATTGAATTCTTTATTAATCGTTTTAGAGAGAAATTAAATTTCTTTTTCTATTAAAATCGCACGCCACTGAGTTTAGATAATGTTAGAAGCTGAAAGCAAAAGTTCTCAATCGCATGTAATTATAAAATGCTCACATGTGGGAACCTCAGTACGTATTCCGTTGATAATTCGCATTTTTCCGATTATATCATTTTGTTTATAATTTATACGCCAACGTAAACATAATAAAGAGCAAAAAGATACGAATGCCTTCGAAACGCGTCATAGCTTACGTTTCTCACGCCGCATGCATCGGTAACATGGCGCGCAGGTTCTATCAGATATACATAGATATTGTATTACCGCGGACACTGGTTTCGGCACACAAACTTGGGCAAGTATTTTCTATACATAGTTACATTTCGAGAGAAATGAATTTTTGGCTGACTCGATTCACCGAAACCGTTGGCTTTTATTTTTATCAATTCTGCACGTGATTTCTGTAATTGCTATTTTAAGTTCTCAGGCCGCAGTGCCTTGGACAGCCAGCAGTGCCCCAAACGCTATCACCATCAACTTGACTAAACTCCCGTATTCATTTTCTAAATTTACAACGCGTTCCAAAGTGACTAGAATACGCGTCGATACGAAACGTATGTGCTTACGTAGACGAAAAATTAGAAAAATGTATATTACCTACTACGCGAAATTGATTCTGAATCATCGATTACAACAGTTTTATTGCTTAAATTTGGCAAAACCACGATCCTATATTATAAGAGAAAGAATCAGACTGTTGGAGATTGAATTAGTGTAAAGCAATTAAACTCTTCATTGTGCCACCGTGTAAATAAACTTTTGCACGACTTGAATTTTCAAAATGTTTGATTTGTGCCCTGATGTGAAATATATCCTACACTCAGCGAAACTTTTGTAGTTCCATATGAACTTCCGAACAGAATATTTGGTTTTCTTAATATCTTTGATAAATCTTCGAAGTTAATATTGAACTACAAAGAAACACAAATACAAAAGAAAGTAACATTAAAAAAATGTACTACATTTTATAGAGAGAATATTTGCAATAATGGCATCTGGAAACAGCGAAATTTCTATAGGTCCATTAGCACAAAATTAATGAATAAAATAAATACATAAAAAAATCATAATTCTTTCTAAACTTAGTAGTGAGTGTTAGATCCTCTATTTAAAATAATTTCAAACATCCGAGTCTTTATACTTTAGTCAATGTTGAAACAAGAATATCGTTCTAACACCTCATTATCGCAGATTTTAGTTCTTTGACGCTACCGTATTGTTTATTATTGGCATACACCTCTCTTGCCAATATTCCCCAAAGATTTTCGATGAGGTTTAGATTGGGCGAGTGAGCAAGCCATTGCAATAAATTAATTTTCTTTTAATGAAACGATTGGAATCATGGATAGCTATATGTCTTGTTGAAATATCAAGTCTTGTGTCGGTAATCATTTTTAGAAGTTGTATATAAGAATTAGAATTCATTCGCATAGAAATAAAACATATCGGGGTTTTATTGTTATGGCTAAAAGCCTCTCAAACTATTGCACTACCACCACCAAAATTTCTGCTTATCCTACCTTCAGTGATCTTGCGAGAATCGTGCCGATAATATTTCAAACCATCAGGCCCGTCTAAGTTAAATTTGTTCTCATCAGAAAATATGTTATTCAACTCATAATTCCATCTCATATGATCTTGTGCAATTTCAGTCTTGCCTATTTATGTGTCACTTTTAATGAAGGTTTTGGAAATCTCTTTTAGTCACCGAAAACGTTTACTGCCGAATAAAATTTGTTGTGCACGTTTGGTTGTTACTGATAAATTTAAATGACATTTTATTTGTTGCGCGGTTACATTACCAGAAGAGGCTAACCGAAGTACCGATCAGCGTTGCTTCAAGTTAGTTTTTGATTATTTCCCTTCGCGTGATTTTTGCCGCAAGAATTGCCCAACTTTATAAAGTTGTTGGTGAGATGATGGCATCATCCAATTTTCTTAGCTATGGCTTGGATTGAAAACTTTACCTCATTTTAACAATTTATTTTTGTATTTTCCTCCTCGTACAGCAATTTACCTCTCGGCATTTTTATTAACTGATTACGTAGCTATTTAAAGAACACCAAAAGTATTGACATCAAGTTAAAAACAAATCAATTTTCTACACTCGTATAATAATGCAACAGTGAAGTTATGTAACTATATAGAATTATTTGTATGGAAATTTTAAATCTAAGTGACGCAAGAACACTGAGAAGATACTGCTGCCAATGGGCAAATTTGTGCGTTTGAAAATATTTCCTAGGGTAACTTTGTCAGTTACCTCTACGTAATACCTGCTGTAACCATAAATATTGTTACATAACGATTTGATCATAACACAGAAATAAACTTAGTTAATTCAACATTTTTCTTTTGTATATTATAGTACACTTTAAAATAACAGACTTTAACGCAAGCCTGTCATCTCGTTGGTCAGATGCTCATAGCCGCACGTACGGTATTCATTGGAAAATTAGCTGTTGCTTTCACTAAGTCCTCTTTAGAAACTCATTGCTCAATGCTAGAATGCCTTTTAGACAAAATCCTCTAAAACAGATCATATTTCACAGTATAACGGACTAAGCTCAGGGGCTAATAATGTCAAGAATACTTTCTTCCATCCCTTTCTGATTGCACTTCGCTTTATGGCTTGGATCCTGCCAAAAGCTCAAGTTGAAATAGAGTTGCGCCCAATGGTTTCCTGGTACATCTAAGCAGAAGCTTTAATGGCTTTTCCGCAGAAATATAATTCCCATCGTACTACTATTACCAGTGATAGCCGCTTTCGACTCATCCAATGAGTTCTTTCCTTTTTTTGAACTCAACGTATAAGCCCGGTGATTTTACATATTGAACTTTTACTGCAAATTTTTTTTCATTAGTAAGGAGTACCTTTCTGTGGTTGTCATAAGCGTATTGCTGAAGTAGGCATTTTGGTTCTGCTGTCCTATTTTTTAATTTATCATTTAGCAAATGGCCCACTCATCTTTTGAAAGTTTCCCGTTCAAACTAATTTTTGATTATACGGGAAATAGATCTTTGAGAAATCTTCATTTCTAATAGTGTAGTAGTATTTTTGTTTCCTGAATAGACTTCGTCGAAAACTCAACCTAACTGTTTTAATAGCTTTTTTGAAAGGAATAATTCATGGAGGCCCTTGATCTTCGACAATCACAAATATTCAGAAATTTCGATAAATCGCATTATGACACGATGAGCGAACATTTGGGTTTTGAATACTTCATTAGAATGTATTCTCTTTTTATGAAGTGCAATAATATGAATTCGATTTTCTTTTCTAGCCTACTGTATCAGAATCTTTAGTTAGAATTCGTTTACTAGATTTGAAAAAACTGCTTCACAGACTAAACCTACAGTGGTCATGGCTAACCGATATTTCAAGCTAAACTTTTTAACAGTGTTTTTGGCTAGTAACCGGGGCCATTATTGCGATGAAAAATCCACGACCCAGCAATGTTAGATCGCACACGTAAACTCTTTTCTGCAAACGTTCAAGGACTCCGCGATAAAAGGTTTGACTTACTGTCTGGCCTTGCGGTACGAATTCCTTGTGGACAATTCCACAAGAATCAAAAAGGATGATAAGCATGGACTTGATTCGGAATTTGCTCATGCGAACTTTCTTCGGCAGTGTGTATCACTTCGCGTTTTGAAGCTTTGTTTCAGGATAGTATTCCATCGCTTAAGCGTAACTTGATAGGTTCCCATTATGAAACAATTAACAACATCTAAAGAGTCACGATGCAGGTTCTAAACAGCCTAACGGAACAAGGCTTCCAAAATTGTTACCAGGGATGCAAAACTCACTAGAGACGTTGTGTACATTCCAAAGGAGCATACTTTGAGGGAAACAACGTTAAATTTTAGGTACCTTCAACTAAACACTTTAAAATTAGTCATTCTCATTAATTTTGAGACATACCTCGTATGTGTTTATGCAGCCCCCAGCATGTATTTGATATAAAAGAAAATTTAAAAATTAAATTTTCTCCTTTAAACAATATAGTGATTATTTCAAATACTTTTGTGATAAATTAGCAAGACTTTTTACCTTCTATATAATTCCATTTGTAATAATTTGTAAAAAGAACCAATAGTTCTTTGAGATAATCTTATGTGCTTTCATGTATATTTCTTCATATTTTAGGTTATAGGAATTTGTTGGCTAGATGAAGCTTAGTTTACCAATCACTGGAAAAGTTTGAGTTTATTTTCCCAATAATAATACACATATGAGGCACACCTCATACGTAGCGAAAAGCTTAACAGTAAGTGGCACTGCAAATTACTGCAATGTCACTGTCACAACCAGAGGACGTGGATATGTATTTTACATGTGTCACCAGTTCAAGCTTGACTTATTACTAAATACTTAACAATTGCATTCAGGTAAACATATTTCATGCATGTGACATTAATACTCCACATTCGTACTTTTATGGAATTTTGTCGGGCAATGTCTACTGCAAACTGAAGTTATTTTTTTTTATTATACAGATCACATATTTATTTTTCCACATATTTAGTCGAAAATGAATATATATATATAAAGTAATTGTGTCAAAATTCAATGAATTTGAAATAATATTAAATATAAAATTCTATCGTTATGACATTTCTATATAAAGAGCTTCTTATCCTTATTTTATCTAACTTCATTTCTTTCAAATAGTACCCCTACTCTTTCGATAGATATTATTCCTACAAATACGGTCATTCTATTCATTTATTATTGCTAATTAAATGATACTTAAAAGCATCTATATTCTTTTTGGTACACCTGCAGTAATAGTTTCGCACGTCCATTTTGGTTTGTACAGGTCTAAAACATTATTTACCTTTTCAGCATAAACAATCTGCTTATTACTGCAACTTTCTAGCCCCCATTAATCCAAGTCTATATGCAAAAAGATAGATCTGGGACAGCTGCTTTCCCGAGAAAACAATATTTTTTAGTGTCGATGAAAGCGACGCCGTTTTTTATTTAACTGCGACAAGAATGCACTCTGAAGCTACTAATTTTAGCGGATAAAGTATCTCCATTATATAAATTTATTTGTTCTGGCAATAATACAATTCTTGTTGGTGTTACTAATAAAATACAATACTTATAGCTTCTCGTAATTGTATTGAAACGGTTTATTTCAATTTGTAAAATTGTAATTGCTTCAATTTGTATAACTGTGTAGGCCTGTTGTTGATGAGAATTTTTCTACAAGATATATAAAACTTTAGCGGACGATGAAATAACTGAAACAAAAATAAAGCTCGTCCATCGATCGGCGTACAAATACCATTTAGAAGAATATAAAATGTAATTTATATTGGATTAGTTAGGTCACTGTACAGTTTTTTATTTTAAAGATATGCGAAGGGTTTTGTGAGTGAGTATTTTAAAAAGAAAGCAAGAAAATTTCTTGTACACACACATTAGTGTTTTCAACTTGCAAAGGCATATAATCTTAAACCAAGACGTGCAAAAGAAAGAATGATACATAGATATAGCAAATATTTACATACGTCGCTAACCAATAACAATAATTGCTTTATTTCCGTATTGTTTACTGATTTGTTATCTAATATGCATTAATACACAAACATGCTCTTGTTGTAAGATGAAACCTTCAGTAAACTAAATCGCAAGTTGTTAAATAGCAGTTTTATAAAAATAATAGAAAACCATTACAAGAAAAGAATATAACAACCACTTGATCTTTTATTTTGTACTGTATGTTTCTGCCTGTTATGAAAATGAAACACGCTATCATTTGATGATGTAAACCATCACAACATTCAAATTTCTTAGATATAGAGTTGTAGCTTGTATCTTGTAATATCAAAAGCTTTATGGATTCCATGCAAATTAAGCCTGCGGAAACGAGTGCTCACTCATTGGCGGCAGTAATACATTTCGAAAGCGGTCAGACATACCCGAAGTCGGGATTCATATGCATATAGTTAATATGTGTATGAATGCTGTATTAGATTGATGATGGCGAATCAACAGCGTTCTTCGTTATGTTCGATGAGCGTTAATAGATGTCTTAATCGATTTACGACAGTAGAATGCACTGGCACTATTATTAAATGTATTGTCTGCAATATCATGATTTTACCGTACAGTACTTCTGCTTGTAAAAGATATATTAATAGCAAATAACACCGGCTAAATGCACAACGTGATGGAGCATATTATAAATTTCTATATAACAATCCACAAAATACTGTGGACAACGAAGAAGGTTGCTTGGGGAAATACGTTCCGGAATGGAGATTGCCAATAAGAGGTCAATTACAGTATAATTTTCATCGCGTGAAAAACACGATTACAGAGGCAGTTCAAAGATCAAAGCTATGGCTTAAGGTAGACGAAACAAATGTTGCAAGAAAGAATTGTATCTTAAACGTGTTAGAGACCTTTTTACCCTGAAAGGTAATGCCTGATTTCGTAGGATGTTTGTCTAACTATGTGGAATTATAGAAATTTCCCCTACATATCTAACAGTTGTGATATTGGCAAAATAATGTCTCTGCTATTTCTTTACGTTCACAAATCTAATTCTTGGTAATTCCCAAGCCACACGGTTGCTAAATGTTTATAGAAGAACTACAAAATCATATGGAACTATAGAAATTTCGACGAGTGTATACTTTTCGCACATCTTAAAAGAAACCAATTTGTTTCCACCATTACTTGATTATTTATGCAACACAATAAGCCTTATTTTAATCTAATTGAATATTTCATTAAATAAAACTGAATAGCAACGACCTAACCTTCTAATAACTCAACAAATTCTCACAAGTAACAGGCTTCAATTGCATATCAATATAGTTTATATTAAATAGTTGACATTGGCCTTTGGTTATTGACTTTAATCTTTTGTCATTGACACATTTACATTTTTACATTTTCATCTTACTTACTAAATTTGTACATTTAACAGCATATGATAGCCTGAAGATATATTTCTGTATATAAATTATAGTTACCTAATTTTTAAGGTACATACGAATATAATATACAAAAGTACCTGCGCGATAAAGAGTTAACCCTACCATAGCATCCACTATATTTTTATTTTAATTTCATTTCATTATTTAATTCACACAGAAAATACTCTATTAATATTTGAATGTAATAGTATTTGTTGAATACTTTACACAAGTGTCTGGTAAACTCTCATTACAAGTTTATCCACGTTGACATACTGACAACCTGTCAACAGATCTACGTTGCATTAAATATTTTTATTTTCAAATTTACAATACCGTCTCTAGCATCTGTACATTGTACTGCATTAACACTAATTATAAATAATAATAATTACTCCAAGAATGCATTTGGTCGAATTCAATTTCAGCTTTAATTTTGTGTGATAATTGAAATGGTAAAGTACAAAAATAATTTAAGAAATATCGTTATCATATCTTCTTCATTCTCAATAGCAAACCGTAATAGTTACTCTCTTTTCATCATTCATTTTTGTCAAATAAGAAAATAGCTTAACTTCTTTATTTAACGCTCATACAACACTGTAAACAGATGTATATTAATCACAAACCGTCTTTAAAAGACAGCTATGTATAAAACTTCCCCAACTGGTTTACTGTACGGTGAAATAGCTTTACGACAAATTTACCATCGGATAAACCACCAGCCAAGGAAAAGTGTAATACACTCAAGTTTAATATGCTTTGCACACTGGGCAGCTACCGGCTGTTTAGCCGTCGGGCAGCCGCTAACCTAATTATATCCTCGCCGGTGGGCACACAATTTGTACAGTTCAAGAAATTTAATAATCTGACACTAAGTGTTTAAGGACAGAAATAAAAACAAGGTCCTGCTATATAAGTTTAATTTTATTTTTGTAAATCAAATCAAGCAATTTGCACATCAAAGTACTTTCAATGATTTTATACATTAGTTTAAATTTGCGTTCTAGCATTTTACAAATTTTCGCCAGTCCTCTCTTGTTCTTTTCTTCTGTATCTTTGCTTTCCATACCTGCTTAATCGGAATTGTATTGTCCATCCTTTGTAGATCCCCCACCATGACAATTGTCTTTATTCGACATAACTTTCTATTGATTCTGTGTATAGCTCTCTTCTAATTTGTTCATTTCTTATCCTCTGTCTCCTCTGGTTACATTTTTCACTCTTCTTAATTATTTCACCTCTAGGTCTTGGATCTTACTCTTTTCTTGACGATTGAGTACCCAGGTTTCACATCCAAATGTGAAAATTGGTCTGAATACTGTCCTGTAGACCGTCATTTTCGTTTGTTTTGTTATTTCTTTTCTGTTTATAAATCCTGAGGTCATGGCATAGTATACCTTGTTGGTTTTCTGTACTTTATTATTAAGTTCTTGTTCTTGTCTTCTTTTCTCGTGTATAGTAATTTCTAAGTAGTGGAAATCTCTAACTTGTTGAATTTCTGTTTTTCCAAGTTGTTTGTCTAGTTCTTTATCCTCTTTTGATATAACCATAACTTTTGTTTTGTTTGTACTAATTTTCATTCCATAATCTGTGTGTGTGTGTTGTTCCAAACGTTTATGCTGTGCTGTATGGTTTTCTCACTTCCGGCTATCCACGCAACATCAACTGCGAATACACATTCTGTAATTTTTCCCTTTTCTAAGTTGTAATGTCCTACATGAATATATGAATAGTAGAAGGCCAAGTCCACCTTCTTGTCCAACATCTTCCTTTGTATAGAATACCTCTGATTTCATGTTTTTGCTAATTACACAGTTTGCTGTCAAATGCTTTTTCTGTGTCAAAAAATGCCAAGTATGCGCCTTCTCCCGCAGCCATTTTTTTGTACGTTATTTTTTTTAATGCAGAAATATGGTCTTGTATGCTTCTGTTTTTTCTAAATCCACTTTAGACTTCTAATAATGTCGTAATGTAATCTTGTCTCAACTTCTTTTCTAATTCTTCCTAAATCTTCACTACTATGCTTAGCAGTATAATTCCTCGGGAGTTGTTGCAGTCTTTTTGTCACCATTTTTGTATATCGGTACTATTAGACTCAGATCCCAATCTTTTGGTATTCTCCCTTCCTCCCATACGTTATTATAAATATCCAACATAGCTTACTTTCGTGGTACCCTATATTTTTGAACATCTCGGTTGATAATTTATCGTCTCTAGGAGCTTTCCCGTTTTTTAATCTTATTATTACTTCTTCTATTTGCTCTTCTCTGGTTTTCTTCTCTTCGTATACTCTGCCCGTATTATCCCTACTGTTAAGGTTTTTGTTTACTCAGTATTCCCTATCGGTATACATATGTTTAAGATTATAATTATCACCAAATGTACTAAATACGGTCTTGTAAATTTGAAATAAGAATATTGAATGCAATATTATCTGGTGGAGAGCTGTCCATGTGTAGATATTCGTACACCTGTCGTTATTGAAATCACATTAACCAATTTCTGCGGTGAATCGACAGCCGTATATTGGCCGGTGTAGATATAACTTGGCCCGTCACTATATAGGGAAATTGCCTGCAATTACTCAGTATGGAAAGCATGATAAACTTGTGTATATTTTCCAACCGGCAAATTTATCGATCACGTGCAAGTAGCCTAACTAAGATCAATCTTCATTCAAATTCTATTACCTTTAAGAGGTGATGTACTTTTAATAAGCAGTATACGCACAATTCCTGGACAATTTGAAGGACAACAACAACAAGAAGTTACGAGACACAAAAAATGTCAAACATTGACCTATCAATTATTCTCGTGAATGTATCTTTCAATTAATATGACTATCAATTTATGTCAATTCATAGTATATATATATACACACATACAATATATATGCACTTCCTAGAGTTATTGCGACCAATCAATAAATACGTATACTATTTCGTAGTAGCAATTGTGTGGCCTTTTTCTGTAGATCGGTAGTTTATTTGATTTTTGTTGACACCAGCATATTTAATGAGCAATATATTTGAATATACGATGTCGAGTTTCTCAATATATAAAGCACATATCTTCTAGAAAAGTCAGAATGTATTTTTGCCCAGTGGCAAATGTTGACATATAGACTTCCGACGTTTTTCCAGAATTATCTTTTATTTTTCGATCCGCACACGCATGTTTCGATGTTATGTTATACGTTATTAATAGTCTTTTTTTTATATTTTTAATGAATTTTTAATATATTAATAACTACACCACCGTTATAAGTATTCAGCCACCTATATATTTTCTTAGTTCTTCCTACGGATTATTTTTTGTAAGTAGTGGAAGTAGAAATAAGAAGCACTTGTATGTACATAGATACACTACCAAGAATCTTCATTATGAAAATTCACATTATTGAGCTTTTAGAAATAACAGTCGGTATTAATGACATAAACTGGTAGTAAAAACTTTAACAAAATTAATTGTTAGAATGTTAAAATTATGCGCCGGAATAATAAAAAACTAGGGCAAGTGTATCTCACCGATTTAAATGAAATTTGGTGGGTTTATTGATTGATGTAGTATAAGAGCAGCGGTAACTTTCTTAGCTGTTAAATCGCCCATCGCTAACACTACCCCTCGCTATTTGCTTTAATATCTCCAAAACTATAAGATATATCAAAAAAAGTTAAAATAAAGATTTAACTGTTTTGCTAGTGCTAAAGGATAGAAATAACGGTTTCCCTCTCATTGTTCACCGGCAACAACCCCCATCCTTTATATTTATTTCAAATTTGAAAATTTTTATTTCCTGAAAAAATATAACAGCTTACGTGGAATTCACATATGTACATATATGAATGCACCAAAATAACTCAATTTGGAAAAAAAAAATTAAAAACTCTTTAACAAAGAACGCTGTTTAATATTTGACCAATGCTCTTCCCAAAAGAGTTTACAAAATTTCAGTTTTAATGGTTCAAAAGTTCAAACTTCCGTTAAGTAAACAATATTAATTATTTAAGTGTTAAATTCTACCCAATTATGGGTTTGAGAGCAATATAAATGATTTCTTTTACATTTTTAAAATGGATGTCGAAAAGTTTATACAATTTTGCGAATTTTACAGCCATTTTCATTTAAGATTATTGGAATGGAAGCCATCTTCACTTAAGTATTAAAGTAGGTCAAACGCAAATAGTTAAAGGGTATTCAATTTAGAACAAGCATTCGAGCATTGTTTTGCAAAATTAATAGAAAGTCACAAACCTTAACTGTTTTCGTTGGCTCGCTTTGTATATTAATAAGGCACATCCCACCACTGCCATGTACATATATCACTGTTCTCAATAATAACTTAGCACCAACCATACATTATTTATAAGAAATGATCAAATATTGCTCATTAAATATTTTTTGTGATAGATTCTTTGATCGCCTAAAATGAAACCTTTTATTTTTGTTGTTTTATTTTCTTGTCACATCCTTGCATTCTTGACCTAATAATTTTTATCATAGATCACAGGCGCGGTATTATTTTATTTTTGCAAAGAACTTTGTGACATTTATATATTCAATTTCACGTGCAGTATTTTTGGTGTTTGTGCTTTCGTATGTGTGGGAATTTATTAAAATTAGTAACTAAACGAATATCCCTTATTGTGCTGATTGTTTTCATAGTTATATGGACGTTTGTATAAAGATCTCTATTCTTAATGTTGTTTTAATTCATCGTGTAACTACATGCACTTACATCATTCTCGTAGAACAGTTGTTTGTGTTTTTGCGTATAGTTTTATATATATATATATATAAATTATATATATATAAATTATATATATATAAATTATATATATATAAATTATATATATATAAATTATATATATATAAATTATATATATATTATTATTATATATATATTAAATTATATCTCTAACTCCGGTCAGAAGTTGCTCGATTACATGAAGAAATAGACATTACACCACGATGCCATGTCGTACTGTTTGCATAATATTAAATTTGAACCTACGAATATATTTGCATAGCGCAAATAACTTCGTTTGATGTATATATATCTTCAGCGAATGCCTGGGTCTGGAACGCTCCACGTTATATCAGTTGTGCTTATTAAGAACGCTCTCTATTAGTTGACAATTTCATGCATCCCTAGTTTTCTAAATTATCTAGACTAGCGGTAGATATATTGCCTCGTTGTATACGTAAATTTACAGTTTACGATGTAGGGAAAATTCTGTCATATTCTTCAAGTAACAAATGCAGTAAAACAGTAACCGAGAGTAAACCAAAAAATATTTAAAGCTTTTGAGATGAAAGGAAACATGTATATACAGGATAATTATTCAAAACTAAAAAGACGAATTATTTTTGAATGTAAGTGTATGAACAAGACATCAAACCACGTCAAATCTGTTTTTGAAAGAGACACATATGCGTTATAAATTTTGATTTCCCAGCTACGTGAATGGTATTATCAGAGAAATCAGAAACCGAGTTATACGTCATTTTAAAAATAACTATAACTTCAATAATATAGCTACCCAACAGAAAACATCCATTTAACCCAGTTTGTTCTTCTTCTTCTTTACCTCTGGTTTTAGTCACTTTCCCTGTTACGATACCCATTTTTTATTTGGTCTGCCTATACTCTTTCTTTCTAAACATCTATAAAATCCCGCTCCGATTGGCAGCCTCGTCACTTGCATCCTTGCGCGTTCCTTACACTTATTTTTCTTTTCCTTTATTCTCCCTTGTATGTCGAAAATGTTTAGTTCTGTTCTTATATTTACATTTCTTATTCTATCAGATCTTGTGCAACCTTTCACTGTTCTTAAAAATTTCGTCTCTTGTGTCTGTATCCTGCTCTCTTGTTTTTCGTTGTTGTCCATGTTTAGTTACCGTACAAAAAGGTTGGCACTACTATTGTCTTATAAAATTTTATTCGTGTATCCTTTATTGTTTTGTTTTTTAACGTTCTGCTGATTGTACCACAGATATATGTTAATTTATTCAGTTTTTCTTCTATGTCTTTGTTTCGATCATAAGATACATTGCAGCCCAAATATTTAAAAGTACTTCACCTGCTCCAGTACAGTATCCGTTATGACTATTTTAGTTCTAATTGTATATTTACCCAGGAACGCCATGGTTGTGGTTTTATTTGCCGATATTTTCATTTCATAGTTTTCGCAGATTTTTTGTAATGTACATATATATCCCTTTCTGTAGAGCATCCCCTGCTTCTGCTAGGAGCACTAAGTCGTTAGCATATAAGATAGAATTTAGGGCGCTATTCTGGTCTAAACGTATTTCTTTAGGGCATTTCTTTTTCCATTCATTTATAATAGCATCAATATACATGTATGCATATGTTAGCCTTGTCCAACTCCTTCGTTTGTTGGCATTTCCCTAGTTAATCTTCCACCGATATCTACCATAATTCTGGTGTCAGTGTATAAACCCTGTATAGCTATTAAATGATGGGATAAATGGATATTCCTGTTCTTCCATAGTATCCCATAATTTACATCTGTTTACATTACCGAAAGCCTTCTCGAAGTCTATAAACCCTATGTGTGTTTCCCTCTTATATTCCCTGTGGTTTTCTATAATTTGTTGTAGAGTGAATATTCCGTCTGTGGTTGATCTGCATTTTCTAAAGCCCATCTATTGCTCTTCCATTAGCTCTCCTGCTATGATTTTCAACCTGATGTTCAATATCCGGGAGAAAATTTTGTAAGCGGTGTCTAATGGGCTGATTCCTCGGTAATTTTGGGAGTTATTCTTATCGCCTTTTACTCTTTACCAATCATCAGGGATAATACTACTTTACCAACATTCATTAAATACATGTATGAGTCTTAGATGTAGTATAATTCCCACATATTTCCATAGCTCGGTGTTGATGCCATCCATACCGGTCGCTTTTCTGTTTTTAGTAGCCCTCAAGGCTTCTGTCAGTTCGGTTAAATCTATATCATTCAAACCTTTTATGTCTACTTCTTGTTTTTTTTTTCGTGATATGCCTATCAGTTGTATTATTTTAAAGGAATTTCATCTTGCTTCCAAACTTATGAACGGTAATGTATATATTGCATAAAGAACGAAACTGGAATCGAATTTTTCTTGGTATATTGATACATTCAAGAAGTGTCTGACTAATGACAAAATTTGCATGTATTTACTTTTTCTGAATCTTTCACTGTAAATTTTGGGTACGTAATTTTGCTCCCTACAAACATACTTATTATTTCACTTTTGTTATTAGACTGGAAGTCTTGTTTGATCTGCGACACTTGATTCCATCCATAGTATATTACCATAGTCGCAATGTGTACTCGTATATGGCTATATCCGACATGCTCTAACAGTTCTCTAACTAACTTTTCAATTTTCTCTGTCACGGCAGTTTTACCAATACCGTGATAACAACTGTCACTAGTTGATATTGTTAAGTTTTCTTTAACTAACAAATCTAAACGACTATACACTACAAAACTTACCGCATTATTGCAATTCTTCAGTAGGAATATATGTCTGCATTTAATAATATCTCTATTTTACTCCATACCAAATAAACTTTAAAACTCACAACTTTACTCTCAAGTTGCAACAAAAGTGCAATTTCATACTAATATTACTAAGTCGTCCTTACACACTTCACGTGCATTTTATCACTCCAGTTTAACACAGCAATAATGTAGTAACAAACACCCTTTTAAAACAATATATTAATTGAATTTTTTTTTAAAAAGACTCTGCTTCTTGAAGAATTCAAATTTTTTAAAATATGCTCATATCAAGTATTTTTATTACAAAATTCTTTGAATTCGACGTCGAGTCAATTACCAGGGGTTCTACATTTAGTTGCGTGCCTTTCTGGGTACCAATACGTGAATAAATGTGCAACTTAATATAAAGTCACAGATGATTGAAACAGTTGGTAGTTCAAATATAGTTCGGATCTGTCACTATATAGCATCTCCATTACATTCTTTTCATTTCACGAAACACCTCAGCACATGGTATTTCCCAAAATTATCCAAAAATACGCTGTTTGGGATATGCCCAGATACAAACCTAGCTAAACTGTGAACGATCTTAGCACAAATATTTTGGCAATTGCAATAGCCCCGCTTTGTTTTATAATAGTCTATTCAAAACATCCTATGAAATACGTACATGCTTCACACAACTTAATATTGGAAACAAAGCATCAAATGCTATCAAAATATGAAAAAAATATACAAATTCTATTTGTACTGCCTTTCATTTCTGAAAAAACAAAGTAATTCTAAGAAATAAATGATATACAAACCAAAATTTAAACTAACAACAAAAATTGTAAATTGAGTGTTAAAGAAGGTGAAACTGCAAAATAAATAAAATAAGTCATGTCATACTTTAGCAATCGTTGTTTACTTACTTAGGCTGCAAAACTGGTTCGGGTTCCGAAAATTATTTGCTTCATTAGGTTTTGGAGTAAAAGTAACCTGAATATTTACAAAAATAAATTATTCCGAACACCGTCCTAGTATCAAATATCCTATGGTAAAAGCTATGAAAAACATTATTAGTCAAATACTGGCTTTCATATACAACGATTTGAGAGTAGCGAAATAAATTCATCGAAGCACAGCCAATTTGTAAGGTAACCTACGCAGTAGACGATCAAAGGGTCGATAAAGTGCGCCAGGTTACTTTGAACATCGTCGAATTGAAACATCTGAAATAGCAGATGCTTTAGGCACTTCGAAACGGAGAGTACTTCATATTTCGCATGATAAACCCCACGTAAACAAGCTGTGGGCGGACCGAGCAGAACTTCAATCGTTACTAACATTCCGCGAATGGTTTAGACAACTCATTTTTTGCGAGGATTTGATATATGTGATGGAAAGTAAATAACTTATTGCTATACCCTTGAACTCAAATGAATATAAATATGAATACAGTATGAGAAGCCGCTACCCTTAATAAGCAAAACCTGCTTTGATAATGAGAGTAAATATGGCGTCGTTTTCTTTTTAGATGCAACAAGTACTTTGTTGAAATGTTATCTACGAGGGACGTTTCCAAAAGTTGCGATTTTAGCTACATAATAGCCATAACCGCAATTTAACTTTATCTCAACGATAACCTAATTTTTTTTAAACCGTCCTCAAAGAACTTTTTCGGTGTTCCCTCAATCCAATTATTTGTGGAACGTTTTACGTCACCTAAACTCTGAAATCGAATACTCCCTAAAGGTTTCAAATCTGGAAACAGATGATAATGACTGGGTGTAAAATCCGTTGAATAAAATGGATGCGGAAGCAATTCTCATTGTAAATCGTTCAAAACATTCTTCGTTTTTCTTGCGGTGTGAGGTCTTGCATTATCCTGTTGCAATAACGGACGTTTATGTAACTTTCCACGACGTTTCTCTATAAGTTCCTGCCGTAGTAGTCCGGATAATATTCTACGGTATCTTTCGGCAGATATACCATAAAAATAATTCCTTCGCAGTCCCAGAATACAATAAGCATTACCCTCCCAACAGACGGAACTGCACGCGTGTTAAGTGGAAGCCTTTCTTTGGGTTTACGCTATTCTTTTGATTGACTTTTGATCTCAGAATTGAAGTAAGGAATTCATGTTTCGTCAGTGGTTATGATCTATTGCCAAAATTCGTCACGGTAATGGGCTAATAGCTCCTAAACTTTACAAGTGTCAGCTCTATTAAGAGTTTGCTCCGTCAACAGCCTCGTCACCTTACTTACATCCAAATAATCGTACAAGATTCCATTAATTTGTCATGTACCTATTCCTAGGCACACATTAATTTGAGAAATAGTCATTCGCCGGTCTTCTTTCAGTAGGTTCTTCACGACTGTAATGTTTCTTCCATTTACCGACATACTCAGGCGATGACTACGTGGATTGTCTTCTAATGTTCTACCACCTTGAAAACAATCTATCCACTAATATACAGTACTTTAGATCTTGCAGACTCACCAAACATTCCTTCCAAACGTTGAATAATTTTTGACATTTTCACACCTTCCTTCCACAAATTATACATACAAATTATTGCTCTTTGGGATTTAGCCGCGTCTTTCATGCTCACGCAAACAGTGCTACGAAAACGCGTATATATCGGTCGAGCATTTGAATCAGACTCAATGATATTGGACTGGATAGCTGCATAAACACGTCGAAAATTGTCTATCATCAATAGCATTGCCTATAAGTTCTGCATAATTTAATTAGAGCACAATTTCCAGAATTTTGGAAACATTCCTTGTATAAAACGATATAACTGAAAGTGAAGTAATGAGTGGGTTCTTTAAACCATTTAAAGCAGTAATTAATGACAAATATTCCTGAATAGTCAATAAAGCTCGTTTCCATCAACAAAGTTACGCTTGCTGATACTACTGTTTGGTAAATTAGGTCAATAAAGTTTTTACCCATAGTCAGTAACTGATAAAGTGAAACAACATACATAAAGTGCATATTCTTAGAAAATTGCTAGTACTAACTTATCCCTGGTTACGAAAACAATACAGATTAAAACTCATTCGCTTAAGAAAGAATAAAGGAATGAACAGACGCATGCTATATATACATATGCAGGTGCATATTCAGTTAAAGTAACAGTATAAAGCCACGAGAGTAACTACATCTTTAATAACGGAAGGGCAAAAAAAGGAATGATTTACATTTTAATTTAGTTCTTTTTGCTTCGTCAGATAAGAGCGAACAGTTAACTTCGATACTGTGCTGGATTTATGAATTTTGCATTTCCATATGATCCTCAAATACTAAGATAAACTCTCTGTATATAATATGTACTACATGCGCCAGATATTTGAGGGATTGACTATCTGAACAACAATATTCTTTACCTATGCTCTTATATTGTCGAGAAAACAAAAGAACCATGTTGACAATGCTATCTTTGCCATAATAAGATTGCAGGACTCAATAACCGTCAGAAAAAAAAGCCTTATTATGTGGAGACAGTGTTACGTTAAGTACTGGATACTAAATAGATGCCGATTTTACTTTACCTATATCATGAGAGACACCTAACTATTCGGTTTAAATTAAATGTCTTAGTGCTGAATTTGAGCATATAAAAAACACAAGCAGAATGAAGCACGAACTAGTATTTTTCACAAGAGCATGAATGAAAATTTGGTGTACTGTTGCTTTTCATGTCACAGGAAAAGCCATTATATTAAGTAGAGGTGGCCACGGAAGCACTTTATACCAGAAAAACACGGCATTCAGTATCAATCTTTAATGGAAGAAGAAAAATGTTATTAAGGCACTATATCGCAAAAGTGACCAGTTTTGAATACCACTAAGAAAAGTCTCCAAAACCAACAAAAAGAAAAGTAAAAGAAGTTATTTTTGTTGTTAACTACGAGAAGTAGTAACATAATATTTGAAACCAAACAACAGCGCGGAAAAAAGCAACATGGGTATCCATGGTACAATTTTTTTCAGTTTCTTTGGAAACCAAACGGCGGAAATTTACAAAGTTTTGTTGTTGGCTGCAATAGGTCGCTTGAAATACACATACGATTTCACTAAAACATTTTGGAAATGGAAAAATAACGCCAAAACAAATGGAATCCTGTGATGCTAACAAAATTCTGCTGGAGAGAAGTGAGACTGTGAAGGTTGTTCCTAACAAACAGTTCATCATATTTTCAATTATGAGAATTCCAAATAATTATTAAAATATTTTATAAAGAGAAAACCTTTAAAATCAAAATTAAATTAAAACTAACACATACATAAATGTTTCCATATTTTCTAAATTACTAAAAAGTTGGAATCTGTTGAATCGCCTCTGTAGTTAGAATAAAAATATATAAGGTTTTGTTCCAGACGCAACCTTTAATAAGTTTTAGTGAATAGTATTCTCAATTTAGTTAATTATTCAGCTGGTTATTTTTTCCATTTAAATTTTTTCAATTTGCTTGTCTTAAACCAATTTCTTTTGCTAAACTGAGTGGGTCATTAGCGTTAAAATGCACAACATAAACTTTCCCAATCATCGCAGACACTTTTTATTTGCTCGGCTTCCAGCCAAGATACTTTTAGGGTAGCACGCAAGTCTGACCTTTCTGCTTGCATCAGTACAAAGTAGCTAACCAACAGGTTGGTGCTCCGATATCTTGTTCGACAGACGCTTGCATACTACGTGACTAAGTGCTAGAAAAAGATAGTAAAACAGTTTCGCGCGTTGGTAATATCAATGATCTACTACTTCTACCGCCTCCACTATTAATAAATTCAATGACAAATCAATAGAATTTACGTTTTGGTTTACGGTAGCGCGCCTATGATACCGTCGCTAAACCTTCCTCCCGCATGCGAACAGATGCCGTCATTTTAAAAATAGTAAGCGCCAGTTGTTTGAAAAACGCTGAAGGATTAAGTGGGGCGATGTGCGGCAGTCCCAAATCCGACTGAGCAATCATGTTCAGCGCTTTTCGGACGCCAGTCTCGTGGTTAACAGTGTTTCGCTAGCGTGTTAGATAATGTTAGATGCTATAAAGGACCTACTAGGTTGTACGTTTTTTCAAACGAGCAGTAAACATTCCCAAAATTACACGATAACAGGTATATAATAATGTGATAGTCTTGTATTTTTGAGGATTGAAACGTATAGGATTAGACACAATAGCCGGCAAAACGCGTCCTTTGCCTACTGGTACCATGATTTTGTTAATTAAATGAGTTACCTATTAAGTTTTATCGTGCCATAATCAAAACGGATGTTAAAGTACATTTACACATAAATCTGTATTACCGTGAGCAATAAAAGAAACTATTGTTTTTGACTTCTCGCCAGGATTCAGTTAAACGTTTGCGGTGTACTATTTCGCATGACTCCAGTTAAAAGCAAAGATCAATCCCGAACTATTTATATTCTACTACGTAACTAAAAATAATTTACGTTTACCTTGGCTAAAATTTGTCCTCAATGAATTTTCAAATTAATAGTCCACCTCAGTTTTTGAAGAGAACCCCGTACTGGCTATTGTAATTCATTTAGGTACCTAATACTTAACATGACAACTTAATCTTTAAAAAATATTAGACAATTTATTTGTGTACAAGATATTAATAAAAGTAGTAACTTTTCTTCTATGCCTAATACCCTGTTCCTTATCAACTAACTATTTATGGTGATCACATTTTCCCATTTTAATTCACTATATTTAAATCGAACTCCCCAAAAATTGAAAATATCAAAATTTACAACGACGAGAACAATTCTTATAATATTATAACGTCTTGCTTCGTTTTTATGTATACATTCCTTTTGGTTGAATTGTTATCCAATTATAATAAACCAATAATAATAATTTACGTTTACCAATCTAAATAATCCTCAAAGCGCTCTCAAATTAATAACCGACTTTAGTTTTAAGTAAAAGTTAGGTACTCGTCAATTTAAGTATCATTTAGGTACTTGATGTTTGATACCTCAACGGAATCTTTAGAAAATTATCATTTAGATAACATACAAAACGAAAATAAAATTGTTAACTTGTCTTCTATATCCAATATTCTGTTTCTGACCAACGGATTATTTGTGGCAAGCCCTTTTTTTCGTTTCAAATCACTACAATTAAAACCAATTTCCTAAGAGGATCAAAATGCGCATAATACAATTCTAATCATATTAGAACATGTTGAATACGTAGGCTTCCACGGCCAGAGCCAGTAATAATCGAACTATTTCCAGAATTGGACCATGTCATGATGAGATACGAGTAAGAGAAAAAAGGAGATAAAAAGGAAATAAAAATAAGAAGAAAAAAATGAAAAAAGAGGGTGAAAAAAAGAAAGAGAAGATGAAATAGAGAATAAGAGAAGGAAAGAGAGAAGGGAGACAGAGAAAAAGAAAAAAAAAAAGAAGGAAAGAAAAAGAGAAAGGTGGAATCTCTTTTTTTCACCCTTCTTCTTTAATTTTTTTTCTTCTTTTTCTTTTTATCTCTTTCTTTCTCTTACTCTTATATCTCATCATGACACGGTGCAATACCGGAAATAGTTCGTTTATTAAGAACATGTTGCTTCATATTTATGCATACTTTTTATTTAATCGTATTGTTATCCAATAATAACAGTATATACAGTAAGAAGAAAGCATTTGAATTCTGTCGTGATCATCACACCTTACATCCAGTTCTACAAATGCCAATTTCATTTCCAAACTTAATAGACTCGTTCTATTAAATTACTGCGTCACGCAACACTCGTACTTTACTCAAATTAATAAAACACGAACGAATATAATGAAAGTCGTTTCAAGTAACGGATTCAATTTATTAAGGGTCTTAAATTTTAATTGGTAAAGCACAAAACAACTGCCTTAGTTTACGAATGGTATTAAAGTTGACTACTATCGACAGTACTCTCGCTAGTTGCTATAACTATCAATACCATTGACATTGCTGATATTGACGTTTTGACATTATTGATAGTAAAGCAATACGAATACTAATATTTTAAGAATTGCTTATATTATCCATATTTTTTCATTAACATATAATAATTAATAATTGTTCAATTAGGTTTTTGATACATTTCTATATTCCTAAAGAAATTGCAGATGTATCATAGTCGTAACGGTTGGCGGGTTCCGTCGGTACTCCATACCTTTAAAAATGCGAAACGTCAGGGACAAAAAACCTAGTGACACGGCGGAACTCGACAACCATTACGTCTATGACAAGCGGCCGTGAAAGTCCGAGATATTATTTGCTAGTGTCTCATTTATGCCCATTTAATATTGTTGTTAATAAGTGTATTAATATTAATTCAACTGAAGTGTAAAATTAGTAATACGTTTCATTTAAAAAAATCTCAAATAAATTTGCAGAAATTTAAAATAAAAAGCAGAAATAAAATTTATCTTATGTATTAGAGTTAGAATGGTTTTGCTACGGTAACTCTGTATCTTCAGACAGAATATTTTCTAAGTCAGGATCAACAAAGAAACAAGCGAAATAGTATAAATGAACAACAAAATTAAATCTTCTGTTTTTATACAAAATTCTAGATATTGCATTATTATCCTTTGCTATGTTATATTACTATACTCTGCAAAGAAATTTAAAATCTAGGATAGAATGTTACAATTCACACCTTTGTTATAATTATATTTTTCCTGTTCATTTGGTCTAAAACAAGATATATTTATTTCTGTATTTATGTACTATTACAGCAACAAAAATCTGGACAAGACTTATAGGGTATTTAGACTGTTTGAGTATTGTAAATCAGGCACTTGTCATGTATACTGCATAAGTTAATTTGTCCACTGTAAGTCATCTTATATACTGTTTTAAATATTCTACTCACGAATAGAAAATAAAAGTCAAACGCGTTTATTAGTAATAAAATAAATAACAAACAAATTATATTATGAACGGTGTTATAATTTATAACAGAAATAATGCAAATGTTTTATATTAATATCTCGTAGTAGCTCCATTACTGTCTAATACTTTTCGCAAACGACTGGGCATAGGCAAGGAAATAATTAATATTTTTAGTATCGTTAATAATGCTTTTGGGCACTCCAAACCTATCTTTCAATCGTCTTATTGACCATCCCTCCCCAAGTAATGTGATTATTGCATCTTTTCAATAACACTTCTCTGCGGCATAATGACAGTATATCAATAATTATTTTGACATAAAATAATATCTGAGAAGGCAAAAGCCGGAGCTAAACTACGCCAACTCTCCATATTTTTGTTGCCGCAATAGTGCATGAGGAAGGACTATTTTTAACTTTTTCTTGTGACATAAATGCTTGCCTTTAGCTACTATTTGATGTATTAAATAAAAATAAAAATGATGTTAGTTTAATTTAATAATTCACATTTACTTTTTGGGGAATCTAACATGCATATATGATACTTCCGTATCATCCTTGTCACAACACTAGTGTTGCGAAGTGTTTTGCGAGTTGAATTGAAATGTGTCTTCAACTACGTTGTCGTTTGTTTCTCATTATCATCAACACCAACGTTCCGAATACTAGTAAGGGTTGGGAGTATTATCAAGTTACTAAAAATAAGAACAGCAATTTTACTATTGAAGTACTGTCAAAGAGAATAGTGATGGTACTATCGAAGCGCTATCGATATTACAAAGTATCGAAACATAATCATTCACAATAGTATGGACAGTTACTATCAATATGTACTATTAATAGCTATCTACAGGATTATCGGTAATATTCAATAATCCATATCAGCAAGTTATATAAAAGATCTCGAACATTATTTAATCTTTAAGACAAATTTGTAATAATAATAATAACAATCTTTATTACCCAACAGATAAAATCCAATTACAAAGCAAAAAAAAACATACACATACAGTGAACGAAATAGGTAAACATGCAAGCAAAAAAGTACAAATAAAAAGCACAAGTAACTGAGTAAGCAAATTAAAACATATTGTAAACAAACATATATAACATGGAAACATTAGTACACTTATGTCACAAGGGTACCTTGTTTTTGAACACGCTCAAGAAGTAGCTGTTGGTAGACATAGTGTTGATACCATACCAAAGACGTAAATTCCAACTTATATGGAATAAGGGTATAAAATAGTGCCGACAACGCACTCAAATTGTGAAAGCCTCTGCATGATCGTATTATGAAACCTAGAGATTGATAAGCGGTAGAGCATATATTCGAAATGTGCGAATTAAATGATAGAGAATGATCAAAAAGCGTACCAAAATCTTTAAATTGCACCATTCTCGGAATGGCGTTCAAATACTGAATATTGAAAAGTAATGAGATCAATAGGTCTAGAGAAAAAAGACTACATATTTATCTATATGTAAGTGAACACGATTGTTACTGCACCAGTCATTGATCATCCCAAGATTTTTGGCAGAATGAAGCAATCGGCTGTAGATGCAATATTAGTGAATAGGTTTAGGTTGCCAGCATATGCAAGAAGTTTACAGTCTAGGAGTTGTAAAAGGTCATGGGTGTAGACATCGAAGAGTTAAGGATACAAATTTGATCCTTGTAGAACACCACTAGAGGCAGTGAAATAATTAAGAGTGGTGTCCATTATAAAATACATAATATGACAGGTCCTGCAAGTATGAATCAAGAAAGACAATCTATAGCAATTTAGAAGGTAGCACTAATAATCGATTGTGTCAAATGCTTTGCTGAAATCGGTGCAGATGACACTTGTTAATGAGCAAATTAGTATTTATAGACCTATAGGTAACGAAACCATGTTGATTCATTCAGCTTTGACAATATGCTCTTAAATTTTATAGAAGAAGATGAAATATAGTGTACTATTTTTTATCCAAATTTCGACATAGCACAAAATATTTGATGAAAATATTTCAAGCAACTCGTGTTATATTACTCACATAATAAATGTATAAATACTTGACCTAGACTCAAAATAAGTAATTTCTATACTTTAAACTTCTCATTCATCTCAAGCCAATATACAGATATTTTTGAAAAACTACATTTCATTTTTAAGACAGTGAAACTGAATATTCAAAATATATCGTAAGCCATATCGGAATGTTAAACGAGCTATACACTGTTCGCAAAATATAGGTTAGAAATACATGTGCCTACTCTAAGAGATTGTATAGTGTTAACTCTGTATAACCAAATATAAAATCCTTATGTAGCAAATGGAAGATTTACTCAATATATAAGTATTAAGCTTTTTATTACCGTTATCAGGTCTTTGAACAATTAGCAAATTTTGTTTCTAAAAATTGAAATAGGGAGGAAGGTAAATATCAAAACAGTAATCGCGAAATGTTTGCTCCAAATTTTATCCAAAAATTAAACGGTAAATTAATGAGAATGTTAATATAAAGGAATATAAGACAATAAGGAAAAGTAACATCTCAATTTGAGAACGTTACAATATCCATAACAATTTCTTTCGATATTGGACCAGTAATTTTATTTCTAATCCCCCCAAGTCCTGAAATGTTGTTCTTGTTAAAAACGATTCCACAAAGAGTAACTACCAGCAGTATATTTTATGCTCAGATGCGTTCAAAGTTTTCAATGTGAGTAGTTTTGATTTTAACAACAAAGGGATTAAATCCTTCAATCTCTAGAGATACAACTTTGTGGTATTACAAAAAATATCTGCTGATGATTTAGATCCCAACATCCATGTCACGCATCATGAGATGTGTTATTTTTTGAATGCAACAACTTTATTCAAAATTCACATTTTCCCCCTTTTGCACGTCAATTCCTCAATTATTGTTACAAACATTGAAATTCACATAAAATTCGCGCAAGGATTAAACTAAGCTAAAGCAGGTAAGTTCTGTAATTCAACAAAAACAACTCTCTTAAGTAAAATGTGCTTTTAAAAAAAGAAGAGAAATAATAACAAGAGAAAAAACGATTTAAATTCTCGGATATGTAAGGAAGATCGCGAAGTGAAATCATATTTACCAAAATATATATTGAAATTGTTTTCACGTGTATTTAGATTTCATATTACTGTAACTTAAAATCAACTCCAATTGAAAAGAGAACAGTCAGTATAACTATCGATGCTTTTGCAAAAATCCAACAGCTTCCAAGTTTTACTTTTATGATGTGAATACGTGCCAAGATTCAACACTCAAACTATATTTTTTTCAGAAAAAATTTTAGTATTTGCTTTTACTTCAAATACTTTACTGCAAATGAATTACGTTATAGTTAGAGATGCGTTATGTATATGCGTCTGATATTTTGCAGATTAGCAAATACTAAACCACAAAATAGTAAACATTCTTTTTTTGATTATTATACAACAAAATGATGTGATAATTTATTGGCAAATTATATGAATTTTAATGAAATAGTAACAGATTTAAGTGTTTATGATGACCGTAATGACATGCAATGAAACTTAAAAAATCTCTACTAAAGATAGATATACACAATTTGCAATATTAATTAAATGATTCAATATTACTTTCATAAATTTTCATACCTTAAAAGAAAACAACAGTATATCTAGATAGATTCCATACCTTTTATAATCTTTTACTAGATAAAGAAAAGTTTCTTCACCTATATTTGATTTTATTACATTTCAAATTAATTCAAACTAAATTAGAGTGATCATTTTTTGTTTTTTGTTAAGTCAACCGTCAAAAATAAATATTTCCTGAGAAAATGAAAACGCGACATCTTATCTGGATGGCATGGACCTACTTTATTTTACTTTTAACATGTATCAAAAGATACTATTTTTATTAACATTATGTGGTTCACTATATCATTTTACGCATATAACTGAGACTGTGCCCAATACTAAAATCGATTGAATCTTGAATGAAATTAGAACAGATGAGGAAATGCAGCACAGCTCGTTAATGAATCGACCAATGTCACTAAAGTCGATTTAATAAAGATCTAAATTTAGCAAATAAACTAATGCTTCGGTTGCACATATATTTACTCGTTTAAACTGTCGATTGCAATATATCATATATTAAAAGCAAAAGCAATTATTTCTGTGCAGTTATATATTATTAAGCTATATGTAGTACATAGATTCTCCGCATTTACATTACCTCTTCATTTAATTCTGTGTTGTTGACTTTCATAAGCAATTAACCTCTATAATCTTTAAAAGATCTTCCAAAGAAGCAAAGCATGAAATACAGGGTGTCACTGAAATAAAATAAAAAAGTACGGAAAATGAGAAGGTGTAATTTTTTAGAATATAAATTCAAAAAATTTTGAGTCAATTGCGACGCGAACGTCATAATTAAAATTGGAAATTGTAATATGTGCCGTCTATGGATGCAGAATGTATATAGATAATACATCCATCAGAGCAAACTCGCGTACATACACGCAGACTACATACACTACAATAAACACAGTTGTCGATGTTATAGAAACTATAAAATAACAGTCTGCCTTTCGAACGGTGTGCTAAGAATTCAATAACATACTTACGTACGAATATTTCGGCTGTGAATAATTAGGAAATTTCTATTTTAAATACCGTTATCATTCTTTTCTCGTGTCTGCGAGGGAATTTCCGCAAAATATTTTGGATTTAAGTCTAATAAAATTAGATCTTTCCATTTTTCATACTATTCTATTTTACTTCATAGACACCCTGTATAAAAGATTTGGGGATGTATTCCGCAAACATTGTTGCAAAATTTATTGGCTTAGTACATAGAGAAATCTTATCATTTACAACCAAATCAAAGTAATTGCTCTGCAAACTATTATGGGGGTTGGTTCAGCATCCTCTAAACCAAGTTAAACTCTTTTAGAAAGGGATAATCGTTTTACTAAAAACGCTTAGCGATTTATTCATCTTTACTTCATCTAGGGCATTAATTTGGACAATAGTTTTAACAGAATAAATATTTTGAAATAATCGTGTGTACGTATATCATTCTTAAACTAAGTGTATCGCAAAATATAAACGCTAAGATGGAATAGTTTGAACGAGACTGATATTTTTTCAGAAATTTTAAAAACGTTTAGTTCGGAAGCTAATCGTAATTTTTTCATCACGAGCACCAACGAAATTTTCATATTAATTTCAGCGCAATTTTATATAATTTTTTCTAAATTGTCCAGGATATCTTTTAAAATATTTCACAATACTCTTTTAATAAAATTCAGTACGTATATTCAAAGCTGAGATACATATTGCTGTGTATTTAATATGGATTCTACAAGCACTGAAAAAGGTATCGTTAGCAAAGAAGGAAATATTATAAAGTTAGTTATTGTAGTTCCAGACAAAAATTACGTCAAAAACAAACATGAGTACTATTCTTGATTTACCAATCGCATACGCAAGCATGCAGTTATACGTTTAGATAAAAAAGTAAAGCAATGCAAGGCTCTTCGTCGATTAGCACAACCAAACATCTATGCGATACTTTAAGTCGTCTTTAAAAACACATTTTTTATTGTCTTATGTCCATGTCGTTACACGTTGTTTTGGTTCGTTTGTTTTTTCAAATAAAAAATTCTTTCTGACGTAATGGTATCATATAATGGAAGATTCCGAAAAATATTTACTTGAAAAATTGTCAAAGGCTTCTTTTTTATTAAAACACCAGTGATAGGAGCCTTGATTTTATTTCAAAATTTTATTTGAATTATATATACCTTCGCCAAAGATCATTTGGCTCCCTTCCAAAAAGGTGTTGCTTAGTTGATTTTGTTTTTTTCTTTTTCTAATAATAGAGAATGCTACTAACAGTATTATTACCTAACCTTACCCAAACGATTGTCGAAAGAATATAAAAATATCTGATGTAAACCGAAATTTTAAACTATATTAATTTTACTGGTAACTGCGGCATTTTATTTGTTTTGCTGTTAGTAATAGAAAAATTAAAAGAGAAATCTCTTTTTAATTTAAAGATTATAGCTTCCAAAGAGGAATATGGTTTTGCAAATAGGAGTGTTTTCTAACTTTCACAATGAGAGCAATTTATAATTTTTTTTTCTAATTTTAATAATAAGATAAAATGCACATGTACATAGTAAATATTTTTAAATTGCTGCATTATTCCATTAGAATCGGGAAAAAAAATTATACGAATATAAATATAAGTCATAATCGCAAAGATCTTTGCCAAAAATATAAGGCGCCAAGTAATATTGCACAAAGCAGGACACGTGTTTATTGCATAAGACAAAAACTAAACAGGTAATAAATTTTCACCAGAAATTCTTTGCCTTCCAATATTATACAAATTAAATGGTCAGTTATTTACGCTTAAGCGTGTAGTAAAGGACAGTAAAATGAAAACGTAATCTTCAAAAATGTAGATTTACTTATCAAAAAATACACCTGAAATTTATGTTATTTGATTCATTTATTCCTTAAATCCGTTCATGTAACTATTAGCAAATAAAGTTAGTGAAATTAATAGTTTTTACAAACCACTTGCTGCATTACTTAAAATTTTTAATATGCAATAGTGTCTTGGGCAAAATAACTGCTCTTTGCTTTTAGGAGATGTAACTAGTTGAACTCTTTGATGAAATCTTATATTTTTCATTTTGCACACAATTTCTTCTTTCTATTACAGTTCCGAATTACTGTAGGCAACATTTATCGTGGCTTTTATGACTTTAAACTTGTAGTAAAGGGAAGTAAACGAAAAATCGATAACTTTCAAAAGTGTTGATTTACTTTTCAAAAAAATATACCTGAAATTTATATTATTTGAGTCATTTACTACTTAAAACTATTGATTTAACTATTAGCATTTTGAATTAATGAAGCTAAATTAATTTTTTCTAAACTACTTACCTTACCTTAAAAGTACAATGGTATATGCTTTTATGAAGCAATATGTAACTAGTTCACATTTAATACAATCTTATGCTTATTTTTTGTTAGCACACAATTTCTTGTCATATAGTCATCGTTGAATGACGATTGCAAGGACTGTGTGGATGTACAATTCACAGGTATAGCAGTAAACTCCACTCACACAAATTAATTAATTATGCGGAACGCAGCGTTTCGAGAGCACGTGGCCTCCCATTGTCAACCGTGTTACCGACTGAAAGTAAAAAATGTATCGCACATGCAAATTATTTTCTACGCAGGCTCTAAAATTTCTAATCCCAAAGATAAACTGGAAATGATAAAAAGGTCTGGAATATACCAAATCGCATGCAATGATTGTGAGAAAGTTTATATTGGACAAACAAAAAGGAGTATCGAAACGAGGTTCAAAGAACATATTAGACACTATCGTTTCGACAAACCTAAACTACCAAGCGTAGCAGAGCATATGGTAAAATCCGGACATAAGATTGATTTAAAAAATCTGACACTACTTAAAAACGTGAACTCGTATAGAGAATTAGACGCGTACGAAACGGTATATATGAAAAAGAACGGAAAATTATTGAACAGAGAACCACCCCCAATTGCACACTCGAGTTTGATGGATTTATTACCATAGGCCCTGTTAAAGATTCGGTTAGCTTTCGGTCCATCCTTCCCCGTAAAAGGCATGAGGCCACCTAGTAGATTGTAAATAGTCATATGGTTTAGAAATTTTAGAGCCTGCGTAGAAAATAATTTGCATGTGTCTTATAGTTTTTACTTTCAGTCGGTAACACGGTTGACAATGGGAGCCCACGTGCTCTCGAAACGCTGCGTTCCGCATAATTAATTAATTTGTGTGAGTGGAGCTTACTGCTATACCTGTGAATAGTCATCGTTGATGATCATTAGCAATAACTGTCAGGCCTCAAGCTTAATATAGTTATTATACAAGTAATAACAATCTGTTTTAATTTCTAATGATACTAATAATTGTTATTCCAATAGACTGACAATTTTTAAGATAACTTTTCATTTTCTAAATTATGATAACCTAATAGAATAAAATCTGCAGGATAACTTGCTTCGACAGAAGGCAAAATTATAGTAGAGCAGTGGTAGACAACATCCATAGCACCAACACTAAAAAGACTTTTCAATAAAATCAAAATCCGAAGTAAGTTAAATTAAATTAACATATAGGTTAGATCGGAACTACGTAAATACGTTGACGGTTCATTAACGTGCTTTCAGTATGCTTATGTACACATATATGGCGAAATACTCATCTGTCAATGTTACGTTGATAAAACGAAAAATTCTCTCCCGAATTAAATATATCTTCTTATAGTGTTGTGTTTCACTAAAAATAGAATTTTTCTTTCTAATAACATAACCAACAAAAGTAGTATTGTCTCAAGGTCCCAAACGGTTGAGTAGAGCCGAGGGTTATCTCAGAAATTCCTGCTGAATGTGGGTGTCCGTCAAAGCTCAATCCTTGCGGGACTTTTACTTAGTTTTTTAATTGTTTTAAATCTAGAAACGTAAAAAATATTACAAAAATCACTCGTCATTTAGTAATGATTGTGTGTACGTGTATTCAGCATAAATTAATACTTAATGCATCTAAAAGTGCAGCTGTACTGTGTGGTAGATGAATCAATCTATCTGTTGTCAGCAATACAAGAAATTGGGGTGTGATTGAAGGTTCCAGTAATAGATATTAAGTAATAAGTATATTCAGCGTGGATATGGCGCTTTAAGGGTACTTTTATCACATCGAAATTATTTGCCGCGCAGGGCAAAGGTCTTACTATGCGACTTTTTAGTATTGTCGCACATTTGTGTATTTACCTCCAGTCTATGAACCACCAATTGACGCTTGCGATTGAGGTAGTATTTAGCGCGTACTTATTTGAGATCCATGCGCAAATATCAGCGTATGAGCTATATGGTCATTTGTTGCAGGCTGCATACTTACTTTATAAAATAGTTGAGTATAAAATTCTACCATATCTATAATGTAAAATTTCATTTCAAATAGATCTACAGTACATCATCAGATCTAAAGGTTTAATTAGTCTTCCATTCCTACAACCTTATATGAGAGAAGTTTCTCTAATATCCAAAACTCGCAGCCACGTCGCTGACAAAATTCGATATCGATTCCTATACACTTTTCAAAATATCCGCAATGTGTCGCTTATTATTACGGCAGCATCAGAAATATCAGACTAGTTTCTTTGGTACATACATATGTGTACATATGTGTATGTATTTACATACATGTACCAATTAATCGCTGATTAAATATATTGTTGTGTGATTACGGACTTCTGTTTGCTTGCTTTCTGGTTATTTTTTTTTAACTTTGTTTATTATATTTTAGTACATTCATTTTATTATCTACCATCATCGAATATAATACTTGTGTAATTGTATCCTTCATCATATTCATGGTGTAAGTGGAAGAACAGGGAATAATGTATGATGTCTATCTGAACTTCTGTGATTTCCCACACTTTGTATATCTTAAGGTTATTTTTTGTTTTATTTGTTTTAGTTTAACTTATTTACTACACTTTTCTTATTTTGCAACAATAAATATATATATTACAGTAGGGATTCGCTAATCCGAATTAATTAAAACATGGACGATTTGCCTAGAAGATAACACTAAGATAAAAAAAAATCAACTCACGAGAAAGACATGTGAAGAGCCATAAAACGCTAACACACGGCGTCATCAGCGTGGTTTCGAGCAGTTTTATGCTAAACACATGTAATTCTCTCGCTGCTTCTATCGCCATTCTTAACCTTGCGGTACAAGTGAATATTCCTGGCAGTAACTAGTGCCAAAGGAAAAAACATTTGTCCGTAAAGTCAGACAACGAAAAGAAGCGGGTAAAGCTTCCCACCCTTCTCTCGATCAACCCCTAAGATTGCTAGTCCCGAGAGGGCAGTTCGCACCAAGAAGCAGTGTATAGGGAAACTGCACATGTGAACGACTTCTTAGGCTTACCATGACGTATTTAAAACACATCTAAAAGAATGCCTAGAAAATAACACCAAGATAAGAAAACGCTGTAAATACAGCTGTATTTACAGCCATTTTTCTTTTGGTGGACAATTTGGATTATCAAAAAATTCGGATTATTGACCCATCATAAATAATTTAAAAATTGCATTTTAGACTGTTAAACATTTATTGCATCTGTAAAAATAAAAAATAAATACATTGATTGTCAAGAAAAAAAGTACATTACTACATAATGCACCAGTTGTAATTCAGTATCATAACATCTTAAAGCATCACTAATAAGAAAACAAATTGCAAAACATATGTGTACATAAATAAATAATTTAGTTAAAAAGTCTGTAATTTTTGCTTGTCGACATTTCAATTGGTTAACTTCCATTGCTCGTTCTCGCTAAGTGTACACTGTTCCTAATTCGGCTCAATTTGTTTCAACCCACTTTATACAAGTGTTAAGCATTTGCAACACTATTTGTTGAAATTTGTTGCAACATGTTTCTAATTTCAGTAAGCTTTTGCTGATTGTCTTCAGAAAGTAACTTTTTCTTCCCTGCAGTTAATGGAAGATCATCATCTGAGTCACATTCAGATGATGTCGCGGAGGCATTATCAGTCAAATAAAAAATATTTTTTCCAGCATTTATTTATTGGATCAGTTGTCACGTTCTCCCAAGAGCGAGAGAGAAGAAAGACCGCATCCTTCAAATTAATATTTTTAAGGGCGTCTCAAATGTCGTCCTCGACAAGCAGAATGTGGACCAAAAGACTTTTTCGTTAATAAAGTTTTGTTAGCCGTATAGCATTTTGATCCATTGGTTGAAGTAACGGGGTGCAATTAGGTTGGAAAAACATTGTTACAATTTCACGATCATCGCTTCTCAACTGCGCCTCTGAAGCTTGACTGGGAGAATTGTCGACTAATAACAGCGTCTTCCCATTCTCTTTTTGAAATGTTCTTACTTGTTTGACAAAAGATGTATGAAACCATTCGTACTCAACTGGAATATGAGCGTTTTTAAAAGCTCTAGGATTTTTAACTTTTCCAATAACCATTAGTGTTAGTTTATGAGTACCATCGCCATTGGCACAAGCGAGAAAAGTTACTCTCTCTTTGGCGCCTCTTCGCCCTGGCGCAGAGGTTTCTTTGACGTGTACTAATGTATGATTTATGAAGTTCTGTTTCCGTTAGGAGGTAAGCTGAATTGCGCAGATTTTTTTAAAGTTTTGGTGTCGAAGTACAATGCCCAATGTACTTATGCGAATTTTAATTGTGATAATAACTAGAATCTATTAATGAAGAAATAAATTACATACTCCATTATTTTATTCTTATTGTTTTTAATATTCAAAATTGTTGCCACACCAACGCGATACTTTACAGCCAACAATTTTCCACTTGCGCCACTCAAAATTTCCTGTTTTTTGCTAAACGTTAGCGTTTCATGCGCTTGGTTAGTCGCCATAATATATATGTAGGTTAAACTATTCCGATGTTTTCCCTACGTATATAGCTTCGGTAAGCACAAACTAGCGAATACACTACACCGACTGCGACCAATTATGTGATTGCGACTCGGATTACCGGACCCGTAACCGATTCGGATTACAAGTACCCAATGTTAAAGGACAATATTTCAATTTTGTTCGGATTACAAGGGAATTGGGGTTTCTGAGGGAGTATGACGAAAGTTTCGTCTAATTTTATACATGCGTCAAGTATATACTCTGATTTCATGTAGTAAGATTTGCAATGATGCTTTAGATGCATACATTCGGATGTAAACTAGCATAATCATTATTTCTTCTTTCATTGCAGGAAATAATAATGCGTCCACAAAGGAGGGTCTTCAGTGGCGTGGTAGGAGTAACGGTCAGTGCAACGGAAACGGGTGCGGGGGCGGCGGCATCGGCGACTCCGAAAGTGGCACCGGTCTTGAGGGCTCAGCCGGATCAGGGCCGGACCAGCTGGAGGGGACGGGCCCAACTGAGAATGACGCTCTTCACCTCAAGAGACGGGTGGGACTCATCAGTGGGGTGGCTTTAATTGTCGGGACCATGATAGGCAAGTATCTATTTACAATAATGAACATTGAAGAAAAATCTTTAAGTAAACATTCGCCGATATAAACAGTCACGTCCATCGATGTGTTAATTGACACTACAAAGTTAAACAATAAAACATACTTTCTCAAAATTGTATTTAAAATTAAGTATTAGGAAAGTATTCATATTTTGAAGTAAATGAGTGCGTGGTAGCACCTATAATGCTCTGTCCCCTTTGTCAATAATCAATCAGGATCATTCCTTGAGAATCCCAGAATGCAGATAGAGAAGAACCGTAATGTTTCCACTCTCTACTTTGCACTTTGGTCTCGGGATCATAGTGGTGCATCCGTGGCCCTCATCCGTGGTCACATACCAACTAAAAAGGTTCTCTTTGTTTTCTTGGCACCTTTCCAAAAGACGCTTACAAATTAACACCCGATTTCTTTTTTGATCAATGGTTAACATTCGGGGCACCCATCTTTTTCATATCTAATTTTTTAGTCAGTGTGTTGATATGATAAGCCAGTATCTTCCACAATATCCCTGATGGATACTCGTCGGTCTTGCAGTACGATATCGTGTACTTGTTTAATGTTTTTCTCTATTGTTACCGTTATGGGAGGACCACCGACACGTTGGTTTTTACAGGATGTTCTTCCGCATTTGAAATCTTGACACCAGCATTTGACTATATATCATAAGAAACTGTAGACTCATCAATAGTTGCTATAATGTCTTTAAGAATTTGAGTTAGCGCCATCCCCCTTTTCTGGAGGTATTTTATTACGGCTCTTTATTCTAGAGGATCAATTTTTTATGAACAATCATGACACACAGTTCTGAGGCCACTACTTTTCACTGTTTCAATGTGCAATTTTGGGAGTTTTAACCAGAAACCTTTTAATAGCTTAATTTTATTTCATCTTAATTACATTAGTGTAACTTAACATAATTTTTACATTTTTTCTTTAGGATCTGGAATTTTCGTTTCCCCATCTGGTTTATTGGAAAGAACCGGATCCATTGGGATGAGTTTTGTGATATGGATGGCCTGTGGTCTATTATCATTATTAGGTAAGAGCATTATTTGCTACACTACATTTCAAAATTCTACACAGAGAGAAAAAAATGTTAAATTCTTATTTCTTCAATAATCTTCCAGTGTTGACTGAATGTGATATCGATACTTGAATAAATTCAAAATGTTGATTGAATATAAAATTGAGATTAAATCAACAGTTCCAAAACTTTATTTCAGATATTATTGGTCATTATAACAACACCAAGTTGTACTTGCTCGATTGAAATGTCTCAATTATATTCACCATTCTGAAATATCATTTCAAAATGTGTTGAATATTCGTTGAATGCGAAATAATAATTCTACTTGTTATTGACATTGATAAGTACATATGTAAATAAAGCTTGATGCAGGCACAGCTAGTTTCAATCATTTTTTAAAAAATATTGCATGAAAATGTGTAGACTGCAAAAAAATCAGTCATGGCTTCCTTTTTCTTCATGACTACGAGCATAGTTACAAACTCTTGTATTCGCAATAATAATGCTACTATAGCAATGTGTGCAATTACACCTAAAACTTAGTAATCAGTAATACAAAGGAAATATTAACTATAAATATCTTTTCGAGAATTTCATATCTACGCTTTCAATCCATTTTGAATGAAGAAGGAGGTTCCAAAGTAATCTAAATGTTAAACAAAATATCAAGTTATTAATAGTACTTGATACTTAATAGTATATTTTGCAGACCTCGACATATCCTACTTTTTCAACGGCTTCAAGAGGCTAAAGCACCGTTTGAAAAAGTGTATTGATCTTCGAGGAGACTACATCGAAACGTAAAAGGAAAAACCACGCTAAAACCGTGTTTTTCTTGTCGATTCCGGAAATATTTCAGGTCGCCCGCGTAAAGTTAATAGAATGAATGAAATAGTTGAGAATGTGTCAAATATATACTTGTATTAAATTCATCAACTGCATAACAACAAAAGGGTGTGTAAATCAAATATTACGCTATGGTTCAATTAACAATCGGTCAAATTAGTAAGTCAGATTTACTGAAATACTATTTTGATCCCTCTCGGTATACATTCCTAAGCCTCAATAAATAACCTACTGAATCGCCTCATTAAGTGTTTAGCTATAAAAGCGCCATCAATTTTTCTTTAAACTGAACCTCAAACACTTTGCCAAACATTTAAAACTGACAAGAATGTTAACTACTTGACACCAATAAAAACGTACTTAACATATGTGTGTATATGCATAGTTTGAATGGCCGTCTATAGATTTACCAAATATTTAATCTCACTTACATTCAGTTAACGTGGTATTTTATAAAAGAGTTGAATGCTACGATTACAATAGCATATGTGATGCTATTGCCAAGACTTTAATAATACTATGTTTCAATAAATTACCAAAAGTACAGTGTTGTATTCCTGGAATTGGTGATCTTCCAAAAACGATGACTATCATTCTTCCGCCTTTCTTTGATTAAAACAATGCTGCATTTGTTTAATGTTTCAAAACATTTTTGTATCAACACCCGTACTGTTTTTGATTGCACTATATCCGCACGGTACAATTAGTTAATAGTCTAATTGATTACATTACGAGCTTGGCACGACAGGCTTGCTGCATTTTGTAAAGCAAATGTGCTGCTTATTGAATTATGTATCGATGGATTAAATTACTCAAGAGAATACTAAATTTTAGAATAATTAAGTTGATTAGAGCGATCTCATACTGAAACGTCGACATACATTGTAAGCGTAATACGTATTTTTACAAGAATACTGCTAATACTGAAGGTTTATAGATCGTAATCCGAAGAAATTGAAAAATTGGCAACGACATCTTATTCATCTCTTCGCCCCAGCAAAAATATTTTGAACTTTTAACCGATTTATTTGAAAAATTCCCATTTCAAATGAATAACAGATTTTTTCATAATAGGTTTATTTCAGAATCACATGAGCTCTTTAATGACTTTTAGATTTAAAATTATTAATTTTTAATTAATTTGTCAAAATCGTATGTACACCGTTAAATTATTCTTCTAGAATTAGCAATGAGAATCATTTGAATTTGTTCGTTCTTTATGACATGACGATCTTCTAAAGCGCAAAGTATATGGTCTAAAGTGAAGTGAGGAATTAAAATGAAAAATATTTAAAATAGAATGTGTAAAGTAGAGATTTTCATATTAATTGAAGTGGAATTTATCAGGCCCGTCCGAGTTAATTTTTTTTTATCAGAAAATATCGATGAGCGTTACCTTCGCATTAGTTTTTGATTACTCCCCTTAGCACGATTTTTGCCGAAGGAATTGCTCAACTTTATAAAATTGTTAAAGAAATGATGGGATCGTCTTATTTTCTTAGCTACGGCTCGGTTTGAAAATCTAACCTCTTTATAACAATTTATTTTTGTTTTTTCCTCCTCATATAGCAATTGTACACTTCCATATATTTAACCTATTGTTTTAAAATGCAAGTATATTTTTTGCAATAGCCTAGTAATATCGTCCCTGCATATACAGCCCCCTCTTTGTTAAACAAGATTTTCATAGTTCTTGTGTCATCCAGAAACTTTGTTTTCTTTTTCTGTGGGAATCAGTAATTGATATGTTTTTCGACTATTTTGTAAAAACTGCTAAATTTTAATTCGGGGTTTAATAAAATGATAAAATGATTCCCCAAATGTATTGAATTCATAAACTAAGCAAAAATATCAATTTTTTTATCTATAGGATCTCTTGGATCCATAATTTACAGATGTTTATTTTCCAGAACTACATATTAATGTATTAATTTAAAATAGAAACGAGCTTTTTGTGAAACAAAGAAGCATGTAAATTTGGTGATCTATGAACTGAATCACCAACGACAAAATCGCTGTAGGTACAGCTTTCCTCATGGTATTGGTGAAATCATTCACGAGAAAGACATGTGAAGAGACCTTACAATACAAGTGAATTTTCCTGGCACTAACTAGTGCCCAAAGAAAGAAGTCTGCAAAGTCAACAGCATGTATTGCTCGAGAGAAGGGTGGGAAACTGTACCCGCTCCTTTTCGCTGTCTGACTTTGCAGACAAGTGTTTATTTCTTTTAGCACTAGTTAGCGCCGAGAATATTCACTTGTATTGTAGGATTTAGATATGGCGAGAGAGAGGGAATTACATGCATTGAGCATAAAACCTGTCGAAACCACGCTGATGACACCGGATAACCAGAAATATGTCCGTGTATTAGCGTTTTATGTCTCTTCACATGTCTTTCTCGTGAATGATTTCACCAATACCATGAGAAAAGCTGTATTTAGAGCGATTTTGTCGTTGGAGTTATTTGACAAAATAATATTAATAACTAGTATTTATATGGTAATAGTCATGGAATTATTTGTTCAAAATATCTTGTTGGCAGTGACTAGTAAATTGACAGTGACAAGTAAAATACATTTGGAATGCTTTATTGACACAAAAACGTTTATAATAAAGCAAAGTTTTCATTATCGATTCATACTGCAAAAATGGTATACAAGTTATTCAAGAATCAGTATCAAAATTTCGTGAAACAGGGTCTGTGTCCCGAAAACCAGATAGTGGCAGACCATCAAAACAGACAGCTAAAAATATAGCAGATGTTGAAGAACTAATAACTCAATCACCTAAGAAATTTATTCGCAAGCTTTCACAGTAAGCGCAACCTTAATATGGGACATGCCAGGCAATCCTCAAAAAGATCTGCAAAAATTCCCATACAAGTTTCATTGCGTGCAGGGGCTTTTACTCATTGATCACGCAACCCGGCTTAATTATTGTCAGTGGTTTTTAGTTACGATGAATAATGATGATATTCTTGACAAATCCTTCTTTTTGGATGAAGCACGGTATCACATCAGGGTGTATAAATACACAAACAATACGCATCTGGTCTAGTGAAAATCCACACGAAATTCTTGAGAGAACCTTGCATTCTAAAAAAATAGGGGTTTGTCTTGCTGTTTCTCGTAGACGAATTATTGGTTCAATATTCTTTAATTACACCATAAATGCATAACGATGTAATAATTTATTACAACCATTTTTAAATCAATTACATTATGACGTACTCCGCGAGGGATATTTCCAGCAAGATAATCCAATTATGACAATTTTTTATGGATTATTTCATATATCCTTACCTAAAAATAGAATATTTACAAGTCGATTAACGAGCTTACTGAAGCTATCCGAAATATCTGCGAGGAAATTGCACCCCAAAATTTAAGCAATGCCTTCATTAACATGAAACGAAGGGTAGCGTTATGTATAGAAAAGGAGCTCACTTTGAACATTTCATGTAGTCATTCTTTATTATTATTAAAGTTTTTCAAAACCTAATTTGACAACCGCATCTCAACGGTAAACTAACCCACCTACACTTAAGCGCTGTCACCAACGCCACAGAATAAGTCAATTTCACGTTTCTTAAGTTATTTTACCAATTTAAGTTTAAAGAAGCAAAATTTCATGGCTTGCTAGAGGGTAAATTTAATCGATCACATTTTCTCCATTCATGGAGTAATTACTATTAATTTTATCTCAAAGCTTGTTTGGTTAACTTAATATAGCTGCAATAGTTTTAAGTAAGCAAGTGTCCGTTCTTTTATGAACGGTAGTGTATCTATATATTCTTACAAAGTAATAAAATTACTATTTGAATAAATTTGAGATACATTGTAGTTAGTAAGAAAGCATATAAATATATCCAAGCTGCTTTGAAAATCTGTTGACGTATTCGTAAACCGTTTATTTCATATATTAATTCTAATTTTACTCTTGATTCTTTTAATACCTCCAAAGCTATAAATTAAACAGAAAATAGCACGTAGACCGTAGGTAATACGTGTTACGTTCACCAGTAATACTAACATCTGACGTAAATACGTTTAAATTTACTTGAATTAAAGCGAACGCGAGTTTAAAATATATAGATGTAACGCATTACGCTTCTTGGACGTTCTGCTAGTACCAATAAAAGTATTTTTAAATGACGCGAACCGAAATATTTGGAAATAGCTTGATTACCGGTCTGCAAATGCATACCTACGTACTCTTGAAAAGTTATTGTTGCATATTTGAAATCTTTTGAAGTATATTAATAGAAATCACGCGAAATTATTCACACTCTCTGTTTATACAATTTTTCTGGAAAAATCCGGTACCTTTAAAGTTCGTCATTTGTATACTTGTGGCGATGCAAGAATTACTACGTTTTCATTAATAAATTAGAAATGAATCAGTCTTGGTAACGATTTCAGTTTATGTTCTTTATCTCACAATAACTATTTTTACCAAATTTACCTAATTGGATCTTATTACAATTCCATTGTTACGATTACTTTTGCAGATTTTATTTTTATCATTCGAAAAGCTTTTCAATTATCACTTTCAAAGCAACATCACTCACTTTACAGATTTCTCCAGTTTCTCTTGCTAATTGGATTGCTTAGTATGAAGTACGTCATAAAACACACAACACGAGAATTTCGCTCATTACAAGAGATACAAATTCGAGTATATTGGATAACTTACGTCTTTGGAAATATGTCTGGAAACGGAAACACCCATAAAATTTAGTCAATGATACGATGTAGTTAGGTATTAATGATACTTCGCAGTAGGTCTCTTCAAAACGTTGTATTATTAAGCAGCTTTATCTCAAGCTTTAACTCATTAATGGAAAATATATGTTCCTTTTTAATAATAAAAAAACTTTAAAATCCCCCCAAAGGTTAACTAATTTAAGAAGTACAAAGAAATATTGCTTTCTGACTGCCCAATATACACTGCCGGTCATAATAGTATGGACACCTATTTCATGCAAAAGTTACGCTTTCGTGGCATTCTCTCTACCGATTTCCTCAGTGTATTTTGAGGAATATTGTTCCATTTCCTCTGCAATATCATCCAGACATGGATTTTGGATGTTGGGCATTCCGTTTTAATTCGTCCCACGGGGACTCAAAATTGTTGGCTATTAAGCGCAAGCCCGATAGTAGAGCATTTTCTTGTAATATCTCCTTCCTCATTATTCTATCAATATTCACACTTAATAAAATACAACCCCATACAAAAATGGAAGTACCATCTTTCTTTATTATTGGTGTAATGCACACAGGAAGCATTTTCTCGTTTTTTGAGCGCCTGATAAGTGTTAGCCTACTGGAGACGTTTTTGTTTATCCCCACGATGTAGCAACGGTTTTTGCGTAGCGACACGGCCGTGGAGCTTTGTTTCTTTTAAACGACGTTTCATTATGCCAACAGATATCATCCTGTTTCTAGCCCGATTCATTTCCGTCGTAATTTCAAGAGCCGTTAATCGTCTATTTCTGTAACTAAGCAATTTTATGTGTTCATCGTCGTCCCTGGATGTTACTCGAGGACGTCCTGGACGATCTTTGTTAGCAAGTCTATCAGTTTATTCGAACAATTTATATTAAGTCGCCCGGAAATATTCCGTACAGAATATCCTTCTTAATATAGCGTTAATATTGCTTTTCCATGAGGCATTTTTCCACAAGAATTAAATTATTTACTCGCACAAAGAAATAACAATTATGAGCTATACGTAACGGTATCTAATTATAAATTAAACTCACTGTTAATATAATCTGTGAATACTTCATTGGGTAAATACAATCTTTGCAGGAACTCAATCGATTCTTCAAATTCGGGGTTCATTCAGTGTCATCAAATTTCTACCCGTATATTACTTAAAATATCTATACCTGGTATTGTTTGTACTGTACCTAATTATTTCATGATTTAAAAGTAATATTTCACTTTCGTTATTTATCAACCTAGCTCTTGAATTTGTAAATTGTGTACATGCTTATAGAATTATTACATGAATAAAAGTACCTATTTTTAAAATATTTTGTTAAAATTTAATGTGACCAGTCTATTATGAGCTGTTGTGTATATCTTACTTCTGCATGAATAAGCCAATATGACGAAAAGGATCTTTTGACATCCACAGAAAAAATATTTTCGGATAAAATTGAAACAACGATGTCTAACGCTTAATTTACTTCTGGATTATTCTCCCAAAATCTTTACATTTTGTAATATTTCTTGCGAAAACAATCTTATGTGAAATGCATATGATTTAGCTTTCATCTTAATTACTAA
Source organism: Trypoxylus dichotomus (assembly GCA_023509865.1). Classification (NCBI taxonomy): domain Eukaryota; kingdom Metazoa; phylum Arthropoda; class Insecta; order Coleoptera; family Scarabaeidae; genus Trypoxylus; species Trypoxylus dichotomus. The sequence continues at coordinate 22,475,487 of CM042081.1, read as the reverse complement.
ATAACCCTGTACTAAAATAACATTTGGAGATTCTTTCTAAAGCTACATTCTCTTCTTGCTTTGACGGATATTCCCTTTTATTTCTAATAGGACCAAGTAAAAAATTGAAAAGGCTTTCCATAAATTCCAATTTTATGTTTTCTTGAAATCTCTTAAAAATGACGTCTAAAGTTTTCCATCCTTCAACTGCATAAGATAAACAGGCACGTTTCTGCTGAATTTTGCCAAACGTCACAGAGTCTGGTTTCGATAACTTTAAAGTCTTCAGCCATTCCTTTTGAATATTCGCAGGCTTTCTATAAATCACTGGATTAACAACATTGGTATGTGTATATATACAAACTGAATTGCGTAATAATTTTTTACAATGCTTTGATCTCCTTTTTAAATAGTTATTTTAAAAGAAATGATGATAATTGAAAGCTAGAAGGAAAAACATATCCTGACTTCATCACTTCAACTGTGTTTTGAAATTCTTCATGCTCATTTGAACTGAAGGTACAATTTATTCCGAAAGTCATGCTAGCTATCTACTCGTCTAATTCTTGCTTCTTGCCCTAACCTATTCCGACAAATAAGCTTAAAATATAACCATTAGTACGCCTTCTACAGCAATCCAGCACCAAAATTAAAATTGGTACTACCACTTGAACTCCTGCTTTCATTAAATTTTTGTGTTGTAGTTTCTTCACTTACTTCTGCTTATCTTGATAGTTGAAATTCATTTATATTTTCACCTTCACCATCATCATTATTTGACTGGTTTTTATTCCAGATTTCCCAATGAGTTTTAAGCACGTTGACTAATCCTTGCATATTTTTATCGCATGTTTTATAAATAGCGAATCACGAACAAAATGTTGCCAAATACTACATCTTCTCTTCTGGCGCTACCTGTCACTTTAATGCATTGCGCGTATATCTTCACTCGTCGAAAGATCAACTACGAAAAATACAGCGTGACATTCGACTTTAATACGCCCAGTGCGATTTACATGTTCTTTTTTCTAATTTCAAGTTTCTACGCAATGTTTTATGAGTGCTTTTTTACGACAATGAAATAAAACAGTTTAAGTTTTTATATAAAAACATGATTATTATTCCTTTTTAAGTAATGATTATTACCAACATTATTAGCAGCACTGCACGAACGATGGTTTGTGACTTTTGGCTCATTTTGAAATACTAAAGCATGGATTGATGTTTACTTTCAAACTCAGACATATAAGTCTAAGCTTCAGCACCAGTAACGAGCTGAAATATCGAATCAAGTCCGTTAGGACGAACAAGTAGCGCTTTCAAAGTTTTTCATTTATTCTTCAGTGTAAACTTACAGAATTTTTTATTAGTGTAGAATATATACAAGTACCAAGTTAAATACTTCAGGACAAATAACAAAATGGGTAGTAATTAACAGTACCGATGGACATATGTAGAGGTCCACATTAATGAATAATTCTTGCAGGAACAGTACGTTTACATGAACAGTTAACATGCATAATTACTATCTAGTTGATATGAATAGTTTCTAAATCTGCTTACTAATGACGTAACTGAGTATATGTAGATGTATCGGACATAGATGAACTATTTAATCCATGTGCATTTATTTTGTTTGTTTCAGGTGCCCTATCCTACGCCGAATTAGGCACAATGAACACTTCATCTGGGGCAGAATATGCGTATTTTATGGATGCATTCGGTGCACCACCGGCCTTCCTTTTTTCCTGGGCTAGCACCCTTGTGCTAAAGCCGTCACAGATGGCAATAATATGTCTCAGTTTTGGCAAATACGCCGTCGAAGCATTCGTTACTGAATGCGAACCGCCGGAGATTGTGGTTAAAATGGTGGCTCTTCTGATAATTGGTAAGGAAATACCACAGTTCTTATAAATAAGAAGTTTTCCTAAATAAAAAAGCAACTTGACACAACAATCCGAAGTATAACAGATTATTATAGAAGTAATAGAGAATCCGATAAAATATGTGTATGTATCAGTCGTTCACTTTAGCGAGTTTAAGGTGCCAGTGTTAACGTTTTCTTGTTAATCTTTCCAATTTGATATGAAAACTATATAAAGGAAGAAGTTCGAAAAAGTAGTATAAGTTCAATTTTTGAAGGCAAGTACATACCTACCTACTGTAGATCATTTTTAAGTTCCAAACGTGGACAACGTGATAAAGCATGGAACCAGTGCCATCTTCCGGCGTAAAAATAACACTGATGATGCCATCACTGTTAACGCACTTATGCTACCATCATTTTCTCAAATAGTAACCTCCAATTTTTTGTTCTAGTTTTTTATAGGCTTTGTTAGTGCTTAGATGATGAATAAATAATATTAATGTCTTGCTCAAAAAAATGAGAAGACGCCAAATATTTGCTATATAAATTAGTGTTTGTAATTTAAGGAAGTTTTAAATGTTATTTCAATATTTAAATGTTATAAATGTAGGTAAATAAAGAAATATTGTTTGACTCCCTAAATAATATCTACCTCATTTTAGAGGAAACCTACGAGGTAGGCGCCATAAATTCTCGGCCTGATATAGAAAAAAGAAATTGGGAACAATATTAGAAATTTTATTTTTTAATGTAGCTTCTATACATTTATTACAACGATTAATTCGATACCCTTGTAAAAATAATCTGAATTTTTTCCGTCAAATTTTCTATAACAGCTGCTTGCAACTCACTATCGTCCTTAAAACGACGTTTCTTAAGGCCTTATTTTTAAATTAGAAAACAATTCTTGAAAGCCACATTCGCGAATGGCAACTTGTGAAACGGCGGCGGTATGGGCAGGAGTATTGTGGTGTAATAATCGCACACCTTTTGTCAATTTTCCACGACGTTTTGCACGAATACTATCCCCTAATTTAAGCAATAAAGACGCATAATATATACCGTTCACAGTTGTATTGCGCTCCTTATTCTCAATTAGCAAAACGGCCTCACAATTCCAGAATATTGTGGCCATCACCTTTTTCGTTGATTGACCGACTTTCGCCTTTCTGAGGCGAGGTTCATCAGGTCGGCGCCATTCTATGGACTCCCTTTTCAATAGGAGATCGTAAAACAGAACCATTGTTTCATACCCTGTGACAATGGACTCCAAAATCGGTTTTGGGGCGTCTCCACACATGGTTAAAAACTCCCGCACACATTCGACTCGACGTTCACGTTGGAGAGCAGAAAGAAGTCGCGGTACCAATTTGCACTAATTTTATTCATACCTGAATGGTATGAATGGTAACGCTTCATTTAAATACTAATATTGCGTCGATTTCATGTTTCTTGTACGGTCAGCTAGTCTATTAGGCACAGTTCAAATTAGTGAATCAGTGATAGCTTTATATGCTGTCCTAATCTTCGAAATCCTTTATTGAAGAAGATCCACACTGTCTGGGGGTGGGGTATACGTCTAAGAAAATGCATTTACCAGTTGTTGAAACGGTGATATTAATCCTGGCTGAGGAACGTTATTGACGTAACGAATTTGCATTTCATGCTCCTAAATTATTACTAGAGGAGATCTACTTGCCTGGCAGATAGCTCCTTACACCAGCACACTTTGAGTAAAACTTGTATATCGCTGTACAAAATACTATAAATGTCTTCTTTCTCCAAAACAAAATCAAAATTCGTCATTGAAAACGGCTCATTTCCAATCTACATCCTAGTGCAACTTTTCGTTACCACTCTAGTCGTGTAATTTTATGGCATGGAATAAAATGTAGAAAAAGAAATGGTTAGTACGATCTACATTCAAAAGATCAAATTCTTCAGAATATATATATCGGATGGAGATTTGTTAGATTAATTAAGTGTCTTCGCCTATTCTTCTTGTTGACAAGAAACGGTCCCCAACAACCAAAAGCTAATCACAGTACGCCTAGACTTCCTAGCCTTAAACATCCTCATCCCTTATTATTTTTACCCATCTTCGCCAACGCAGAGCTTTCGTAATGACACTACGTCCTACTCCATTAGCAACATCTCGAATGAATAATCCGACTTCTCGTGGGCCAATTATCCTGCCATATAACCAAATAATTGATGAGAAATCACACGCTGTTGAATAGGCGACATCCCTTTACACTCTACTAGGATTAAATGAAGTTATAAACATGCCTTACTGTGATACTTAACTAGCTAATATTAATAAAAAACTCGAACATTATCTAGTTCATTGCCAATGCTATCTTGATTAATTGAATGTATTTTGCTGAAATTTTCTTTGTTATTTGTACTAACAGAATGCATAATTCCCAATATTTTAACCAAAATATACCAACATATACTGCGTGTTCATTTATTTATGGCGGCCAGTATCCGTAGGTAAACTAGAGAATAATTTGAACGTTTACTATAAATTTTGTTAATAAATTCTAATTTTCCTCTTTCTTTGCTCGAAGAGGATTCTATCGTCAACATCTAGAATTGTCTTTTTGAAGTGAATATGTAATTTTCTGTAAAACATATTATATAATGTAGCAATTCTATTTATTTATCATTTAAATAATGGAAAATATATCAAAAACTATAAAAAATACAGGTCGCCATTGAAACGATAATGTGATTTCAGTAAGCAAGCAATAAAGATGTCAACAATTTTATTTTTCCGTCAAAGGATGGTATTTTAAAATTAAAAATTGACGTATCCGAAAAATTCTCTTAAAGAGATTATATACAAAATTTACAAAATTTGACAGTACATTACAAGCTGTGTTAAACGTAAGTTCTACATACATCGATAGTTTGCGTGCCCAACCATACCTCATAATTCATAATGCATGGTATCCTAACACTTGAAGAAATTGTTCTAGCCGTATACTACTTGTCAAATAGAAACCAAATATATTTACATAAATTTCATAATAACTAAGAAATTACATATTGTTAATTTTATTAGGTATAAGAAGTCTTACAAACGTTGTGCTTGTTGTTGGCTTAGCTTATACGCTTGCATATTCTGTTGTATTATTGCAGCTGCTATCTTAATGGGTTGCAGTAGATCTTTTACATTATTTATTCCGTTTCCATCGTCAACTAGGTATTTCACGAATATTGATATATGAAATCAACTGGATTTATTCAAGCGAGAATATATGAAATAAATAACTTCGGAGAAATAATGAAGAAAGCGAACACTAGAACAGAAAGAAGTAATCACTAAAATACCAATAATAACAAAGTACAAATGGAACTTTGAAAACAGATCCATATAAAAAATCTGTTTGTTTCCCTTGAGCTTCACTTTTTACTTCTTTCGTGTTCTTTAATGGACAGTTGCCATTTTCTTCACACTTGGAAGCGATCTGTGCTTCAGCCCCTAAATCACTTGGATTTATGTTTTAAATCTCTAAGAATTTTTCCAGCGATTATGCGTGAACAACTCCCTTTTTCGTTCCAAAATGCAAGATGCGTCCACGAATTGGTATGCTCATTATCATCATCATCATTATGATCACTTGTTACTTGAAAAGACCAAAAAGGGATTTCTTAAATATTTCTCATATAAATCCGACTTTACTTACTTTCCTTGTGGTACTAATCACGGCAATTTGGCAATTTGCTTCCGAGGCTCAACCTTGATTCTTTGCCTCGCCACAGGGACCCCTATCAAATTAATTAATCACGATGTTGCTTCACTCTCTTTATTTTGTCTATTCTATTTTATCATACTCCCAGCACACAGACTTATTGATACTTTTTGTGTTCCTCCACAATGTGCTAATGTCTTAATTAAAACACCACTAATGTAACTCGTATGTGTAGAAGTGTATACAGATCCATTTTGTCATTTTTATATGTCATGGTATTATATATAAATTGCGATTATAACTTACACATCTCATCCTTCATATTTTCAATTTCGTTTACTTACAACTTCACGGTTACAAAATTACAACTTAAATTACCCTGCATTGTATGTTTTTCTTTGTAATTGGATTGCTTTTAATTTTTAGTCTGTTGAATAATAAAGATTACTATCATTTTTCAATTAGTATTATAATTAAGGTGCTATAATAATGCAATAAAACTGTAAAATCTAGAAACATAAATATAGAAAACTGCAATAGTCCATTTATAAAACAATCGGCAGCATGCTACAATTACGGCTACAGTTTTCACAAAGTGGGTCTTATACACGAATAATTTTTCATTTCATGTAAATTTTTTTTTTTAATAGTTTCTATTTGGCAACTACTTAGAATCATTTCCTCTAGACTTAGGATTTCCTGTACATGTATAAAAATGTAGAATCGGAATAAAATTCTACTTCTGATACTCCTTCAACTATCTTTTTCTTATTACTACATGTATGAGGCTCCAAGCCTGTTACGGCCTCTAATTTTAGTCTGCCCATCTCTTCCATGGACGTCCTATCGATCTTCTTCTCGCTTCGTAATTCCATCGTCTTTTGGGTATCCTGTAGTCTTCCATGGTTTCCAGGTGTTCTCTTCAATTCTGTCTGTATTGTTCAGAATAAAGAGATAAATGCTCGTACTTTTGTTTCCGATACATACATTACACATACATTAATAGTGGCTATCTTTTACAATGTATAATATGATAAATCAAGGTACCTAACATATGTTTGTTCATTTCCTTATAAAATGTATTCATCCACGTTCTAAATATAAACTGTATATCGATATGTATACAAATTACGTGCTAAATATATGTTTATAACTGTCGTTTGTGAAAGAAGATAATGTAGTAAGATTTAGAGAATGTCAATGTCTCCGTATATTTTATCAAGAAAAGCAGTAATCTTGCTACATAAACACATATATTATATTTTTTTTGTACCAGACAGAATATTTCAATTTTCTCTGCTTCTTGTCATATATTCCATAATTCCGTACAAAATAGACATGTCACGAAATATTTTACTATATAATAAGGACAAGTATGTAACCACATATCTTATAAAATATTCTTCCTACAATTACGTTTTATTTTCAGTGGTGATATTATACGTAAATTGCTACAGCGTGAACTTGGCGACGAGTGTTCAAAACATATTTACAGCTGCCAAACTCGTCGCTGTACTTATTGTGATAATAGGAGGCGCTTACAAAATGTGTGAAGGTAAGTAAAACAATTTGCTTTTAAGTGTGAGTTCTGTTTGATAATTTACAATAGTGTATAAAATAATTCAGAATCTGTTATATTAAGGTGATTTCTTTGTAAAGAATTTCGAATTTTCAGGCCTGAATTTATGAATTAAAAGCATCCCCTTTGTATATTAAGCAGATTTGTAGTTATACGCCTAAATACGTGCGCATTCATACGTTACTGCAATTAAAGGGTACTAATTGGATTCCTAATTTGCCCATCACACACGTTGAAGCAAATGCTGTCAAATTTACTGGTAAATCGAATTAATTGCTTTATCCGGAATAAGTACTGAGCAAATAAATGAATAGTAATACCAAATACAATAAAAATGTTGAAAATCAATACCCTAAAACACATACATATTCGTACTCCAACAACATTTGCAGTAACCTACTTTCTAACATCTACCAGATATCGTAAAAAGATGCAAGTTCCTGCAATTGTATTTGTTCCTGTTTGACTACTTACAAAAATATATAAAAATTGTAAATTTGTTTGTCCCGATAGGAGTCGGACCAGTTCTATTTATTACTTTTTGTTAAATGGAATTGAAAAACAATGATCGTTTAAAAACAAGAGCATTTAGGACATGAAAATAAATCAATTTTACCCGCTTCACTTTATGTTTAGCGACATTTTCTGTTCCCAAGACAGATTTATTGGTTTTTCTCAACACAAGCGTTGTTAAAATGTAATGGTATTCTTTTCACTTGTGTGTTTTATTCCAGAACTTTCTTGCAAATTTCAGCATATTATTCCTGTTTACGTTGTGATCTACCCTTCTCTCTTTGTGACACTGTTCAACTAATATACTGCAACATAAAGGATTTTCACAAAAGAAGACAAACATAAGCAATCTTTAATGATCCTCCTGTCAAAGTATACGTTTGAAACGATGTCAGTAGAGTTAATTTGCAAGTAATTTTGCAATAATATTCATTATATATAATTTCAAAAAGTCTAGGAAATATTTTTACATTTTGCGTTCTTTTTAAAAACCTCGATCACATTCCTAAGTTTAGGTCCTTTTTTTCCAAAGTAGCTGATTATTACACAATCGAAATAAGTCAAGCATAAGTCAGCAAATAGCATTGTCCAGTGTTCATTGAGCATTGTCACAAAAAATAGTGCAATTTTTACTACTGCCTTACTTAGAACATTACAATTTATTACTGTTATTTAACGAGGGTTGGAATTATAATCGTGACAACTGTTTATTTTTTATGAACACAAAATGCAATCACCAGCGTTTTTCTAAAACACGTTACCAGCTACATGGAAATATAACGGTGAGGATAAAGCGATTTACTGTATATAAAATCTCTGTTGCATAACGAATTCTGCACAGCGACTTCTTCGTCTTAGGAATCTAATCCAAATCGCAGTAGGTTAAATCTGTATACTAGAGATTCCAATTGCAATGATTCAAACACTCAGCTACAGCTTGTGTAGTATCCGCTCGGACATTGTCATATAAAATGAGTGGATTTTACAGAAAGTGGCGCCCTTTTTCTTCTCAGTACCGATCGTAAACTGTTTTTCAAGAATTAACTGTAATGTTATGTATTTACGGTCTATCATGGAGGTGCTATGTACAGTATACACATTGCTGGAATTCTAACGAACTTCTGAAATTGCTGGTGGTTCGTAGTGACGCCATTTGTTGGATTACCATTTCAATTTCGGCTCATAACATCTGGCCCACGTCTCAACAATCGTAATAATGCGGTATAAAAAAGGGGTCAGAAGGTTTTCGCCTCGATTGTGGTTTACACGTCGAATTACCGTGACCTTCTTCCAAAGTGGTTTCGCCTCTAGCGTGGTTTACACGTCGAGTTATCGTGCGACTTTGGTTCCCCTGCTTTTTGTCCTGAAGACGGAGGCGAAATGTCGAGATTTCGCTTTTCTATTTCTTTTTCTGTCCTCCCTTCTCTCGTTTCTTTCTTCTCTTGCTCTATTTTCACCTTATTTTCACTTATACCTTATCATGACACGGTCCAATTCGGGAAACAGATCGTTTATTACTGACTCTGACCGTGGAAGCCTACGTATTCATTTCAAAAAAGATTCTCCTTCATGTTCATAGCGTTCTAGATGTATACGAACAACCTCATATTGTTGCCATTTCTACATTTCTGTCAATGCGTACGGAACTCATCGCCCTGCAATTTTTTGCATTTACAAACGTGAAACACAGTGATACCGGCTAATCTAGCTTATGGGAACAACTTACTAATGGTATGGCGTTAATCTGTAGAAATGGCATACAAATGTTCCTCGTTTACACTTGGACGGCCTGCCCTAGGAATATCAGTCACATTCTGGCATCTTTGAGGGCTTTTACTCACCGTGCAGCTATTCGATAATACGAATTAGATTCATCGCAAATCTTTTGAAGTACTTGGTGATACTGTCGTGCTGTGCGACCTCAGACACATTCCATTTATATTGCGTATAGATTTTAGATGAGATTGCTAACTCTTGATAGGCTGTGTTCTTATCGCCACTGAATATATTCAATAAGTTTGATGTAGGGTGGGTATGTGGATAAGCAGCATTATCTGATTTTATCGCATATAGTCTCTATGTCACTATTGCCACTATTAAAGTTCCAACCCCCATACTACAATTTAAAGCAAGAAGTATTCAAAATTCCTTGAGCTTTTAATGTATTATTATACTTTAATAAGCACTTACAAGTGTCATAAGTTACTGTATAAATTAATAGGTATCGACTTCCATTGGTAGCATTTGGCGAATTTTTTAAAATATAAACCTTAAGTGTCTGATGCACAAGTAATTAATAAATTTCCTGTAATTATAATAAAATAAATATTGTTTCCTCTTCATAACTAAATTATATTGCATTTAAAATAGAATTGTATTTTGAAGTGAGATTTTCTATCAAAATGCGTTATAAAAGTATATTAAATCTGGTAAGAAAGAATAAAAAAGACCTAGGTTATACAACATTTTTAAAAAACAGCAAAAAGTTCTTAAAAAGATTACGCTGCAAATAAGTATACATAAGTATAAGTTGCTAGCGCTTTTTGTGCACATGTTTCAAACAAATTGCTGTTACAGAAATTGTTCTAATTTTGCTAATCAATGTTAAACTAATTCGAAAATTACTATAAACACTTAAATGGAGCGATGCATACATTTATCGCTGCCAACGACTGACAAGGCTTGCACGAACAAAGGTTATTTCACAATATTATTATTTTGTAAATTCAAAAATTAAATTCTCAATTTAGTAGGCCAGAATGAATCATGAGGTTTTATATTTATGCATAAATGAACAAGAAGATGTATTTTTTTACCGTCTTCTTTATGATGATATAGAATTTGTTGCATCTGTGTTAAAATATCAAGAACTAGCATGTTTAGCATTCAATAATAAAACATTTTGAAGCTGTTAAATTAAACCGTTACCCACTACTTAACCCGACTCGACCCAATGCACGACTCTAATACGATGTCAGTTAAATTATTAACGATGTAGTGCTTGTCCCCTGATTACAGTAGTCTAAACAAAATACGTTCTTATTAATGGAACGCCCTCTGTCTATAAATATAAATCGACTGAAAACAATATTCTCCGTCAAGTAATTTGATTGTGGTATTACTTTAAAATTGAAAGCAAAGGAGCTACAACGAATTTGGCTTAGTGGTAATGAAGACTCTACTGTCATATTTCCGATTCAGATTTCCAATTATATCGTTTTATGGAGATGATATTTTCACTATTTGAAATTTTTACAATGTAGGAAAAGCTAATAAAATATAAATTCTTTCATTTAATTTTTTTCAATCGAATTTTTTTATCATTGGTTTGTAAATCTCCTTTTAATAAAATATAATAAAAACTGGTGAATATTGCCTACTTCTGAAAATAGATTTAGAATTTAGATTGTCATTTGATGACATTACTTCACGAAGGGCTCTATGTAATTGTAAGGTATTAAGCTAAAGAGACAATCATTATAGCGATAGACAACGATTATGGAATAAATAAGGATAAGAATTCCTTGCAAAATTACATTACATTTCATGCTATTGATATGATTTCTTTCACTTAATATATTTCAATAAATAAAAAATATAATTCTTGAAATACTCTAGAAGTTCGTCCTGCGTTAAAATTGAACTGTATTATTTATAACGGTATCATGTTATGTATACTAATAAGGTTGCACAACAATAACATTTTAGGGTAGCAATGTTTTTATCAGAAACTATGTTGGTTATGCAATCTTAATGCATGTTAATGTCTCCTAATATAATTTACTTAGCTTAAACGAAAAATGCGTCCATCATTTGACTTTTAGTAAGATTACTAAGAAATGATAGTTTTATAATTTCATTTTTTCATCATTTCAAAATCTTTGCATTACTCTGTAAAATCGTAATAACACTTAAAGCAAAATAAGAAAGTTTTATGAAAACCAATTTTCAGAATTATAGGTACCCAATGCGGACTATATCTAACTAAGTTTATATGCAATCCTACAGAATATTATTAATGATCAATGTAGGGTTATAGTAGTCCCTTCTCTAAAAATTAAACGAAAACTTGCAACGAGATTCCAAGTAGGCAAACTTATTTCATAGGATCCGAAGGTAATCCTGATATGTTACGTTATTACTTAAAAGCGAGGTACTTCACGTTCGGTTTTCAAATTTCTTATTACTTTACGTATATATATATATGGATTATAAACTTTATTCATACTATAAAACTTAAAACTTTCTCAAGATTTTCAACTTCAAATCTTCGTACGAGTTACGAATTTGTGTAATAAATTTATGTAAATTTTAGTAGACTATGAATAGTGTAGTGTATATAGCTATAAGTTATATAGAATAGAGAGAGAGGGCGCCAACAATCATAAACAAGAGAGTTGTTGACGTGACAAGGTTAGCAATACCAGATCAAGATAGTTAAGTTACTGTTAATTATATGACGATAAGAAACAATAAATTTCTTAAGTCAATACGTTTATTGTTTATTCAAACTTAAGTGTCGTTAAGGACACAACAAATAGCTTTCAAAAAATTACCAATATTCTTCATTGTCTCAACGTGTCTTTACTAAATTTATAAAAAATTAATCTTAGATAGTTTTGAAGACTCTCAGTCTGAAATTTAATGAATACTCTTACAGCTTTTTCCAGCACTAAAAGCAAAGTTCTAAGGAAGCGTAAATTGCAGAAGACACAAACGTAGCCGGTAACGAAAGCAAACAAGACGATTGCTTCCAACTCAACTCTTCAATGTTATTTATAATTACCCACTTTTACCAACGAATTCAATCGATAATGTAAAGGAAAGATATATATTTACCTACTGGGCGAGAGAGAAAGCATGCTTTAGTTATCAGTATACTTGGCAGGTAGTGAGTCAATAGCAGCCTGACTTTTTAAGAGTCCTCACACATGTCTTCTATATAGGCTGTTAATCTCGTTTAATCTTTCAATGCATGGTAATAAATGTGTTTGTAGTCTATAGTTCCCTTAATAAAATGCAGTAGGCCTGGATCTTGTATTGTGGCGGGTTACCAAATCATTGCAGAGCGTGGATCTTTTTTCTGCTTGAAAATACGGTCTACTGTATAGTATTCATCTTAACGTCTACTAACGTACTGGGACGCTCTGTTATCCCCTGTATTTTTTAATTGGTTTTCTTATTGGACGTCTATATCCGGCCAGTGGTAAAGGATTTGGGAATATATATTTGGAATTGAACCAAACTATAATCCGCAGCTTAGTTTATGTAACGGATTTTCATCTATTAACAAAAACTGTTTTGTTATATGAGAAACCTAACTTCCTAATATGAAGGCTAATGAACATCATATAAATTTTGGTGGTTAACGTAATACACGACTACGCCAATTACAAAAGGGTAAGCAAGAGACAAAGGCGCCTGTCTGAACTTAATTATTAAATCGCGAAGTTTGTGGCCTCGATATATCTAAGCTTAGATCTATTTATCTTAAGCAAGCTGTTATTGGAAACGTGAAAAGGAGGAAAGGTTCAATACAACTTTCTTTCAGACATTTTCACTTGTTCATCCTTTTATGTGCAGTCAGTATTATTTCCAAAAATTTTGGGTAAACTTTCTAATGCTAACGAAAAATACAAATACAATAAACAGAGCATGTGGATTAATTAAGCCAGTAGCCAACTGTCAACTGCAAATAAGATTATCTACCGGTGCGATGTGTGGGTGTATACTACATCAAAGTAAAAGGTTAATTTATCGAGAACACATGCTCCAGGAACTGTCTTTCAATTCAAACAGTCTACTCATTGCAATTAATTTTGATTGATTTTTTTCAGTTTGATAAGTTTTTTTTTTCTCTACCGCCATATGCTTCCATAAATGTAGAATTTTTGCATGTATGAGTACATTATCTATGCATTTTAACTCACCTAAATGCCTACTTTTGCTCATTGAAAATTTAACTAATCAATTGAATAAAATATTTATCATGGACACTAAACGTTGCAATGATTTAAATCGTCCGGGACGAATCTATTAGTATTTATTTTTCTCTATACATTAGGTACTTGTGGTGAAAAGAGCAGATGATCCTAAATTTAATATCAAGTTGTGGTTTTGGTAACATGAAAAAAACATATCCGCGACGATAAATAAATTCGAGAAAAGATAAAAAGAAATATCTAATATATGGTTTAAATCATATGTGGGCAACCACCGGCCCGCTGTAAGATTTGATCCGACCCGCGAGACATTTTGAAAAACCCAATTAAAATACATATTACACTACTTACTCATACTCACTCCAAATGAGTAAGATCGAGTGATATACGGTTTAATGTCGCGACCATCTTTTTGGAGACACTTCGAGAACGGAGGACTTTTGTTAACTTTTCTTCAACTTCGAACGCCAGTAAACTGGCGTTTATTTTCTGACTCATATGAGTAAATCCAAGATTCATCACAACTGACGATGTTGTGCAGGGTGTCAGAGTTTTTTAAACCAATTCACTCTAGCTGTTTTCTGTTCCTCGGTCAACAAATGCGGGGAAATAGGGAAACTATTTTTTTACACACAATTCTTCATGCAAAATGTTTTGAATTGACGTCTTTGAAATTTCCAATTATGCTTCAATATCGTGATATGTTACATGTAGATCTTCGTTGATGATCTCGCGCGCAGCATGCATGACGTTTTCCTGAGTGAGTGCCGTTTTTGGTGTACTTGCTCTTGGATCGTAGGCATTCTCGTTAAGACAATTTGTGGAAAATTATTGCGCGAAAATGTTCTCGGTTTAATTCTTTCTTCTGAATGTTCGTGAAAGTTCTTTGTAGTTACAACACTACACGTATCGTATTGAATCTTTGGATTTAATTTTTTGTAGTAACATTCGATTAGTGCATGGTCTCTATGTACCAGTATGCAAAACTTAAAAGACTTCCCTTGTACGTTTATGTTTTTTAACAAGATACAAATAAAAGTGCCTTGACACCTCCATAATCTAAAATACGAAAATACGGTACCTGTTAATTGTCTGAGTGGCAAACATCATGTTGACTATAATTGATGGGTTTAATTCTACCTCCATCGTTAACAGTATTAAACGCGCAGAAATGCAAAATAATTAACCCGCGGCGGGTGTATTTATTCGCGCAAAGCGAAAGGTCAAATTAAATGCTAGATTTGCATCTCTTGCCTGCTCAATTTGTTTCAACGTGTCTGTGGACGACCTTTAACGTCCTTACCAGTCCTCATTTTCTCTCTTTCGACGCTACTCTGTACTAAAACTTCAATCGATAAATTGCGTGCGACTATGGATTACAGCCCACCAGAACACTTTATGAATGAAGATATAGTATACCCAGCGGATCGTTTCGCGAATCGGACATTGCTATTTGTATCCACTGAGCTAATCGCAAGCTCCTATAGTAGCATACACTGTCCATCAGAGGAACAGAATAATCAAATTTAACATTATCTCATATTTACTGTTGAACTGTTGTAAAACAATCCACAGTAGTACAAGTAAATAATAAAAATATGTTAATGTATTTTTCAAAGCGGAGCATGAGGTATTGAACGTCTTTCTAAAACATGAAATATGTATACTTTACGTGTTTGAAAGTTTTGCTTTCCAAATAGAAAATACAAAAGCATGTTTGATAGTTTAACAATTTATCACGCATTTAATTAGAATATACTACACTTCAAATAAAATTTCTTAATTATTTGCTAATTATACTAGGTAACATATTTCAGCTTTCGTTTTATCATGAAATAACGTATAGCAATTTTAATAGAACACATAGAAATATTTATGATCAGGTTAATTCTGATTTCTCTCTTGATTTTAATAAAAACCTGCTTGTGATATTCTGCAGGAACTAACTGTAACAACTTCAAAATCGACTCAAATATTCCAGTGTTTATTACAGAAGATAGAAAGAATCTTTATATTTGTTTTCACTAACAACATCTTTATGTTTCCATGGGTTTCTAAGTTAAAAAATACCATATCTTACGATACCTATTGGAATGGAAGCGTAAAGGTTTCCAATATGTAACAAAACTGGTTTCGGGCTAGTTTTTGACTCATCGAATGATGCCCACGAACTGGAATCATGATGTATTCGAAAACTAGGAATTTCGTAAATATTACTGCAGTAAATCAAATTGCTGTCCATGTTATAGAAATCAACAAGATTGTCACATACATTGCCAAAACTACTAATTCGTGTTTGTTTGATTGAAAAATTTCAAGTAAGAGAGTTCTGTCTCTGCTCTCAAGAGTTTGCATCACCTGTCCTCGTTCTCAACAAAGATTCAATACTTACGTCAAATCTTTTAGTTCCCTGCAAAGAAAGAAATCCAATGGAGCTAGATGTGTAGTTCTTGTAAGGTAAAATATAAGTTCACCACAGCCTGCTTATCTTTGTAAACAAGGTTGTACTTGCAAATTTGAAGAAGCTCTCGTCCAAATTGATTTCTAACTTTTCGCAGTCAATCCGCACCAGAATTGCTTGTATGAACTTTAATTTTTTCAATTCATTGCATTACAGATCCTGTTCATGGTACTTGTCAATATATTCAATTACGGAAATTATCATCATGCACTTTTGCACCTTTGTTGAGATTCTCGTAATATTCGTGAAGGACCAATTGATTTTTCAGCAAGACTGCGCCTGCTCGTAAGGCCGGAAATTAGGCTTGGTTTTAACAAAATTTGCCTAATTTGATTACCATTGGCAACCCTGATCTAATAAATCCCTTCGATTACAAATTGAGGTCTGTTCTAGAAAAATGGGTATGTCACAAAAGATACCGTGACATTGAGAAATTGAAGTAAGCTCTGACGCGAACAGTAACTACTTTCCAGTACACAAAGGTACATGCTGCAATTGATGCTTAACAGGGACAGCTTGTAACTTCTATTTAGGCCAAAGGGCCACATTTCGAGTAACAATATTATTTTAATATGATATATGTATTAGTAAATAACATATTAAGGGTATATTAAGTAAGAGAAAATATGAAAACTAAGTGTCTTTAGCCTTATATGTTATATATTGAATATATCAACATCACCTAAATAAAACCGAACTGAAAATTATGGTGGACACGAACATCATTGCTTCGAAACTGTCTAAAACTAATTTATGCGTCGTTTATTCAGGAAATGTGCATCATCTAAGGGATCCCTTCAAAGGCACTGTTTACTCGATAGGCAACATCGCAACGGCATTCTACACCGGACTTTGGGCTTACGACGGCTGGAATAACCTGAATTACGTCACAGAGGAAATTAAGAATCCATCCAAGTAAGATTTGAAACGAATAGTAAATTTTGTATTTGTAACATAAACAATCTTTATTCATGAATCAACCGCTCTATAGTATAGGGGGATTTCACGAATTGAGGAAAGCTCACGATCAAGAATTCAACCAAAAACCGTATTACATATTGTGATTTATGAATAACGCATAATATTGGTTTTCAATTACTAGCCAATAGAGTAGATGTATGTCAGATATTTTTTAATGCTCCTGTTACGAAAGCACGTTCAACATTTTAAGTTTAATCAAATTCTTTGAATTATCAACGGATTTTCGCAAAATAGATGTTACTTAAACCGTAAGTAATTACATCAGGAAGAACATTTCCATGCAGTCGTTTAAAGTGTAAATAACATATTTGAATAAGTGATATTTCGGTAATTACAATTTCTATTCAAATTAGTATACTTCGTCTAATGGATCTTTAAACACACATCATTGTTTGCTGGCATAAACAAAGATCGCTGGTTAATCTAACTATCCTTATTTAATATCGATATCGGATATTCACATGCGTATGTCCGAAGACATGCATCTAAACATCCATTTGACGAATAGTAACTTTCATTTTACTGACAATCAAATAAAAATTATCTGAAAATTACTCTTTAGTTTCAAACACTACGCTACTTTGGGTAGATAAAATTGTCCCCGCACTTTTGATCACTAAAAATTTGACAATGTCCAACGTTTTGTACTGATCTGTGTCGTAAAAATTTTATTTTCAGCTCATTCCATTCGCGACATATTCGAGCTTAAAAAAAGCTTCCTGCTTTTCCCGCGCTTTCGATTTTTCAAAATTCGACTATGCCTTCGTTTTGTGCTAATTTCTGACGTGGAAAATCGTGTGGTGCTTGCCTCATTCCCGAAATGTTCTAGATTAAGGCAGCATGGGTGCCTTTATTTCGCAATCGCCGCACTAATTTCAGGATTTTCCAAAACCCTGAACGGTAGTGTTCTGTGCTCATTATATTTAGTATGACCATAAAAATTTCATTTTACGCTCATCTCATTGAAGAGGTAATTAATATTAAAGTATAGGAAGAACTTTTCTTTCGCAGATACCATAAAAATTTCACGATTTTCCGAAATTTGTTTATAGTGATATGTATCGTAAAAATTACGTTTTGAACTCATCCCTTTCTCAAGACGTTCAGATTAAGGGAGCTGATTTTTCGCAGCCGAGTTTCTTTTTAAAAATGTGAAAGTGAACTTTTTGACATATAGTGAATATAAAAAAACAAAAGAGCACCATGTTATTATTTTCTGTTATTACTCAGCACAATGAAAGTCGTTTTACCATAGCCACAGCACTCTAGAATGAAAACTAAAGTTTCGGTAACAATGGGAATCAAATTTGACGGAAACCCTAAGTCAAAACCGTGTATAATTATCTAGAGATCTTCCTAGTCCGAGCAAATTGCTAGCAATTGGTGGAGTGGTAAATGTCCGTTGAATCATTATAAAACAGCAATTTGGGAGATCCAAATTCTTAAAATTTATCCGGCGAAACGTCTATTATATTAATAAGTTCAAGAAGCTCATTTAAAACTAAAATTTTTACTTTTCATAAGGAGAAGCTGGTAGATTTTCCACGATTTATAATAATAACAGAACTTTACTTCCAAATAATTAATACGTATAATATAGAAAATATAATAAAATTAATATATCGGAACGAGCTATATAAAACAGTGAAAGCAACTGGTAAATATGACAGAGATCAGTCTGAGGCTATGAGGTCATCTACTTTTGCATGCAACTTCAAATAATTAGGAGTACCGATAATTCTGTAAGCAAATAAGAAAAAGATGTAACTATCGTGCAAAACATATCTAAACATAAAATGTAAATTAAAAACCAATATCTTAGTTGTTTATAAATCATTTGTAGTAATCATTATTAATTAATACGTTACAGATGCAAAACTTATTATTTTATAACTATCAATCATTTGTTAAAAAATGTCCTTTTGTCTTGTAAAAACTTCTTCGAACTTCCATCGTATATCATTTTATTACTAAATGCCACACGCAATGGAATTTGAAAGAATTTTTTATGATGAATAAGGACCGCAAAAGTTTATAAATATTAATTCAATGTTTTCTCCTATAGCTTTTAGTTTTATTATCCTAGGCCAACACCAACGCCATCATATCGAATATCTCATTATATGTAATTACACAGATTGGACAATTCTAATAATCACATCCGAGTGTTTTGTTTGGATCTTTTTCAGGAACCTACCACGTAGCATAATAATCGGGATTCCGTTAGTAACGATATGTTATGCACTCATTAATGTATCGTACTTAACAGTGATGTCACCTTTGGAGATGATGACATCCGAGGCTGTTGCTGTTACATTCGGAAATCGTTTGTTAGGCGTTATGGCCTGGCTGATGCCGCTTTCCGTTACCATTTCGACCTTTGGCTCAGCTAACGGTACCCTCTTTGCCGCTGGAAGGTTGTGTTTTGCTGCCAGTCGTGAGGGCCATTTGCTCGATATTCTATCTTACGTCCATATTAGAAGGTACACGCCAGCACCAGGATTGATATTTCATGTAAGTTAATAACTTTTTGGAAATTGTTTTCATTTGTTCCTTACCATAATTATTTAATTTTATATTTGGCCAATGATGCTCTGTAATTATCGTGTTCCTCCTCACCTCTGAACAAGTAAAGATGTGACTGCTCCGACTGACTTAAATAAATGAACACTCATTAAATTTTCGTATATGTGTTGAAACTTTCAGGAAACGTATATTTTATTTAAATTAAGAAACGATAAACATTAATAATACGTCGATCCTCGTCTATGTTGGCTTAACTGCGACTAAATTTCGCGAATTTCATGAATAATTCTCTTCATAAGATCATCAATTGTTTGTAAATTGTTAGAGTAAACTCTTTGCTTTAAATAAGGAAAATGGAAAGCCCCAAGAGCGTCGAATCGCTTCATCAAGTCGACCAATTTATGCTTCCTCTTCGAGAAATTATTCGATTGCCAAATTGTTGGCGTAAAACTGCTATTGTTTCTGTGAAGTTACACGATGTAGCACCGTCTTGCTGGAACCACATATTCTCAACAACCATACTTTCCAATTCGTCAAACAAAAAGTTTGTTCATGTTTCAATATCGCGCTACAATAACAATAACAAAATTACTACCGGTATTTTTAGAGAAGTACTGGAGTAGCATTATCCATTTTTTGATACATGACCCAAAATTCTGAATAAGTTGTTTTTTGGATTAAGGTGCCTGTTTAATTATTGAAAACAACGATGAATTAATATTAAAAATCATGACTAACATAGTATTTTCTACATTTTTTAAAAATTACGCTATTTTATTTTACCCCGCCAATTTAAAGTTGCTTAAATTTTTTCTCAACCTTCTAAAAGCAAAGAACACGCAGAAGATATTTAATAACAAGATATTATATATTGTACCAAGTGTGCAAAATTGAAAGCATCTTTTCATTCTTATAAAAAAAACCTTCTTAGTTTTTTGTATTTCACCACATCATATTTCAAATTTTGGAATTCAACAAATCGATAACTAAGCACTACTTGAATTATGAACAGCAAAAATAGTCAAATAATAAATTAAACTACTTATATTTTATTTCAGTCAATAATAGCGAGTGCCATGGTACTATACGGAACCATCGACTCTTTGATTGACTTCTTCAGCTTCACGGCGTGGATATTTTACGGGGGTTCCATGCTAGCCCTAATAGTGATGAGATTCACCAAACCAACGCAGCCAAGGCCATATAAGGTATTTCAAAAAACGTATTTTAAATATAATTTCTCTTCCAAATTCGTTAAGAATCTTTGAAGTTGTTTAAAGCGAGAACTTGAAGTGGCTTAGGATCACGTATTTAAAGTTAAAAAGTTGCAATACCTTCAACCGTTTGATATATTTATGCTTGCATGTCTTCAATAGAAAAAATAAACAGAAAAAAATAATTCATTCATGATTTTCTGGTGATATATAATTTAAAATATTTTTATATCATTCTTGTCGCAAAAACAGTAGATTAACATGTAGCATGAGAAAGTTTAAAATACCTAATCTATTGAATATGCTAAGTCCGTTTTGTAATTAACCCTTACTTTACATTCGACATCGTTATTTCATATTATTTCGTTGTTATTTAGTGAATTGCAAATGAACATTATCATTATACATTTTTTAGAATAACTATCAATTAGTCCTAGATAACATTTTATTTTTTATCGCAATAATCACATGTATCTGAGTTAAAATATGAACATACCAGATGTATGCATAGGTTTTTTCGGTTTAACTAAGAGATGACGTCAGGGAAAAGTACGCAGGGTATTAATTTGACACACGCCATACTGTTCATCTGATATTTAAGTTACAAGCACACACAAGTAGAGTCCGCCAAAAACTAGCGTCTTTGCTTTATCGTTCAGTGATCATTACGAGTTTTGTGCCTGAAAAAGAACATTTACGACACGCTTAATTTTTCTTATTTAATCAAACGAAAAAGGCTCTTGAAAGACACCGTTTGCTGGTAGAAATCTATGGTGAATACGCTCCATCGATTAGAACATGTGAGACATGGTTTCGACAATTTAAAAGTGGTGATTTCAATGTGAAGGACAGTGAGCGCTTTGGTAGACCACAAAAAAACGAAGACGAGCAATTGCAGGAGTTATTGGATGATGCCCCAACTCAAACTGAACGGTAATTAGCAGAAGCATGTGTCACAAGAAACAACCAACAGACGTTTACGAGCATTGGGGAAGATGAATAAACTCGTTAAATGAGTCTCACACGATTTGAATGAACATCAAATAGAAAATCGCAATCACCTGTGAAATGCTGCTTCAGCGCCAGAAAAGGAAATTATGTTTTCAAATTGTGACGGTTGACGAAAAATGGATTTATTTTGAAAATGCAAAGCGAAAAAACTCGCGGACTTCACCTGGCGAAGCCGGTCCTACAACACCAAGGCCAAATCGCTTTGGTAAGAAGACCATGCTCTGTGTCTGGTGGGACCGGGGCGGTATTGTGTATGACGAACTCTAGAAGCCCGGCGGAACCGTTAATACACAACCCCATCGCCAACAAATGATTAATTCAAACTACACATTAATCGAAAAACAACCGGAATGGGCCGGAAGACATGGCAAAATGATTTTGTCACACGACAATGCGCTGCTTCACACAGCAAAACCAGTGAAAAACACCTTGAAATCGTTTGTATGATCCTCCGCACCCGCCGTACTCTCCAGACCTGGCGCCATCTGACTATCACCTCTTCGCATCAATGGGACGCACGCGCTCGCAGAGCAGCACTTCAACAATTTCGAGGAAGTTGGAAAATGTCTCGACGAATGGTTTGCCACAAAAGGCAAGCAGTTTTTTTTGGTATGATATCCATAAATTGCGTGATAGATGGGCGAAATGTTTAGAAACCAATGCCCAATATTTTGAATAAAGAAATAATTTCCATTGAAAATTACGTGTTTCTTTTTAGCAAAAACCGGAAAAACTTATGCATACACCTGGCACTTAGATAAAATTTCATTCTTCCAATTTATTTTGATTTAATACTCCTACCTTTTAGAAGGCAGTAATATAGTCGTGATTCTGCGAATACCTACCATCTAATATTGCAAGTATTTCTTTCTTTTTTAGGTGCCGATTATCATTCCCATTTTGGTGTTATTGATCTCCATCTACTTAGTAGTCGGACCGATCGTGGACAAGCCCACTATCGAGTACCTATACGCAGCGCTCTTCATACTTGGTGGAATGGTCTTTTACGTCCCGTTCGTTCACTTCAAGTTACGCGTTCCGTTCATGGGTAAGGCATTTCAATTCAGTTCAGTTCGTACGTGCATTAAGAGAAGTCGCTTCTGGACGTCAATCATTGGTTGATGGCTTGAATGCGGCACACGCGCTATACTCGCACAACACTACTCTGACAGAGCACAGAATCGTAGTGGTACGAGATACAGCAAGGATACTGGGAGGTAAGGGCACGACCTTAACAATTTTAAAGGGCAGGAGGAAAATACCAACATTGACGCCCAAATTCAGATATTTTTGCATGGAAACTAATGTGCTAATATCATATGTAGACAAATTTCTTTCGAAGTTACTCATGTGAACTTTGTATAAGGAATAGGAAGACAAAATAGGACTACTGTGAAATTATTGTCTCTTGAAAATATATCGTTTTGTATATGTATATTGAAAAGAGGTTCAAATACCTGACACTGAAAAGTTCAATTTAACCAGTACCGTAATAAATAATATTCGAGTTTCTAGCTACTAAGATGTTACACACTAGATTATCTGATTGATTATTAGCAACGAAATCATATAGCTGGTATTTAAATACTCAATATGAAAGAGAACACAACGCAGTAGAAATCACATAAAAATGTTGCTAGATTTTTAAATTTGGCGGAAAAAATAGATATCCATAGATATATTAACATCTAGGTAAGATATTAAAGCCCAGCCACTATGATAAATAACAACAGTTATATTGAAATTATTCTACACGTTACGAACCTTAATTACTGAACTATGTAGTATTTTTGTCGTATTCCTGTAAATAATATTGCTCGATAATTAGTTAAATAAAAGCGAAATAATATTGAATGAAAGTAGTTATTCTAAAGCATAAAATAATATGAAATGAGATGAAAAATATATGTAACCAATGAATCGAAGAGACAATGCCTTTTCAAAGCTGGATGCTACCTACTCTAAATGTATGACAAAAGGCAGAACTGTAGGTGTCTGAAAAAATAACTATATCTGAAGGATACTAATACATTGCGTGTACTGTGGGAGACCATAATATGTCACTATCGATGTGTGAAGACATTCGCACGCAAACGTTTACATATTTAACATCACAGTGGTGTATAGCCCCCTCCTTTGCACACCATAACGCTCTCCTCTTACTATACGTTCAACATCCAGTTAAACTCTTGCATTCCATGATTTCAAGCTAGCTCATTCGGCAAAATTAAATGCCGTTAATAGACTTAAAAATCAAACACATGAGGTGTCGTTCAGAAAATGCTAGAACTCAGGTTGATGAATACAAATAATTTACCAGGAAATAAAAGTGGATGCATTCAAATAATTTGATAAGCCAAAGTCAATAACAATATCAATTATTAACGTAAAGGCATTGTATACTAGTGCTTACGATCGCTATGGCCAGAAGTTTATTGTGACAGTATGTTCAGTGTGGATCATTATAAAATCTGTTTCTAAGTCTAGTCTAGGATTCTTGTTTTTAATTTCAGTGCTCGATAGATGTTAGGTACATACCAGACAAACAGGCAATTTAGATTGGTACTTCTCACAATAAAGGCCATACGTTTATTCAAGCAAATAGCCTTGTGATGATTTATGTATAGTGTGTGTATTAACAGTTGGTGAACAGTGCGCACATCGGCTTTTATTTGGCTTGCAAATAATTTGATCATTGGTTCGCTGATAGAATAAATATTTATTTACTTGAACAGCACTAAGGTGTAAAAGATACACTGCACATCTAGCGGATGGCGTTAGTAATCAAATTTTTTGATAGAACTTTAATTATTACCAAACCACACTTGCAAATTCATCAAGAGCACGATGATAGTAATCTATATATTGTATCCAAATTAACTTTAAACAAACCAGTAATATTCGAGACAACATGCTGGCTGCCGCAAACGACTAACGACTATGAATCAACTGTGTCGATTGAGATAGATGATTGATATGCTGCTATGATCGAAGATGATGCGTATGCTTCTGACTGCCAGTAAATGAAAAACACATCCAACTACTTTGACCGCTCACGAACCAATTTCATGCAATTAGTCGAGTGTGCATGAACACTGGACTAACTGTCGAAATATCGCGTTTAGCTGTTGAATATACAAAGCTCATATTTGTATGATTACCTTGAAAAGTTAGCGAATATGGCTTTATTGTCGGAACCAACGACTTAAATTGCCTTAAAAAAATGTCTGCTTGGGATGCTGTTGAGAAACTGGTATTGTCTCTTGTTTTCTTTTTTTTTTTGGGTATTACAAAGTTGTTTTTTTTAAGTTGCATAGGTAAATTAGGGGCTGCATTTCCCGTTAGTAGTTTGATGAATATTTTTACATTACCTAAAAGATTGTATTATCCTTGCTGTTTCCAATAAATTTGATATCTGTCTTTGAAAGTTTCTATTCAATGAATTTGGAATTTGCTAGTGAAGTACTTAATGATATTGCAAGACAAATGAGAAACATTGTTAAATATTAAGCAATCTTCAATCTATCAAATACAATGTTTCATTAATTTATTTCCTTTTCATGATAATGACCAAAGGCATGGAATTTAAATATGACTCAGACACTGCATCACCGTAATAGATATTCCATAGATTTCCATACTAGATCGCTTACTTATTAACGTTCATACATAGCGAGTGAAAAGCTGCAGACTATGGAATGCATTATGGGCGACTGGAAAATCAATCGAACACCGGCTTCACTTGAAAAGAATTACGCATGTTTAGCGATTCGTCCCTTGCAGTAATACGGAATGAGGGCTTGATTGAATCGATTCAAATGGAAAAGATCGATGTGAGGACAGCATTTTGTAGTAGTAGTTAAACAAGGGCAAAGAACATTGTTAGACAGCGATAACATACCGCGGATTGGAGATGGTACATCGAATTATACATCTGACACACAATCGTCCTGCCGAATAGCATGCGTATTTCTCGATATTCTTCACTTCCAGAAATCATATTCCATGTTTTATTCACAATTACGGCCATCATCAGGTCAAAAGTGTGCTCATAGTACATAGAAGTTTCTCCATACGTATACAAATAATACGAATACCTTGACCGATTCGATGTATCAAAATGCCGATGGTGCAGCGTTTGAGTCATGCTTAAATTGGACATGTCCCTAATAATACCAAACAAATATAGCATATTGTTGAAGCAGATGACACCAGGTCCCACTAATCTTTGAAAAAGAACTTCACTTGGCATTGTATCTACCTGCGCACTACAATTATCATTCAGTCGAGCTGAGTAGTCGCGTACTTTACAGCATTTACACAGTACATTTGTAACCGTTGTATTAAATCAATGTAACTTTCAAACACCATTGTGGTTTCTCTCCTACACATATATTACATCGTAACAATTATTATGCAACTACAATCACACAAGACCAATATGTTTTCTATAGGAACAATCGTTTTTAAATAAGAAAACTATATTAAATAGATCTAGATTCAAGACGAACAAAAGAAGAGCTAGTTTTGCGACTAGAACAAATAGATAAAGGAAGTAAAACTTCAAACAAGAAATCCTAGACTAGAAACTTGAAGATCTTATGTCCAAATCGATGAATCTCTAGTACTATACAAATGAAAGGAGAACCTGGTGCAAATTTAAGATGACACTATACAACATATTTGTACGAATTATTTTATTCTATAGTTTATAGGCATTTCTTTACCGTTCACGGCAGTTTGAACACCTGTTTTATTAAAAAAAAAAGTTAAATTAAGTTGAAGATAGGAAACACAAAAAGATAGATACAAAATAAAAGCTAAAATACAACACAAATCCAATAAAAAACAAAATATGGCGAAGCATAATACAAAACTAGCGGGATGAACGGTCTTAAAACCAGCATTGCCTGTAAACGGTGTGCAGGAGGGGTAGCCCCATAGTAGGGATAGTATCGGAAATCCAGTCATATTAAACATTTTTACAAAAATTGTGGGCCAAAAAATTCGGCCGATTTTCACTGATGCCGGAAATCTCTCACAACACCGAGACGATTACCAATAAAAGTTGTTCTAAAAATGCTCTTAGATACGAAATTCGTTATACTATATAGTCTTTCTAAATGTATAACTATCTAAAGTTACGTATCCACAGATTACATTTATGATGAAGTATATAAATAAAAATATTTCACTGATTAACGTTCATACAAAAATGAAAAACAAATTAAGTACGCACATGTGTGCAATTACCAAAATTGGATATTAGACTTCTCGATTGTATTAAATCCAGATTAATTTGATTTTTGTATGAACAAATATCGTCACTATTCTTGTTTCGTTTACCTATGTTCTGTTTTATTTACAGATGGCGTAACAGTCTTCTTACAAATGCTGCTAGAAGTAGCACCAACCGCCTCGATGTTTGAATAAACCAATCTTGGAACATGCTGAACATGCCACTATATTTCTATATATATAAATATAGATATCTCTCTATCTCTTTCTGTAGTAAATCTCCATGGTTACAAGTAAAGTCGATGTACCAAAAAACGGAATTAGGGAGTTTTGTCCAAATTGTAGTTGCACGGATCATTCCTTTAAAAAATGGGTACCGTGTGGGGTGCAACATGCGATACTGTAGTCAATAAATCAAAATTTAGCGCTTTTCCCAAGAGTAAGTGTTTCCTATAATAATATACGGATAATGTCGTACTTATATCATGCATATAAATGCAATGCATCGTAGTAATAATAATTATAGAACTTAAAAACAAAAAGTCTGATTTTGTATTGTAAAATATTTTTATATTTTTATTATATCCGATGATATCAAAAGCTCACTTTCAATTGAGACTAATGCTTATTATAAAACGATATCCTGGTTACTTCAACTTTCTAATGTTTAAATACAACAGGCTATGTATGTATATGCATAAATTCTCAATTATGAGTGAGCAAAATGCTTGTAACCATGTCCTTTTGTTAGAAGTGTTATTTTATTATATAATTTTCTTAATGCTATTGTGCAGTTTATCTTTGAATTCACAGACGATCTCTTGGAAAGAGGCACATATATTCTTACAATCTCTTGCCTTTATTTCGTATCAAATATCTTTAAAAAATGCAAAATTGCAGACACATGAAACTATTTGTTTAGAATTTTAAATGCATACATCATGCGAAAATAAGGGCAAAATATTAGAATTTAGATATGGTACTTATTCTGTGTGCACTCGAGAGATTGTTTGGAATTTAAATATCTATGTAAAAATGTTTTAGGTAAACTCATGACTTATCATTCCTTACCTAAAAACATTAAACGAAAATTTTGTATTCTATATATTTTATTTTACAGTATATTGTTTTTAAAAGCTTATACTCATCTATTATTTTCTGAGAAAAATCGTTTTATAAAAACGCTGGAAAAATCCCTTAAAATATAACTTAGTGTTAATTACAATTTATATCAAAATAAAAACAAGAAAGAATAAGAAACGAAATGAACTATATTTTGTAAACGGCGTTAATTAAAAAGGGAAAATGATATTGTGATCCTGTTTTTAATATATGCATATAAAATATACAAGTTGTTTTTGAGCAAAAAGTATTTTAAAAGAAATAGAACACGAAGTACCTGTCACATATCTGCAGTTATTTTAATTTAGTACATTTTAGAACAAAAAATAGGTATATGGTGTATTTACCCCCAAACAGCCAATCATCGAATGACAAGAAGGAATATTCGAAATTATTTTTATTTAACAGTTATTTTTTTAAAGCATTAAAAAGATGTTGCCAAATGTAATGTAACATTGTTAAAAATGCAATATAATGTATCCCGTAACTACTGTCTAGTTTTATTTTTTCATATTTCCATACAACTTCGTACACCTATAATTTTAATCTTGGGGAGTAGCGTATGTTTACAACAAAAAGAAGAAAATAGTTCGAATATTTTATTTAAAATAATTCCTTTTTACAACTATTGCCAAGTTACACATAGAAGAGCTATGTTTGAATTTTGCTATTTATTATCACAATAAAAGAATCCAGTCTTCAAGGACCTTCAAGTATATGACAATATTTGCTATTGAAACTGAATTAACACATTGATATATAAAAAATATTATACGAAAAAATTTTAATGTATACAATCCATAACAGAAAAAAATCGAAACGTTCTAGATATTAGTTAATATTTTCCAGTTTACAGCTTAATCTCATATTACATTATAAGAAAACAATACTGTCAACGAAATAGTCACGAAATTATACAAAAATAGAACCATTATACTTATTTTTAAAGGAGCTAAGTATCACTTTTCCAAAGTTTTATAGTTTTATCATTTTCGAGTGCTGCTGATGCGATTATATTTTCAGTTGGATGACATGTTGTACACAACACAACGTCTGAAACAAATAAATAAAAAATTTAAGTAACCATTCATTTTCACATTGATCCATTATATCTATAGATTTCACAGATATGTACGACTGATTACGAATACAGGATGGTGCAAAAAATCATATACTTGGTCCAACAAATTACACTGCTGGCCAAATTAAGAGATATTTTGGAAAAAGTGTTTATCAATGTCATTGCGCAGGTACACTTTTATGAATTTATATTAGCTTACGATTATTTTATCACCTGTATAAAATCTATTTGAGACGGTACTGGGAAGGACTTCAAACCAAATCGTCAACCTGACAAAAATCCAAACTAGCATCGGTCATTTAAAATCCCAAATCTCCCTGTACAGTAATGACATTGGGCCTACTTATAAATGAAATCTGTCAGCCAAATTTGAGAACCTTGAAATCTACACTCTTTTGTGACGCATACATACGCCGGGAGTTTGAAAAAATGAAGAGATTATTGTCATCACGCCCATTTTACTGTGCGTTAAAAAATTGTGCGACTGAAAATAACCGCAGAATAACCTTGTCACTACTGTGCTCTTCTTATACTGTGGTTTAACGTTGTGTCATCGATTAATAATTTTCGTGTTTGAATAAATTTTGTAAATAAGTGTTATTGTTATGAATATATACTATTAACATTAAATTGTAAATGCCATTCTAATTAGTCTCGACAAAGTAGGGCAAGTTACAGTGCAGCGCAGAGAATAACGTGCCCCTCCACGTTATTCGAGCGGCCGTATGAAGGTGGGTATTGAGTAACGTTTACGTACTATAAACGTATAGACGATGCGGACGCAGGAATGTTTACACATAAAATAATGACTGTTTTAAGAAGTTTCCACAAAATCACAAAATGGGAGGCACCTACTAAATATTAGAATCATATTTCCACACTTGTTTCAGTCCAATGTGTACGGCGCGCGGAATAAATATGTTTTAATTATGTAAACGACCGTTCCATATCGAGTGATCTTATATTTGCAAATTTAAAGTAATCCTAGTAACAACTTAATGAATTTTTCGACGCATCTTCACAAATTTGTCAACTTTCAAATTTTCGTATTACACTTTCATTTTTTCACTTTCCGCCGTACATCGGTGTAAGTGAACATCATCCATAATTTGAATAAAATCTACAAACGACATCGAATCATTTTGTGATTTTTTAATTCCCTTTGCTATCTCCGCTAGTCCATAGTAGTTCTTGCGAATACTTTCTGAATTACATTTTACCTGACTATCTTGAAACATTTTCTGGCTTTTCTTGATAGCTTCGGCGTGTCACGGATCGAATTGTAAAACTACCTTCTTTAGGTCATCCAAATATTGGCAGCAGTAAAATGTAGCCTTTAACCATGTTCCCCAACGCGTAGTAATCGGCTGCGGTGGTACAGGCAATTTCGAACACAGTTCGTGAATTCCTTTTGTACGTTTTGAGGACTTTAGAAATACTGCCTTTGTATAAACTATTAAAGCATTTACTCGTGGATAACATTTGGGGATCAATTGCGCCACAAGGTTTAAAGCATGGATATGTCATATAACAGATTGCCACTCTCCTCTTTAAGAGATCGGCCTAAAGAAAACATGTTAGCGACACCGTCACTCACAAACATTAAAAGTTGAGCATGAGAAGCTGTATTTAACAGCGTTTTCATCTTTGATATTCAAAGTTGGATTGTTGAAACTTGAAATTTGTTCAAGCTAACACCACTTTTAAAATTTCATCGCTAGTACATTCTGCAACTCTTTTGGAAGCAAGTAAGATAGGGGATGACACATAAAATTCCTCCATTGTACGTACCACCACATTCACCACCGAATGTTTTTGCCGATCAGTTGCTTCGCCCAATCATAACCACAATTTTTTATCTTTCAATTCTGCTTTAATTCTTCTTTCAACATAGTTACGAACAGATAGCATAGTTTCCTAACGATGTCCGACTTGGTAACGTATAATCCGAATACTTGCTTCAGAAGGAGACAAATGCTTGTTGGTCTAGCAAAGTGAACGGCACATAACATAGAATAAAACAAATACCTGTATCAAATATTAATTGTTCGCTGTATTTTTATACTTTTTAGGTGACGTTCACACTTCCAGCTGCTGATACACGTCAAATAATTCTCGCATTTTACACATTTAATTCAATCACCTTCGTATTCTAAATCCGGCATACTCGCTATTCCATTTTCTAGTTTATTCGAAATACGCCTTTTACGAAACGTACCAAACGCGACATTTTCTAAGTATGTGTGTACTGACGGTTCTCCGTACCGTGCGCTTCACCCTTCCACATTGTTCTCCGTACGGCACTGAAGCTTGGCCCTCTTTGCCGAGACTAGCAGTAAGACTGCTATAAATTTCTCTAAATATTCTTAAAATAGTTCTATGTGTTCTATGTTCTATATGTCTATATTTAGGGATCAGCCCTTCCATCTCAGAGGAAAAAGAAA
The DNA here is from genome assembly GCA_023509865.1 of Trypoxylus dichotomus. Taxonomy (NCBI): domain Eukaryota; kingdom Metazoa; phylum Arthropoda; class Insecta; order Coleoptera; family Scarabaeidae; genus Trypoxylus; species Trypoxylus dichotomus. Next base: position 22,443,828 of record CM042081.1, on the reverse strand, counting down.
ATATAGTGAATTAATAGTTAAAGTGAAAACGACCACGTTGGTGCAAACCGGAGAAGATACAGTTAAGTATAATTATATTCTATTATATTTTTCTCTTAAAGGATACAAGTTGCATAAACATTTCCAAACTCAATAACTGGCATATTAAAACGGTGCTTACGCATCTTATATACGAATAATGATAAAGGAATGCTTCATCTGCCGCCATGTTACTGCAAATTTGATGCTACCAGCCTGATATGGACTTACACTAAAGGGTATTACAATAAGTACAGAATAAAACTTTAGAACTTGATTTCAGCGAAAAAGAAATATTCAACACCGAACTAATCATCGCTATAAATAATGAAAGTTATAGTGGATTTCACTATATTTAACGTATTTGGATTATTAGTTTATTTTACTTTAGAAAGTATTGTTTTATATTATTTTCTGTTTTCATATTAATGACCAATTGATTAAAAATAAATGTATTTTGTAATGTTCCTTTTGCAAATAGGAAATGTGTAAATATGAATATAAAGTCAGAATCATAAGAAAAGGCCCCTATGTTAAAAATTGTGGCGTCTAATAACGACACATATTTGTTAAGTTATTAGTCAAGATACTTTAAAAGATAAAGATAGAAATATAAACATATATCATTCGTTCGTAACATATAGGTAAGACAAGCGTTCTACTAACCCCGTGTGTTCAATAATGCACAAAACAAAGATAGAGATACAACAAAAATTAGATTTCCATGCCAACAACATGCAGCCCGTAAGCAGCGGTACTAAGAGACGTAATTTGATTAATCTTGTTTTACAGCTTGTCGAATCTCATAAATAGGTTATTTGCTTCTTATATGTTACTTGTAACCACTTGTGACGTTTGAATTTTTAATTGTGTTTATTTATAATACTTCACGAGTAATTTTTAAAATGAGTTATTTTAAATTAGTATCAATATTATAGATAACATGTCTGTTCGTGGAAGAATTTTTTTGAAATACTGCCGGAAGTACAATATCTAATACGACGCTGAAGCTTTGACTGAGTTGATACATTAATTTGTTGATGTGAGGCTCTTCTCTTATGATTACAAGTATACTGAGATTTTCTAAGTTTTGTTGCACGTCATTACTGACATCACGAGCATTTGAATCTGTTGTTATTTCATTAAAATTAAAATTCATATAATTTGCCAATAATAGGTTAGTTTACGAAACATACATCATTTATTTTTTTACATTACATTTAAGGTATATTCAAGTCAAAAGTAAAAAAAATATATCTTTAAAAGGTTTAATATTCAGTGATTTAATAGTTAAAAACAAATAGTAAAATATAGGACGTTGTTAAGCTTCGATTTTAGCTTAGTGCTGTCAAAATCATAACATTTTTGTTTTCCTTTCATAAGTTAGTCGTTTTTATTATTGTCCTTTCAAAAGTTCTTTTATGAATGCATTTACGAGTACATAGCGTTATAACGGTGATCGTACGATACCTATTAGAGCTATTATAAAAGTATTTCTTTCTATTTAGTTTTAAATAAATTAATAAAATTAAAAATCTTTATAAAGTGCAGCTGCAGCATTAAATATTAGTTCATCAATTGTAAGTTAAATATCACAAACTGTAACAGATAACAGACCATTGTCTTCACCAAAAAGAAAAAAGAACTAAGCCTAAACTAGTAACAGATATTGATAGTGTCTCTATATGAATGTTATATTTGTATGAAGTGCATCATAATTATGAGCATAAATATATACAAGGTGTAAATATCTATATACATTTCGTCAATTGTCAGTTTTTACCTACGTCATTGATTTTTATCCTTATGAAACAAATCAATACATCTGGATCAAATTAAATACCGCACAAACAGTTAATTTACAAATAAATTTAATGTATTGTAGAGCAAATAATTTATTTATAAAAACGATGCTAACCTACATTTGACAAACGACAACAAACGCTAGAAGATAAAACAGTTCACGTAACTTGAATAAAGCGGTAATATATACCACTATCCTTGTCTGACACTAGACTCAGAGATGTTGCCTTTTCATCCTAATTTTACCCGTACTTTGTTATATGTATTTATCACCTGAATTAAAACTAAATTATCTTATTTTTCCAAAACCATAAACATCAAAGTTAAGGGACACATTACTTATGTTTTAATTAACACAAGAAAAACAAATCAAAAATGTTCAGCTTATAATAAGATTTACGAATTCCAATTTCAGGGTTAATAAGAATAAATAACAAATTCTGTGTTAATAAAAACAAGCTGCAATGTTAATACTACCTACAGTAGATTATTTAGGTACCTTTAAATGCATTGAATTATTTGCAAACCCAAAAGCAAACTCAAAATCCCCATATATGACATAACCTAGTTTAGTTGCATTATACGTTACTGCTGTTTATGAATAATTATAAGCGAATTTGCAACACAAAACTAGCAGACATCATAATTTTGTCATAAATTTTTAATGAAGTAAAATGGAACTTATAAATTTATGATGTTAGATCGCAAAACTTCCCTAATTCCGAGTATAATCCTATTGTTACCTGTATGTCCTTGTAGTTTTTGTACAATTTCCTTTGTTTGTAAATTCCAAATATACACCATACTATCCTCAGAACCACTGACAATCCATTTACCACCTGTTACAGAGAAATTTGCAAATATGCAGTACTTCTCATTTTTGTGGCCGGAGTATGTTTTCAGGCATTTTCCTTTTGAGTAGTCCCATAATTTTAATGTATTGTCTAATGTTGCAGCCAAAATGTACTTTCCATTTGGTGAAAATTTTACAAAGGACACTGGTGGATTGTCATCATCGATTAATGTTTTTAAACATTGTCCTGATGCCGTATCCCATATACGACTAAAAAATACTTAAATCACATATGTGTTTACTTTTAACTTTATAAACACTTACCATAAACCATCATAACTACTACTAACAATAAGAGAACCATCTCTGTTAAAATGTACTGCACTGACAGGATCAGAATGCGCAGGTAATGTCTTTAAACACTTCCCTGTTCTTACATCCCATATACGAACCGATTCGTCAAAGGAACCAGATACAATTAAATTTGATTGAGGATTAAAATTACAACAAAAAACATAATTACTATGACCCTTTAATGTTTTCAGGCATTTACCTGATGATAATTCCCAAATCTTTAAAGTTTTATCATCACTTGCTGAAACTAAATAATTATGTCAGTAAAAAATTACATATTCAGTAAAAATATGTATAATTACATACCAAGTAATCTGCTATCACTAGACCAAGCTACATCGCTGATACCTAATTTGTGGCCAGAAATGGTCTTTTCAAATTTTCCATCATAAGCTCCCCATATTTTGATTAGTTTGTCTGCTGATGAACTTGCTAACCATTCCCCATTAGGACTAAATTTTACTGAAGATACAGCTTTTGTATGACCAGCTAATGTGAATTTCAAAGTATAATTGGGTTTCTAAAAGAAAATACGACACTAATTACCTTAATTATTTCAAAATTTTGTAATCTTACCAAACTGCTACTTTTATTAGAAGCACTTGTTGGTGTTAAAGAATTACTTGTAGTAGTTGGATTTGACACTGTGCTGGGTGTATGTACAGCAGGAACGTTTCCAAGGGGTAGCATTGTATAAATTCTACATTAAAGTATTACACGTGCAAACTCCAGTAACTAAATATTAAATCTCACAATATACTTATGTTTGTAATACACGTCTACTCGCACAAGTTAATTTATTAACATGAAGTAAAACTTTATGGACTTTACCGATGGTGATAATTATTACAGTAAAAAATGCTACAGAAAAGCACAGAAATATACAACACCAAACAAACGCTATCCGCCATCACTGTTATGAAAAAGAGCAATGTGGATTATTATCGATCAGTGCTGCCAACAATTTCAAACGCATTTAATTTCAAATATGTTGTGATATAGTACAGTGTAAAAATCCAAAATATTTTATAACCACTATGAATTTTTCAAGTGAAGCAAGGTTATTGAGTTTAAATCTAATTCATTTTTCACTTTTTGGACATAATGGACAAATTAACAAAATTACTTAACTACAAATACAGTTATAGACAAATAGATTGAGCCAATAGTCCGATACACCCGCTTGTACCAAATATAGTATAAAACAAGTTTAAATATTATTTGCATCTGAAAAAATGATTATGTACTTCAGATAATTTCCCAATTCACAACACTATTCTACTCGTTTATGCGTTCAAAAGCTACAGCTCATCGCATCAACATACCGTGTTTTGAATTACGCGCACATTTAAATCTCATGGTACTAGCTACACCGCTATCTTGTGGGATTGGTGGTACTCTTGTGCTCTAGCAACTATGGTTTGGACAGGCTTAGTTTTGCCCTACATCTACCAGTCATAACCATTATAAAACGATTTTCAAAGGTGCTCTTTCTTAAGTTACGGTTGAGCTAATGCACTTGTACTCGCAGATTTTCTAAGTAGATGGTATAACCCTTTAGTAAACCTTTTTTAAATCTCGCGGACAATTTAGATTGAAGATTCCGACAGCAAGGACTATATGCTATTTTCGCTCGTATTACTATTCGAAATACCAACTTAAATTATCCGCGAAAGTTAAAATGATCCACTGGCTTTATAATCTTTGCAAAAAGAAATTTTTCTGATAGTTGTATGTAAAAATATTTTGGTGATATGCCGATTTCCTGGTAGACGGGAGGATTAAGGAATCGAATTCATGTATTAAAAGAAAAGAATAAATTTAGTTTACTGCTATTTATTTTGTTTAGCTACAAGTTATCTCCAATTGAAGAATTAGACTGCTGCTTTAAAAATATGTTCATATTTACACTTGAAATTATATTTACAAATTATGTAGTAAATATTTAAATACCATTAAGCTCTTGTTCCCTGAAAATAATTGTTTATTCAAACAAGTGACTTCAAATATAATGTAAGTACCTTCACTTTTCCATATATGTTTAATATTCCTTTTTCCTGTTTCCGTTTTTTATCTATATCCTTTTTAAAAGTAGATATTTTCATGTTTTGTGCTTTAGGTTGCTGCTGCTTTTGTTTCAGCTTTGCTTCTTGATTCTTTTCTATTTTCTTTGTCTTTAAAATGACTTTGTAATTCTTATACTTTTGTTTTGGCGGCTTTGCTCCTATAAAGATCATATATACACTGAGCTTAATACAATGCTGAACATACTTTAGATTAATTACAATTAACTTGTGTAATAAGTAGGTTCGGTCAAAAGCGCTTGTAGAGAGGTATTTGCTTGTTTCTAGGGACCGCTTTCAAAATAAGTCTATGTGTTCTAACAAAAATACAAAAGCTTTTCTAGGATCTTATATATATCGCTTTACGAAAACCATCGCTATCTAACAACAAATTCCTACTTCTGTCAGTTTAAAAACGAAGAACTTTTTCGTATTTGTGATTCTTTTGAAGTTACAATGTACGCAATGGACATTAAATGATTGCAAATGCAATAGAGAATTAGAAATATTCTGGTTGCATTAATACAATCCATAATAAGAAAAGGTCTACAAGACCAAGAGTACTGACAGAAGACTTGGAATTAAGTGTTTTGACTTATGTAAAAAACCACAATGTGCAATTTGAAGTTATTCAATAATATCAACTACAGTCTCTACATATAACAACCATGGTTTGGATATGTATAGCATTATATATAAGCATATCGTATTATACAAAATAGTTGCTTTATAGTTTAATAGTTTTACTAACCTAATTTTACTGCGAGCTGAACTTTAGCTTTTTCTTTTCTTTGCTTGTCAAAACCTGACATGCCAAATTTTATAACTTCAAATCTAGCACGTTTCATGTCTATTTCATTCACTGTTTCAGATATTGCCTTTTTAGATTTCTCATCTTCTACATCACAAAGTGTTTGTCTCTTTTTAGGCTTGTAAGACTGATGAATTGTAAAGTTAAAATCAATTTCTGCAATTTTTCTCCGTTTCGACCCTCGAGTTGGAATAAAATTTATTGACATTGTTGAATTTTGATACTTTATGAAGTATAGGCACAGTATGCTATAATGTACAAGGAACTATAGGTTATCTTCAATTATCGCTTTCTTCTTCTGCAGCAGTGTTCTGTGATTGGGCTAGTGAACATAGACATAGATAACTCCACGCTAGTGCATGGACTAACGACAGACCGAATTACAGGTTATAAACAACACTGCTGCCAATTATTATCCAGTTTCCGTGACAGATCTTTTGAAAAACTACAATAAATGTTTTTAGCACCAACTATTGGAAATTTTTAAAAATTCTGATTGCGAATTTTGAAACCTAACATATTAAAATTAATGTACTATTTTCAAGTGAAGGTTATAACGCATATACATTTCTTATATAAAATTATGTTGTGAAAAATATTTAAACCTATTCTAATTTCAACCAAATTTGTGCGACAGTACCGGGAATGAACAGTGCCGTAGTGAATGTGCACCAATGCATAGATATGATAGGAATTCGTGGTTATATATGGAGTCATATGTAAATGCGATATTACGATTAAAAAGTTAAGGGAAAAGTTTACGGATCGCTGAATATTTCTTCTACTTGCGTTAACATTTCTACAGTACTTATTATATAGCCAACTAGACTGCAAGCGCAAACATTAATAGATGAATATAAAAAACAGTCATGTCATTAAAAAAACGTCCAAGTTTTAAAACGAAAATCTAGGGTTTTTATTGCTGGTTTCTTGCTTTCGAAGAGTCGGTCGCAGTATATGTAGTTGAATTGTATTTAGTGAAAAATCATGACTGTTCAAAGTATATCTGAGTATACATATAACTGACGGAAACCTGCCTTTCAGTTGCAATATTCGCCAAATTTACATAAATCAGTCATAAATCGTTGATCATTTTTTTTAAGGTGTACAGTAAAGGTTCCCTAAGTGTGCACCGCTTCGCCTCGGGGTACCGTAGACAGTAAAAAAAGGCATTCCTGTGAACGTGGGCAAACGTAATAGTCTAGAATATTCTATAATAAACATTTCGAAACGGGTTGAAAACTAATGAAACTTTTTAGAAAGTCTAAGCTAGATCGTTCCCGTAGTTTTCAAGGAAGACAGAATATTCAACTACTAGCTAAAGCGACATCTACCAATCATTTTAACATGGTTAAAAAATCTCGTGAATTCTTTGGTAGAAAGTTGCAACGTTTACAAAAGCAAAAAGTTTCAAGCCTCAGTACGAAGCAACGCCCCGCTAGCATCTTTTAAGGTCGTATACAAAGTGGCAAAGTGCAAAAAATCTCGCACCATCCCAAAAGAAATTATTCTGCCGGCTGCTCTTGTTATTGGTAGCAACGCATCGCATGCTATGTGGACGCATCACCCATAGGGAACTACTTACATCACAATCGACGAGGTCTCAATTGAATTCGATTTTGTTGCTGTTGAAACTGCAGTTGTGGATAAAAAATCAATAACGATGGCCATCAACACCATTCCCTTGAATTGCATAAATGCGTGGCCAGTAATAAATCTGTAAATGCGCCACGGACTGATAAAGGAGGAACCCCTTCAATACAGAATTGAAATATTAATTAAGCTGAATGAAAATGATAAACTCTTAATTACATTTCAAAAGGATTTTATCTAGGCATTTCCAATCTATATTTATATTGAATTACCTTCGCAAAAGATTGTGTGTGTATTCATGAAAATTATTAACTTAATAAAAAGTTTGTAATTAAAATTTTGATCAAAACTTTAAAGCATTGTGGATGATTCTGTCAATACTGTAATTAATTGTATTCTTCATATGTAATAATGATTATCAATATGATAAATTACAATTAACTTGGAATTACCAACGTTTCTCTTTTTTAATGTTTTTCTGAACAAGTCAATCCCGGTGGGATTTGAACCAACGTCCTCTCCCTTGCAGTAGCGGTAGTGTGGACGTAATTACTTTTTTCGTTTTGGAAATCACGTTCTATTACACAAAACGATTAGTTACTAAAACATTTTCAAAATAAGTGGATTTCACGTTGCATTTCCAAATTATTAAAGCAAGCTATAATCAACCTCTTACAAGTGAATTAAATAGTGATGCTGTATTTGATGAATTCCTTTAATAATGTTTGAAATAGAAAATTGAATAAAAGTATAAGTATAATATTTTGCATAATATTCTGAGCTGTAGCAATTTCACAATTTCGTTACATAATTTGAAAGGATTTGAGTGGGAGGTGGTGTCGAAGTTGATGAATCTATTGCTTGTGATAAATTGCTAGAAGAAGAAAATTTATCTTCCTCTTGGAGGCAAGGATTTCTAGGTGGTGCACTGAGATCTTCTCTTACTAAAACAGCTAGAATTGATTCAAAAACCCATCTTTCCGGTTGATCGGCATTAATTGTATGACCTGTTTCGCCGCAGTAATTTCTTATTGCGCCATATTGTTCGCAGTAGTATGTTATCTGCAATCAGAAAGGAAACAGAAACAGCTAAGAATAATTTTTGCGCGTTCCAAGCGCAGATTACAAATAGAGGCAATGCGGTCACTTATGTACTGGTACACCGGTCAGGTAAGAATTTGTAGATGAGTGTTATTGTTATCCCTACAGCACTGTATGTACACTACCGCCCAAAAGTATTGAAGCATTTATAAAAAGTCACAGATACATTAAAATTTTATTGTGATTATTAATAAATTTTATTTATTTTATTAATAAATTTATACAACATAAGTGAAAATTAAAGTAAATTAATACATAGACGTTAAGATCACCCCTGTCCAACTGGTATAGGGAAATATGCGACGCTTCCCCCTCTCAGATGGCAGTGATGATCTCGATACGCAAACAATGTAAATAATACCAATGTATCAAATACAACACAAGTTACATTTTCTACATTATTTTTATTTCTAGACATATCCTCTTAAGTTAAAAACTGTTTGAAACTGGAAGGTGCTTACTGTTATAAACGCCAATGTATCACATTTTCGGTGTAACATTTGCGTTTACAACAATAAACATATTCCATTTTCAATTATTATCAAAAACAAAAGTATCTATTAGATATAACTTCAAATTACGCGCCTTTTCCGATTAGCGCCTCTATGAGTTGAGACCAGAGGTTACTCCCCACCACCGTTACAGATTTTTATTATTGAGTTGGCCATCTTAGTGTACTATCTCTGGTTAAGATGTTAAGACGTATGTATAGTTAGGTTAGGTATCATTTGTTCTAGTTTTATATCCGTTGTTATCAATAATAACAAAGTAAAATAAAAGTGTAGGTGTTTCGATTCTACCCCACAATAATTCATGCATTATTTAGCTCGTAAATTTATTTTTGTGGATATGACTTCCTTTGGCTTTGATAACCGCTGCACAAATGTTAAGCATTCTTCGAAGCAATTTTTCGTGGCAGTCCGCGTCAGTTCGTTGCCATGCGTTCTCTACATATTCCCATAGGAGTTGGGTGCTCTGAGGTTGTCGCTGTTTGACCCTTTGATCAAACTCATCCAGTAAGAGCTCTATGGGAAGTAAATGCGGAGTTTGAAGACGCCAAACCATTAATTTTAGGTCATTTCTTGTTGCTTTCTCTTCTAAAAAGCTTTTACAGATTCGAGCTGTATGTTTGGATTGATTGTCTTACTGGAACACAAACGGCCCACCAACAAGACGGCTTTCACGCAGAATAGTATTATTTTGCAAAATCTCTAAATACTCTTCTTCCCGCGCTAAATCACCCGTAGTTATTTCAGCAAGTCTGAAAAAATAACTGAAACTTGGACTCGTCGGTCTATAAGACTGTTCCTATCATCCAGTGACCAGTTTGCATTCTTTCTTGACCATATTACCACCTTTTTGCGGCCTATGGATGTATTTAAGGCTGCTGTCAATAATCGTTTTTTGACGGTGGTAACAGAAATATTTGTTCGTCGTTATGTATTAACGCGCGTTGCGATATCCAGTGCCGTAAGTTGTCGATCTCATTTTGAAATCGTTACTATAAATCTATCTTCAGCTCCAGAAGTCGCCCGTGTCCGTCCACTTCGTCTTTTATCAAGATTTTGTCCTGTATTTTTCTCCGGGCCAATGTAGAATGAAAGCGATAAGACACTAAAGATTAATATATTTACCACATGAACTAAACGATTGCCGCAAGAGTACTAAGGTGTTTGACCGAAAGTAATTACTGCAGATATTCTAACCCATCCCCGTCAAACAAAAGTCGTATTCTTGTAAAAGAACAATAACATGTATTCGTGTGAAATTTGTACGGATTATATGTACCAATTTTATATTTGCATACAATAATTTATAATAGGGACTTATGATTTCACGATATGCCTATCGATTGTATTATTTTAAAAGAATTTCACCTTGCTTTCAAAGTAATGGAAGGTAGTGTACATGAGTACGAAGTTTATTTGATGGAAGATGAGATTCGAAATGAAATTATTGTAGAAACCAATGTTTTTTTAACAAATTAATTGCTAATTAACAAGTTATACTTGCACAAATTAACCACAATAATCATCATGATAAATTATAGAGCATGTAAAATTTTGCTGAAGGAATATATTCTTTGAGTTGTTCACATTTGCAAAGATTGCTTGCCACAATCAGGCCTTACGCTATCTTTTCAAATCCACACTTAAGTGCAATGTGAATGTCGGCTGCAGGCCTAAGCAAAATATGTAACGATTAATAAGTATGCTAAACTTACAACGAAAGATATCCAACCCAAACAATGGTGTACGGACCTTATAAAACTATCTAAAACATCCGCTTCCGTTTCTGTTAAAAAACGGATTTGAGGAGTGGAATCATTATTTTGACAATCGGAATTTTCTCAGTTTTTCATTAATTACTTTCTAGTAGGTGATCATAAAACTTAGCATAGGTATTTAGTATTTTTAACAGACTATCGAAATGCACTAATCCTGATGTAATTGGCGTTGAAACAGAATGTCATCTTTGGTACATATATTTTTGTGATAATTATATTCACTTGGATATACCATAAAATTGAAATAATCTTATTAAATCTTACTAATTTATCTAGCTAAACCTTTTAAAATGAAGACAACAGAAAACCTACTTCAGCTTCTATAACTCCTGCCGAATCCCTTGGATGACTTTTCAATTCATGAATATTCTCATTTTCCGTTAACTTGGTAATATTTACCTCTGAGTTGGTGTACATGTTATATCTTCTATTTAATAGTCTTTCTTTGCAAACGTTTAGGTCACATTCCAAGAAAATTACTCTAAAAAGAAGATTATTGTGGCATTCAATAAGGGAAACAAAATGTTTCCGGTAAAAAAATTTTTGAACATATAACACAACCTGTTTGGCGGAGTATCTAATGTATCCATATACTTGAAATCAGCCACATTGAACGGATAACCAGTTAAGATCCATCCTCTACTTAAGCAATCTTCGTCCAGAATTCTCCTATTTAACACTTCTGACAGAAGATCAGGACGAAAGCAAACATCTCTTTCAGCTTTTCTTAAGGAGTCATTAAATTCGCCGTCAGCATTCCAAGCTTGACAAAGTATAAAATGAAAATCAACTGCAATAAAAGCGTTACTATTTGATTTTTTGAAAAAAAAAACTAGGCTTATATACTGTGTACTAGGTTTAGCTTTTGAGCTATCAATTTAGCTTGAGTGTTCCTACCAGATCCTCTTGGTCCCAATAACACGACCCTAAGGTGCTTCGGGCAGCCCAGACACTTAATATTTTTTAACGTAGTTATACATTCCGCGACTACTTCATGAATAAGTCTCTGTTTTAAATGAATTTCCTAAAATACAATAGTAATATGAAATAATTCAAAATAAAAAAGACTGTAATCAGAACAGAATTCATTACACGGACCAGATTTTAAATTCCGAAAAGGTACAGATACCCGAGATCACCTAATAGATTGTAAACAGTTATGTGTATTAAGAACTTTTAGAGCCTGCGCAAGAAATAATTTGCATGTGTGATATAATTTTACATTCAGTCGGTAACACGGTTGACATTTGGAGTTCACTTGCTCTCGAAACGCTGCGTTCCGAGTAATTATTAATTTGTGTGGAGTGTAGTTTACTGCACTACCTACGAATAAATGAACTGTTTTGGGAATTGTACCATTTCACCTCCTTATAGGAGCTTTCTCTGGGAGAGAAAACGAGGTAGAAAACAAACTGGCACGACACTTCGAAATATAAAGTGCGCTGGAGACAAAACCACTTTCACACCGGTAACTCAAAGCAAGAACCTTCTGCCGTATTGCGCAGAGTATCGTTTGGTTGGTTGATTCAAGGGGGGCGGGCCTGAAAGAACGCGGGTAGGTGATATCTGTCCTATCTGTTCATATTGTCGGATCTTTTTTTATGTAGAAGCTATTCGCCTCTAGCGTAGTTAACACGTCGAGCTACCGTTGTCTTCTTAGTCTGCTCCGACCATTCAAACCGTTTATTCGACTTGAGGGACAGTCCAGACGCTCTATTTTGTTCTTTTTAGAACATTCCAGCAGTTTAAATTCTTTCTAGAACTCATTTTAAATTCTTTCTTAGAATTTACAAGCGATTCTCTGTAAAGAGCGTTTTAATAAATTCATCGCAGAGCAAGCGCTACCGCCGCATTAGAGGTACCGGCGTTGCTGCTGGGCACGCTCTTTTTCTTTCTTTTCTTTTTAATTCGTCTGTTCTTTTATTCTTTTGCTGTCCAATTTAATCCTCTATTCTACGACCTTCTCCCCCCCCCCCCCATTCTCTTTTATTTCTTTCCTCTATTTTTGTAACCCATTTTATTTCAGCTACTGTTTCTGTTGTTGTGAGTTGAGTGTTACACGTACCCATGCCAATGGGAGCTGAGCATTCACCGACGTAGACAGGAGAGGCAGGAAGGACGACAACCATGACGAAGACCATCCCGACCACGAAAACAACTCTGACCGCAAAGACGACTTCGACGACGAAGATGACTCCGACCACGACGACCTCCGAGCAGCAGGCCACCACATCCAGGACCCTAACGCGGGCAGAGCGACGTTCAGCCCGCAAAACCGACACCGAGGCCATACGGCTTCTTCAGGTGGCCCTAAACGAAGCCAACGATTCGTCGCCGTCCGATATGGATTGCTCGGACGACAATTCAACGATCGGAAACACCACGGATTCCGAAGGTTTCCGACCACCATCAAGGAGATAGCAGCGGAAACGCAAGGTCTTCCGAAACTCAGGTTCTGACATCGGAGAGAGGAAATGTCCAGGGGCGAAGCTAGAGCCAACTGGTGGTACTGGCCCCCATCCAGTCCTGGCCACTGTAGCTATCCCGAAGGCGAAAGATGGCAGTGTGCTAGATGATACATCCATATACCAAAACAATGTTCTCGGTTTTAAATGTAATTTTTTCTGGAAAATAGGTCTAGCTGAGACATTGATATATTAAGCCGACTAGATCGAGAGATATTGAGACAAATATCAAATCCCTTTCGGCGATTCCAAGAACTCTGAAGGTACGGTATATTTCCCATTAGAAAACTAACAGCGGTCTCACTTTTCCTAGGAGCCAAGTCGAGATACTATCCTTCAGAGGCGTCTACAAGATATCACCGCTCTTTCGGCCCAGTATATATGTTATGTACGTAGGTGCAATATGGACCGTTCAGTTGAAAAGAGCGACAACGTTGTCTTAGACTTGGGTGCGTATCATCATCTGCGGTAGCCGATCACCATCTGGAAACGGGTCATTGCATTTTATTTGAAGAAACCCGTCATCGCGAAATACCGTAATTTGTATGATACAGGCAATGGGGATCTACAAATATGCCGATAATATCAGCATGGAGGACAGATATCATTCTATCCACGATAGAAAAGTTGCACCATCAGGTCCTGCGCCGTTTGAGTCAACCAACCCATCAGACGCTGCCCTCATAGTCTATATAAGTAGGGTAGTCTGCGCTGAACGTCAGGATTTCGCTTATAGCGTGGTTAATACGTCGAGCTATCGAGACGTTTCCTAAAGGGATTCTATATCTAAAGTGGTTTACACTTGTGTTACCTCATCATTTCTATTCCCACATTTCCCTCCTGAAGAAGTCTTTTCCAACGGATACGAAACGTCGAGATCCCGCTTTCGTCTTGTTCTGTTTTTAAATTTTTAACAATTCGTTTAATAATACTCAAATTGTTTCTACAAATAAAAGGTTCTATACTTTCTACCTATATTTGCATGTGAAAGGTTTCAAGGATAACGCCCTAGATATTGATAACAATCACCTACCAACTACAAAATACCGCAAGTTAAAACTTTTTTTATATACGAACCACCACTTTATCTTTAAAAACATTTTTGATGTTCATAGTTTCTCTTCTATAAACTGGCCAACTTGGACGGATATTGCAGTAAAGCGGCTCTCTCAAATTTGGAGAAAATGGAGATATCAAATGAAGCACATGAGTAGGTATCACACCCGCTTGTAAGAGCTTCTTTGCTTCCGCAGCCGTTTTTACACAGTCTTAAAGTTGAGAATGCATTGTTATGAAAACTTCCTATGCAATTTGCTAAATAAAACATTACCTACAAGTATCCAACCATTGTTTTGCGCGTCCGCCGTGTGCAACATATATAACAGGCACATAGCTAGTGAGCTTGGACGAACTTTCTCCCTAGAAACCTATAAGTGAACGATAAAGACCGCGTCTAGTGGAATCGCGTAAAGTATAGTATCTACCAGATTTAAGTTTGCCAATACCATTTCTTCCGTTACAACAAGGTGATTTGTTTGAGTAGCTATTAGTCGGGCAACGTCGAGAGAGTTCACATTTGGAGAACTTAAAATAATGACCCGTGATAATCCTATATTCTTTGCGGCACGATAAAGTAACTGCTTTATGAACATCAGATGATCTACTGGTTGTTGGATAACTAGTTCTCGCGTTAATTCCTATTTTCAAATAAATGTTACATATGTTCAACCTGTGATATTTGAAATGCGAATATCCATAGGAGATTAGACAGGTATTAAACAGCTAGAAATCATACACATTAAAAACCAAGCGAAAAATCAAATTAAAGTAGATGCTATCCTATTTTAAAAATGATTTATCGAATGAAATAACTCAAATTATAAGCACAATCTTATAAAAACAAAATATCATCATTTATGCAAATGAAATAGTATAAATCAACCTTTAACAATGTCCTTAGTTTTTACATGATAAAATTACTCACGTGAAATAATGCCATGATTTTGTGCTTCTCCAGATAAGGTATATGCCATGAAGGCATAGTTAATTTTACTCTATTACCGTCAGACATAATTATTGTGAATCACCTACTTATACGCTATTATTTCGGGATAAAAATCTATTTTTGTAGCAGAATTATATACGTAGCATGTCATAATAGATTGACAGTCACTTTAATTTCAAATGTCTTATTAACGGATAAGGTTCTGGTTTTTATTTTCTTTGCTTTTTTGTTTCAGAATTATCCTATCTATCTAATATCAAGGTATGAAATATTAATATATTTTGCAATCAAATTAATTAAAGGCCAACAGTCTTGATTATAACTTTTGCATAAACAAAGTAGAGTTTACCTTGTTTGTTCAGTTTGTTACACAACATGTAAATAAGAGCTCCAAGCTTTGTTAGGCAGTTCACTAGTGTAATCGTACTGATGACAGTGATGACTTTGGCCGTGTCTCACATTTTAAAATAAATATTTAAGTACTTAACTGCTTTTAATTTCAAATAATCACGACACAAAACATGGTGCCTTGTGAATTTAAACAATTACATGTGTAGTTACAAGTCGTTGTGATTATGATAATTGCAGAAACAAAAATGCATAGCACGAGAAATGCCTGTTTCTAGTGATATTTCTAAAAACTGGAAACATTTACGCAGAAATTTAATGTATTGAATAAAATACAAGGTCTGATAATGTAAAAATTGCTATGTTCCTTAATTGCATGAGATGGAGGCTTAAGGGCATTTGATACCTTCAAACTAACAGACGGACGAAAGAAATCTTATGAAATATCGATAGTTATTTATTTAAAAAGATATGCTTTTTATAACATCACAGAAAGACATTTCACTAGTTTCAAACAGTCCTGAAAGGGTTTGCTTGAGACCGTGTATTTGAAAATTAAATGCATTTTCTAATCAGAAACAAAAGTATAAAGGGCTTAAAGATATTATACATATTATGGGATAGGCTATTAGGAGAAGGTGATATTGGTTTAGAAAACATTATCAACTAGCGTAGAACTCATGAAGCAAGTGACGTCGAAAGCATTCAACAACATAAAGACAAGACAAGTGTAAATAATAAAATGATTTTATTATCAAAAGCTATGTAAAAACATACTTTTCTACATAATCACCGTGAAGATTGATGCATTTGTCGTATCTACGGACGACGCTTCCAATCTCCACTGCATAGAATATTACCGCCAGAGAGTTGAGACGGTCTGTAACGTTGTTTTAAAATTCTTCTATACTGTGGAAGCTCTGCCCGCCTAACCACTTTTTCAGTTTACGAAAGAGATTGTAGTCAGTTGATACTAAGCTGGGTGTTCAAAAAATTCCAATCGACATTGATCAAGAAGTCGTTGGATTGCAGCAGTGTGAGGGCGAACATTGTCATGAATGAGAAGAACTCCAAAAGTCAGCATGCCTCTTCTTTTGTTTTGAATGCCTCTCCGCAATCGTTGTAAAGTCTGACAATAAACAGCTGCATTGATCGTTGTCCTCGGTACCATAAATTCAAAAAGCAACACACCCTATTGGTCCTAAAACACTTTAGCCATAACTTTCCAGTTCTTGAATGTTTGAACTTTTTCGAGTTGATGATGAGTTTGAGTGCATCCATTGTTGTGACTGTTGCTTGTTTCGGGGGTGATAAATCGAATTACACTACGCAACTCGCGCTTGGTAGGAAAATCAATAGTAACAGCCATGTTTACGTGCGTGTAACTCAGTTAAAAATGGAGTAGTAATGTTGCAAGTGGCAGATATTACAATGAGGGAGATGCGCAGTCACCTTTTGGGCATCCCAGCTTCACCGTTCACGTGACTGTTTACAGGCACGAACAGAAGTTAAAAAAATAGCCCTGCTATATTCACTTAATACTAAGATTGCATCGAAAAATTCTGTCAAACACCTCAAGTACAAAAAGAAATGATGATGTGTATACAACCTGCTTAGCATGGCAACACGTTAAATCATTTTGGTAGTTTATGTAGACCTAAAAAATAATATAAATCGCGATGTAGTGTTAAACAGAATCCACCAAAAGTAAAGTGATATTGAGGTAGAAGTTATTTGTTCTTTAGTGTCTATAGTAGTCTATAAGGTGGAGATAAATTATTTTAATTTTACTATTTTCAATATACCGTAAAAGGAAATTGCTTCCATAAAATCAATATTAATGGAATTATGTATTACCAACTTCAAATTAGGTACAGGAGGTGATATAAATATACTGCGTCTAAAATACTATGAATAAATTTGTCCCAATATAAAACTAAAACCTATATATTCTGGTATTCACTTCGCCTATGGCAAACTTAGATTATATTCCTAGCGAAATACTAGTGGGTCGTTTATTACGTCCCAAAATAGAAACTTGACTGTATCAATTTTCTTAGAGAAACACAATATTTCAAAGTTGGTATGTTTCATAATACTTTATATCACTGAACGTGGACTTCAAAAGGTTATTCGAAAAATCCCAGATGCAATTTAATCAAGGGTGCCATGAAGTTGTAAGTACTTTAATAAGTACCATCTTGGTTCATTCAAAATTACAAAACGTTATCAACGATGATAAAGGATATAAACGTAAAACACAAGTTTAATTTTGAAATATTTTTATTTACAATATTGAACATGTTCCGTCAATTAAATCCGGTACAAACTAAGTAATAAATAAATTAATATCTTTGGTATAAAAAAACTAGGTAATATCCAGCAAAGATATGGTTTGAGAGTGTTTACTCAAGTTAAATCTGCAGAGATTTATTAAAAAAAAATCGAAATTTTACGTATATCCGCTTCTTGTTAAGAGCATTATTAAAGTTTCTTTTTCCTTCGTAAAATATAGATAATCAACAGATGGATTATGTTTGTGCTAAAATATAAATATTTCATCTAAATGATTTCAGAATTAACATTATACATTTATACAATAAAATAGTTCTTCCTAACATATCACAATATAAAGATTTCTTTTTAACTTACTTGATGCTGCTTACCAATAAGAATACTAATACTGTTTGTACTTTCATTTACAAATTTATGTAAGTAACCTTAAATAGTTAAATTATAAAACAAAGAGGAACTAATAACTTCCATAACTTATTGTCTAAATTTGATACATATACGAAAACTTCCCAGTAAAACTCTTTTTGTATTACCAATGAAACTTACAGTTTTCATCTGTATTTAACATATATGTTTTAGTTCTCTTACTTACTTCTATTTCTCTCTCTATCTGTTGGCAAGCACATCTGTAAGTATACTATTATTCGCTAGGAAACTAAGTTAAGTTCCATTAGGTACATGTACATATATATTTTTCACGTTTTAAAGAATGTCTAACAGGCCTTATGGGGCGAAGAATGTCTTATCTTTCAATCTGACTCTTGTTCAATACTTCCTTGTACGTTTGAGCAACTGTCATTGGTATATGAATACTACTTTGATAATTTCTCATCATAACCTGATTATGCTGCAGTTGTAATTGTTGCTGTTGCACCAGCTGTTGCTCTTTCATTAGCCTAAAATGAGCAAGTTCTTTGGCTTGTCTGTATTGTACTTGTTCAAGCTGAATTTGTTGCTGTATTAGATCGCCGTTAGCGTAAGGTTTCCTTAGAGGTGGTTTAGGATGGTTAAGCAATCTAGAATTGTTATTATCCTGAGGAATGATATTTTGTTTGGCTCTTATCGAGCATAACCTTAGATTATCGCTTGATCTAATGGCCAACGGGGAGCCGTTGTTAACTAGTTGAGTAGCGCACAATGGACTGAAAGCTTGGTATGAATAATCATTGAAGCCGTGACTTTGATACATTGACGATGAAGAAGATGGTAATTGTTCATTATTTGCTTGTATGTAGGTCAAGCTGCAATCCCGCGTCGACATCGGTGTTACGCCATAAGATTGATGGATAACAGCTTGAGGAATCGGCGTAGTATTTTGTCGCGTATATATTCGTTTTTCTAAACTCTTCGTGTTATTTACGACAGCTGCTATGTTAGGTTTTCCGTTAGCGGTATGGAATGTATTTTTCTTAGGGGTACCTTCGAGAGATCTCGAACCAGCGCTAGCTGTTTCCCAGTCTTTTAGTAACGATGCCAGTCGGGCGTTCTCAGTAGCTATCTCTAAAGAGTTTGAATCATCGTAGTCCCTTCCCTAGAAGAAATTAATATCAAATAAAAGTATCAGTAGTTAGAAACGAAACCTTAATCAATTAAATTAGTTTTGTCTTTTTTTGTTTGGATAACTCATTAATAATATTAATAATTATCTGCTTTTTTTATTATTTAGATATTCCTTTTTATGCACCTGTTTTAGTTTAACATTTCATACCCATTCTCCATGTGTTCATGAGCGTACTAAGTATTAATAGTGCAATATAATCTGCTTATAATGGACACCAAGGAAACTCCTATAAACGTTCATTATATCCAAGTACCCATTATATAGAAACAAGGAGGTGTGAAATAATACTAAAGTTTTATATCAATTTTAAGTCTTTAATGTCGAAATAGTACTCACACTCACACGTACTGTATCGCATTCTAGATTTCCTGGGCTCCGGCTTCCACCAGTCTATCCGGAACTCCAAATTATTATGAATATATCAGCTGGGACACTTTTAACTTCAAATAACTTTGAAGATTTTTTAATAACTATATTTATTTTGAAAAACAAGTTTTTCTCTCTGGAGAGACTTCGACATATGTATGTGACTTTGACACTATCGTTATTTTATAATAAGTCGTTTCCGGGGATACTGCCACTATACTCAGCTTGTTTAACTAAATGATAGACCACACAGTAAACACACTCTTGATGGAATGAAGTTATTTATAAATAAACGCTGCCAGGCGTGTGTGTTATTCCGGGACGATACTTATTTTCATAATTTGATAAAAATGTGTAAGTACAGTACGTTACACGTCTTTAGATATAATTTGGAAGAAATTATAATTAATCTCAAATGTATTTTTAGGAAAAACGATATACAGTGAAATCTCCCTTGAACGGACACCAACGGGACCAACTGAAGGTGTCCGTTCAGAAGGGGTGTCCGCATAAAAGAAATATGTAGTAGATACAACAAAAATCGTGTTTTAACGAAAAATGAATATATTAAAGGAACTGGCACATTTAAATTGTATATATATATATATAAATGTTTTTAAAATAAATAAGAAACTTTAAACTTAAGAAAAAAAGTTTATTTCCTTTAGATATATACATAGATGTAGTATGTAATACAAAACAATGAAATGAATAGTCACTTTAAGGACGCAAATATTCATATACTGTCGTTTGTCTTTTCTTTTTCTTTAAAATGGCGTCTTGAAATCGTATTTCTAATTTAGAAAGAAGCTCCGAAGACTCTGTATCTCCGTGATTTTCGACAAAACTTTTGACCTGCTTGGTCAGGGTAATAGCTTTACCATAATTTAGGATAGCTTCTGTTGGCACTGGAACCTCATCGACATCAGAATCTTCCGGAAGTTCTTGTATTTCAACTGGATTTGGAATTTCTCGTTCTGAATCTGGATCTTCAACATACAAATCTTCATCTACGTTCAAAAAATCATTAAGGTTTTCATTATCCGTCAATTTCAATAAATTCTTATTTTTGAGGATATCTGAACGTACATTAAGAGGCAAATCATCTTCTAGGTCAGATATATCAGCCTCAGTTAACTGGTCTTCACTTTGCATATTTACATGATGAAATCCTGCTTTGCGGAAGCAATGTTGGTTACTTGGTCCCAAGCGGTTTTTGCCAAATAAACTGCATCCAGTGGTGCAATTTTCTTTATTAACTCAAAAGCTGTACCAGCAATTTCAATATTTACTAGCAGATGTTTGAGTATTAGACTTCGATAATAAGTTTTAAAATTCTTTATAATCCCCTGGTCAAGTGGATGACAAGCTGATGTACAGTTAGGGGGTAAAAATAATATTTTTATATTATTTAAGCGAACGTCTTTGGATGAGATCCCGCATTGTCTAAAAATAAAAAATGTTTCTTCTTGCAACCACTCTGTCATAATTTGTCCTGTCATCCAAGCTTTCTTATTGTATTTCCAAGTTACAGGCAGGTGATTTATATTAATGTTTTTAAAAGCTCTGGGTTTAGCTGCCTCACCAATGACTAGGAGTTTTTCTTTTTCACCCGCCATATTTGCACAATGCAGAACTGTAAACCTCTCTTTGGGATACTTACCCCCAACACATTTTTCCTTCTTTAATGTGGCCCTTTTATCGGGTAGAACCCTAAAATACAGACCTGTCTCATCGGTATTATAGATGTCTCAAAGAAGGACATTTTTTTAAAAACGATGAAACATCTTCAGCATTAACCGAAGCTCCTTCTCCAAAAATCGCTTTAAAACTTATATTGTGGCGGATTCTAATTTTATTGAGCCAACCAGAAGAAGCACTGAATGTAAAATGTCGCAGAGAAGCGGCTATTTCTCTTGCTTCACATCGTATTAGCGGGCTTAAAAAAATAAGTTTTTTGCGTTTTTGTCACGACAAACCTATTGGTAATCTCACTTTTTTTATCTACTTTAGAATTTAATATGAAAAGAAAATCAACGCATTAATACAAGAAAACCTTATCTAAAAAAATCATATGCATATCTGTTAAAGGAATCCCCTTATGCCGAGCTGCTGTAAACCAGTCATAATACGATTTGTCAATTTTAGTACCATCACCCGTCATTCATTTATTCATTCAAATTGCTGTTCGACATCCATTTGTTTAGAAGGATTTCCAATATTAAAACGCTTGGATAAGTTCCTTACACTTAATTTCTCTTTATTGTAAACTTCAACAATCTCAATTTTTTTGTTTAAGCGTGAGAATTTTTCTATTTCCAGCCATTTCTACAATGAATGTGTCGCCCACTGTGTCTCTTCCGCATAGACATCAGACTAATATTGAAAGCGTACACCTAAAGAATAAGAACGGTAAATCCCCGACCAACTTGGGGAAGTCCCTAATTCACTCGAGGCAGAATTTCACGACATAGGCTGCGTTTGTACCGAAAGATTAAAGTCGGTAAATCTCCGGTTTACTCGGGGAAGTCCCAACGAAATTGGCGCGCGGCGCGATTGAGAAATGCAATAGCAATACTCTCGATATATAAGATAAGGCATTTCTTTTTATTTTATGTTTTGTCCGGTTAAGAGAACATTTTCTCGTGTCCGAGAATGTCCGTCCAAGAAAGAGTTAATACAATGGAAATTATATGAGAGCCGGTCGGGACCATGAGAAACTGTCCGCTTAAGGGAGGTGTCCGTGTAAGAGGGATGTCCGCGAAGGGGAATTTCACTGTATATATATATATATATAATTTACGATAGTGAAGCTTACGCCTTTTTTTTAAAGAAAACCTAACGGTACTTTGCCTCCAATAACAACAAAACAAAATAAAGTCGTGAACCAAACTCTATCGGGAAAAATCAAATATACAGATCAATCTGAAAATTTAGTCATTGTTATTTTAAATGATAATAATACATATCATTACAGTATCTCTGTATGTATTGTAATGATATAAAATATTGTCTATTAATTATCAATGAATTTTTCTAAATTTTACTAGTTTACCCATTCCAGATATTTTCTCGTCACTGTTTGGTGCACGCCGTTATTTTTATTAAGGTTAATGTTATAAGTTGGAGGCAAAGTACCGTTAGTACTCCCTCTTTATGGAATTTTAGCACAGATATTCAATCTGTACATGTGTCTTTTTTTTACAGATGTCTACTTTGGGTATTCTTTATTAACTTATAATTCATAATTTTCTTGTTTTTTTTTCCATTCAACAGCATTTGCAGAGGAGATGAAAACTCCACCATTGTTTATTATATATATTGCTTTTCGTAAACCTAATCTTTATATATAAATAAATTCTTCCAAATTCATTCTTAAAAGACGTTTAATATACTGTACTCACACATTTCAATCACATTGATTAAATATGTATCATTACGAAATTATATTTCACAATCTTCAAAATTTCTCGTACGACGGAAGGATGGCACGACTGGCAGCATTTACTTATATATATAATCTCCCTCATATCAAGTACGTGTCTACTGTGTGACTTACTATATATGCAAACAAATGTGTTACTACGGATATAGAAAACCATCGTGTCAAGGTCACACATGTTGTCATCGTCTCTCCTGCGAATAATTAGTTATTTTCTCATATAACTAATTACTTTAATTTACAAAGATCTTCGATTATATCCAGTCATAAAGTGTATCAGCTGATACTACAAATAAAAGTTCCGGACACATTTATTGGAAGCCGAAGACCAGTATATCTTAAAGGTGAGAAATCACGTGCGAGTGAGAACGATTTCAAAAATTAAAGACGTCGAATCTTCTTAAATTCCTCAAAATTATTTATACCTATTGCTCTCATTTTGTTTCGCATATTAATTAGAATATTTAAAGATTAGTTAGACAGGGGTTGCCTTAAGTTTTCTGTAAATAAAAAATAATTTTGTCAAAAAGCGGTATATATTTATTAATTTGTTAATATATTTGTTTTTTCAATCTTACATTTGGTTATTTTAATTAGAAAACATTATTATTTAATTTAAAAACAAAGAGAACAAAATCTAAATCAAAGAACCCATTTATAAAAATTAAAAAGCCTGAGATTTTCCATCACAGTATGTACAATGTATATACGAATACTGTAAGTAACACATGGGCTGAAAAGTCCCGGGTCTAACACATAGATGACGCTAGTTTTATTGCAGTCACCTTTCTCTCAGTTTGTACTAACCTTCAAAAGACAGCTGTTAAAATTCCATGATATTCTATTCATTAGTTTGTGAGTTATTGTGCTAAGAGTCACAGTACTTTTGTTATTTTCAAAACAATGGATCAAAAACAATTTCGTGTTTTAATTTTACACTGCTTCTTGATGGGAAAAAATACCGTTCAAGCGAAGCAATGGCTTGAAAAGTGTTATGGGGACTCCGCTCCATCAGAAACAACAATAAAACGTTGGTTTGCTGACTTCAAACGTGGTCGTAGAGACACCGATGATGCAGAACGCAGTGGACGTCCAAATGAGGCGGTAACACCAGAAAACATAAAAAAAATCAACAAAATCGTTTTGAATGATTGAAAAGTGAAGTTGCGTGAGTTAGCTGACATCGTAAAGATATCAAAAGTACGTATTGGCTTTATATTGCATGGGCATTTGACTATGAGAAAGCTCTGTTCAAAGTGGGTGCCGCGTTTGCTCAATGTTGACCAAAAACAAGAACAAACCGGAGTTTTTGCGTCGATATGTGACAATAGATGAAACATGGATCCATCACTTCACTCCGGAATCAAAACGATCGTCATCTGAGTGGACAGCAACTGGTGAACCTCGTCCAAAGCGCCCGAAAGCACAACAATCGGCTGGAAAGGATATGGCCTCGGTATTTTGGGATGTGCGTGGTGTAATATTCATCGACTATCTTGAGAAAGGAAATACCATCAGCAGTGAATATTATATAGCGTTATTGGAGCGTTTGAAGGCTGAAATTGCAAAGAAACGACCATATATGGCAAAGAAAAAAATGTTGTTTCATCAAGACAACGCATCGTGTCACAAGTCAATCAAAACAATGGCAAAACTACATGAATTGAACTTCGAATTGCTCCCACATCCACCATATTCGCCAGATTTGGGTCCCAGCGACTACTGGCTGTTCGCAGACCTCAAAAAAATGCTCGCCGGTAAGAAATTTCACACAAATGAAGAGGTTATCGCTGAAACTGAGGCCTATTTTGAGGCAAAAGATAAATCGTTCTACAAAAGTGGTATTGAAATGTTAGAGCGGCGCTGGAATGATTGCGTTGGTCTTGATGGAGATTACGTTGATGAATAAAGCTAATTTTGAACCAAAAAAACCGTGTTGTCTTTGTTAGGCCCGGGACTTTTCAGCCCACTTGTTACAATATGTATGTATGTGTAATAGGGAAGTACTTATTTCAAAAAATCTGTGATTGCTGTTTAAGCAGAAGGGTTTTGAATAAACTGGTAAAACAAAAACCTATGCATCTTGTTTAAATTTTCTAGGAAGTCCTTTATACCTGTTTGATAAGGAAAACAAATTTGATGTTTTCTGTTCATCCTCATTATCTGACGCAACTTCTTCATTACATTCTCTCATTACTTCGTCAGCTAACGTTTGAGTCGTAGTTGGATGTTCCGTAGTTATAACGTTATTGTCGACATTGATCTTCAAGCTAGTTTTCATGTAAAAGTATCTCCATTTTCAATAACTGACTTAAATGGAAGATCCTCTTCTGGGTTAAAATTATCGTTGAAAACTTCTGAGTATTATTAGCAGCGTGATAAAAGCAATTTTGAATTGTAAAAGTTGACACTTTGGCCCATGAATTGTGGCGAATTATATGATAGTATCTAAAATAGAAATTGACGCATTCTGATCTGTTGCTTGCATCTCAAAAGTTTTTAAGAGTAGTTCTTTTCTCTCGTCTGTTTTAGGCGCCAAATTATTCCTTAGTTCGCCGGTTTTAAAATTGACACTGACCACGGTGGATAAATGTTGTTTAATTCTACATGAGGGTGGATTGGGCAATTGTCTATAAGTAACAGTATCTGACGCTTCTCTTTATTTTATTCAAGGTCCCATTTTTTCAGACAATTTTCAAAAATAGATGACATCATCCATGCCTTCTTATTGAATGTGTAATCTGCAGGTAGAGTTCCAGTATTTTTGAAGCATCTAAGCTTCTAAAACTTTCCCATTATTAGTGTTTTTTTTTCTGATCCCGAACTACATATTTGCACTTGACATTTCTGTTATACATTCTTTCGAAGGCTTCCCTCCAAAATATTTTTCTCTCTATCTCTAAATTTATGGGATTTATCTAGTGTGAACAAATAGAATATCCCAGTTTCGTCTGCATTGAAGATATTGTTTGGAACAGATCTATTATTAAGCTTTGGCTAGACATCTACGAGCCACTGATCGGTGACGGCTTTATTAACAGAATCTGATTTACCACTTATTTCATCGAACACTATTGCATGCCTTCTTTTAAATCTGTCTAATCATCCACTACTGTATTTAAAATCATCACCACTAGTTTTCCAAATTCTTTAGCTTACGATTGTAACATTGTCCCACTCACTGGAAAATTCTTTGCTTTCTGCTGTCGAAACCGTTTGAATAACATTGTATTCTGGACGTAATGAAGAAGAAATATTTTCTTCTTAGCATTTATATGCCATTCGCTCTTAATTTTTGAGCGATTTACCCATATATTTGATGCTGTTGACATATTTAAATTTAAAGTCTTACACAATGAATTTGCCCCTTTCAATTGTTTGAATAATTTTTAAACTTTCATTTAATGAAAATAATTTGCGACTTTTAATATACTTCCGCATTTTATCTGAATGTTTATTAAAACGCGCATATATAACTGAAAGTTGCAGCTGGAGTAATGGTTTAAATTCCAAAGGAAATAAGTAATCTTATTGTATATATTTAGGAGAATTATCAAAAAATTCTGTTTATAGTGGATTTGTTGCGATTTTATAGTCTATTATAACCGAAAGTCCGTTATAAATGAGTCCATTATAAGAGAAATTAAAATACGTATGTTAAATAGGATTGAAATAGGGACCTAAACACTTTGTCCATTACATCCGGATTTCCATGATGTTCGAATCCCCTCTAAGCGGATTATGGTGTATATCTTTAGAGTGATGTTAATATCTTTTCCTTTCGCATACCAACCGTTTTACAGGGTCAAATTTAAAACAAATGGACTTATTCAATCACTTACCTTTTCAATCTTCTCATCAAGCATCTTAAAAAAGTTCTGTTGACTACTTGAAAGCTTCCTGAAAATAAAAGAAGGCCAATATCAGTTAAAATACTGTGCGTATGTAATATTGAAAACCTGCTGCTTGAATTTCAATAATCTTCGACATTGTTTAAAAACTAATGATTTAATAGCGGTAGGAAGTAGTAGGACTGTATTGTGCAACCTAGCAGATTTTATTCTATTTAACAAATATGTGGTTTATATTTTCATGTATCTGAATTGAAATCATCACTCAAAAGAGTTTTTACAATCGGACGCTAAAAATTTGGCCGCGAATTGGATTATTTCCCATGCACAATCACAATATAAAAATTGACTGTAGCAGTAAGAGCTACGTTTTTTATCGGCTGATTGACATATTTGCATTTAGTAAGTTTAGTGTATTCTTGTCATGAAACGGTATACATATATGTTGTAAAGCAGTAGTTTTAGGTACTATTTACCCACTGTTGTATTTACGTAAATATTCTGGTAATTATAGAACCATCTAATACAAGTAGAAATCAAATATCATCACCACAAAACGATAATTCTTAAGTTTGGAACATAGTTAGTTGGTATAGTTATAATTAGTGCTATTTTAAAAGAATGGTAACATTTACAGACTAGTATATAAACAATTATCGTTGCTTGTTATATGTTAAAAGCGAAGTTACTCTTAGGTGTAGCCGAATAAATCAGGAGTACCATAATATAAAAGAGTATAAGGAAAAAGGAAAATGAGCTTCGTACATTACACTGAATTCATCCAGAAACAACATGAAGATTTATGACAGATGAATTGGTTAATGGTATATTTAAACCCTTTATCATTTCTGTTATCGCTGGTGATTCTAGTGATAGTGATATGGAAAGCAAACAAACGATGATTTTAATTAAATCAAATGGAAATTATAATTATCACTTTATGTTTTACAAATACATACCATACCGCATATTCTGTGTTTGAATTTAGATAAAATTTAATAAGCATGTACGGGGTAGGCGCCATCAATTCTCGCCCCGATAGGTTTATACAGGTTCAAGCGTGCTCTAACGCCGTCACAGCATGCATGCACATACGCTACTCTATAAATATAACGGTTTGAAGAGTAGTAGTTGTGTAGCGTAAAATTGAAACCGCGCGGTCATCAATTTTTTAATAAGAGAAGGGCGTATACGCCTAATCACGTAAAGCAACGTTTAGATGGCGTTTACGGTCATTCATCTCCTTCGTATTCCACTGTAAAAATGTGGGCAAAATGTTTCCGTTTGGGGTAAAAATCCCCGGAAGATGCTGAACGGTCAGGTCGACCAATTGAAGTGATGTCACTTCAACAAATTTTAATTATAAAAGATTTAGTGTTAGAAGATCGCCGTTTGAAAGTGAAGGAATTAGTAGTTATAACAAATATATTAAACATGACAGTGAGTTGCCAGCAACATTTTGACGGAAAAACTTCAGATTATTTTTACAAGGGTATCGAATTATTAATTAATCCTAGTAATAAATGTATAAAAGTTCCTTTATACATTTACTTCTTTTTTCTATATCAGGCCGAGAATTTATGGCACATACCTCGTGTATTTGATTTCTTATAACTATCTATATATTTAGAAATTTAATTGTAATGCACGAAACGATAATACGAGTAAGTTTCCCCTATTAACAGCTTCACGAAATAAATGAAATTAAATAACTTTCTAAAAATTTTAATGTAAATTTATATTTTCAATGGTGTATTAGAGTCATTGTATTTTTCAAATATACTCCTTAAAATTATTTAACCCTGAATAAATATGGCTTTCTATTTTGCTCGTCCAATATAAATACCAGGTAAACAACTATCAATTATTATTAGCTAACCAGTTCCAACCATGAATTGAATCGGTGGGTGTAAACTGGACACTAAATTTATGGATTAACCTGCCCTGCAAAAAGGATTGCGTAATTCTACAAGTAATCTAGGCACCATGTACCTTTCGAGTTTGACCAAACAGATTATTTTTAGAAAATATTTTTATTTGTACTGCTATTTTTGTATTATTCTACATGAGAGCAAATTAAACCGAAAAGTGATTTCAAATGCGTATAAACGTAAAACTATTGATGATATTTCCGAAAATCCAACAAAAATTATTAGCCGTGAGCTGGCTAAGGAACTGGAGAAACAATTACGACAACAGATTTTATTTGTGTTAGAAGGAATTTGTACAACACAAGGAAAAAAATTCTTCCTGGATCCTAACGAAGTCCATAATATAGTAAAAGCTCCTAACATTAAAACAAGCAAGGCGTTAATATTATAAATAAAGCTAATTAAGTCAACGAATTTACAAATAGATAGAAATTCGCATTTAACTATTAAAAAAAATATATATAGCAGCCAAGGTAAAACAAATCTGAATATTATCTTGTAGTATAAAGCAGCGTAAGTAACCACAAAGTAACAGACTTATTCAAGGCTGTATGTAATATCTAATGGGTCTATATCTATAAACTCTTTTCATTGCGTCACCCTGTATTAATCAAATATAACTCAACAAATGATATTTGGTTGTATGGAGAGGATTTAATTATCTACCCCTAACACGGCGTAACTTGATTTCTTTTCCATAATGATAGAGAAAAGCCTTGGCATGATTTTCCATCGGGTAAACGTAGGTATACTTTTAACTAAAAATAGTATTAATCTAATATCGATATTTACAGTGTTTATTACCACAAATAGAAAAAAAAACATATATTTTGAAACTATTTATAGTCGCTGTTACAGATACTAATCTTGTTAATTAAATATTCGTGGGTGTTAGTACACATATGTATATGCATATGCATGGGTAGAATGATTATAAAAATACAGTGTTTCTACCTCTGTACATGTTATTGTTATTTTAAAAAACGAATACATAAGTATACAGATTAGTCATTTATTAGTCATGACAATAACACGATGCATCTGTTGTTGCATGTCACCATATTATTTTGTTGCAACAACGGCATTATTTGCTCGAATGAAAATATTGCTTTTTGCTATAATTAAAATTAAGGATGCTAGAATGTCTGCTTTAATTAAACAAAAACTATGCTAAAATATGATTTTTGAAGAGATGTATAATTTTACAAGTAATAAACAAACACAACATATTTCGATAATTACGAGCTGTGTAAAAACTCGGTTGCCTTCACATATTTTTTAAAAATTTCCTCAAATGTATATTTTATTTGCAAATGCGTAGCTTACTGAGATTCTTGACGTTATTAATGTTCTAAATGCTTAATCAAATCCACAATAACACTAATTTTAAATCTAAATAGAAATATTACTATCTCAATAATATGAACTTGTTCTCATATATCAGATACTTAACAGGGATACACTTTCTTCTAATTGTTTATCTATGACAAAATATAACTATCCTTATGAGTATAAAAGTTGTCACCGGTATGTGCCGCGCACCTTAGGAATGCCTTATACATATTACCCTGCAGGATGCTTAGAACTGAGACTGATAACTTCAAAAGGCGAGCAAAATATGGAAGAACAATGGAACTGCTGCAATTGATGACACACATTCTCAACAGTTCAACTTAAACATTGCTTATAAACACTGCGTGGGATTGAAAGTGGTTGAACGATTTGACGGAGACTTCTAGCGGCTGGTTTTAATTCGCAAAGACCTATCAGTAGGTCGCAATTGCAACATCTGCATCAAAAGGCAAGTCTTCGGTGCATTTCGAATTGTGTTATTTAGCAGGCGAGTCGCGCTTTCGACTATGGTAAGATTATTGTCGAGAAACGGTATGGAGAAGACAAATAACTTAATTATTAAAGTGTAGTGCAATTAGTTTTACTCGCAAAGAGAATCCGATTACTTTCGATATGACAGAAACTGTAACCCTCGCTTAACCTCATTTAAAGATCTTAGTGTAACTTTCGGTTCTCAGTTGATATTTACTAAAAATCTACACCTTCTACAGTTAAAGTTCTTGATTTTATACTTGAAAGCACTAAGCATTCCTCATGAATCTTCTCTTCAGCGCGGTCAAAACTCGAATATGATAATGATCATTTATTGTCCAAGATATTCAACAATCCAATTATAAGACAGTGCAAGTACAAAAGTAAACTACTTACTAGTATAAACTTAAATATAATTTCAAAAATTAAACAAATAAAAACAGGAAAAGAACATACTTTAACCTAAAGTACAAATTATAAAAAGTGTAAGAATGAGGTTCATTTACTCAAGACGATAGCCAGTGAAGAGTAATGGATATCTATGGAATGATTGGTAGGTGTTCCAAATTCCATGTATTGGAGATTTTAACATAATAAGGACGAAGTATAGCATAATCAAAACAATTCAGTAACTCAGGGGCTTCTATGTTCTTATGTACAAAATTAAATACGCTGCTAGTATATAGTCATCAACCTACACACAGGTTTTCTGTCCGTTGATTCGAAAATTCTTGAAATATCTTTACTTTTGGTGTTTTTAAGTACTAATACCCCATAAGGATTTGATAATGTCGCCCTTCTGGGCCTCTTTAAAATCGATTCTCTTGCAGTGCATCGCCTCTAGCGTGGTGAACACATCAAGTTGCCGTGACCTTCTTCCAAAGTGGTTTCGCCTCTAGCGGTGGTATTAAGTAGTTGTAAGTTAGTAAATAATTTTTATTTTTATTATTTAAAAGAATATTTACATATAGCAATGTATCTTGTCCTGTAAATGGTATCTCCGTTGGGCAAACAAATTATTATTATTATTAAAATTGACCATATGTCGATTCTATCATACTTGAGCATCCATGGAGGTTGTGTTGTTATGATGTAGGCAAGCATTTCCACTGAAACACGAACTGACCTCATTTGAAGATATTCTGCAAGAAACTGTCGCTCTACTTTTTCGTTTTGCTGGATTGAGCTTTATTTTGATATATAAGAATGTGAGACCACATACTGTCCATGTTGTGTCTAAATACTTAGACGAAGTGAACATTTGAAGAATCGATTGGTGAGCATGTAATCCAGATCTTACTCCGACTGAATATGTTTCGGTATCAACTCCAGAAGTATATTCGTTATCTTCAAATCAAGCCACACAGGTTTCAATAATTACGATTAAGGACGGTATGAAACATGTTTTCAAGCGATGTTGTCTAGACTCGAGGAGGATAGACGTACGTACATGTTAAAGGGTTCTAATTAGCTGTATTATTTTCTTCAGTTGAATAAAATGTTTTCATAGTGCAGTTGTTTTTTTTGTTTCTGTTTTTTCTCGCTTTTTCTTGATTCAAAATTTACTTATCCCATATCTCTAGCAAAGTATTAGTAGAACTAATATTAATACCTTTTTAAGCAAATGCACATTGAAATTCTTTTACTATATTTTGGGGTGGCCGGTATTTTTTGCTAACTAGTATATTTGGTTAAAAATAAAATGATAATTTCCATTGCATAAACGTTATTTAGTTAGCAGTACGAATGCATAGACATTAGCGTCTAACTTTAAAGACCACAAAATAACCAAATTTTGTCGAAGAGAAAACTTACTTCAAATTTAATATACCTATAGAAGTTAGATCACTTGAGAAACTAAATATGCGCTTAAAACGCCGACCATATTATGTAGGAAAAATACGGTAAAAGACACAATGGACGGTTGATTAGAAACTAACAAACTTTTGACAAATTTGAAATAATTATATTGGAATATTTGTACGCTTAGCTCGATCAATTAATCCGAAAGCACATTGTCGGTGCTAATTACTGTCACATATGTACTATCGTGTCCATTAAAAACTGCACGTTATTTCCTACTTCACTTGTTATACACATACGTTTTAGGTTGGTGTATTGTTAACACTTTTACTAGAAATGGTTTGTTGAAGCTGGCTATTTTCATTTAAATATACAAATGAGGAAAGCATATATAAACAACCACCAATTAAGTACCAGCAACTAATTATAAAATATGGGATTTAATATTTAGTATAACCATTATTAGCCATAATAACAACTTAAGGTCTTCCGTGTATAGACGTAATAATACGTCTCCTTTCTTCTTCTTCTAATTCTTTCTAACCGTTATCTTATCAAGATTATAATTGGGCCGTGACAACAAGCATTGTAATAAACTTCCGTTTAGTCTTGAAATATTGATAAACAATGGATTCAAAATGCTTAAACAATTTACAACTTCATTTTGAATTTTCATGTTTACATAAGTTTATAGTTTGTTCGCACATTAGAATTCAGTATGACTCTTATGGGAAATGTGTACGCGATTACCATATTGTGTTAAAATTGTACTCTGAGGATGTGAGGACTCTACATACAGTTGGATATATGAAGAAATGAATATAGTATTATGTTACATGATACTATTTAATAGAAATACTAAACGTTATTTCTATATTTTCCAAATTGCACGAAACTGTTTTTATTAAAAAATAATTTACGAATGTGACATTTCTTTTAGAATTGGTTCTACAATTGACTATAATAGGATTAGTAAACTGAATCATTTATTGAGAATAGTGCATGCTTCTATACATATACTAAATCATGGGTAATACAGCTGACAAAAAAGTCACTAGTGCAAAATTGCGCAACTGCCCAAGAAAGCAAAAGATATATATATATGTATACCACTAGAGGCATGCTAAGTTCTAATGAATCGTGACCTAAGGTTGCTGCGCCGTTGCCGGATACACACACATAAACTCGCTATCAAACCTAACCTAACATGCTAATGTCTACGAACAGTCAACATTTAAAATGGCCGGACTAAAGACAACCGACAACATTGTATTTCACCAAATATAGCCAATAACATTCCAACACTGAATTTTAAGGTGCCAACGGACTATATATAGGGAACCTAAATTCTTCATAGTCTGCTGCAATTTGTTACGTCTTCGCAACGATGTTAAATATTCTTGGCTCCATCTCCTTCAGAAACTTTGCTTCATATGCTGTATCACGCTTGAACCTACCCTTTATTTTAATAATATTAGTTCGCGTAGTGTGGAGTTTACTGCAATACCTGTGAATTATCCTCAGCCAATTGGCTTCAGCGACTAAATGCATTTATCAATAGCAATTTATAAGTTTTGTAGATTTTGTTATTTTGTGTGGTAGGTTGGGTTGTGCGCATTGAACTGATCTTCATTTTGTAGCGTTGTTAATTAAATATTGGGGTGTTTTTATTTCTATATTTTAAAGGTTTTAATCTTCATTGCAGGTAGTGTTTCAAGGGTCATCAATAGGAAATAATATAAACATAAATACAATGGGGTTGGTGGTAACGTACTTCGTCTATTAACGCAAAAGACCTACACCAAGTACACACTCTGACTATGTAGTTTCTACTGAAAAATTCTGGTTATACACAACGATATGGATTCGGCGCCTTAATGAAAACCAATCGTGTGGATTATAGTGTATTATGGTAGAAGTGAAAAGTCAACGCAGTTTTATATTAACTTTTTCAGAAAGTCGTTAACAAAATTTCAACCAAACTAAATCGTTATCACAAATAATACTTTTTTTGTTAATAGGTGCCTTTTTCGCTTCTTTCCTTTAAAAACGCAATCCAAATAATTTGGAAGCATATTGTATGTACGAATCGCAGTTGAAACCGTGAACGTGGTTGAGAAACCGCAACTTTATAAATGATGTTCCATGCAATTTTCAAGTAATGAAGTGCAAAAGAAAAAGTGAAGAATGTACTAACTTTTGAGCAACAGTGAGCGGTATCTCGTTCGTTTTGGCTGTTATTGTCTTCATCTCGCTCGCTTTCTCGTGTACTTCTTCAACGTCGCTATCCACTGAGTCATCGTCAGAGTCCTTTTGCGGTATTTCTGAAAACAAGAAATAGGCATGCTTCAGTGCTACTGTAACATTATTATTGTTGCTAAAATATTATTTTTTATACTAATTCTTTGAATAAATTAGTTCAAATCAATTGCAGCATGTTTTACGCTCGAGATGTATCAAGTGATTAATTAGGGAGACAAATAAGTAGCATTTAACGCAGAATAGGGAATGTCTGTTGTGCTAAATTTAGATTACGCTCCATATCGATGTTGTTTAAGAGGAAATTCGAATATAGTTCGATTTATATACGGGAAAAGCTATTGTTTGTTTTGAATAGATGTGCAATAAGTCGAATATTACTAAAGATCCGGTGTTTTTAATAACTGAACTATTTCTTTAAATAGAGAAAACTATAAATTATTGTACATTGTGTTCAGTTTAAAATGGTCTACCTTGAATATCTCGATAATGGAAAGGGGTATTTAAATTCACTTAGTTGTGGGTTTGTACAGAAACAATTTCTTTTCAGATATATAGGGTGCGGCAGTAGTACAAGATTCTGCGATAATGTCCTTATTATTAATAATACATAATATTTCTTAGACAAAAAAACATAGGTAACCAGAAGTGCTACAGTTTGACACTATTTTGATATTATTTTCAAAATATTTAGATGAGATGGTTTTGCATATATATATATTCCATATGAACTTTTGGACAGAATATTTATTCTATAGTCCCATATGAACTTTTGGACAGAATATTTGGTTTTCTTAATATTTTCGGCAAATTATGCATCGAAGTTAATGCTGAACTACAAAGAAACACAAATGCAAGAAAAAATAGCATTAAAAAGTTTACTACATTCTAAAATAATGGTAACTCAAAACAAATTTTTATAGGTTCACAGAGTTGGACAGCCATAGCTAAGAAAATAGGACGATCACTCATGATCTCATCAATAATTTTATAAAGTTGGTCAATTCCTACGGCAAAAATCGCGCTAAAGGAAGTAATGAAAAATGAAAAACTAACTCGCTAACTAATATTTCAGTTAGCATCTTTTGGCAACATATGAAGAGTAATTTAAATTTATCAATAGCAAACATACATGTAGAATAAATTTTATCCGACAGTAAACGTTCTCTGTGGCTAACAAAGGTTTTGAAACCACCCTTAAAAGAGACAT
The DNA here is from genome assembly GCA_023509865.1 of Trypoxylus dichotomus. Lineage (NCBI taxonomy): Eukaryota > Metazoa > Arthropoda > Insecta > Coleoptera > Scarabaeidae > Trypoxylus > Trypoxylus dichotomus. The sequence goes on along the minus strand of CM042081.1, from coordinate 22,407,645 downwards.
AAACAGGCAAGACTGAAATTCACGCAGGATCATATGAGATACGATCATGAATGTCATATTTTTTGATGAAAATAAGTTTAATTTGGACGGGTCTGATGATTTCAAATATTATTGGCACGATTTGCGGAAGAACACTGAAGTTGCGATGAGTCGAAATTTTGGTGTCAGTAGTGTAATGGTCTACATCAACAACACAACCAAACAAAAATAGCATGCTATTGCATTCAATATTTCGAATATTGATAGTAATCGAGTCGCACGCATTTCTAACAGCACCCGTTTCTCCAGCCTTAGTGCTTAAGCAGTCTAGCGAACAAGAGCTGTAGGTTCAAATCCTACCAGACACCGTAAAAACATTATAATTAGATTTTCTAATTTAACTAATTCGATTAAATTTAACGTTAGGAATGACAACGAAATTTGAATTGCCATTTAAAACCAACGAAAGTTACTTTAATATATTTAACATTTTCACTGTATACTTAGAAATATCTAAATTGCTAATGTTTTGCGTTGATTATGTATTTGGTATATCTAAACTCAATTATTTTTGAGAAATGTGTATTACATATTCTGTGTTATATTGTTCCTGTTTGAGGTAGTTAGCTTTCAAAAATTAAAATTTCTACACATCCGTGTTTTGTTTTTGTTTATGATATTGAAGACTTAGTGTTAAGTTGTTTTGGCGGTTTATAGCCTTTATGAAGCTCGTATTCTATTAATTGCAATAGTAGCATAGATGTCTTCATCCAAGATATTATTTTGATAAAATTCTGGATTGTTATGGTAAATTATCATTATTATTTCAAATGCGAATGTTATCGGATGCAGTAGAAAAAATTCAATTTTCCAACAATAAAATAATTAGTGTTTCATTTGATCACCGCTTTAAAAGCAGAGAGGTATTGGAAATTTGAAACTAATTAAACAGCTTTAAAGGTTTAGAGCTCGCAGAGCTAGTGGCAGCGTAACTTACTTAATGCAGGATTGCACTTTTGAGAATCCGCAGAGGAATCTAGACTATTTGTTGTACTAATAACTATATTTAATATAAATTGACTGAAGTTTGCGTTTAAAATAAGAGCCATGCCTCACTACAAGTATTCTGAATATGCAAATGATATGAGTGAAAACATCCATTGTGACATTGCAATACCAATTACGAGAATATGGAATTCTTGAAGAATATAAACTTCCAAACTAGTAGTTCAATATTAAACGGTTGAGCAGACAATACATAAATAGAAAAGTGCTTGTGCTAAAACTTTAATTTTTAATGGGGAATTACAGCGGAGGACAATAAATCAAAACAGTTAGACCTATATCAAAGGATACTTTATATGTTATACAGCATGTTATTAGTAACTCAAAATTGTTGAAAAATAGAATGTTTCCTTCAAAGTAGCGATGAAGACATCACTTCCGAAAAATAAACTCTTTGGTTCGCTGTTAGAGACGGCTTCTGATCAAGAGGATATTTGCCTCTATATGGAAATTATCTCAACTCTGGAGGTTAAGCAATATCCAAAGTAGAAACATAAATTTGAAATGTTACGCAAATTGTTTTAGAATAATGCAAAAATCATTTTTTTCATACATTTCGTAAACAGATGAGTTTAGGTATGGATAATCCCATACAAAGTTATATCTTAAAACAAGTTGCATATTTTTGGCATAGTAAAATTGTTTTATTAACGGCGTCCAGAGTTATTCTGACTTCCTATAATAATAGGCTATAAAATTCTGTCTATTGAACTGACTATTTAAAAAGTTCGTAATCATCATAAACTGACAACGTAACTTCAATTTCAATGTCGAGAATTCGTCGAACTGTATAATAACGAGGCTATTAAAATGGTTTATGGGAAATATTTTTGAAAAACGATTCAATTTCCTTGATTTACAGTTCAGAATAACTTGCTCTAATGTCGGAATTTTACACAGCAGCGCAATAGAATTTTCAATTAATACTGAATTCAATTCAATATTTAGTGCTTACTCACTTTTTATACATGTAACCTCTATTAAAACCTGCAATAACGTTCGAATAAACATTTAGGCGAAATATTGAAATACAAACATTTTGTTGTAAAAAAAAAGCAGTAACGTTGATACTAGTTTAGTTTTAATTGAAGAATTTTTATTGAATCATTAAAGGAAATTGTTATAGAACTTATGATTGTAGGTTTGTATATAACACCAATTAATTGGTAATAATGATCTATATATTAGCGTTTGTTATAATAAACAAAGAACACCCATGCTTATTTATTGAAATTTTGCACTGCTACCTATTAATTTCAATATATTCAAATTTGAGGCTATTGTCTCTGTAATACACATGTAATGTAATATTTGCGGTAGCAACTCTACAAATTAATACGGGATAGCGAAACTAATGTGTTGTAATTCCATTCCATATACAATATATATGTATATATATGTACATTGTCGTTGCAGATACTTGAATTATTTTCAAAAAGATTTGAAGACAAAAAACTAAAAATAACTACCGCTGACGCTAATATCCCTAGTACAATGATTGGCATTCACACGTATTGCTTGGATTTAGGACTTTTTTGCTTATTCGCTTGTGGAGTCCATCCCATAAAAGCTCTATGGGTTTCATGTAACAGCTTCGAAAGGGTTATGTGACTATTATTAACATATTATTCTTTTGTTACACTTCTAAATATTATCTAGACCAGCGATTCTCAACCAATGTGTCACTAAAGGACGCTAGGTCTGTCGCGCAATTTATAATTTACTTTTGATGGAGCTACTATTATTATTATGCATAGGGAATTAGAAAGTTTCACCTGAATATGGAATGTTCGATTCCCATTCAAATTAATTTTCTAAATTTAGAACATCTCGAAACTTTCAAGAACTTTCCACTCCTCTCTTACTGCTTTACCGCAGCGGGTATACAAACAGCCCGACCCTGTACCAAACAGCACAGTTCAAAGATAGTGAATGAGCGTAAGAGCAACGTAGTAATAACTAGAGACCGGATTATATTCAAAGAAAAGCTGGAATATATGCGCATATATATGCATCGATTTTTTGAGAAAATATGCATAAATCTGGGGCATATAGGCAAAAAAGTTGCGACAATATGCAAAATTTTTACATAAAATAAATAAGAGCAGAAATTTAAACATTAACTTTATTGCACAACTTTTTTTACAACATATTTCTAAGCCAATTTATAATTGACTGTTTTTCAAAATTGCATAAAATAAAATTTTGTCTTCTATCAGAATACATATGCTTCGAAATAAAAAAGCTTCTTTCAACATCCACAGATGTAATTGGTGCATTTTTTAACTTTGCAATACATTCTAAACTAAAATTAAAGTCGAAATCGATTACTGTTTCACCTTCCAAAATTTTCTTAACTTGCTTCAATTTCAAATACCCCGCATTTTTATTTATCGTATATAGAATTACCTATTGTACCCTTAACCTTCTTACACAGCATATCAAATTCCTCCACTATTTCGACGGATTCCGAGAACGACATCCCTTGCGTTCCTAGTTTATGAATGGAACTTGAAACAAAGCTACACTCGGGTGACAGAATAAAATAGACACTTACTAATTAAAAAAAAAGATTCTATTCTCGTTATATATACAAAATATTTTAAAATTTTTAAATTAGACTAATATTTTGTCGATCCACCTTTACTTGCGTGAAGTGCTGCGAGTCGTCGTGGCATAGAATCTATTAAATAATTAATGGAGTCTTCTGGAATCTTTAACCACTCTTCTGTAACAGCTGCCACGAGTTCTTCCGTATTGCTGGGTTCTCGGGGTAGTTTCTCCATATTTGTCTGGATTATGTGCCAAACATTCTCTATCGGATTCATGTCTGGTGATTGGCCTAGCCATGGTAAAATCCGAATCCCCTGTTCCTCTTTCCATGTGGTTGTTGTTCTTGCTTTGTGGCAGGGTGTTCCATCCTTCATAAAAGTGGCGTTCTTCTTTAGATAAAATGGCGTTGTCGAATATCGGTTGTAGTCCTTCTGTTAATATTTGGATATATTTTGCCGCATTTATATTTCCGTCGCAGATTACTAATTGCGATTTTCCACCATACCATATCGCGCCCCACACCATGATGTTCACACCGTCGTATTTCACCGTCCGATGCAAAAATTTGTCGTTCAGTTGCTGTGACGAACGTCTCCATACCCACGTACGACCACTATCACTGAATTGGCAGTATCTGCTTTCGTCTGAAAAAATGACAGACCGCCAAAACTCTTCGGGCTTCGTTCGCATTTCGATTGCCCAAGCCATTCGGCGCCGTTTTTGAAACGCCGTATGGAGAGGTTTTTTCTTTGCCACCCTTTTATACATCCCCGCACTGTGGAGGTATTGTAGAACGGTGCGCTAACTTTTCTGTGAAGTTGCCGCAAGCTCAGCTGTACTTCTTCGCGGTTCTCTTAACACTTCGCGCACAAGCAGCCTTTTACTTCTTTCAGAAGGTCCGGCACGACCTGGTCTCGGCCCTACTGTTGTTTTTTTCCTTGCGTTTAAATTGTGTAATCACACGGTTAACTGTGGACAACGGAATATTTAAAAATTTACTTATTTCACGTTGCGAAGCGCCGCGTTCACTCTGGCCAACGATGAGACCCCGGGTGAAGTCGCTAATATCACTCGAACTTTGTAAACGAGGCATAGTTGTAACGATACCAAACTATGACGAATTCCTTCCGATACATCTACCCCTACCCTAATGACAAGAGAAAGTTCTTAATTCGTTCTTAGAATTTAGCTGTTTACATATTTATACCGCTTTACCTGGTGTCTATTTTATTCTGTCACCCTAGTGTATAATTTGACTTAATATACAAAAGTTTTTGTAGCAATTCTGTTGATGTTACAGATAGCGATGAATAATGAATCTACACAGTTACATACAGTATTAAGTTTTAAGCATTGAGCCCTTTCTTAGTAAAGAGAGCAAATAGACACATCGGGACAGTAAACAATTTTTTAAAATTAAAGTGACGTGGGTCACATCAATTTCCAGATCCAAACTTCGCAATAATAGTGAAATTTACGTACTTACCTATTTCTTTTTTCAATGAGTCATATAAGGAGAAAGAAGTAAAGAAATGAAGGGAGGAGTATTTTTCTGTCACAATAATTTTACAGTATGCATTTTATCTCAATCCAAATTATTTTATTTTTGATTTGAAACTTTTTATATTTATTACATTTATATTTTTAGAATAAATGTTTTTTGTTGCCTTTATTACGCAATGTCGACGTTCGAGTTTGCTAAGCAGATATTACATTTTCTCTACAAAGCGCACCTTCATGTGATGATCCATTTACACGAAGCATTATTGACCGTTAGTCTTCACAGGCTAATTGCCGCGGTGAAGCGGTGATTGCTGCGTAGTACTAAATCCAATAACAATTAGTAATGAAATGTGACCGCAATTGCGGTTTCAAATCACATATTCGGAAGTAGTAATCACAAAATGAGTTAGGTTTCTAAAGTTGCAATTTCGTCCATTATTAATAATTTTCTCTTTGACACAGAATTTTTTAATCAAGAATTAAAGATAATGTTATTTAATAGCGTTGTAAAGTTTGCACATTTCATAATATTATAACGCAACGTTTGTTAACGAAAATCGTAGTTAAGAAAACCCGGTTATTTTCGTAAGAAACATGTATGCCCTATTCCCAAATGTTTTCTGGCACGGATTTCGAATCTTATTGTTCTAACTAAAAATACACAAAAAAAAACAACTTAACAAATTTGGGCAAAGAAAATAGTTATTAGAAGAAATCACAATTCTAAATGTTACATTATTTTTATAACAGACTCGACCTGATGGCCAAAACTAGTCAATAGACTGCGCAACAGCAGCTTCAACAAATTTAACACTCTAGAGGTTGAGATTAACTCCATACACAGGGAGACTACGACAAGTACCCTTACACTTAACAACTTAACAACTAACTAGCGTCAAGAAAAGACAATTGCCTCTCGCTCATAAACAGCGACACAAGCGGATGCAGTTTGCCACAGTTTTCTTATGGAATTTTAAACGAACACATTTAAAGTTAACCAGAGATTTATTCCTTGCATCTATACACTAAGAAGATCCTCAAGGAGGGACTACGAGATGCAACTATCAATATATTTATAAAGTTACCTGCATACACAATTTAAAGAAATTCGGAGGTCAAAATCTCATCACACTGTAATGGGTTCCAAGCTACCAACGGAGAGAGAAATGATAAGACTGATAAGCTTCGTTAGGCCACAGCCCCGCTGTGGTATATAAAAAGAGCCACGTAAAACATGAAATTATGAAATGGTAAGAACATGAAAAAGCCTCGTACTAGGTAAATACTGCTGGACAAAGCTATACGAAAACATTTACTTCGTTCGCGTCAAATGCAGCATTCACATTGCTATCTTTCAGCAAAGAGGACTTCAGACTGCAGCCAGGACTACTGATATAGGTATATAGCACTGAAATATCATTCATGTAAGGAACGGCAGAACACATATTACGTACAAGTGCTGCCATCACCTTTCTTAAAGACAAATTTTTCAAATATCTAACATCTTCTGAACTAAAAGACAAGAATTTTGAGCTAGTACTAGTTTCTTAAAAATCTCGACTATTCTAACCGCATTTAGGGCATTGTTATAATTATATGAAAAGTTAATTAGCGTGAATTAACTTTAATCAGTGTAAGACATCGACAAATAGACGTAAAATATAATAAATAAATGAAATAAAATATATGGACTTTGCATATAATCTCGTCTCTAGTTATAATAGATTTTATAGGCCGCATAATGGACTCCTTTTTGCTGCAGTTCTGGTTATTAGACATGGTTGCAAAGCGCTATTGCCCGCTAAAGTGAATTTGATTCTTTTTTTAATTACCATTGACAGAAATAATTTGGTCATAGGTTGTACCATTATTGGACAGTTTGGATATTTAATACGATAAAACTTTCCATAATATTCAGTATCTCTACCATCAGTAGAGTTGATTTTCAATAAAAAATAAATGAGTGAAATCTCCGACACAGTTGGTCCTGAGAGAATTTCATATTAACTTAGCAGAGCATTAGTTTGAAGCAGGTCCTTCACTCGTCACTAAATTTAAACAGTATTGTGTGTTAGTTATGGAACTTAAATTTCAATTATAATGAAAAGTTGAATTTCATGCGCCCTTTAGGTCTGTGATAAAATTGAATATTAGTTGATAGTTTCTCGAGTGGGTTATGAATGTGTAAAGATACACTATCCTGTGCAAATATTATTCTATAAATGTTATGTGTTTGAACTCCTCCTGGTTTGAAGGAGTTATATTTTTCTTTCCTATCCGGCTCGAAGAACCAATGTCAAGTTACAAAATATACTTAATGCACTGAATGACGAGTTAACCCGCTCAACGACGAATTGAAACTCTATTCACATCTAAATATTGTATATAAAACTATATCTTGATTTGGTGGAGATACACGTGACACTCTGCTTTTAATGTATGTATAAAACTGTGACTTGATTGTTTCTATGACTATGACTTGATTTGTGTAGATACACGTATACTCTGTTTCTTAATATTGTATCTAACACTATAACTTTCTTTGATGCAGCTTCACGTTGTACTCAATTCAAATTGTCTTGTCTTTTGTTTAAATAAGCCTTGGTTTGTCTTATCTGTAATTACAGGACTACTTGAGTGACCTTGCAATAGTAAACATTCTAGAAAATTACCGATAATATCACAATCGTATTTAGAAACTCCAGCAATAATACCCTAAATGAAAATGAGGGATTTACTAATGAATACTAAGAAGATAAAATAAATAGGGTCATTGCCGGGATTTCCACTAATTCTAAGATTTAAACATACTTAATGATACTAATCCTACGAATATTTGAATGACAACGGACTATTTGTCTACAATAATACTAGATACCTTAAATATACATGAGGATCGAATCCGATTAAATAGGAATACAATAATCGTTCAGTTTTGCCTGAACATTATGATTTACGTAAGTATGGTATAACAAAATTTTGCATTATAATATGATAACACCGGTTGATACCTGTAAATGTTGTTTGATTCCTAAACATTATGATCTTAATTACTTGTTTTTCTAAATGATTTAGAAAATTTTGAAATCAAACGTATGGTAGAAATAATTTACAGACCTAATTCTATGGTTGTAGGTTTTAATACTATCATTAAATTGATATTCTCTCTGTGAAATCTTGTCTAAGTGGACTAAATTCATTAGAATATTTGCAGGTATTCATAGGGTGGAAACATGTTCGAACGTTTCTCTGCGTGTATGATGAAAACTATTGTTTTCATCAAACACGCAGAGAAACGTTTGCTTGTATCAAGACATTCGCCTTCATTCAAGAAAATAATCGTTTTAGTTATCTACAATAGAATTACTGTTTTAAATCAATAGAAATATTTTCTCAACATTTTTTTTCTCCGCTAAAGAGAATTATATATTTGTAATAAAACAATAGTATTTATTTTCTTAAGAAATTCGTTAACTTGATTCAAGAAAATTTGAAAATATTTATTAATTAGAGAAGTTGTTTTTGTTCTTTGGGCTATTTTCCTTCATCCTTTGTGAATCATCCACTTATGTCCGACGTTTCAGCAGTCTTCTGGGTATAGCCCGAGAAGAGCTGAGTATATTTGCCAGATTAAATCCATACGTTCGATGATTTGTGTGCTAACGTATTGCGCCTACATATTTTGTTTATCAGTGAAACTGTCGCATCGAGGATCGAACTCGATTTATTCTTGTTCTCGATTTTCGTATTCCATCTGACTACCACTAAGCCAATAGTGGAGATAATAACTACATACTGTGTTAAACCTATATTTTAACTACATTTTCTTAACTTAAGACTAAATGATTTACTTGGAAAAAGCATTTTTCTGTCTTGCATTTAACCCCAAGAAAGTATTTATTTGATGAGAGTATAATTTCAAGAATATTATTTTCTTATATTAAATATTTTTTTGTCTTGAAGAATAACTATTTACTTGAATAGAGACAGATTTTTGCGAGAAAATCTGTTTTCTTGATGCAAGAAAACACTTGTCTGAGTGTGCGAACTCAATTAAAATATATTAAATCTTATAGTTGATAACGAAAACATAAATAGCTCCATAACACTGCATAAACACTTAAAAGTAAGTGTATATTACTCTGGATTTTTTAAAGGATCATGTAGCCTACCAGAGAATATTTCATCAAAATGTGTATAATGACAATATTTTTATAACTGTTTTCACAAACAATTAAGGTTGCGTATATACACTGTAGTGTACAACCTATGAAATATTTTTGTTTGCAAATGCTTGAATTAGATAAGCCTAAAGAAGTGCCTTACTGAAGTATGAAAATAACAATATTTTTACAATTGCTTTTGTAAAGAATTTAGGGTTATGAATATGTATGCATGGATTGTGATACTGAATCTCAAAGCTATATTTTATTGACGTCGTTCTCCTTTTCGAGTCTCCGTAAAAAAAGCCCGCAATTAAAGCTGGCGAACACTATCACAGTCTATGCATGTCCAGCCTTAATTGTTTATGAAATGAGTTATAAAGATATTGTCATTTTCGCACTTCGATGAAACATTGTTTAGTGTCATATAGACAAATTTCCACAAAGAAGTCCCTAATTAAAGTGGTAAATTATGTTAAATTTTTTATATTCAGCTCCACAGTCTACGCGTATGCAGCTTTAATTGTTTATAAGAGGAATTATAAAAGTATTGTTGTTTTCATACTTCGGGGAAACATTGTCTAGCTTCACATAATCAAAATTCCAAGAACAGTCTGGAATTAAAGGTGGTGAAATATGTCTGTCTTAGGTTCGGCACCGCAGTCTATGTATACGCTGCTTTGATTGTTTATAAAAGAAGCTGTACGAATAGTCAAGTCCCCCCAAAAATATCCGGAATTAAAGTTGGAGAACGATGTCAAAAAATATATTTTTTTAGACCGGTTACCATAGCCTGTGCATACGCAACTTTAAGATATCTTATGTTTTACATTTATATTACTAGAATCTGATGTACGAAGTATACTGCGTAGATAACAAGCGAAATTAAATCAAACTGGATGAAATTAACTTATTTAATTGCTCGGAATAAATAGGTCTGAAACAGGGCCATCTGTCTGATTAATGATGAAATAGCGTGCACATGTTATCAACCGTTAATGGAAAGAAATTAACAAATTAGATAGACATTATATTGGAAGATTCTACTGTGTAATAAAAGTAGACAAGGAGGAAAGTAACAAATAATTAGTACAAAGATAAATGAAAAAGATATAAAACAGTAAGTACATTATGATTATTAAAACTGAACTGCAGCAGCAATACTGAAAACCAATTTTCATTAGGTGCTTTCTATTTATTGGGAATGTCATTGAGTAAGTTTTTTTTCCGAAGATACAACTCTGTTACAGGTTTCCAATTAAACGAAAAATGCACTAGTCAGACAAATAAATTGGTGGTGTTTAATTGGATTTTTGAAAGGCTTTCGATCAAAAACATATCGAAAAAATGTTTGGAAAGCAATGCCTAATATAATGCTGCTAAATACAGCTGCTCATGGTATTAGTGCACATGTTATTGATTATATTTTTCTCTATTCACATTGTATTTTCTGTGAACGATCCCACCAATACTACAAGTACCTGCATTTAACAGCATCATGTTAGGTATTGCCTTCGATCAAGTTAATCGTGCACTACCAATTTATCAGGTAGGCGCCATAAATTCTCGGCCTGACAGGCTTATACACGTTCAAGCGTGTTCAAATTCCATCACGGCATTCATGCACATACACGAGGTCTACAGTATAAATATGACGGTTCGAAGAGTAGTAGTTTTTAGTAGCCAGTCAACCAACGTGACTAGGGCATGAAAATGTCTAAAGTAATGAAAATTGAGTACCGCGAGGTTTTCAAATTTTTAGCAAAAGAAGAGCATATGCCTAATCACCTAAAATAACGTTTGGACAGCGTTCATGGGGATTCATCTCCTTCGTATTCAACTGTGTAAAAGTGGGCGAAATGTTTCCATTTCGGGCAAGAAGGTGCTGAAAAGTCGGGTCGACCGATTGAAGTGATAACGCCTCAACAAATTTCAATTGTTGAAGATTTAGTGTTAGAAAATGGCCGTTTGAAGGTGAAGGAATTAGCAATGATAACAAACATATCCGAAACAAGTGTTCGCCGGATTCTTCATGACCATTTGAATATGAATCAAACTAGTGCAAGATGAGTATCGCGACTTCTTTCTGCACTCCAACGTGAACATCGAGTCACATGTTTTTAGGAGACGATCCCAAACCAATTTTGGAGTCCATTGTCACATTGAAACAATGGTTCTGTTTTACGATCCTCTATTGAAAAGGGAGTCCATGCAATGGCGGCGAACCGATGAACCTTATCACGGAAAGGTGAAACTCGTTCAATCAATGAAAAAGATGATGGCCACAATATTCTGGAATTGTGAGGGCATTTTGCTAATTGAGCACAATACAACTGTGAAAGGTACATACTATGCGTCTTTATTGCATAAATTAGGGAATAGTATTCGTGCAAAACGTCGTGGAAAATTGACAAAAGGTGTGCGATTATTACACGACAATGCTCCCATCCATACTGCCGCCATTTTACAAGCTGCCATCCCCGAATGTGGCTTTCAAGAATCGGAACATCCACCGTATAGTCCGGATATGGCTCCTTGATTTTTATTTGTTTTCTAATTTAAGAAAGGACGTTAGGAGACGTCGTTTTAAGGACAACAGTGAGTTGCAGGCAGTTGTTATAGAACATTTCGACGGAAAAACTTGAGATTATTTTTACAAGGACATCGAATTATTAATTAATCGTTGTAATAAATATATAGAAGTTAAGGGAGATTACATTGAAAAATAAAATACCTTATATCCAAGTATCTTTTTCTATATCAGGTCGAGAATTTACGGCGCCTACCTCGTATAAGGTTTCTCTGTATAGTATAAATTCACCTGGATGGGTTCTTTTTGAAAGATAGGATGCAAATAGTGAAGTCATCGTTCTCACAATCTTTACCGATTCGAAGGAAGCCATTTGGCTATACTTCTCTTCTCGCTTTTTATAAACGGCTTATACTATTTATTATTTGTACTCTTTTAGCTTATGCTGAAACTTTATATGAGTATATATTCCACTGCGGAGTGCTGTCTGAGTACGTCCCTCAACATCCCGAAATGTCTAACTGTTACATTCATGAAAAGTCCATTTCATATAATCTATGACTATACCGTAAATAGTTTTTGTTTTTCACGAAATGTTAACCAAATCACAGGTGTAAGTATTATTTCGCCAAATCTTTCACCTTGAATTGACATATTGACTTTATTAAAAACCGCTCCATGAGTTTATGCGGTTATTTAATTCAATGGTTAGACCATTTTTTGAATATTGCTGCACAATCTAATCAACTTACCACAATACACATATTCATCAGATATAGCGCGTCCAAAGAGAGATGGTAAATTTTTATATTAACAGGTATCTTCTCAATTACAACGAAAGATTGAATGTATTCAACATAGAGTTTTGTTTGTCCGTAAGTTTGGCTACTATTTGATGCATAATCATTTCGACTGTCCACAATTATAGTCACCTATTAATTATCTTGTTCCGGTTTACAATTCTCACTCTTCTGATACTCTTTACATACCGTTTCATCGACCGTGGCATGGTAGATAGAGTCCATTCGATAGACTAGTTGAGGAGCTGAATACTATCTCTAATATCGACTTTTTCTCAATTACTTACAGCTCGTTTGTATTCTACGCGCGCACTATATTTCAATAGAGCGGTTGTTTAGCCTTAACATACTTACATGTTTAGTTGCATATATTAGTTTTATGTTTATTATATAATTTGACGTTATTTTCCCACTTTATTCCCTAGTTTTAGACTCTTAATAATTAAATTCGTTTTAAACTCACTTTGTTACAGAATTAAAATTATATAAATTTAGAATGTACTTTTTGAAGCTTACTATGTTATGTACTAAATAATTAAATGGAGAATAATAGGCAAAGTTACGTCAGAAATGGGATGGACTTTGTAGGTTATTTTAAATATGAATCTACATGTGCTAGTTTATCAGTAGCTGTAATCTTATCAAAGTTTAGTATTTCATATTGATATTTGACAGAGACATTTCAAATTTATGGGTGATATAATGTAAAATGTAAATGAAAGAAGTGATGAACCTGTAACAATGAGAACGATTGGGTCATAATTCAATCGCCTTAATGGTACTTAATGTGAAGTTATTAAAATGAAATAGCTAAGAATCTCAAGTAATAACTCATCATGAAATTAAAAAAAGACACGAACGAATCAGATTATGATTCTAAAGGAAATCAATAATATTGTTGATAAACTTATAAAGCTTTTGATTTTTTAGTAGACAAAACGATAATTCAAGAAGTATAAATTTCGTTCTGTAAAAAGATGTCGTTTAAATTTGACCTCCTTGCAAACATAGTGTCGTTAGTAAACATTTATAAAACCACAAACGCAAGAACTTTTTATTATTTTAGTTTAAAAGTTTTATTATTCCACTATAGTGATAATTTTTTTAGGAACATATTTAATTGAGAATAAAACTTCATTCACTGTTTCATTGATGTGTTATTCACTTTTAAGTTACTACATATAACGGATTTGTAATGCATTCAAGTACATTTACAATTACATTCCATGGCTACTATATTTAATAAATATAATTCATTATTATATAGAAATGCGGAAGTAATTTACAATTACTAGAACATTCAACCTCATGTAGGCATAAAATTATTTAGCAAGAGATAAAAGACTTCACCCAGTAATAAAGTTAACAATGTGCCCACGTCTAAACAGATTTCGAACGAACGTTAAGGTAAAGTGCAAAAATGAGGTTTTGACCCCTATAAAATCTTGTGAATACGCACGTTGCGTCCTCTAGTACCCCGCAAAGTTTAATTTGATAAAATCTAGATAAAACAAGGTTTTGCTGAAACTTGCTAAACTTTAGAATTGAATTAACAATTATGTTCAGTAAATTTTGTGAAGCAGAAAGATAACATTAGGATTTAGAATATATGCTGAGAATTTAGAAGGAGCTTCATAATGCTTTCATCTTTCGTTATACTACTCAACTAAGGCCTCATGATCAATAAACAACGTTCAGAATACATCGCCGGATATAATCTAATAATAAATTTTCTGTAATATATTGACATTTTATGATTAATTATCGGATAAGGAAGTCAACGAATGGAAAACACGTGCAGATCATCCGTTCAATTTATTATGCACTTTAAACATGAGAGGCCAAGAAATTTAATCGATACATAAAGCCGGTTTGCGTATAATAGCGTGAAACGTGTTTAAAGGATTTCTTGCTTTTTCTACTCAATTGGTGGAGAGATAAGCAGCACAGGAAAATGGATATAGATATATTGATGAATATATAAATATTGTTATGTAATACATTTTATTTAATTTTAAGAGTATATAATAGATAATTTATAGAATAAATACAAAATAATTTATAAAATTACGAACCTAATAAATAAATTCTATCAAATTGAACTTTTTAGATGGCCATAGAAATAGGACACATGACAGCAAAATAAGATTTGTTGGTATAAAAGTGCTTTTCTGTTCTTAAAGTTAATATTTTGTTGATAGCCTTTAGATGTTAGTACTGCAGCACATCTTCCTGACAAACTTTCCACTAACTTTTGACATCTCTCTACTGGAACACTATGCCATCCTTCTTCGACAAGAGTCCATAAATTATCTAAACTTTATAGCAGTCTCAGCATCCCCTCCACTCCCCCCATAGATTCTATGTGAGGTTCAGATCTGGGCTTTGCGTACGCCAGTCTAATACAGTGATCTGCTCTTCTTATAACTACTGCTTCACAGTCCTCGCCGTATGTTTGTGTGCATTATGCGTTATTGTGCATTGGTTTCCATATTATTGAAAGTGATTCCTTCACATATGGTTACATTATATTTTCTAAAATATTTTGTTAAACAAACATATCCATTCTTCTGTGGACTTTGTTACAAGTGTCTACAAGTAATTCACATTACATACATACCGTCCAGAAGTTTCGAGGCAACAACGGATTTTACAAAAAATCGCAGATACAGGAAATTTTTCAAAAAACTAACTTCGCACAGGAAAGCGAACACACTAAGGATTAATAAATACTTTTACCATATGCACTAGATGATTACCGAAAGTAATTATTGGAGGTAACCTACCTCATCTTCGTCAAACAATGGTCGTATTCTTGGAAAGGAGCAATAATATGTATTCGGGTGAAATATTTACCAAAATGTTTGAACTTTACGGATTATGTGTAACCATTTGCATGCATATTTGCACACAACAATTTATAATAGGGATTAACGATTTTACGATATGCCTATGAGTTGTATTATTTTAAAGAAATTGGGCGGTAGTGTATGTGCAAATTATGCACAATTCTAAAATTATGAATTATTTATTCAACAAAATTTATTTCTTTATTAAGAAGCAATTAACTAAATGTTATAAATATCGGCATCTGTTTTTATATTAGGTAGCGTAGGTGAAACAAAATATTGACATTTAAAAGTATTTAGATCACTTCCATGTTCAGGTTAAAACAGTTACAACGCTCTACGTATGCATTGCAACTGCATAACAGAACCTAATATAAAAAGACGATTTCAATCTGCACAAAACCAGGCATTATATGTATTATTTATGGAATTTACAGAAATTGTCCTTCCAAATACAATTCTAAATACAAATTGTAGTTATATCCAATTCCGTTAAAAGGAGTTATATTTAATCAAAAAAGTTAGATTGAAATTGAAAATATTATGCAATGAGACCATCAAAAAATTAGAACGAGCTTTAGTGTCGATTAAATTCAGTTTTTTCATGTTTAGCTAAACATGAAAATATCTACCGACTGCAAAGTCAATTATACTTTACAAAAAGTTTTAAAAAAGAAAAGTTTCAGACACGCAGTAGATTTAAATACATATTTTTTAAAGCGTAATTCCTTACAATCTGTATATATATTTTCCAATGATATTACCAAGTAGACAATGTCGCAGCAAATATATACTCTTGTCTATTAAAAATACATCGTTGATTTTCATCAGTATGTAGTACGAAAACAACAGGGTTAATACAAAGTTTCAAAATTGTCGATTTTTTAAAAATAACAATTTTTCGCTTCCCGATTTTCTTGGATGCCACATCCACTATATTATTATATTTTCAATTACAGAATACAAAACTATTTTCAGAAATATCAACATATTTATTTCTATTGATGAAAACGCAATTCATTAAAATAAATGACTGCTTAATAACGTAAAATCAAGATACCTTGGAAAACAGTGCAATGTGACTGAGACTTCTTTAAACGTTCAAATTGGACTCCCTTGACAACAAAGGAGCTCATTGTATTCTGCTCCAGTTGAAGCATAATATGGTTGGCTTCTTTAGTAGCTTGTTCTTCTACTTGCTCAAGATTATTTGGCCCGTTTTTATACACTTGACATTTCAAATGACTTTGCAAGAAAAACGATAGGTCTAGAAAACGGGCTGGTCATTCAATTGCTCCTCTACATCCGACCCAGCGTGTAAGAAATGTCCCGTTCAAATAATCATGAACATTATACGGAAAGTGTGCCAGGGGTCTATACTGTTGAAACCAAATATTTTCATGAATTTCATTGTATGTTTCTGTTTGGATTTGGATCAATCTCTTTCCTCAATAAGGTTAAATACCCACCATCATCAAATGATCCTACTACGCTGTTGTCAATTAAACCAGCTCACACATTCACTTTCAGATGTTGTGTATACACTTCCTTCGTACAATGAAGGCTTTTCAGTTGATCAATACTATATACATTATAGACATGACTATTTTCTTGAACTATTAGTAGAACAATCATACTGATGTCTTTGTCGGTTAGTGTTCTTAGATGTCCAATTCTTGATAAATCTCTTATTTACCGAAATGTCTGGTATCTTTGAATTATTTAATACACCGTACTTTTATCGATTTGGTGATACGGATAAACAGTATTAAACAAAGTTCTGCAAAACAACATTGACAATCAACATATCTACACATTAGCAATATCTTAATTCACTCACTTTTGGTGAGTTTTCCTACCATGGTAATTAATCATCAAAACCAAAGGACAGTGACATCAGTAACTTCTGACGACAATCTGATAATTCACAGTAAAATAGTGGCTTTTTCAAAAATACATTGATTTTACGTTATGAAGTAGTCTTTTTTTTCTATTGCGTCTTTATTAATGTTATACGTACATGTTGATATTTCTGAAAGTACTTTCTCCAATCTCCATCCAAAAATGTAATCATACTTCATTAAAAAATAAGTAGGAAGCATTTTCTGTAAAACCGGAAGCGAAAACATGTAAATATTCGTTATTCCTAATTATATACCCACACCAAATTTCAAAAAAATACTTGTTAAACAATAAAGTTATGCGAATTTGTACTAACCATCTACGTTACTCACCAAGCGATTGATTTCTGTCGCAAAATTTACAAAATGCTTATTTACTAATTAACCTTTATAGAACACATGTAAGGGAAGGTCTAGAAAATAAGAGCAAAGATAAAGACGTTAAAAACGCTAACACACGGACATGTTTCAGCCTACCCGGCGTAATCAGCGCGGTTCCGAGCGGCTTTATGCTCGACACATTGTCATTCTCTCTCTGCTACTATCGCCATATCTAATCCTACAATTCAAATGATTATTCTTGGCGCTAACTAGTGCCAAAAGAATAAAACACTTGTCTGCAAAGTCAGCTGTATTTAACAGCATCTTTAGCTTTGGTGTTATTTTCTAGGCATTCCTTTAGATGTGTTTTAAATATATCATGGTACGTCTGAAAAATCATTCACATGTGCAGTTTACCCTATGCACTGCCCTTGGTGCGAACGCCCTTTCGGGACTCGTAATCCACGTATTGTTCGAAAGAAGTGTGGGAAATTGTACCCGCTTCTTCTCGCTGTGTCTGGCTTTGCAGACAAGTATTTCATTCTTTTGGCACTAGTTAACGCCAAGAATAATCACTTGAATTGTAGGGTTAGATATGGCGATAGCAGCAGAGAGGGATTGACAATATGTCGAACATAAAACCGGTCAAAACTACGCTGATGACGCCGGGTAGGCAAAAACATGTCCGTGTGTTAGCGTTTTATGTTTCTTCACATTGTCTTTCTCATGAATGATTTCACCAATACCAACAAAAAAGCTGTATTTAACAGCGTTTTTATCTTTGAGCCTTTATAGACATGTTCAAAGCATTTTGACTTTCAATTAAATTTTGGGGTTGTATCGGTACGACTTGAAAAGAATATTAAACAAATCCTGTGTTATAAATTTGTACGCTGAATGTCACAGGATTCAACATACACACTAACCTTGTCAAATAATAGTTACAGGCCTTACTGAAATTAGCGAAATGAAGATCATTTTAGGTATTCATAAATCTTTATATTTCTGCAAAATTTAAATGTAAATTATTTGTTGCTTTAATTTATCTTCAAAGTTCTATCCAAATACAGAAATGTTCTTAATACATTAATTGAACAGGATTACAACGTGTATTGCGGATGTGGATAACCAACGAGTCTGCCAGGTTTCGATAAAATTAGTGTGTAATGTTTCGGACAGATTTTCCTTCAGTGTATGCGAACTATTGAAGTTTGTTGTGTGTAATTAGTTTAATTTTAGTTTATTGTCTTTGGAAAGCCTTTAACTCACAAGGCAAGGTTTTGTGGATTTAGATTTTATTGAAACTTGGTAGAAAAGAAGTAGGCAAAATATATTTCTTTATCTGAAAAGAATTACTTTGAAGGTGTGAAATTCTCGTTCAAATGTGGTGTCCTTTGGTGTTCGATATAACTTTTGAAAGATAAAAGATGAAAGGAAAGTATACCTGCACTTTTAAAGGGCTTGATAATACGTGATTGTCATGTACAGACTGTCGCCTTTAAGCCCATCTCTTAGTGAGTTCACCTTTACAAAAGAAACTCTAACAGGTAATCAGTCGGCATCATCTAAATATGTTCACGTGTCTGCACACCCATCCTACAAGAACGGATACTCAGAATAATAATCAAAATAGTTTGAACATCTTACTAACCCTGATTTTTAAACCTCATAAATGGTAAAAGAAGGACAGTTGAAGTAATTAAGGTGTGCGTCATGTCAAGGGTTGCTCTTCGAAACAAAAATAAATGAAAAAATAGAAATTGTTGAATGACATGTGGTGTGGGAGCAAAATTAAAAATCGACAAACTAAATTTTGCAGTTCAACTTATTTCATGGAAAAGACCTCAAAATAGAATTTTCTCATGAATGTTTATGCAAAATTTAGATGTGGTTTTGAAGCTTTTACTCGCTTAGAAATTTTGATACAAACTTTATTTTAGATCCTAATCGTAGGTGGTTTTGATTGTATGAGAAAAAGTATAACTTCTATAATAATCCATTACATTGGATTTAGTTCCAGAAATAACAAGATTACAAATCAAAATATTCGTGTTTATTATCAACCTTTCCTTGGAGACATCTACCTTTCAAATAAGCAAAACCTACGCCGTTTCTTAAAAAAGGAAGCAATGCTGATATGGCTAACCACTTCAATCTTATCCAATTTTGTAAAGGTATTCGAGTGGTTGTGCTTTCTGTTAATCTTTCACCATTCTGTGGGGTTGGTCTGTATATGTATGTTACTCATCTCCTTCGTATCGCGGTTGCCGATCTTCGGCTAATACTTTCTTTAATCATAGGGAGACAGACATTTTTAATCTCCATGCAATTCCAGATAAAAAAGACAATGTGACAAAAATAACCCCAAACCTGAAGATCAAAAATGACTGGCTTCCTATAATTAAGAAGTTACCGAGATTCGGTTAAAACGATACAGAGGACAGATGAGTAACAAGCATAAGCAGACCAACCTCGCAGAATGGAGAAAGATTAACAGAATGTACAACCTCTCCAAAGCAAACAATTAGTCTACCGCGCAACCTTTTTTGCCCATAAAATTGTAGCTTAAATACAAGTTTATCATAGTAACTTCTGTAATAATCCAAACCAGTCTAATTACATATCTATCCATCGTCAACAATATTAGGTCAGGTGTTATAATTGTGAAGATTACACCGAACATTTTTCTTGAATACACTCCAAATTTTCTAGCATGCAAAGCGTCTCGCAGAAGACCTGAGTGCAATCACAACTCAGAAAGGTAGGTATCGCATAATCTCCACAAATCAGATTGGATTTAAGTTTATTTACAGCACGTAATGCTTCATCAATTAAGCTCTTCAATGGGCGAATTATAGGTACTGGAACGTATTAGAAATGCAGGCAAACGATGTCGTTGGATTTATCCAGAATGGTGTTGTTAGCAAGTTATGCAACCGAGAACTTGGAAAGAATGACGAGAGTTATTAATACATCTCCAGAAAAGTTTTTAATTGTAAACCATACCATCTTTGATGCCTGAAACTACCCTAATTTCATTTGAACATTTTTGTAAATAAAGTATAAGTAAAATATCTTGGCGCTAACTAGTGCCAAAACAATGAAACACTTGTCTGCAAAATCACACACAGCGAAAAGAAGCGGGTACAGCTTCCCTTCTCTCGAGCAGTACATGGGTTGGTAGTTCTGAGAGGGCGCGCGCACAAAAGGCAGTACATAGGGTAACTGCACATGTGAATGATTTCTCAGACTTACCGTAACGCTCGAGAGAAGATTGGGAAACTGTACCCGCTTCTTTTCGCTATATCTGACTTTGCAACAAGTGTTTCATTGTTTTGGCACTAGCTAGCGCCATAAATAATCACTTGAATTGTATGGTTAGGTATGGTGATAGAAGCAGAGAGGAAATTGCAATGTGTTGGGCAAAGAACCGCTCGAAACCACGCTGATGGCGTCGGGTAGGCAGAAACATGTCCGTGTGTTAGCGTTTCTTGTCTCTTCACATTGTCTTTGTCGTGAATGATTTCACCAATACCATCAGAAAAGCTGTATTTAACAGTGTATTTATCTTTGGTGTTATTTTTGTAAACGTTTCAATACTATGAATTTTTCCATTTCATATGCATCATTTGCGTTCTATTTAGAAAAAACGATGTTTTATTACGAGCGCACGAAATACGAACTATACAAAACACTCTAATTTATGCTTCATACAAAAGTAACGTCCATTGTGGCTTAGACAATACAATTACTTAAAAGAAGGAAAATATAAATAACATAGATGAGATAAACATTTACGCTCCCGAATGATTTACTTTTAAAGTATAATCCAAACAATAGGAAACTTTAAAATTTTATTGTTCCCGCACTCGAACGCATTTGTTTATATATGCCAACATTTCTTCTCGATATTTTCAATTGAGGCGGTATACGTACCAATCCACCATATGCTTTTAATCGGACACGATGACTGCGAATTGAAAGATTTTCCGATCGTTACAAGTCTTTCAATTACTTGCCAAGTGTCTACAGCAACGTATACATACCTATCGCCGATATTCGCGCATACGATCACGAATTAAAGTGCTACAACGTATACGTTCTTCTTTATAACTTGGAGAATCTCCTCCATTAGTGTTTAACAGCTCGTTTCGTTGGATATTTTATTACCTCCCGGCAGATCGCTAATGGAGACGTGCAATAAAATTCCATTATTAGTGTTCATATTTTTACCGGCTGGAATTTTTGGGTCTATTGTTTGCACGTGATATGTACTGTAACGTTATAATTTTAGGATTTTGAAGGTATGCAATTTCTAAATAAGAGAGATTACGCACAAGAATATTCTTCTTTTATTAGCAGATATTTTTACGATCCCGCCCTTGAAGTGCTTTCGCTCGTTACCGAACATCTGAAACACATCGTAATATCGCCGTGATTCAAAGTATTTACGTTGTTTGTGAAGATACTACTGAAAATATATTTTGTGAGGAAAGCCATAAAACTATCCTTAAAATAGAATTACGTCAGAGCAAAAGCAAAATGCATATAGAGACCAAGACGTTAATGAATTCTTTTATAGCTGTTTCTGGGTTATTATATCGTATCTTTATGAATTCGCGATCCGGCAAATGAAATTTAGTATCAATATTTTAAAAAGTCATAAATAGAACCATAAGTTATGATTTAGCTTTACGCTGATATATCTAATTCGTTTACAAGTACAAAGACTACTTGTTAGGCTTCATAATAATTCCAATAAAATAAAATAAGTAATGCTAAAACGATCGTTCAACCCCTAATGAAGTAATATTGGCATAATCGAAATAATCCTACATATTTATACAACGAATCTCTAGACGCAGAAACTCCTTTTAAGACAATGTCAAACTTTGCTATAAAAGTATTACATTTGGGGCCATTTACAGCATCTAGTGGTGAGTGTAAATCGTCTACTACTTATAGGCCATTTATAGCATACATTGCTAGGATTAGTCCTACACGTCCTACAAAAATGTTTAAATTATCAGTGCAAGCATTTTGTCATTCTAACACCGCAGCAATTGAATGTAACTGCGTGGGATGTCTTTTGAGTTTTTTTATACTGGAACATAGAGTATTACTACAACAAACTGTCCAAGTTGACAAGTTACTTGAAAACTAGAATTAAACCGAGAACATTTTCGCGCAATAATTTGTTATAATTTTCGAAAACAATTATTTCAACAAGAATGCCTCGTCGAATTTTTTCTGTTTTCGGCACTGAAGCGCCACATCTGTCAACAATCTTTCGTTGGTATGGAGAATTCAAAGGTGGACGGATTAGTCTTAGCGACGATTCAAGAGTAGGTGCACCATAAACGGCACTGAGGCAAAACGTCGATGCTGTGCACGAGATCATGAACGAAGATTGGCATGTTACATATCGCGAGATTGAGGCATCATTAGCGATTTTAAAACCTTCAATTCAAAAAATTTCGTATGAGGAATTGCGTGCAAAAAATGAGTTTCCCATTGGATACCGCATTTGTTGACCGAAGAACAAAAACCAAATAGGATGAATTGGTGTGAAAAACTCTAGATCGCTTCAACGCCGGACACTCTGAAAACGTGTACAATATCGTCAGCGTTGGTGAATGTTGGATTTACTCATACGAGCCAGATAATAAACGCCAGTCCCTTGTTTGAGTGTTTCAAGAACAGAAGTCATCCGCTGTCGAAGTATCTCCAAAAAGATGGTCACGACATTTGTCTCGAATCTAGGTCATGTAGCAACATTTCCTCTGCAAGTCATCGTTGAGCTTCAAAACACCAAGTCCGAATGACGAATCATCCTCCACCAAGAGAATGCAACTTCGCACGCAGCATGTAACACAATTGAATTTTTAACACAACAAAAGCTCAAATTGTTAGACCGTCCTCCGTACGGTCCAGACCTTTGTCCCAAAGATTTCTTTACCTTTTCCAAAATCAAGAACTGACTGCGTAGTCAAGGTTCCAGTCATCAGAAGGCGCACTCGATAACCTCGAAAACGTAAACTGTACTAACAAACGAGTGGAATAATTGCTTACGGATTTGGCTCGAGGGCATGTAAAAGTGCATTAATCATCGCAGAGAATACTTCGAAAAACAAAGTCTTTAAAACGTGTCTACTGTTTTATTTCAGCTCTATATGCAAGACTTAAATGACAAATCCCATATTTTCAGTAAAATAATTCGAATAGTGATAGTTTTAAGAAAATGCATTCTACACTAGGGTGACAGAATAAAATAGACACCAGGTAAAGCGGTATAAATATGTAAACAGCTAAATTCTAAGAACGAATTAAGAACTTTCTCTTGTCATTAGGAAAGGGGTAGATGTATCGGAACGAATTCGTCATAGTTTAGTATCGTTACAACTATGCCTCGCTTACAAGGTTCGAGTGATATTAGCGACTTCACCCGAGGTCGCATCGTTGGCCAGAGTGAACGCGGCGCTTCGCAATGTGAAATAAGTAAATTTTTAAATATTCCGTTGTCCACAGTTAACCGTGTGATTACACAATTTAAACGCAAGAAAAAAACAACAGTGGAGCCGAGGCCAGGTCGTGCCGGACCTTCTGAAAGAAGTAAAAGGGTGCTTGTGCGCGAAGTGTTAAGAGAACCGCGAAAAAGTACAGCTGAGCTTGCGGCAACTTCACAGAAAAGTCAGCGCACCGTTCTGCGATACCTCCACAGTGTGGGGATGTATAAAAGGGTGGCAAAGAAAAAACCTCTCCTTACGGCGTTTCAAAAACGGCGCCGAATGGCTTGGGCAATCGAAATGCGAACGAAGCCCGAAGAGTTTTGGCGGTCTGTCATTTTTTCAGAGGAAAGCAGATATTGCCAATTCTGTGATACTGGTCGTACGTGGGTATGGAGACGTTCGTCACAGCAACTGGACGACAAATTTTCGCATCAGACGGTGAAATACGGCGGTGTGAACATCATGGTGTGGGGCGCGATACGGTATGGTGGAAGATCGCAATTAATCTGCGACGGAAATATAAATGCGGCGAAATATATCCAAATATTAACAGAAGGACTACTACCGATATTCGACAACGCCATTTTATCTAAAGAAGACGCCACTTTTATGGAGGATGGAGCACCCTGCCACAAAGCAAGAACAACAACCACATGGAAAGAGGAACAGGAGATTCGGATTTTACCATGGCCAGGCCAATCACCAGACATGAATCCGATAGAGAATGTTTGGCATATAATCCAGACAAATATGGAGAAACGACCCCGAAAACCCATCAATAAGGAAGAACTCGTGGCAGCTGTTACAGAAGAGTGGTTAAATATTCCAGAAGACACCATTAATCATTTAATAGATTCTATGCCACGACGACTCGCAGCACTTCACGCAAGTAATGGTGGATCGACAAAATATTAGTCTAATTTAAAAATTCTAAAATATTTTGTATATATAACGAGAATAGAATCTTTTTTTAATTAGTAGGTGTCTATTTTATTCTGTCACCCTAGTGTAAAGAGGTAATCAAATATTAATTCAAATAGTTGGCTTTCAAAATAAAATCAGGAGTATTCTGTTTAATTTTCTTTTAAGTGGATATTGAGAGAAACATTTGTAGGATTTGAAACTTCGAGTGCATCTGTTTTCAAGTCTTTAAAAAAGTATAAATATAAACCAGTCACATTATCCAAGCAGAGAACCTTTAGAAAGAATTTATATGAAAGGAGCTGTTTTGTTTTTTTTGTATTTAATTTATCGAATAAAATCGAAACACCAAGTAAAATAATTTACATAGATAATAAAAGTTTTTTAAAGAAATTTTCAAAATTATTGGTTTGTACTCCTTTGTTCATTTAAAATATCTTCTTGATCATACTTTTTTCAATTCAAATAGCGTTTGGTTAATAACGTATAAATAACCACCTACGAAATTTGAATCATAACCAGAATTATTGTGTTTACATATAGGATACTTTGAACATTTTCTGTAAACAGTTTTAAAGCGTATTCACAATCCTGAGTTTTATTCCCTTTTTTGTTAATGGTTTTCGCGGTTAGATGTATTGTTGTTTTAATAGCTATGCATTTTCATTAGGAGAATAGCTGACTTTTACCATTGTGTAAATATAAATGTGTATTCAACAATTCAGTTATTCGGACAGAAATATAAGTTTGCTTTTTCTTCTTTATAAGAATAGAGCGATCGATGTAAGTATTTATTAGCTCCATCACATTGGCGGATTTTTTTTTCCGCCCGAAATTAAATAATTTCCACGCGGTCTAAACAAGTATATCATTTTAAATGAAAACTTTTCCACGTATATAATTCGCGCGGAAATTTATGCGCGCTGTAACTTTAGCAAAGCTTCCATTTAAAATAATGTACTTCGACAGATGGTTCTAATTTAATTTCGCCTGAAAAAAACACCTGTATGAAAGCAGCCCAAAAATATGTGAGGAACATAGGAAAATTCTAAAAGCTTTTGGTACTGCTTTTTACATTTTGTTAGAGTTTATGTTGCTAGAGCTTATTTTGTGCAAGCTCATAACGTAAGAATCTTTCATTCACATACAACGACTTACATACTCAAAATTTGTGAAAATTGTCATGCATAAATCCTTAGAAGTATGTGGTATCGACACCAATGGGTAGCAGTTCCACGATGACATTTATGCTTGGTGGGCACCTTTATCTCAGCTGCCAGTATCATATCTATTGCTAAAATCGTTGTCGGTGCAGCATCTTGGCTTAGATGCTTGCTGGATAAGCCTATTACTGCTTTAGGCAATAGTTTATATCGGCTTTTGTTTTTGCATTAGTGATTTTAACTTCCGCCTTTGTTGCTGCTTATTTATTATTTGTGTTCACTGCTATGTTGTGAAAATCTTCATTATTAGTCATATTTCGAACCTTGTTTCTTATATCCTCCAGTTGCTTTCAATCTCTTATTTACATCGCCGGTGATTGAGCAGCACTCAAAGCGAAACCTACAATCTCTAATATAAAAACAGACCTACAGGATGTGATATTTTTCATAGCACCAACGATTTCAGTGGGAGGTATAGTATTGGCAGCTGAGGTAGCGGTAATGATGATTATAGAACTAGAAGTACAGGATAAATATAGAATCCGAAAATATCAAAACGAACTCAATTCCCACCACAGACAAATTCCACTAAAAAAACAAAAATAGGGAACGCAAATAGCCAGACAAATCATTGAAATAATGATGAATCTGGCAAACAACCAGGACTACCCTGAAGATGGCACTAGACGCACTGCCAAAATGTCGAAATATGAAAGTTCCACAAACAGTGGAAATAGCCCAAACAACAGCTGCAATGAATACAGATAGAAAGTGAGTCTGACCCTAAACAAAGAAAGCTACAAGAAACCAAGACATTCCATGGCATTTCGAAGGCAGAACCTAGATGCTGCGACCTGATTATTCAAGTGCACTATCAACTGGTCAAATTCTACTAGAGGCAATAGCCCTTTTTGAAAGCATTTCTTTGGTATTTCGAAAAATATATAAGAATAATATATATGACAAGGACCCAATGATCGATATATCTAGTTTAATTAAGAATGTCCCAATGGATATCAACTTGACCATTATGGCAGACTGTACAAAACATCACATTAATGGAAAGTTGCCTACTAAACGTAATTACCATTCTGGAGCTGTTATCTATTACAGCACATACTTTATATGTAGAACTTACCGATGCTTTCCAATATGTCCATTGAAGAATTCAAAAAGAAAGCTATAAGTTCGTCTAACATTAAGTCAAGTATGTGACTCAGGAACATAGATAACGGTTTCGTTATATGTGCGCAAAAGAAGGAAACAACAGACGGGTTTCTGTAACGTCTTAGTAATATAGAGGAGTCTATTCGGTTGATCATAACTGAAGAAAACGGTGAAATCCCCTTGAATGACTCTCTGGTTCAGGGAAACGACAATAGTTTGGCTAGCACAAAAGTGTATTCTAACTAACATTGGCCAATACTTGGACTTTCGGGAACTGTATTACAAATAAACGTTTGAATAGCTAGATGCTCAAACGAGGAGGTAAGAAATGAAAAACATCGACATATAGCAAAAATGTTGAAACAGAATAACTATCCTGACGAAATATTAAAGAGAGCTAAAGAAAGAAGAAAGAAAAGAAAAGGCAACAGGTCTCATAAGTACCCCAAGCCTGGAAATAAAGAACTTGTGACGCCTAATCGTAAGGCAACAGCTAATAAAAGACCCACGCCAAAGACAAGCTCATCCTAACCAACCGAACGTCAAATACCTAGTCTCTCATCTGTTTATAAAATGATGTTGAAAAAATATATGTACTCGATAGCAAACAAAAAACAATAAAAAGAAATCTGTCGTTGCTATCAATAACTTTGTAGGCTGTGTCACAAAAAATGCTATGGATGATATAATAATGTATATAGAAAGAGCAGACATATTTAAATAATTGCTGTACTTTGGATACTGTGCTTTGTGGCCGACATCTTTACGGGTGGTCAAGCTATAAAAAAGTAACAAGTATTCAATTTCACCTCAAATTGTGGCGTAAACTAAATCATCATCGCCATCAACATTTCAGCTCTTTTTCACATCCATTGTTGGATATAAACCTGCTCCAAACGCCTACAGTACTCTCTGTTCTTAACTGTTGTTATCCAGTTTGTTGTTATTCTCACCTGATCGTCAGTCCATCGGATGGGAGGTCTACCTCAGCTACGTGTGTCGGCTGTTGAACTCAATTCGAGAAGCTTTTTGATCCATTTTTCGTCAACCCTTCTAGCGATATGTCCAACCCACCTCCATTTTTGTCTTGTGATTCGTTGTACAATGTCATCCACTCCAGTATGTCGACGTATCTACTCATTCCTTACTCGATTCCTCAAAGTTAGGCCTAACATTGACCTCTCCATTCGCCTCTGTGTCACTCTGAGTTTTTCCGCGGTTGCTTTCGTTAATGTTAAAGTCTCTGCGCCATAGATCATAACCGGTAAGATACATCGATCAAACGCCTTCCGTTTCAGGCAAATTGGGGCTTTTGCTTTAAAGCTATCCCTCATTTTTCAGCATGCCGCCCATACTGGAGTAATTCGGCTGGTTAGCTTAATAATTTGGTTATCTTAGCTTATTTTTATCTCATGGCCCAAATATATATATATTTATCGACTAGTTCTACCCTGTTGTTATCAATTTGTATTTGGTTGCTGGGAACCATATTAGTCATCACATTTGTATTTTAAAAATTTATCGTTTGTCCAATTTCCTGTAACACATCGTTAAGTTCCCGAAACATGTCTTTGGCCTCTGCCAATTGTCTAACACAGTAACAATATCGTCCACAAAAACGCGGATGACTGAGTTTCTCTCCATCGATAAGTATTCCTTTCTGTTGTAAATATCAATCTTGTAAATGCGCGTACTAGAACAGTAATAAACAACGTTGGTGACATGGTATTGTCTCCCTTTTTATCTTGTTGGTTGCTTAATGTAGATTACAGTTGTTGTAGCGTTGTCATATAGATTTTTTATTATGTCACAGTATCGATGGTCGATTCTGCATTCTTGTAGTTCTCTTAGAATGGCCGGGAGTTCTACTGTTACAAAAGCTTTTTTAAAATCGACAAATATTAATATTGGAGGACGATATTTTTTCCTAACAAGGTTTTTAAGCACTGTAGATGGTCGTTTGTGCCGTAAATTAAATATGTACCGCTAGTAGATTGTATTTTTAAACATTTCAAACTTCGAACACGGCAGTATATTTTGTTTATTTTCAAATGTTGCATGTTAAACTAGAAAGAATAACCAAAACGATGAAACTTTGTACAATACTATTGCGAAAAGCATCAGAGGATTTTTTCTTTGTAAATATTTAAAAGCAAGCTGTCTAAACTTCATAATTTAAACATGCAAAGTTTAAACACAGTAAAATGTTGCACGTCCTAGAAGAAATGATCTTTTTTTCATTTCACTTGCCAGATAACGCTGTTAACGCTACCATTTAACTTCATCGAATCAATAATAATTACTTGTTCATATAGACACGAGAAATGCCAGATGAACAATGTTAAAGTTTTCACATACAAGCTGACTATATCTCAATTTTACTAATATCTGTTGGCTATTTTAATGCCACCACTCAAGATAAATGAATTTATTTGAGTGAGTGTCTGATAGAATAAAAATATGATCATCTATTTTTCCAATGACACCCGCAAAATTAATTTGGTATTATGCACTTCTATTAAATTATTTTTAAAATATATGCATTAGATACAACAAATGTGGCGTATATTTAAGTTTAAATATAATAAAAAATTTGATGTAAATATAGTAAAACTGTGATTGTATATTACAAAGAACAAGTAAGAGAAAAATGAATTTTGATAGATACATACATAATATTTTCTTTAAGGTAAATTTTCCATTTGAAAACACTTTTTTATTAATGTATGGTCGGTGAATACAAGATGAAATAAAATTCAATGTAAGAAAAGCTCTTAAATGTCGTTAAAATTAGCTTTAAATAGCTAGGTTAATAGTTAACAAACAATAGTGGATTGTCAAGCTTCAACACGGTTTTTGACACGGCGGAACCCGACAACCGTCACGACTATGTCAAACGGCCGTGAAAGCCTGAGATACTATTTTTTCAACCGTTCTTTTTCAAGTAAAAGTTTCTAATATCTTAGTGATTATATCTGCAATAATAACTCAAATTAAAACTTCTATGCATCTAGTATTCATAATTTAAAAATATTGTTTTGGTCGTAATAGGCATATATTGTTTTATAAGAAGAAACATGTTAAAACAATGCATCATCTTGTACCAGTGAGTAATACTGCGAGACTTTAATCTAATTATCACCACAATTTACTGGAAATAAGAGGATGATTTTAATAAATTTAATAAACGTATTTTGTTGACAGCACGATTAGTAGTTAATACCAAAATAGTGCTAATTTCCTTTTTAAGTTATTATAAGATTTTGATCTTCTTGATTACAAATGTTGTTAACTTGACATTTTTTCCTAACCAAATGAGTTTTGTTAACTCAATACACTTTGTTTTCTAGTGTACACTTACCAATTTCAAGTGCAATGTATCTTTAAGATGTTTTACTCTTGGAAAATGGTATTCTGTAACACCACCTCTGACAGGACAAAGTCTTCTGGATATATCATTTTATCATTCAATTAAGCAGCGGTGAAGCGTGCCTCTGATCTTTTTGTTTTCTTTCATTAATCAGATCAATTAACTTTACATTGGTTATGCCTGTTTGCGACTGTTGATTGTTGTACGAGAGTTGTCTTTTAAGTTTTGCACATAGAGCTGGAATAAAATAATAGATAGCTTTTAAAGGATAATATATTTATTTGTTTCTCGAAGTATTCTCCACGCAGATTAATGCATGCGCTCGAATCAACTGTGGGAGCAATTATTCCACTCATTTGTTGGTGCAGTTAAAATTGCGTTTTTGAAGACATCGGCTGCTCCTGTTTGCCGACTAGAACCTTTGACCGCGCAGTTCATTCTTGATTTTCGGAAAGGTCGGAGAAGTCGTTGGGACCTAGGTCCGGACTGTACGGAGGATAGTCTAGCAAATCAACATTTTATTGTCTTGGTGAAGGATGATCCGTTGTTTGGGGTTGGTTTTCCGAAGCTGAACGATGACTTGCGGTAAATGAATGGCTGTATATCAATCTGCAGTAACAGTCCTTTGATCTTGAGGGGAATAGTATCTACATGCTCTGATTTCGAAACAAAAGTCACGACCACCTTTTTGGAGACATTTTGAGAGCAGATGAATTTCGACGGCTTTTCTTAATCTTGGAACACCCAAAAAGATGATTAGCGTTTATTTTATGGCTCGTATAAGTAAATCCAAAATTCGCCACCACTGACGATGTTGTACACGTTTTTAGAGTTTCGGGCTTTGAAGCAGGCTAGAGTTTTTTGACACAAATTTACCATATCTGCTTTCTGTTCTTCAGTCAACATATGCGGTATTCAACGGGAAACTAATCTTATTATACATAGTTATTCTTGTAAAATTTCTTGAATTGAGGTTTTTCAAATCCCCAACGATGCCTCAATCTCGCGATATGTCACATGTCGATCTTCGTTGATGATTTTGGGCACAGCACCGACCTTTTCCTGAGTTACTGCCGTTTTTGGTGACCTGCTCTGAGACTGTCGCTCAGAGAAATTCGTCTACGTTTGAGTTCTCCTTAGCAACGAGAAATTGTTTACTGTTGTGGTGTTTCATTGCCGAAAACAGAACCCACACGGCCAGGCATTGTTTTTAAGACAATTGTTTTCGAAAATGTTCTTGGTTTAATTCCGTTTTCAACTTTGACAGTTTGTTGTAGCTACAACACTTCATGTATCGCAATGAAACGTTGGATTTAAGTTAGCTAAAGATAGAGGCTAATTCTTAGTACTGATATTAGATTAGTGGCATTCTCTATGTATGCACAACTTAAAACAAATCCCTCTAACATAAAAAATAGTGCAACCACCAATGTTAGACCACAATAACGTTAACGACTCTTTTTGTCTTTGTGTTTTGTTTTATTTATGTACATTTTATTTGCATGCACAGGGACTTTATTTGATCGCAAGTCACTGTCTGTGTTATAAAAAGTATATATAAACATATTCATTATTAATTTTTAACATCGTCGATCAATAGACCTCATTGTCCTGTATAAAAAATGCATCTTACATCTACTCTATATCCCCTACATTCCCTACGTAAAAGAAGATCCTGAATTGGTGAGTAATATAAATAGTTCATTAACAGGCACTTTAAAGCTTTCAACAGGCAATTTTCCGGAGTTATGCTTCCTTTCGAAATTTAAATTTGCTTTAATTATTGAACGTTCTCTGTACTCCGTTTTCACTTTCTTGTAGTTACTAGCCATAGTAGAATAACAAAATTATATAGTTTAGGAAAATTTGCATAATTTTCTCCCGGCAGAAAATCTAATTTCAGTTGCCGCTTATTTATAAACACATACCTCTCGATGTGACTTGTTGCACCGGCCACAAGACTTTTTAATACAGTAGCGATCTATTATTAGACCAAGATTTACTAAATTTGATATATGAATGATTAGCTAACTATATCAGGTATTTTTAAACTTGGATAAATGCTGTTTATTCGTAGCGTTAATACTTTTAAATTTATTATGCGCTGTTTACCGAGATATAAAGTCGAACACATCTTTAAGGCTGTATACTATTACTGCATGAAAGATAATTGTAAAAGTAGTGTAAAGGATAATTAATATTTTTTATTTTATTATTATATTATATTATATTATATTATATATATATATATATATGTTATTAGATTCTTAGAGTATATGTGATATTGTGAGACACTTGTTTTGTCATTAAATTCTTTATCGTCAAATATATTTATGGTGGATACATCAATTTGTTTGAAAATTTAAGTTAATCAAGTATTAGATGCTATTAAACTTGCTTATACAGCAAAGGAAGTGCGCGAAGTAGCGAACAATTTCATATAGAAGCAACAGGAAAATATTATGCACAGTGGAAGCTATAAACTTTCCAAATGTGCTTTATTTGTGTTTATCGTAAAACCAAAGAACCCTAAATTGCCAAATTTTATAGCTACATGTTAAAAATAGACATACATAATAATTAATTTGCTGAATGCGATAAGTACTAAACCTGCACAAACAAGTGCGTACTCATTGGCGGGGATGAAATATATCGAAAGCGGTCGGGCATAGCTGAAATAGGGATTCATATGGTTACTATGTGTATGAATGCTCAATTAGATTGATCATGGTAAATCGACGACATTTTTGTGTTATGTTCGACGAGTGTTAATAGATTTCTCAACCAATTTCAGACATTAGAATACACTGGCACTATTATGCAATATCTATATTTTACCATAGTATTTTGCATGTAAAAGACATATTAATAGCAAACAACACCGGTAAAGTGTGCAATGTGATGTACCATATTACAAATTCTTATATGACTCCATTTATATGTTAAGTATGTGCGGCATTCTATAAAATATTGTGGAAAATGAAGAATTTCGAAAGTTTTGGCGGAAATAAGTTCCGGAATGGAGATTGCCCACAAGAGATCAATTACAGTATAATTTTCATCGGATGAAAAACAGGATTACGGATCAAGTAAAGGCAGAGTTGAAAGAACAAAAAATATGGTTGTGGGTAGACGAAACAACGGATGTCTTAGTACGCACTTTAAAAAGCGGTGAGATATCGAGGCATCCTTGCTACTTCTTTTACGTGGTAGAATATTGAAGAAGGCAAACGCAGAAAGGATAACAGAAACTATACGAAATACTTTTAGGAAGTCAAATATATCGACAACTCAACTTGCAATATTGGTTACAAATGTGAGTTCGAAGATGGTTAAAGCTAGAAAGTTACCAAAATAATCTTATCCTCAATTGCTTCATGTTAACCTGTTTGCTCCATGCATGTCATCTCATAACTGAATTTATTCCAAACAGTTATCCAAAAGTAGATCAATTTATTGTTTCTACCAAAATAGTTTTTATTAATTCTCCAAAACCCATTCGTGAGTTTAAATAGGCTTATCCAGGCATTCTTAAGCCGTTGCAGCTAGTATTGACGAGAAACGTGCCTTAAAGCTGTTTTATATAATAATTTTTACAGATTATTAAACCTTGTATCTTAAATTTAAATCTGCAAGAAGCCCAAGCAATTTCAGTGAACTAGCAACTGATTCCAAATAGAGTAAATTTCCGAAAATTATTCAATTCATTTTGATGCAATTCCCAAATTAGAGAATACTAAGCTGTTGATTACCTCAAAGCCTCGTTAGGAAATCTAACAGCCGATAAATTATGTGCGGTTATAAATAGGAACCCCTATTTTCAAACTATAGTGCGTTATAGACAAGAGTAACTGAAAACTAAGAGTGGAAATATGATGCGAAGAACCTTTTTAAATTTACGAACACCACTTCATTAGACACAGAACGCACCTTTTCCAAATACACCAACATATTTTCACTTCACCGTAGGAATATGACTGAGTCAGCACTGGAAGGGGTGCTAATTACACAACATAACAACGAATTTTTGCATCACTCATTAACAACACAATCAAACTACAATAGTAAGTAATATTCATTATTTTTTATATTCATAGTAACCGAGTCGTGCGCTACTGCAAATGCATTCGTTTTTGCAGCTTTAATAACTACTTCTGTAAGCTATTAGTAGTATATTTAATGAACCATAGTTAAGCTCGTTGTATCGTGGTAATACTGAGAAATAAAGTGATCAGGTTTTGCTTGACGTAATGAGTAAAGTACTTGCAAATTCTCATCTTTAAATAAACTTTATTGCTTATAATTAGTACGAAAAAATTTAAACCTTCGGAATAATTTTAAGATGTTGCACTGTATGATACTAAAAAACATCACAAAGAAAACATTAAAAATCACACCAAATTATTTTTCATGTCGAAATTTCAATAATTTTATTAAACAGACTGCGTTATTAATGGACCTGCTCGATTCGTTAACCTGTCCAAAGGTGACAGCTGCGTAGTTTCGGGATAAAAAAGAATAAAATCAGTAATTCGAAGTAAGAAAATAGTAACAAACATCTATTTACACGCCATAAACCCTATAAAATGTTGACTCTCCTGGACAGTGTCAGCTTAAACAACGCTGGTGATACGACGAAAACGACGATTCGACGTCTACTATTTCTATTTTGAACGAATTTGTAAAAACACATCGAAAAATGTGCTAATGCAGCTACTCATTGCATTGATGGGATGATTTGAAAGGAAAGACAAATATGAGGAAAAAACGCTAACACCAATTCCATTTAAAATTCTCTCTCAACCTATAATATCGCTCCGAATAGGCAAGTACGCACCTCTTGGCACTGTGTAATGCCAAGAGTACATACCTACCTGATGGAGCATTGTATAGCAACACATGTAAATGGTTCATCAGATTTATCATAAAAAACCATAGAAAACAATACCCAACATAATACTGCCTGATA
This sequence comes from Trypoxylus dichotomus, assembly GCA_023509865.1. Lineage (NCBI taxonomy): Eukaryota > Metazoa > Arthropoda > Insecta > Coleoptera > Scarabaeidae > Trypoxylus > Trypoxylus dichotomus. The sequence continues at coordinate 22,371,882 of CM042081.1, read as the reverse complement.
TGGTATTGGTGAGATCATTTACGGGAAAGACGATGTGAGAAGACAAATCGCTAACATGCGAACATGTTTCTGCCTACGTAGCGTCATTAGCGCGGCCAATACCATGTGTACCTGCATTAGCAGCATTATGCTGGGTAACGAATGTGGAGACACAGAAGTACTACACTGTTTCAACCCGGCAGAATCTGAATCTCTTTTCAAAAATACCGTCGAATTTTGCAATGACACTACTGTTTGTTGTGTCACTTACACCACATAGCAGTGAGTGTACATCATACATTATTTGCAGTGACACTTCTGACAGCAACGAAGAGTTTTGCAATTTTTCTATTGCCCCAATTACTCCTTTGTAATTATTGTGAATAGTTTGCAAATCCGCCACAACTCGCTTGATTGGTTGATAGCAGCTGCTTCTTTATGATCAAGTTGTGCAAGTGCCACTACAAACTTTATTTTGTGAAAATACTCAAAATAATGATGTTGCCATTAATCACGTTCCTCAATGAATAAGAATCGCGTGAGGATCCATATACTTTGATAACATCTCTGAAATGCTTCAGCCACCCGATTCTAACGTATATAGTTTACACGTAATATGTTAGAAGCTACCATATTCTTGCTTAAGGCAGCAGCCTATAAAACGCACGGTTCCAATACCATCAATCGCAAACATTAACACTTGATTTTATGGAAGGTGAAACATTTCTAACGTATTTAGTATTAACCTAGGAACTGCTTTACCAGTACATGTATTTAATAATTTAGTGGCTACTAAGAATGAACCTGATGGTTTAAGAGCCTTCGGTATACATACCACAGCATTAATACCAGGAATTTTACAATCCTTTGTTTCGTTCACACATAACCACAATTTTTCTATGCAATTCCATACTCCATTTTCGACTTTTTTCCGTACAGATGTTACGTACGTCTGCACTGCTTTTAGATCTTGTAGCTCCATACTGGGAGTATGTTTATCCCAGAAGTACTGAAGTGGTGGTTAATCATACTAAATGAGTGATAAATTACACGCCATCAACATAAAAGTTAAATCAACCTGAAATTCAGTTCCCCGTCTGAAGCCATCTTTTCCATATAATCTGTTTTGTTACAACATAACGATTTGTCTTAAACTAAACATATTATATGCACTGTTCTTTAAACGTTCGACACAATTTATTAAGGTACAAACACAGGTATCAAAAAGCCCGATACACTTCAGCAATTTTTTAAAATATTGTTCACTTTCCAACAAATAACAACCAATTAGACCTGATTTCGATATTATTTAGTTTTCAGATAAAAAACTCATAGCATACTCATATTCAAAAGAAGAGAAAACAGCAATGATTTCTTTTTCAGTTGGTATAAACTTTAAAGCGATCACTGTATACGTATGTACATACATCCGTATTTTGTCTGTAGATAGCTGTTTATGGCAGCAATATCTATTTCAAAAAACACTAGAATAGAATATTAAAAGAAAATGTATGTGGGTTCTGAAACATGGAATAAAAACGAAATACTGTAATCTAGTGATGATATTTATAATGCTATAGAAACATATTACAATTGTAAATAATACTATTATTCGTATAATGGTATATGTATAATAATGATATGGAACTATTATACTAATGGCAGTCATTATAAAACCGATGAAAACACAGATATTATACGCAGCATGAGAAGCACACAAGAATTTTTTAAATACTACGCAACTGTCTAGAATTTGTAAGACAGGGTGTGAAGAAAAATGATTATGGGTTTAACGTTTGCAGCTTAATATTAACATTTATCATGAGAATCTATTTTGTAAGTAATCAAAATAATGGGAGTGGAGAAGGTTTATTGGAAACATTTCTAATAAAACCTCTCCACAGCTCAAAACTAAATACCTAAAAAGGTTATGGTATTCCTTTTTTTGAGTATATTCAAAACGTTAACCGTTTTATCTTTTAGTTCCCTTCTGTCATTAGATTATGTGTATTTATAACAACTTTAATGTTAAGCGTAGGTAGTAAAATTAATAAAAGTCAATCTAAACAATTGCAAAATTGTTAACAGTGAAATTTTGATATCCAATAGGTAATATCTGGGTTGATATTCATCAACGAAATGGTTATTGTAATCTCAGTTAATTTTCTTTTTTTATTTAAACCGATCAATTATTATTAACGATTATAAGAGCCTGTACTAATAGAAATCTTGGAAAGAATATATAAATAGCAACCCAGCATACCCAGTTACCACAACAGATATAATTCTAAGAAACATTAGCATTATATTTTGTTTATCGAAACGAAATAAAAGGTGAATGTTATAAATGAAACTCAACGGATATTGCACGTATAGTTAAATATCTTTCAAGGAAAAGACTCTAAGAGGAGCTTTTAGATGTGACATGAGCATTAGATGTGCAGGACATGTTACCGAGAGGATTACTCCAAAGATAATAGCAGCCAGATTTAAATGAAATGAGAAACATATCTATTATCTGAATGTAAGTAACGTACATTTTGTCATTTTTCAATTATAGAATAAAATTAAAACCAAAACCAAAAACCGTGATATAGCAATTTATTCTCTATGCTTTCGATCAATGGGATGACATTAGAATAAGTATTAAAAATGTACGATGACAGTTTTAAACACAAGCAATATTTTTTATTAAATGTCCTAATAATCAAAACTAGCACATTAGCGAAATGAATCCTTATAGCGAAAAAATTCAATGGTTTTTAAAATAGTGCAAGTTTTGCAAAAATTTGTGTTACAATATTTGCGTAACTAAACCAGAGCAACATATAAATCTTTATGATTAATTTACATAGTGTGGTAGGTTTATGGATATGTCAAAAATATAAAAACCTTTGTATGAATACAGTACGTGACTATAAGATCCACGTTGTAAAATTATTGCCAGTTATACAGAGTGTTTCAAGAACAATTATAGCCTAGAGTTAGTGATATGTATCAGTCAAATTATTATCAAAAACAACGATAACATCAGAAAATAACTATTTTATATATATATATATATATATATATATATATATATATACGGGGGCTATTCGGAAAGTAAAAACGTAGACATTTTTATCAAATATAATTAAACGAAACTACATTTTACATAACATTAGATACCGAAGCTACTTTCTACATAATCACCGTTCAAATTTAGGCAATTATTGTACTATTTGATCAGCTTTTCTATATCGTCTGCACACTGTGTTGCCGCCAAGTTACACTGCAAGCCCACTGATTAACGGCTTCTTTACGTTCGTCATCACTTCCGTAGCGTTGTACATTCAAAAAATTCTTCAATTTGGAGAATAAGTGAAAATCACTTGGGGCTAAGTTCAGGTTGTATGGCGGATGCAGAAAAATGTCCCACCGAAACTGCTGAAGCAAGTCCTGCGTCACTGTCGCTGCATGCGGACATGCATTATCGTGAAGGAGAATGACTCCACTGCTTAGCATTCCGCGGCGCTTGTTTTGAATAGCGCGGCAAAGTCGTTAAAGCGTTTGACAGTAGGCCGCTGCATGTATGGTCTCATCTCTAGACATGTAGTCGATGCGGAGGACTCTCTTACGATTTCAGAACACCGTAATCATAATCTTTTTGGTGCTCATAATTTGCTTTTCTTCTTTCGGTTTCTTTGGGAATTGCGGATGGTGCCATTGCATTGATTAGCACTTTGTTTCTGGAGTGAAATGTGATATCCAAGTCTCATCACCAATGACAATGCGATTCAAAACTTCATCACCCTCCTTGCGATAGTGACTGAGAAATGTCAATGCAGGTATACAGCAGCTATTCGTTTGGTTTTGTGTTCGTCTGACAAAATTCGAGGAACCCATCCGGCACACACTTTATTATAGCCCAGATCTGCACTAACAATTCCGTACAACACAGTTCTTGAAATTCCTGGAAAGAATGAGTGTAGTTCACTAATTGCGAAACGCCTATTTTCTTGGATTTTTGTTTCAATCCTAGCTTTGAGTCCTCCAGTCACCGCTAAAGGCCGGCCCAAGCGATCTTCATCATGAACATCTTTCCATCGGTATTAAACATGATATATCATTTCCGAACTGACACTTCATTCATCACATTACCGTAAAACTCAGTTATCTGTCTATAAATTTCGATGGTTCGGACTTTTTGCGCGTTTAAAACGGGGATAACACTGTGCACGTTACACTTGGCGGCATCGCCAATTTTGACATCGCACAGCTAAGCAGCAATCAACAGTATTAGTTCATAGCTGCCGCCAAACTGAAGCGAATGAGTACGAAGGTCAGTAGTGGGTCGGCAGTGGTGGTGGGGGGATGTGGTCACATATGAAAACAAAACATTCTTTATTTTCCGAGTGGCCCTCGTATTACATGCTTAAAGGTATTCCATTTAAAAATTAAAGTTATAACTTATTCGAATAATAAATCCTTTTAATATCCTATATATAATAATAATCCTTTCAATTATCAATTATCATATCTACAATACTATTGACCTTTATTAACACAGTGGCAAAGCTCAATGGTATTGTATACAAATACCGAGAAATGATTAATTTTATGCTGGTCAGTAACGACTACAGAAAAAAAAAATCACGGTAAAAACCATACTTCCACGAATTACAGAGGATCTCATAATATCATATTCAGCATGCGTACAAGATTTTTTAATTTATCTTTACCAGACAGTTGACACGTGCTCTATATGTCGTATGTGTGGATTCATAATGTTAATTTTAGATGAAAATTAAAATGAAAAAGTAAGAAATAACAACTTATCCCCTTTTAAATCACAAAATTCGAACGCTGTGGCACCGGTAATCTGAAATATTACTACTGTTTCAAAACTCTTATTGGGTTGAAGTTACTGTTGAAGATGATAGCTGTCGAAACGTGCGCCTAATTTTTAGAGAAGTGTTGCGCTTAGCGAAGCAAGTGTTTCAGTGTCCCCTTTTAAACAAATTGACATAATAGTGAAACTTAATTTAATATTTCCAATAATACTAGAACTATTGGCAATATTCACCATCACACAAGGATGGAAATTTCTGTATTTTCATTATTAACCGTAGAATTAAATATTTCATGTCATTAATAATGGGTGTTTGCTAGATTTTTTGTGTCTATCATACTACTTTATAGTGATTGCTATCATTGATCTGTAATAACATAGTAGTGAAGTGTGCGGTAACCCTGAGTTTTGAAAAAATTGATGTTTATTAGTCCATATGGCAATAAAAATTTCTCATATTAAAAAGTCTTATTAAAACAAGCTCCAATTGAGTGAAAAAAGTTCAGTGATTATTGATGAAAGTGCAATACCCTAAAGCACTCACAAATATTTGTTTAAGTAGAACACGCTTATGTCCAATTATATCCTACACCATAAATTTAGACAACAGGAAAGCCTTAGTCATATTTCGAAAATAAATAGTAAGCATTTAAGAATCTTTTGAATTTATGGCCAATGATTTATATCCTATCCGTAGGAGTCCGCATAAAAGAAAAGCATCGTAATATTTTGCGGAACCGATACATTTTCGCACTTTAGATCTTCGATCGAGAGGACGTTTAAACTAATGAGTTGGACGGTTTAAGGATTCCTTTTGTATGCTTGAATGCGTTCTATTATTCAGAGTGGGCAGTTTTAACATTTCCAGTACGTCCCAAACTGAATTATGTAGCGCTAGCGTTCGCTTTTGTGTCAAAAGGCAACGGAACTATAATATTTATTGGTCTCTCAAGTTGCAGAATTTAATAAGCAGGCCTTTCTGAAGACCCGCTTCACAACTTCCTACGCGGCAGCAACATTACTATGTTTCCTTAATTTAACTCAATTTGATCGTCAACTAAGTGCATACGGAAAGGAAATGCAAAACGGTGCAATTTATAATTGAATAAGCTTTACAATACTTTGCATAATATTGATTTTAGATGTACGAGGGCAACCTGAAACGTTTCCGTAATCGGTAAAAGATGGCGCACGAGGATTGTAGTGGATTTATTGGCCGGCAAGGGCAACCTTTTTTATGACAACTTTCAAAATTTCAGACGCCTACTGTCAATAGTTGTTGTTTAAGAGTGTTTTATGTAGCACGTCAAGCGGTTTCGCGAAAATGGATACAATCGAAATTCATGCAGTGATAAAACATTTCTGGATGGCTGGGAAAACGGCCACAGAAATTCGAAATATTATGCTGGAGGTTCATGGCGGATGTGCTCCATAATTTTCGACCATCAGTTTCTGCGTGAGCGAGTTCAAACGTGGCCGCATAAGAACAAGTGACGAACTACGCAGTGAACGCCCAAAAACCGCTACCAACGATGAAATGGTCGACAAGATTCATGCTGTCGTGTTAGCCGATCGGCGATTGAAGCTGGAAGAGATAGCAGAGACAACAGGCATCTCAGAAGAACGCGTTGGCCATATTCTACACGAAATTTTGGGTATGAAGAAGCTTTCGGCGCGATGGGTACCGCGTTTGCTCATACCAGAGCAAAAACTATATCAGGTGACTGTTTCGGAGGAGTGTCTGGGCAGGATCCAACACAATCCAAGGGATTTTTTCATACGTTTCGTAACCGTAGATGAGACTTGGATCCACCACTACACACCGGAGATCAAGGAATAGTTAAAGCTGTGGATTTTTCCGGACGAATCTGCTCCGAAGGAAGCAAAGACCGCTCCCTCGGCCGGAAAGGTTATGGCGACCATATCTTCCTTGGGATTCCCCTTATCAACTATCTGCAGAAGGGAAAGGCGATGACAGATCAATATTACAGCGATTTATTCACCCGATTCGATGCAGTATTGAAGGACAAACGGGGTCGTTTGCAGCGGAAGGAAGTGCCTTTCCATCACAACAATGCACCGGTTCATCGTCGTGTCCAAATTGAATGAGTTGTGCTACGAATCAATCTCTCATCCTCTATATTCACTGCATCTAACCCCCAGCAACTTTTTACTATTCCCAAACCTGTTTGAAGAGACTGGAGCACCGTTTGGAAAACTGAATTGATCTTCGAGGAGACTACATCGAAAAATAAAAATAAGAAACTACAGCTATACCATGTTTTTCTTATAGATTCAGAAAACATTTCAAGTCGCCCTCGTATGTGTCGCCTATGAATACAGAATGTGTACATATAACACATTCATCCAATCAAACTCACGGATACATTACAATAGCACAGCTGTTGATGTTATAAAAACTACAAAATAAGGCTGCCTAACTTTCAAACGGCACGCTAAGAGCTCAATAGCACGCTTACGTACGAATATTTCGGTTGTGAATAATAAAGACATTTTTATTATAAATATCTTTATCATTTTCTCCCCTCTTCTGTGATGGTATTTTCCCAAAATATTTTGGATTTAAATCTAATAGAATTAGACCTTTCAATTGTTCATATTGTTTTATTTTATTTTATGGAGAGCCTGTATATATAAAGTTCTCTCAGCAAGGTTTTATTTTTTTTAAGATTTATTTTGGCACAAAGCAATTGTTTGATTTAGTTGAAATAACACTTTCAGAAAATGTTTATGCGAAACAAAACGCAAATTTTTTCTTGAAAAATAAAACAAAAGAGGAACGTATAGAACAAAGACTTACCAATAGTTAGTAAATATCGGTAAATTACAATTTTGTCGTAAAGACATGCAACAGAAGTCGCCACATCTTTCACATATATCCACAGTTATCCGTAAAATGATATGCAAATAAAAAAGGTCGGAGATGGCTCACGTATTTATATTGCTTAGATAAATGTGTACTGTTACTATTTAGTAATATAAAGAAATACTGATTAAAGAATTTCAAGCGAATAAAGTGTAATAAACTTATTTTTAAAAATTCCTGCGAAATATACATCAACGGATTTGAAAGAGAAATAATTATGATGTGAAATAGATATAAAACAATATATGTGCATATTTTCGTTGTTTCTTTTTTTATAGAATCAAAAAAAAAACACATAGTTCGAATGTAAAGATGAAGTTACACAGCTATGTTTATTTAAAAATCTTGACTAACTAGCACTATAGATAACTGTAAGAAAAATCAGAAGGATTAAAAAAACTAGCGCTGATTGATGCTTAGTTTTGTAAGAATTATTTTGCTTCTTTTCTATAAATGCTAATTACCGGCATTCGATTAAATAATACAGTATGTGACATTTAAACAGTATTGCTTCCTTGAAAATCAATTAATTCAGTATTACAAACGTTATTAGTTGTACCGCTGTCTAGATAAGACGTATTTTATTAGAGAAAAGTTATCTAAAGAAAAATATTTATGAACTTCTGCACTTGGCTTTTGACATGCTATTAACTTCAGAAAGTTTCGTGTTGAAACTGTCTGTATTATATGTATCTATCTGTTTAACTACGGTTAAAGTAAATTTATCCCCTACTAATATTATACAGATCACTTTAAGACATGTTTTAAACACTTTTGCTGTCGGAAAACATTCTGTCAGTACATCATAGCACAAAACAAATATAGTTCACTCAACGTTTTATTTGTATTATTGCAAAAACACAATAAATTTTAAGAAGCCAAGCTTTACTGGGAATACCTCCCTTTGGCTTTAATGCGCCCTTCTAATCTCCTTGATTATTCATCAATAGTTACATGTATCGTGTTTAATGGGAAGTTATCTGGTACCTAGGACTTTTTTATCGTGTTTAATGGGAAGTTATCTGGTACCTAGGGCTTCTTTAGAGTCTAAATGTTAGGGTGTAAGCAATCTCTTCTAAAACAGACTACATTTTATGGTACAACTGGCTTGACATAGGACGATCGCTCACACTAATAAAGTTGGAAACGTTTTCTCCCAACGATTTTTGAGTTAATTTTACTTTATGACTTGGTGTCTAATCCTGCTGAAACATCCAGCGCTGATTCTGAAATAGAATTGTATTCAGTGATTTTACTGTAGAATGTGATAAGCGTTTTGTTTCTGCTATGGTGTTTTTCTTTAATTTACCAGTTAGCAAGTGACCCACTAATCTCTTGAGAGTTTCTAGTTCCAAGACACTTTTGATTGTACGAGAAAAAATGCTTGTATTGAAACAAAACTAGCCAATCGATATTTCAGCTTAAGCTTTTGTAACAACTATCAGTGTAAGTTAATTTCTGTACGGCATTCATATAAATTAAGTTTATGTGGCCCGGATTTTTAGTCGTCTGCTTCGTTTGACCACCATTTGTATTTATTGTATTTTTGTATAATTACATCGATCCGTCTATGAAAAGCTATACATTGGAGAATTCTGAGAACTTGGTAGTACACTAAAGCCAATGGGTACCATTGAATTAAAATATTTTCAAAAATCTGACGCTATTGTTTATACCGAAAATAATGGTTAATTTGTTATTTTAAATGGAACATCCTATATACCATTACATTTTTAAATTCTCTGCTCATTTTCAAGTTACGTTTTAACCAAACAGCTAGGTTGCTGTTTCTAACTATACATATTTGAAAATTTTGTATATTTGATAGATGAACGAGTGCATCGGATCTTTTGTTACTGTATGTATTTAACTCGGAACACTGAAATTCTGCAGAACTGTTGACCGTATACGGCAGGATTAGAGACCGAATGAATATTACGAAAATATTATACAGCATGCCCGAAAATTTCAAATGCAAAAAATCTCAAAATTTATTTTTCTTTAAATACGACACCTTTGTTTCTCTTTACATCAATTTATACTTTTTTCTATAAGACAATTGTGCTGCAATACATATTTTCCCAAATATCTTAAAAAGTATCAATTTTAGTAGAATAATGAACGACATTTTTCTTGTCATTTTGTAAGGAAAATTTGATGAAAAAGAGAAAAATAGGTGGTTCTAACTAAAAAAATGACTTTCTCTTCTTTTAACAGTTTAACCGTAATATTTGGACAACCCTGTCGTGCGCACAATTTTACCTTGTTACTTTCCTTTTTCACAACGTTGTATACTCGACTTTAAGCGATGCGAATCATATCGGTCTTTTTGCGCTTTTCCAAATTCTGTTAGAGTCGAGCACATGTGTTGCGCGCTCCCTCGTTGCTTGACTATGATACGAGATAAAAGTCTCGAGGTTATTAGAATTCTAATAAATTCTGCCCGTTGAATAGGGGAACTAACCCGGTGCTTCGTTGAAAGTTTTGGTTTATTTTTTGGAATTGGATAATTTATTAAGCTCCTAAATTATTTACATTAGCAGCCAGCACATTCATAATATACTTAACATCTATTTAATTGACCCTGAAACTCGAACAGGGTTTTTCTAATTACTTGGTTTAGTTATTAATATTCTCACACAAGACTTTTGAGAATAGACATTTATCAGAAGTATCTAGGGACAATTTCTTCTAAACAAATTCGAACCTTCCTGTTAAGAGTAACTTCCTGACTAGCAGCCATCTTGGCCACCAGCCAGTCGGAGTGAAAATCAACTACGATGGATACTTCTACCAAGTAATTTAATTGAACTTAGTTTTTATTTTCTACTGCTTAATTTTTTGTTACTGTTCCTATTGAAACATTAAATAGTCCTTTCAAGATTCTTCCTTTATATTAAAAAGAGTAAGCTAAAGAAGTTTGACTTTAATAATTTAAAAAAAATGTTTATGATTGATTTTGTTATTTAACTAAAATTTAGTCCCTTGAATTAACAATTATTCTTTCTATGTAACAGGAGGAAATGCATATGGTTTGGGATAGTAAAATCTGTAATTAGTTATTTACTGAATTTCTTTTTTGTCTTAATTGTTACTTTCTTTCGAGGACGATTTATTATTAAAGTTTTCTCTTTGAATTTTTCTTTTGTTTTAGTAGTCTTAAAACTTTGGTTGTTGTATGTAAAGGTATTAGCTTAGCGCCCTCATGGGTTCCATTTCTTCCCTGATTATTACGCGAGGTAGCGCTTTTAATTTAAATATGGTGTTCGGTACAACCGAAAGAATTTCTCTTTTAAATATGTATTAATCTATTAATTCTACCTTGTTATTTTTTCTTTTCTTTCTTCGTCAGACATGTACCTAGAACTTTAATTTACCTGAATAATCAGGTAGTTTTAGGGTTCTTTAATAACGCAAACAGAGACTATTTATAGTCAGTTTTTACAATGTTACAGTAGTTGTAATGGTTGTCGGGTTCCGCCGTGTCAGTAGGTTTTTTATCCCTAACGTCCCCAACCTAAAGACACGGCGGAACCCGACAACCGTAACAACTATGTCAAACGGCCTTGAAAGTCTGAGATAGTATTTAGTGTTACAGTAGTTCTACTACAACTCAAGTCATGTACAGTTCGTAGTCTAGACTGGTATCACATACTAACAGTTACTAGTTCTACTACAGCTCAAGTCACGTACCGTTCGTAGTCTAAACTCGTATCACATAGTATTAGTTACTAGTTCTACTACAGCTCAAGTCATGTACAGTTCGTAGTCTAGACACGTATCACATACTAACAGTTACTAGTTCTACTACAGCTCAAGTCACGTACCGTTCGTAGTCTAGACTCGTATCACATAGTATTAGTTACTAGTTCTACTACAGCTCAAGTCATGTACAGTTCGTAGTCTAGACACGTATCACATACTAACAGTTACTAGTTCTACTACAGCTCAAGTCACGTACCGTTCGTAGTCTAGACTCGTATCACATAGTATTAGTTACTAGTTCTACTACAGCTCAAGTCATGTACAGTTCGTAGTCTAGACTGGTATCACATACTAACAGTTACTAGTTCTACTACAGCTCAAGTCACGTACCGTTCGTAGTCTAGACTCGTATCACATAGTATTAGTTACTAGTTCTACTACAGCTCAAGTCATGTACAGTTCGTAGTCTAGACACGTATCACATAGTATTAGTTACCTTCTTCAATATACAAAAATTACAAAACATACAGCATTAGCGGCGTTTCCCCATAAAGAAACATATAGGTTCCAGAGAATTTTTGCGAGAAAAGAACATTCCAGCACTTCCACAGTCGCCCTACAGTTCAGACACAGCTCCATTTGATAATTTTCTTTTTCCAGTGCTTAAGCAGAAATTGAAGACTTTCCATTACAAAATAATAAACAGCAATCAAAGTGTCATAACGGATCTTATAAATAGCCTAACGGAACAAAATTTCCAGAATTGTCGCCAGGAATGAAAACCTGCTGGAGCCCCTGAGTGCATTCCGAAGGAATATATTTTGAAGGTAACAATATTAAATTGTAAATACATTCAATTAAACACTTTAAAACTAATCATTCTCATTAATTCTGAAGTATACCCCGTATGTAGGATGTAATATATACTTCTCTATTTGAGACTATTTTACTTTCAGTGTAACCGAAACTGTCAGATTATAAAAAATATTTTACTTCAATCATACATGTAGGTTTTAGTATATTACCAAATTTTCACAATTTTCCAGTGTATATTCTTTCATAATGAATGTAGTAACACGTGAGACACCTGTATACTAACATAAATTATCATTATGTAGCTAATAGTTTTATTAACAGAAAGTTCATTTAAGGATTTTCATTATTAATATATAATGTTGTAGATGTAAATAGAAAATATAAATGTTTCATTCGTTTTGCAGGAGTTAAAATTTCTGACAAAAAACAATGCACATACTAAGAACAAAATTATTTTGAGTTTTAACAAATTTTGCATTACTTAAATTGTTTCCATGTTCCTTTTTGTTTATTATGTTGCACTCCTAGAATCATGAACTAAAAGCTCTAATAGCATTTTGCCGAATCAAGAATATTCCAAGCTCAGGTAGTGATTTCCAACGTAGCAGACCATTTTATCGGTGAGCGGGCTTGCGATTTTACTTACTTCATTTGAGATTACCCTGACTTTTATTCGTAATTAAAAATCAAACGTCACGAACGGAGTTTGAACCCGTTTGCGTTTTGGATTGAAAGGTCAATACGCTTACAGTTCGGCCACTGAGACGACTTTGTACTAAGTTAATCCTAGGGTGTTAAACTTTGCTGTAAAAATTTCGTACTATTTGCGCAGATTTCAATTGGAAAAAGATAAAATTCTTAAAAGCTGCAATGGAATATCGGTATAAATACAATATTTTGATTAATATCTCGTGTTATGGCAATCATTAAAAGATAAAAACACATTAAAATTAATATCCATAACAATCAATAATTGAATAGCTGGTGTGTACTTGAAAAGAACTAGACTCTTGGAACTGCCCTTAGTGTAGGTCCATTATTACGTAATGGGGGATACTAATAAGTATACTAGTACTGCAAATACAGCATTATTTTTTTCTTTCATCATCGACATAAAGCTTTGGCATTAATGTTATTTATTTTATTATGGATAATTTTGTCATCTATTGCCTCCCAATCTCCAAGAGGCTCTATCTCCAAAACCATCTTCCCTCCGTCTCCTCTTCTGCATAGCTTCTTTTATTCCTTTTACCCAACTCCCTACTTGGTCTTCCTTTTTTCCTTCTGTTAGCAGGCTTCCATTTCCAAACCTTTTGTGGTAGTCTGTTCTGGCCCATGGCCTCATATGGCCATACCATAATAATTGTTTCCGTTCTATTTCATGTATTAATGATGTCTCAACTTGTATTATTCTTCTCATACTCTTTCATTTCTTTCATAATCTAATAATGTCTTCTTTTAGCAGTGTCTCCGGTACATCATCTCCGTTGACATATTTTATTTTCCATCTTCTTATTCACTTTACTTCCATAGGCATCACAGCTTTCAACAAAAGGGTAGAACATCTGGGTTTTTCTTTTCTTTTCGAAATATTGTCATTCCACACCACAGGATGTAGTTGTCTAATAATGGTTTCTGCCTTTATTTTTTTATTCTGTATGCCGTCGTCGCCTAATATAACCTGATCGAACTCCAAACTATATATATGTTGGTCATCGAGGAATACCCCCATCGATCTACATCTCTTTCTCCAATCCCTCAGTACCTAGTCTTCACATATATTTTAAATAATGTTGGTGATATGCAACATCCCTGTCGCAACCCTTTATTTACAATGAATTCATCCGAGTAGTTGTTTCAGACTTTCACTCTGCTTTTGTTATTTTTACATAGTTGTTTAATTACGTTTACATAGTTTGTTTGTCTTCCGTTGTTCTTCATTGCCTGCCATAACTGAATTATGGGGAGACTGTCATAAGCCTTTTTCAAATCTATAGATATAAGATGTAGTTCACGTCCGTGTGCTATACTTTTTTTCAGTTAGTTGTTTTAGACAGAAAATATTATCAATACAAAATCTTCCACACCTGAAGCCATTCTGTTCCTCCGACTCTTTTACTTGTTGCTCTATTCTCGATTGTACTATTCCTCTAGTCTTCCTCAGTCTGCACATAGAAGATGTTTATAATTCCCCTATAGTTTTAGTATTTCATTTTGCTGCCATTCTTGGGTATAGAACTTACATATCCGATTTTCCATTCTTCCTGGACTTCACTACCCTCAAACCTGATGTAAACAACGTGACAATTGCTTCTAATGTCACCATTGGAGAATTCTGAATAAGTTCCTCTAACTTCTGTCACTTACTTCGCTTACGAGTTGGTTGACCATTTCATTTATATAATCTATTTCCTTAAAATTATTTCTGTCTTCATTTAATAAAGATTTGTAGTACCTCTTCCAGCTATCCATTCGTATTGGATTCATTGATTTCATTCCCTTGTATTATTCTTCAGTGTTCTGAAGATTTTCTGTGCTTGCCTAGATTTTGATCCTCCTATAAGTGTATCCACCTCATCACATTTCCTTTCCCAACAATTATTCATGGCTTTATTTTTTCTTTTTTTCACTTCATAATTGTATCTCTGTAGATTTTTCTGTCTTCCGGATCTTGTGTTGTCCTCTACTTCTGATATGCCATTTTCTTTTCACTTATCAAAAAATTTAGACTGTCATTCCACCAAGCGTCATTTGTTTTCCTGATTTTCTTGCCTGTTTGCCTCAACACTTCGTTTGCGTCCTCGTGAATACACCTTTTGATGAAATTATAGGGCACTAAGGTAAAACTGATAATCGATGGAATGAAAATTATTTTCTACTTCCATTATTTATTATTTTCTTAAAATACGTAGTATTAATTAAACTTAACTGTATATGGTTCGTAAAATTCAACAGTTCCCATACAGACAAATTTGAGTTTAAAGAGTACCTTCCAATTTGAATTAATTCGGCGCTAACCTCAAAGGGACGAAAATACACCGCAGTTGCGCAAAGTGAAAGGAAACCAGTGAATGCTTAATTCGCAATGCATACTACATTAACTAATTAAGAAAATTAGAAACGTTTGGTTTGAGCTTTGTTTTATCTTTATTCTCCATTCCTGCCATTCGCGGGCTACTGTAATCATCCGAAGGATTACTTAGTCGGTTTCTGTTAGCTAATTTCTATATTATTCCGAGAGAGATATGTTTATTCACAGCCTAAAGTTCTGGGATTGGATTTGTGCGTCGTCAGCCTACGCAAATAATTCCATGAAGGAATCATTTCGAAAGGTAAGATTGAAGATGGGGAGACAGGTAATTTGTCACTAATTCAATTTGTAAAGACAAGTGGCAGTGAAAACTTATACGAATGTAATATTGCCTTTAGACGCAATTACAATTTCGCACGTAAAATTAAAATTCTCATAAAAGGTGGGAAAGTATGAATTAGCGCCGTATTGTTTCTAATTTACCACATACAAAAAATAAGAATAAACGGGATCCACAGTTCAAATTCGTTACCATTTATTTCAAAATTTTCCGTGAGTATTATACAATATGTGTATAAAATTACTTTACTTGTGATTACAATGTCGATTTAAAGATCTATTGAGATGTAATAATTACACACAATGTTGTAAGTCAATTGATAGATGTCGCCGTTGGAGTATTTGGAAAAAGCTTAACTAGTGCTTATTAAATAGACTCAGGTTTTTACGGTCACTTGCTATTGCTATAGTGATTCGCGGGTTCCGGCGTCACTAAGGTTTTTGCTCTTGACGATTGGCGAACAATTATGATTCTCATTATCACAGCACTTCTGTTGTTCGCAGAACGTCGTAGACAAAAACCTTAGTAGCACGGCGGAACCCAAGATCCTTTGCGATACCAGTTATTAAGTGTCTTGCCATGCTTAAGTTAATTAAAAATCTGTAGGAGACGGGTGTCAATTGCAATAGGAGTAATTGCACCACTACTCTTAAACATATCAAATAGCAATATGTTGCATCTATCTATTATTTCTGTCCAAGACATAGCTCTAGAATTGTTTTCATAAAAATTAGTCTTGCAGAAAAACATATTTATTCTTTTATACGCTTTGGCATATAGATGGTTTAATTTGATATACATAAACAGTAGGTAAATGTACATGGCAGCTGTGATACGCAAAATGAGGCTTTCCAAGGCCCATTTTCGAAACAGAATTATTGGTGACACCCAATTTTGGATTTATGTTTCGTAAGAGACTCCTTTCCAATTTCTATTATCCACCATAGGTTCTATACAAGTTAATATTAAAAAAAAATAGTTCATATGCTTTCGATGGTTTTCCTAGAATTTGAGTATGATGTTATGAATGAAATTATAGTAGGCCTTGATATAACATAATAAGTAACAAATTTGTTCCCTAAATAGGTATAACTTAATATATGAAGAAATGTGTTAGAAATTAACTCGACGAATTAATTTGTTATATTGCCATAGTTCGAAAATAAATAACATGTTACGAACAAAAGACTCAAAACCAAAATAGTATCAACTGTTGATGGGAGTGTATAACCCCTTGAGATCGCCAGAAAGATTCCTCGACGCGACATAATAGCAAAAAAGAAAATCAGTCCTAGAAACCCTGTATCATGTTCACGTATCTACACTGTAAAATGTGTCTACATACATACATACACGTCGTTTACATGGAATTTGAGCCAGCAATAAAATAATTAGTGTATAGGTTCTCGGATTTAAAATTTCGTATTAAATAAAATAAATAAAAAATGCATTTGAAGCAGGGATTCTGTTAAACTAAATTCTTTATGCAGATTTACAAAAGACAATTACTTACCTTCTTTCCGAACGTTATTTCTATTACGATCCTTTTTACTTTGTATATTGCTCTTGCTATGCCCGCAACCCATAATTTTCAATATTTTCAGGTAGATTACATGATGGGATCCCGGCATAAGCCCGCAGTTCCAAGTTTACATTTTATGAACTCGAATACTGCTACTTCAATTTTATTTTTATCCATTCCAAGAGTAGTTCGAATACCGCTAATGTAGACATCTGCAAATAAATAACACGAAATTGTACAGATATATCAAAGTGTTACAAGCCTTAAAAAAACATGAAGTGGCGTATTATTTCCTTTGATTTAGCTCCGCACTAAACTAATTTAAATAGGCTTACTAATAAGTACCCAAGATATAAAGTGGGCATGAAGCAAATTCATATATCTTTTCTTCCTTACTATGGATATATGTATTTACCCACTTAAGTAACATTAACAATATAAGTAATTTGTAGTAACATAAGGATATTAATGCAAAAACATTTAGTAACAAACAAACTACTTCCGGAATTGGACAGTGTCATGATTAGCTATATATAAAAAAGAAATAAGAGCAAGAGGAGAAAGAAAAAGAAGAAAAAGGAAATAAAAGAAAAAGAAAAGAGAATGATACGGGGAGGAGGGACGTGAAATAGAAAGAAATGTGAAAAGAATAAGAGAAGGAAAGAGAGACGGGGGGGTAAACGATACAAGAAAAAAGAAAGAGACCAAAAGAGAAAGATGGAATCTCGGCGTTTCGCCTCCACCATTTTGGCAGAAGGTTACGGTGACTCGGCGTGTTGACCGCACTAGAGGCGAAAACCTTCATGGTTTCTCTCTCTTTTGGTTTCTTTCTTTTTTCTTTTCTCTCGCTTACCCCCCACCCTCCCTTCTGTCTCTCTTTCCTTCTCCTATTCTTTTCACCTTTCTTTCTATTTCACGTCCCCCCCTCCTTTACCGTTCTCGTTTCTTTTTCTTTTATCTCTTTTTTCTTCTCATTTTTTTCTCCTCTTACTCTTATTTCTTTTTTATATATATCTTATCATGGCACGGTCCAATTCCGGAAGTAGTTCGTTTATTACTAACTCTGGCCGTGGAAGCCTACGTATTCATTTAAACAATTAGTTGTTTCCGAATATTTTCATTATAGAAATAATATCTTCATGAGAATATGAGTTGCTCCCATAGTCGAGACTCACCAGTCAATCAATTTCTTAACCTTATTTTAAATTTATTTTATGAGTTGGGGTGTACTATATAACATGTAAGGGTTGGTCGACAGACTTCGAAATCATCGGTTCAATTAAATTAATATTATTATTACTATTAATATGAAACTTCAGTTGGTGTTAGTAATGATAAAATTTCTTGCATTTAACGAACGTTTTTAAATTCCTGAAAAATATCAGTCACGACCTCTGCGTTACCCCTAGTTACCGATTTGTCTAATTTAAACGAGCTTAAAATATCACTGCTATTACGATGATCATCACCAAAATTAAAAACCCAAAAAAGAACTAATCGAACTCCCACCTTTATTAAATTTTTATTTGTATGTGTTATATGGAGTTTTTGCACTGTCTTTTCATCATCTTAACGGTGGGGATTCATTTATATTTTTACTTTATTTTAACATTATTTAAGTGGTTTCTATTTTCACAATTGTCTCGATAATAAAATTACGATTTCTTTACATTTAACCAACATTTCTAAATTCCTGAAACAATATAAATCACGGTAGCATTTGAACCCATGACCTCTGCGTTACCGCCGCATTGTGCTACCAATTGCACCGCGTAGTAGTCAGTAATCAGTAATATAACAAATTAATAAAATTATTACAACGTAGTCGCAGGGAGAGACGCAGAATTGGGAATGTACTGGCTTATACGTTGATCTAATCCTGATGGATAAGGCAATCAAAGAAAGTCTCGTGGTGCAGTTGGTACACAATGCGCCGGCAGAGGTCGTGAGTTTAAATCCTACCGTGATTTATATTTTTAGGAATTTAGAAATGTTGGTTAAACGCAAGAAAATCGTAATTTTATCATCAGGACAATTGTGAAAATAGAAACCACTTCAATAATGTTAAAATAAAGTAAAAATATAAATGAATCCCTGCCGTTAAGATGATGAAAAGAAAGTGCGAACACTCCATGCAACACATAAGAACAAAAATTTAATAAAGGTGGGAGTTTGAGCAGTTCCTTTTTTTTAGTTTTTAATTTTGGTGCCGGTCATCGTAATAATAGTATATATATTTTAAGCTCGGTTGAATTAAACAAGTCCGTAACTAGGGCTGCTTTTGGAACAAACTGTAGCTCCAGGTCAATTGAATATAAAATTGGCAAAGGAATTGAAGTACAAAGGCACGATATCTTTGATCTTCTAGGTTTCATTTATTGTTAATATTTGAAAAAGGGAAAATTAAAATTATATAAAAATCTATCAGGTAATTTGTATAGTTTTAACAATAAAAGATTGAAACAGTTCGAGAGTATAGATACATCAGGGAATCCACATCCATCCCATTAGATCAGATTTCATTAAATATAACCAGTGAAGTAAAAAATAAGTGTATGATTAACTATAAATCTTCAATGCAGTCATAGTCCTGATCATTGTCATACCATCACTATATTAAATGTATTTGTACCATAACTATTATTACTGAAGTGTATAAGTTTATTTGAGGAGACTTAGCTAGACTGCGAGATTTTTCCTGTACATTTAAATATACTGCTCAGTGGCTGTTAGAAACAAAAATGATTAAATTACTTTTTTGATCGGATTATACTAATTTTCGATTTAGCCTTTAAAAATTTTCTTTTAGGTTTCAATCGCTATGATTATCAGCCAAACTCTACTAGAATTTTGCCAAATTTCTGGGTGTTCCAATATTCAGTAGGATGTTTTAATATGCCAAACATTGTATTGACAGAAGGCCCATGGTTTTATTTTCCTATTCGAGAAGAGGGCATATTCGGTTCTTTTTCGCAGTTAATTAAAAATCAATCATCGCGGCCGTGGTTTAAATTCGTATCCCTCCGATCGAAAAGCAGGTATGCTAATCGTTTCATCATCAAGGTGGAGCTTGAAATTTGTTGTTTATTAATTTGCGACTAGTTGTTCTTTATAAAACAGAATATTCATTTGTTTACTTGTACATTGATATTGTACAAAGATCTATTAAGATCTTAAATATTTCGTAATTTCTGTTACAGCTGTGTTCTCTTCCAGTATCAATTTTTAATTTGACAGCAAAGTGGCTTCGCCTTAAATTTACTCCTATGAGATTTTCTTCGATTCTATGGTTTTTGGTATACAATGTTGCATTTGGTGTTGCACACGAAGTAATACCCTAATCAATGTGGGTGTGGAACATTAACATAGTGTGTGTATAATACAATAAAAAAGAATAAGAGAAATTTTATTAGTTAAAACCTATTAAGTCTGTAAGGTGATATATTCTGTGTGCCGACTATTCTGCTAAGGGCATAATTCAAGGTGGTTTTGGAGATTTCGAACTCTTTTGAAAAATAGGTTTGTGTAAAATTTACAGGTAGCGACTAATTACTACTCTCAATTCCAGCTTGTTATGAAAAAATGTGGCTTTCATTATGTCTCAAATGTGTGCACCGTGGTGAATGAGGTCAGGGCTATGTGCAGAATAGTTGAAGTTTTTTCTTCTGGAAATAACTGTGCAAAAGCATCTGAGGACCTGCACAAAAAACATCACTTGCTGTTGGTATCTTTCACTATTAACGGTGATAGTACGCTCTGTGTCATGAGTAGTTAAATAAGGACCTATATCCACACAGCACACTATATAGTCACATTTTCGTCACACAGAAGTATTTCAATTGGTTCCTCGGAAGGTGTAAATTCAATAACTTTAAAAGACTGCTTATTAATGCGGTCAGAAGGTGATGCATTTAACTTATCGGAAAACCAAACGCTAGTCAAGGACCAGTATCTTATAATTTGTCAAATTCGTTTAATTTATGACACATTTGAATTTTGTAAGAGAAACCGTCAATATCCTTGATTATGTTATGGTTTACGTAAGCTTATTGTCGGCGCCTGTATGACTTGCAGGATTACTCGTTTGTGATTTTTATTTTTTTTTATACTCGAACACCTCCTTCCCTTCTTCCTGACTTTTCGTTGTATGCCAACATTGCTAGTAGTCCTAAATTGTTTAATGGTGCAGCCTTTTGTACCCTTCATTCAAATTGAGATCGAACTCGCTTACTGCTACTGCCAAGCTCACATGAGCGGTTATATACTACACATACAAAAACTTGAAGAGTTTTGTATAATCTGAAAAATCCTGTTTAAAACAAGTTTAACCTCAATGTCACTTCCATGGCAACTGAGATTTGAGTTGCAATTTCGGTGCTGTATATCTATGGACATATTGTAATGTAACATGAAGGCTGAATTTTGTACAGAATTTTTAATTCGTGCTTTTTTATGCAAATATCCTATAATAAATAAATATTTAGATTTTCTATGAAAATCGTAGTTGAATGTACATTCCGAAAACCTATAATTTGCTGTCATTGAATGAACTTATGAAATGTGTTATCCCATTCAAGGGATTATTTATATGTGGTTCGATTCATTTACCTAGTTCTTTGTATTCATTCATGAAGTCCAAGAAATTTGCTAAACCTATTTAGATCCACACAATTAAAATCGTGTATGTGTAGCATCAGTAAGTGATATTAGTAATGGTGTTTAGAATCGTGCAAACATCTCGCAAAGTGCTGCGCCTGAAAAGAAATCACATTGGCAGACGGATTACCTGCTACTGAACGGTGAAATTATCTTCAAAGGACGAGTTTACGCACGAATTTATATCATCAATTTATTTCGTCTATTTGCTGAATCCAATCAATTCGCTACGTATTTACTCAACAGCCTATCACCGATATAATTTAAGCATGTTTATTGATTTTCATTTAACGCTCAGACGCCGCGAGGTATTTTTAATAGAACAGCCTCTGCAGTACGTAGATACATAGGTTAAAGGAATTATATCAAATACCTTCCAAAATTATCAATTTACTTATTGCTTATATATGGTACCGTTTAGGTATTTCATTGGAGTAACCTGAAATACAGACTACCGTCCATAAGTTGAAAACAAGGTGAAATTCTTTTAAAGTAATACAACTGATACGCATATACTGCAATTTTACCCGAATACATCTTATTGCTCTTTTCCAAGAATGCGACTATTTATTTGATGAAGATGGGGTAGGATATCCGCAGCAATTACATTCGGTGGAATGGTTTAATACTAGTTCGGAAATCGTTTAGTGCATGTGGTAAAGGTATTAATCTTTAGTGTTTTATCGATTTCGTGTGCGGAATTGTTTTTTTGAAATCAGTGCGCAATTGTAACAATTTGATAAAATACTAAGCGTCGAAATGCCAAAACGTGACTATTGACTATAGAACAACGTAGTAACATTTCTACTCTTCGCGACGAAGGATACACCGAGAGAGAAATTGCTCTACGGTTAGGGATTTCACCGAAACCTGTGCATCATATATTGGCCCGGAGAAGAGAGACAGGACAAAATCTTGATAGAAGACGAAGTCGACGGCCACCTATGACCTCTGAAGTTCAAAATAGATTTGTGGTAATGACTTCGAAACGAGATCGATGTCTAATGATACCGGATGTCGCAACGCGCTGTAGTACACAACGACGAACAAATTTTTCTGTTACCACCGTCAAGAGTCAATTATTGACAGCAAGTTTAAGTGTTTGGGGTTGTTTTGCTGGAACAACTACGGGTGATTCAGTGAAACTTGGTGGTACAATACGGAAAAGAGTATTTTGATATTTTTCAAAATCATGCTATTCCACATAGAAGCCGTCTTATTAGTGAGCCGTTTTTGTTCTAGCAAGACAATGACCCCAAAGATATGGCTCGAATCTGTTAAAAATTTTTACAACAGACAACAGCAAGAAATGAAATAAAATTAATGGTTTGACTTCCTCAAAGTCCGGATTTATTCCCCGTAGAGCTCTTATGGCATGAGTTTGATCGAAAAGCTAGACGACGACAACCTCAGAATATCCAGCACCTACGAAAATATTTACAGAGAGCAAGGCAACAAATTGACGCGGACTGCCGCGAAAAACTGCTTCGAAGAATGTCTAAAATTTGTGGAGCAGTTATCAAAGTCCAAGGAGGTCACATCGAGGAACATAAACTAACGAGAAAAATATTGCATAAATGTTATTATGTTTGAATAATTTACTTTTATTTGACGACAGTTACTTATGTTGTATAAATTTATTAATAATCACAATAAATTTGTACTATATTTGTTACTTTTTGTAAAATTCGTAGCTGCTTCCAAGCTTTTAGACGGTAGTGTACATACCTCATTCAATACTAGAAGTAATTCTTTTCTGTAAAGGGATTCCATTATTCTTTTAAAACAATGAAATTATTATTTGGATATTCCAAGGAACAATTAAAAAATTCATTGATTACGAAAATTCGTAATAGTTATTCGAATATAGAACAAATTAATTTGTTTTTTAAAACAATAACAGATTTCACAGGTATAGCAGTAAACTCCACTCACACAAATAAATTAATTATGCGGAACGCAGCGTTTCGGGAGCACGTGGGCTCCCATTGTCAACCGTGTTACCGACCAGTCGGTAACACGGTTGACAATGTACATCCACACAGTCCTTGCAATCGTCATTTAATAACAGATTTTTTTTAATAATTAATAGGTATAGTAATTGTTTCCATTCAGTCACGAAATATCTATGAAATTCATTCATACCTTGAATATACCCACGCTTGACCTCATTACCCGTACTTGTATTATATTTGTATTGTATTATTATGTATATATTACATGTATAATCGATATATTTGTCTTTGTGATTCAGACATATCGCCATTGTCTTTGTAACTTCACAACCTTTATATAGATTATGCTAATTGCAAAGAAGAGATTTTGAAAATCTTAATGGCAGTATATATCATGTTTTATGAACAGAGTTGTACAGGTCGTGAGGATTATTGTGAACTTTAGATAGCAATGTCTAATAATAAAAAGAACCAAAAACACCAAATAAATTGAATATTTAAACGTAACAACACTTCTTTGAGGTTCTATGTCTTTTCCTTTTTTTTTGTTGTCCATTCTCTTTTATTATTTCTTATAACTTTCTCGCATTCCTACCCTTATTCTTTCATATTTCTCTCTATCTGCCCCACGCCTTAACCATTTAAATTTCGCCTTTATTTTCTGCTATACCATTATTGAATATTCCTCATTACATAACTACGTACTATTTTTTCCAATGCATTTTTCAGCAGTCTGCATTACACATATTTTTATATGTTCTTAGCATACTTCTGTATTTTCTTCGGCTACATTCCACGTTCTTGGAAGTTTCTAATACTTTCTAGTTTTGGCGGGAATCGTCGAGGACGTTGTCATCTATACATTTATTTCTGGCGGGAGTCATTCTAGTAAGGTTGTCGGATCGCATGTAAACATTTCTCTATTAAGTACAAATCCTGGACTTTCTATTATCGTACGTCGAGGCTACTGTGTCCGTTGTCGTCTATACATATTTTTAGTCTTCGGTTAAGTTTATGTCGGGAATCATTTTGGTAAGGTTGTCGGCGCGCGTGTATAGACATCTTCTACAAGTACGATCACTCCGCTTCTTCTTTAACGGTCATTGCGGCCGCAACGCCCGTTGTCTTTTGTACGTTTGTTCGGTCCTTTGTCGTATCGGGACTTAGACATTTTTTCATTTTGTTGTTCGTCGCAGCGCACGAGTTTCACGGACCATTTTTCTATATGTAATGTCGGCATCATCACTCCGTTTTGCTTGTCGGTGCGCATTTCGCACATTTGCTGGCTACTGGCTTTTTCCCTTCTTTGGGGCGCAGTAGCAGAGAGCTAAAGATTGCACATAGCGTATTATTTCAAACAAGAACGCCTGGGTAGCTGTCACATTACTTTTGTTTTGAGATCGGCTATTATCGCTACTGTCGCGCTCGACCAGGCGTTCAAGCTCTAAGAGATAGGGTGGGTTCCCCTATAAATGTGAAAATAACGAACGTATTTGGTTCAAGTACAAATACAAGTCAATGATACAGGGCCAAGTCCCTTAGGCAATTTTAAAACAAGGAAAATGTATTAGGCTCCCGGAAAGGGACATATAAATAAGCATAGCACCGAGGTGCGCTTATAAATTTAAGAAGTAAATAGGGTTGGTTCCCCTTTGTTAGAGGCAGTAGTACATGCCACTAACAAAGCTTCTGCGGAAACATATAAGAATTTAACATTTTAAACACAATTAAGACATAGCTTTGCAACGTACATGCTGAGGCAGTACTTTATATTGCTACCAATGAAAACATACATATATGTACACATGCTAATGTACATTACATGTATAAGAGAGCTCGAATAACTGCAATTATTACAAATGTATATATCTTACGTACATCGTAACTGTACATAGGCAAGAGTGGAAACCGTGTACACATTTTGTTTTTTAAATATATTTTTTTGCGCATGCGCATTGAGTTTCAATGTACAACCTTTCATCTAGTAAATAAACGAACAAGTAAGTATTGGTCAAGTAATTCAGGAATTTACGAGCAGGCTACAGTGGCGCTGTTCTTCAAACCAGGAGAACGTAACTGCTACATTACACAATCTTTGCTCTTTGTTTGGTATTGTCTTCCTATCTGGGCAGTAGTACTGTTGTAATTATATCTTCGTTTAGTATTTCTTTTACTTCCTTCTCGAACTTTTCGTATATAATCTTTTTTTTATTTCTCTAATTTTAAATAAAGTAATATACTTACAAAAAATATTTATTCAACGACATCGTTTCCATTTTTTAAGTACGTCAGTCATTCAATGTCTGGTGTGGTTTGTATTCTGTATCAGATTTTGCCCAATATCATAAAAACTACCCTCCGTTGCCCTTATTTCTTACCACCTGCGTGCCAACATCATTTCACGTACCAGATGCGTATCTTTGCAATGCTGTTTTTATATTTCCTCTTATTCTTTTCTTTCCTCTTCTTTTCTAGTATTTTACCTACGTTCTTTTATTCACCTTTCTTATGTACTTTCTTCTCTATTCTCTTCTTCATTCGAAATCATCGACATCTCGCCCAGTAGCAATACCAAGCGCCCCAATTTTGTCGGTTTAGTTTTCCTTCTCCGTTTTTCCTTGTTTTCATTCTCAATTCTCTTTAAATGTTTCATTTTTACTCTGGTAAGTAGCTGCCAATCTGAACTTTATTTCATTACAATTATATAATTTCGACAACGTCTACTAAAAATTTTGCATAGGACCCAAATTGTATTTTACGTAATCCTTTTTGTTTCCTTTGCCTGACAATTGCATTTGCTTTTTTGGGTCTTTTACACCCTACTTTTACCTCGATTCCTGTAATTAAGAACTTACATTATTCTTAGGTTTTTCTTCCTCCATTTTTCTTACTTTCAGTAGTTTCTTTATATTTCTACTGCTATTTCTCCCTTATTATTGTATCCCTCTAAGTGCTTTTATTTCTCTATTAGTTTCTAGTCTTTCATTTCGATGTTTCTGTCATTTCAATATTTTTCTAACATAGTTTGCTCGCAATCAATAAATTACATCTTCAGGCAAAATTATAAGATATAATTTACCTAATAAAGTTCTCTGTACTAACAAGTGAAGCAATCAAAATACATACGTAATAAGTAATGCGTATCTTCAATCACGTTACATCCCGTTATTCGAAAACGACATATGTGTCTTACGTTTTTCTCTCCTACAATGGCGTCTTTGTGCTTTAAAAGTTTTAGTGCAATATTTCAGAAAACGACAGGCGCTATGTGTCGAAACCATCTCAAGCTTGTTTATAATTTATAGAGGAAGTCGTATAAAATTGATACCGATATACTGGATCAATAACGTTCCATTTTCTAAGCTTAATAACAGCAAAATAATTGATGACTGTTGTGGAACAGATTCAGATGATGTTGCGTTTTATTGAATTCCTCCAGGCAATATCTGTAGAAGCGAAGCAGTTATTGCGTTAATAAAACATTGTAGCGAGCAGAACAACTTTCATAACTTACATTTCGTCCGACAATACCAGTAGACTTTCATTTAAACTTTAGCGTTTTGAGCGGGAGATGTTAGAGCTTTCTGCATCTTCTCATTGCATACGAAACGTCGATATAAAGGTTTCAATTAATTTATTTTATATCGTAGTAGTAACAAGAGTAACCATTTACAATGTTTCCACTTCGGAAGTTCTTTTCCAATAAAGATACTGCAACTGGTCTAAGCGTTTTATATTTTAACACAGCTGCATTACACGAACTATACATAATCAATTCCGGAATACAATCCAAATCTATTTCGTAGTGTACATGTGTATCTCTTGTCATTTACGTATAATTGCTATAAAGTTGATTAGATTTATATTAATAGCTAACAAATTAATTAATTACTGTCTTATTATTAAACCACTTTGCAAGTAGCTATTTTTGTTTAAAGCAGTAGCTTTAACAAGTGATTGATATAAATTATAAACAATCAAGTGCCGAGAATTAAGCTTTGATGTATGTTTATGTGGTTTTTGACTCCTGAGACGGCCTTCCACTAAAGTTCACAAGACATACTCTTCTAAAAATAATCTTTTGTGTAGTTACGTACTCTACGTCATATGATACTTTATTTAGAAATTTCCTGTTAAATAAAGTAATGTTATACTTATATACTTACAGTGTATTATAGTATGGCTTTCTTTTTTCTGCTCTGTGTTGTGTATCAACTTTTGTTTATTTTATAATAAACTATTGTATAAATGTGTTGGATGTTTTCAAATGGCACACAGCGCTTGCTAATATAACTGGTTATAAAAAGAGAGTGTTTTTCTGTACTTAGTAAATGCCTTCGACTTGTAAGGAAATTGGAGTCTACATTTATATTATGTACATATAGTCACCGCTGAAAAGTTGACATATAAAAACAAATTAACCAGTACGAAACATAAAACCAAGATACATAAAGAATATTACTAAATAAGGACACACTAAAGTTAGCCAAATGAGATTGTAAACGTTTGCACTTAATGGAAAGTTGATGCCGGTAAATTATTACATACCCTTACAGGAGTTAGCAGAAAAAGAAAGTTTCAAACTAAGCGGTACGGTGGACAAGTGGTATTGTATAAAGGAAAAATCCCGAAAACACATTGAGAAATCACTAGAAAACAATATCTAGCATAATAATGCTGCTAAATACAGTTACTCTTGGTATTGATGGAATCATTCACGGGAAAAGCAATGTTAGGGAAGATTCGAACTCTAACTCGTGGAGATATCTATTTCTGCCTCTCGGAGTAGTCGACGCAGTTTCGAGCGGTTTCTCTACCTAACATATTGGAATTTTCTTTCGACTAACATCGCCGTATCGGAACTAATAGTTTAAGTGCGCATTATTGGCACTATCTAGTGCCATAAGAATAACACGCTCGTTTGCCGATTCAACCACAGCGAAACAAGCGGGTACAGTTTCGCAACCCTTCTCCCGAGCAGTTAATTGACTGCTAAACCAGAGATAGCGCGGACCAACAGTGCAACTTGTAGCTGCACATATGAATGATGTCTCAAGCTTACCATGATGTATTAGAAACACATCGAGAAATGCATAGAAAACGATACCCAACATAATAATGCTGCTAAATACAACTACTTGCTGCATTGATGGAATAATTTACTTGAAAGACAATGTGAGGAGAGGCAGAAACACGTCCGCGTGTTAGAGTTTTTTCTCCTGACCACATTGTAGCTATATTGAGCAGCATTATTTTGTGAGAAAATCTTGCATTACCATTATATACATCACTTCTAAATCTTGGTTGGCGAGGAATCTTGGCGGTAAATACTTCGTGATAGAAGCTATACTGATGAAGCCGGCAATGAGAATGCGAATACACGAATTTTGTAGTGTCTAAATCCTGAAAGCCGTAATTCCATCCAAGTAAGATCCATAACACCGCAATAATTAAACTGTAATAATATGAGTATATCAGAGATAGTAGTGCTATTGTGTGAAAATTACAATACCAGCAACTATTGAGATCCTAGATGACCAGAGACTGTGTCAGGTATTTAATAATTTTGAGCAGTGGCTCCAAAAGTATGTATGGTAGTATGTATATACACTGAACGACTCATCCAATCCCCTTTCTTTTAGTATCCAGTCGTTGGGATTTCATGTCTATGAAATCTATGTTAGGCTTTGTTTAATTTATTTATTGCAGAATTTTACATATTTCTTCTTGGTTAGCATATTTTCTTTTCTGTAAAGCGATAACTTGGATCGATCTTCTGGAAAGAAATTTAATGTACTTAGAAAAAATCAGAACTGCAAAAGCAATACGTTAATGAAAACTAATAGTTGATAAGTAATAATAGTTTTGTGCATAAAGACAAATATAACATTTTTAACGCTAAAAATGATTTATTTTTAACTGTTCTGCTTACTCACTCACGTAATTTTTGTTTTCATGGGCACAACATATGCAAATTTATCTCATGGTTCTACGAGCACACGTCCGTACTACAAACACTACTGCGCATATATTACATGAAAGTAAAACAACATTTATGCGACCCCTCTGCATTTACAGCCGTAACTGGGTCAGATCAGCTGGCTATTTCGCCTACGACTAATGCAAATAAGTTAACACAGCCCATTAGCGGGTTCTTTTGTAGTTAAAAGCCAACTAAATTACCGTACTCTCCATCTATCTTAAGACCATAAAGTAAAACCTAACTAGCAAGTGCGTGAAGGACAGCGATAGATGTGACCTTAAATGACCTAATGCAGATCGATTTTCAGCGAATTTCACTCTTTTAGGACGGACAAAGCGTAACATTCGCACCCCAAAAACTTGCTTTATTCATACGAAGGCCTCTGCGATTGTATATGCGTGACCGTAACTGAATTAGGAGCGTATAACTAAACGTATGTGTGTAAAATTTCCTAAAATTACCTTCTCTTAAGCAATAGTGACTATCTTTAACATAGTTTGCTATTTCCTTTGGGGTTTACTGACATAGTGATAATATAATTAATAACGGCCTTCTCAACTAATTAAATTTTAACTTGTAGAAGAAAACAAGCAAAACTAATTTATCAATGATAACTAAAGTTTGGAAAATATGCAGTAAAAAGTTAGCCAAATATGCATGTAATATATACTTAAAAACATCATTTAAACATAATTTTCTATCTTCTAATCTAGTAATGCCCCCCAATTATCGTAAAATTGGATGTAATATATGATAGCTAGTTTTTTTTATTATCGAATTATTAAAAGTTACATTACACTTTTCTATGGCAAGACTGTTTGATGAATCAAATTGAGTTACAACACTTTTGATGCCTTCGTAATTATCAGCAAGAAACACAGCACGTTCAAGCCATGTTCCTTACCTTGTTAATATAGGATCTAGTGGGTCTATGGAATGTTTGGAAGCATTTCGTTATATAAGAAAAAGAATTAGGTAAGGGCTCACTAACAAACTGGGGCTGTCGTATTTGGTCGGATATTAGTGTATATCTATATTCTTTTCCAATTCTCAGATGAGAGTCGCTTTAACCGAGAGCGATTGGCCAAAGTATTTACCTTGCATCAAGGATGGTCAGTTGAGATAGTTAGCACAAGAAAATTAAAATTTAATGTTATACACCTAAATGAAGCGCAAATTTTTATTTTATAAAACCACATGCAACATCCGAAAACGATTTTATCATTAAAGACTAGATTTTATGCAAAAAGCATATTTTTATTTTTCCATATTTTGTACTTACCATTTCCCACCCTAAGAATACGTATTTTTACCACAGACACGTGCATATTTCATCATTATTTTGCATACTTATGCATATATTCGCAGTTTTTATAAAAGCTATAATAAAATCTGAAAAACTGATTAGCATTCTTTCAAGAATTTCATTGCAATAATGAGATGGACCTTCCCAACAAGCAGCGATGCGTTTCCACAAAAATTACTGCTAATGTAGGTACAACACTTATCGGAAGAAAAGTTTTGTAATCCTCGATATTTTTATTTTTAGGAATAGCCGTGATCAAGGCAGATTTCCAAATGCTGGAAAAACAGATTGTTCAATATAGACATTAAAGATAAGCAGGATGTAGTCATTTAGGTAGGAAATACAGATTTCCTACAAATGAAAGCCGATGTTGTCGAAGCCAGTAGCCCCTTTCTCTCAAATAATCCACAATGATACATTGAGTGTTAGTGACATAAACTATTTTAATTGAGTGCATACCATTTACTAGAGAATCACTATTGTACATATAACTTTGGCTCAATGGTGTAATTGTCCAAAATGGTATTATATAAGTTAAATAGTTATTCGCGAAAGAAAATTACGTTATACTACCATTCAGTCTACTTTGGGTGTTCACAAGCTCAATGAAAGAGTACACCCCTTGATCAACATGAATTTTTACAAAACCACCTTGCGTGCGATTTGACTAACCATAGACGCCTTCTTACAGTTAAAGTTCTTACAGTTACTGCTGTTGGTTGCCTTAGGTTTCTAGCTGATTCTGTCGAAGTTAATGCATAATCTTACCAGTGCTTTCTTGTCTTTTGTTTGCGACACCATCAGCTTCATTCCTTTTTTTTTGGTACCAACTAATTCTGGAAGAATTACATTTAATACATTTACTTATACCTTAAATTGATAAATCCCTCTTTTAGAGGCAAGATTAATCGCTGTTTGGTCTGCTTCTAACATAATACTTCGCCATATTTAGCACAATATGCATGCAATTGCTAAATGATTTAAACATCTAAATTTTATTTACATATTTATGTAATACCTAGATACTTTTACCGCATCTAAGTAAGAGAATCAGATTCGAAATTACCAGGCAACGACCTTTCTGTATTTCTTAGAAATGTCATTTTGTCAAATTATCCTAACTGATAAATATAACTAGAGTTGGCCAAATCCTCGTCGCACCAGGTCCACACTTACCCGCACTCATGACCGATACGAAAATTTACCTAGTTTCTTGAACCAATCTGTCTCAAATACATAGTGACGCGTAATATGGTGTACCATACGTGTACACACAGCAAAGAAACGAAAACAGATTGATTGAACGAATTCCGCCAATTTTGGTATCGGTTGGCATGTGGGGGAGTGCAGATCTGGCTCGCCGAAGATTTGGTCAATCCTATATACAACAATAAAACTAAAGCAAAAAAATCAGAATCAAAACCCGAACGCGATCAATCTTGTTTAAAGACGATCCTTGTGGATCCCAAGAGACATAGTTTTAAGGTCTTGAAGTCAATTATTGTATACAGAAGAAGTTGAATGGGAGAAAATGGTATTTATTTAAAAGTTTTGCCCGTGATGGGTTATTATATACACATGGTACTACATAAAACATCTCATTTTCTCATACAAACATGGCAGTCCTAAGCAAATAAAGTTTGCGGCTTCTTCCTAACGCAGATATTAAAT
Organism: Trypoxylus dichotomus; assembly: GCA_023509865.1. NCBI lineage: Eukaryota > Metazoa > Arthropoda > Insecta > Coleoptera > Scarabaeidae > Trypoxylus > Trypoxylus dichotomus. Next base: position 22,339,200 of record CM042081.1, on the reverse strand, counting down.
GTCAACCTAATTATTCAAGCTTACGCGGATTTTGTCAAACATACGCAAGCCAAAAATAATGCATGCATTTTCAATTTTCGAACACAGATAAGCGTTCAGTAAAACAATCGGTTCCTATTCGCTGCTTTAAATGTTAATAAACATTTCAACAAAATATCATTCATTTATAGTTTACATCCAAAAGTATCAGCAGAAATTAAACCAAGGTTAAGCGCTGAATAGGTAAGTTAGCATCATTTAAACAAATTTTACATTAGGTCTTATGTTACCTCTGCTTACCTAAAGGTAAGATGCGATTCTTTGCGATTAACATGGAATATGTGATCACTTTACGGATTATATGCAAAGTGCTCTTATGTTAAGGTTTATTTGAATTAAATACACATTTTATTTGTTTTAAAGACATACTTTTAAGTGAAAAAATAAATGTTTTAATGAAATAGTTGTGCAAAAAAGATTATATTACACTAAAAGAAATTATGTTAAAACTGACTCGAAAAAAAAATATATACTTTTCTTAGGTAAAATAGTATGGACTCCTGGAGAGAACAATTATTTCTTGACTGTATTATGCAAAATGGTATCTGCATACTTGTACGCTTAGGAAACCATTATTATCCCACGTAGTATCGTACATACACCACTACTCATAATAGAATGGACAGTTTAAATTTTAACAAAATATTTTAAAAAGTAGTACCTTTACACATGTAATAATTCTATAAGCATGTACCCAATTTACTAATTAAAGAATCAAATTAATAAATAACGAAATTGAAATATTACTTTCCAAAATTGTGAAATAATTAGGCACAGTACACACGATACCAGGTATAGATATTTTAAGTAATACACGGCTAGAAATTTGATCACATTATAAATGAAATCAGAATTTTAAGAATTGATTGAGTTGATGCAGAGATGGTAATTACACCATAAACCATGCATAAATTACATTAATAGTGAGTTTAGTTTATCATTAGGCACCGTTACGTGCAGCTCCATACTGTTATTTCTGTGTGCGAGTAAATAATTTAATTCCAGTGTAAAAATTCCTCGAGAAAAACCGCACAGTGTTGAAACACGATCAGCAATATTAACACTACATCAAAAAGAATATTCTGTACGGAGTATTTCCGGGCAACTTAATGTAAAGGAAACCACAGTAAATTTAACTGTTCTACGCATCGAACAAACTGGTACACTTGTTGGCAAAAATCGTCCTCGAGCAACATCCAGAGGGCAAATGAACGCATAAAATTGCTTAGCAAGAGAAATAGACGATTAACGGCTCCTGAAATTACGGCGGAAATAAATCGGGCTAAAAACAGAACGATATCCGGTAGCACATTAAAACGTCGTTTAAAAGAAGCAAACCTTCACGGCCGTATTGCTACAAGAAAACCATTGCTACGTCGTGGGAATAAATAAAACATCTCCAGTGGGTTGACACTCACAAAGACCGAACAATAGAACAATGGGGAAACGCACAATGGACTGATGAATCCAAAAATGATGTATTTGGTCAAAACCGTAGAACACTTGTCAGACGCTCAGAGGACGAGAAAATGCTTCTTGAGTGCATTACACCAGTAATAAAGAAAAGTGGTGGTTCTATTCTTGCATCGGGTTGTTTTTATTAAGTGGGATCTTGTGAAGATGGATGGAACAATGGAGAGGAGGATTATCGCGAGATATTAGAAGAAAATGCTCTACCATCTGGATTGCGTTTAATAGGCAACAATTTTAAGTTGATGCATGTTAACGATCTGAAGCACACGTCTTTCCTATGTAAAAACTACCTCGCTGCTGCAGAGAATGAAGAAATATTAAAAATAATGTCTTGGCCTCTCCAGGGTGCGGATCTTAATCAAATACAGCTTCTGTGAGATGAACTGGACGGATGAATTAGAAGAGAATGTCCAACGTTCAAAACCCATCTCTGGATGCTATAGTAGAGGGAGTGGAACAATATTCCTCAAGAGACAGTGAGGAAATTGACACAAAGAATGCCACGAATCGTGCGAGCAGTCGTTAAATCAAGAGGTGGATTTTTCAAGGAGGAGAAAGTATAACTTACTTTATGTTTTGTAATGTTTATTATTACTTTTTCTTTTGTGTACACATGTACAATACGTCGTAGATGAAGAAATATTTTTCTTATAATTGGTTTACTAAAAGTTTGAAGCAAGCGTCAAATTTCGCATGAAATAGGAAGTGTCCGTACTTGTGACACTTAAATCAGACCTCTAAAAAAATTGTACATAGACAAAGTAATATTTATCTTTAAAATATGAATGCAGTTTTTTTATGTAAAAAAAACACCGAGGCACTAGTTGACGAATTAGTAAATTGCATATTGGATACCAACATTAAACCACCTAACACGAACCGTATTAAGATAGTGTGAAAATTCTTTTCTTCTGGACTTTACACCAAGATAACGCTGTTAAAAAGTTGAAAGAAGTTCCGTTCGATTGAGTGGTATTCATCCCCATACTAAAGAATTTTCAACGCGGTGTTAATCCGAAAACCGAATATTTTCAGCAAGCGGTAGCGGAAGTCTTCGCCAATACAAACAAATAAACGTTTTAATACGAAAGAAAACACAAAATAACAACAAAAGTTGATTCTTCAAGCAAAATCAACCGTTCACAATTGTATTGAGCTAAAATAGATGGTAATAATTGTTAAGCAAGAAAACCGTATGCATACGCATAAGATGCAATTTCTAAGAAGTCAAAACCTGCAATAATTTGCAATAATGTAGCAGGACACTAAGAAAATAGTTCATCATAATACAGAATTAATATATTATACTTCGTTTTAATACCGTATAACAACCAATGAAATAATTGAAAACACAATTCGAAAGATTCTGAAACATAAATTAACAACATTAAGAACACCCAAAACTTGTCACAACTCGCAATATGAACTACTAATAAATATTTTATATTTATTAGTAATTATTATAGTCAGCAATGTTACGCTTTTTTGTTCTTACGGCATTTAAAACTACATAAATACGTCGCCATCATGTTTTAACTATGCTGTAACTACATTAGCTGAGCTTCGCAAACATATATCAAAGCGCCATCCTCCTTAATTCACAATATAAATACTCAAGAGTACTGCTGCTGCAATATTGGGGCACTAGCAGGAAGCGTTAATTTTAAAACTACTTGGCGAAACAAGAGGAAGAGAGGGTATTTTCTCGAGGTAATATTCGTAAATATTTTATGTTGCCTAAGAGCCAGACACAAAATACAAACGCCTCTTCTCCCCCAGTTGCGAATTGCGAACGACAAAATTAAATTAAAAGTTGAAGGAAAGTTGAATGCAAATGAACTATCGTAAGTTACGTTAACGAAAGCTTAGTTTGTAGGAAAACCGTGTCCTTTCAAATTAACAACTGCATCGCCATCATCATGCAGGTACAAATTTTTAATACGTTCCGTTTTCTTTCTTTAGATTTTCTATTCTAGATATAATAAGTAAATTTATTGAACTAAAGACAAAATTGTACAATGTATAACAAAATTATTATTGTTTACGCAAAACAGAATTATGGCTCTAGATAATATACTGCGCAAGTAATGGATAATAAAATGTGTGACGAAACAAACCTGCAGATCATTTCATATTTTATTGTAAATCTATAAAAAAGTGCGCAAATAAGCAGGTATTGATTGGCAAGTTTAGAAATTCTGTAAAAATAAAAATCAGTCAAATAATGGTGATGGTGAAGATATAAATGAATCCCAACTGTCAAGACAAGGAAAAGGAAGTGAAAAAAACTGAATGAGTTGGAACGGCACTAACAATTTTGAAGAGATACTGAAGAATTCCATCATCAATACAGCACACGCGTAGAAAGGTATGTTCAAAAATAAAATTGTTTCAAATGTTTGAGTTACATATTTCCTTTATGTTAGGATTAATCCATAAAACTCCCTTCGCATGTTCCATATTCAAATGCAAATATAAATCTCTATCCCTTGTTACTGATTGTAGCAGGCTCTTACACCATTAATTACACGATTAACACCTACAGCTTGTATTCTTTAATATCTTTTTGTAATCTTCGGAAACATATATTTTCATTATTATTTATAAATTCCCGGCATTTTTACTCACAATTACTTAGAAACAAAAACACAATGCTAATATCTTTAAAATAGGATCAGTAATAATTTTATTTACGTATATATAACCGCCAGCAATGTGATTAACCTAGAAAAGGAGAATTATGGAAAGGGGACAAGATATAATATCGCGATGTTATTTAAATAAAACAGCCACTTCCCACTTCTCCTCCGACAGAAGTAATGAAAATACCTATTATATCTAACAGATATTCGCGAGCGAATGTCGTTCGCACGCAAGACGGTGGTAAGCCAGACGCTTTATATTAAATATTTTCTCCTGTTTTATTGTGCGCGATCACGCAGAATTAGTATTCCGATTGCAGACTTTACACCTACCTACAACTTTTTATGCTTACTAAAGACTTAACTTTTTCGGGTGACTAATGAAAATATAACTCATTGCACTAGTAAAAATTAAAATGGAATATTTCTTTACATATCTGCCGGTAGAAACGAAACAGATGGATTACACTGCCCACTTACTGATTTCAATATGACGCTTGCTTTTTCCCAGTTTGGCTGAATCCGAAAATCATATTACTTTTTGCGTATCTCATACTATGGTATTCGAAGAATCATTAATGCGGCTAAGTTATTACCTAAGAACAACAATGTATAAAATTTTAATAGTTCATGCATTTATTTAAATACGATATTAATCACGAGTGTAGTAATTTATTTTAGTAATCATTAAAAAATTACAACAGTACTTGTAAAAACGCAATCAGGAAATAAATTTTCGTTTACTGCACTTTCTGCTGCGTATTTTAGTTTATCAGTCCCTTTGAATACACCCACAGTAGTCGGTCATCTTATGAGGATCTCATCTTACTTACCAGGTGTATACATAAGATTTTTTTGGTGAGAAGACATGGCACTAGTGAAAAGTACGCAGCGTATTAATTTGACACATACTTCATTTTCTTTGTCGGACATTTAAACTACAAACAGACACAACTTGAGTTTACCAAAAACTAGCGTCTTTGCTTTATCGTTCAGTTATCATGTCGACGCGATGTGCATGCCTGAAAAACAACATTAGCGGCACGCATTACTTTTCTTATTTAATCAAAAGAAAAAATCTGTTGAGAGTCATTGTTTGCTATTAGAAACATATGTTAAACACGCTCGATCAATTAGAATATGTGAGTCATGGTTTCGACAATTTAAAAGTGGTGATTTCAATATGAAAGATAGTGAGTGCTTAGGTAGACCACAAAAAATGCGAGGACGAGCAATTGCAGAACTTATTGGACGATGACCCAACCAGCAAGTAGCAGAAGCATTACATAAGTCACAGGAAACAATCGGCAGATATTTACGAGCACTGGGGAAGGTCAATAATCTCGATAAATGGGTTCCGCACGATTTGAATAAACGTCAAATAGAAAATCGCAGAAATGCTGCTTCAACGCCACGAAAGGAAATCATTTTTCTATCGAATTTGGGCGAGTAACAATTATTTTGAAAATCCGAAGCGGAAAAAATCGTGGCTTTCACCTGGCGAAGCTGTGACAAGAAGACCATGTCTCTGTGTCTGGTGGGAACAGAGCGGTATTGTGTGTTATGAACAGTGAAGCCCGGCGAAACCCTTAATACACAACACTATTGCCAATAAATAATTAATTTAAACTGCGCATTAATCGAAAGACGACAGAAATGGGCCGGAAGACATGGCAAATTGATTTTATTAAACGACAATGCACCACCTAACACAACAAAACCAGTGAAAGACACCTTGAAATCGCTTGGATGGAACATCGTTCCGCGCCCGCTGTAGTCCCCAGACCTGGCGCCATCTGACTGTGACCTCTTCGCATCAATAGAGCACAGGCTCGCAGAGTAACACTTCAGCAATTTCGAGGAAGTTGGAATATTGCTCGACGAATAGTTTGGTTGGTGCAAAAGGCAAGCAGTTTTTCAGGCATGAAAAATTATGAAATTCGAATCATTGAAGTTCTAATTTGAGGTCTATCAAATATCCTAGCTTTAATATTTTCATAACTTAGTCGTGGAAACTTTTGATATATGTGCTTGAATCAGTCCCCTTGCAAATTTAGCGCTTTAAGGTTTTGTTTCATAAGACCCAATTTTGACAAGCAGGAAATGCCGCAGAAAAGAATGTGATGTGATATGGAATAGTGGGTTTCATATTTAACATTAGCATACCTATATTAGTTGAAAACAAATCTCGGATTTTAGTCAGCAGAAAAAGTTTTTATTTTTTAGCGAGTGTTATCTTTGGATCTGATTGAGTGTAGTAAAATTTGTTTTCGGACAAGTTACTTGTTAATCCAAAAAATAATGACATTCTCTTAGTAACGAGGTTCCATTTACTGAATAATATGTGATCATTCAATAATAAAAAAAAACGTTTATTTGTGATTTAACCTCTCACCCTTATTTTAAAATGCACGGGTAGATTAATTATACACTTAATTTATTTATTTCTATGTACGAAGTCGATAATAAATTCTGAAACTAGATTTGGGCTGATGAAACGTGTGATGTAAAAGATGAAAGTAGCAAACAAAATTGTTCTTTCTAAGTATAAAGTGTTACAAACAAAATTGAAAAGAAATATGAATTTATGTACTGATATTTTATTTTTATATAAAACGAAACGAAAATTTTACATCGTAATAATAGGCGTGTATAATAATAGTATGTCAAAAAATTATTAAATATATACTTTTCAACCTTTTTGAGTGTTGTAGATACTTCACAAGATTTCTATTTAATTTCATTTTATTTATATTTTTAAAACTTTTAGTTTTCCATTCATACTTATCATACCATATCAGTGACTGAAGGTTTCTTGTTTTCTTTTATCACATAAACTTAAATAAATGTATAATATGTAATAATATATATAAACGTGTCACAAGTGCAGTAGAGCAATTTTAGATTAAGATTAGGGGCATATTCACGTCAATATATCAATCAATCATTCTGTTCGATACATCAAAGAATATAAGCAATAATTTATTCGACTTATTTAATCCACCCTATTAAGTTCATTGCCCATATATATATATATATATATATATATATATATATATATATATTTCTTATTTATATACGATAAGTGAGCAAACGGCGCTAAAAGCTATTTAGTTTGTCATAACTGCTGAAGTCTTAAGGTGTGAAGTGTTTCATGGCTTTGTTACTTCACACTCTTACCGTAAAGGGGGAAGTACCGTTAATTATTTTTCCAACGGTAAACGGTGTGTCGGAAGCAAACCTCACTCGCCAGAAAATTGACACGCAATTAATGTACCTTCCTCAATTTATAAGGAAATTAGACTATAAATATAACCTTGATGTATAGAAGATATACCATTGTACGGAACAGAATTGAATATTCTACAATATAGCGCATTGCAAGTGGGATAATGCTTTTAAAAAATTCAAAGTGGGAGAATAGCATATTAATATTGTACATACATTGTCATGCCTTTATAAACAATATCGTGTCTGAAAAAATGTAAATATTTATTAATAATATTTCAATAATAATATTATTTATTAAATTTAAGTATTGATACGAGACATTCAAATTAAACAGTTATTTTGAGATACGAGGGCGATCTGAAATGTTTCTGGAATCGGAAAGAGCACAAAGGTTGAACTGGATTAATTGTTCGGAAAGGCAATATTTTTATGGCAACTGTCAAAATTTCAGACGTCTACTGTCAATAGTTATTGTTTAAGAGTGTGTTTTGTGTAGGAAATCAGGCGGTTTCGCAAAAATGGATAAAATCAAATTTCGTGCAGTGATGCACTCTTGAATGATTAGGAAAACGGCCACGGAAATTCGGAATATTTTGCTAGTGGTTCATGACGGATGTAGTCCATCATATTCGATGATCAGTTTCTGGGTGAGCGAGTTCAACACGTAGCCGCACAAGTACAAGTGACGAACCACCCAGTGGACACCCAAAAACCACTATCAACGATGAAATGGTCGAGAAGATTCACGATGTCGTGTTAGCCGATCGCCGATTGAAGCTGAAAGAGATAACAGAGATAACAGGAGTCTCAGAATAACGTGTTGGCGATATCCTACACGATATTTTGGGTATGAAAAAGCTTTCGGCGCGATGGGTACCGCGTTTGCTCACACCGGAGGAAAAACGAAATCGGGTGACCGTTTCGGAGGAGTGTCTGGCCAGGATCCAACGCAGTCTAAGAGATTTCTTCATGCGTTTCGTAACCGTGGATGAGACTTGGATCTACCACCGGCGACCAAGTAACAGTCGAAGCAGTGGACCTTTCGGGGCGAATCGGTTGCGAAGAAAGCAAAGACCGTTCCATCGGCCGGAAAGGTCAAGGTGCCCATTTTTTTCGGATTCCCCGTGTGTGATCCTCATCGACACTCTGCAGAAGGGAAGGACGATCACGGGGCAATACTACAGTGACTTATTGACCAGATTCGGTGCAGTATTGAAGGAGAAACGGGCTCGACTGCAGCGGAAAAAAGTGCTTTTCCCGCATCGTGGTCCCCAAATTGAATGAATTGCGCTACGAATTAGTCTTGAAAAAGTGTACTGATCTTCGAGGAGACTACATCGAAAAATAAATATAAAAAACCACACCAATACCGTGTTTTTCTTGTCGATTCCGGAAACATTTCAGGTCGCTGTCGTAAAAAATATTATTTTTCATTATAATTTCAACATTATTTCCATATAATTGTATTTAGCCCAGAGATATTCCAATTTTCTGAGTTGTATAAAAAGTAATCTTTCGGAAACTCATCAAAATAGGCTTTCATCCCCTTATCAGTTCCGCCATTGGTTTAAGTTTGGGAACAAGAAAAAATCGCTCGGAATCAGTTCTTCTAAATATGTTGGATGAGACGGCAATTCATATAGTAATTCAACAAATTTTTGTCTGAATAAATGCGATTCCTTTTTCTTCAGTTAATCATCCAAATATACATAATCTTATTGAGCGAGAAGACGGTTCTTGCTGTCTTTGGAGCAGCAAATGAAGTCCATTGTTTTAAACGTGTTTTTGTATCTATGGAGCACTAACGTATCCACGTTCCATTTACTGGCTGAGAAGCTGTGAGCTGTTGATTGTATTCTGGGCGACTAGAAATTGAATCGAACACCGACTTCACTTGAAGCGAATAACGCTTGTCTAGCAATATATTCCCCTCATCTCGCAGTAATACGGAATGAGGGCTTGAATCGATTCAAATTGAAAAGATCGATGTGAGGATAGGATTTTGTAGTAGTTGTTAAACATACTGACATACAATCTCCCTGCGGAATAGCATACGTATCTCTCGACTTTGTTAACTGATAGAAATCTTATTTCATCCTCTTCTTACTCACAATTACGGCCATCGACACGTCGAAAGTGCGCTCATGGTATGCACATATCATTTGAAATTACAACACGAGTTCGTATTTTGTCAAGAGTTAGGAAACATAGCCTCATTTTGCGATTAGCATTTTCATATTAAAATGTTGATGTAAAATATTGCATACCCATCTGGTTGAGATGTTTACGGTATCAGCCATCTCTTTAGAATAGCGTGCTCTTTATTAGTTATTTCTTTGAAGTTACTGTAAACGAATGCCCCAGATATTCGGCATCATCACCACCAATATGACCACTCTAGAAAGCATCACTCAATAGGAAGAAACAGATTTACCATAATATTTGTGTAACCGTTCTTCAGTTCTTTTAACGGCTTTGTCACGTGAAAATAAAGTTTAGTCAACCTACGAAATTTAGGTTGAAATAGTTTACTATTTGTGATGTACTAATAATTGTGAAAACCGTTCTATCTAAAACTGAGCTGAAGTCAGTAATATGCTCATAATAAGGAAATGGTTGCTAACCTTTGCCAACTTTTGCCTATTCCAATCGCTCACAATTTTTGATTAGCAAAAGGGCGATGGAATAATTTTATAGACATGTATGAAAGTATTATTTTGGTTAGGAAATAATTTTAATATAGTTAAAATATTCAACGTGTGAAAAGAAAAAGGTTTCCAAAATACTTAGCAGTCCAGTTTGAGAGAATCCTCAACAGAACCTTCACAGAAAATTAAGGCGTAAACATTTTGGTGGAAACTGAGCGATTGCAACGGATTCCTCAAGTAACTTTCTTAACTTCTAAAGAATTCCTATGTACTTTCAAACTTTAATGGTGACGGAAAAACACATTTCCATGTATGTTTCTCTATTCATATGGAATGCAACAAAATTAGAATAATAAAAGTACCTCCAAAATCCAAAAGCATTGTAAACATAAAAAGCCGTGTATTTTTGTCAAAATTCCTTTGTTTTCTTATTGCTTTATGCATAGAGAAGCATGATATATCATTTCCATATGTCACAATCGATCACACAATGGATGACATGTATATGTAATCATCAGAGTTATAGCCACAGGCCATGCAGTATTTGGAATTGGAGAAGAAAGGAAAGGAATGTGTATATAAATACGTACGAGAACAACAGTGAAACAAAATGGATTGAACATTAGAATCGTAAATATGGATATATTATTCGGAATGGCTGAAGTTTTTGCAGTATTTACACGTATTCTCTTTCAAATTTCTGGAAAGCATACTATAACATCATATGTATATATCATATGTAACATCATTCTTTATTGAGAAAGCTGAAGCAGATTCGTAGGAAGTCAGCTTGATACTTCAAGCATATTTCATTGTTTAATTTAGTAATTAGACTGCGGGTAACTAGAAATGGTACGCGCGAAATATGCGAATTAATTTTGTAATTCCTTTAGCGTACACTCCGCTGACCATTACATTAACCAGCTGGTGCAATTTGTGGTAGTAGGTATTTGTTTGTTGGAATATTAGACTAGAAGTAATTTACGCTAGAAGCGCTAAAACTTTACATTAAGATGAACAGTGGTGATTCTAATTAATGTCTCCCCCTATGACGGAGAGAATATCAAAGCTACCTTTCCTGTAATGCCACAGACAGTTCGGTTTCTATCGATTCTTGCTGGTATAAATCTTATTTAGAGAGCATATATATAAGATTATTATCGTTTACATATACTACCGGTCAAAATTATTTGCCCACTCCAAGAAGTAATCAATAAATACAGGTATGTGCTGTTAATAAAATACTCTTAAAACAATTAAATTGATAATATTTATTCAATAATATAATTTATTTGAGATAAAAGTATTACAGTTTTTTTCGCAGAAATACCCCCCTCCACCCCCTTCATTCAATTTTTCGACGTTCTTCTGTAGGTGTTGTTACTTTTCGTCATCTTGTTCGTTTGCTTTTTAATAATGAAACAGCATCCTGACATTTTTTAACGTTATAGTTACATTCGACAATTTAATTCAATTGTCTTACAATATCTCTGTTATTGCGACAAGTTCATGTAAAGCAACAATCATTGTGCGGATTTTTAGGGGTCCCCATGGTGTGGGCTAACCTAGGTGGGTCCGCACACGAAAAGAATTCATCTATGTGTAATGCACCCGCGGTCTACATATCGTCAAAAGGAACGGTAAACCACAGGTATGTATATCTAACTCAACAAACTCCACGAAGTTGAAATTGCTACACTTTCTATGTATTGGGGACCTGATGGCGATGTTTGTTCTGTGTGCGAAACAATAAAATATATTTGTTTGCCTAGATCCTGAACGTGGTACAATGAATTTGTTTTTACTCAACAACTCAGACACATCTAGACCATTATTAAGTAAAGTAAATAGGAATTTGCACTCAGCTTGTTTTCGATGTAATTCCAAGGAATCAATATTACATATCTCTAGCAGAGTATTCTGAATCAATCCTTGTATCGGGTAAGTATTAATTTTTGTAAAGTATAAGAATTTTAAACACCGTATCTGAATCTGCTCTAGAAGATGTATCTGATAGATGTATATAGGTGACCAGGCCAAGGATGTATACTCCAGTCGAGACCGAACGAAAGCGAAATAAAGAAGAAGAATGGCTGTTGTAGAAGAAAATGGTCGTGTAACACGTATAATGTATCCTGACATACTCAACGCTGATGTACAAATACTGGATATATGTTACGCTCCGTAAAGCTCAGTCTTGAGTCGAAGACGACGCCCAAGTTTCTCATAGAGGTCTCTCTAGGTAAAGGAGATCCAGCCAAGTGATAGGTATATATAATTGCAGTCGTCTTACGAGTGTAGGTGACAATTTTGTATTTTCTTACATTAACTGTTAGTTTGTTGTTGATACACGTGTAGAATATATTAAGTTGGTTACTTACAGGAATAATAACTATTAAATCTAAATTCCATAATCTTTACTTGCACCATATTATTTATTTATTATGGTAGGATAATTGTATTACACTTATACACTTTTAATGAGCGTACTAGAACATCTAATTACCGAATGAAGGAAATTCAATTCATAACTAGGTATCAGGAGAGTCTTTGGCGGAATTATTTAACTATAAACTGACATTATTCATAAATGAAAGTTAACAATTGTTCCCATTAATGAAAGAACTATAAATGAACATACTACATATTCCTGTCGAATTTCAATTTCTATTCATTTATTTAATAAAATCACTACATTCACATTTACACATGTTTCCGCAACTATGTTTATAAAACTATAAACGGTCTAAACAAGAAATAATACACTTTACGCACAAAATAAACACATAATAATTCACTAATCGACCATAAAATCTTTAATGTTGAATTGATACATTGGTTTCGAAAGTTACTATAGAAAAAGGTAAATAAGATTTATACTGCAATAACCGATAGAAGCCGAACTGTCTGCGACATTACTGTACATGCTAAACGTTCGTATTATTCGTGATGATGGGGCTTTTATCTAGTTTCACTATGGAAGTATGAAAATACAAAATAAATAGAAATTACACAAACCTGTCAAAACAAAAGAAGTATGCCGATAGTATTTATCTATGATATACACAGAGGCAATTTATTTATATAGGACTGTGGTTATTGAAATTGTACTAAAATACGCTAATACATTCACTCTGTGTAAAAAAATGCAGAAGCATGTTTGCGATAACCATAGATAACATTTGATTAATGTGGTCGTCTTTACATTACCTGTGCGTGCTGCACGTGGGTGTAGTAGTATTGTTTTTTTTTTGTAGATACTAAGTTCAATGTTGTGCTAAAGGTGGTTCACATTAGGTTTGCTTTAAGGTAAATTATACATAGCTACATAATATTTTAGACGTAGAAATAAAAAAGAAATGTAATAATAATAAAAGGATATGAGGTTTGTGTTTAAAGCAGTACAACAGACACAAAAAAATATCGCATGTTTGTTGAATGTACACCAGTAGTACTGAAGCGAAACGCATCACGAATACCCTACGTGGATATGTGTATGAAATAAGAATGCCGTACCATAAGTTAACAATTACCTAAAAATCTATTACACTCTGTATGTATAAATAATGTAGCCGATTACCCCAACTGTTCGAATACTTGGCGTATGACCATTTTAAGAAAGATGTGAAATAGATGCTCATGGAAAGTGAATGGTATAGCGTCCAGGAGTTTCTAATAAACCTGCCCAAACGTCGGTGATTTAACATTACATTTGTTTATCCTTTTTCTTGTACTTTTGTTTATTTATACGTTTTATGTATATACTTTATTTATTTGTACCCTTTTGTTTTACACTTTTATCTATATAATTTTATTTGTCCGGCATAATATTAATTAATTAATTATTAATTAATGACATATTAATGTGAATCTTTCATTGGTGTTAGTAATGATAAATTTTCAAATCCTACCTTGACTGATATTTTTTCAGAAATTTAAAACGTTGGTAAAATGCAAGAAAATTTTCTTCAGAATCATCAGAATGATCTATTATAATACCATTTTCATCATGTTCGTCAAAGTTATCTTTATTCCATTCTATAAACCTAGAAAACGCTCAATATTTCTTCCGAATCATTGGCGGCCTAGTACAAAAGTACTATATTTACAAAAGGAATAAAACGAATCTTCATTTATGTTCACGTTATAGAAGCAATATATTCTTGACGTTCACGTTTTAGAATACATGCATATTAATTTAGCTGTTCACGTTTAGGGGTGTTGAAGGTATGGAACGCTTATCGAGACTCTACTGTATATGTATCAGCTAACATTGATTTCATGTTGCCGGATTTTCGCCGAATGCGTTACATTTTGAAAAAGATTTAACATTTCAAGTCCAACTCATTCGCACATCTGTCCTCAACATTAAGAGAATATTCCCATCGTAGAACAAATAACTCAAATCTATAACTTTAAAACTCTGTATATTCGTTTAATTAATGTAGATAGTGTTTATCTCTGGCTAATGCGTAATTTACTCATTTTTGTTTGAGATGTAATTGCAACTTTTTATATCCATAGCACTTTCAGATGTAAATTCAAAATCTAATTCTTGTGAAATACCTTCTTTTAAACACTCCTATTTTCGTATCAAACGCGATCATTCATGTGATTTGTGTGAAGTGAAGGCCAATACACGGATTTTACGAGCGGATTATAAATTGGGAAAGTATTAAACACCCATTTTCATTCTTTCTTGCGTAGTAAAAGTCATATTTACTACACCATCGTGATTAAATCATTTTTATGACCGTAGTAAAGTTATAAGCGGATATAACAACGAGTTGTATTTAAATTTAAATGTTTTTAAATTTCTTTTCAAAAACTGTTAATTTTTCATTTTCTTGGGACGTTATATAAACTCTTTATATCTTTAATCATTGCTTAACATTTCAATAAAAAAATATATAATTTGAAAATTAAATCTTTTCTCTATGTCACAAAACTAATATGGCTATAGGACTAAAGATTTGGATTACATCTAGCAGCGGATTAACTAACTTTGGTACATTAATTTCAATTAGATGGTTAGATTCCCTATAAATCCAGTTATTTATGATTTACATAAATCATCTAAAAATAAAACAGCGAATCATAATTGTTTTTGTTTAAACGTATTAGTATTTACTTAGCAGATAATGTTAGTTTTTCGATTATTACAAGTTTACATTATTTTTTTTAGTGATCCAAAAGCTATTTGAAATAATGCAGCGCTAGCGCTAGAGGTCTTCAATAGCGATAGCAACAAGCATGCAATTATATAATGAAAGCAAAGTAAAATCAGTACAGTATTTAGTAAACTAACACTACGTGGCAAAGTATGAATTGCTGTAAGTATGAAATATTATTTAAGCACCTTTTTATTTAGGTTCTATTCGCTAAGTTTTTACGCTACACTACTTTATCTATCTTTTGCTACTAATAGGTATACGATAAAACATATCAACAGGAATGTTTAAAACTTCTCTAGCATCTTTAAAATACGAGAATGCAACATAATATTTTAGATAATCCTAGTAATGGTAATTATCAGATGCAAAACCATGTTTAACAACAAAACGCTTCTGCGCTGATTTAAGCATTTATTTGGGGCTTATGAATTGAGAAGTGTCGGCTTCGTTAGTAGAATAGGATTTAAAGGAAAACTAAGTTGTGAAAGCGACACGCAAGCTTATTTATACTCAGCCCTAAATAATGCTCCTCTTTTTTAGTTAAACCTATCAAATACCGAACGTGCTAAAGTAGACAACCCACAAATTAATTCGTATGCCTTTATTAATATATATATAATAATAAGGTGAAGCAGTTATTTTTTCAATTTTTTATGAACAAAAACTTCATATACAATAAAATTAATACTCTTATCCATTACGATCGATAATTCTCTCCAAACACCATCACTTCCGCCTCAAAGCTTTTGTTCTTGACTGCAGGTTCTGCAGATTGGCTGCAGCTTAACTATTAATTTCGTTTGTCTGGATTACAGCCAGATCCACTTTCCATCACAGTTATAATTTGCAATCATCGCTGAGCTTGTTCTACAGTTAATTCACAAGCCACTTGTCTGCCTCGTCTGTTCATTTTTTTTAGTTTGTGGAGATGGCACGAAAAGCTAAGCTCATGTGAGAATTGGAAGACGGAGTGGCCTGAATTCTCGAGAGAAATAAAACACTTTTAGTTAGCGATAAAAGATTTTCCGGAACGTCAGACCATTTCTGAATTTTCTATACCACTTTTGAGCAGTTCAGTCTAAGATAACATCTTGATCTGCTAAATTCGCAGAATATACAAGTGGCATCAACAGCGCTTCTGTGTAATTTCGAGTAATGACACAAAATTTCCAAATTTTCCTAACTTGCACTAGGCACTTTGGGCTTACAAATAGTGCTCAATGAAATAATAATATCTCAAGATAACTTAGTTACACACACCTACAAGAGTGATGTTTAATATAACACTAATAATGGGAACTATTTTATTTTTACTTTAAGTTTTATAAATCCAAAGTCTACTAATTCAAAAGACAAGAGAGCTTTTGTGCATCCTAATAGTATTGCAGGAAAAGGAAATAGAAATAATTTCTTGTAATGTATAAATTCTATTGAACGCAAATACATGAAACTAAAAATTAAAAACCTGCAAAAGGTTGGTAGCGGAATTAATAAAATTTGTTTTAGTTTCTGTAAAGAAAAAAAAAGAATCCTTAAAGGTGAGGGCATCCTTTGTTTGTGGAAATATGCCAAATATTAAGTGCGAAAGAAAGGAATGTTTAACTGCCGTCATATGGTGAACAAGTGAAATAGTAATAATGATTTAGAGTCAAATTGAAATCAGACCAATGAAAATAATGAAAACTATAGTTGTGGATTGCACATTATACGCAATAAAACCGGTAGTGTACGTTGTTATCAGTTCAGTGTACGCGAGCGTACATTAGCTTCCTCATAATGTCTAATGTTTACTTTTTTCAGATTTGCATCACCGACTAAAACGGGTGTGGTGGTTTTATAAACTCGGCGGAGTTTAGAAAAAAGAAGGAAAATTTTGCAGAATTTAGCTAATTACAAACTATACAGGATTTTTTAATAAATGCGCAGATTTACTCAAGAAATAATGGTCATGAACCATCTGCCACGTACTAAGACACACAAGAGGCACTAATAATCCCAAAAGGAAATGAATCCGGCCAAACAATTCTTACAGAATACTTCAAATAATCCCACAAATCAAACAGAATCCAACGCAATGATATGATATTATAAAAATATAATCCGCACAGTGATGAGAAGATATGTATATCATCATACAATTAAAAAAATATAATTTTAAAATATCACATAAACCCATAAACCTTAGCAAAATGTTTTTACTGATACTAGACACGCAATAGAATGTAACTCACACAATATACAGAACCTATACAAAACTGACAAAAAACATTAGTTAATTATGACAACTGAGTTTTAGAAAAGGAAAATTCGTACAAAAGAATGTTGAAACAAATATGGCACATAAAGAAGGAAACTAGCGGCATTAATTATAAGTGACATCGACAATCACATTGCTACATATCATATTGTTTGTTATATTCCGTGTTTTATTGCATCACTTTAATAATGTGAACTGAGCAATTAGCAATGTTGCACGCTGTGTATAACTAGTGACGTATCTATCGAAGTATATCGATGTTAAATATGTATAAGATGAAAAGACATGATACAGGTGCAAAATCCAAAATGTAAGATTTGAGGTAGTACAACTCGTGTACTCAAATTGTGTTGTAATCTTCAGTAATTCCAGATAGTTTTCCTTTTCTGATATATCAGTAGTCCAATGGACAGTTTAACGGACGCCTACATATTCACTTTCTATTTATTAACAGATTCATTGTAAATTTTAGGGTTTTAATAAAAGGGCAATTTATAATTCCTTCTGATTTCATAACCAAACAATTTTGTCGCCGGTTGTAGAAAATTATGTTTGTAAACCATAACAGACGGAGATCTAGATTTTAAAGCCGCACATACTCAATATATACCCAATAATGTACCTACGTATGTATGAGTGCGGTAGGAATAGCGGATATCGATTTTAACCATGCGTCGAATAGATATATAACCTCCGCCTATGGCGGCAATAGATTGTTGGTGATTGTGGAGTGTTATCGTGTATAAAATTGCTCTCTAGTGTGGACCAGATTGGAAACGCCACAAAAAATAAATGGAAACCCTCGAATCGCGTGCAATGTAGTATTATTAAATTGAGGATTGGAGAACAGAGTGTGTGCTTTCGACTAACAATGTTCTTACTTGAATAACTCAATCATTTTGGACTCTTTATATTTAGTAAAACAAAGATGCTGCATTTAATAAGATCTATAAAAACAGTTTCCACATGCTTGAATGCGTTTGAGATATTCAAACGATTACATTTATAAGTTGTTTATTGTTTTTTTGATTTTATTACTTATTTACTGGTTATATTAAAATTTACTGCAATTTAGGTTTTCCCAGCAAAACATCAAATTTTAAAAAGTTATAAACTTTTTGTTTGTTTTATGGACGCATATCTAATTTTACTTTAAAATAATAAATATTTATGTATAACCCCTTAAAGTAACCTTCTACTTCTTGTGCACGATTATGTTTTTTTTCTACAATACAGTTGATATAAATTATGTAGCGCATTGGCTGCTCATTGATTATTTTAAGATGGTGAAAGTTAGAAAAAAACAAGATACACTGCAAATATCGTAACTATCTCAATAACATACCTTCATTATTGACGCCAAAATAAGTATTAATTGGGTTCAGAAGCACAACATTAGCATAAAATAATAGTCTGTTTTACTTAGCACTAGTAGCATTTTTGCTTTTGCGGAGTGTTACAGCCAATGTTAAAATGTTATTTAGGGCCCACAGTAAAAGTTTCAGAGTTTCAGAACCGTAAAAACTGCCACATCACTAATGTTACTACTGTTCATCTTAATGATTTATAGCTTTATAGGCCAAAAGTAATACTCAAAATGAAAAATTCTATTTTTTTAAGTAAAATTTCATCAGGTTTTGTAGGCAAGGTGGTATGCCAAAGGAACTTTTAAATAATAGAGTGCCATGGCCAATCCGCCGAAGACTCGAGAAATATGTACTCACAGGAAGATGAAAGTACATAACAACGTATTGTTGAAGACTTTGGAGTGAGCCAACCTAATCTCTATATTTTAGATTCCCTTCTTGAAAATTAGAAATGATCAATGAAACCTAAGGCAAAGCTGGCCAATATCAACACCAAAAAGCAATCTATTCCTGTCTCAGCTTCTAAGTAACGTCGCTGCTGCTATTGGAAGGTGGTATGAACTTCGTACTACTCTAGTATCAATGCAAACAATAAGAAATAACTCTGGCTTATACGCGCGAAAATCATCGGTTCCCTTTTACTTCAAAGAATATTACTATTTAGTGATAAATCCCGATTAAAGTAGCCTCCAAATAATATACGCATTCTGATTTCATGTGAACCCCGCACAATTTGCCCGGAAAAGATCTCAATCTGAGGAGGATGGCGTAAGGCAGACTGATTTCATAGAAAATAGAGCTCCCACGACCCAAAAATATTTGAACAAGATTCTGTGACCAATTGTGGCCTCGTATGCAACAGCAATGGGAAAACAATTCGTTATTATGGACGATAGTGCTTGCCCTTATCGAACAAATATTATGAACAATTAGTTTCATCAAGTTGGTGTCATAATAAAAATAATAATTTATTTCCACAGGTACATACGATCGCTATAACCGATCCCAACCCCGTTTGAGAAAGGAGGAGAGAATATGTTGATACCGATAGGTATATTTCTGTAAGTACTACGAAAAATCAACCGAACCAAACAACATTCAGCTCTGCCGGCAAGTCCATTGCTAGAATAGAAAACGAACGGAAAAGGACAATAATTTTTAGGATGCTGGAATGTACAACGCACTAAAAATCAAGAGGTTTTTGAGGCATTAAAAGACTATAATGTCGACATAGCAGTGCTAAGTCAAACCAAGAAGAAAGGAAATGGAAATGAATTCCGCGACAACTATATTCACTTTTATAGTGGAGCGTCTACATTTTCATGCGTTAGTCACATTGGTTGGCTGGTTACTAAAAACTCTCGAACCGTCATAACGTAGACCTCGCGTATGTGCATGCATGTCGTGACGGAGTTTGAACACGCTTGAACCTGTATAAGCCTGTCAGGCCGAGAATTTATGGCGCCTACCTCGTATTTACCCAGTTACAGGAAACAGTGAAATTAACATTGTATGACAACAGAATACAAAAAGAAAAATAATATATATATATATGTATAAAATAATTGCAATGATACATATATTTAATGTTTCAAAAAAGCAAATTATTACTAGTACAATATCGTATAAAACGATATAAAAAGGATTATTCAACTAATACTAAAACTAAAATGACTGATGAAAATTGACGGCAAATGACGACCTGGAGCTAAATTTGAGAATAAGAAAATTACACTTATTCAAGAACAGGCTGGTATAGAGAGAACTTAGTGACCAGCCAATTCTACAAATGGTAATCTAATGGAACACGTTTGGGATGCTACAGGAAAACACGCTACACGAGACATGCCACCGAGAATACTTGAAGAAGTACAAATTGTTGTCAAGCAGAGTAAGATATTTTTTCTAAAAATTTGACAACCTCCTCTTCTGCGTCGATACTAAAGCCTAACTTAAGAAAGAATGAGCAAGAGAATGCAGCAATAGGTTGCGTTGACGTTCCCACGTCCATATAAAAAATCCGCTAGTAGAACGCCCCCTAGTACAAAAAAAAATCATCTACACTTTTCCCTCAGATAATTGAATTTTGACCTTCATAGGGTTTCCTTTGTATTTTCTCCTTCACCGCATACTTCTACGCTTTGATTCGGGGATGTAATGGCGCACCCATGTGTTGAAACAAGTGATGATTCCTACGCAAAAATCTTTTTCTGAAAAACAAGTTTGAAGCAATTTGGTAACTCGAACTTCTGCAAAGTGTTGATTCATTCCAGTTTTGGAACCCAAGCACCCGTGCAGCTAGGATTTGCCTAAAGCCCAACTGGTTTTTGATAATTAATTATACATTTACATAGGTGATGCCAAGTTCTTACGACATTTCAAGCACTCTGAGACGTCGATCGCGTGCGATAAATTTCGACTAGTTTCACGTGTTTAAGGCTGAGAAACTTAATAATTATGTTACTCAATAGAAATGGGCACGCTTTTCTCACTTAACATGAGAGCTATTAAATGAACCACGTGAAAAGTCGGTTGCTCTGATTCCCCTAATTTATGACTCATGCTGGCATAACATGTTTCAGAGATGTATCACGTTTTTGGATTATTGATAAAATTAAGTAACCTTTTAAATTTTATTTAAAGTTTATTAGGTATCAACTGAAAACATAATATGCGCTATTCGTAGTACTAATTCACTTTGTAGCTCATAGTTTTAACAGTGAAATCCTTGAATTCTAGTTTCTTCGATTAAATACTTCAATATTTACACTAGAATGTTTAAATGTTTTCTACGTTTCCTTTTTTATCGGTTTTTTTTTTCAACAGCAGCAGATGACAAGCATCTGTCTTCTTTTTGTTCATTTGCAATCTAAAATTGACAAGAAAATGAAGCTTTTGCATTTAAGCACTTGCACTAGCCTTTAAAACGAGAAAGTAAATTAGTCTAGCGAATTACTGGTGCCACATTGGATAAACGTATGCTGAATATGGATCTCTTAATGGGGTCTCTATATTGAAGAATATTTATGATGTATATCGACTAAAATTACCTATACGGACTTTATAAATTAAAATTTGATGTAGGCAATTTTATGCCATAGTAGATCTATCCCATATGGTTTAACATCCACAAACTGCGGTCTACAAAATGAAAGGGCTTCGTGGGTACGGTATTTGTGGTATCTATACGAAAGCATTTAATATTTACGTGCTCATTTGCATAAGAGGTATTACACAAAAGCCGCATTAATTTAAGATTTTCGTCATATTTTATAGCGAACTCAATCTCCTTTCGTTCGAAATAACCATGTTATCATAATTAAATCATTATTAGCATGGGATCGCAAGGGGTTGTACCATTTTATCCTTCGGTCTCTGTACTTGCTTACATTGTAAGCTCTAACTATATAAATGTCGCTTAGAATACTTTGGAAAATACCTATGTATATGTATAATATATACATAAATATATATGTATGCATACTGTGTGTGATGCACTACCGTCCATATTAGTTCGGATACGCAAATAAAAAGAAAGTATAAATAAATATGAAAGAAGTAAAGAGCATAAGAAGATGTATTACAGGTTCATGAAAGTGCATTCAAAACATCTAGTATAGGATTCAGTTAAATCTGCATACATTGCAGTGACATGAATGTACTTCTTTATATATGCGGATAAAGATTATCTAGATAGGAAATAGCAGCGTAAAACTTGAGAGCTTTACACAGAGAGAAAATAACGTAGTGTTACTATGGAACTGTATTACCAGAAATGTATAATCAACCCTAATTTGTCTAAAAATTTCATACTAAGTGCTAATTTCCACATCGACGTAAAACTTTCCGTAAATTTTCGTTACGATGAAAATTTCAGCACGGAATATTGACGCACAGGTACATGCTACTTTGATCCATTCGTGTTAATTTTTGTGTTACTTCAGTTATATTTACGCTCCGGGAGACAGATCATTGCAAAAGAAAGGTTTCCATATACCCAAGCAAGTATTCACTGTCATATGCGTTTGAGAAATTTATAGCAACTGTAATATAAACATTAGTCTAAATAAGGTCGTATTATTTCCTATATTTACTCATATTTACTGCCAAGCTGTATATACTGTAATACCATGTATTATTGACATTTAAATCTTTTAAAATACCAACGTTTTCCTAAATTTTTCTTATGCTTCTATTTTGTATGCTTTCTCGTCAGTGTATGATTCACGCCCTTATTTTATTGTTGTTGATGTTGTTGTTGGAGGCAAAGTACCATTAGGACTCCCTCTTCATTTAATTTATTTATAGTATTTATTCCGTACAGTTTTTCTCCTTTCTGTGTATTAAATTTTACAGATATCTATATTAGCTGTTCATTACTGACATATAATTTACAATTTTAAAGTTAAAAAAAATAGTACCTTAAATAACATGTGCAGTGACGTAAACTATATATGTATACATTTTTCGTAAACATAGCTTTGTGTTTAATTATAATTTATTTTCAATTTATTTCTGAAAGACGTGTAATGTACTGCACTCACACATTTTTATCATATTATTAAAATATGTATCGTACTGAAATAAACACACTATCTTCAAAATTTGTCGTATGTCGGATGGATGGCACGCCTGACAGCTTTACTTGTTAATAATGTCATTCCATCAAGAGTGTGTTTACTGTGTGGCCTATTATATAGGTAAACAAGCAGAATATAATGAGAGTATCCCTGGAAACGACCTGATATAAAATAACGATTGTGTCAAAGTCACAAAGGTTGGAGCGGTCGTTGTCTCTTCAGAGAAAAATTCTTTATTTTTCGAATTAATTATAGCATTTGAAATTGTTCAAAGTTATTTGAAGTTAAAAAGTGTACCAGCTGATATTTTCACAATAATATGGAGTTCCGGACACATTGATGGAAGCCGAAGACCAGGATATCTAGAATACGATATAGTACGTGTGAGTGTGAGTACGATTGCAAAATTAAAGACTTGAAATTATAATAAATTTTCAAAATTTGCTGTTCATTTGCTCTGATTTTGTATTTCGCTTATAGTTTACAAATTTAGGTGTTTGTTAAAAAAGCGATATATATACATTTTGGTTTGTCAATATATATATTTAGCATCTTTGGCTATTTCAATTATTTAATATTATTTATATTCAAATTTAAAACAAACAAAAATTTAAATAAAGGAACCCGTTCTGCCAAATTAAGAGCCTGAGATTTTCTGCCACAATACGCACGTAAAAATATGTTAGAAATAAAATAAGTAGAGAATTATCCAATAAGGAAAAATCAGTTGAATAAATATTATTTCTATTTTCTGTAGTATTGATGAATATAATTCCGTTATTCCAACGTAATTAAGTATAAAATATTCAAGTAATATTTCATTCTCTCTTCAAGTTAAATCTCAAATCACTTCCATTGTTCTCGCATTTTCGATCTTTTGCTTGTTGAATAGAGCGCCCCGAGAAACGAAATGAACTTTTGTAATTACGGAAAGTTGCCCTTTCTTTCTCTTTCTGCGGACGCTTCTGATACCAAATTTTTATTATACTCATATGCAATATTCAAGAATCCATTTATTTTTTGCCCTTCTAACATAACGAAAACATATGTCTATATATTTAGTTTGCAGTTTTATCTTTCTATGGGGAAGCACTATTAACCTTTTCGTTTTTTTTTTTGTATAACCATGGGCGGGGCTTTAACCCCGAAGAGCAACTCGGCCAGTACATCCCCTATTGTGCACCCATGTGATTTCAGTTCACTCGACCGGGTTGTACTTCAGCAACAAAGCCCATAATCCGCTCGAGCGGTAATTTTCCTAACTTGGGTCCGTCAAGCTGAGCATCCCCAAAGTGAACCTATCTTTCTCTGCAGACTGCAGGGCAGTCGACAAGAAGGTGCACAGGAGTTTCCTCTGCTCTCCCGCACTTTCTACATGAAGGAAAGTTTACCAGACCCATGCGATGCATGTGTTTATTCAGTGCGCAGTGTCCAGTTAAGATCACAGTGAGTGCTCTCAGTTTGGTCCTGTTCAGTAGGACTGCCTTTCACAGTCCTCCCTCACCTGGATAAATCCCGAAAGATTTACAGTGTCTTAAACCGTCTACACCATTCCAGTAGAACCGGTGATTGGCGGCGAGCTTGGATTTAACGGATTTAACGTAAGTAATACTGCCATAGGTACTCCCACACGTCGGTTCAGGACCTGAGAATGTTCGTCCACTGGCATCTTTTGCTAGCCAGTCAGCTATTTCGTTCCCTTTGATCCCCGAGTGGCTTGGCACCCATTTCAGCGTAACGCTGCAACTTTCTGCCAGTTGTTGGAGCCTTCTATGGCACCCCTATACCACTTCGGAGTCGAACTTGACAGCTTGTAGCGCTCTAACAGTGACTTGGCTGTCCGATACGATTTCCACCGCCTCCAGGTCATGTTCGTAGTCCAGATAGTTCTCTGCACATGTCTGGATGGCAATTACTTCTGCTTGAAAGATGGAGCAACAGACCCTTAGACTGATGGCCTCGCCATCCGCTTCTTCCTCTTTCCAAATTCCAATACACGTGCCATTCGAGGTTTTCGAGGCGTCTGCAAACCAGCGAGAAATGCCTCGTATCGATTTGGAATTATTACATTGTATCCCCCAGCAAAGCTATACACGGGCCGAATTCTGTCGGTCCTCATTGACAGCGGTGCAGTCTGTTCGATGTAGTTAAGGATGCTGGGTGTGGTCTCCGAACTTGCCAAAGAATACCTTGCACCCACTAGATTTGACTCTGTGGGATTGCTACTGACCTCAGCGCCAGCTGCAGTGGCGGAAGCCCAAGGCATCCATCGCAGCCGCCGGCGTCGAGGACAACTATCAACCTTAGTTTTAAGTTTCCGATAAAAGAGCATAAGCAGCAAAAGTTATTGATAAACTGGATTCACAGGTATTTTAAAACAGTACTCGATTTCCTACTCTTCCTTCTCTTAGAGGATATGGCATGGGGTGGAGGAGAATGCCAGTATACTCCTTGCGAAATGAAGGGAAGATATTGGGGTACGTTGAATTATTTAGAATTTACTCACTATCTAAGTTTTCGCCAATAACTTGACTTCATTGGAAACAATCTCCAATTACTATTAAACTAATTACGTACAAAATATTTGAAATATTGACTGAAACTCAAACAATAACTTTTATTTATTCAGTCGTAAATACACATCTTTTCGCGGAGATTTATAATAAATATAACATGCTAGAGATTATTTTCCGAGCTAAACTTGACAGGTCATCCTTAGAATGTTTCCATAATTTTTCCTGCCTCTACTGCACAGTATTAGCTGCTTAGGTCAAATTTAGTCCCCTGTATCGCAAAAGAAAAAATAGAACAAGAACATATTTGAATTATAATTAATACTCGGTTAAGTATTATCAACAAATGTAAGTCAATTGTTACTGAGTTTATAATAACCTTATTTTTTATCTAATTTCTATGCTAACTATTTGTAATTTATCATTTGTTTTAGTTGCTCAAAAATAATTTTATCAATTCTAGGATACATTCAACTCCAGAAGGAAATTATCCACTCGATCGACACTACTGAATCATGTAGTGTCTGTAAGTGATAAAAGAGGATTTAAGGAATAAAAAGCTTTGGTTACACGTGTGAAAGAGACTAGACATTCTAAAAAGAATTTTGTGGTTGATGTTGTAATACGAACTACTAAAACATTTTCAATCGTCATTGCTACTGGCTAGTACTGAATACATCGACAAAATTTCAGCTTTCGCCAGACCAATGCTGTCTGATGATATCGCAACCATGTTTTATCCGGGTCGTTGTCTTAAAATTATGTGTAATAATTTAATACGAACAACAACGACATGTTCTGGTGTAGTGCTGATTGATCCGGCATGTTCATCGTCATTAACTGATCTTCGGCTATTTTTGGTTACGTTTAAGTCCGTTATAAGGTTGTGTTTGATCCCAAGTAGTTTCGGCAAAATGGGGCAAGTTGCAGTGCAGTGCTGAGAACAACGTGAAGGGATTGAGCGACCGTATCAAGGCGAGTGTTCAGTAACATTTATGTACTCGCATCATCTATGATCGTGACCTTCATGAGTAAGCATAGGCGATGCGGACGATACTTACTGTTTTAGGATGTTTCCATGAAATTACAAACTGGGTGGCATCGGAAATTGAACACAATCCACAAACGACGTCGAATCACTTTGTAATGTTTCAATTCCCTCCGCTAGTTCATAGTAGTTCTTGCGAATACTTTCTAAATCAGATTCTTCATAATCTTCAAACATTTTCTAACTTTTCTTGATAGTTTTGGCGTGTCTCGGATCGAATTGTAAAACGATCTTCATCATCAAAATGTTCGCAGTAGTAAAGCGCAGCCTTTAACCATATTCCCTAACGCGTAGTAATTGGATGTGGCGGTTCAGGCACTTTTGGGACACAATTAGCGAAATCCTTTTGTACGTTTTGGGGACTTTAGAAACACTGCCTTCGAATGAGCTATAAAAGCATTTACTCGTGGATAACATTTAGGGTTCTATTGTGCCACAAATGTTTAAAGTATGGATTTTACATGCTACAAGTAAGAGATTGCCACTCTCTTCTTTAAGAGTTCAGCCTAAGGAAAGTATGTCACCTTCACTCACAAGCAATAAAAGTTAGGTTGTTGGAACTTGAAATTTGTTAAATGCCCTCAACATCACTTTTAAAATTTCATTGCCAGTACGCTTTCCAACTGTTTTGGAACCAAATAAGGTAGGGGATGACGCTTCAAACTCTTCCGTTGTACGTACCATCACATTGCCCACAGAATGTTTTTGCCAATCGGTTGTTTACTCCACTCATTTTTATCAATACAATTTTTTATCTTTCAATTTTGCTTTATTTCTTCTTCCAACATATCCACTAACAAGTGGCATAAAGTTTTTTAACGATGTCCGACTTGTTAATATATAATCTAAATAGGAGACAAATGCTTGTTGCTTTAGTAAAGTGAACGGTACAGTACATAGAATAAAACAAAGTCCTATATCACATATTAATTATTCACTGTATCGTTTGCCATGGATTGCAGAACAGTGTTTTATACTTTTCAGGTGGCGTTCACACTTCCACCTGCTGGTATACGTCAAAAGTTGTCGCACTTTACATATTTAATTTTATGGCCTTTGTATTCTAAATCCGGCATATTCGCGATTACGTTTTCTAGTTTATTCAAAATACGCCGTTTCCGAAACGTACCTAAATGCGACATTCTCTAAGTATATGTATACTGACAAACACTCATAACGACCAGTCGAATAATACTGAGCAAGCGTGCTTTGATACGGGTACTCCACTTTTCTTGTCGCGCGCTTCACCCCTCCACGTTGTACTCCGCACGGCACTGAGACTTACCCCTCTTTGCCGAGACTAATCCCAAGTTCCCATCTCCGAATGTTGTTTTTAACATTTCGTAAGTTTTTGTGACAATCCTACGGGATTTCCCATTATAAAATCGCAAACACAGGCAAAAACAACAATGACGTGGCCTAGTATATGGACTTATAGAAGGCATACATAACTCCACGTAATATTTCAATTTGTGAATTGGATGAAAACGCAATCTGAAAATCGTAAAATTTTTACGAAGAAAATTCGAGGTCATTTTAAAAGAATAACATTCATTCGCATAAGAATAAGTGAAGTTAGTTCAATAATTTTGTAGAAACCGCATTGAATGTTAATTAATAAAGTGAAAAGAGAAAAATAAATTCGGCAATTACGGTTGACTGAACTCTTACTGGACTCAAAGCAGAAAACACCTAAACCCAAACGATTGGTTTTAGAAAAGCAGCTGGCATATTACTCAACTGTTACGTAAAAATTCCACACTGAACCATAATATATTCATTTCTGTAAACTTTGTTATTATTATGGCGATATAAAAATAGCGCCGCATTCGTTTCACACATTTATGCCATTGGGTCAGTGTTCCGGAAAAACAAACTTCTTTCCGAACTAGGTCAGCCATATAATTCTATGCGTCAATTTCCCATTCGCAAACTTAAATGGATGTCGTTCGAATATTCATAAAACTGCATAAGTGGTTTAAAAAGCATTTAATTAATATAGCGCGTACCGAACTTTCAACTAACTTGTCCGAGCGTTTTAATCTTGGGTAATTTAGATTTATGCCATTATTGCGCACGCGGTAGAAACAATGGGAAGCAGTAAATGGATTGTCTCGTTGTAGTTTGAGCTTTTAATGCTGGCTTACTAAAGAAGATAATTACAAAAGAAATGAATCTCCCGCGGCGCTTAAAATAATAGTATGTAATATTATGTGACTGCTGCTAGAGTTACTCAGAACTACAGTATAATGGAAATATTAATTTTCATATAACTTAAAGTGGTAAGACGTCTATAATTTTTCCATAACATTTAACCACAGTAAATGCTACTTCAAGGAAAAGAATATTTCAATTTAATGGAAGATACATAAGTATGATGTTACAAAGAAAATATTATTGTGAATTGTAAATTAGAAGAAATTGTAGTCTAGATTGTAACTATCGAATAATGAAGACGATTTTGTTAATCTAGAGAAAGATATACTATCACCCATAAGTATTTAACAACTTTTGATTATGTTATGTGAGTGAAATGAGAGAAAAAGCAAACTAAATACTTAATATGTATTTACAGTGCAATAAGAAATAAATCACTCAACAATCTTTTTAAATTCATCGAATACGTCACAATTTTGTTTCATTACTGTAATATTAATAACAATATTTTTACGTTTAATAGTGGTAATATGCAATCATAGCAGACTATCTATAAATTTCCAATGGTATGTGCTGCTACGTCACATATTCGGACTGAATACCGTGTAAAACATTCCAGTTGTACTCATACGAGTTTACTAGTGTTGAAGTCTGGACTCTGAGACAACAATTCCAACGGTTCTTCTCATGATTCCTTCAATCAATTACAGCATACTTTTGCGGTGTATTCGGGATCAGTATTATCGTGTAGAAATTTTTACGAATAATGGCATTTTGATAGTGGCGTGATTTTTTAAGATCTATCTCGAATCTCTTTTCTGAGTGTTCTGTCTACAAATATGTCACCAAGGCACCTCCAAATTATGATAGACACTTTCTCGAACTTCATCGTGGGAACACTACTTCGATCATTTCTCTGGTCTATATGGGAACAAATATACGAGGGCGACCTAAAATGTTTCCGAAATTGGTAAGAGATTGCGCAGGAAGGCTGAAGTTGATTCATTAGTTGGAAAGGGCAACCTTTTTTATGGCAACTATCAAAACTTCAGACGTCTACTGTCAATAGTTGTTGTTTAAGAGTGTTTTGTTTCGCAAAAATGGATAAAATCGAATTTTGTGCAATGATAAAACACTTCTGGATGGTTCGGAAAACGGCCACGGAAATTCAGAACATGTTGCTAAAGGCTAAAGGCGTTGGGTTCTGGGTGATCGAGTTCAAATGTGGCCGCACAAGCACAACTGACGAACCACGCAGTGAACGCCCAAAAACTGCTACCAACGATGAAATGGTCGACAAGCTTCATGATGTCATGCTAGCCGATCGCCGATTAAATCCGAAAGAGATAGCAGAGACAACAGGCATCTCAGAAAACGCGTTGGCCATATCCTACACGACATTTTGGGCATGAAAAGCTTTCGGCGCGATGGGTATCGCGTTTGCCCACACCGGAGCAAAAACGAAATCGGGTGACCATTTCGGAGGAGTGTCTGGCCAGGATCCAGCGCAATCCAAGGGATTTCTTCATGCGTTTCGTAACCATGGATGAGACTTGGATCCACCACTACATACCGGAGATCAAGGAACAGACGAAGCAGAGGGCGAATCGGCTCCAAAGAAAGCAAAGACCGTTCTATCGGGCGGAAAGGTTATAGCGACCATTTTTTGGAATTTTCAAGGTGTGATCGTCATAGACTATCTGCAAAAGGGAAGGACGATCAGTGGCCAATACTGCAGCGATTTATTGACCCGATTCGATTGTATTGAAGAAGAAACGGCTTCGGTTGCAGCGCAAAAAGTGCTTTTCCACACAAATAAAAATAAAAAAACCATACCATACCGTGTTTTTTTTGTCGATTCCGGAAACATCTCAGGTCGTCTTCGTAGATATTTGGACGCAAGTGTTTCTTTTCCTAGTCGCCTATCAAATTCGTTCTGTAAAGCCATGTTATTATTGTTGACACATTGTCCCTCAGTGAGATCGTTTAAATTTCATTTAAATCTTTCGCGCTTCGTTCTTATTTTAAATAAAGTAAATTTAGCATCTTATAAAAGATCATAGATAATGAAAAACTTCCATCTAATTGCGAAAGAAATGTGCCTACGGTCAGACGTACATATATAAAAATAGTAATGGCAAATGAATTTACCGTACATACTTAGACTGAATCGATCCGTAGTTCTCAGAAGTACATTTGCATAGATAATGAACTATTTCGTAGTATTGTAGTAATATGAATGAATTGTTAGACATTTATAAAGACCTAAATAGAAATGTCCTTGACATATGAAAAACGCCTACATACATATGTATATGAATAGATTAATCCGTTTTCTACTTTTCCGTCGTGAGAAAACCCCATAAAAGGCTTTTTACGCACTTGCAATTGTTAAAGAATTAATTAAGTACTTCGTCACGATTTTATTGAAACTAGGTCGTATTTTAAAAAGCATTTTCGATACCAACTTGATAGGTAAGACAATAACCGGAAAGCTTTGTGAGAAGAAATGACACATTTTCAATTTGCTCTTTATATAGGGTCAAATGTACTCTATAGTGCGAAATACACTTGTTTTGCTTTGATTTATAATATTTTGCGAGAAAGCAGCATTAAAAGATAAATGAGGAAACACCGGAATTTTATGCATAAATTTAATTTAAATTGACGTTTGCCCTAAATTAAAATTAGATGGAATACCCTCCATGCTGATACGTACATAGATATCTAGGTATATTAAAATTGAATATTTAACAAAAAATATATGATTTATGTGTAATAAAAGTGTTGTTCTATCGGCGTCTTGAGATTTTTATTTCATTAATTAAAGTATTTCACTAATGGAAGTCATATACATATATCCAAATTATTTATGTGCAAGGTATCCCAAAAGTCTTTTCAGAATAAAAAGAATATAATAAAATAATGGCCAGGTTTAATCAATAAATGTAATGTTTTTATTATAATACAGACTTTGGAAATTTATTTTTCTTTATTTTTTCTTAATAATTAAATGTGTTCCGTTATTTTACTGGCAATCTTCTAAATATGAGACAAAATTTTCGAGAACTGCTCGGCACATATTCGCCGTGATAGCCGCAATTTCTCTTCAAATATTCTCTTTTAATTCATTCAGAGAATTCAGGAATGTTGGAGCATACCTTGGATTTATAGGGAAATTTAACGAACAACTAGTAAGAGTACGTTAGACGTGTAAGATGTCACTTCATCTTAGTAACACTATTAAAATCGGGCAAGGCGAATACTTCCCACAAATATTAGAAGGATTTATTTCCATAGTGGTTCATACAAATTTTATAACAGTTTGTTTGCGATCTTTAGCAGTGAGTAATAACACAGGATGCGGTGGCCAAGTTCTAAGTCTAAAAAAACTTATTTTATAATAAGGCTGTTAGAAACATTACGGGCGGTTGTATTCATCAACTCTAATATTAACAATTGAGCTGGTGCAAAATTCACGATTTTGCATTAAACTTTAACATCGAATAATTTATGCAAAACGTTTATTACAGGTTACTATACACGGTGAGGCAAAAAGATGATAACACTGTATGAGAGACTAAATATTGTTTTCGCGGATTAAAATATGGCATCTCAATATTCAACATTCCACATCAACGGTCGTGTGAACAAGCACAACTGTGTCATCTGGGCGTTCGAGCACCCCAAGGATGTTCAAGAGCACATGCAGAATTCCCCCAACGTGTACCTTTACTGTGCCGTGAGCAAATTAGGAGTGACTGAACCTTTTCTTTTTGAAGAACAGACTGCTTGGAGAGAGAATTATGTTGCCATGCTCAGCACGTTCATAGAGGGGAACGTATCATTCTCCAGCGAGCGTACTTTCAGCAAAACGGCGCCCCTGCCCATTACAGTCTGATGGTTCGAGATTACCTGAACGACAAGTTCACTGGATCGGTAGAGGTGGTCCTCTCCCATGGCTAATACGTTCACCCGCTCTAATGCCATGCGATTTTTGGCTGTGAGGCATAGTCGAGGATCGAGTCCACGCTAGCAAAACCTAGCAACTTGGACGATTTGAAACACCTTATCACTCACTTCATCACTGAAATTCTTGTCCAAATAACTCGGCAGGCCTTACAAACAACAATGGACAAACTCTATAAGTACATTGAGACTGATGGATGCCAAATTAAAACACTGTCACCAAATTCCTGCCTTGTAATTTGAGATGATTAAATACCCATTTAATATTAACATCTTTCTGTCTCAGCCTGTAATTCTCTTTAATGCTATTCTAACATACTTCAAGCGAAATTTGGTTAAATAACTATTATAAAGAGACTTCCAATCATTTAATGATGATTTCTATGAAGATAAATAGAAAAAGAAACTGCAAGAGAAATAGACACATTTCGAGCGTAGGAAAAAATGTGGTTCATTTTTTCTAATCAGAAAAATAAGACAATGCTGTCTGTCACTTGAAACTTTAGTCGCAATTCTAGAGCATCCAGTGCTATTGCTAAACGTAAATAGAAATAACCGTCTGCATATTTCCACTACACAAATACTAAACCTACAGCGAAAGCTTGATAGATTCGAATAAAAAAGTTTATTGGTATGTGCTTCAAGAATCACTTTTCTAAGGTAATCATGAACGTAGCAAGAGGCTAAATTTTGGGCATTTTACCGTTACGTACTTAAATGTATTGATAAAGTTACGACTACCCTCGGCAAAGAGGGGCAAGTTTCAATGCCCAACGGATAACAACGTGGAGGAGTGAAGCGCGCGGCACGGAGAATCGAGTACACATATCAAAGCACACTTGTTCAGTATTATTCCACTGGTCGTTGTGAGTGCTTGACAATACACACATGCTTAGAAAATGTCGCATTTAGGTACGTTTCGGAAACGGCGTATTTCGTACAAACTAGAAAATGTAATAGCGAGTATGCGGGATTTAGAATACGAAGGCGATAGAATTAAATGTGTAAAGTACGTTAATTATTTGACGTATATCAGCAGGTGGAAGTGCGAACGCTACCTAAAAAGTATAAAACACTCTTCTGCAATCCGTGGCAAACAATACAGCGAACAATTAATATTTGATATACATAGGTGTTTGTTTTATTCTATGTAATGTACCGTTCATGTTACCAGACCAACAAGCAATTGTCCCCTTCTGGAGCAAGTATTTGGATTATACATTACCAAGTCGGACATCGTTAAGAAACTATGCCATTTGTTCGTGACTATCTTGAAAGAAGGATTAAAGCAAAAGTGAAAGATAAAAAATGCAGTTATGTGTCGACGAAATAACCGATCAGCAAAAACATTCTCTAGTGAATACGAGTTTGAACCGTCATCCCCTATCTTACTTGCTTCCAAAAGAGTTGCAAAATGTACTAGCGCTGACATTTTAAAAGTGGTGTTGAGGGCATTGAACAAATTTCAAGTGTCAACAACCGAACTTTTAATATTTGTGAGTGTCAGTACCGCTAATATGTTTTCCTTATGCCTATTTCATAAAGAAGAAAGAAGCAATACGTTACATGTAACATGTAAAATTCATACTTCAACAGCTCATACGAAGGCAGTATTTCTAAAGTCCGCAAAACGTACCAAAACATTCCACTAACTGTGTCCCAAAGTGGCTGAACCACCACAGCCGATTACTACGCGTTGGGGAACATGGCTAAAAGCTGCGAACAATTTGATGATGTAAAGAAGGTAGTTTACAATTCGATCCGAAATACGCCGAAGCAATCAAGAAAAGCCAAGAAATGTTTCAAAATAGTAAAATGTGATCTAGAAATCTAGAACAACTACGGACTAGCGGATGTAATAGTTACTACTATATACTATGTTTATATCAGGATAATGAAGCTACAATAAAAAAAGGAAAGGGCATTTAAAATTATTTTAATGAACCTGTTTAAGTGTGCGTCACCGTCGATAATTCAATGTCAAATTATCAAAGATTTATTACATAATTTAAGTCACGTAAATTACCAATTGCGTAATCCCATCGACCCCAAAAGTGGACGAACAAATTGGAAAAACAGCATAAAGTTCTAATAAAAATTTCGGTAAGTACCTACCATATAAATATAGGCGCGTAACTTCAAATAAACTCCGACGTTTGTAGTTGAAGCGAAATGATTCTATTTTGGTCGTATTTCTCCATTCGCTTGACAGAAACTTTCTGCGAATTCATTGCCAACGATCATTTCGCCAATATGGTCTGTCAAGCGGAATAAATTATACATAAGTTTTCGACGTTATAATATGTAAACTATGTATCAATATTATCGCTCTACTTTTAAGGGTGCATTGAACCATAAGTCATTTTTTATAAGCGCACCATATGCAGGAATCAATACATGGAAAATAAGTAAGAACAGTTTTCGAAGTTAGTTTGTTTACATATGTATGTATGTTCTATTAAAACCCATAATAAACATGTTTATGACAAATCTTTGATAATTTTAAAAGCTTGGAACTATTTCAAACGTAATAATATTCGTTATATAATCATTTACGATGATCGTGAATATAAATTTGTTGCATGCATGTGTTCTATTGCTTAATATACGGCACGATTAACGATGTAAGTGTTTGTCTCACACCATCGCAGTATGTTTATAGCAAAAGCTTAAAAACTATTTTCTTACTCGAAAAATTCACTATACCTAAGCGGAAATTGTTTAATATATTAAATACAGTATGTTTCACGTCAATAACACATGGATTGAAAAGTCCCGGGCCTAACACATAGATGACGCTAGTTTTATTGCAGTCACCTTTCTCTCAGTTAGTACTAACCTTCAAAAGACAGCTGTTAAAATTTCATGAAGAAACGACCACATATGGCAAAGAAAAAAATTTTGTTTCATCAAGACAACGCACCGTGTCACAAGTCAATCAAAACAATGGCAAAACTACATGAATTGAACTTCGAATTACTCCCACATCCACCGTATTCGCCAGATTTGGCTCCCAACGACTACTGGCTGTTCGCAGACCTCAAAAAAATGCTCGCCGGTAAGAAATTTCGCACGAATGAAGAGGTTATCGATGAAACTGAGGCCTATTTTGAGGCAAAAGTTAAAACGTTCTACAAAAGTGGTATTGAAATGTTAGAGCGGCGTTGGAATGATTGCGTTGCTCTTGATGGAGATTACGTTGATGAATAAAGCTAATTTTGAACCAAAAAAAAAACATGTTTTCTTTGTTAGGCCCGGGACTTTTCAGCCCATGTGTTATAAGGGTTTTTTCAAATCATTTGCATGCAAGTAACCATCTACTATAAATGATCGCACTACACGTAATTGTACTTACACTTTTTATTTTTTTCCAGAAAAGTAATATGCAAACAGCTTAATAAATATATATCAAATACAATGATAGTTACAAGTTAAAGAAAAAACAATTTCATTTACAAGCAAAACTGGTACGTCGAAAGTGGTTCATTTACAATGCCCTTTGTAAGTTATTAAGAAGCCCCGGAAGAGGGGAGTTTATTTCCATGAGGAAAAATTCTTGTTAATACATCGCATACGAGGGCGACCAGAAATGTTTCCGGAATCGACAATAAAAACACGGTACTGCTGTGTTTCTTTTTATTTTAACTTTTCGATGTAGTCTCCTCGAAGATCAATACACTTTTTCAAACGGTGCTCTAGACTCTTCAAGCCATCGGAAAAGTAGTATGTTTCGAATAGCCATCTGAAGCACCGATGACCTCCTCATTTGATACAAATCCCTTTCCTCCCAGTGATTTTTTTCAGGTTTAGGAATACGAAAAAGTCCCTTGGGGCTAGGCTCGGTGAATATGGACGATAAGAGACTAACTTGTAGCGCAACTCATTGAATTTAGACACGACGACACGGAATGAATGAGGCGCTGCATTGACGTGGTGGAAAAGCACTTCATCCGCTGCAAATAAGGCCGTTTTTCCTTGAATATTACATCGAATCGGGTCGGAGCCGATTCGCCCCACTGCTTCGACTGTTCCTTGGTCTTGATTGGATTGCGTTGGATCCTAACCACACACTCCTCCGACACGGTCACCCGATTTCATTTTTGCTCCAGTGTGAGCGAACCCATCAATCCGAAAGTTTTTTAATACACAAAATTTCATGTAGGATATGGTCAATACGTTCTTCTTAGATGCCTATTGTCTCTGTTATCTCTTTCAGCTTCAATCGGCGATCGGGTAGCACGACATCATGAATCTTGTCGACCATTTCATCGTTGATAGCAAAATCTCTAGCAAAATATTTTGAATTTCCGTGACCGTTTTCCCAGACATCCAAAAGTGTTTTATCACTGCACGAAATTCGACTTTATCCGTTTTTTCGAATCCGCCTGACTTGCTACAAAAGACACGCTCTTAAACAACAACTATTAACAGTAGATGTCTGAAATTCTAATAGTTGCCATGAAAGAGTTTTCCGACCAATGAATCCACTTCAACCTTCGTGTGCCATCTCTTAACGATTCCGGAAGCATCTCAGGTCGCCCTCGTATATTTATATTATCAATTCAGTATATGATTTAATTTATATTACTTTTCTATTACAATTCCTCATATTTATGTTATTCATGTATTTCAAATTGGTTACATATTATTCTAACAATGAATCAGTTAATTCAGATTGCAAAAGTTTGTTAATGATAATTCTCAATTGTGTACTCTCTTATCGTTATTTATTTTATTTTAGTTGATGCGATTCTTATTATAATTCTTTGAAATTTCTTAATATTATTATCTGTAACTTTCATGTCATTCAACTAGTTTTGGCCTTTGATATTTGTAATTCGATAATTCAGAATATAAAAATTCCCACTTTAGAATTTTAAGAGAGTGCAAGGAACACAGTAGCATTAGGCAGTCATATCACAACTCTACTCACTAGTTATTTATTAATAAATAGTATCTAGTACCACTGTCGTTTTCTTTGAACTTAACAATAGTAGATTATGTATGTTAATAATACTAAGCTTTACCTCACTTGTCTTAATCATAAAAAGAAAAATGAAATTGTATAGAAAGTAGAAAAAAATCCAAAAGAACTGAAACCGCAGAGTTCAGGTAGAGAGCCATAGTTACTATTTTATTCTCTATAATACAACCTTTATTAATAGGAACAATTTGCTTTCTAAATAAATATTTAATTTCCTACAACTTGCTTCCTTTGGTTAAAAACTTCATTAGTATGGCTAGAAATACCATAGTTTATACATGAAGGTTGTTCTTAAGTATTACAAATGGATATATGTACAGTCAATATGCTTCGATAGAACTCCAGGAACTGCTTAACGTTTGACACTTATTACGTTAATATATCTACCACAATACTCTCCTTGTAACTAACGGTTAATTGATAAAAGACAAGTTCAATATTTCATTCAAGAGTATCATGAAATCTCAACCGTAAACTTTTACGTTTACGAATATTTATCTCACGTATACTAACGTGGGCACTAAGTATACATACATTCCTGATATATTTTAAGATAGTAAAAGCGCTTTAAATAATCCCAAGAAGTGTTTCTCACAGATATATTCCTGGAGTAAAATTTAGTTTTTTTTTCGCGCGGAAAGAGATGAATGAAGTCTAGTGGAATCCAGAATCTTCTCGTAACATGATATAATTAGAACGTTTCCTTTTTCTCTTACAATCTGCTTTGCTTTTGTTAATAGCCACATAATCGAGTTGGCTTTTTTATTCATATTAAAACATCTTTCACACGACAGTAATTATTTACGTTATCCCTATTCCTATACTGTGCAAATTTAGAAAGTCTTAAACTTTTCACTTATGATTTACATATACAGCAATAGCTTCAAATTACGTACGTTCGAAAAACGGCAACCATCTTCCATATAGTTTTCTTCCAAACTTTGAATATTTATAACTCTAACTTTACACCTACTATTAAATTCAAACTTAGAGAACTTTCACTAACACAAAATAATAATAATGAAAAGGAATGTTAATTCAATAATCGCTTGCTTTATATAAAGGCATAGAGTATTTGTGATAAAAAATATTTACCTCACTTTAAATCGTTTAAAATAAATATTGCAGTTCAATAGAAAAATAGAAAGACTACACCATAAAACCTGTGTCATTAATATGACGGTAGGAAATCCTACGGACTTAATTAAGTGAAAGAAACTAATGTATTACAATGAAACAATATTGTGATAAAAGAACAAGATAAGATGGCCTTTTTTAAAATTTTGATTGAGGATGATGTGGTATAGATAGCGCTATACTACAAATCACGGTTAATGCAAATATGATAATTATTATCAGACAATCAGCTGTTAATTTAATCTCGAATATCACAATATTAGTGGCTGTACCTTTTGTAATAATAAATTAACTAAATTCTCCTCCTACGACCGGCAGTAAACATATTCAGAACATACAAATCCTATGTTGTACATATATATATATTATGAATATTTCTTGCGGTTTCAAATGACTGCATTTTATTTGTAAAAATTACCAAAACAAAACTAATGAACGTGATGAAGCTAATGAAAGAAAAAAAATGTGAAAACACCGCAGTTATCTCCACTAATAGCTGTAGCTAGACAGTTGTAATTTTTAATATTCCTGATGGCGTAGCAGTGCGACGTTAAATTAATTGCAATAAGTAATTTAAACACCCGGCTTTGCCCCGGGCACAAACTGTTTGCTTTCTTTAAAGGAACAAATGTGTTGCTGTTTCAAGATTAATCAACACGATATACAATTACAGAACTCAGATTATGACCCACCGTACTCCTTAAGCGCGAAAAATGGTCATTGGTGCAGTTATCTTAAATCTGGTACAAACATTCTTCATGTAAAGAAAAATGCAAGATATAGCATGCGTTGATAAAATTTTGAATAAACTGCGTTGTGATAAATTAACTTCTGCTAGTATACTAACTTATGCATTGCATTGTTACTAATTAGATCATCAAAATACTTACGAAAACATATTTTTTATAGGTTAATTATAGTTTGTATACAGTTTCTTCATATACGTAGTAATACTGTAGTTGGCACATGTAATTATCAAGAACCTCATCATGTATCTATATTAGGAATGACCGCACACCCTTCATGACTTTAAATCCAGGCAACCTCACTTCTTAGATTTAGGGAGGAAAGCAATAATTTCGGATGATTAAGTGTATTTGTGAAAAATATTCTAATATCATAAATATTATTATTCCATTCAGAATACCGGTATATTTATGAGAGGCATCTTTTTGAGGACCACAGACATCTCTGACCACTTTCCTCCCTCAACATATTTGGCCCACTATCATTTGTTTTTCTAACATAGTATTAGGGAGATTTTAAAATAGCTACCATTGATCTAGATAAATACATTAACTGCATATTGACATTTTAGTTAGAGGTAGGTTAGTTAGTAGGCGTAAGAATGATTTGAGAATATTTCAAAAATTTTCTAAAACATGTTACAATGACATTAAGAGAAAGACATAATCTCTCAATATTCGTACGAAACCACGCTATTGAATTCTGAGCATGTCGTTTGAAAGATAGACAGTGTTATCTTGTAGTTTTTATAACATCGATAGCTGCGTTATTGCAGTGTATGCAGTCTACGTGTATGTGTGTGAGTTTGGTTAGATGATGTATTATGTATGCATGTTCTGTATCCATAGGCTAGGTATACTACAATTTTCTAGAGTTTTTCAATTCTGACGTCCGTAACTCAATTTTTTTTGGATTTATGTCCTATATAATTACGCCTTTTCATTTTCCGAACTTCTTCATTTTATTTCAAAAACACTAACATAGTATTAGGGAGATTTTAAAATAGCTACCATTGATCTAGATAAATACATTAACTGCATATTGACATTTTAGTTAGAGGTAGGTTAGTCAGTAGGCGTAAGAATGATTTGAGAATATTTCAAAAATTTTCTAAAACATGTTACAATGACATTAAGAGAAAGACATAATCTCTCAATAGATTACATCGCAAAGATGAGCATTTTAACATACTTAACTATAACATTGCTAATGTCGTTACTATAACTATATAGATTAGAAATAAACAAAATCCTCCTAAGCCAACATTGGAAAAACAAATGGTTGTGGGCCTAGAACATTGGCGTACAAGAATGTTTAGGGATGTAGGCCGAACAATACACTTCATAAAATTAGGCGCTTTTTTAATAAAACTATAATATTTAGAAGAGTGTTTTTCGAAAAATAAATTTAATTTTGCAAAATCATTTTTTTTTATGTTGCCGCTAGATTTCAAATCTCGCAGGGTCAACTACGGTACTAAAACTGGTGTATGTATATATAGAGTGTCCGTGAAATAAAATAAAGAAGTATGACAAATGGAATGATCTAATTTTGTTAGATTAAAATCCAAAATATTTTGCGAAAATTCCTTCATATATCACTTTTTCATATAGGAAAAGTGATAAAGATATTTAAAATAAAAATTTCTTTATTATTTACAACCGAAATATTCGTACGAAACCACGCTATTGAATTCTGAGCATGTCGTTTGAAAGATAGACAGTGTTATCTTGTAGTTTTTATAACATCGATAGCTGCGTTATTGCAGTGTATGCAGTCTACGTGTATGTGCGTGAGTTTGGTTAGATGATGTATTATGTATGCATGTTCTGTATCCATAGGCTAGGTATACTACAATTTTCTAGAGTTTTTCAATTCTGACGTCCGTAACTCAATTTTTTTTGGATTTATGTCCTATATAATTACGCCTTTTCATTTTCCGAACTTCTTCATTTTATTTCAAAAACACCTTGTATATATATAATGCTATACTTTATGTGATTAATATTTTAAAATATCTTTGAAGTACGGCCAGGTGGGGATTTGATTTTTACATTATAATGCAATACCAATTTTTCACATATCATAGAGTACAAAAAAGCTAATACTTTGATGCACATATATTACTAATATTTCATGCCTTTGTTACTGGTTCAGGGTATTGTCACTCTCTTGACGCGTTTAATCTTTTTTCATGTTCGTATTGTAACATATACGGATCTGTTAATGTTTTATAATAAACTGCTAATCTCCATTATACCTGCTTTGCAGATATCTAATTATTACTTAGTTGCTGTTATAAATAGACAAAAATTATCCTTATAAGATGGAGGTACTTAAATCCTTAGTAGATGACTAATGATCTATATACTACCATGCACCCTGCACTACCTCTAGTAAAACTCCACTTAGCGAGAACCTTTCCCATTGTTTTTGAAATTTAGTTAACTGACATTTATGGATTATATCAACATAATATCAAGTTTGTATCTTAAAATGTTGTTGTGCTGTGGCTAATTCTTGAATTGTGTGTCGTGACTGTTCATAAAAATGGATCCTGTAGAACTAAGAGCCGTAATAAAATACCTCCAGAAAAAGGACATGACGCCAACTCAAATTCATAAAGATATTATGGCAACTATTGGTGAGTCTGCAGTTTCTTATGATATAGTCAAACGCTGGTGTTGAGATTTTAAATTCAGAGAAACATCCTGTGAAAACCAACATGCCGGTGGTCCTCTCATAACGGTAACAACAGATAACAACATTAAAAGGTTACACGATATCGTACTGCAAAATCGACGAGTACTCATTGGGGACATTGCGAAAAATACTGGCTTACCATATCATGTAGTGCACAACATACTGACTAAAGAAAAGATATCAAAAGGATTAGGATAAAAAGAAATCTTTTGGAAAGGCACCAAGCAAACAAAGAGAAATACCTTATTCGGTATGTGACCATGAATGAGTCATGGGTGCACTACTATGATCCCGAGACCAAAGTGCAAAGTAGAGAGTGGAAACATCACGGTTCTCCTCCTCCACGGAAATTTAGGGTCGTGCCGTCTGCTGGTAAGATTTTGTTATCTCTGTTCTAGGATCCTCAAGGAATCATCCTGACTGACTATTTGCAAAAGGGACAGAGCATTACAAGGGCCTACTACGCACAATTGATTTCTAAATTACGAGACGCTATTAAAGAGAAACGCCGAGGAAAGTTAAGGCACAATGTGATGTTTCATCAGGATAATACTCCCAGCCATATATCTTGTATTGGTATGCCTGCTATACACCAAGCAGGCTTTGAATTAGTGGAGCACCTACCATATTCGGCGGATCTGGCCCCTAGCGATTACAGGTTGTTCCCCAAATTAAAAGATATCTTACGTGGAGCAAAGTGTTCCAGTAATTATGAAGTGATGCAAGCTGTAGAGAGGTGGTTTGTAGAGGTCGGACAATTTTTTTTCCAGGAGGCTGTTGCGATATTTTAGCACCGACGGAACAAGTGCATTAGTGTAGAGGGACACTATGTCGAATAATAAGAGATGTAATCCCAATAGCACCCTTGTACAATAAGAAGCTACATATTAATAATCTAACTAAATACGCCTTTAGCTTTCTACAATAATACTCACGAAATATTAACAAATATCCAAGAAAATGCAACAAAGCGCATTAGGTAAGCGTCTTAAATACCAGTAAAAATATTTTAAATTAATTTCTCTACCAATTTCTGGAAAATTTTACAATGTTTTATAAAATAGCATGAAGAAAATCCAACGATTTTGACGACCATACTTTAGAAACCAGTTGATAT
Source organism: Trypoxylus dichotomus (assembly GCA_023509865.1). NCBI lineage: Eukaryota > Metazoa > Arthropoda > Insecta > Coleoptera > Scarabaeidae > Trypoxylus > Trypoxylus dichotomus. The sequence continues at coordinate 22,295,414 of CM042081.1, read as the reverse complement.
AAAAATGTTTTGATCTGTTACCGAAAATTTAAAAAGATACTTGATTAATAAAGTTTTAGATATCATAAAGCTGCCAGGCCAGGTGTTGAAAATATTGGTCATTAAAGACGCATTAATATTTTGCAGATTTTAATAATTTCAATTATATCATTGATGAAGAAGATTGAATTGAAACTCAATTTCATGCTATATAGGTCGTGGAGTAATTTTCATTCGAAAGCATTGTCTCTAAATTATACACAGAAAGGGTTTTTCCCCACTCACGTGTTAGATGGACACACCGCATAATCTAATCAGAATTCCTACTGCATGAATGTTACTTTATATTCACGATACGAATCGTAAACTTTTAACCGTTGCCATAGTAGCATCGCAACATGTCTGCACCTGCAGTGAGCGTTATTTATCACTCAACGCGATAATTAAGATTAATACGTCTCCACAGGCACGCATAATTTAATAATCGGGATCAGCAATACTACCTACAACTTTGTTACAGAATAGCAGAAATAAAATCTATTACAATAATATCCAGGTTTTTGCGTAAGCATTTCTATCGATTCCATTATATTCTCGTATTTTGGGGACTATGTACGCCTTTTTATAAATTTAGCGAATGTTACTGTGCAAACATATGTATATATGTATTTACAGAAGCTATCTATATTTATAAGAAAAATAAACACGGAAAAAGGAGTATATCAAACCTGTCATCTATGAAGGATGAAATGTAAATAAATATTCGTCAGATGTTGCGGGGCAAACGAATATCAAGAAGGCATTTACATACATGTAAATAATGGAAGTGCGCTTGCAATGTACAACAACCAAAAAACAATAATTTTCCCATTATAGCGTATTACAGTAATTTTAAAAATATCGTCGCACGATATGCAGGAATGTATAGGCCGCATTTCCTGTAGGATTAAGCGGAGCTAAATCTCCGCACCGAGTAACATCGATAAATATTTGAAACCAACACCCACAGGATTACCCGTACTCATACAAAATCTGTTCGTCCACGCTTTTTTATTGGATAATAAAAATTGTAAATTAAAAGTATAAAATATGAAGGACTTGTTTTACGAAGGACCGAATGTTATATGCGGCAAAAGTGTTCGTAACCACGTTGCTGATATTTTTAAAACTATACTTCATTGAGGTACAGTTGGTCGAGTACTAAATAATTTGTACAGGCTGGGGTAATCCATTACTTAACCAAGAATTCGAATTAATACGGAAATAATTCAGAGTAGCAAAAAATACCAGTAATAATGGGAATTCGAGGAATTATGAAACAACCGTTATAATACATAAATAAAATTAAATCGCAAGATTTATAACGAAATGCAGATCGATATAGCAACGAGTGAAAGAAAAATATGGGGTAAATTTAAAACATCATGAAAAGGTGCGAAAAAGCTTGGAATACTGATTTTCCTTGGGATATACTATATGATAATATAAATTTACTTATAATGAGAGTAGAATTTCCAAATTTTCCAGTAAAATATGTCCATTCAAGCAAGCTTTCACAACAAGCGCAAGTTTCATATGAGACATGCCAGGCAATCCTTAAAAAAGATCGACAAGAATTTCCATACAAGTTTCATTGCTTGCTTAATTATTCTCTATAGTTTTTAGGTACGTTGAATAATGATGATGTTCTTGACAAATCCTCCTTTTCAGATGAAGCATGGTGTCACTACACAACGATTGTAAGGACTGTGTGGTTGTATAATTCACCAGTATAGCAGTAAACTCCACTCCACACAAATTAATAATTATTCTGAACGTAGCGTTTCGAGAGCACGTGAAATCCCATTGTCAACCGTGTTACCGACTGAGTCGGATAGTCAGTAACACGATGCGTTCAGAATAGTTATTAATTTGTATGAAGTGGAGTTTATTGCTATACCTGTGAATGGTGTCACTTATCAGGATATACAAATAAACAAATAATACACATCTGGTCTAGTAAAAATCTACATGAAATTCTTGAGAGACCGTTGCATTCTCAAAAATAGGGCTTTGGATGTTTCTTGTAGACGGATTATTGGTCCAATATTCTTTAGTGATACCATAAATGCGGAACGATATCGTAAAAATTCATTACAACCATTTTTAAATCAAATACATGATGACGAACTCCACGAAGGATGTTTCCAGCAAGATAATGTAACACCCTATACGACAAGAGAAACGACGGAATTATTGAATAAATTTTTTGATAATCGCATAATAGACCACGATCTCCCGATTTGACAATTATGGATTATTTCATATATCCACATCTAAAAAGTCTATCATAACTTTTTACACGTAACTTATTTTACCACGTGTTTCTACATATATATATATACTCCGTTATTTTGAGATGCGAGGTTTGAGAAATACTTTTAGCGTAGTCCGCGTTCTATTTCTTAAAAAACAAGATGCTTAAAATGATAAAATAAACGTTTCCGTTGGTAATAGATTTTAATTATGTCGACCGCAGTGATCAAAGTGTTGTGAGACTTGCTATTTCATGCAAATACGTGGTAGATGTTATGATTTACTCATGTAACAAACAATAGCTTAAATTAACAATAAACACTTTAAGCAAGATTTTAATTTAGTACCTAATAAAAACCAACGATTTATTTTTGAGTAACCGCAGTAGAAAATACGATTAATAGACGTTACAAATTCTGAAACGTTAAGTATCATTTATAATTATTTACTACTTGACCGTAACCACTGGAATGCGATAACTATACCAATGTATTGCCATATGTAATTTTAGTTCTTTTTGCGTTTTCAGGTATGTTTATCGTTGAATATAAACATCACGCGCGAAGAAGATGTGTAAATAAATTAATCGGAACGATTTTAGTTCGACGTTCGAATGACGCTGGAAGTTGCTATTAAAACTGGAACAAGTTTCCTACGAATCCACTTGTTCTCTGGTTTTTGTTTTCATTCATAATAGTGAATTAGGTCTGTCCGATTATTGATACATACTCTAATGCGTTCTAACAATGACTCTTCCTCTTTTGATATCATATCCCTTGTGGTATCATATCCCAAGTTACTTATACCTTATGTCAGATAACTTTCAGGATTTAGGATATGTGTGCTAAATCGCTTGACTTCCTACCGATAATATCTATACGATTCTATTAGAGGCATATTCGGAGATTTAGAATGCCAGAGCAAAGTCTAAACATTAACCTATTCAAAGTACTTTAAAACGAACTTAGTTTCATGAGATGCATATTATCTTATTAAAACTTCGGATGCTCCAGCTTCTGAAGATAAGGAAGGACGAGGTCTATCAATTTTTATTTTTGAGTAATGTTGGATAATCAGAGAACCTCGGATGAACATCATAAGAATCTATCTGAATTCTGTAAACGTTCAAATGAAGATCTTTGTGCAAGACTATGAATAAGAAAATGTTTGGAATGTTTAACTGCTGAGAACCACAAAATGATATTCTTGGATTCTCAATAATACTAACACTTACAGTTACAATATTTTCTTCTAAACGACCGCTACGATGGTGTTTTTTTGCTTTTTTATCTTTTTACCAAAAGCAATTTTTCGAATGGTAGCATGTAATGGACAATTTTCTTTTTCACATTTTGTATGAAATTTTGTTGCAACTTCTGAATGGTTATTACTTAAACATTTTTTAGTAAGAAACGCGTCTTATTTAATCAAGCACCTTTCTATTTTTATTAATCGCAATGTATCTAGTTGGCATCTGTCAAGCAACATATGGTATTCTAGTACAAACAATTAAAATGTTATTAACTTAGAAAGTAATTTAAAATTGAAATATCTCTTACCAATCTTATCATGCATTTAACTTTTGCCTTTATTACATTATATATTCTCCATTCTATAATAATAAAAACATTAATATGTGTTAATTTTGTACTATTATTGCAATTTCGGTCGTTTACGTATTTACCTCATGTAAAATATTCACGTTAAGAGTGCGTGTATGTCATGGTCTGCGTGCACGTCGTCCTAACAAATATAAAGGGAATAAAATACTCAATTGATACATATACAAGGCTTGTCCGGAAACTAAATACCGCTTTGTTCTCCCCCCACCGCAGTGCTATTGTCGTAATTCAGCGCATGCAGTCTGGTTCACAGTCTTTCCGCTGACGCCTGTACGGCCGAATTATGTTGTATTTACATTTGTTAGTGATCGTTCAAAAATGTTTACGACAATTTCTGAGCCCGCTGACTGTATATTACGGTTTTTGAACGAAGGAATATTAAGCCAGCCGAAATTAATGTTTAAGTTGTAGAGATTTACGATGAAAATGTAATGGCATGTAAGATGGAATGATGAGAAACCGGGTTAGTCAATTCAATGATGGATGAACCAATGTTCATGACAAAGCACAGAGTGGGCAGCCTTCTGTTGTCAATGATGGTTTGGTTGAAAAGGTTAATGAGAAAATTCGTCAAAACAGATGATTCGCTATCTTTTGCTTAGTGATAAATTTCCACAAATTTCAGAAACTGTTTAGCGTGAAGTTGTGACAAATTGCTTAAATTATCGGAAAATGTGTTCCCGTTGGGTTTCGAAAATTACTATAGGTGTCCACAAAACGCAGCAACATGCCAGTACTTTGACATTTCTTACCCGATACAGTGTTGAGGGAGATGAATTCTTAAACAGTATTGCAACCGGTGATGAAACGTGGGTTTATCGTATCACTCTAGAATCAAAGCAACAGACGATTGAATGGAGTCCCTCAAATCCCCCAAAAGACAACAATTCAAACCAACGTTGTCAGCAGGAAAAATCATGTGCACTGGGTTCTGTGATAGACAGGACATTCTGCTTGTTGAGTTTCTTACCGGAAGTGAAACCAGCAATGCGGAAAGATACTGTGAAACATTGAGAAATCTTCGGTGCGCAATTCGAAACAAAGACGTGGAAGGCTCACTCAAGGCAGTGTGTTGATTCATGACAACGCACCATTCTGCTGGTGTTACTCAAAACCTTATTATACAATTCGCTTGAAAGCAACTACAGTAGACTCCCGATAGCGTACCTTCTAACTACCACTTATTCTTGAACTTACACGGAAGCACTTTAACAGAGATAACGACGTAAATGACGGTGTTCTGCAGTAGCTGTTTTCACCGGCGGCATCTTGCTATGAGGAGGGTATAGAAAAATTGCAATGACAAATGTCTGAACAATGGTGGCAACATATAAAAAACTAATTTAAGAAATGCTTTTTCGTGAAAAAATTAATTTTGTTTTGAATAAAATATTTGTATGAGTTTGTTCCCAAAACGGTACTTACTCTCCGGACAAGTCTCGTATAACTGTAAATATGTCACGCCATTTTCGTATTGTTAGCATTGCAAACGACGCTCCCACTATTGACATATTTTCTATACGTTAGTTTGATATTTACGTTAAACCGCTTCTATCGCCTCACTTGCCCTTCTTTTTATTAATTTACACCGTTTGCCCAGAAATAGGACATCTGTGTTGGTAATATGAGACATTGCAACATTCATTATTAATATATCCTTTTTTAACAATACTCTACATTTATCACCTGGAAAAAGAATTGTGTGGGTGCAGAAGATTTCCGATAATCCAAAAATGGGATAGATTTTTCAAGGAAGATTGATACCTCTTTATACATTAAATCATTAGATATCTCATTTTGAGGTTGTAACCGTAAATCCATGTAACACCAAAATACAAAACTTTATTCTGTACTCATGTGAACACGACATTTTAACCACTGGAAGCAGTAAACTCTATTTCAATTTTAACTTTAGACAATGCGATGTTTGACGAATGTAGTGAAAGCGAATTGTTATTAGATTAGGTCAAAATTTTTTGTGATATTGTAATTTTTTCTACATTTCTTATAAAAAGAAGATCCTACGTAATGTATTAGCAAGGACAGTGAGAAAATCATTGAATTTACTAAAAATACGTTAAAATGAATTTACAGTTATTAAAGATACATCAATAAATAATGGGAATAAAGATTTTACTGAAATTTAACAATTCCTGGAACACATACATATACAGAATCGCTTCAAACTTGAATGTAAATAAATACGAATGATGAATAGCTTCCTATACATTTATTAATTGCACCAGTTAATGTAGGAGTTAAGATTCAACCGGATACTCTTTAAAATTTAGTGCAGTACTTGGATTAAAAAAAAAGTAATGCCAGGATATGCTCAATATACAATTACCCCGAAGAGCATGACTAACGTATAGTTAAGTGAACTGCCTTCATAAATCGCTTTTAATTTTCTATTCCATTTACTTTGTTTTTAGTAGTACTTGATAGACTGATTGGATTAGATTTTATTAAACGACATGTGAAGCGAAGAAGTAGAAGTGGAAGTAAAGGGCAAAGCATCTTGGTCATATAACCGAAATTACTACAAGTTTTGGAAATTACCGTGAAAGAAATCAATGTATGAAGGTACTATGAAAGCGAAAGCAAATGTCTGCATTTGTTCATATCGCCAGTGAAACTAAATATTTCAAAGATTGGTAGTCAAGCTATCATAAATAATTCGCTGTATTCATATTTCTGTGATAGTCTCTGTTGTTACTTGCAGAAGAAAATACAAATTCAGCGCCATTAATGAAACCATTAGTATTGCCAACACACAATACAATCAGCCTAAAAGAGCTGCTTCAAATTAAACTGTAAAAAATAAAAGTTTACTTGTTACCTCTTTCCACCAACTATGTATGCATACTTCTTGGATCATTATATAAATAAATACTAATAATGATGCTCTATATTTGGAATCAAAATATTACAAGTAATATCAGTATACGTATAAAATATTATGAGTATATATAACAACCAACATAAAAGAAAGCAACAAATTTAAATAAATAATTAAAAACAACCTATATATATGTACGTATATCACGCTGGTTAACAAAGTAGGCAGAACAATGATAGTCGAAATGCCCCCTTTTGGAACCAGCAACGTACGCGGTCAAAAACCAGAGAATAGTCCCGTAGAATGTAACTGGAGTGTATATTCAAATATTATTACGCCTCAACGATTTGTCTATTTGCGGGTACTTCTCATACTATCAATATAGTAACCATTCGCTATAAGTATAATTCTAGGAAACATTCCATTTGATCTAAATGTCTTCGAGAACTCATTGCTAATCTTAATTTTGTTTATTACTATATCTGTCTAATTTGTGTATTCAATGACCAACACCCTTTTAGAACTTTATGCATTTTGTGGACAAATTACGGTAATTTATTTGCAGTAGCTGATATAGTCTATCTAAGTTTACGAAATTTAATTGTTGTAAATAATAAGAGTTATAATGCCATACAGTAAGGACCGCTTGTATTTAGTAGTTTACTAAAACTAACCATTTCCTGTAGCTATCAACTTATTAAATGCCGAAAAACTAACAAAATGTCTGACGCAGAAAGATGAAATAGGGAATAAAAATACATTGTCAGTATTATGGCCCGAAGACATGGAATAATCCGCGTCTTCGCATCCCCTAATAGCTTTTCTCCAATTACAGAAGCATCGGCCGGCCATGAATTACTGCCACAGAACCATAGGGTGAAGAAAACCACAGAAAACCTCAATGCAGAGGAACCGCCAAGGGATTCGAACCCGAGACTCCGAGGATAATAGCCAAGCGCGCAAAGCAATGCACACTGTAGCAGAATTACATTAAATATGCTGTAATATGAACAAGAAACGAAGTTGAAGTAAAATCGGCCCAATTTTCACCGTTAAATTCCATTGCAAAAACTGCAAATAAAGGGTACTATAATATATTATTATAAACGGGTTAAAGTCTTTAAAAAGTAACTCAAGAATTGACATAAATATGTTACAAAACTAATAATTTATGCCGTCATTTTGACCAGAAGGCTTCATGCCCTTACGTTTATCTCTCTGGAGATTCTGTTTAAGGAAATTTATAAACGATAAATATTGAAGTGATCAATCATATTCTGATTGGGGTTACAGATACGAAAACTATCGACACACAATCCACACCAAATAAATTGACTAACTTATTGGGAATATATATTTTAAAAATTTATGGATTTCCGTTGTCAACAACTGTACAGTTGAAATATATGTTATATAAATAATAAATTAATCAATTGATGTGGTATAGAGCGCGTCGATACATTCGCCTCTATTACTCTGTCCTATATACAATCTTTGCTGTCGTTGATGGCTAGAGCCTATAGTAGCAGGATATAATCTGGAAATTAGTTTTGCTGAAAAAGCCACATGTATCCTAAGTATCCGTCAACTTAGGCATATGAAAGAAGAACTTACGGCAGATCCCAGATGCAGTTAATAATTTACATAGTGATAACTAGAGATCGGATTATATGCAAAGTGCAAAAATTTAATTTAATTTATTTATTATATTTTACGTCTATTTGTAGATGTCTTACACTCATTAAAGTTAATTAACGCTAAATAATTTAATCAGTGTAATACATCGACATATAGACGTAAAATAAATAAGTTAAATTAAATTTCTGCTCTTTGCATATAATCCGGTCTCCAGTGATAACTCATTACTTGCGTAGCTAAAAAGATATATCTATACATCTATAACTTAAGCTTTATTAAATTTGTTTTAACGAAACTCTCGAACTTGATCTAATCCTAGTTCTATTAAATTAGTGAGTTACTAGAGGCATTTGTGAAATACAATACTTTCCGCTTATTAACAGAAATAGTTCTCCTCAATTCATGTCACCATAATGTAACAACATTTCATATCAATTTGGAATCGTGTACTAGACATAACACATCACAAACGCAATAAATATCACATAATACAGTAAATTAAACAATCAAACGAAGAATACGGTCCGCGTAATTTATGTGGAAGTGATAAAGCAATTAGATTAATTAATTCTCCGACGACACTAGCACTCAGGCAATAGTGTGTTTTCAACGCGTACACGATTTTTCATATCGCTTTGTTTTGACGGCGAACATTTGGAGAAATGCCAGTTCAGTTGTGCGGCGTTGAACCTCAAAAATTATTAATAAAAGAGCGATTCAAAGGCCGCTTATCTCTCCTTTTCATCTTCGGTAACACGAATAAATATTTATAATTTATCGTATCTGATGCGCTAAGAGGGAACACCTGGTTTTTCAACCGTAAAAAACGATATTTATATAATGGTCGTGATAAAACGAGGAGGATGCTTTCCTGCCTTTTTCGATGATACTTTCACCAAATGCTATCTTTGGTACTTATTCGAATATCTGCGTCACTGAACTGTTTGATTTGATTGATAAAAACAGATGCACGTGCGCTCACATATAATTACGGAGATGAATGGAACGAGAATCGTTTTAGACAAAATAACAAAGCTTGTTTGTCTACTGGAGAAATCGAACAATAGTATGTTAATTCGAAAAATATTAAGCACTGATTACGAGAACTCTATAATGCCTATCTCAAATATATTCGACCAAAAAGAGGACATACATGTTACTAGCGAAATTTAAGGTGAACTTGAGTTATTTATGTGATAACATCATACGCATGGCTTTTGAATCTATGCTTTTTAGATGGTGTTAAAAGTAGTGCTTTTTTTCATGCAATTTTTATAACTGTGCACACTTATGAATTTATTACTGTTAAGGACGTTGTGTGATGTTTATACTAATATATATAATAATACAGTCATAGATTTAACCTATAAATGATTAATATTTTCAAAATTAGGGCACATTCACAAGTTTTAGGTGTAGACTACCGTCCATATTAGTTCAGACCGAAAATAAATAAAAAAAAAGAACAGAAAATATTCAAACTGATGTTTTCACAACTTCACATTTTTATTGCACTTTATTAGTAGTGATTAAAATAAAAGTAGAAAAGTAGTTCTAACGAATTCAAAAAGTATCAAAAACATCTTAAACATTCCGTTCATCAAAGAAACTCCCTTTTGCGCGAAGAATAGGTTTCACAATCCGTGGCATCCACTTCACTAGTTTTTCAAGGACTCTATTTGGCATGTTAGTCCACTCCTCTTGCAAATTGTTCTACAGGTGGCCTACCCTCATGTCCAATTCATCCCATAATAGCTCAATGCGGTTTAGATCGGGGCTTTGCGCCAGCCATGGTAAGTCTCCTGTAACGGCGTTGAAAAAACAACCCCAAACAAGTCCTGCTTCAATCCTGCAAATTTCTTCCGCTTTTCGCTCTTCTTACAAAAACGCGCCCAAACACCTCAAACATTGACTCATCGGCCCATAGCACCCTTTTCTAATCATTTACTGCCCAATTTCTATGTGTTTCTACTCACTGTAGCCGTTTTTGCTTGTTTCCTCGTCGAAGTAGGTTTTTTCTTATTGCAATCCGGCCGTGAAGATCTGCAGCTTTTAACCTTCTTTTCACTGTAGTAACAGAAATTTTTCTTGCACGGTCGCGATTCATTTCGGCGGTGATTTCTGGAGCTGTCAATCTCTTATTTCGCTTGCTCAACAATTTTATACGTTCATCGTCGGCGTGAATTGTTATTCTCTTACGACCTGAACGTACCCGATCTCTTAAACTGCTCGTGCGTTAATGTCTCCGAATCATATCACCAACAGTCGATTTACTAACATGTATTTTTTCGGAAATTTGATGCACTGGGTAACCTTCTTGATGAAAGGTAACAATTACAGAGCGCTTTTTTAAACTTGTCGGTTTTCCTCTCGGCATTTTAATAACTTGAATCAGGTTCACGGGCTCTTAACACTAACACGTACAAGCAGGTTTATTTAGAAACTAAAACATGTTTCAATACACAATACACTTTCAGGTGGCCTGCTCTCAAGGAGTATTATAAATTTATTACTTGGAATATTGTCCCCAAAAGTACGAGGATTGTTCTGAAAATTACTATACTGGGTCATGACATTTAATCTAATCGGTATTCTAGCAAGTTTGCCTGTACAATTAATAAAAAATAAACTTCGTAAAGGACTTAATATACATGTTATTTATATAGACAAGCAGTTATATTATCTTTTAGTAGAGTTTAGAACATTTGACTAGGTGTCCAAACTAATATGAACGGTAGTGTACGTAGCGAAATTTGGTAGTATAAATTTGTATTTCTCTTTTTTTAAGCAAATATTATATACAGGTAAATGCACAAGAGAAACTAAATATTTAAAATGAATTAAATGTATTTCCCGAATCTATCAATGCAAGGCATTTTTTTTTGGTAGCTAAAGTTGCAAAGAGAGGAAGATGCTGTTGAGAACGAATACATTCCAGAAATACTCCTGATTGAATTCACACTTCGTAAAAGGGAAAGTTAAAAGTTAATATAAGGAATAAAATTTATGGTATTGAAGTACCTAATATAATTGCAGTACATACATATTCAATATAAATTAATATTCTCTTTTTTTTATATGTATGTGTTATGTTGGTTCTGATATTTTCGCGGTTGTAATCTGTTGTTTTAAATCCTTAGGTGATGTCCCGCGTCTGATATTGGTTCGCATTGTACTGCGGCGTTGTTTCTCAACGTATCGATAAAAACTTCTTTATCTTCATGCATATGTCCAAGAGGATTCTGTATCTATACACCTATATACGAGATAACATTAACGTAACAAGAGAAAATTTATACCCTGCACCTCAAGGTATACAATGAACGCACTTTTGACGTGTCGATGGCCGTAATTGTGAGTGAGGAGAAGATAAAATAAGATTTTTATAAGTTAACACAGTCGGGAGATACGCATTCTATTCTCCAGGGCGATTGTGTACCAGTATGCTATCTCTTTCTAACGGTATTCCCTACCCTTGTTTAACTACTACTACAAAATCCTAACCTCACATCGATCTTTTCAATTTGAATCGATTCAATGAAGCTTTCATTCCGTATTACTCCGAGGTGAGGGGGTACATCGCTAGACGTACGTTACTCGTTTTAAGTAAAACCGGTGTTCGATTCATTTTCCAGTCGCCCAGAATATAATCAACAGCTCGCAGGTTTTCATCCGGTATAACATATGAAATGGGGCAGTCAGATAAAGCTACAGACAAAAACAAGTTTTGCTTCACAGGTATCGCAGTTACCGACTGCGTCGGTAACTCGGTTAACAGTGAGAGTCAATTATACAACTATACAGTACTTGCAATCGTTGAAGCTTTATTGCTGAGTTCTAAACTACTAGTAAAAAGTAGATGGATTATCAAACCAATAGAGGAAATATATAAGACGAATATATTTATAGAAACACCAAAATTGCATGTTTTAGGAGAGTGGGAAGGCTAAATAAACCCGAAATAAATAAAAATTCTTAAGTAACAACAGGACAATCTACAAAATGCAAACTGCCTAATTGCAAGAAGGCACTACTTAACTGCTAGCCTCTTCGAGAAAGTTTTATCTTCAAGTAAGCTGAATAGATATTCGGTCTCGCTTCTTTGATCGTTATTAAATGAGTATAACCTAGAGGGTATCCGTGCTATAGAATGAAAAAATTAGCTCTGCGATAAGTACGTACAATAGCAATAAAGGTGTCTACAGCGAATTTATGGCCCCAAGCTTGTAGATACTTGGGTGCAACACTGGACGGATTTGTTAGGACAAATATACTTGTACAGACGAAATGTACTTCTAAATACCGGGCACCAAGGTTAATTGAAGACATAAAAACAAAAGAACAATTATGTAGTTTATGAAGAAAGTGGCCGGAATATATACTACTATTAAATTTAAGGCCAATTAATTATATGGACACTAACAGACAGCACCTTGTTTATATTACATTTTGTGGAACTATTTTAAATGTAAAGTAAAAGCCAATTGCACATACGTTTACACTAAATACATTCAGCGTATCTCTTCTTTAATCCTTAATTTTAACAGCAAGAAAGATAAGAAACTTTCAGTCAATATCTAAACACCATTTATTATCAATATGAACGAAAAATTATTATATAAATTATGTGAGAATAAAATTCATTTGGTAGTGTTATAGTATTTGTCTACAGCCTTGGACATATGTTTGGGGCACCCCAAAATATTTAAAATAAAGTAACATTGTGCCTATTAAAATAAAACTACATGCATAAACATTCACTAAATAAGTTTTTAATAATAAATTTCTTCGAACAGTTCTGTCATATACAGAAATGTCTTGTTCGACGGATAGGTCAGCGGCCAGCTGTTTCAATGTTTGAAAGCGATTCCGTAAAGCTAACCGCTCCAAATAGCGACCCTCTCTCGCAATTGTTTTACGTTTTCTCCCACTTTTTCGTCGATTTTCATACGCTCCAGTTTCCCGAAATCGTTTAATGGTTAGACGTATTGCATGTCACGAACGCTTCATTGATGATGCAATCTTTTTGCGACATATCCTGCGAATGTAGCAACACTATTTGACTACGTTCTGCAACGGTCAACTCCCATCTTTTAGGCATCTTCATACAATCCACTGTACACAAGTAGAACACAACACATAGCACACTCTAACAATAAAAATAAGGCTCAAGAAACCCCTTTTATCGCCAACATATCAATACTGATTAAATTCTTGAAATAAACAATAGACCGATATTTATGTAATTTCAACGTCATAAAATGTGCATTAGTAAATAAAAGTTCTTGTGGAATGCAGGGAATTCCGGTGCGGTAACGTACAATGAACTCTTTCATGGGTGCCCCAGACAAATGTCCAAGGCTATATTTCTTTAATTAGTGGATACCGCAAATTAGCTAGAGCACCTACTACACGAAACACTGAAAGCTTTTGGAATAAGAAGTCCTGTATAAGGTAGAGAATGTTACAACATTTCATTCGACTTATAGCTCATTCCATATGAACCCTAGCTTTGACTATGCTTTCTGTGCTTCGTACTTGCCCCTTAGTGAATTGCTTCCTTGTGAAACTAGAGGAATGTTTAATGGAACTGCAGGTGGAAAGTTGTCCTGAATTAAATATCTCTTCTCTGCTACTATTAGGTAAATGGAACACATAACTCCGTAAACATTTTTTCTTCAAATAAATTGTTTCCGATTAGATCATTTTCTTATTGACAAAACTACTTAACACGTTTTTGTATATCGAGCTTACTCACAGACATAGAAAATTCGTATAATAACCAAAGCTCTGTTCTAATTCTGAAAATATTAATAATTTGTATGTTAAACGTATGTGTAATTGTTAGCACAAATACCAAATAATATATTTCATAATATATAAATTCTTAAATATCCACAATTTTTTTATGAAATCGCAAAGAAAGAAGCAGAGCTTTAAGACCATTTAACCGTGGAAAATGCGCAACATAGCAGTTATTTTGATCGTAGACCATACTCTTTTTAAACATGTAACATCAGCGAAATCCCGCGAATTATAAACCTATTGCCTAGTCTTATTATTATTATTATTTCACTTGAGTATCATAAAGCTGGATTGTGCTAGTAGCCGATACGGAAACACCTCACTGCAATTTTCAGCTTTCCCACAGCAGTTTGTAATTTATTTAATGACTTTCCATCGTATTAAAGACTGGTAAAATATTTTATATTATATTTTAAGAGTATTCTAATAAATCGTTTTCCTTGACGTACGTATGTAGCATTAAACATACCAGATCAGAAATTGCAATATGACTAAATGTCACATAATACTAGCCAACCACAAACACGTCGATCACTATTCATGCTCCATTTGATTCGCTGTCTTGGGTATAAATTGGATTTCCCTTTTTTTAGTATTTGTGTGACAGTATTCAGAAGGCTTTCTGCTTGAGTCAATTAACATAATTCAATAAAATAACGTAGGAGTACAGACAATGCTCTTATTTGCATTCGTATAAAAAAGCATTCATATTCGAATTAAAAAAATCAGGTGCGATACATTTGTTAAGCAATCCTCTTACTTGAATAATGTCAATTGCAGTAGCTAGAAACTTGAGATTATTATTGGACGTATCCGTGTATGCCAAATTCAGACGGTAGCGGAAACAATTAAAACATATACCGAAGGCAATATGAAGATTAATAATTAGTTAATTAACTTAAGTCCAACAAGATGTAATTAACTTTCATAATCCTGATTCAATATAGAGAAAGATAACTTTTACAAAATTAGGAGTAAACTATTACTATGGCATTTTCGATTCATTCGAATTAGAGAAAGCTTGAATGTGGAACAATAAGAAACCATATATATATATATATATATATATATATATATATATATATACACTAGGGTGACAGAATAAAATAGATACCTACTAATTAAAAAAAAGATTCTATTCTCGTTATATATACAAAATATTTTAAAATTTTTAAATTAGACTAATATTTTGTCGATCCACCTTTACTTGCGTAAAGTGCTGCGAGTCGTCGTGGCATAGGATCTATTAAATGATTAATGGTGTCTTCTGGAATATTTAATCACTCTCCTGTAACAGCTGCCACGAGTTCTTCCTTATTGCTGCGTTTTCTGGGTCGTTTCGCCATATTTGTCTGGATTATGTGCCAAACATTCTCTATCGGATTCATGTCTGGTCATTGACCTGGCCATGGTAAAATCCGAATCCCCTGTTCCTCTTTCCATGTGGTTGTTGTTCTTGCTTTGCGGCAGGGTGCTCCATCCTCCATAAAAGTGGCGTCTTCTTTAGATAAAATGGCGTTGTCGAATATCGGTAGTAGTCCTTCTGTTAATATTTGGATATATTTTGCCGCATTTATATTTTCGTCGAAGATTACTAATTGCGATCTTCCACCATACCATATCGCGCCCCACACCATGATGTTCACACCGCCGTATTTCACCGTCTGATGCGAAAATTTGTCGTCCAGTTGCTGTGACGAACGTCTCCATACCCACGTACAACCACTATCACTGAATTAGCAGTATCTGCTTTCGTCTGAAAAAATGACAGACCGCCAAAACTCTTCGGGCTTCGTTCGCATTTCGATTGCCCAAGCCATTCGGCGCCGTTTTTGAAACGCCGTAAGGAGACGTTTTTTCTTTGCCACCCTTTTATACATCCCTACACTGTGGAGATATCGCAGAACGGTGCGCTGACTTTTCTGTGAAGTTGCCGCAAGCTCAGCTGTACTTTTTCGCGGTTCTCTTAACACTTCGCGCACAAGCACCCTTTTACTTCTTTCAGAAGGTCAGGCACGACCTGATCTCGGCTCCACTGTTGTTTTTTTCCTTGAGTTTAAATTGTGCAATCACACGGTTAACTGTGGACAACGGAATATTTAAAAATTTACTTATTTCACGTTGCGAAGTGCCGCGTTCACTCTGGCCAACGATGCGACTCCGGGTGAAGTCGCTAATATCACTCGAACCTTGTAAGCGAGGTATAGTTGTAACGATACTAAACTATGACGAATTCCTTCCGATACATCTACCCCTATCCTAATGACAAGAGAAAGTTCTTAATTCGTTCTTAGAATTTAGCTGTTTACATATTTATGCCGCTTTACCTGGTGTCTATTTTATTCTGTCACCCTAGTGTATATATATATACCAAACTGGTTTAATGAATACATCTATACTACATTCACGTAAAGAATGCAAACTTAGAATAGATAGGCCTTAAAATACGGGGTTACTCTTAGCTAATCGGCGAGGCATATTCATACAGGAAAAACGGATGCAATTTCTTCGAGTGAAATTTCTGTCAGTTGACGTCAATTGTCAAATTTACTTATTTTGGTGTCGTTGTTTCCTGCTGTTTTTCATTGTATTTTATAATTGAATGATTTACGTCAAAAGGAATTGTAGCTGGTAAAACTCTATTGAAGCTTGAACTACTTGAGGTAGCCAAAAAATATGTGGCTGATAATCTTAACATATATGTTATTGACCAAATGATATTGGAAAGTAGTCATACAATTCTACGTTTGTCCCCATGCCTTTGTAATTTAAACCCTATTGAACTTGGGTAGTCACAAGTAAAGCACCACGTTATTGTTAATAGCAAAACTTTTAAAATATCAGAGCTGCAACGATTATTACTGGAAAGGCTAGATTGATAGATAGATAGTTGTAGCACCTGAAGCTTGGGCAAACTCAAACACACAATGAAGAAGAGAATAAATTGTATCAATTTGATAACATCATGGAAGATATAGTTGAAGAATTCATTATAAGTATAGATGCAGATTCATCGAGGGATACATCAGATTCTGATTTTGCCTAATAAAAAAGCTAATAAATTAATGAAATGTGTATAACACTTAAAATACTCTGATTGCTCATTTATATCTTCATGCATTTCATGCGTTTAGTTAACGTATTTTATACAATATAGAAACTTTAGAAGAATATGTGTACAAATAAATTGTACAAAACATGTTGTCGAAGAAGAGAATAAGATGTGTTAATTGGATAATATCGTTGAAAATATACTTGAAGAATTTATAATAACAGCAAATACATCATCTTCGTCAGACCTCCATCATCAGAATCTGTTACAAATGTCCGTTAATATCATAGGTATAATAAACTAACTCTTTGATTTATGAATCAAATTCATGTTTATTTTATTTGTTATTTTATAAATAAAATATTAACAGTAAACAAAAATGAAGAGAAGAAAACTATATAAATTTGTAATATATGTAAATACATGCAATTAAAACATTGCGACAATTAATTAATATATTTGATATTTTATTGTTGTCATTAATATGCATGCAATTATTTATTAACTGTAGTGTCGTTGAATATGTACACAGGTTTTACTGCAGTCAGGGTACAGTAGATGTACGTTATGAATGTCACTGGTTCTTGTAGTAAAAAATAAACTACTGTAATTGGTTTAATTTGTTGTATTCAACGTTAAATAAGTTAACTATAAGCAGCCACTGCTGTTAATTGTACATTGAACATTGTGTTGTGGTCAATACAATTCATCTATATATATATACATAACCCCTAATGAGCTCGCCCCTCCAATGGTGATTAGTGCGGGAAATTTGATTTAAACATATGGCGCCAACATACTCCCCCCTTGAAAGATGAATATCTTTCAAAAGCGATTTTATGTAAATGCGACGCACTAGAACACGTTGATGTATAATTTAGTCTTCGTTCAACACTGGCAATGGACACACCCTTGTCACACTCCGGTTCATTTGTCCACTACAAGTTCATATGGTGACTACTCGAACAACATTGTCCTTTCCCGGCTGAACTTCCGTGATAAGTCCCAACTTCCAACGAGAAGGAGGCAGATGATCGTCCTTAATTACAACTAAATCGCCAACATTGATGGATCCTAGGTTGGACTTCCATTTGGTTTTCTGTTGCAATTCGCTGATGTATTCACGAGACCATCTTGTCCAGAAATGTTGAGTCATTTGTTGGAGTCGCTGATATCTTGACAGGGTGTTTTCTTTGACTTCAAGTAAGTTGGGTTGTGGAAGAGAAGTGATGGGTCTTCCAATGAGGAAGTGTCCAGGTGTCAGGGCGTTTAGGTCATTGGGATCGGAAGACATAGGAAAAATGGGTCGTGAATTTAAGATCCTTTCTACTTGCGTGAGTACGGTAAGAAGCTCTTCAAAGGTAATTGAAACATTTACTACTGATTCGGCCTTAAACCTGAAACATTTGATGCAGTCTCGAACAATTTTTCGTGCTAGATTTCTACCCTTAGTAGGCCAAAATTCGTTTCTAATTGATGACAAAAGTAATTGAGGACCGGCATGCAAAAGTCGTATATGCTCATGACGAAAAAGTAATTTTGTTAATATATGATAGCCATCCAGTAGTAAAGGACACCTTTGATTAAAATTGAATTCAGAATTGGCTAGGCGCCCGTCTACTCTTAATAATCCATCGTAATCGATGAATGGTGTTAATATTTGTAAATGTTTATTTCTGAGAAAGCTATTTTTTCTTAATGATTTTAATTCGTCCGTAAATTTTAACCAGGAATCCTTTATTAATTCTGGGACAACGTCATCCCACGATAAATTCAATTGCCAAATTTTTTGAATCAGTAATTTCGCGTTTACCACAACGGGGCTCAGCAAACCAAGCGGATCAAAAATTTTAGATATGTCTGATAATAAATTGCGTTTAGTAAAAGGACGAGTTTTGTTGTAGTTGGGGATAGAATACGTCAAATTATCTGTACTCCAATTCCATTGAATGCCTAAAGTTTTGTCTTTGACCTCTGACTGTTTGAAAAGCATCACTTGCGGGGATGAAACCTTCGACGAATTTAATACGGTTAGGATTTGAGGGTTATTAGATATCCATTTTCGTAGTTCGAAACATCCGCCTTGTAAAATCTGGGAGATTTGATTGCATAAAAGTTGTGCTTCTTCTACAGTATCAGAACCTGATAAGAAGTCATCCACGTAAAAATCGTGAACAATGGCATTTGCTGCTCTAGGAAAATTGTCCATATGTTCTATAGCTAATTGTTTGAGACATTTTACCGCTAGGTAAGGTGCCGAAGCGGTACCATATGTTACTGTGTTTAATTGATATATGTGAAGTGGTTTGCTTGGATCTGAACGCCATAAAATTCTCTGTAAACATCTGTATTTAGGATCGATCAACACTTGCCTATACATTTTAGCGATGTCAGCAGACACTACGTAAGTATGTTGACGAAATCGAATCAAAATTGAGAATAAATCGTCCTGAATTGTAGGACCCACAAGTTGAATATCATTGAGGGAGAATCCAGAAGAAGAAGGAGCAGAAGCATCAAATACAACCCTTAATTTGGTTGTTAGACTAGACTATTTGAAAACACCATGATGCGGCAGATAATAACACGGTTTGGTATTATCTATACTTTCGAATTTTGTCATATGTCCTAGTGTTTCGTATTCCTCCATGAAATTTGTATACATCTCTTTTAGCTGTGAATTCATTGATAATTTACGTTCAAGTGAAGAGAATCGTTTCCGTGCTTGTTCGTATGAATCACCTAAAATTGTTACATCTTGTTTGAGCGGAAGGGAAACAACAAAACGACCTTCAACATTTCGACAAAATGTGTTCTGGAAGATTTGTTCACAATCATTAGGCGACGGGATATGGTTAGGATAAACTTCTTCGATTTCCCAAAATTGTTTCAACTGATCTTTTATTTCAAAGTCCTCGCTACACGCTTTACTAAAATTACAATAAATATTTTTTTATGTGTGAACAATTGATCCCGATACAATCCATCCTAACCGGGTATTTTGTAATTTAGGCAAGTTTTTTCCCAAATTAATTTGTCCTTGAGTTAGTAATTTCCAAAAAATGCCAGAGCCTAAAAGTAAATCAATCTTTTCCGGTACATTAAAATTTGGATCTGCAAGAGATATCTGTTTTGGGATATTCCAAGCTGAAGTACCAATAAATTGTGAGGGTAGGATTCCACTAATGTTTTCTATAACGAGACATGAAAGATCTGACGTAAATGAGTTTCTAAGAGAACGAATTGTAATAGAACATTTTGATTCAATATTCGACGTTATGTTACCGATGCCTTTAACTAATAGATCAGCACTAAAAGCAGGTAATTTTAATTTCTTGAAGAATGCGGCAGTGATAAAGTTTGACTGTGAACCGCTGTCAAGAAGAACACGACAAATATGCCTGTTTCCTTCATTATCTAAAATCTCTACTAAAGCCGTTGACAGTAAGACATGTTCTGGATATGTTAACGCGTTGTGATTAGATACTACAGGAATAACGTCACAATGTTTGGCTACATCTGATCTAGCCTTGTCTATATGTAGAAGGGTATTATGTTTTTCATTGCAATTTTTACAAGAACCGGATCGACAATCTTTCGATAAATGGCCGGTTCTCAAACAATTAAGACACAATTTTAATTTTTTAGTCTGCTGAATCCTGTCTGAAATTGGTAATTTTAGAAACTCCTTACAATTGTAAATTAAATGTGAATTTTTGCAATAATTGCAACTAACGCTATTAGAGAACAATGACGTTGATTGCTTCTTTCCTAAAGAAGATTTATTTTTATGATCATCATGATTTGCTTCTAATGTTTCTAAAATATCAGCCTTTGACATAAGAAATTTTCTAAACTCGTCAAATGTTGCAGCCGTTTTACCAGACCTTTGTTCTTCCCATTCCCGCATAGTTATTGTGTCTAATTTTGTAGATACAATATAGATTATTAAAGTGTCCCAATACTCAGTTCGTTCTCCTAGCTTTTTTAAAGAACGCAAATGTTTCGATACATTATCAATTAAGTTGCGTATATTGACTGCAGATTCATGTTTGATAGAAGGTACCTCAAACAGTGCCTTGACGTGATTTTGAGTAAAAAGCCATAAATTATCAAAGCGATCGCAAAGTGAGTCCCACGCTATTTCATAGTTTTCATTAGTAAAGTCAATGCATTTAATGACTTCCGCTGCACGGTCCTCTAATGACGCCTTCAAATAATGGAATTTTTGAATGTTGTTTATGGCCGAGTTAGAATGTATGAGAGACTGAAATAAATCTTTAAATTCAAGCCAGTTTTCATAAGAACCTTTAAATTTAGGCAGATGAATTGTCGGCAATTTTAAACTACTGAAACTATTGTCGGAAATTGAGTGCGTTGGACCTATATTCTGCAGCTGATTTGTTCTATTGCTAACACCTAGATCGACTAAATCTTTTGCTTTTGCCAATATCTGAAAATATGCTGTTTCAAAAATTGTTTGTTCAGAGCGAAACTCGCTGATCTCGTTCTCATCTAATGAAGATTCAATTTCAATTTGTAAGTCGTAGTATTCTTGCAATATAGGTTGAATGGTTTGAATACGTAATTGTAATTCATTTTTATTAATTTCAACAATCGGCTGTTGACTAATTAAATCGATATATTTTGTAAAAGAGGTTAGTTTATGTTTTAGCGCACCACGCTTACGACGAAATAATTTAATTTCTTCCGCCATTAATAAATCGAAAGTAAATTGACAATTGATAAATAGTAATTGTATTATGAAGTACTCACGCAAATAGAATCGTGAAAAATGGTAATTGGAATAGGTAAAATGGATGAACTTACTTGAAACAATGGCGTTGACGACCACGTGGTGTTACGTTGAGTGAAATCTTGATATTTTCTGTTTGCACAAACGATACGGCTCGAAGGACCAAAAAATGTACGTTATGAATGTCACTGGTTCTTGTAGTAAAAAATAAACTACTGTAATTGGTTTAATTTGTTGTATTCGACGTTAAATAAGTTAACTATAAGCAGCCACTGCTGTTAATTGTACATTGAACATTGTGTTGTGGTCAATACAATTCATCTATATATATATACATAACCCCTAATGAGCTCGCCCCTCCAATGGTAATTAGTGCGGGAAATTTGATTTAAACATATGGCGCCAACAGTAGATAAGTATAGTTGCAGTGCTGTTTTCTTTTCCACCGAATAGCTCATCTAACTTTTCTACATGATTTAAGGATCTTGTTGTCTGTTGGCATGTACTTTGAAGCCATTCGATATAGATGGATATAACCCATTATGTATTATTCTTCCTTGTTTGGCTTTGTCTTGTATATATTAAATTGCCTTCATTCAACCATACTATTAGAACTTTCTCTTTTAAGATGAATGAAGATTACCAACGGAGAGACTTACTTCATGACAAATGACTTGGTATAACACCATGTATATAACGATTCATATCGAAGTTATACTTTCAATAATGTTCTTTAAAGTTTGTCATTTATGTTCTCCTCGATTGACCCTAAATTCAATCTCATTTACTTTCTAACATAATTAAATGAGCTTCAACTATTTCGGTAAATGAAACAATTGAAGGATACATTTATATTGCAATTGTGACTTTTACTTTATTCCGGTATTATTTTACCAGGTCGCATAGCCATAAAGTATTGCGCATAAAATATAAAAAACTCTGGTATTTACTATACAAGATTTTGATAGCAAAACTTTGACGTTTACAGTGTCAGCATTTGACAGTTCCATCGGTTAAATTTCACCAGTGTAATACAGCCGCCGATCGTAGCTCTATCTACTGCATTCTTAACGTGAATGAAGTATACATAAATTAATATCAGCCTTCTTGTATTTGTAGCAGCGTAGTACGTTTCAATTTGGAAATATATTTCAGATTAATGTCGCGACTAATTAACATCGCGCTTAATTGATAAACTGCCGGAGTAATTAAACCAGTCTCTAAGGTACACGTTGATACGTTAGCATAAACAACGAAGCATGTTTATTCAACGTACGATGTTTGTGGTAGTCTAGTGCAACCTCATCTTTGTTATGTCGTACTTTATATACAAAATTAGCATGTGCTAAAATGCACAGATGTACACAAAAATGACGTTTTCACTGAATCGAAAACACTAAGATCTAAAACTTGAAACTATTCCGTAAAATATTGCAAACAAAAATTTATCGTTTTATTTGTGCGTTCATGTTAAACGTCAGTTTCCAGAAAAAAAAAACTAAAAACATCTAACGCTTTTGACTTTTTTTTATTTTAAATCGTTTGAGCTTATTTCAACGCCGCCCTAATTCGTCGATGTGTATTTTTCGCAAAAATAAATCGGAAAAACGGACAGAACATCGACGAACGGATTATTTACTTGAGAGTGCGGTAGTGTTTTAGT
This sequence comes from Trypoxylus dichotomus, assembly GCA_023509865.1. Lineage (NCBI taxonomy): Eukaryota > Metazoa > Arthropoda > Insecta > Coleoptera > Scarabaeidae > Trypoxylus > Trypoxylus dichotomus. Next base: position 22,271,765 of record CM042081.1, on the reverse strand, counting down.
TAAAGCTCCGAAAACATAAATTGAGTTCGTATTTTAAACGTATACAAAGATAAAGTTCGGAGTGTAAATCTAATGAAAGATATATTTAAAGAGGATGCAATTGATAACCTATATAAAACGCTAATATACTTAAGTACCATCGTTTAATTTCGGAGAGTATAAAAGAATTTGCGAACTGATAGTTTAACGGTGAACTACAAGATAAAATGTAAAAACAAATAATTCCTTTGTCGCACTCATAAAAAGTATGTGAGTAGCGCGATAAATCTGAGCCACACAGGCAAAACTATTTCCTACGTTAAGCATATACATATACTTAAATATATGTAGACAGCCCAGACTAACTTGTTTATTACTAGAGACCGGATTATATGCAAAGTGCATATATTTTATTTTATGTATTTATTACATATTAATTAAAGTTAATTAACTCTAATTAACTTCAATCAGTGTAATACATCTACATATAGACGTAAAATATAATAAATAAATAAAATAAAATATATGCACTTGCATATAATCCGGTCTCTATTTACTACAATACTCGTTCACTTTCTCTTCGAAGACAAATAATGGAAAGAGATTTTTATTACATATAGATACGAGGATGACCTGAAATGTTTCCAGAATTGACAAGAAAGCATGGTGTTGGCATGGCTTTTATTTTTGTTTTCCGATGTAGTCTCCTCGAAGATTAATACACCTTTTCAAACGGTGCTCCACTCTCTTCAAGCCGTCGGAAAAGTACGATGTTTCGAGGTCTGCAAAATAGCCATCTGTGGCGGCGATGATCTCCTCATTTAAGGAAAATCTCTTTCCCCCCCCAGTGATTTTCTCAGGTTTGGGAATAGGAAAAAATCGCTGGGGACTAGGTCCGGTGAACATGGAGAATGAAAGACTAATTCGTAGCGCAACTCATTCTAAGATGGAACGGCCTTTGCTTCCTTCGAAATCGTTCTGTCCGGAAAAGTCCACTACTTCGACTGTTCCTTGGTCTCCGGTATGTAGTGGTGGATCCAAGTCTCAACCACGGTTACGAAACGCATGAAGAGATCCTTTGGATTGCGTTAGATACTGGCCAGACACTCCTGCGAAACGGTCATCCGATTTCGTCTTAGCTCCAATGTCAGCGATGGGTACCATACCCATCGCCCCGAAAGCTTTGTTATACCCAAAATTGCGTGTAGGATATGGCTAACGCGTTCTTCTGAGATGCCTGTTGTCTCTGCCATCTCTTTCAGCTTCAATTGGCGATCGGCTAACACAACATCATGAATCTTATCGACCACTATATCGTTGGTGGCGGTTTTTGGGCGTTCACTGCGTGGTTCGTCACTTGTGCTTCTCCGGCCACATTTGAACTCGCTCACCCAGAAGCTGATAGTCTAAAATGATGGAGTACATTCGCCAATCTCTAGCAAAATATTTCGAATTTCCGTGGCCATTTTCTCAACCATCCAGAAGGTATCATTACACGAAATTCTATTTTATCCATTTTTGCGAAACCGCGTGACTCGCTACACAAAACACGCTTTTAAACAACAACTGAAATGAATCCATTTCAACCTTCGTGCACCATCTCTTGCCGATTCCGGAAACATTTCAGGTCGTCCATATAGTATTCAGAAAACTTGCAACTCCCATATTTTTTTTAAACACGAGCCTCTACTGATTTTACTAGTCCTACAGAATCTACAAACTATCGTAGTTTTATTAAATTCTGAATTTCCAGGTATGTTTCCTTGTCAGCCTGTACGCTACCGTTACACTAGTTAATCAAAAACACAGACTCCATACTTAAACATATTGTGTAATACGAGAATTTTACAATCAGCAGCACATGAATGTGCAACGTGGCACTCCGAAGTACTTTAACAAAATAATTACTCATTCATAGTAGTCGCAATGTGTAATTATAAGATATTTACTTGAATACATAATCTATAATACCTTGAATGATCGAATTCCAATATCCTCGCCTATATCTCCATTCATGTCAAACACAGCGATTGGTAAACTTTCGAGACCAACCACTTTATTATCTAAACAAAGTTGGGACCCTAAGTTATGTCAAGTAGAGAGCATTGACCGACATCTGTACTTCCTAGTAGAATGAATTTATATGGTAGAAGATGCTAATCAAAGAGGTATAGAGATAATTACTGATTGTTTATCGCAACGGATATACATAATCAAAGCAAATATTAATAATGCTATATATTTAAATGAACATTTGGAACATGTAGGCAGTTTGAGATTTAGCACGGATGTAATGATACGTAGCATTTTAGAGGTTTGAAATGCTTAGAATATAAAATTTAATAGCTAACATAAAGAACTAAAAATTAGGAGCAGTCCCATTTGAGTTGAGCGCAAATATTTCAAATTGTATTTATTACATTCTCGGAAAATACATTCACTGTGATTTAAATAACACTGAAATAAACATATATCATACAGTTTTAGTTACCAATGCAATATACAGGGTAGCACAATTGTACGAAGTTTATCAATATCATTTATTATTATTAATAATACCAGGAAATGTATAGAAAAATCATAAGCGCTGCAATTTAAAATATTTTGACATACAAACTGAAACAAAGAAGTTACATACAAAAGTTATCTTTTAAAATAAAATATTCTGTATATTAATACATCTTTGATTTTTACTGTTTACAAAAAAGATCTTAATCATATTGTATTAAAGGTTTTATTTTTGGGTGTCATTTTCATGGCTTTTTGAAGTGATAAATCCTATAGATCAATATTTTTAAATTACTGATGCGTTTTTGACCTCTTGTCTCCGTTTGCTGTAATTACTCATTATTCTCCCACTTGGCAGATTATAATCTATAAATTGCATGTTCTCGTATTTGCAACAACAAGGCAAATGTTTTCCTTAAATTATTATTTCGGTAATACTCAGGATACTTGTAATAGGGTGTGGTTATTATTCCAAATGCAAATATTATTAGGTTTAGATTAAATTCAGCCAGGTTGGTTGTTTTATTTCCAATACCATTCAACGCCTTCTCGACTTTCTTTGGATACATTCGATACTACGTCAATTGGTCGATGCTTTGCTTGGTATCGAGTTTATTATCACGATACAACAAGTTGTAGTATCAAATGCAAAAGTATCGATACCCTACGAGTATTCAGTAGTATTGATCCTAAGCACGTAATGATAGGATAACAATGCAATATAGTTGGTTTTTACATGGGCTAACAGGAAAAAGTTGAATTTTGTGTAATGCATTAGAAAGTTATCCAGACATGCCATGAAAGCATAAGCAGAAATTATGCGCTTTTTATAGATGAAATTTGCTTTGTAATAAATTATAAGATCGTTCATGATGGTGGCCGCATCATATTCCTCCTAGAGATAATATATATCACAATTTCTTACCTGCAATTCAACTTTTACCGAATTTGATCGGTGGGTCTTCAAAACAGATATTTATGAGCATATATCACATTCAGAATTTTAAATATTAATGAAAAGCATAAAACAAACTGTTGCCAAATTAATTAGCTTAACTAAACTTGAAACATCGCCCGTTTAAATCAAACTTTTGTTTGTATTCATTTGGTTCCTCCTTTTAGTTTGTACTGTTATTAAACACTCTGTAGTGAAGTTTCAGAGAACAAATTTTACTTACAGTAGCAGTAATCATTAGCACAAGTATACGGTTACACAATATTCTTAGCTTTATTTACTTTCTCGCTCTTCTATCCCTCATCGCAGAGAGTCTACGTAAGTTTTGTTCCAGACTAGAGAGTCTCTCCGAAGTTAATTTATTATCGGGAGACTTAACAAGGGAACAGTAATCTTAGGTATTACCTTAAACACAATTTCCTTTTGGATTCCGAACTAGATAAATTATACGCAAGGTGAAAATACGTCTTCGAAGTGTGTGATGCTGTGCCTGTACTTTTTTTCTTTGAGTATTCGCAAATAGAAATTGTTATAAAATTAGTAGCCTCTCCATTAAGAAAATATATTGAAATAAGTCATTGATTCACTTGTAACTAAAGAATAGATTTTGACTGCAATTGAGACATATACAACTTTGAATTCAAATTTTGAACGTTGCTCGTCGTCGCTGTCGGTACGATTTTTGTATAAAAAAATATAATTAATAACGATCAATTGTATGTAATGAAGTATATCAGATCGAAATGGTCACACGTTGATCATTGAAGCTTTGATTCAACAAAATATTGGAATTAACCTTACACTGTGCATTTTTTTTTAATTTGATTTACTTTGTATCAATAATCATGCAGTTACTCAATCTCGTATTCGTACAACCTTAGTATCCACAGAAACAACAAAAAAACAAAGATTTTAATATAAACGTTTATGAATTTTACATAGGAAATTAAGTTTACTACTACTATGAAAAATAATTATCTTTATAATGTGATGTTACTGTAAAAGAGAAAAGAAAAATATAGTGATAATAAAATAAATTTTCAAATAAATACAGAATTTAATGACTGAATATTACTGCGTATGATTTCCTTGATTTTTAATAACTTCCTTTAATCTTCTTGGTATTCACGCCACCAGTCTTTTTGTTTTTTTCTGAGGAAATATTATTCCATTCCCATAATAGTTTGTCCTTAAGTTCATTTCCATTAGAAATATGATATTTTTTAACTTGTATTTTTAGTTCAGCCGAAAGATTCTCGATGGGGTTAATGTTCGGCGATTGTGTGGGTGTTTCCATAACTTTTGGGCAATTATACAATAACCATAATCTTATTACTTTAGTTTTATACTTAGGATCATTGTCTCGGTAAAAAATAAATCTATCCGTTTTCCCCTAACGATTTGCACTTCGTTTTAAATTTTGTTTTAAGATGTTGATAATATACTTATCCATGATTCCATCGATAAAATGCAAATTTCCGACACCTTTTCCAGAGAAACACCCCAACCCCTTAACAGATCCGCCCGAATTTTTTTCTTAACGAAGCTTGTATTTGGTTTCCGCCGTACAATTTATCTACCATCTGACTGGAAGATAATAAATTTGCTTTTTTATAAAAAAAATGTTTACACTGGTCACTATTTTCAGAAACACAGTTATCCGCTGCCCGTCGCCCTTCCCTTTTATGTGTACTTCGCTCGTTTGCGGATCTTCCCAAGCGACAGCTATTGATATGTATAGAATGGACATCACACCAATATTTCATGCTGTAAATTGCTATATAATACTTTGTATAATTGTCTCCACTCCGTTCCTTTTTTTTTAAATTTGATTCCATTTTTTAATATTCTTCCTGTTTCTACAGTTATACTAAATTTATATAACTAAATGATGTTTAGAATTATAAACATTATAAGCATATTACTTGTAAAATTGTGAGTTTTTTCAAGTATAGTAATTGTGCTATGGATCGCTAAATTAAAAGATTTGCTAACAGATAAGATACGTTGCTAAAATCTTTGGTCGATCCTTTTTGTAATTAACTAAGATAGTTAACTTTAGTGTGCTACACTTTAAGGAAAACCTCTTTACGGGGACTTTTATTAAACTAAAATTCCAAAACTGAGCCTGGTACTTGAGAATTATAGTTCACGAATACCAAGTTAATTTTAGAAACTAATCTGTAATACACGATAACGTATTATGATATTTTATTAGAGTGACTAGTATTACTCCCTCCAGTTACCAAAAGTGCATAAATGCTTGCATAAAAATTGTTATCCATGCAACATTTCATAAGAATGTATGCGAATGCGTACCAACAGTAAGCCAAATTATCCTCAACTTCAGAAAAAAAAACAAGCAAGGCGAGAAATAGGATTTTTACGCCAACAAGAATGTACGTCGTTTATTCTTCCAATTTTATATGTCGACTTTCCGTTGAGCTTTGAAAGATAGCAGATCCTGAAATTCGATACAAACATAGAAAAACCAAAAATATGTCGCTGTAGATATGTCTTTCGCTGATTTCTATAAATAAGGATGTGTTTTTAACATCCAGTGCGCTGACAGCACGGCGTTAGAAACGAGTATGTAGGTGTAGCTGTATATGGGAGAAGTACATATAGAAAAGACGTGTTCTACAACAGCAAGTAGGTCCTCCTATTAACAAGTTTATTAGTAATAACTCATCTAGAACTATATAAAAGTATGTAATAGAAGAACTGAATAAAAATCTGTAATACTGCTATTTTAATTAACAGTTCGGGAGTATTAGATCTTAAAGTAAAACAATTATAAAAAGCACTATTTGTTGTTTGAAACTGAACTATGCTGGAAATGCAGTCATTTGTCTTTATATAAATATGCTCTAATATGTTTAAAAAATACCTAACTAAACTATATTTAAAGTTTTTTTTTATTTTTTGCAGCTATTATGAAAGTAACAAAACACAGCGCTAGAATAAAAAAATGATACTGGAAAACAAGTTAGAAGAATATCGATGAAGAATAAAACGTGTTTGAACAATTTAACTATATTTACAAAAACAGAAAAGTAAAATCTGATAAGGTAAGTTGAAGCAAATGCAATAATGGAATATTTGCAATATTATTTTGACGGTAATTCGGAGGGAATGATTCAAATTGACAACGTGCTTCAATATGTTTCAAGCATAGCATTTCAAGACAATCACTTCTAGCGTCTGCTTGCTGCAGATGATCGCAGCACCTATTTTAGTTTGCATCAAATGAGATGGTGCCGGATTTAAACCTATCAAAATAACAAGCAGTACTTCTAGGTTATGACTACGTCTATTGAATCTTTCAGCTAACACAAATTAGTTACTTTTCGTAGAAGACGTGACAACTTTATTAATTTCAATAATATGGACGAAAATTTAGTTCACTGCATTGCTATTTACAAACTTCTTCAAACTTTGAAAATACGTCATGACTCTAGTTCGTGGAGATTATCGATACATATCTGAATGCAGCTTTGTTACGTAATAGAAACCTTCCATTCGAATAGATTGCGGTGTTTCTATGAAAAGCACTTATCAAAACCTATATATTTGTGCCGGTTTTAAAGTTATTGCACTTATTTTGGACATGCGATCAGGTTACACCAAATACCCTAGGTCTTTATATCGTTGGAACAGAACAGTGGCAATAGAAAGAACTTTTCAAAAACATTTTCAAAAAATAGGGGGAGGTGGCCACCACAAAATGACTTTATTCCAGGAAAGCTTGTGATGGAAAACTTTGCTAAGGCATTGAATCGTGAACGTGGTTAACTGACATTTGTAGACCATATCTACATAATATCAAGTTTGTATGTCAAACTATTGTCGTGCTGTGGCGAATTCTTGAATTGTGTGCCGTGATTGTTCATAAAAATGGATCATCTAGAACAAAGAGCCGTAATAAAATACCTTCAGAAAATGAAGGTGTGACGCCAACTCAAATTCATAAAAACATTATGGCAAGTATTGGTGAGTCTGCTGTTTCTTATGATATAGTCAAACGTTGGTATAGAGATTCTAAATGCGAAAGAGCATCCTGTGAAAATCAACATGACGGTAGTCCCTCACATAACGGTAACAACAGACAAAGAAGCATTAAAAAGGAACAGGATATCGTACTGCAAGATCAATGAGTAAGCATCAGGGACATTGCAAAAGATACTGGCTTATCATACCATGTGTTGCACAACATACTGATGAATTACATATGAAAAAGATGAGTACAAGATGGGTGCCCCGATTGTTAACCATTAATCAAAAAGGAAATCGGGTGTTGATTTGTAAGTGTCTTTTGGAAAGGTACAAAGCAAGCAAAGAGAACTTTCTTAGTCGGTTTATAACCATGGATGAGTCATGGGATCATGATCCCGAGACCAGAGTGCAAAGTAGAGAGTAGAAACATCACGGTTCTCCTCTTCCACGCAAATTTAAGATGGTGCCGTCTGCTGGGAAGGTTTTGCTCTCCGTGTTCTGGGATGCTCAAGGAATCATCCTGACCGACTATTTGCAAAAAGGACATGGCATTATAGAGGGCTACTACGCATAATTGATTTCTAAATTGTGAAACTCTATTAAAGAGAAACGCCGAGTAAAGCCAAGGCTGTTCCATCAAGATAATGCTCCCAGCCGTACATATGGTATTGCTATGGCTGCTTTATACCAAGCAGGCATTGAATTAGTGGAGCACACACCATATTCGCCGGGCCCTGGTGATTACAGGCTATTCCCCAAATTAAAAGGAATCTTACCCGGGCCAAAACTTTCTAGTAATTATGAAGTGATGCAAGCTGTAGAGAGGTCGTTTACAGAAGTCGGACAAATTTTTTTCCAGTATAATCATTTCCTTAAATTCTTTCCTAAAGAAATTTGTCTAATGTATTTCAGTTAGGAAACTTCAGATGATAAACAAATAATTTTATATAAACTGTTGGAAATCTTATGGCAGTTCCTGTATTTAGGCTTATAGAACTATTTTTATAACAAGCATTGGTTTACAAAGGAAGTTGTCTAACTTTTATACAAAAAAAATATCATGAAAAGGAATAAAACAAAAATTGTGACAAATTCTATGTAAAGTTTAGATGATTATGACGGCAAACATAAAGTCATATGTTCAAATCTATCAATTAATTTTCTTCAGTTCTTCAGAGCTTACTTTGATTATTTATACCACCAATATGTGTCGTTGTTATAATAACACTGTTTTTTTCACCAGGCCATGGATAAAATTTAACGCAAATATACATACATACGAGGACAAATGTAACTTACGCTGGTATTTTGTAATTTAAATTGATGTGATGTAACACAAAAAATAGTCCTTTTCTGTGTTTATGAGATTTATCACCTTTGTCATACATAGGTAGGGTAACTGTTGATTAACATACGCGGTAAACGGTAACACAAAAACAATGTTGTTAAATTATCAAAGGGCAAAAAATAAGCACGGTATCAACTACCTCAAGCATTAATATAAACATGAAAATGTGATTTTTCCATCATTCTCATTTTAATTAGTTTGAACTAATTTCGACTCATGTTTTGCTCCGATATATTATGGATAATTTGCATTTTTACTTCATACCACCTTGTTACTTCTTTCATTACTTTATCCTTTTGCTCTTTAAATTCTTTTGTTTCGCAGTAGTTTTTGTGATCCAATATCATCTCCAACTTTCCTATGTTTTCATCCGTTAAATACGATTCTCTGCATTAATCAGATAAATCGGTGGTGGAATTTGGCTTAGTCGTCATAAGAAAAATAACAACAATTTTATTTCCATTGAAAACAGGTCCCATCAAACTTCTTTAAAATACAGAACTACTACTTAAAACTTTGCTGAAATTCAAACTATAATCAACTCATAAACAAGAAAAATAACAATTTGTACTGCTGTCTTATTCATTCCATTTCCGAAGAGGTTTGTAACTTCGACATTTTAATTAGATGCTAAATGTCACGGTGTGTATGAATAGGTATCCAAATGTAAAAAACCAACGCCATATGGTAAGAAATTACACCGATATATCATCCCATAGTGACGACTCGCATTCAAAGTTAAGTAGATTGGTCTCTTCCATAAGATTAGTACGAGGGGGAATCAAATATGAACAGGACTTTTGTTTTTAGCACCCTCTAGGTGTAGTGAGCGGCGTGGAGTTTTGATATGTGTTGGGTGGGGAATATAAGGTGGAGGAGAGTAAACGGGATCAATTCATCAGAGCAGATATACGTTGTTTAGCGTCATGTCTCAGCAAGAGGTGCACACTTCTGTTAAGCAACGTATTATTTTTAAATTTTGGGCGCGGAAGGGCATAAAACCTGTCGAAATTTTGCGTCGACTGAGTTCGCTAAAAAAAAAACGCTTTCAAGTACCCAAGTCTATGACTGGCACAAAAGAAATTCCGATGGACGAAAGTCAATTGAAAACGATAACCATGCATGCCGCCAGTGAAACAGTCTTTTTTGGGGTTCTAGACGCATTACTGCTCATTGATATTCTCAACGAACGGCGTACAGTTAATGCTGCGTACTACTACTAACTGCTTCTTGAAATGAAAGCGGCCTATCGACGAAAAAGGGAAGACATGCCTAGTCGAAGGGCAATTCTGCCTCATGACAATGCTCGGCCATACATTGACTCAAAATAACTTGGACAAAATTCATTGGGAAACACTGAAACATCCGCTATACAGTCCGATTTGTCACCGTGTAATTACCTCATATTTGGGCCACTCAAAGAAGAACTGGAAGGTCACCACTTCGACGATGACGAAGGTGTGAAAATGTTCGTGTATAATTGGTTACAAACGCGACCACATTCATTCTTTAATGGCGAACTTAGAAAACTTCCGATGCGGTAGGAAAAGTGCGTGAATAAAAGAGATTTTATAGAAAAATATGGTGTATTCATTTTTTTTTACTGTACCAATAAATGTTTTAAAACCAAAATCTGGTTAATATTTTATTCGCCCTCGTATGTTGTTTGCGTCATTTGCTCTATTCTAGTTTTCCTTATTCACTTGGTTGGAGGTCTATGAGGTCATAAGCCATTTAAGCCCGTAGTATAAATAATATACGCGTAAAGTGCTTCATGTACTTGCTTGCTTTATCCCCTCATCATAAAGGATAAAATGCTGTTAATTATTATCTAATAGTGATTGGTAACTCGAAACAGTACCAAATTCATTGTCACCATATCGCAAGTAGAACTGATGCTGCCTGAATGCCGTGCGCGCCATTATTACTGGACCACCGAACCGCTTGATATCGGTGTAGCAATGTCTATTTAGATCATTTTTTAAAATATATTAATAAAATCATTGGATGAGTAGTGGAAAAAGACCAAATTTAGACTTTTCTTTTCGACATTTTACGCTTGTTAATCGTTAAGTAATGTTCACAAAATTACCTGCCTCCAAATCGAATTCCATAAATATAATGGAGAGGTCAACATCTTTTGTCTTCGTTAAAGAACATAGCAGATTACTTTTCATTCTTTTCAATATGAAGAAAGGCCTTCCCCTCGCGTAATAGGAAAAAATAAAAATAAAATAATGATATTCGAAAAAGAGTAAATTAAATTTTTGGTAATGATTACGTGAAATTGTATTAAAGCGTTGTAGATTCCTTGTCATTTATAGTCTTGTAAATTTAGAGTATTAACAAAATATTTAAGTTATATACATTTATTTTGAAAATCGTCATCTAAATAAATCCCCGGAGTAAATGCTTTGTAGTTTTTTTAACGTAAACTAAAACATTCATTAATTTCATCGTACACATTTCTCTTCTTGAAAATTCTGATATTACAAAGTACATGGTTACATAAATTTAATTGCTAAGTTTATCAAACAATTAAGAAGTATAAACGTGTCACTTTTGTTGGTATCAATACAATAAATGGTATTTTAGAAGTATTGACGTCAGTTTCAAAGGCAAGCCATTTGTACATATCTTAGTAACATCATTAACAAACATTGACTATACGATGTATTGCAAATATATTTCTTGGTAAGAAGTAACTACAATTAATATAACTGAACATTTTCAGACACACGCTTTGAAGGGCTGCAAAATAGTGTAATAAATAGTATTATTTCTAATATAATTAACGTACAAAATATTCAATATGATATTCTGTTACTGTCTGTCGTTACATCAATAAGAACATTCTTACTTACGAATGTTATTATAAGAACATTCTTATTATCTTATCCTCTTAAAATTTTAACCAGTTTTTAAATTTTTATAGCTTTGTTTCGTCCTTTTACGATTTCTACGTGTTACTTTCGAGGGAGTACACAATCAGTTGTTGGTTTTCCTTTACCGTAAGGGACTGCGCATTTGGATTGCTATTACTACTATTACTAGTACTTTATTGTACCGAAGTGATACATTATTTCTAACGTAGGAGAGGAGTACGAATTTAATAAGATAACTGAGGAAAATGGCCTAATTCCAAAGATACTATGACAAAACCATCGGCGCCACAATGTTTAAACCTGGTTTCAAGCTTTGGAAAAATGGATTACTAGCAAAAGTAGGTTCAGCGTCCAGAAAACTTAGTGGTAGCAGAATATCTAAAAACGTTTGGGTATAGAGACCGAACCACTTATTACCAAATAAAGACAATTAAAATAAAACATAGCCTTCTGTTTATTTTATTGCTAGAACATTAAATTCCAATGCCATAAGAGCAAAAAAGCATAAATGTTTGAGAATCGTTCATCTAGATATTAGCCTAACTTCTTTTTCACGTCTTAAAAATTTAAATAAATTAGCCCGAGGACCATACGTAGGATCCCAAATTTGATTCTTTCATTTGCGATGGGACATACTCAAGTTTATTTGACTTTGACTATATTTTGATTGTTATCGATTTACGCGCTGAAGGTGTCGGTGGGATTTGTATTCCACAATGAAGACTATATTATCTAATTTTCAAATTTTTGCATTTCAGTTAATCGTGGAGATCGAAATTAACGAATAGTAAAATTTCAGTTACGAAAATCCTGAACACTTTCAAAACTTACAATATACATATATACATGCATATCCAAAGCTATTTTAAGCTTTGATCTAATATAGCTATCGTCATTTTCTTGACCTCCATAATCACGTCATTTATAATACAGCAGTATTAATTATTGATAAGATTCTACTGCGGCAACTGTATTACCTACTCTAAGTAAATTAACGCAGTTTTGGTGGCGCGATGCTAGATATGGATATTATAATGCGTCTGCGTGATTTTATAAGACTTTTCCGGAGTGTCTTGACCAAAGGGTATGCAGATCTGTTCAAAACCGGCAGCTATTATTTGAGTAAATTTTGAGATACCGTGAGATTAGTTCCTTTTTCATTTTTCTGCGTTTTAACATGAACTCGAATGAACAACGTTCCTTTAGCTTACAAGTGCATGCAAATACTAGTTTGATTATCTTCCTTGAAAACTAGCAAGATCGCACTAATTTTCCAAGAGGTTGGAAAGAAAGAAATGAGGATAGGTATATTAAAAATTATGTAATATCTTCCAAGAAGCATGTTCTGATACTGCCTTTAATAATTTCTACAACACATTGAGGCAATACTCTAAATTACTCTCTACATTGTGAGTGCCAACATCCTGAGAAAACATTATTCATTTCGGATGTCCGGAAAAGCTATTTAATTAAAAAAATCAAACATGATTACCCTCTACTAACTAAATAAATAAAGAAATTGACCGGATTTAAACCGATAAATGTTGAACCAAACAGCAATACTCAGTTGCAAAGTAGAAGCTAATTTCAAGATACAGCAACCGTTCATACACCGGGGAAACTTATTAAATCAAATCATAAACGAATGTCTGTTTCCTAGGTTCTTTTTATCAGATTTGAGTTTACAATCATTTGATTCATCTTGTTATCCTCCCTTTTACAGAATTATGGCAGCTTGTTCGTATACAAACAGCATCGTTTCAAGTGAATGTAGGTTTTTTACATTTTGACATTAAAAGAATTAAATACTTGAAAAATTCAATTAAATGCAGGACGCCCGTTGTTTTTTTTTGCATCTCAGAGTTGTAATCAAGAAAATATTGCAAAAAGATAAAGTGCTTGCGTTGCGCTGCATAAACTACATTGAGAAGGTATAGAAAACTGCGAGTTATAAAAACAAGTCCAAAAGTAGTAGGAAACGGCTAACTATATCGAAATCAGATCGCTTATTGGAACAAATGCATTGGCGAAGTAGAAAATAAGTGTGAAGGGGACTCGTCGGTGAGCTATACAAGGCTGTTGGAGTTTTATTATCATACGTACCGGTACAAAGAAGATTAAAGAAATTCTATTTGAGGGGATGCAAATCACGGCGAATACCCTGACTCGCTAAAGCGTTTGCAGTGGGCGATAAAGCATAAAGACTTGGAAGCATGATGATTGGGAAAAGATCGTTTTGTTGAATAAATGTAATATAGAAATAAGTTCAGTAAATCTTGAACCTTAGTTCATTAATGATATATGTATAATGGTTGCGCTAATAGAGATGTCTTATTATAAAGAAATAGATTTTCTGGCAAACTGAATATCTATTCAAGAAAATATATTTACTTCGAAATTACAAAAATGTTTAATATAAGAAAATAATTTCCTTAAACAATTATTTATAATCAAATAAATATTTTCTTAGCGTTACAAAATCAAAATATCCAAAACTGAGAAATATTTCTTTGAAGCAATTAAATCATTCCTAAGTTAATAAAATATTCAATAGATACTAAAATTAATCAAAAGCTTCTAATTTATGAATTAATTTGAGGATACACATTTAAAACTTTAGTTTTATAAGAAATGTGAGTACCTACAAAATGCGTATATTATATTAAGCGGTACCTTTTGCAAATGTTTATAACTGTAAGTTATAGATAGAGTTGAGGTGCTTTCCCGCGGGCCAAATTCGCATCGAGTACGCGCTGCCCCCACCAGTGTCATGTAATAAAACGGATGAAGCGTAGAATAATAACTTAGTACCAAGCGGAGTTTTACGTAAACTGAATACGCTAAAAGAGTTTCAACTTTCAACTGACCAACTATTGATGTTTGTGAGCGATGGTGCAGCGAGATTGTGTAGTGCAGGTCGTTCTCTTAAAGAGCTTGTAGCACAAAGTATTCGACAATGTTATCAGAAATGGATGGATTAATTTCAAATACCAAAACAGCGTTTTTGAAATCTCCCACTCAAATTCAAAAAATTCCACAGAGAGTACCGTGGTATTCCTAAGCCACCAGGGCCAATTCTCGTACGTTTCTAATCATGGTAGTAGCTCTCTATTAATGCGAGAATTTCCAAGAAATAAAATCTGCGGTTCAACCCGAAGATTTGAAAATATTTCCGTTGAAACCAGTATAAACAAAAATACGACAATGGTAGAGATTTATTTGAGTCACAAGAAAAAATCCAAAACCCTGGTTTGTCGTTGGCGAAATCAATGCAAATTATGAAGGTTGTTCACTCACTGCTATGTGCTACAGGTAACATAAAAATGTACGTGTTGTACAAAAATTATTATAAACAAATATTTTGATTTTTGGTAGATTAAGACAAATTTGCGATGGTGCATGTATAAATCCGTATGTATTTGTAAAGATTTAATTTAATTTTGTGTGTACCACATACATAGATGTCAAGATCGTCTGAATGTTCGGACATTCGCCTTGTGCCGATCTTGGCACTCGGGAAAAATACCCCAACTCTAGTTACAGGTTGTATCGTTATATGGATAGGTATGAGTCTAGTTGAAATTAAATAATAAAATATTATGTCGCAAGGCAATATAAATTTACAGTGGTCTCTTTTGTTATAATAAGAAAAAGAATAGCTGACGTAATAATAAAATGCACACTTTTAATAATTTCTTACCTATTTTTAATATTTAGTGAATATATTGTAATGGGATTTTTCAGACGTCTGTTTTCCTCAAGAACATGTCCGCTTCTTACCGTATTTGTAAAACTTACCTTTCACTGAGCCTATTTTCTTTATTCATAGTTTCCGTTAATGTTAATTTATATCACAAAATTCAATATAAATAATGTAAAATTTTATACAATAATATTTCACACACACAGCAAATAGCAGAGATCATAGCCGAGGCCTACAACTCCATCTCTGAAAACGCATAGGAAATGTATTCGTTGGCATGGTCACCTTACCGTAGTCATTTGTCACCTAATATCACGATCCAGTGGTGGTTTTCGAGCGTGATCGACAAACGACGCGTGAAACAAGTGACGGTTAGCGTCGGTAGCTAACAGAAAGTATCAACAGAGTATATGTGCACCTAATTTGTGAATTTCGTCAGTTAATTAGAAGAAAATACCTTAGAATTTATATAAAAGCTGTAGTGAACCGTGTCGCCGTAGTATTTTACACGTATACCGGGCGAATCACCGCTAATCCAGTAGTTAAACCCCGGTATAAACTTGGACTTTCTGTCGTCAGTGTTCCTATTGTGGAGATTCGCCGATCTAGAACACCAAAGTGCGTGTGTGAGTATAGAAAGAAAAGGACTTTATTCTTGCTAAAATAATGTATTAATTCGAATTTAAAAGGAATATATTAGCTACCTAGAGATTGCGGGAGGTATTTGTGGAAAGCACTGTCCGATGTAGGTGATATAATCTAAATTATATAATACATTGTCATTTTTCGATTTAATCTATTCTATTTTCCTAATTAATTTAATTCGAGTCATCTAAATTTGTTGTATAAAAACAAAATCCCTGATAAAAATATTCACTCGCTATTATACATTACGAACCCTGAGATATATCACCACTATATATTAAATATTTATTATATTTATTCGTCGTAATTACTGCTCATAATATTTCGCAGTGACTATACATATGTTATGTTTAGTGTTGGAACCTCTTCAACCATCTCATTAATTCTTACTAACATGCATTGACGTAAGATGATGATGCTGAATAGGTACTCACAATAATTACAAGAGAATAGCTGAGGCAATAGAAAAATTAAACATTGCCGACAGTGGTATCAAATAGTAAACACAGCAAAATTTGACGATACTTCAAAAAGAGAATCGGATTTTAGCAAATTAAAACAACTATGTAGTGTGTCTGTACAGATTCCTTACATAATTGTAATAACTACTTTAATTATCCATACCACCAATAATTCATCACTAGATGTGGAACGGTCATTCTCTTCACATCAAATCCTTTTTTCACCACGACAAGCAATGCTCGCTGAAATAGGTATTTAACCGAGTTAAACCGCTGTTTAGGAGGGTAAGCGTTTTACAGTTTTCTAATTTAGCATTACGTATTTTATTTTGTTTGAATTATTACAAAGCCGCGAAGATCGCGCTTATGGCGCGCGGACGAAACGAGCAGCTCTAGTAATTACAAAAAACTAGACCCAAACACAGAGATCGCCTGCACAACCTACGCTTACAGCGTATTCCGATTCTAATTGATACAATTGTGTACGCTCCAATTGAGCGCAATATCTACGCTTTTGTAACGAAAATGTAACGGACGAGTACTTAACTTTTAACTAGAGGGTCATCATCCTCATATGTGTGAAATTTAAATCAATCAGCTATTATTAGAATGGGAGAATTAAATCGATGCATTATTCCAAAGTATGCAAACACATAGAATCAATATAACTCTATTAACGATCTCTGATTTTTAGGGAGAAAAATATAATATGAAAAATAGTAAATAAAAAGTTTTGGCGTTGAAATCGTATTGCCATAGGTGGTGCAATATTTGCCTCAACTGTACATTGGGATACTACAAACAATATTAAGCGTATTATTAGCACTCAGTAAACCATAAAATCTAAGATATGAAGATTTACATGTTTTTTACGAATGTAGAAAAAGTTACAATTCATTAAAGAATGTAAACATTGTAACATAAGTCTAAAATCGGAATAACATTCGCTCCAACAGAAATTTGTATGACAAAGTGCTTAATCATTTATTAAAATAAAATTCGAAAAATCAGAATTGTACAAACAAAACAGATTTTCCTTCATACAAGCAGTTGTTGACTTTGATTCCCCACATTATCAAATTTTTGCCAAAAAGTAGAGATTTACAAATCGTACCTATTTTATAAATCAATGTATGCTGCTAAGTTAATTAGTTGTTCTTTTGTATACATATATGCTCTATCATTAAAAATATATCATTTAACCCGTAACTGCTACAGGAGTAAATTTAGCATGTATTTCAAACTTTATTTGAATGATGAAGAAGTTGCACTTATAGATATTCTCTAATGTGTTGATTTTGCGCAAATAGATAAAATTACATCGTCGGATAAGAGTGGCTTATATATAGCACTTGCGTTAATAATAGTTTATTTATTTCTTTATTTCATGATACCAAACGTATGAAATACGTCAGTCGAAATGGATACTGGTTAGATATAAATAATGGAAAAAATATAAATTCACTTACAATAGTTAATTAGAATTCAAAAAAAAAGTATTTCAATATTTACGGTACATAAATAAAAAAACTCGTTTGGATTATACAAACATTTCTCTTAAATATTTTTTAAATTCTTTTAAACTATATTGTTTGCATTCATGTGGTAAGCTATTATAAATGTTTAGTACTTGTGTGCGCATATGTTGTTTGCGGCAAACGAAAAGACGCTTTTTGGCATTCCTGAGTACTATAGTTGTGACTCGTTTCGTACTCAGCAAGCAGTTCACTGCAATGTTTTTCACGAAACGCGGTAAGGTAAGGTAAGGTAAGTAGATCATTCTCATTTCCTCAGACTAAAAATACTTCTAAGGGAGAATTTCTGGAGGATGAAGATCCTGTCAGTATCCACGGAGTTTCCTCGGAAGATTATACCATATGATAGCCGTGATCTTATATATGCATAGTACTTCAACGTGAACTTTGATTGATATCGTTCGCAGTGCGTATATAATTCCAGCTAGCTTCTTATATGCTCTTTCCAGGATAATGCGCTATCAAATAATACACCCACAAATTATATGCTATAAGTTGATGTTATGTATTGATCTTTAAAACGTATCAATATATTATTGTTCTTTTTCAGTGCGAACTATCTTTGTTTTGTGTATGTCGAGCTTCAGATTATTTTCACTGAACCTAATGATTGTTTACGTGAGAACATCAGTAATTTCACCTCCCAACCTGTGATTGTTCTTTACCTTAACAATAATTGGCATATCATCTGCGTATAAAGAAATAAAGTGGTGCGTTACTTCTGGAAGATAGTTCATATATAATTTTCATATATAATTTTCATATATAACTGATTAGGTATCTTTCAGCGAAGTTATTATAGTAGCGTCCACGTATATTATAGTAGCGTCCACGTTATACACTACCATAGACCTATCATTCCTAAAAATACAGTCCACGCTTTCACCGTCCTGAGCGTGGTGATTGCCCGTATTTATGTAATACGAGTTGAGACTATTCGCAGTTTCATCAATGGTTTGCTTATGATGATGACATATTTTATCAATGTCAATATTTTTTCCCAACATTTCGTCCAGATGTCGCATCAACTAATTTCCAGGTAGCTTTAATTTTGTTTTGAAATTGTAAAATATAGTTCGTATCGTAATCTTTTTTTCTTTTGGAGTATAATTGAATCAAGGTATCTGTAGCAATACTTGTAATAATCTTTTGAAATCTTTTTATTAATCATAGCTTTGTACAATTGCCGTTTGATATGACATGTATTTTTAATCTCATTAGTTAACTAATGTGTGTTTTCTCCGTTTGGTAGCTTAAACTTTGCTCTTTCTGGACATATACTTTCATAAGGTTGCTTCAGAGTAGATACCGTTAAATGGATACATTTATTTGGGCATTGGTGTAGTAGCAAAATGAACCAATGAAATGGCTCTAATTGTGCTCGTATTAAAGTAATGTCATTGATCGATAATACTCTTCGAAGAAGTTTTAATTTCAATTTAGTAGCTACTTAAATAAAGTCCTTTTCTGCTATCTCATAAATCTCGATAGCAGTAAATTGCACTCAGTTCGTAATCAGACAAACAACTAATTAGAATTGAAACGAAATTGATGTAAAACATTCCAGTTATTCAAAAGATGCGACAAAAATGATACATGATTAACATCCTTTTAAATTTTTCCTAACTAAAACATTGTAACCAAAAAGAAGATTTCTACAATTTGACATATCCCAACTGGAGTAGTGCGATTTAAGAATTCAAAGTAGAGACTAAGGAGGCTAAGAGAGTACGTACATTGCTATCATCCATAAATCAAAAAAAAAATTCACACCAAACAAATACCGACGTACAATAATTCATATCCTCACGTAATAATAATCCATGCCTTTCCCCCTGTCATCTCCCAACAGTTTCCGCCAATGAATTTTTATTACGCCTGCACCTGAGATGCGTTGTAAGATATTCGCTCTCAGCATTCGCCGTGAAATGAAGAAAACCACTCAAACTCTCAACCGTGGGAAACAACAGCTCCACGGTTCGATTCCGGAACCTCGATACTAACAGCAAAACACTGAGCCACCGAGCCGCTTATTTCTGATTCGTGATTCGTTTCAAAATAAACACAGTGTAAGGTGTAGTCATTTTTAAAAATTCTATATATTCGTTTAAAACTATTAATAACAAACAGATGCAGACATAGTAAATTTTCCTATAATACGAGAGAAGTTTACACAGCTTTCAGTGACTTCAAATATATTTAGCTTCGTTACCATTATTTCAAAGCACAAGTCATGTACTGTAAAAGCAGGTTTTTGTCGAGACACAGAGAAAAGACGTTGAAATGAATCTCGTTAGTGGTTCTCAAACCCCCCTTTGACGGAGATCAGCGGATTGTGTTTCTCGACAAAGAAATGTCCTCCAAGCGGATATCATGTTAAAACATCCGACTAAGGTATTCCCATGGTGACATCGACGATTCTAAACTAACAAAAAATGAGTTAAACTACCCCAAAAGCGGTACGATGTGGGTTTATTTTATACAAAACTTTACTTTTCAAACCTCCTAAGAGTTTTGTTTTACAATACCGTTGTTTCGTTATTTAAATCAAAGATGTCTTGGGAGTTGTTTTTTCGTCATCTGGTAGTTCTTTATTCAACTGTATCAATTCTATTCTATCCTATTGAATGCGTTTCTGTAGAGTTTTTATCATGTGTACCGTAAAACTAAGAAATTTTTAAAACAGCTATTGGCGAGTCCTTCAATATAAGTGCAGCTTTAGATGTACTTGCAAACACTTCAGGAAAAAGAAAACATTAATAAAGCAAATCTAGATATTTCAGCATTGTAATGCTGAGCTTTGCTTCATCGACAAAATGGTTTGTATTATGGAGTAAACTGAAAGATTTTTCCAACAATCTTGAAAGATATTTAAACATTTTTTTGATAAAAACAAATATTCCGGAGGAATAGGAAAAAGAAGAGCACAAAATTGTTTAAACTATTGCCATAGCGATGATTCCATTTTCAAATACTCGTAAGTCTACTAATAAAAAATGACGTCACCTATGTTATCAGGTTTAACAAAAAAAAATCCGTACTTGAAGGATTAGGGAACACTACGATATTTTTGGTAAAAATAAATAAATGTCGTTATAAAGGGGGCTTTTAGAGAGGTATAAAACTAAGTTGGCAACACTTTTTTAACTGGCGGCCATTTTGTCAGCTGTCAAATGATTTATGTTTAGTTTAGTTTGGCATTTCAACATGAATAGACGTACGCCTGAACAACGCTTCCAAATTGTGCAAATTTATTTTGAAAATCATGGTTCTGTTCGAAATACGTATCGCGCACTACATCCATTTTACGGTCAACATAATCGTCCATCAGAACAATTAATTCGATTAACTACGGGACGTTTTCGTACCACGTTTACGCGTACAGAAGAAATCATTGCTGCTGTAGAGCGTAGCGTAGAGGAAGACCCGAATCAGTCCATCCACTTTATGGAAGATTTTGCGGAGAGATCTTGATTTGCGTGCTTACAAAATCCAACTCGTGCAAGAATTGAAGCCACACAATCATCTAGCAAGGCGTAGATTCGGTGAATAGGCCCGAAACAAGATTGCCGTTGATCCCAATTTTCATAAGCGAATTTTATTTAGCGATGAAGCTCACTTTTGTTTGAATGGATACGTCAATAAACAAAACTGCCGTATTTGGAGTGATGGTAATCCTCAAGTGTATGTTGACACACCGTTATATCCAGAAAAACTGACTGGTGTGCTTTATGGTCTGGTGGAATCATTAATCCGTACTTCTTTAAAAACGGTGCTGGTCAGAACGTTATAGTCAATGGTGACCGCTATAGAGCCACGATTACTGACTTTTTCGTTCAGCAATTGAACAACCATGATGTACAGGAACTATGGTTTCAACAAGACGGCGCAACATGTCATACAGCTCGTGCCGCAATTGATTTATTGAAGGAAACCACATAGTTTCACGGTTCGGACCCGTGAATTGGTCTCCAAGATCGTGCAATTTAAGGCCGCTAGACTATTTTCTGTGGGGATATATGAGGTCGCTAGTCTAAGCCGATAAATATTAGAATCATTAAATATGTTTCCACACTTGTTTCAGTCAAATGAGTACGTCGTGCGGAATAAATATTTCTTAATAATGGAAACATATTATATTTGCAAATTTAAAGTAAACGTGACAACTTAATGGATCTTTCGACACACCTTCACAAATTTGTCTTTGTATGTGAAAATCTTAATCCTTGCCTGTAAAATTTTCAAATTTTCATACTACACTTTCATTTTTTTTGCCTTCCACCATACGTAGGTGTGAGTGAACACCATATACAATTTGAACAGAATCCACAAACGACGTAGAATCATTTATAATTTTTCAATTCCCTCAGCTATACCCGATAGTCCATAGAAGTTCTTACGAATATTTTCTAAATAACATTTTAGCTGACTATCTTGAAACATTTTCTGGCTTTTCTTGATAGCTTTGGCGAATCTCGGATCGAATTGTAAAATTACCTTCTTTACATTATCAAAATGTTCACAGTAGTAAGACGCAGCCTTTAACCATGTTTGGGACAAAGTTCGTGAAATCCTTTTGTACGTTTTGGGGACTTTAGAAATACGTATGAGCTATTAAAGCATTTACTCATGGATAACATTTAGGGATTAATTGCGCCACAATGTTTAAAGCATGAATTTTATATGTCTCATGTAACAGATTGCCACTCTCTTCTTTAGGAGATCGGCTTAAGGAAGGCATGTTAGCGGTACCGTCACTCACAAACATTAAAAGTTGGGCTGTTGAAACTTGAAACTTGTTCAATGCCTAAAATAGCACCTTTCAAATTTCGTGGCTAGTACATTTTGCAACTCTTTTGGAAGCAAGTAAGGTAGGGGATAACGGTTTAAACTCCTCCATTGTACGTACCGTCACATTCACCACAGAATGTTTTTGCCGATCGGTTGTTTCGTCCATACATAACCACAATTTTCTATCTTTCAATTCTGCTTTCATTTTTCTTTCAATATAGTCACAGATGGCATAAAGTTTCTCAACGATGTCCGACTTGGTAATGTATCATCCGAATACTTGCTCCAGAAGGAGAAAAATGCTTGGTCTAGTAAAGTGAACGGTACATTACATGGAATAAAACAAACACCAATATCAAATATTAATTGTTCGCAGTATCGTTTGCCACGGATTGCAGAAGAGTGTTTTATGCTTTTTACGTGGCATTCACACTTCCACCTGTTGGTACACGTCAAATAGTTGTCGCACTTTACACATTTAATTCTATCGCCCTCGTATTCTAAATCCGGGACACTCGCTATTACATTTTGTAGTTTATTTGAAATACGCCGTTTTCGAAATTAACCTAAATGCGATATTTTCTCAGTGTGTGTGTGCTGACAATTTAATATTTCGCAATCATTTTAATGTATTTCCAATTAACGATTGACAACATGTTTTTAATTCATATTTTTAACCCTTAATAAAAATTTTATTCAAAGTCAAAAGCGTGGTATTAAAAAAATAATGAATTAAAGTTAGGCAACATTTTACCCTTTTGCCTAGTTAGTTTTCTGGTTAGAGGGGTCCAATTTCGAATGTAATCAAGGGGATTGAAAGTTATATGCAGCCGCGCTTAGTAATAATAAAACAAACAATCAATGCCAATCGAAAAGGAATAGAAGATTAACCAATTTTCTTTGATAATCGCTCAACTAATCATACAGAAAAATCGAACGACGTAAAAAGTAAGTAAAGAGAAGTTATCGAAATAAACTAATATAATAGCATCTGTTATCGTGTGTGACATCAAAAGATTTAACTTTGTTGTTGGTCTAATGACAGAATTTATGGTCGGAGTTTGTCTGCGGTAGTGAAATCGTAGAATCTAAGTAATTATTAATACGTTTGATTGAGTATTAACTTACCGCCTACATTCAAGTTGAAGGGGATTGAAACCTCGAGTCGAGAGCAAGGAACGGCTGTGCAGTCTACACGGAAGTTTAAAGGCGATTAATTTTAGAAATCTTCTTTAGATTCTCTCGAGAGGGATTTATTGATAAACAAAGTGGATGCCAAACTATGTGTGCTTACTCAAATTTACACCCCTGCTTTTCTGAAGATTTAGTCTATAATACTATTGGGAAACGCACGAATAGAATAACAATTATAAATAGAAACACATTGGGAAGTACTAGAAATAGTAATAAAAAGTATGTTAAATTACCCTTTTATCCAGATCTTTGGCAAAATTGATCACAAAATTGTAAATCTAGAATATATAAAATATCGTATAAACATATACGGTAACCAAGAGGATGAGTTAGAATTACGAGATAGTCACCATAAATTCTCGAATTGATATAGAAAAAGAAACCTGGAACAATATAAGAAAATTTATTGTTCAATGTAATCTCTCCTAACTTCTATATATTTATTACAACGATTAATTAGTAAGTCGATTCCCTTGTAAAAATAATCTGAAGTTTTTCCATCAAAATGTTCTATAACAGCTGCTTGCAACTCACTGCCGTCCTTAAAACGACGTCCCCTAAGGTACCCTTTTAAATTAGAAAACAAATAAAAATCACAAGGAGCCATATCCGGACTATACGGCGGATGTTCCAATTCTTGGAAGCCACATTCGCGGATGGCAGCTTATGAAACGACGGCAGTATAAACGGAAGCATTATCGTGCAATAATCGCACACCTTTTATCAATCTTCCACGACATTTTGGACGAATACTGTCCCTTAATTTATGCAATAAAGACACAAAATATGTGCCGCTCACAAATGAATTGTGGAAAACGCTCTCACGATCCCAGAATATTGTAGATTGAACGACTTTTGCCCTTCTGGGACGAGATTCATCAGGTCGCCGCCATTCCATGGACTCCCTTTTCGATAGAGAATCGTAAAACAGAACCATTGTTTAATCCCTTGTGATAATGGACTCCAAAATCGGTTTTGGGTCGTCTTCACACATGCTTAGAAACGACTGCACACATTTACGTTGGAGAGCAGAAAAAAGTCGCGATACCCATCTTGCACTAATTTTATTCATACCCAAATGGTCATGGAGAATTCGGCGAATACTTATTTCGGATATGTTTGTTATCACTGCTAATTCCTTCACTTTCGAATGGCGATCTTCTAGCACTAAATCTTTAATAATTGAAATTTTGCTATCACTTCAATTGGTCGAGCCGACCGTTCAACATTTGCCAGGGATTCCTGTCCCAAACGGAAGCATTTTGCCCACTTCTTTACAGTAGAATACGAAGGAGATGCATCACCGTAAACGCCGTCTAAACAATGTTTTATGCGATTAGGCCCTTCTTCTGTTAAAAATTTGATGACCGCACTGTTTTAATTACTTCAGACATTTTCATGCGTTGATTGGCTGACTACTAAAAACTATTACTCTTTGAACCGTCATATTTATAGCGTAAACCTCGCGTATGTGCATGCATGCCGCGACGGAGTTTGAACCTGTGTAAGCTTGTTAGGCCAAGAATTTATTAAAAACTAAAAGTGCACATTGTAAGAAGGTAGTTTTCTTAAAGTATACAAATATTTATGTAACCAAGATCAATGCCGAGATTCACAAAATTTATACAAGTATATATCATCATTCATTGTACTTATCGGATACACAAATAATAGAATAAAGCAACACGACCACCAACTTGATAGAAAGAAGTTATTTTATTTTCATGGCCACCCCAATCTTCTCAATATAAATGTATTGTCCTTTTAGGCGAACGATATTTTTTTATATCGCGCTAAATTGCCACAGCACTTTATATTATTTAGTCTTCAAAAATATAGCTTAGCCACTACAATCGCCAGATATCGAATATATAGAAATTATAGAACATTAGAAATGCCTTCATTTTGAGTAAATCAAAATTAAACGCAGGAACTTAGTAAAGAAACAAAATTATGACAAACTGCAATGAAGTACGAAGGTGTGCTTTATAAAACTACCATTTGGCTGCGTATTTATAATAACTTACCTGTTCTTTACAATATAATCCTCCCCGTTTTAGTATTATAATTTCTAAGAAATATAAATCGTTCGTCTCTCAGTTAGTTTAGACTTTTACTACAGATTTTTGAAGGCAATCTTACACTTGTGAGTCTTTACGTAGAGTTTTTCATCTTCCTTTTCATCTTACAATAGTATATTTACGTATTGCATAAAATGACGTAAATAGATGTGACCTAGCTTTGAAAACGCGCCGTGCAAACTCTGCGAAAGAAAAACCTACAAAACTAAGAATGCTGTTTTATTAGAAGCAATTTAACTTTCCTTCCATATTTACGAGTGCCGTGTAGAAGAAAGGAGAATCAGAAAAGCAATAATATACAACAATCCCTCCTATAAGTTCGGTAAACATTTTTATAGCTAACCGGAGGACATTAGGAAAATTGTATCTTCCAACTTGCTTGTGTAAATTTCGTCGAAACACACAAACTTATTTGAAATTCATATTTAGTGCAAGGAACAATAAAAACTTAGGGCAAGAAAATGTTCAATTTAATATTATGGGTGTCATTCATAATGCTATCTCCAGTCTGAGGGTACACTTACCTTACCTTAACGCCATAATTGATACCACGAAATAGCAATAAATTTAAGCTCGTAATATATACCTGTCTGTATTTCTAATGCAAATAAGAAATTACTTAATTTCTTAATAATTACCAATAATATTTTTGATCAATTTTTAAATTATGCAATCTATATTACGCGACTAACCATGCCGATGGCCAATCGCGGCCTATGCTTCATAGTCTATAATAATTGATCCTAGCTACTAAAACACAAAACAAAATCGTGTGATGATATCAATTTGTATTGATATTAGTTCCCAGACTATTAAGAAATTACAGTTTGTACTTAACAAACATGGTATGTAAATAAACTGTATAATATCAATCAGCATTCACTGTTCTTCAATCCTCCAAAATTATGACAGCCCTGTGTCTGGACAGACGGCAAATGTTTGGACTTCTTGAAAATGTGTTTCTACTACTCGACATAAGTCTTATCATTGAGCTTCTGCCAAATTGTATGTGGAACACAATTACTGTAAAGCTTATGTTCAAATGCTTATGCAAAATCATATGTATTGTCCTCATGCCAGTACCTAAGGATGGTTCTACAGGGTGATTTGCGGAAAACGGACGTCTTTTAAATGGCTAGTACACAGCCATTAATAAATACTGATAGCGAGAGTGGGGAATAGTTGTTTACTTCTAAGTGATGGCCTACCATTTATGTTAGAGTGGTGCAGAAAATATTATAAGTCTGCGTATTCCGCTGTTATAAATTTGAGTCTATTATCAAAGCACGGCGAATCCTTTCTCGCCATTTCAATATCGGTTGGAATGAGATAGACCCAAGCCACAATACGATCCTTAGATAGGCTAAAGCTTATAGAACAGGAAAAATTGTCAGGCCTTGCAACAAACGTTAGGAAGTTAGACTCGGTCTGCATATCAACAAGGAAATTCCATTCTTATAAGATGATGGCGATTCAACAGATGAAAGTAAATGACTACGCAATTCGTGAAGAGTTTGCTAATTTTGATAATTTTCGTTTGAACGACTCATTAAACAAGCGGAACTTCTGTCACTAGTGCCTGCAAAATCCTCACAACATCCATTAAAATACTATCCGCAATAAGAATGTGACAGTTTGATGTGTTATTGCTTCTTTTGGTGTAATCGGAACTTTTCTTGAACAGAATGGGGTGACAGTGATAATTAGAGTCCAGATTATATGCAAAGTGCAAAAATTTATTTTAATTAATTTATTATATTTTACGGCTGTTTGTAGATGTCTTACACTGATTAAAGTTAATTAACGCTAATTAACTTTAGTCAGTGTAATACATCTACATATAGATGTAAAATATAATAAATAAATTAAATTAAATTTTTGCACGTTGCATATAATCCGGTCTCTAGTGATAATCAACTCGCAATATTATGTTAACATAGTGAATACGTTATTATTTGTTATTTGCTACCAACAGAAGTGGGGCTACAGCGCATACTGTCAACGGCTCCATGGATGTTGTAGGAGTTCTGATCACTGGGCGCCTCATTTCACATTTCGGTGATGTTTCTTGGCCCCAAGACCACTGGACTTTCCCTATTGGTACTTTTTCCTGTGGAGTAATTGAAATAACACATTGATGTTCACAAATATAGCGTTGAATAATGTAATTACAGAAAAGACCTGATAATCCAAGTTATGAATGATTGGAGTGACTTCCATGTTCAATAAAATATCCGTCACCTCAGTGACATAAGAAATTATGAGAAATATAAACGACTATGCTTAATCAAATAGTGAATGTTTCACTTCATTTTGTACCGAAATAAAATACTTTTGTGACAAACCAGTTGAATACCGTTGATTTTACGAACAACCGTTTCCCCCAAGTCGCCCTATACCTCACAGTATATACTAAAGCTCGCCCAGAATGAGGAAGGTACATACGACATCTTACGTCGAGTCTATATGTTACTAATAGGAGTGCTAGATATCGATCAATTGGTCTTTTGACATCGATTTTATCTGAACGTAATGTGAGATTATGTTTATTTAGTTATTTTATTGCGATTATGTATTTGATTAAATCTGTTTAATATGATCTCCTTTAATTTTTGTTTCCCTGTTTATTTAATGCAGTTGAAAAAGTCGAATGTTGATTATATTATCCGCGCCAATTTATACGCGCGTCTTATATCTGACGTATGTACCCTTCCTATTCTAAACGAACCTTATGCCAATCTCGTAAAATCACTGAACGCATTGGATTAATATTACTGGGATGCGTCGATGTGCGACCTTTACGCCCTGAGTGACGCGCCCACACTTGAATTCGGAAAACCAATTGTAAACACTGGTCTTGGATAGTGCTTCATCCCTCAGAAGCCAAATAAAGTCGATCGATGCATTATTCCGGCGAAACAATTTGAAATCTTAAAAATCATGGCTGGGCAATTTTCACGCAAAGGCTTCGTTTTTACATAAAAGTGCTTTCTTTTAAATGCTATGTAAACAAAAGTTCCATTTAAACCGTGGTATTCGTAAATTGAAATTCGAGTTAATTTCGGAGTCTAACAAATAAATCGTTTTGGAAAATCAAAATTAACATGTTTGAGCGAAATTGGGTTTAACAATTAGATTACGCACAGTTTTGTGAATTTGAAAGGCAGATCACATTTTCCCCAATTTGACGATCCTGCTTTATCGCCAGCATCGCCATATCTTTCCGTATCCATATTGCATAATACTTCATGACTTCTGGCTTATTGAAGCAATTTCTCGTGTATATCACTAAAAATGTATTACTTCACGTGAAATTACTATTCCTAACCTAAATTGTACATTGAAGCCACTGGAATCTAGCGCCTGCTGAAATTATCTTGCTGCAAAAAATGGTTTCGCGCAACTTAGTTACATGACAATTTATACCAATGTATTATTTTTAAGGAAGACAGAAATTAACATGCTTTTCACTAATTTTAAGTTACTAGCATTTTGAACCCTAAGCTAAATTTGTATTAATTTAGATTACAAACGATAAACGTATGATTGATTCTGAGGAAAATGTAAATTTGGAATACGTTGAAACTTAGAACTTTACACCTGTATAGTCTACATTTCTTTGGTATACTCTTTTCACGAGCATACATATATAAGCACACAAACAAATAATATATACACAGTCCTTGCAATCGTTACCCGTCACCAGATTCTTGAAGTTCAAACTGTAGTCTAAATAAGCGTTAGTGTTCGATAGCTGATGATAAAGCCAGCTGTAATTTAGAATAAGGCCGAATTTTTAATACCACTTTTTCGTAAACGTTTCCTTTTTAAATTAATATGAAGCTTTCGTTGGTTTTTGTAATGATAAATTACATTTTCCTTACAATAACCAACGTTTTTAAAATTTTCCGAAAAAATGTCGGCGCGGGTACAATTTGAACCTGCGCGCTCTCGTTTTCTGGGCGGGTACCATACCGCCAGACCACATTCCTTTATCAGGGATTTTGCTTCTAAACAACGAATTTAGATGACTACTGAGATAATTTTTGTTTTTCGAAATTTGAATTAATAAATAATTTTAACAAGAATAAAGTCCTTTTCTTTGTATACTCACGCACGCGCTTTACTGCTCTAGATCGGCGAATCTTCCATCTCCAGAGTAGGACGTTGACGACGATAGGCCCAAGGCTACAAAGGAGCTTTTCTGCTGGATCAGCGATGATTCGCCCAGCATTCGGCTATTATAGTGTGGTCCCACTATAACTTTTATATAAATTCTGAGGTATTTTCCTCTAAATAACTAGCGAAATTCGCATTAATAAGGAGCGCATACGCTCCATTGATACTCTGTGATAGGTACCCACACTAACCGTCTGATATTAGGTGACAAATGACTACGGTACGATCATCATAGCTACGAAAACATTTCCTATGCGCTTTCAGAGATGGAGATGTTGGCCTTGGATGCGATCTTCCTTATTTTCCGTGTATATATGCATGTGTGTTAAATATTAGTATAAAATTTTAAAAACTTTTGATGAATTAATTTCATTCTCCTCTTTTCCTGTTGTTTAAGAGGCTACTTTTTTTATTTTTTTTTGTTTGTTTACAAAAGAAAGGAATTTTTTTAGATAATAAGGGCAAAAGAGAATTTTGGGAAATGAATTTAAATCTACATTATCTATTAATTTAATATAATATTAAGAGTGCCAGTCGATATTAAAGGAAGCGCAACGATCTCTCCTACAGTACAGTTATATTGAAAGAAACTATAACAAGGAAAATAGGCTTAGGTAAGTTTACAAATACGGTAAAAAATTGGAGATGTTCTTGAGGAGATTACTGCAATAGCGATTTTGTTAAAATGTATAATAATAAAACGTATTGTACAAGCATAAGTTTATTCAGAACTGTTTATAGACGTCGTTGCAACTACATAACGAATATTTTGTAATGTCTCCTTTGGCTTCTATAACTGCTCCACACTGTCTATGCAAGCGTTAATAGGTATGTCTAATTGTAGCGTCACTTTGCCACACATCCTCAATATTTCCTACTAATTGCTCTTTTCTAGTGTTTCTTCTCGAATACCTGCGTGATGTTAGAACACTTCACGCGATCTCAATGGCATTGAGTTCGGAGAACTTCCCAGCCAAGGTAACACTGGTAGAGCGTATGTTTCCAAAAACCTTTAGATGAATTTACCCATGTCGGCTGGTGCCTTATCGTATGAATGTGTAAGGACCTTCGTTCAGATCTAAATCATTGATATATGGCATCAAGATATCCACCAATACACGCTTACATTGGTGTTGATTCATGGTGCCTTGGCAAAAATATAGTGGTCCAGGACCTTCGACTGATATATAGGACCATAGTGTAACTGACGAAGGGTGTTTTACCGTTTTTAGTACACTAGCTTCACCAAACCGTTCAGATGGACGTCGTTTAACAAATTGAGTTTTTTCGGTCATGAATCCCAGTTTTGACTTATCGCTAAATACGATCTTTAACAAACAGACATTGTTTAAACAAACGAATTTTGCTTGATTTACATATTCATCTAAGTTATTTTGTCTTTCGCCAATCTTGTAATGTAATGTTCATGATGTTTTCCCCATTCATAACGTGCTCGCTTCATCGTCGGTGTTAAGTTTAGCTTTTTCATGGGACGTCTGCATTTTAATTCGGCTTCGTACAATCGTCTACGTACTGTATCCGTGGATATTTGCACTTCTTGTTGAGACATTACATTTCCTATTTCTTTGGCATATAAACATAGGTTTTCAGTTGCTAATTGCAGGATAGATCGATCATCTCGATTAGTAGTGATCCTTTTCTTGCGGCAAAACGTTCTTCCGGTACTTGTAGTAGGTACCTTTTCTTTCATTAAAACGGCGATTCACTGCACTGTTTGTCGGGATACTTCTTTTTTTAGAATTGTGCGTTCAGAGTACACTCCTGTACCCAACAGTGCCACAATACGCAGTCTTTTCTCATTTGGTATATCCTTCCTTTTATCCATAACGAAAAAATATAAAGCTCATACATGCAATAACTTAAAGTGCAACACTAACACGTAAACATGGAAAAAACGTTGTTACATAAACAGATATATATTCTTTCTACAATAGTAACCCATCCAGATAATATTCTACGAATTACTGTATCTTTTCTGTTTCTTCCCATCTTCTATAGGGTACAGAATGATTCATGAGGGGGATAATAATAGGCAAGGAGTCATTAAGTGGCACTTTCTCAATTTCTTAGAAAAACATTTAAGGAACGTATTTAGATAGATATAGCAAACCCTATTCATTAACTTTATACTTGTATTTGTAAATTATCACGTTGAAAACAGACCAAAGCTTAAATTTATAAGGTGGCGCTAATAAATTGCACAGGCACTATATTTAGTTTTCCTCCCGACAATGACCTGAAGGTAGATTATTTTTCGAAAACATAATCTGCCTAAAATTGCTTTTGTGGAGTAGTACAATAGAAAAAATGGGATTTATTCTATTCCACTTTCAGCAAAACTAGTGCAAACACACTCTTGTACGTCATTGTTCATATTAAAATGAGGTTGCTTGTAGAATGTCGGTATATTTAATTTAATTAAATCCAGTTCCATCCCAAAATTAAGTTAAACTGAATTAAATGCTTTGATTACTTAATCTACCACTAAGACTGGAATTTAGGATAAAATGTGTCCATGTTTATTTGTCGCAGGATATCAGTCTATACGTCAATACCACAAACAATATCAATATCACGGGTCAATATTTTATCGTTTTTATTGTATGATATGTCGCACATAATTGATTTGCTCGCTACAGCTATAAAAACAAAATATACGCAAAATGAACATGTTACATTTGTGCTTTCTATTAAATTGGCATAGGACAATCTAGAGTTTCACGTTAAACATTTTAAGTTATAGTAATTACAACTTAAGGTGCAGGCAAATACCCTAACACCCCAAGAATAATAAACGTGTATGTTTGCCTTGGTACAGTAAAAAGTTTATGCAGGATTAATCCTGATACCCACCAAAATATCAAAAAACATTGCTACTACTTTGACGTGTTAATAAATCAACAGATAAATATTGGCGCTTGCGATTTGGCAAACACAAACAGAAATATCAGTGACATGATAGCAGAAATGTAAATATAGGTAAACATTTCGCAGTTTCGCTTTAGTGTTAGTGAAAATCTATTACAGGTTAAAATAGAATTACAATGATGAGGAATTCTCTATATATTTTTCTTTCATGAACTTTATTTTGTTTTATAATCGAATTTAATCAACACTGCAGAAAAACTGCAAAATATTTATTATTTTATTTACAGTTTTGATATCATATTAATGATCATTACCAGATCACAAGTATTAATATTTATCTGTACAATTTCCTGCATATATGAGTAAAAGAAAGTGCAGGAATGGTCGAATAACTTTGTTGGTTGGATTTTTTTTTAATTTGACATGGGTATGTAGTTAAAAATAATAAATTTATTATAACATTTTCACAATTTTTTCGCTTCCAGGTCGACAAAAAATCACATCTACACCCTACTTATTTTTTCAATGAGATACTAGTACACTGTTCCATTGGATCCATACTGACAAACTATGTACATCCAGAAATTCTTTCTGTAACTTGTCAAATTAGGCAAAAGCAATGGAGTAAGTATAAGTACGATAAACATATATCTCTAAGTAAAAATAATAACTATAATATATAATAATAATAATACAAGATAACAAATAAATTTTCCAAGTTACCTAAGAGCTATTCATTTTTACAATCAACACTGACTGGTATGCATTTCAATACAGTAATATGGTAGGGACTTCAATGTGAAGCATCAATAATCGAATTTGCATTTACGTTTTCATTTTTGTTGTGGTAGTTAATGTTTGAAGTCTATCATGTTTTATCATTACACTGTTAAATCTATCTGATACAGTTTAACCAGGGACATTTTTTAATAAATTTTCATATGTTCAACAGTAGAAATCTAATAAAGGTATTTGGGCAGTCTCTAATTTCTTTAATTGAACGGCTTCATAAACTGAAATTAGCTTTAATATGCATCAATTTCTCTATAATCTCATTTTTTATTGATTCAAATAAATTTGATAAATTTAATGCAATATTCTTTTTATGAAAATAGTTATTTGCTTAAAACATAGCTGCATCGATATAGTATATGATATGTACCTCATTGGCTAATTACCAGTTCAGAAGTAATGGGTATGTCTGACAATTTTTCCTTATACACTTGAACGCAGAGAGGTGCTTTGATAAATACCTTTCTATATTTATATTAAAACAATTAACTAGTGCATAATGGTATCTAATTTCCTTAGCCACTCTACTCATAAAAAAAATAAATTGGTCTCTGCCTTGATCATATATTCTGCAGCGTCGGTGATCAAAGGTAGGCTTTCATTGCATTGGGTTCCTATTACGTTACGTATTAAATTCCGCAAATAAAAGTATAGGAAACAATCATATCCCAAAATAATGTATCGCAATATATGTATATAATAAGCGCTACAAGTAGCAGAAAAAATTATATGGTGAATTTTCTAAATATTAACTGCAATCTTTCAGTTGAGAACATTTAGCAAGTAGTCTATCACGATACCAATTTATATTTTCAGATGGGTTTTACATGATTGATAATGGCATTAAGCAACATATTTTCTACAGTGTAAATTTACAGATTTTTTTCCCAGTGTTAGAGCTTGTCGACAAGAAGAACTCACAATGTTAATGACATCGAAGGCCTCGGATGACGTCTTCGATGTCGTCCATGTTAAATACAAACCTCAAAGAAACAATAACAGAAATTGATTTTCTTGTTATTTACGGAAAATATATCGGTTTAAGGCCGCAATACATCAAATGTAAACAATTATTTGTTTTCACAAAAACGGGATGTATCCGTCCAAAATAATGACAAAAGCACTTTTAACAGTGTACCTTCTGACATTGTTTCCGTTCAACATTGGTCGTGCTTTTGGTTGCCTCTAGTGGTAATATAATTAACTTTAAGCACCATGGAGAAAAGAATTCCGTCTCTTCACTTGATCTCTCCAGAACAAAATTATTCGATACAAGAAGCAATATTTTAGGGAACCAAAATTAGCTAATCGTATCAACTTAACTTGTTCGGAACCAAATAGCTTGGAAAAAATATTTTATTCCGTGATTTGCAATTAATTGTAAAGTTTCATTGCTGTTCTCAATATTTTTCCCTGAAAATCCATGGCATGGAGTCACAGATTTCCCTGTCGTGCATAAAATTATTTAAAAGTTACAATCAATAATAACATTAAAACTCACGGTCCCGAGAATACTAGAGGAAGCTGCTTCTAATGATCAATAATCTGAAATTAATTACGCATACCATGGTAAACAACTCGTGAACAAGATCGACAAGTAGAAATTAAATTCCACGATTTTATAATTAAAAGTTAGAGGTCACCAGTTCAATTAATCCCAATAAATCATTATTTTCCTCCGAAATCATTCTTATAATATCTCCGAGAGGACGGTATTTTCAAGTTTAAGAACGAAGTCTACGAATTACGATTTTGGAGCGTCTTTAATCTTTGTCGTTAGTGTTGAACTCGATAAAGCACCTTCCTTAATGGGATACATTATACTTTCGGGCATTTCAGATAACCATTAAATCAGAATTATAGCCTCCCCAACAGCTCGAATTTCGTAAAATTACCAACGCTGTGAACGTAAATCCAAAAGAGGAATTACGGTTAATGTGTAATGTACAGGGTTTACATACGCAATGAATGCGATATAATAAGTACATTAATGAAATAATAAAATTGAAACTCCATTCCATTTCTAAAAAAAAACTGTAACGATGCGCTCGTTAATTAAAAGGCACGTAAAAAGCGCGAAATAAGAGAAATTTATTATTTAGTTAATGCACGTCTTTTTTTGAAGAGCACAGAACTATTTAAATTACAGCGTTTAGATCGCTTAGACACTCACCAAAATCAGCTGAAATACCCGCCCATCAGCACGAAAATAATTCCTACCAGCAAGAAATAATTTTAATTTCAGAAATACATGATAAGTCGACCGGTTAGACTTGTCAACCTGCCAGATTGGTACTGGGCGGGAGGAGGGAATATTTGCTGTTACCGTTGACTCATGACTATGTTTGCATTATTATCCTTTCTGCTCGACGTGAGGTAGTTGATCGTCTTATCGTTGTGTTCTTTTGCGCATTGTAAATATATAATTAAATATGTCGAAAATACAGAAGGGTAAAAAAAACGACTATTGATTAACAGTGTTCAAGTGTATCGGCGAATTTCCCGATTCATTTTATAATGGTAGTAAAATTACATGTAAATTTTACGATGAACCATTGATGTGCTGGAACAAAATCAATTATAAGCATGTAAACACTATAAAACACACAAATAAAAAAGTTGAGGGAACAATTCATGTTCGATTTATTTTGTATTCAAGCTTCTGGCTTGTGATTTATAACCTCGCCTACTGGATAAAGAATTGTTTCGACACTTCTGGATTAAATACAATCCCAAGTGGGAGTTACCATTTCGGACAGCGTAATACAATCATCTACCATCAGTATATGAAGAAACCGAAAAAAGGATCAAAACTGAAATAAGGGATAGCCAGCTGTGATTATGTGTTGACAAAACGATAGACCGTGAAAAAATTATACATGTTATAATACATGTACCGAAACTTCCTAAACTGACATTTCCGAAGCAACTACGATGGCAGTCCTGAATACGCTACAAACATTTCAACTTTCAACTAATCAACTGTTGATATTTATTAGTGGTGGTATCAGGACAATTTCCTTTGCAGATTGTTCTCTTAAAGAAGACTGTGGGAGATTTTCATGTGCGGCATGTAAAGTTCATGGTTTATATCTTGTAGCACAAACTATTCGAAAATGTTTTCAGATGTAGATGTATAGCAAATATTAAAAAGGCGTTTTTGAATTCTCCCAAGCAAACAATAGAACATCACAGACGGCGCCCCGAAATTCTCATACCAGAACCAACTCTTGCATGTTGGGAAACATAGTTGAAGATTAGTTTTTATTAGTTTCAGTAATTTTCAATAAATTCTGACGGAGTTACAGCTATTAAGGAAAGCCAAACAAAATTCAAAATACATACGCTGAAACAGATTTAAAAACTATTTACATCAAGTATAAAATATTACTTGAGGCAATAGAAAAGTTGGAAAATACTAAAATGACGTCAGTGGAGTCGGTACAAAAATGAACAAAGTAAGTATACTGTTACAGTCGACACAAAAAACGGTTCCGTAACGGAAAGGTTCGATGGCGTTTTCGATTTTACAATATCGTGACAAATTTGTGTAGTGCACCTGCAGATGCCTTACCTATCTTGAGGAATTATTGCAATTGTGCATGTGTTTGATCTGTAGTTGTGGAACGGTCTTTGTCAAAATATAAGGACATCTATTTCATCACTACACGTGTCAATTGGAGTTCAAGTTGATCGGGTCACGTTATTATTGTCAACAGATTAAACCTTTGTTGAAGTTATAGGTATTGTCTGTAAATATATTTTCTTGTCACTGACAGAACTACGTCTTCTAGAACGTCGCAGTAGTGATCATCGAACTTGGACTTATATGTGCAAAGCGATTTTTCTTCTCCTCCATTGCCTATTTGCAATGAGCTTGTGTACATTGTAAACGTATTTCTTGATTATTTTGTAGAAAAAGTGTTTCTGTTTTTGTAATCCAGCTGTAATAATGCTGCTTCTTGGAGCCGGCGTTTTACACGCTCCCAATAATTCGTTAATTATTCCTGGTGCTGTTAATCTTCAATTACATTTGTTAAAGAATTTAAATCTTAAATCATCTGCTTGAGATGTGCTTCTTGACGGTCTCGCCGATTGTGGTCTTCTAAATTCCATATTTGATGAAATCGGGGGTATATTATTGACGGTGAATTTTGTACTTCCAGTTTCTTGACTAGTTCCCCTTGTTCATATAGAGTAATGACTAAAGCTTCCAAGACAGCGCGGGTACCACAGCCGTCCATGTCGTGGTAAATAAGTAAATAAATAGCAGGTTACGAGTAATAACATAAAATATTTCGAAACACGTAGTCTTGTGCGAAACATTATGAAACTGAATGACCTCGGTTATACAACTGCAGCATTTAATATATTTGCAACAGCATGTCACTGATCATTCTGATCAATTTGCTGCGTTAAAAAAAATGGTGTGCATGCAGAGATAATTACATTCTTGCGTTCGATAGTAAATAAACTAAAATAAGTAGGCAGTACTGCCGTTATTGGAATTCAACAAATCTAAAACAAAAGCATCAGAACCCACTTCATTTTTCAAAACTTACTGTGTGGATTATAATATCGGCGCAAGAAATTATCGCCCCTTACTTTTTCGAAGATGACAGATACATTGAAAGATGATTAACAACATTTTTACACCAGGCTTGCAAGATTTTAATAGTTTTAATCCGAACGCTTGGTATCAACAAGATGGAGTGACACGCGTCCAACTTGTCCTTGGAAAATTGATAACCAGACGCGGTAACATAAATTTGCCGTCAAGTAAATCCGACTTGACACCAATGGACTTCTTGCTACGGGCCTACCTTAAATTTCGCTTCACTTTTGGAAGAGTGCCAGCAGAATAACGGAGCACATTTAGAAGACATAATTTTTAAGAAATAAATTCCCAAAGCCGTATTTTAATAAAAAATAAACATTTATTCATTAAGTCTTGTCATTATTTTATTATATTGTTTTATTATTTTGAAAAAGACTTTTGGGACATCTTGTATTTGCAATATCAAGTATATTTCCACAATTGTTTTAGTAAAACGAGTTCGGCACGAAGAAAAAATGTTGTTATGTGAAGAATTGTTTGAAACGATTGATTATGTAATAAATGAAATGGTAGCGTATAGTCTAGTTTTTCTTTTTTTTGTATTTTTTGCTGTGCAGTACTGGCGTTTGTTAGTCATATTTCCTCCAGCACAATTTAATTTACTTGCACAACAACGTATGTATTTAATTATAACACATTTAGGCACGGTGTAACACAATAGTCAACAAACCATAGGTGCTCTACGAACGCCCAATGAAACTCCGATCGCTTTTGTCATTCCCGGTTATTAGATTCATATTAATAATAATAAATCGTAATCCATGCCTACAAGGGACATCGGCAGGCCATATTATTTACGAAATTAACATATCTGCATATGTGTTTGATTTTTGAATAAAATGGAATGGGAATTTATATACATATGTATATGTGGTGTTTTGAATATGCGCTATAAGATTTACATATATGTAGTTAATATTAACATTCCTAATGAAAAGTCAGTAAGTGTACTTCAGCAAGCACGTTATATAAAAAAATTTAACATATGTCTTTTACTCTCACTAGGTTGCAAATAGAGTAAACTCTTTATTATTTGTACATTATCAAGAATATAAGTCGGTTAAACATAGGTGAAAAAGTAAAACACAATTTTACAAATATTTCTAATATATATTTAACACAACGTGATATACGACATGTTTCGCTATCACTGTAGCTTCATCAGATGTGGATTTCCAGTAAGTATCGGCCGACTCAATCTAAAATTAAGAAGATTAAGTTTACGCTTTTTTTCTTTTTCTTCCAATTACTATATTCATATTTTACCAAAGCTATTAATGGTAATAAGTTTCTAAAGTAGTTCAATCAGTTTCCCTGGTAATACGAGTAGGTTATCATAAAGTAATATATTTCAATCTACTTTACATCAACAAATTAAGCCAAGAACAGAAATTAATATGACCCAGCTTTCTTCGAAAATATTCAACACTATTAATCGCAACAGTTCAGTATGACTTTCATCTTGACGGTATAAAACCACGAACCTTGCCTTCAAATTATACTCCGCATCATACAGCATTTCGGGTGGATTTGCAGCAATTTGCTCCTTAATACTGTCTTTTAATTCTTCCAGGGTATTACGTCGTATTCTAAACATTACATTTTTGAAATAACCCCACGTCCAAAACTACGCTAGGTTCGGTTCGTATTAGACGATCTTGGTCTTTGTCTTTAACTGGTCATCAAATGTGCGAGAATGTACCATGTTACATAAAAATTGTATTTTTAATTTCATTCCCCTTTTGCAATTACTTTTCACAGGTGTCGCAGTAAACTTCAAACCACATAAATTGATCATTTATTCGGAACGCGACGCTTCAAAAGCACGCGGATTCTGATTGCCAACCGAGATACCAACTGAATTGTAAAAATTGTGGTTAATTGTAGAATTGAATAATCTCTTAAATTGTTAATTAATTTTCAGATATATAACAGTTACAGTTACGACATCGTCATTCTGTATTTGCTCTCAAAGCCATTTTCGAACATAATCTTCGCAAATCCACAGTGTTATTTCTACTACACTCGTAATAATATTGTGCTAAGCTTGTTCTTGTTTGCAGATCCTTTGAAGTTCTGCTCGTTTCAATTTACTTTAAGATCAGTTTTACTTTGAGTATAAAACATTAAATTGCAATCACTTTATTTTGACAATGGTGATAGTTGTCGTAACGAAACTTATGTTTCTCATAGATTAGCATCCCATTATTGTAGCAATTAGGTTTAGAATTCAAAGTTGCATTTATTTAAATTTCTTAAAACAGTATAAGAACCTAAAGTATCCCTTACTTCTTGACAATTCCATACCTTGTCCTCCTTTTCCAAATTCACTTCAAAATTACTTAAAATACTCTATAATCATGAATAAGTACCTGCAATCTGATAAATATATGTGCTATGTTTGTATCATAATTGGACAGGAATGTAGTAATAGATAATATAAATACTGCATGTATAATTATGTTAATTTTCTACTGGCCAACACACTGAAACCGCGTTCAATTTTTACCACTACTTTATAGGGATACCAACCGAGCAAATGTAGTATAATTTTAATGAAAAATTTTTCTAATGTGTAATTCCACCCTTTACTGAATAACATATTAATATTAATATCAAGTTTGTTGCGCTAAGGTTAAAATAAAAGAACCAATTAGATCTATGAATAAAGTAGTCAACTTGGCATAGTAATTGCTAATTAATAGCATTATAAAGTCAGAGTCTTCATTAAACTAGAAACAAATACAAACTTTGCTATTTCAAATGCTGTATATTATTTCTTGGAAGAACCGTTCTAATTACAAGTTCAATCATAGAGTATATTAACGATCTAGGATGCATCATTTTTAGAAACTTATTTTTTCAAAAAGAATTAACATGTGCATTTATTCTGTACCGGCCATCTAAATATTTTTGAGATTTTTATCAAATACGCAAATAGATACTTAAAACCATAAAGATCAAATATCCAAACTTTTCACCAACTAAAAAATGCAGATTTTTCTAAATAGCAACTTATATATTTCGTCCATTTTACATATTCTAATTAAAAAAATAAATGTAGAACGTATATTGCTTCTTAAAGCTAGATACATTTTTTATTTTAAAATTACAAATGTTGATAACACTTGGTAGGTAATGTATAATAATTGTGCGATATATTTGAACACAAAGTTTAATAACTTAAAAATGAGAATCATTAAAAAAAATCAGCCGTTCTAAAAGCAACCAGCTATTACTCATTGTCAGGATTTGAAAAATATTTTCAGGTAAAAAACTGGATATACAAAGCACACGAAGAGCTTGGTAAAGTAGGTAACTTCGTAACGTTTTTTTCCAAAATTTTTTTACCTATAGCAAGCTATACCCTTGAGAAGGACTAACCAGATTCACAATATCCGTTTTAAGGGTACTTTCATGTATTTTACGCCTATCCTTACCACATAAATATCCTCTTCGCCCTACGTAAAAGTAAAATATTCTTGTAGTAGGTTTTAGTATACGGGTTACGCATATTGCAAAATATTCGAAATATTTTTTTTCCAAAAATGTGTAGTAATTAGTTATACTTATTATATTAACATTAGTATAAATTGGCAAAATATGTATGTAAACGTGTTGGAGTTGAATGCTCAAACTTGTGTTATTTATACGTATGAAACTTTATTTGCTATCGATTATAATAGAATTGAAACAGTTTCCCATAGAGGTATTGAAAATTAATTAACATTTAATATTAAATGAAAGTTTCAAAGTACACAGCTGAAGAATATCAATCGCTTTTCAAAATAAATGTCATAAAAATTCTAAGGACATGCTATAAGCAAATACGCAATTCCATGTACCTGTTTTGAAGAAGGACGTTACAGAAATGATCAATTCTTTTCAGCTTAATTTCATTGTTATGCCTAAAATTTCTAAATCGATTATCTTTAAAGTCATATTAAACAAAATAGATTTTTAATGAACACATTCAAGTTTCAAATAACCTACATAATAAAAATAATGTATTGTATTTTGCAAGACACTAGAATATTTCTCAAAATGTTACCTTAGTCAAATATCTTGCTATGATTGTAGAGAATAAGATGAGTAGTTTATCATATTAGTCAGGTTCTATAGAAATGTAAGGCGCTTATGACCGTATTTCGTGTGACAATTAAAAGTAAACGAGGTACAGATTTTAGAATAGCCAAAAATTTCAACGATGCTTGGATTAGGTCACAAATCAACTACAGAAACTTTTTTAAGCATCAGCTACTAAGGAACAACCCCACCCCACAGAAATAATTCAGAGCCGCCTTATGTATCTGCATGGGTGCGATGCGTTCAATGTCAGTGGAAGCATTAAGGGTATCAATCAAAGAACCCGCTATTTGGGGTACACGCACCATCTTGTTGAAATGATAACTAGCTTGAGCAGAATGCTGTTTAGAAAATATGTTATATCATCTTGAAGTAAATTGCAGTATCATTCACTGGTTAAATTGTTATTGAATGTAATAGATCTTTTGCTTATAATGCCGCACAGTACGTCAAATCTTCTAATTTATTCTAAATACGCCGTTTCCGAAACGTACCTAAATGCGACATTTTCTAAGTATGTGTGTACCGAGAAGCACTCACAATGCCCAGTCGAACAATACTGAATAAACGTGCTTTGATACGGGTACTCGATTCTCCATGCCCCGCGCTTCACCCCTCCACATTGTTCTCATTCAACATGGAAAACTGCGCTGCAATAATTGTTCTTCTTAACGAAGACATAAGTGAACGACACATTTTAAATAAATTTAAAAATTCAAAAACTACATCTCGTTTTACTATGTTTATTTATGAAGAAATTGTTGGAAAACAGGAAGAAATTTTGATCGCCAACCAGTGCCGAGGACTAACATGCTAGCACTGCCATGTTCACCGGGTTCCGCGGTGTCACCAATCCAATGTCAGTACTAAAAATTAATCTCCATCTTTAGTTAACCTAAATTCAAAGTTTTAGTGCGGTATGTGTGCGAACGATCAAAGTTGACAAGTTAATTGAAGAATAGAATTAAATCGAAAACATCTTCGCGCAATAATTTTTTATAATTTTCGAAGACAATTATCTCAACAATAATGCATCGCCGAGTTGGTTTCTGTTTTCTGGAATGAAGCACGACATGAATTAACAGCTTCTCGTTGGTATGGAGAATTCAAACGTGCACGAATTATTCTTAGCGACAATTCAGGAGCAGGTGCACCAAAAACGACAATTGTTCAGGAAAAATTCGATGCTATGAGTAAGATCATCGACGAAGATCGACATGTGACATGTCGCGAGATTGAGGCATCGTTAAGGATTTCAAAGGGCTCAATTCAGAAAATGTCGTCGTATGTTGACCGAAGAAGAAAGAGCAGATGGGCAACATTGCATTAATCTTCCTAAATAATACTTCAAAAATCAATAGAGTCCTTAGTCATAAAGTCATTTTCTTGTTTTATTCCAGCCCTATATGCGACACTTACAAAACAAAAAATCAACAACTTGCAGCACACGAAATCTACGCAGATATATAGAGAGCGGTAAAAATATTGTATTATTATCTGCGGTCAAAACACGACTAAGTGCAACAGGCTTAAAAAGTCACATCGCTGCTAAGAAACTACTACTTACTAAAGAAAATAAAAGAAAACGGCTTAATTGGGCTCTGGAATATATAAATTGGGCCGTAGAATTTCAGAAAGACAAATTCAAATTCAAAGTTCTTAGTAATAAACGGAAACATCAAAGAAGAAAATGTTGCTACAAGTTGTCGTACCATTTGTAAGACTCGGAAGAGGTTCAGTAATTGTATGGGGGTGTTTTTTTATAAATGAAGCGAGAAACGTAAAAATGAAGTTGGTTAGTCGTTGTGGTCGGCGATTAGTTTACTTTTCGTCATGATAACGATTCCAAACATTATTCGACGCACTACAAAAACTTTTCATAACACAAAGAAAAAAAGTGAGTCATCATAAACTACCGGTCCTCAATCTTATAGAAATTAGGGGACAAACTAGAAAGCAAAGCATGTACGTGGGCGGAGTGCAAGTTCAGCAAAGTACCTATGAGTGAGTTAAGATTAACGCTAAAGCTTTATATTGATTTGTAAAAAAAATCCGAAATTGTGTCAAATTATAACAAAACACAGAGGTGGATTTTTGACGAAACTATGATTTAGCTGTGTGTATATAATAATTTACGTGTACAAAATATAATCTTCTCCGCTTTAGTATCATAATTTCTAAGAAATATACATTCTTTTCCTCATTACAATATGTTGTTTTCTTTTTAATTAAATCATACAACAGGTTTCTCAAGGTAGTCTGTTTTCCCTTAAGATTAAGGAATTTTTTAAAAGGATGGAT
Organism: Trypoxylus dichotomus; assembly: GCA_023509865.1. Lineage (NCBI taxonomy): Eukaryota > Metazoa > Arthropoda > Insecta > Coleoptera > Scarabaeidae > Trypoxylus > Trypoxylus dichotomus. Next base: position 22,226,819 of record CM042081.1, on the reverse strand, counting down.
ATTTGTTTTGTGTGCATAGGTCGCCGTGGGATGTTTTGTTTGTGAAGTTTTGGTAGACCCTAAATTTTAAGTGGTTGTATACGTCTTGAAAAGCGCGAATTGAATAGAACAGAACCTATAATATGAAAATATGTCATATTTGTCCGGATTATTTCAAAATACAAATCCTGTATTTTATTGATTACTAAGAAACATTATACACAGTTATAGATAATAACATTTATTAGAGTGCTTTTAATTCGCATTCTCGCTAAACATACAATAAACCGATTGTAGTTCACATTGCAATTCATTGATGTGAAATTAATTAATATTATATATAAAACACATTGGCCGTGAATTATATATTGTTGCGTTAAACAATATCGAAATGTAAAACATATAACAACGATAGCTTTTCCCATATCCTGTGAAAATTTTTAAATGATAAGAAAAAAACCGTTACTTAAAATAATATTGTAATAGTAATAGGGAAATCTCTTAAAAATTAAAATGTTTAGAATGATACATCGCAGAAAGGGAACCTTTTGTAACAATTCTACTTGAAATTGGGAGGAAAGTAGATATATGGAAGGTAAAAGAGCCAATTGAATAACGATTGAATATAAAAGGAGGCGGATTCTGATAGAATCGAGATAAACGACCGCTGAATATTTCCATATTGAACACAAGGTTAGACTTTTTTCGCAAGTTTATTGTGGTTATCTGAGATTCTATAATTCCCAGATATATACACAAATTCTACTACCAGCTACGCTTAGTTAGAAAGTAACTTTAATGAACCGTGACGAAATAAAAAAATGGCGTTATGAATATTTACGAATCATTGTGTTTTACAAGCATAGACTGAGCACACTATAAATGCATCTCGACAAGCTTTTATTGTGGATTTCAGTGCAACTGTAACCCTGCCAATGGGTGTAGGACAATGGTATACCCTTATTCGTACTGGCAATAAGAATGAATCGGTTACAGGTGCTGAATAACATTGTTTCTGCAAGAAAAAATGCTCAAACATTCATGATGAAATGTGTTCAGTTATATGAGGACCTGTTCTTAAACCGTTTATCACCTAATTTGCTTGCCAATTCAGTGATAGTTAACACAGTTGCAAGTCAAATCTATCGCCACTAAAAAACGAAATTATATGTTGATTAAACGTGAAGGGCATTAATTTTAAGACAGGATTATTAAAAAGAGATTTATTGCAAATTATGTCTGCAGAAAAGTGCAAGTCTATCATATATCTAGGTACTTTACGAAATAGAGAGAACGTACCAACTCTTCATTTAAAGTAAACAAATACCTAACCTTATCGCCGAGGGATACAGCCTTGTTTCTGCTGAAACCTAGCATTATTGTATTAATCATGTAATCAAAGGTATAGCATTCTGTATTTTATTTAACTACTTTTTTACAATTTATTTATTTGAGTGGAAGGAGATATCTGGAAAATGGATGAACTACGAGATGATCCAAAGAATTTATTATTCACTTACGAACTGGATCATCATCTTCGGCTTGGTCATCGGATACCATATAAGGTCTATTTTTTCTATTTGCACATGACATACAAATATAATTTGTAGATGTATCGTATTATACATCAATAAAAATTTTAAGAATATTCAACTGTTTTATATTCGTGTTTTATATTTGTTTCTCGTACAAAATCAGTTCAGCATAAGTGTCAGTAACTTACTCGAAAACCCTTACTAATCTGTCACAATGACGCAATAATTGAACGGAACATCAACCAATTACTTGAAATAACCCTTGTATTAAAAATGTGGCAACGTTTAGTGCTATGTCCAAGCCTGGGCGACACAGTCGATTATAAGAATTGTGTTATATAAATTATTAGCAAAGTTGCTGAATATTAACGGTTAACTGAGCTACTAATGGGTATATTACTATGTTTCTGTTTTCATATTTTTGCAAATAAGGGATTCTCCAAAATATAAAAAAGATAAATTATAATTTTCCAAATAGTTTTATTGCGCCCCCTATTGTGGAAAATGTAGATACACTTAATCGGATTACCTTATATGTAAGTGTCAAACTGAATTTAATACTCGTACAAAATGTAAGTTTGTTGTTTAAATAATAATTCAATTAAAGAGTTTATACTAATGAAATTCGTGTGTATGCTTACTATTCTCTTTTGATAAATACACCTATTAGGCCTACTTCAAAAAATTACTTTAAAAGACCATCATAATCTCACCAATCTACAACTGTTGAGATATTGCACATGAGTTCTTCCTTTAAGTGCCATCTATATTAATATTGTGCAGTGTTTACACCTCGCTCCCGTATGTAAGCTTAGTATAATAGAAATTTAAAGAAGGACATTAAAGAAATGAAAGAGAGCTCGGGGCAAGCAGTGTGAAGGCGACAGCATTAAGAAAATCATTTCCAAATCGACTCTCAAGAAACGTCTACGAGATTTAGGCGATCCAACATTTGTCATTTAGAAATTATTGTAAATTTGATTGCTATTACATATATAACTGAATATAAGTTGAAACTGAAACGAAATCCTATTAAAAAAATTGTTATATATACATATGTATTGTCTAAAACGTTATAAATGAAGCAATTTTTATTATATCGGGACGACAAATCCTAGAAATTTATAAGCGATAGAAATTTAAATTAACCTCACCTTACTTATTTCTTGTATATCAAAAGAATTACATACCGGATTCTTTTTTATTGCATCTACGTTTCCTATGTATAATTTTAAAGAGAAAATTGACAATGCATTAGAGACATACACAGCGCGGTACTCAGTTATATGTTTACGATTTCGTTCCATGCAAAACCTAACGTTTTCAGTGCTATTACGTACGTAACGGATTTATTTTAATGCAAATAAAATAACTATTCTACTAATCCCATACTTTTAGTTCCACCATAAGTTTCTTTCTACCGAAAAATTAAACGTTCCACTATACAAAAACTTTAAATTTATTATGAAACTATAATGAAATCTGGTATAGCAACATAGAATAAAACAAAGCTATAAAGAATTTGGTTATATCTTTAACAATAAAAGTACACAATTTCAGCTTTAAATGAAGAAATTATTTTATTCTAATGATTAACAAGCAAGCTGTCCAACGCAGTGTACTCCTAATAAATTCTGGAAGTATTCCATCGCATACTACGTATACAGCTTTGAGGTCGTTTAAGTTACGTATTTAGGCATTATTATAAATTTTACTTTTCAGGTAAGCTCACAGATAAGCAGTAATCGTGTGGGGACAAATCAGCTAACCCTGGGAGCAAAATGCCAATTCAACGTACTTGAAATGCATTATTCAAAAAAATCTTAATAGCATTAGTAGAATGTGGGACAATCCCATCCATTTATAACCAAGGTTCAACATCTCATTTGATGGAATGATATGGTCTCTCAGCAGACGCAGAAATTTTGGTGCACTAAGGTTTCCGTCAATAAAAAAATGGAACAAAAATGTTATTACTTATTAATGCAATTCAGACACTGACTTTTTGAGTGGATTGCTTTTGAGTCAGATTTTGGACATCTGAATTTGTATGGGACCAGTCTATATGGATTAATCGAAAGGAAATTTTGTATTTCTCAATGAATAAATGTAGAATACAAGCCAAAAGTTCTGAGGGTTGACCTCAAATTAAATATTGTTTCGCACAAATCTGTTTATTATTTACTTTTTTGTTCCTTGAAAAGATCTTGATGATTTGATGTTTGGTATCGCTTATAAATTTATTCTTTTAGTCTTTTGTACAATTAGTCGTATCATACTTAAAATGTCTGGCCATATCTAAAAGCAATCCTACAGACTATTACTCTACGTGACATAGGATATTCAGTTTCATGTATGACTGGCTTTATTTCTTTGTTGTGTGCACTTAGAAAACAACAATCTGCTTTGAATTAGTTAAAAATTTTGATAATAGTTTTCTCCGCCCTAAAATTTATACCAAGTGGAAATTTTTTTTTTTTATTTCTGCATTTCCCTAAAATACGAGAATGTAAACTAAATAAACCTAAACCACATTTGGTAAACTATTTTATTTATTTAGGAAGAAGTGACGTTTTTTGAAATAACCAAAATCAAAATAGCATTGCTTCTAGAAAAGCAACACAAACTTTATTGTATCATTAAGGGCTCCGTTCTTGAAGCAAGGGAAAATTCATCAAAATTTGCCAAAATTACCATTTTTTTTCAATTATTACTTTTGGAATTTGAGAATATAACGTAAAGATTACAGAACTTATTTACTGCTGTAATAGAAGTTATTAACGACAACTTGCACAATTAAATTTGTCCAATTCTTTATAAAAAAGTGCAGCAAACTCTTTAACAAATTTTCTGTATTATAATTAAAATGCTTCAAAAATTTTAGTTCAAGCAACGTATGTGTTCTCATTTGAATTATATACCAATATATTGAAAATATCAGTTTTTTGAATAGCAAAGGCTAAAACTAAAAGATACAGGTAAATGAAAAATTGAATTTGAACATTCTGCGGCTTTGAGAAAATGTTTGGCATTTCATTTTGGCTATTAAAAAACGTCATTGTTTTTGAAACATTCATCATTCATTTCTTCAACATATAGCAATAAAATCGGCTTGAAACTCTTTTACACTTTTTGAAATGTAGCGTTATTTTGACACTTCTTTCAAATCCTTTTTATTCCCAAACAAATAATAGCTCGTCAAATTTAATTTGGGTTTATTTATGTCTTTCAACTAAGCACATAAAAATATTCCCATTTGTTGCATAAAATTTACAGCGATCACATATGTATATCTGAGCAATAAAATAAATAAGCATACATGTAATTGAAATAAAAACAAGTTGTGGGCATATTATGACTTGTAGATAATTTTTTTGGAAACAGATACATAAGAATAAAAATAATTTATGTTTGAAAATTTAAAATTACCTATATTTAAACATGCATATGCTAATTGTTGAGCAAGTAAGTGAAAAAGATCGCTATTCGCGTATAAGAAATTTAAGCGCCACCACGGCACTTCCTACTTAGAAAAAAGTTAAGCTTTATTTATGTTATTATATGGTCATCCTACCTTTTACGTAAAAAAACGCAGCGAGAAATTCACCACTTTCCGCAACACAAAACAAAATAAATAAGCGAACGCGAGAGCGATCAAAAGGCGATTTTCATCGTCGTCCCGATCAAAGAGTGCTAAGTAGTCTTAATATACGAAAACAATTTGTTGGTTCAATTACCTGCGAGAGAGAGAGAAAGACCCGGCAAGTAGCGTATAATAAAATCGAGTATGCGTCTGTCAACTACAACAAGACACGCAACAATTGAATATCGAATACGCGCGTCGCGACGATAACTTAGTAGGCTACTACGGCGATTCCGACGATCGACGTCGGCTATCTTCGCACAGCGATCGACCAACCCCCGACGCTCGTTGGAGCACCGGGTCCTGGAAAGGGAATTACCTACTCTACTACTCTGTCTTTTTGTCCCTTTTAGCGCTGCGTAATGATACTGCGTCTACAGACGATGGTCAAATTATTCGTCGGAGTATGTAATACTATACATATGTGCATACCAGGTGTATGCATAAGTTTTTCCGATTTTTTGCTATAAAGAAACACGTAATCTTTAGAGGAAATTATTTTTTTTATTCAAAATATTAGCCATTGGCTTCTACACATTTCACTCATCCTTCGGGTAATTTATGAATACCATGCCAGAAAAACTGCTTACCTTTTGCGGTGAACCATTTGTCGAGCCATTTTCAAACTTCCCCGAAATTGCTGAAATGCTGCTCTGTGAGCGCGTGCCCCATTGATGCGAAGAGGTGGCGACAGATGGCGCCAGGTCTGGAGAGTACGGCGGGTGCAGAAGGATGTCTCATCCAAGCGATTTCAAGGTGTCAAACTCACTTTGCCATATCTTCTGGCTCATTCCTGTCGTCTTACAATTAATGCGTGATTTAAATTAATACACAACGTTTATTAACAGTTTCGCGGGGCTTCAAGAATTCATAATACGCAATACCGCTCTGGTCCCACCAAACACAGAGCATGGTCTTCTTGCCGAAACGACTTGGTCATGGTATTGAAGAAGTGAAAGCCGCGATTTTTTCCGTTTCGAGTTTTCAAAATAAATCAATTTTTCGTCACTCACAACAATTCGATACAGAAATAATTTCCTTTCGTGGCGTTGACGCAGCATTTCACGGGTGACTTTGCGATTTTCTATTTGACGTTAATTCAAATCGTGTGGGGCCTACTTACCGAATTTACTAATCTTCCCCATTGCTCGTAAACATCTGCTGATACTCCTTGTAACACATGTAATGCTTCTGCTAATTGCCATTGAGTTTGAGTTGGATCGTCATCCAATAGCTCCTGCAATTGTTCGTCTTCGCATTTTTGTGGCTTATCAAAGCGCTCACTTTCTTTCACATTGAATTTGTCACTTTGAAATTGTTGAAGCCATGTCCCACATGTTCTAATAAATAGAACGTATTCACTACCAATTTCTACCAGCAAACGATGACTTTCAACAGCCTTTTTCTTTTTATTAAATAAGAAAAGTAATGCGTGTCGCAAATGCTCTTTTTCAGGCATAATACTCAACATGATCACTGAACAATAACGCAAAGACGGTAGTTTTTGACGGACTCAACATGTGTGTGTTTGTAGACTAAATATCAGACGAACAAAATGACGTATGTGTCAAATTAATACGCTGCGTACTTACGCTGACGCTATCTCTTAGTTAAACCAGAAAAAAACTTATGCATACATATACTAAATAAGCACAAAAACTTCGCGGATTAACATTGATCCACAATCTCACTTCGCACAACGAACACTGTCAAAGTTAACAAGTTATTTAAAAAATTAAGTTAAACCAAAAACATTTTAGCGCAATAATTTTTTATAATTTTCGAATACAATTATCTTAACAATAATATCTCGTTGAATTGGTTTCTGTTTTCCGCAATGAAGCAATATATTAGTCAACAATTTCTCGTTGGCATGAAGAATTCAAACGTAGACGGATTAGCCTTAGCGACGATCCAAGGGCAATTGCACCAAAAAGGGCATTCACTCAGGAAAACTGTAATACTGTACGCAAGATCATCAACGAAGATCGACATGTGACATATCTCTAGATTTAAGCATCATTAGGGATTTCAAAGACCTCAATTCAAAATGTTTTGCGTGTAAAAAAATTAGTTTCCCGTTGAATACAACATCAGTAAACACAGAAAGCAACTAAGTCAAAATGATATCAAAAAACTCTAGATCGCTTTTTACGCCGGAAACTCTAAAAACGTGTGCAACGTCATCAGTGGTAATAAATCTTTGATTTACTCATACGAGCCAGAAAATCATCTGTTCGGATGTTCCAAGGTGAAGGAAAGCCAACAAAAGGTGTCCATTCTCGAAGAGTCTACAAAAATATCGCCGCATTTATCTCGTGCCATGGAGCAACAAATCCTCCACTAGATCAAATAACTGATACTGCCGACAAAACGTCGAATTATTAAGCCACTCCCCGTACAGTCCGGACTTAAGTCCCAAAGACTTCAAAATCAAGAACAAACTACATGGTCAAAGGTTGCTCCAGTCGTCGTGGAAAATACTTCACAAAAGAATCAAGTCTTTAAAAGCTAAATACTATTTTATTCCAGTTGCTGTTATATAAATTATAAATTATAGCAAAACAAGAAAATGTGAAAAACATGTATGAATCACAGTAAAAGCTAGTAATATGTATCATTTGTTACCAAAAGCCTAGATATATCTAGATTTTTTACAAGAACTTATCTTTAACGCAAAATTAACCCATTTTGCTTCAAACTTTCTAGGATGCTTACTTTTGCAACAGCCTGTAATATTAATATCGTATAATTTCAACCGTACACTTTCTATTACGTAATGGAAACAGGAAGTATTTGAAGGCGAGGGTTCATCTGTATGTATATGAAGCTCGCCACTCTCCATACGGCAATAATAATTACGGCAGATTGTTAATACAACGGAACCCTATATGGATTATCAGACGATTATGCAGATTGCGCTTAACGAACCAGATTTTTGATGGTTTTACGATGAAAATAGAACATAATGTAATATAACAACAAAATTCGCGCGCATAGATACCTACAGTGTTTTCATAAAGCAACAAATAATTTTTACTATTTCTTAGGCCAAATATGATTCGGAAAAATCCTCGAACAAGTTGAATCATAATTTCATTTGTATACCTTACTATTTATTTATTATGATGTTATCACTGTCTCCATTACAACGTTATAGATGTATTTTTAAATGAAACACTCTGTGTATTCTCTATTTTTGGGTAGTACACACAAAAGGTATGGTAAGGTATGGTACACCATTTTGCCACATCCTAAGTACAAGTAGTTAAAATCAACTGAGTTAAAAAATTCCATTACAATGAGAAAGGTGTTAACCAACTGCTCCGATAAAAATATTCCCCTTCTGAGTGTTAAGATTTTACCGCTGTAATGTAGAAATTCTTCGTTAGGAAGTTTAAACATGTCAATGTGAAAAAAAATGTTTTGATATTAAAATTTATCGCTCTGGTATAAAAATTCTCCGGCTGGGTAGCAATATTTTCTCAGTGAGTTTTAGAATTTTCTACGCCAGCATAATAAATTCACTGTTTTCGAGATTGATTATTCTTACTTTAATGTACAAATCTTCTTTCAGACCAAACGACGATGGCACGTCTTTTGCTAAAAGAGACATAACTGAAATATTAAACTACAGATATATCAAGTAGATTTTTGTTTTTGTAATTCATAAGTGGACCATAATAAAACAATATTTATTTGATTTTAATCAACATAGAAAATCTTTAAATTAGTGCTAGCCGCAAGTTGAAAAATTTAAATGGTTTAATAGCATTTTTAATACAAGCAGTATCTTCGAAACAAAAGCCGCCTAATTTTAGATTTTAGTAGCTAAACCACGTTATTATAACGAAAGTCTAACTATAATATAGAAATATTGATACGCGATTAACTATACGAGTAGTCTCGGCAAAGCGGAGCAAGTTACAGTGCAGTGCGGAGAACAACGTGCAGGGACCGAGCGGCCGCATCAATGCGAGTGTTCAGTAACGTTTACTTATTCGCATCATTTATGGTCGTTACCTTCATGTGTTAGCATAAGCGATGCGGACGCAGGAATGTTTATTATATAACGTGCTGAAGCACTTACTGTTTTAAAAAGTTTCAACGAAATCACAAACTGGGTGGCACCTATTTCTACACTTGTTTCAGTCAAATGAGTACGGCGTGCGGCATAAATATTTTCTAATGATGAAAGCGACCGTTCCACATCGAGTGAATATTTCAATTCCCTCCGCTAGTCCATAGTAGTTTTTTTACATGTTACATGTAAAGATTGCCACTCTCTTCTTTAAGAGATCGGTCTAAGGAAAGCATGTTAGCGGCACCGTCACTCACAAACATTAAAAGTTGAGTTGTTGAAAATCTGAATGCTTGATAATAGCACTTTCATATTTTTATATTATACTTTTTTTTGCCTTCCGTCGTACATAGGTGTGAATGAAAATCATCCACAATTTGAACAGCATCTACAGACGACATCGAACCTTTTTGTAATTTTTAAACTCCCTCCGCTAGTCCATAGTTGTTACATGTAACAGATTGCCACTCTCTTCTTTAAGAGATCGGCCTAAGGAAAGTATGCTGTGGCACCGTCACTCACAAACATTAAAAGTTGGGTTTCTGAAACTTAAAATTTGTTCAATGCCCTCAACATCGCTTTTAAAATTCCATCGCTAATATATTTTGCAACATAGGGATGACGGTTCAAACTCTTCCATTGTACGTAGCATCACATTCACCACAGAATATTTTTGCCCATCGGTTGTTTCGTCCACATATAACCACATTTTTTTATCTTTCAATTCTCCTTTAATGTTCTTTCAACATAGTCACGAATAGATGGCATACATTTTCTTAACGATGTCCGACTTGGTAATGTGAAATCCGAATACTTACTCCAGAAGGAGAGGTATATTACATCGAATAAAACAAACACCTATATCAAATATTACTAGTTGGCTGTATCGTTTGCCAGGGATTCCAGAACTGTGTTTTATACTTTTTAGGTGGCATTCATACTTCCACCTGTTGGTACATGACAAATAGTTGTCACTCTTTACACATTTAATTCTACCCCCTTTGTATTCTAAATCCGGCATACTCGCTATTACGTTTTCTATTCGAAATATGCCGTTTCCGAAACGTACCTAAAAGCGACGTCTTCTAAGTATGTGTACACTGACAAGCACTCACAACGACCAGTCGAATAATACTGAACAGACATGTTTCGATACGGGTACTCGATTCTCCCTGTCGCGCGCTTCACTTCTTCACGTTATTCTCCGCACTCCTCTTTGACGAGACTGGTGTCTAGTCATGTAACATTTGCGCAGTCATAATGATCTTTAAGCGACCTAACGAATGTATAGAAGTAAACAGTCGCTATTACTTTAACAAACAAAATCACGCACGAAACTGCTTCAGCGCCATCGTATTTTACGCCCGAGAACTAACAACTGATTATTACTGTTCCGTTTTGCACACATAATTACTCTATAATGCAATATTGACCATTATTAACGCAATAAAAACCTATAAACTTACTGAAGTCATCGCATTGAACGAAATATAACAGGTACTACGTATTTGGCCTAATGAATGCTTTAAATTATTATAGTCAAATGAGTACGATTACAATGATAGCGCCGGGTGAGAGTTTCACCCATCCCCCTACGTAACTGGAGAAACTAAAATTCTCGTCGAATTCTATTAACCTCCTGGCTCTTTCTCGGCTGGGAAACATGAATGCTGTTTCATGAGATAGACCTGGGCTCATCCCAAGCCCGCAGATTCTTCCATTCGGACTGTGGGGCAACATGTAACTTAGAAGCATTATACGATACACCAACTGTAAGCTTTGGTCCAGCTGGAGTTTAACCAGTTCCAATAAGGGCATAGTATTATCCCCAAAGAGAGTAATTTTATTATTCCTACTCAGCGCGCAGTCAATTACAAATCTGTCCTATCCTATTACAGAGAATCTTAATCCACCTGTACTTTACCTTCCTAAATAAGATTACTTAAAAAATGCCTGCTTGGAAAACTACAGGAAATCTGCGCAATTAATAGTTTGTGGCTGCAGATTCCTATTTATAGAGAATTGTAAAAGAGCAATTCCTGTCGAGCAAACGTACACATATTCACCGACATTACAGCAGTACAGCGTCGGTAGTCATAGGGGGTAGTTCGGATTTTGTCCTCAAAAAACCTGATGAAATCTATTATCTATGCACGAACAACATGTGGTGATTGTATCGCATAATGCCAGTATTTGTAAACACCAATTCTGATCTTCCTCTCCGCCACTATGTGAAGGGGAGCAAGATCCAGAGGTATTTCAAGAGTGGGTGTGGTACAAAATGTTCCAATGATAGGCAGACTTGCCATTATTATGAAAATTTAAACCTTATACATATACACCAACAAGACTACTATTAAACTATATAATGTTGTATAATTGTTAACGATTGCAAGGACTGTGTGGATGTACAATTCTCAGGTATAGCAGTAAATTCCACTCACACAAACTTATTAATTATGCGGAACGCAGCGTTTCGAGAGCACGTGGACTCTCATTGTCAACCGTGTTACCGACAGTCGGTAAATAATAAATTTGTGTGAGTGGAGTTTACTGCTATACCTGTGAATTTTATAATTGTTGTCCAAATTATTTGTTTACAAGTACATGTAGTGTGCTGAAATCACATATCTCTTGATTAACTATTTCCAACATATCAATGTATACCACATTTTGTTTTAATTTGGCATAGGTTAGATGATAATAATGCATACAATATCGAATAGAGTAATATGTAAACAAATACTTTTTGCTATTTCACGAAATACCATTGTGAAACGGTATCTATGTAAGTGACAATTGTACCTTCTGATGTGACACTTCACTACGTGGAATAGTCGAAACACTGTAGAGGTTCAAATACAACAAATAGACAGAAAAATAAAATACCCTTCTTCCTAGGAGTGATTGATTGGGAAGCTCGGGGCTCGAAGCCTTTAATGGTTTAACTACAACTTTGAACAAATTTATATATTTTAAATTTAGAATTTTTTTAGTCGAAATGTTTGCATTTCTCATCTTTAGAAATGTTTGTTTTGGTCCGGAATGAATCATATTTAAGTTCATCCTTCAACGTTTTCAAAGCAGTAATATTTTCTATTTTTCGAGACACATCATCAAACATAGTTTATTTTTCTTGTAATCTGAAAGTGTTCGTTTTATTCTTAAGGCATAAATTTCTCCAAAACCAACTTATTACTTTCCTTCCCACGTAGTGATTATTGAGTATATTTAAATTTATGAAGTTACTCTCGTTGCTTGAATATACGTTACCAAAGAGCTAGAATAGTTGCGCGCTAACTACAGGAAGTAATTTAAGTTAGTTCACCGTAATAAATTTGTAGTAATACATTTGCGCTCTTCTAGCAATAAGATATACTGTTATGTTTCCAGCGGGAAATTTTATAGCTTGGATCGGATTTTAAACTTGAACGCAACCTTTAGATTATAAAGTACTTAGTATGGACATCTTAAACAGCTCAAAAAGCAGAAAAACACCAATTATATCCACAAGGGCAGAGAACTTAAGAACCGTTTATTATACGTTATGAAATATCTCACAAATAATGTAATTATTTTTTCGTTTAAGCGGAAGTTGCATGTTTCCGGATTTTTCGATAGTGAAAGAAAATAAACCATATCATTGTGGAATTCAAATATGTAATTGGATTTTTGCTATCACTCTCAGTCTTTTTAATGGAGGGTTAACTCAACAAAAATGACAGTTTTATACTTTTGATATTCGTGCAAAGAGTCAACTCGTTTCCTTTCAAACCATTAACTGTGGTGAATCAAAGCCCGTACCTTAATAAATATTGAGTGTCCTAAAAGTCTTTTTCAATTTGTTTTGTTAACTGTACGGACGCAATGGTTAAGTGGAGAGTGGGTCGTATGCCAATCGCTAACACCGTTCTTGGGAATTTGATCGCTATAGAGTAGCAACTATACAGCCACTTCACACCCCAAAAGTTACTGTTTGGGCAGCAATGTCGTCACAATGAATTATCGGCCCGTACTTATTAGAAGATGACAGAGATCGTACAGTAACCATAAACTCCAAACGATATGTGAAGATGATTAACAATTTTTTTTACACCAGTCTTGCAAAATTTTAATAATTTTAACCGGAACACTTGGTTCCAACAAGATGGAGCAACAATTCACACGTCTAACGTATCCTTACCAGTTGAGCGTGTAATTTTTCCTGGAAAACGGATATCCAGACGGGGTGATATAAACTGGTCGGCACATAGCCTCGACTTTGATACCAATGGACTTTCTCTTATTGAACTGTCTTAAGTCAAATGTATTCAGCAACACTAATCACTCTCTAAGTGAATTAAAAGAGAATATTCGTAGAGAAATGGCGGCAATTGCGGAGCAGTTCTCGAGAATTTTGCCTCATGTTTAGAAAAGTTCCAGCAAAATAACTGAACACATTTGGATGATATATTTTTGAAGAAATAAATTCCCAACGTCTGTGTTTGAATGCAAGTTTATTATTTCATTATTTTATTACACTTCTTTTATTTTGAGAAGGACTGTTAGGACAGTTTGTACAACGTTGAGTTTAAATAAATTAACACCTTTGGTATTCCTCCTCAACAAACTGATGTTTTCTAACAACTCTAGCACTAACGCAACCTTCTTTTGATATAATTATGTTAAACACAAAGATTGCGATATAACGAATATCATAACTCTCTCACAACCGTCGCGATTTGCTGAGACCATTCTCCGTGAATCAACTACAATACATTGTCTTTTATACTCACGTGTCTGGAAGACACTGGTTTGATTACATATTTTGGCAACTCTAGTTATTTATATGATTAAGAAAGTACTGCAAACCAAAACTGCAGATGTGAAGAGCATCTGAAAAAATTTTCAATTTATGAAGAAGAAGTATGCATTATCCCTGAATTTTACTCCAAGTTTTGTTCTATAATTGCAAAATCAATATAATACTTTAAAATTCAGTCTAGGTCCTGGTCAGCAATGAAGGCTCACATCATTATATATATTTAATACGGGGGTGAGTCAAAAATTAATGCCTTCTATTTTGTTCTCCTTTTAATTGTGGGAAATTAAAATGCAATTACATAGTTTGAAAGCCACAATATTGATGATTTCGTCTTTTTCATTATAATTCCCGTCCATTTCCACAGTTTTGATCCATCTTTTAACAAGCGCATGTATCCTAGTATAGCAAAACGCACGGTCCTGCTTCTTAACCCATTAACACATGGACTTTTTCACTGCCTCTTCATCTTCAAAGTGAATACTATGATAAGCTTCTTTTAGCAAGCCGAAGAGATGGAGCTATCCGGCGATTACCGTGAGTGGTATCATCGACTAGTTGAATCTTGCGTGAAGCCATTGCAATCAAAAGAAAAGTGAAGCAGTATGCTGCTTCACTTTTCTTCAGCTAACGATGTTCATCCTTCAAGTTCATTACAACGACGAACCCATTCTCTAACAGCTCACCATACACATTTTTCAATCTCTCATGAATACGAATGGGCGTTTCACCTTCTGCATTCAAGAATGCAATCACAGAACACTGTCTAATACGAACATCAATGTCGGCCGTTTTGATAGCGACTGCAGTGCTGCTCTTTATTGCCGCAGAAGGTTACTATTACACAGGATTGTATAAAAATGTTCGAGGAATAGCACCATATTCAAATTTTTCGCTTAGCTAACTTATATTTATTATTTAAGTAGGAAAAAAATAGGAGGCAGTAGATATTGACTGATTCTCGTACATATTATATTTATATTATTAATTCAGTATATGATTTAGTTTATATTACTGCTGCTCACGTTTAAGTTATTCATGTATTTCAAATTAATTACATATTATTCTAACAAGTCGATTCTGATTGTAAATGTTTGTTAATGATAGTTCTCAACTGTGTACTCTCTTATCATTATTTACTTCACATTCTTAACGCGACTCTTATTCCAATTCTTTGAAATTTCTTAATATTGTTGTTTGTAACCTTCACGTCATTGAATTAGTTTTGCTCCTTGATATTTGCAGTTCGATAATTAAGGATATAAAAACACATACTTTAGAATTCTAAGAGAGTCTGCAAACACAGTAGCATTAGCCAGTCATATTACAACTCTACACCTTAGTTATCCATTAATAAATAGCGTATAGTAGCGTTGTTATTTTCTTTAAACATAACAACATATTTTAAAATTATATTCATCCTGTGTAACTTTATAATAGTAGGCAGTATTTCATTTAAAAAGCGGTGTTTATCTAGGAATGTTAAACTGAGGTAAACAAATACTGGAGATGCTACAAGCGTTAAATAATCAAAACTCGAGTCCTTTAAGGAACAGTAAATAATTGAATTTATTTGATATTATTGTAGTGAGTATGTGCAACAATTAATTACACAAAAAATATTTTTTTTCTGCTGACTAAGATCTGACACTTGTTTTTAACTAATACAGATAAATATAAAACCCATTTTTCCCTATCGCGTCACGTTCTTTTTTCTACAGCATTTCTTGTTTGCCGATTTAAAAATTCTTGAAAATCGTTAACTAATTGCAGCAAATTCTTAATTGTTAAAATAATTTATTTAAAGTATGGAGGCAAGTGAAGCTTTAGTCGCAGAGAAAAAGTAATTTTTCTACTTTTCAGATCAAACTGGAACTTATGAAGCAATATGTTAAAGCTCTAGATTTACAAGGAGACTGTTTCAAGTACATATTAAAGTTTCCACGACTAAGTTACAAAAAAATGAAAACTAGGGTATTTGATGGGCTTCAAATGAGAATTTTAATGACAGATCCAAATTTCATCACGTCTATGAACGAAGCTAAGAAGGAAGCATGGACTTCATTCACTGTGGCCGCCAGCAGTTTTCTTGAAAACAAAAAAGCCTCAAATTGCAAAAATCTGGTGAAATCAATAGTGCGAAAATTTCACGGCCTAGATTGTAACACGAGCATTAGGCTTCATTTCCTTCAAAGTCGTCTTGATAGGCTTTCCGAAAATTTAGGTGCTATAAGCGATGAACAAGGCAAGTGATTTCATTAAGATTTAAAACGCATGGAAACTCAGTACCAAGGAAGACGGAATCCTCATATGATAGCCTACTACTGTTGGAGTGTTCAAAAGGACTGCCAAACCAAAATATACAGTAGAAAATGCGGCAAACGAAAATGTATTCCCTGATTGTTGTTTGTATTTTTACAAGGTACTCTTGTAATTTTTTAATTATTATCCAAATAAATACTTGTACTATACTAGTAACTAATGTTGTATTTAAATAAATAAATGAATTAAAATAAATAAATAAAATGTTATTCTTTGTTTTTACCTTATTAGTTCTTAAGTAACGACTTAGCGGCATTGGTGATTCTTTAAAGACCATAGTATGGCACAAAGCTAAATTATAGTATCACGTCAAATACTACACGATCGATAGAAATGATTTGATACAAAAACTTATATGATTTTCGGATTTAGCACACCCAAAAGCGAGTCTTATACAAAAGTCCGCAAAAATTATGTAGGGGAGTGTTACTTTTAGATAATAATATCGAACCTATCTTCGAGCTCAAACGTAATTCTCAATACTAACGTAGATACGGATGACGACAAAGCATCAATAGGTCAATAAAATGTCCAAAAGCAAATGTATCGAGTCATACGCATCATACATCAACCCTAGTAGCAATGGAATTTCAACGCGAAAAGAAAATGCTAATTATAGTACTGAAAAACACAAATTTAGAAGCAAATTGCAAAATATTCAAAGGGTACTGCGTAAAATTTGCGTCGAAGGGAATGATAGCTTACAGCAGAATATCACGAAGAGGAATTAAACACAGAAAACGAAGTTAAAATTAACTGAACTTAATAAAATAGAAAAGGAAGATGTTGAAACTCTCTTCAAACAAGCAACCGATATTCATAGTACTTGCTTCAACTGCAGCCTAAGATTTCCAAAAAGGGAACATACAATTCTCAAAACTGTAAACCGAAAAAGACCCCACTGTTATCGTAAAAGCGTCAAGAATATATATACCTGAAACTGAAAAGTTATAGAAAAGAAGGTATTCACAGAAGGAGTAGTTGTTAAACAGAAATATCATATGAATTGTTCTAATAAGTTCAGCATTAAAGGCAGGGAAGCAATTTAGTCAAAATGTTGCAGTATAGATGTAAAAATGTCAACCAGTATTTCAGCAACCAGACAGAAATGTTGTTACCTATGACAAGCGTCCAATACCAGTGTATAGAGTTGCATTATCCTCTTTATACAGAGTAGAAAGGCAAAAAAAAATTAAATAACTCAAAAAATTTGGCCAACCTGCCCCTTCTCCAGATAAGCGAAGACATCACATAAATCATCCTCAAAAAATAGATGAAGGTGTTATCAATTGCATCATTAATTAGATTTACATGTTTCATGCGGAACTATCAGATTATTCCCGCAACAAAAACCGTCTTGAATCAACTTTATACAACACATTGCCAAGAGAACAATCTAAATCATAAATACAAAATCAAAATTCGTTTTATAGGCATATTTTTGAAACCAAGTTTAATTTGTCTTTTGGTCGCCCAAAAATAGACACTTGTAGCATATCTGATGCTGAAGAAAGTCCAGCTGAACAATAAAACAAAATGTTATGTCACAATGAATTTACAACAAACCATACCATTATCCAAATTATCGACATCAAAGATAAATTTGGCTTTACAGCTTTGGTATTCAGTGCATTACTCATTCAAACCACAAGTCATGTTTGTTAACTGTACAGAAGACATTACCAATACAAGCAGTAGTGAAAAAGTTGTTTATTAAGATTCTGCAAGTTATTCAAAAGAGAGCATCCTGATGTCGATACTTAATAATTTGATCTGATTCATGCGGAGACCAAAAGAAAAGTTATTCATAATCTGTTTTTACCAGTATTTAATGCTAAACAAGTTTTCAGAGTTATAGATCGTAAATTCCGATCGAGACTTTGATCATGTTTTCATCCCAGACAATTCAATATTGGGAGATTATCAAATCCCTTTATGAAAAAAGAACACTATTAACGAGAAAGTTAACCTACGAAATAATGTCAGCGAGTATAAGAGTAAACAGTTTTGGATTTTATTTATATAACGCAAATTTAGATCTTCATTCTCCGTTTCTGCACGTTGATTTACATAGGAAGGGCGCAAATACCGTTCAGACTAGATAAGATTCTAAGCGTGTTACCTAAAAGTGGAGATATAACTGTTCAAAAATTTTTCAACTTGAGAGACTAAATTAGCTTCGTTTGAGACATTTACAGATAGTACTAGGAAGGTGTTTTGGAAGAAACCAGTCATAATCCCAAGCAGAAGAATCGAAGAAGATATCAGTTAAAGTTACTTTTCATTTTTCTCATATTTCATGTTTAATTGTAACCAGTTTACAACTCTTCAATGAATAAAATGTTAAACCTAGGAACTGAGACGTTATCCATTGCACTTCCATGTCCCTTTGCCTTTATTCTGTATTACAAAAAATACACACATTTGAATGTTATTTGATACCTTCTTTCATACAGATAGTAGTTCGAGTTGGGAATTCCTGAATGAAGGTGTTATATACACTAAAATTTATTATTATATTAAATGAATATTTTTTTAATAAGGAAATATATGTTATAAAATATTTCATTTGTCTATTTTTTGAGGTTGTAACTATTTAAATGAGAAACTAAATAAAGAAACGTTCACTTTAAGACCCGTTACACTAATTTACTCAAAACTTCAAAAATGTGAGCTACGCAATATAATAGCGCATAGTCTTCCGACGTCGACAGCAGATCTTACTGAATGCCGATCGTGACATCACGACCATTCTTGTAATTTGCCATGCGTTAATTCTCATTCTAGAACATTGAACACCTGCACCTTCAATTTGTGCTGCTCATTACAGTAGTGGTTGCCTCCAAGGAAAGACGCTAATACGTTAAAGCGAACCACTCTCGGTTTTCCATTAAGTTTCCTCTTGATTTCCGTAAACAACTTCGTAAGGTCCCTCCCAGGATCGTTGAAATTTTGGCAAGAAGCCTCAGTGTCGCTGAGGATTGTATAATCATAGGAAATCCTCCGATTTGCATCCGCCTTCTTTCGCTCTAACGTTATAATATTTCTTCGCCCAGTCACTTGCTTCTTGCATATTATCCCTCACTCGACTGTGAATTTCATCCATTCGCCCGCGAAAATTCGAAACATAATTTCTAACTATTATCTATATCTTTAGTAAAAAATCTCGGATGTACTGCAAATTGAAACAGCATCCTCAACCATAACTCACATTCCTTATATGCTATTTACAATTGTCATATGTCAATGTAACAGATTTAGCATGATCATTATTTCTAATATTCTGTTTGATTTAGATGTAGACTAGAAATCATCTCCAATTAATTATTTTCCTATTTTATTCATTACTAAATTGAATTATAATTAGTAAAGTGACTTTTTTCCTCATGTAAACTGTATATACGAGGACAATGAGATTTCCTCACATCATTAGCGATAACACTCACGTAGAATACAAACCTTCCGAAGCAGCTTTAGAACTTGAAGATGAAGTCAACAGAAAAGTTAAGGCTGAAGATTTTGAATGGGATAAAGAACTTTGTCCACTATTGAGCACCTTATGCATTGAGGTTATCGCAAAGAACTTTAAAAATCAACAACTTCTGAATGAATTACCATGTCATGACAGACTTTACCTCTTGGAAATACTACCGACTGATTTAGACTTAGAAATCGTAGTTCCCCTAATAGAGGTACCTATTGACACATTGTGAAACAGCATCATATATTATGAGATCTTTCTTAATTTCTAGGAAGAAATCTACTGGAAAAGAAGATATAGTGATAAATTTGGTGTTGTGAAAGATATTAAATATCAAGGTTGGACGTGGAAGGGTTTGTACCTAGAGAAACATTTACAGAGGATGGTTGAAGAGGCACAGCCTCAATATGGTGACGAAGAAGGCATGGACGAGATATTAAGAATGTTGAATCCTTACATTCATAAACTAAAGGTAACACAATTACAAAGCTGGAAACCACCATTAACCTGGGACAAACAAGACATACCATCAGTTTATCCAACAGACCACATAGATTTTACGCCAATATTGTTACGATTACAATTTGTAGAAATTTTAGACATTGCTTACGGTAGGAGAAACGTGGAAACAGATTTTACTTGGAATATGTTCAAAGTGTCCGTGATGGATTGCAGACGCTTAGGAAAAGCGATTCTGGCACTAAAATCATTAAAGGTGTTCAGACTTCATAGATCCGCAATAGATGATGAACGAGTTCGAGCGCTATCCCAAAACCTTATCAAGCACAAAACCATTACCGACATTGATCTATCTCATTGTCTGATAGGCGATCAAGGAGCTCTTTGTATAGCAAAATTGCTTTTAACACAACAAACTCTTCGAAGTATGATTCTGGCAAATAATAAAATTGGGGTGACTGGGGCTATAGGCATTGGATTTGCGCTATTGCAAAACGAATGTTGCCCGTTAGTACATCTCGACTTGAGATTGAATCCGCTAGGCCATGACGGAGTTATGGGGATTTTCAGGGCATTGGTGAGAGGTAATATACCAGAAGAACTGAATCTAGCGGGCTGTTTGTTTGAGGAAGAGACCGCGCTACGTTTATGTCAAATGTTAAAGCTCAATAGCACATTGAAGTGGTTAGACGTCAGCTGCAATTGGTTTGATGAAGATGCAAGACAAGTAAGTTCCTAATTCCTTCTAATTTAAAGATTATTGAGCATACAAAGAACTTATATTCAGACTTTCAAATAGAAAAAAAGTAGATAAATACTTCAATTATGGCATTAGGTACCCCTTATTTATTTTTTCCGCAGCAATTAGCATTTTCTCTAATCCTACGTCCTTTGTATCTTACGGTGTCGGACTACCATTCCCTTATTTTTGTCTTCCACAGTTTCTTGTTCTGAGCCAGTTGTTTGGGTTCAATCCATCCCATACATTTGTTCTTTCCAGGTGTTTCGGGGTCTCCCTATTCTATTTTGTCCTCTGCAATTAGCAATTAGCATTCATCGTAAATACTCCTGGATACTACTATTTCAAAATGTAAAGAAAATTATGTAACTGCACGACCCATTATCCGTATCCTCTTTCATCTAATTCCGCTTAAAGTTTAGTGTTCAGTTATCCTATTTTATGTACTTCATCATACATTTCTTTAATCGGGATAAAGTTATCAAGTCTTTGAACACTTGCTGAATACAATAACAAACACTTGCGGAGTATAATAGTGGTGGTAGTGTTTCTTATAATAATTTTCTAACTAATAGCAATCGAAACTTGTAGTTCACACAAACTTAATCCAAGACAATGAATCTCACATTTCCCTCTTAATATGGGCAATTTTATGTATTTATTGTCATCGATCAAATTCGTTGCGGTTCTGATTTATTCCTTACCTTATTTATGGAGGTCCAAAAGTGCACATGTTCTTATAGCCGAATATCCAGGGTAATATCTATGTAGTTGTTCCGAATATTATATTATAGTACCTAGAGAGGGTTGTACTACATTGAATTTAATAAAATTTGTATGTATACGTAAATATCCGTCCTAGGACAATGAATATTTAGTTTATATCCTAGGGTCTGGATTAAAAAGAATAGACAGACAATCAGGAAATAATTTAATGTACTGTTATTCCTTTTCTTTTTTTTTTCAAATCTCAAAATCATGACATTTTACCGTGATATAAAGTTTCGAGTGCGAAGATAGCATTGAAAGAGAGAATATGTCTGAACTTAAGCCAAGCATTATAACTTAACGGTTTTAAAAATTATTTTGACAGTGAGATTGACTATCATCAATTAAGTTTGAACATCGAGTTTAGATAAATTCAAATATGGTTTACAGTACACTGCCAAAAATACGTACATAATTAAAGCCTATTCTCGAACTGAAATGCGAATTGATGGAATTTGGGTGTGCAACCATAGTGCATCTTTAGATGATTTTAGGGAACACTTTCCAAAGTTAACTGTAATTCCCAAAAGTTTTTATAATTGCCTTTCCAATTGTGTTGGTGTATTTAAGGAAACTGGTTCTCTGAGCCATAAATCACGTACTGATAGACCAACTGTTTGTTCGAGAAGTTATAAGTGATATTTGCCAACGGATGGAAAATGAATCCACAAAATCTTTGAAACGTCTTTTTCAAGAGATTGGACTTTCTTATGGAACATCCTCGAAAAAGAAAAACTTACACATGCATCCGTATAAGATGCAATCCCATCAGACTATTTTGCCGATAGATTACCTCACTTACTGCCAATGATTTGCAAATAATTTAATGTAAGATGATGATCTGCTAAATTTGACATTTTCCTCTGATAAAGCGCAGTTTCATTTTTCGGAGTACGTCAGTTCCCAAAATTCTCGGATGTGGAGTAATGAAAATTCTCATATTTTTCTTGAATCATTTCTACTTACTGCGAAGTTTGGTGTTTAGCCATCAATTTCTCAGAACTGTTGAACCTATTTTTTTAATTTTACAATTAATCCTGAGAGGTATAGAAATATTTGGAATTTATTGAATGGCTACTCAAAGATGAATTGCAATATAGTTATTTCCAGCAAGATGGTACAACGGCACACATAACACAAGAAAGTATTGCTTTTCTACGTGTTTCTTGACGATCGGATTATAAGCTTACATATGGAAGTTGAATTTCCACCACGATCATCTTGTTTGACGATAATGAAGTTTTTTGTGTTTTCTCGCCTAAAGAATAGAATATTTAAAACTTGTGTTGCTAATTTGAATCTGAAACAAAGAATTATTGAAGAATATGCATTAATAACGCCGGCAATGCTGTAAAGTGCCTTTAACAGCAGAAAGCCTATAAATTTGGGAATTGAAAATAATGAACAACAATTTCAATATTTACTTTAATTTGGACCAGCTGAGCTTGTTGTTTTATTGGATCTTTAAATCAAATGATATATTTATTACTGTCACGTAACACTGTCAAAACTAAGGTTTTTGATAATATGACTTAAGTATGATAATATGGCTTAAGTTCAGATATATAATGCCATTTTCGTCCTAGAATCTTTATGATATCGCGTTATATACTGTTTTATAAATAGAGCTTCTTGTTTCGTCGGCGTACCACAAGCGTGACATTCATGGTTTGTAATAATCTAAACAAAATAAAATAAGTAGAGGTAACTAAGAAATAACTACCTGCAGAACACTGTCAAACACTTACCTTAGCAACTTGGTTAGCCCTGTTAAAGGTCTGCAAGATTAGGTATGTCTATACCGTTGTTTCAGCGAACGATATTGGCCGTGGAGAAAAAGATTCATATAAAGAAAACGACCATTTGGCGGTAGTAATGTTATATTGACATAATTGAAATAACCATTACAATTATGCAACGAATCTGAAACTGTACATTTCTTTTTTTACTTTTTACTCTAATAAAATTTAATTCTTTTTTAAAACGCTATCAAACATTGCCGTAACACAATTATTTTTCGCGTCACTTACAGCACGTAGCAGTGAGTGAACATAGTCTACTATTTGCAGTGACTCCACTAATGGCAATGAAAGATTTTGCAACTTTTCTATTGCCTAAGCTACTCTTTTGCAATTGTTGTTAGTAGTTTGTAAATCCACCTCAGCTTAAAGATATCGAAATATTGCTTGACTTTTCTTGATAGCAATTACTTCTTTGGGATCAAATTGTAACACTACATAGTTTATTTCGTGGAACTACTATAGTAATAAAACGAAGACATAACAAAATAATAAATAATAAAACGCTGCCTTTAATTACGTTCCGCAGCAAGTAAGCTGGCTCTTATTGTGGTAGTTATATTTGTAACACTCTCAAATACGTTTAGGAAATTTGAGGAAAACCGCTCTTGTAGACGATATTTCATTTACGCTTGGATAACTCTTCTATTGATACCGCTAGCGCCTTAAACTTTTTCTGAACAGTTTATAAATCAATCTGGTAGCTTCGTGGTGTAACTATATTTACCCAAACAATGCTGAAATGATGGTGAAGTAAATTAAATGGTAAATTACATGCCATCAACAAATTTAGTCGAACAGAAACTCCAGGTTTCTTTTTTTATGTCTGCTCTATGCAGTGTTAACGTTTCCTAGAGTCTGTTTTGTGCTTGCACAAGAACGGTTTATAGCAACCTGAATATATTTTGTGTTTTAAATCTTTATATTTTTAGTAGGTAATTTCTGCGATAAAGTTATGTCAGAAGTGGTCGTTTTTTATTTGTTTCAGCATACGTCCAACATATAATAATTACTTATCATTTGGTAACGTAAAACCAGTAGTATGAAAATGCACAAAATTCTGTTGACAAAATCGGGCAGCTCTAGTAACTACTACGAAACTCAATTAATCGCGCGGACCAATTCGCATTCTGCACATGTTCGCATGTATTTCGCTCCACTCACTTGCTAATTAAATCGAATAGCTCTAGCATCGTTCATAAACGATAACGCATCTGTTTATAGTTTTGTTTTTATGAGGAAATAAAGCAATAACCTCTAGTTGCACACAAAACAATTATATAAAAACATTCAAGTAATTGATTTCATTGAATATTTCTAATTCGTTAAGATTAAAACAATCCGAATTTAGGAAATTTTGGTCGCCATGTCTGTGAACAAGAGCCTGCAATGGCTAGATTTGAGAGACACGGACGTTCCCCATGAAGTTGTAGAAGGTGTTAATAAATTCCTATTGCGTAATCGTTTAGGACTTGATGATCTAGACGAAAATGTTGTAAGCGAAGCGGAAGGAGAAATGGAAGCAGAAGACGAAGAAGAGATGAAACTTCTGGAACACCTTCCGGAGAAAGGTCAAGGAAACGAATCATCCGATGAAGATTAATATTGTTCATAAGACCTAAATGACTAAATATACGTATTTAGTGTTTGTATACGATTTATTTACAATTTGGCTTATCTACTTTAGTCCTATAGAATAGAATGACTTTATTCTAATACTTTTACAAACATCAAATATAAAACAATGTTAGAAATTAAAAATATAAAAAACGGAAATAGTGAGACTACTGTAATGGCAAAGCGGCAAGACATTCGCCTCTACAATAAATGTTTCGAAGTATTCCGTACAAAATATTTGCACTATTTAAGGCTAGTACTTGCATAACTCTCAGATAGGTAAATGATAGTAATTAAATACCAAACAACTTAACAATTCTCCCTTATTAAACGCAAGATGACTTACATCCGATTTCCTAAGCAAAATCTAAATAAAAAGAAAACTGCAATAATTTAATAAAAGTAATAAGTAGTATACCTGGCTACTTATTAAACAATTTCCGAATATATTACATATATATTAGCGCACCAATAAAGTATTCTGTGTGGGACAACAACGCTGTTTGTACCAAACTCGCTCCATAGGTAATTTAGTAACAGTATACTATAACAACTGGTGCAATTTCATTAGATGACAGAATTAACTATCATTAACAAAAAAATTGACCAATCACATTATTATCCAAGATACCAAAAGAAATATAACCGAAGGGCTGTGTTTACGGTATAAACATAAAGTTAATTTATCCAACAAATGCTCAATAAAATGATTATTGTCGTTTCACAAGTTCATTGGTCGACAATAGAGTAACTAGACTGACTAGGTTCTTGTTACATAAAAGCATATACTACTATTTCTCAAAATTCTTATCCTTCATTATTAAACAATTGACTTTTTCTTATGGCTATGCGTGAATAGGCAACCATGTGTTTCAACATTTATTTTAGTGCAAATGGTGTGGTGAGATATGTCTCGATCAGGAAACGCATTATAAATAAATTTTGAATTTGTATGGATGTAACTACTGCATAAAACCGTTTAATAATGTAATTTCTGTGCTGTGCGATGGACATCTATTTTTCTAAATATCAGTTGTGTCGCTGAAAATAAAGCTTGCATTCAATTATTATAACTTAGAGAATGGTTCACCAACCCCTAACAGAGGTTTACACTCACAGGAATGAAATGTAATGAACTGATGAAACATAGCCGAAAACGTTAAATATATGTACTTTCATTTGCCTTCCCACGAAATATCTGTACGGTGATAATCTACTTATACGAACTGATCTGTGTACACGAATTTATCGAAAGGTACAAATAATTACTTATATAACAGGTATATATTAAATGATATTCTAGGTTTTGATTGTATTAATCTGAAAATGCTGATGATGCTAATGATATTCAAATACATTTGTATGTGGTTGAGCTGAAATATAGTAATTTACTGGTATTACGTGAAGGGAAAAAGGTTTTATAAAGCCTTACCGAACTGGAAAATCATAAACGTCCAATGGTTAAATTGCTCCAATTTTATAGAAGAAAATATTTTAATAATCTTTTTAATGTTAAAACAGCTCAATGATCCAGTAATAAGAGGACTTGCTTTTGAACGTTAAGTGTTGTGCGTTCGAGTCCCGTATGTCTCTGCAATATCAATATATTTTCAGGCAAATCCGGCCCTTTACGGCGAGGGGCAAATAACAAACCGGTAAAACACGTACACTACATAAAACACTGGCAATTACGATAATTTAGGTAACTTATCATCCTGTTGGGTTGCTTACTACACGTACAAAAAAAAACCATATTAGGAGCCTTTTGCTTTGAAGTAAGCCAGTAGCGTATTTGGTAAAAAAATGAAATCAAATACAGTATTTGTAACACAGAGGTAGTATAAATAATAGAATGCAAAATAAAATGGAAAAAGTATAATTATAGGTACATAAACATATGGAAAACATTAACAATATCGATCAAAAAGGCTAATTTGTTACATATACAGTTGAAATAAGAGCAAACTGTTAATATAATATAATACTTTTTTACATTACTTAATTATACTAAGAGATAGTAATACGAGATAATAAGAGATAGAAATATGAGATAAATCATTTTCATATATAAAAAGAGGACATAAAATTGATAATCAGTTACTATAACAGTTCCCTAATTAATTTCTTAGCTCGAAGTTTCCTAAATAAAATAGAAAAATTATGTATTGATTTGTCATTTGCTTAATCCTACTATAAATAAAAAAGTGTAATATCATAGAACAGTCTAACGATAATAATGTAATCCATTGGGAAATTATTACTAGTAGAGTATAAAATTGATTTTGAAAAATATAAAAGAATACAAAAATATAAAATGCAGCGAAAAACGAAATTGTAATTAATCGTTGAGTATTTAAAACATATTTCTATGATATGTTTTCTGAAAAAGAAAATCACCGTTTTCACTTATTTCTAGCTACAACCTATGGCACTTAAGTATAGTTTTTCGCTGTTTTACAGTGACGGCCATATTCCTATATTATTTCAAGGATGTGTTTATCACTTAAAAGATTTCAAATTGTCGATTTCTTCATTATTAATAGTTCTAGATATCTATAGGAATGTTCGATGTTCCAATTTTCATAGTTTAAAGATCATTTTGTGTATAAAAATTGGAACTATTGTTTCACTCAATATTTTAGAATTTAAACATAAACGTATGTATTCTCAAATAATGAAGCAGTTCCGCGAAAGTACATAATTCTATTTCATGGGACATGATTGCAATTTCATTAAATTTTTGTGTTGGCTAGATATATTTAATAATTAATTATTATTTGAAATCACATTGATGTTACAGGAGAATTCAGAAAGAAAGCCATACTTTCACGTGCTTAGAACTACATCAGTCTTAAATACGATTACCCAAACATTAAATTCCTTGCAAATTTGTTATTTTTTTAATATAAATTTCATAAATAGGCTGTAGAGCGGTCCATCTCAAGTGAAATCTCCTAGTATCATAAAATTCCTTAAGGAAGTAAATTTTTATATTATACAGATACATATGCTGAATATAATCGTCGTCATAGTGTTGCTTTGTTTTGTTATCATTTGATTTTACTTTTCATCTAATTTTATTCCAATTGTCTTCGATTTCTTTTATTAATAATTATATATTGAGCTATTAACAAGTTAAATTGCGAAATTATATTAACAGAACTTAATTTCCATAAATTCCGTTAAAACGATACGCATACAGTGAAGACCAAAATTATCCTCTCCCAACATATTAAATTTTAAATGACAACGGCTAAGGTTAGTTTCTTTTAGGGTTATCAACAGTTTCAGTTCATTTGTAGTGTCATCGAAAGTACTGCCAACTATCTTTTCCTAACAAATTGAACATCTCGCATATTTTCAAGTCAAAAGACAATAATGGAAAAGAGAATCAGTACCCCAAATGTTATACATTTTTCTAAATTTTGACATATTCTGTATTTAGATTGGGCTAGAAAAAAAGAATCAAATTGTATCCTGTGACGTCAGATACATGGTTATTTAAACCGTTACTGTAATATGTGTAAATAAATATTTTATGTGTATATGTGCCTGAGGATCCCTGAAGTTGGAGATTTTATCGCTAACAATGTGCTTGATGCTTCAAATAAAGTAATACGAAAACAGTAATATGCAATGCATTCCATTTAAGGGAAGAAATTTGGCATCATTTTCGGTGGCACCAAAAGTAGAATTAAGATACCAAAATTTTAGCTGGCACCGTTGAAAAGTTAGCAGACGAGCGGATATTTTAGGACCTCACTGTACCACAAACTATTCCATGTTGCAAACTTGGTAATTTAGATCATGTATTCTTGATTTAAGACAGATTACAATGTATAGAAAAAAGAATTCGACAAAAATTAATCTTGAAATAGTTTACGAATAAAAATATGAGCAAAAATGTATCCGTCTAAGTATTCTAATGTAGCATGTTGGCGAATATAGTAAATATTATGTATATTATACGTTACATTACAAACTTAACACAGTGATCAGAAGGCATACAATAAGATCCCAAATTTGACATGAATTGAAAGTGAAAATTATCGTTGGACAAATATAGACTATTATTAATGTAAACAATATAATAGTGTATGTGGTGGATTTATATCAATGAAGATCAATAACACAACACTGTAAATCGAAAATTTTTCATTAAAGTTATGGAAGACATAAACAAATATCTAATTTTCGATTCTATTATGGTTGTAATTGTAATTTGTTAGATAAAAGTAATAAAAAATGTTTAGTTAAATGTATTCCAAAAATTAAAGCGTAAATAATTTACATTAAAGTATTCACACGAAAATAAGGCATTAATATATCCATACAGGTTGATCGTCGAAACGTGGCGAGAGTAGGGAATGCGTCAAAAGTGGCCTCAAATTCCAATAACGGTAGTCGCGTGCATTGTCACTCCACGTAGATTTACAGGTAAATGTTGAGTGTTATGAAATAAATTCTAGAAAGATTTAAATTGTGTTTTTTACTAAATGATTGAATATTTAGTGTAACTATAGTAATTGCGTATAACTAAATTGGTTTATTATGTAATTAATTAATTCTTGATTGTTTGCATATCGTAAATCTTGTGTTACGCCTATGATCACAGTAACTTACACTTTCTCATTCACCCACCTCCCCAAATACTCGATCGGAATGTCCCGGTTCTCGCCATCCTACAGCGATTTACCTGTACATATTTCAGCATTATTAAATTCGTTTTAGATTGAAAACGTCGAAGCTTTAAACACATACAATTTTGACTTAAGAAGTTATCAGAAATTACGTAAAACATTAATTTCAATAATAAATTGAGTAATTTTAAATGTTTCACTTAACTTCACCCGTATTTACCTCATTCAGGTAAAACCCAGCTCAATTAACTGGCCGTCACTGTACCTACAGCAGCTTGATATATGAGAGAAAATAAAAGTAGACTGAGCAATAAAGAAAACATGATAAATGTGAAAATTTTACGTCACGAAGAAATGAATATAAATAAATAAAATGTTAGTTAACATATACAATATACACAAATATTACAAAAAAAGAAAACAAGCAAAATACGTAGGTACACAAAATAGCAATTATATATAAATATAAGTATCTTTAATAAATCATCTGTTCCTATTTCTATTAAAATATCTTTTAAATTGCATTTGAAAATGAGCAACATCACGATATTATCAATTAACTAAGTTGAATTTTCAAATAATAATTAAGCATTTGAAACAGATAATTTAATTATATGTACCTCAATAAAAATACATACATCAATGATGTGATCACTAGCTTTCCCGATTTTTTTTTGCTTTTTAACCGCTATAAACATGCAATTGCACCATTGATCAAATAAAGTTTTACTACACAGCTATGTCAACACAATGCGCTCGTTAATTTCCACGCAATTATTCGATAATGATATAGTTATTTAGCATTGTTGTTAAATAAAGTATGCTGTGTGGCAACTACTTGAGCATATCTTAATCGACCTAAATTTTACGAAATACATAGAAATTGCTTGAAAATTTTACTCGAAATGTATATAAAAATATTTGCAATAGCACGTTATTTTTTGTAAAAAAGTTGTAACAATTCTAGAAAAGGGTACTGCAACAATAAGATTCCACGCTATTAAGAAATAGTGCGTCCCTCGTTGTAACAATTGGAATGAAGTCAGGATGTTTGGTGATACTATTGATGAAGATGAAGGTGTAATGATCCTTATCTCAAAATCTTTTTAATTTTTTACAGATACAAATTTTAACGTTTGCCATTGTATGACACATTTAAACAACTTTTTCTTTCTACGATAAATTCATAAGTTTTGTTGAACACATGTGTTAGAACGATCACATACTGCGCTTATTGCACTACGGCATAACTTTAAAAATATATATCACATTGCTTCTCGATGAAAGACATTCGTTGCTTTATTCAATCATTTCCATGATATAGCATATTCCTTCGTCATCCTTTGTTACAAACGTCTTAAAATTAGGCGAGGCAAATATGGTGTTAGCATAAGAACCTTTCAATTTTACAGCACGAAGTAGATGCGGTTTACTATCAGATCCGATCTTATTATCCATTTTATGAGATATCGTTAAATTTTCAGTTAACGACAATAATTCCGTACTACGTGGACGGTTTCGTCTGCTTCTTCTATTTCTGTAACAAACAAATATATACACATCGTCGATGTAAGAAGAGACAATTGCAACATACAAAACCATTGCAATCTGAATATACTTTCATCATGTTATTATTTCCAGTCGGCATGTGAATAGCCAGACAAATTTTCTTCATTGGTACGGTTACAATCAAAAAATTAAAACGTTAGTCATAATTCTTGAATAAAAAGTTAATAGCTGTATCCAATTGATACAGTTAACTAATAAAGCTTCATAAATAATGGGGACGACTATAAAAAGTATACAAGTACACAGAAACATTAATACTACTATCTTAATATTCTGTATTATACATTTCAATTTGCAGTGCAGTATATAGAAATAAGACCCCAATACAGTATACTTTAAAACTAATTTGTATTTTACGACACCTACTTCCAATTTTACGCTAGCTGGAACTTTATTAATCCCTACTATAATCAGATTCAGATAAATTCGAAAAAAGATTTGTTTGTAATATAAGACGCAACTTCCAACAAATAAATTACAAAAATACCCAAAATGGATGTAGGTATTTTGAATAAAACCTCAGTTTAAAATTTGTTATAGTGTGTGTAAGATCGTAGTTAAAATGCCGAAACGACAAAAAATATCAATTGAAAAACGTTCGGCCACTACAACATTACGTGGTGAAGAGTATTCAATGTCAAAAATCACAAAAATGTAAAAGTAGAAAAAAATGGAGCACTTGTGATCGTAATAAAATACAGGAAATAAGTTCATTTTGCAATAGAAAACTGCACAAAGCAAAACACAGCAACTGAGCCGCTGAGAATCAGTGTATTATAGTATCTTCAAAATGAAATAGGTCCCACAACTCGATATTTCAAGAACACCAATATCCCACACAGCAATTAAGCGGAGCCTTCTCGCAGCATGGCTAAAAAGAGGAATTAGCAGCGCACGAGTTCTTTGGCGGAAGCTCCAGATAGCATTGCCTGCTTTCTTTGATTAGGTGCCAAGAATATGTGCCGCCGTAATTCAAACTCGATTGACGAGAAATCACTTTGAATATATTTTTTTAATAGTTTCTTTTTCTTTTTCGTTGTTAAACATTCTTTTCGCGATGTCAAATAACTATTAATAGATATTACTACAAACCAACTCTATATTTCAATTAAAATCAAAGAAAACGTCAACTTCAATCATCCACATATACACTATCGTCCGTAGAAGTTTGGCCAAGTAACAATTTAAAAAGTAAAAAGAATAGACAGCAATTAATACTAAAGAAATAAATGTATTACTCTTAAAAATAACAACTATCAAAATCTAATGAAAAGCTTTATTTTTTCCTATTCATTGTTAATAAAATTCTTAAACATTCTTTTCGTCAAAAAATCCACCTTTTGTATCGGTTATCGCTCGAACAACTCTCGGCATCCTTTCGATTAATGTTTTGAGGTTTTCGCTGGTGATGTTCCATTGTTGTTAAAGGATATTCCAAAGCTGTTCCTTGATAGTAGGACCAATTCTTAGGACTCTTCCATCAAGTTTATCCCACAGTAATTCAATAGGGTTGAGATCTGGACTGTATGGTAGCAATATCTGTTTGATTTTACTTATTTAGATACTGTTGCATATTCTGGCTGTATGTTTCGAATCGTTATCTTGCATAAAACTCAAATTCTCGCCGATTAGTCGTAGCCTAGAAGGAATGGCATATCTCTCCAATATTTCGCGGTACTACTCTTCCAGAATTATTCCCTCGATTCGATATAACGTTAGTGTTCCTGTGTAAAGGAAAGCAACCTCAAACTGTAACTGAACCGCCACCGTGTTTTATTATCGGTACAATGCATTAGGGAGGAATCCTTTCATTAGCGACACGCTTGACGAATACCCTCCTGCTTTCACCAAACACTTTAAATATCGATTCGTCAGTCCATAAAACATTTTGCAGACCAATCCCGATGTTCACGGGCCCACTGTAGCCTTTTTAGTCGGTTATCCCGGCGTAACAATGGTTTACAAACTCACACGCGACCATGTAAATTTCATTCGGCCAGTCGGCGTCTGACGGTGATAACTGAAATCGGACGCTAACGTTCGTGATTGAACTCGCTCACTATTTCTGGTGCTGTTTTAAGCGTGAAGTTGTAGCAGTTGTAGTAGACGATCGTCCGCTGAGGTGGTTATTTGTGAGGCTCCTGGGCGGTCACGATCGCGAGCTAGATTTAATTTCCCACCAATTTGCCTGCTGCGAAAACCTTCTTTATGCATAGTTATTATACTGGCGAGGCATTCAAACTGAACTGTTGTACGCTTGGTAATCGCACTAAACGTTCGAGTCGGGCAGAGACAAGTTCTAAGGGAAAGAGGGGATACAATAATTTTTTTATCTGCTTGGTCCCATCGATACAACTTATTTAATAAATAGAATAGAATAATCCGCTGCAAATGAGGATGATTACTCCACACCACAAAGTGTTTAATTACTTCTTTTCTTCGTAATACTTTCGTCATTTGAGTTGCAGACGTATTTAAGATAGCTGTTTATTAAGATTACATCGTTGAATACAATAATATTTATTAAATTAAACTATTGTAAAACTCTCTCCCATGGCCAAACTTCTATGGACGGTAGTGACATATAAACTTCACACTCGCGTTATTAATACCACGCAATAGAGCTGTTGACCCAGATCCAGAAAACTTTTAACCCGGATAACCTACTCTCCAAATATCCGTATTATAGTGTTATCCGGAATCTTGGAACCGGATCAGTTGCCCGAAAGCTCTGGCCCGCTATCGTAAATCTGAATTCGAATTCTTTATACGAAATCCCGCGGATTGTCCAATAACTAACAAATTACGTATATCGTGGTTTAATAATAAATTGTGATATAAAATAATTAAAATAATATAACTCCAATAACCATCATATTTATTGAGTCTCTATGTAACGCAAGACAACTTAGAATTTTGCCGTTTAATGTTAAAAGATTTAAAAAAGGATCTTCGAGGGCGTTGTTTAATTGAGAAGCTGCTATTTGAGCATATTTTGAAAACAAAGAAAAATAACATTTTTAGAGGTATTGAATTGCTACTGAAATGTTATAAGTAGAGACCAGATTATATGCAAAGTACATATATTTGATTTTATGTATTTATTATATTTTACGTCTATATGTAGATGTATTACACTGATTAAAGTTACTTAGCGTTAATCAATCTTAATCACTGTAAAACATCTACAAATAGACATAAAACATAATAAATATATAAAATCAAATATATACACTTTGCATATAATCTGGTCTCTACTTATAACATTTCAGTAGCAATTCAATACTTCTAAAATGTTATTTTCCTTTGTTTTCAAAATATGCTTAAATTGCAGCTTCTCAATTAAACAACGCCCTCGAAGATCCTTTTTTAAATCTTTTAACATTAAACGGCAAAATTCTAAGTTGTCTTGCGTTACATAGAGACTCAATAAATATGATGGTTATTGGAGTTATATTATTTTAATTATTTTATATCACAATTTATTATTAAACCACGATATACGTAATTTGTTAGTTATTGGACAATCCGCGGGATTTCGTATAAAGAATTCGAATTCAGATTTACGATAGCGGGCCAGAGCTTTCGGGCAACTGATCCGGTTCCAAGATTCCGGATAACAGTATAATACGGATATTTGGAGAGTAGGTTATCCGGGTTAAAAGTTTTCCGGATCTGGGTAAACAGCTCTATTGCGTGGTATTAATAACGCGAGTGTGAAGTTTATATGTCACTACCGTCCATAGAAGTTTGGCCATGGGAGAGAGTTTTACAATAGTTTAATTTAATAAATATTATTGTATTCAACGATGTAATCTTAATAAACAGCTATCTTAAATACGTCTGCAACTCAAATGACGAAAGTATTACGAAGAAAAGAAGTAATTAAACACTTTGTGGTGTGGAGTAATCATCCTCATTTGCAGCGGATTATTCTATTCTATTTATTAGATAAGTTGTATCGATGGGACCAAGCAGATAAAAAATTTATTGTATCCCCTCTTTCCCTTAGAGCTTGTCTCTGCCCGACTCGAACGTTTAGTGCGATTACCAAGCGTACAACAGTTCAGTTTGAATGCCTCGCCAGTATAATAACTATGCATAAAGAAGGTTTTCGCAGCAGGCAAATTGGTGGGAAATTAAATCTAGCTCGCGATCGTGACCGCCCAGGAGCCTCACAAATAACCACCTCAGCGGACGATCGTCTACTACAACTGCTACAACTTCACGCTTAAAACAGCACCAGAAATAGTGAGCGAGTTCAATCACGAACGTTAGCGTCCGATTTCAGTTATCACCGTCAGACGCCGACTGGCCGAATGAAATTTACATGGTCGCGTGTGAGTTTGTAAACCATTGTTACGCCGGGATAACCGACTAAAAAGGCTACAGTGGGCCCGTGAACATCGGGATTGGTCTGCAAAATGTTTTATGGACTGACGAATCGATATTTAAAGTGTTTGGTGAAAGCAGGAGGGTATTCGTCAAGCGTGTCGCTAATGAAAGGATTCCTCCCTAATGCATTGTACCGATAATAAAACACGGTGGCGGTTCAGTTACAGTTTGAGGTTGCTTTTCTTTACACAGGAACACTAACGTTATATCGAATCGAGGGAATAATTCTAGAAGAGTAGTACCGCGAAATATTGGAGAGATATGCCATTCCTTCTAGGCTACGACTAATCGGCGAGAATTTGAGTTTTATGCAAGATAACGATTCGAAACATACAGCCAGAATATGCAACAGTATCTAAATAAGTAAAATCAAACAGATATTGCTACCATACAGTCCAGATCTCAACCCTATTGAATTACTGTGGGATAAACTTGATGGAAGAGTCCTAAGAATTGGTCCTACTATCAAGGAACAGCTTTGGAATATCCTTTAACAACAATGGAACATCACCAGCGAAAACCTCAAAACATTAATCGAAAGGATGCCGAGAGTTGTTCGAGCGATAACCGATATAATAAGTGTATTAGTCGCAGGAAGGATATATTAAAAAATAAAATTTGATTGTGTCTAAGGTTTCTCTTTTGGCAGGGAATTTCTGCTTCTTTTATGCGTATAGAAATTCTCTGCTAAGACTATATACTGCTACTGTAGAATAGCCTAAAAATAGCAGTATATATAATGTTGATATATTTTGTGCGTTGCTGCACTGTGTTATTAATATTGACGTTAGAATGAATAATATGAAATTCATTCCGTTTAGTATCTTAAATGCATCGAATGTGTATCGTACTCTAGCTGTATTAAGAGCATTATTTATATTTAGTATAGATTTTAATGTTAGTTGTTAATTGCCACTGCTTAAGTAAATAGAGTTATTTGTACCGGTTATAGTTTTTCAAAAATAGGTGACCAAATCAATTTCTATTTTTTCCGTTTATTATTATATTGCATCTTTTAAAATAATATTTGATCTACTACGCCTGAAGGTCGACCGCATATTTATAGATTTTGTTTATAAATGGGCTGAAAACTACTACCACACAAATAAAAAAAACTCCAATCTAATTTTTATAATTACGCTACCGGCAAACGGTACTGCCATCAATCTTGAAAAGCTGTTTTGGACCTTGTATTAACAATGTAAACTCTACTCCATAGTTATTAAAAAGCGCATTTCTATTTCCTAAATAAGAATACTGCGCAAGTGATCTTTACCCGCCGCAAAACAAAATTAGACAAACTGGTAAACTTTACACATTTCAATGGTCATCCTCTAGAAAGTAGTTGGGTAAAAAAACTTGATATAACACATGGGCTGAAAAGTCCCGGGCCTAACACATAGATGACGCTAGTTTTATTGCACTCACCTTTCTCTCAGTTAGTACTAACCTTCAAAAGACAGCTGTTAAAATTTCATGAAAATTTCATTAATTTGTGAGTTATTGTGCTAAAAGTCACGCTACTTTTGTTATTTTCAAAACACTGGATCAAAAATAATTTCATGTTTTAATTTTACACTGCTTCTTGATGGAAAAAAATACCGTTCAAGCGAAGCAATGGCTTGAAAAGTGTTATGGGGACTCCGCTCCATCAGAAACAACAATAAAACGTTGGTTTGCTGACTTCAAACGTGGTCGTAGAGACACCGATAATGCAGAACGCAGTGGACGTCCAAATGAGGCGGTAACACCAGAAAACATCAAAAAAATCCACAAAATCGTTTTGAATGATCGAAAAGTGAAGTTGCGTGAGCTAGCTGACATCGTAAAGATATCAAAAGAACGTATTGGCTTTATATTGCATGAGCATTTGACTATGAGAAAGCTCTGTTCAAAGTGGGTGCCGCGTTTGCTCACTGTTGACCAAAAACAAGAACATGTTTAAACGTAACAAACCGGAATTTTTGCGTCGATATGTGACAATGGATCCATCACTTCACTCCGGAATCAAAACGATCGTCATCTGAGTGGACAGCAACTGGTGAACCTCGTCCAAAACGCCCGAAAGCACAACAATCGGCTGGAAAGGTTATGGCCTCGGTATTTTGGGATGTGCGTGGTGTAATATTCATCGACTATCTTGAGAAAGGAAATACCATCAACAGTGTATATTATATGGCGTTATTGGAGCGTTTGAAGGCCGAAATTGCAAAGAAACGACCGCATATGGCAAAGAAAAAAATTTTGTTTCATCAAGACAACGTACCGTGTCACAAGTCAATCAAAACAATGGCAAAACTACATGAATTGAACTTCGAATTGCTCCCACATCCACCGTATTCGCCAGATTTGGCTCCCAGCGACTACTGGCTGTTCGCAGACCTCAAAAAAATGCTCGCCGGTGGGAAACTTCGCACGAATGAAGAGGTTATCGCTGAAACTGAGGCCTATTTTGAGGCAAAAGATAAATCGTTCTACAAAAGTGGTATTGAAATGTCAGAGCGGCGCTGGAATGATTGCGTTGCTCTTGATGGAGATTACGTTGATGAATAAAGCTAATTTTGAACCAAAAAAACCCTGTTTTCTTTGTTAGGCCCGGGACTTTTCAGTCCATGTGTTACTGCCGAAAATTCTAAAAAATACTTAATCAAAGAAAAACCTACATTACCACTCCATTATGTAAGGGATTTAAACCATTGA
The DNA here is from genome assembly GCA_023509865.1 of Trypoxylus dichotomus. Taxonomy (NCBI): domain Eukaryota; kingdom Metazoa; phylum Arthropoda; class Insecta; order Coleoptera; family Scarabaeidae; genus Trypoxylus; species Trypoxylus dichotomus. The sequence continues at coordinate 22,188,291 of CM042081.1, read as the reverse complement.
GTGTTAAAATGAATATCATTTCACGAAAATCTAACAGAATTTGAAACACCAAAAGAAGTGATACGATTCGCATCATGAGAGTCGAGTATACAGCGTTGTGAAAAAGAAATATAACAAGTTAAAATTATGCATGTAACAACTTTACCGCATTTTTTACAGATACCGCAACATCCAAAATTCCCAACGATATTTTCTTAAAAAAACATTGCCAAGTACTATTTTTCTTCTGTCTGTGCTTGTCATTTTAGTACGTCGCGCATAAACCTTTTACTCATTCAGGCGAAAAAATAAATTGAAAAAGTTTCTTTCATAGTAATCGACAATTTATTAATTTTCTTGAAAAAAAGACGAACTTTATCAATCCTGTATACAACAACCCAATGGTTAGTAGTCTCCGAACATGTAAAAAGAAGCTTTTGGATATATAAGAAATAAAACAAACTCACCTAGTAAGACAGTGTTTTGGAACTTTATTCAAGTTCCACCAGACAATCTGCTCCCCTACGCTTACTAGCAAATTGGCATTATGCGGTGAAAATTGTAAGCATTTTACGATAGACATATGAGAGTAGAGCCTAGTATACTCATAGAATCTATTTGTATTTGAATTAATCTGGTACACCTAAAATTAGCAACATTTTTAAATGGATTAGAGAGATTTATTTTTAACTGTAATAAATCTTATATTAGAAACTTAGTATACTTACTATAATACAGCCATCTGTTGTACCAAATGCTAGATAATTATTGTAACAACTAAAGCAACAAGAATATAGTTCGTGTTCTAATTCTGCACCTCCAGCATCTATTAAATTTATTTCTTTATGTTCTTTATCTATCAGAAATAGATCAAACATATTCGACATAGTTAGCGCTAAAAAGGTACCATAATCAGACATTGCGCACATTTGTACAGTATGGGTCACGTTGAAATATTTCGGTCCTTTTAAAACGTTCAAAGTACCATCAATTAAATGCCATATTTTAATCACCCTATCTTTGGAGACTGTCAAGAGAGAATTCCAACCATCTATATAGAAGATATCAACCAATGGTTCTGGAGGATGTCTTGTAATTTCTGACTGGGCTATTACACAGACATTTCTACCATTAAGTCTCACAATTAAGTCGCCACGTTTACTGATAGCTACTAAAACTTGTTTTTTAGCAAAGTATTTTAATTGAAAAACAGCTGACGGTAACTTCAATATGTTATTTTTATGATTTGTTTTAATGTCGTACTCCACCACTTGACCATTTTCCATTCCGTAAGCGATCGAATCACCACATGGTGAAAAACAAACGGCTGTCACGATATTTTCTAGATTGTCTAGGTCATTTAGTATATTGAAATTATTACTTATTTGTATGGTATTGTTTGACGTAATATTCGCCAACCTAACCTGTCTTTCTGTCCAATAGCAATCAAAAACTGGTTTCTGTTTTTTTCTACTTTGTGTTAAAGTCCTTGGAGTGTAAAATTTTAATACATTATTTTTGTACTTTAAGAGAAACAATGATTCTATAGAATCATCTGGAGAATATACATCCACTGCTGTAACATAGCTAAAAGAAAAAGAGAAATAGGTAATAGGTATATGGTGGATATTTAGTACCGAAAGCATACTTACTCGTTTATTTCACTGCTAGAAGTAATTACACTTTTTAATTTTTGCGTTTTTTCGGTATCGTACACATTTACCTTATGGTCAGTTGTTAAAAGATACAACAAAGAATCATTCAAAAAAACGCATGAAAATTGTTGGCCCAACATTGTCGTATCAATTACGACTTCTTTAATATCTGGCAACTTATCCTTCGGCATTCTTTTTGATACAAAACTCCATACAGATACAGAGTCGTTACAGAGAGTAATAAAAGAATCTTCATCAAGGATTCTTAACGCAGTTACAGGACTTTTTACAGGTTCAAAAATAAATTGTTGTAAGTTCTTAGTTAAAAAAAGCAATTCATTTCCACATATCCCAATAATTAGCGAATCATCATCGGAAAATTTTACTATTTCTATTGGCAACTCTTTTTTTATGTGTAGTAATTTTTGTTCTTCTCTTTCGCAGAGGTAAATGTTTCCTTTGTTTGAGCCAAGCACAATTGACGGATCCTTTGGGTAATTATTCGAAAACGATGCTGATATAAAATAGTCGTTTTCCTCTGGTGTGAAAGTATGGGACGGAAAGTTAGTTTGTTGTTCACCAAAGAAAGGAACGTGGTTGGATTGAACTAACGATGGTGTTGAATCCACTCTACTCGGAAGTCTCCACAACTTAACGAAACCATCGTCAGAAACTGATAGGAACGTTGACCCGGCAGGAGCCAATTCTATATAGCGTATGCTCTGGGTATGACTAATATATTTGTATATTACTTTGCAATAAATTCGATCCCATAACTGAAACATAAACGTACTATTGCAAGTTAAAAATTCAAAGAAACATTGAAATAGCCAGAATGCCCAGTGTTTTAAGAAAAAACTAAACTAAACTTTTTTATTTTTTCAAAAAAACATTTTGTCAAAAGGACAAAAAAATAAACAATGTTATGCTAACGTTAAAAGTCAGTGTCGCAATATGTTAGCATACCAGACCAGTAACATTTTTAATTACAGCGGATACTTACGATAAAGAAAAACATTACATTAAAATTATTTATTTGTTTCAAAGATCTAACACAATTTAAAATGTATTTCAAAAAGTGATTTGGTTGTTATTTATAAAACATTTAGTACGATTCATAACGTTCGAATCATTAGACGATGGAGGAAACAAAAAGCAAACGCTATTGATTTGAATTTTATGAAGGTTAAATATTAAGCTATTTAGTTAGGGTTGCAGACGTTGATAGCATTAAACTTATGCGCGTGTTACGTACTCTCATTTAAAACCCTTTTATATCTACTCCGCATTTAAGATCATTTTTCTATACATCATGTATAAAAAGATTAACTTATTCGCATTTACACTACCGTTCAAAACTACTTGGGCACCCATATTTTATAAAACTATTTATACAACATAGCTTCTAGGAAATTCATCCTTGCAAAAGTGAATAATTATAGGGAAAGCATTAAATTTACAGAAATGCTGTATAAGTATGTTATGTGAATAACTTTACTTGCAATAAGCCAAAATTGGTTATTGCCACTATATGGGGATTAATGCTGCAGAAACAAGTACTTTCTTAGAGGCGTGTGGCTAGGCTACTATCAATATTACAAACAATGAATATAACTACTTAGTATTTTAGTTTGATTGCCAACGTCAATAACACAATAAAACTGAAATATTAAGTAATTACATTCATTATTTTTAATATTAATAGTAACCGATCCGTATACATTTCCAAAAGCACGCGCTTGCAACCCTAATCAGGATTAGCGCAATAAAAGTTTCTCAAAGTTCTTACAAATGTCTTTCTGTTAAGGATACTTTGAGCAATAATGTTTTAATGACATCGGCCAAGTTCAAGGTAAATTATTGAAATGTGTGACTACTGTTGTTAAGGCTGTGAAACATGCCGAAACGAAAAAAGAAACACCTGCTCTTATAATTGCGTACCATCAAGCTGGCAAATGCAACCGGCAAATTGCGAAACAATTAAAGTCAAATAACACCACCGTAGACTATACCGCGTATACGTGTAATTACAGTCAAACGTTGGTTGTACATGGCAGGTATATAGGACGGGAGTGGCCGGACGCCTAAACGGTTGGTTGAGTAAAAGGGGCGTGGCTTGCAGGAGCGGTTTCCATATCGCGGATAGATGATATCCGTCCTCCCTATTGACATTATCGGGGTGTTTTTGGACCTCTATTTCCTCCCTGATTTTTCTACGACAGAAATGAGGACTTTTCGCGATGACCGAAGTTTCTTCAAATAAAATATTGTGGCCCGCTTCAAGATGATGTTCGGCCACCGCAGATATGCGTGCCCCGATTTTAGACAACATTTGTGCTCTTTAATGCGGGTTTCGATTGAACGACCTGTCTCACCTGTGTATACTAAACCGCTGGAGCAGGAAACTTTGTAGGCCCGTTTAGAGAAAAGGCTCTAAACTTGATCCTTAGGAGAAGGGAGAATGTTGGCAATTTACGAAGAAGGCTTAAACACTAATGTGATGTTTTGTTTTCGAAGAATTTTGCCGATACGTTCGGTAACACCATGAATGAAAGGAAGATATGCCGTACCTCAAGAGTTTTTAAGATCTTGGGGCTTGTCTGTATGGGAGGGATGTAAGTGTTTATTGATGACTTTCTGTATACTCCGACATAAGTAACCATTATTTTGAAGCGTTCACTTAACGTGCTGTAGTTCTTTCGACAGGTTGTCAGGTTCAGAAATAAAGACAGCACGACGTACCAGAGAATTTACAACACTTAACTTTTGCGCCGTTTTGTGCCATCGGTTAAATTTCGCCAGTGTAATACAGCCGCCGATCGTAGCGCTATCTACCGCATTCTAAGCCTGAATGAAGTATACATATGTTTATTAGAGGAGATGGTAGCGCATGACTTTTTCGTTTATTCTGTCTCAAGTATCGTGGTTTAGCATCTCTGGCTAACGCTTCCTTTGATCATAGGAAGCCAAACATTTTTAGTCTCCAGGCTTAGTTGATGACTAATGACTATCTATTCATCATTGTTAACATTATTGTTTAAGATTCTAATACCAAAACAAAGGTAATTACTATCAGCAATAAGCATGTGTATATGTAATTAGATTTGTACATACCTCAATAACACCTTCCTTAGTACCAATAAGCAAGTGGTTATCAGTGTGGGCAAAACATACGAAGGTACAATTTTCAGGTAACTGAAATTCAGCTACATGGCTGTCATAATTCTTTGGGGGAGTCCTTAAAAAAAGATTGCATTAAATATATTCCAGAAAACAATCAGATTCAACATACTGAATTTTAAAATATAAAGACGAATTGGATGCATAAGCTACTTCCAAAGCCTTTTCGTAAATGAAACTGTCTTTGTTACATTGCAGCGCGCATTGAATTATGCTAATATCCTCATGTTTGTGTAATTCATCACCGAATTTTTTTATGAAAGTTTCTATATCAGTGACGATATTTTTGCTATTAGTAACTGTTTGTTCCTAAAATAATGTTTAAATTCGGAATTTATATTACGCTAACATTTATTTCTAAAAAGAAAATCATGTATACCTTAATTTCCTTCCTATATATATTGAAATCTTTCAACATATCACCGATTCCTGTCGCTTTTATTTTGGCACCAATAAATTTGAGATCAAAATAGATTTTAAAATCTTTTATGGAATCCGCTTGCTTTAGATGATAACCGATGTACTGATAGATATAGTTATCATTGGTCAGTCTTGAAAAATCGTTATTGCAGCTCTTCTTGTAAGCCGAAATCAGTCTTATGTGTTTTTCTTTGAGCTCCTTTCTATACCTATCTTTAAGAAAAGACAATAAAACTACGTGAATACCAAAAATGTAGTTATGTTGGTCGTTGCTGTAGTAAGACACAATTAGTGATTTATTCTCCAGTTGTCCCATAATTTCCCTCACTTGAAATTCGTCAAGACCCCACATAATTTCTAGCACTTTCGAAGATATATTAACGTCGTCCGGAAATATTGCAAAATCTGAATATTTATTCCTGATTTCTTCATCCAGCGTTTCGATGCATGATGATATCACAGTATTCTGTTGATTACTAGAAATTGTACATAAAAAATAAATGTTTAGATTAGTTCTCAATGAATTCACATTTTCAAAAAAAAAGAGTCGCTTTCAAATTATCTAATCGACAGTGCAGGTTCCATAAGTTGTAAGGTAATTAAAAATGTTACAACGGATTGAGAGCACACTCGCTGAGAACATACGTTCAGCAGGCAAGGTAATCACCAAAGTCTTACCTCATAACTTGTAATACTTAATTCTATTGACACTACCGTTCATATACTGGGGGACAATTATACTAGGGGGCACGATAAGTTCCAATGCACGTCATTAACGCGACGTCATACATATAATCAAACGACGTCATAAATATGCAATGCGGCCACACAAATAAATTAAAAGTATTTTATATTAGTACATAATTATAACATAATACTTAATAATTAAAGTAAATTTCAATGGATAACGCAACACACTGTTTTTTAATACAAACGCTCGTTCTATCAAAGTTAAAAATGTTAAAGAAATAGTTATTTACTTAATCATTTTATTTTCCACGTTGCTGTTATTGGCTATATTTGATGAAATACAATGTTGTCGGTTGTTGTTGGTCCGGCCATTTTAAATGTTGAAGTTCGTATACTATAGATCGTCCCAACCTCCGTATTCAGTATGGGATAGAATAGCAACTTTTATCTCTTACTATCCTTGGTTGCTGTCATTAGCGCTATCTCTACAACCGGTTGCTATGTTGCAACTTATTTACATATGCTGTCGGCGTCGACAACAGTTGTATACTATCTGTCTATTAGCATCAACTGTCAATCGTCATCGTCCTTGTTTTGAAATATTTCGTTAAATTGTTAATTTGCTTATATAGTTGTACAAATTGTTCTTTTCAGAACACTTCTATCTTTTTCAAGCGTGCACAGGGTAATATGGGTATTTTTATTTATTTTTATAAATGTTATAACAGAATATAAATGTAATTACAAATTAAACCGCAATATGATAAAAGTAGGATTGACGAATTTGCAAAAGAAAAAGGTCATGAAGTTCTTCGATTACCACCTTACCATTGCGAGTTAAATCCCATTGAAATGGTATGGGCACAACTTAAAAACTACGTAAGAATGAATAATACCACATTTAAGGTAAAAGATATGGAGCAATTAATTCGACGAGCGTATAGCACTGTAACAACTAATAATTGGCAAAACTACATCAAACATGTAAACAATATTGAAAAGGAAATGTGGATAGTGGATAATTTGCAAGACGACATCGAAGAATTTATTATTCACGTAAGATATTCGTCATCATCTGAAGATCAAAGTGATTCTTCGACTGACTAGAAAATTAACGTAAGACATAGATATATGTGTGTAATTGCTATTCCTTTCTTAAATATTATTGTATTATACATATACGTATTTCTATGACTCCAGTTCTTTTTGTTACAAAAGTGGAAACTATTATTTGTATATATATAAGGATCATCTTCTTTTTAATTTAATAAATTGCATAGCACCCCAATATCGAAGCAAATATTCACTGTACATTGCATAGATATCGTTCATATGTATATTTGTTTATAGATGTGTGTATAGTATTGTTAATAAATATTGAGATATAACTATTTTATCTGTAGTATTTTTTCCTATAATTTTACGTGCAGCGAAGTCGCTATGCACTCTGTTAAAAGTTAGTTACTTTAATAAAATAATAAGCAAAATGTCATATGAATGTCAATAATTTTGCACCTTCAACGTCAATAAACGTTAATAAAGGTTATGAATTGATCGGGTGAAATTGCAAATAATTAACCGGAAATAGTAATGTACAGCCGATCGGATGATTTGGCAACCATGAAACAAATTCCCATAAGACGTATACTGAATACGGAGGTTGGGACGGACTATAGGTTACATTAGTGTCTTAGGTTAGGTTTGATTGCGAGTTTATGTGTGTGTGTATCCGACAACGGCGTAAAACCTGACGTCACGATTTATTGATGACGTGCATTGGAACTTATCATGCCTGTAGTGTATAAAAAGTATAGAAATACACAGAATTGTTATACATTTCAATTGTATTTTAATATATTTATAGCCCAGTTTACACAAACAATAGCTTACTATAATACAATTTAAAACTAATTTGCATTTTGCAACACCTGCCATGTTTTACATTTTACTACAGGAACTGTATTAATCCTTACTGTAATCTGATTCGGATAAATTCTACGAAAAAATTATTTGTAATGTAAGACTAAACGATTTTAAGAAGTAAATTATAGAAATACCCGAAAATGTGCGCCGTAACGTGGCGAAAGTGGGAATGCGCAATCGTTCAAAACTGGTATCAAATGCAAACAGTGGTAGTGGCGTGCACTTATAAGTAAGGGTTAAAAGTGTTCTGAAATAAATTCTAGAAAGATTCAAATTGTGTCTTTTACTAAATGATTGAATTTAGTTTAAGACGTTGAAAACAGAGCTATACCAAGTAGTTAAATACTATAAGGGCAACCTCATCCAATATACGTTTCATGAATTATTTACTGAAAGAGGTCACACTATGTTGACATAACCACCCTCCGCATCATCCAGATCTAAATTCTATCATCTGGGCAACAGAAAACGGAAATGTAGCAAAAGGAAACATTACCTTTAAAGTGAAAAATACGTGGAAGTTGGCTAAAGAAGAATTTGCTACAAAAGATTGGAAATCAAAATGGAGCCATGTCATTACAGTAGAAAAGAAATAGACGTAACAAGAAATACCAACCGACGTAGTAACAGAAGAGCTAATTATAAATCCCAATGAAAACGACTCAATTGACATCAACTGGGAATCTGAAGGTGAATAGTTTTTTATATGTTTTTCTGACAATATTTCCATAATAAAATGTTTGTAGTTGACAACTATCGTCTATATATGACTTTTCAAGAAGATATTTATTATAATAATCTTAATAATGTACCACTTATGACAATGTTTTCCATAAAATGTGTTTTTTTTTGTAAATATCGTGTATATATGACTTTTCAAGTAAATATTTATTATAATAATGTTACTAATGTACTATTTACAATTATTTCAATAAAATGTTAACAATATTTAATTTTTAACGCATATCGCAACAAATCTTGTGTTACGCCTATGATCTCACACTAACCAGTACTTTATTAATCACAGACCTCGCCCGAATACGCGATCGGAATGCGCCGGCTCCCGGCATCCTATAACGATTTACCTGTATTTTGAATAGAAGGTCAGTTTAAAATTTGTCATCGTGCGTATAAGATTGTAGTTAAAAATGGCGAAACAAGACAAGAAATATCAATTGAAAACGTTCAGCCGTTATAACATTACGTGATTTCAATAGCACAAATCGCTAAAAAAGTAAAGGTATTAAATATTTATGACTCTTAAGAGAATGCAGAAAACAGGTTCGCTTCGCAATAGAAAACGGCCAGGGCGAAAGAGAACAACTTCAACTGCCAAATATCAGTTTATTATCATATCTTGGAAACTAAATAGGTTTCACATCGCCTCAGAGATCACTCAACAACTCAATATTTCAAGCATACCACCAATATCTCACACAACAGACTTCTCGCAGCAGGGCTAAGGGGCAGAATAGCTGTGAAAAAGCCATTGCTGAAACAACGAAATAAGAAAAGGAAACTAGTATGGGCCATTCAACACAAGGATCTTGAGCAATGGTATAAAGTATTATGAACAAATGAATCCAAATTCCAAACCTTTGACTGGAGAAACAGTAAATCATACAGTGTGTGCTTCCTACTATGAAACATGATGGCAATAGTGTGGTTTGTAGTTGTTTTGATTATACATCAGTATACAATTTGATAAAAATAGATGGAATCCTGCGTAAGGAGGATTATCCGAGAATCATACAGGAAAATTCTCTGCCAATTGGGAAAAATTATGTAGCCAAAATATGTATCTCGTCTATGTAGAACTTATTTGACGTTACTCGAGGAAGAAGGTAAATTAATAGGGATGATTTGACCACCCCAATCTCCAGACCTGTCACCAATGTAACTAGTGTGAAATAAATGAAGCGAAGAATTCGAAAGAGTTAGCAGCGCACAAGATTTTTGGCAGAAGCTCTAGTAAGCATGGATTGCAATGACAGGCGATAATCTGGAATTTCTAATTCGAAGAATGCCAAGAATATGTACCACTGAAATTCAATCTCAAGTGGATATACTAACCAGAAATAATTAAAATTTTATAATATTTCTATTTCTTCTTCGTTGTTAATATTCTTTTAGTAATGTCAAATATCTATTAATGAATACTACAAACCAACTCTATATTTCAATTCAACTCAAAGAAAACGTTAACTATTGATCTATATCGATATCTATAATCAACTCAAAGAAAACGTTAACTATAGTTGTCCCCAAATATAAAAAGTGTTTAAATAAATTTTACCTCTAGTAGTCCATTCCAATAAAAAAAGTATCCATTCAGACACATAGCTGTCAGGAACATGTTCAAATGGTATTGTAATTTAAAATTAGTTTAAAATGGTGTTACTATACAACACAAATGGTTGAATCTTACGGTGTTCTTAAGGTGGAGGTCACTTTTAACAATTTTTATAAAATATTACGTGTTTGTTGCAAATAAACATACTTTATTCAGTTAAAAATTTCGTCATTACAGCAAAACTTGAAGATATACCGAGAAGAACTAACAAAGATAAACATGGAGATAAACACGAGAAAAACAAACACAATGATAACAGCAGCAGAAGAAATAACACATAACATCAAAATTGAGGGAAAAGCCTTGGAACAAGTTAAAAGTTACAACTACTTAGGAATAAGCATTTAAGACAATGGAAGAATAGAGAAAGAAATAAATGAGAGAATAGGGAAATCCGCAAAAGTATATAACATATTAAGAAATACATTCCTGGATAAAAAAGAAATACCAAAACAAATAAAGACAGAAGTGTATAAGAGAGTGGTCAGACCAACATTAACATATGGTAGTGAGTCATACATAACCACAAATACAATCAAAAGCAGAGTTACGGCCATGGAAATGCGATTCCTAAGAAGAATAGAAGAAGTAACTAAAAGAGACAAAATCAGAAACACGACAATCACTAGTAATCTAAATATGAGACCAGTAGAAATAATCATAGAGGAGAGACAACTGGGATCGCTTGGACATATACACAGAATGGAAGAAGATCGAATAACAAAGAGAATATTTAAAGCCAAAGCACAGGGCAAAAACAGAATAGATAGACCCCGAACACTTGGAAAGAACAAATGTATAGAACATTAGAAAAAAGAAGTATGGGATGGATTGAAGCCAAACAACTGGCTCAGAACAGGAACCTGTGGAAGATAAAAATAAGAGAATGAATAGTCCGACACCGCAAGGTACAAAGGATGTAGGATTAAAAAAAAATCGTTTTATGATTTTGACATCTATCATGTCGTTCAAATAGCTTATACCAAACAAAATTCGTATTAAGAGTTTCAGTAAGTATCTAAGGCATAATTATAATTTCCAAGCATACTTTAAGGTAAAATTTATTTGAACGCATGTTGTATATATGGATGGAAATGTACATGTAATTGGAGATCTCTTTAAAGTAAAGAAAGAATTAATAGTGTATGCGAAAGTGTCAATCATAATCATTAGCAATATACACTAGGGTGACAGAATAAAATAGACACCTACTAATTAAAAAAAGGATTCTATTCTCGTTATATATACAAAATATTTTAAAATTTTTAAATTAGACTAATATTTTGTCGATCCACCTTTACTTGCGTGAAGTGCTGCGAGTCGTAGTGGCATAGAATCTATTAAATGATTAATTGTGTCTTCTGGAATATTTAACCACTCTTCTGTAACAGCTGCCACGAGTTCTTCCTTATTGCTGGGTTTTCGGGGTCGTTTCGCCATATTTGTCTGGATGATGTGCCAAACATTCTCTATCGGATTCATGTCTGGTCATTGGCCTGGCCATGGTAAAATCCGAATCCCCTGTTCCTCTTTCCATGTGGTTGTTGTTTTTGCTTTGTGGCAGGGTACTCCATCCTCCATAAAAGTGGCGTCTTCTTTAGATAAAATGGCGTTGTCGAATATCGGTAGTAGTCCTTCTGTTAATATTTGGATATATTTTGCCGCATTTATATTTTCGTCGCAGATTACTAATTGCAATCTTCCACCATACCATATCGCACCCCACACCACGATGTTCACACCGCCGTATTTCACCGTCTGATGCGAAAATTTGTCGTCCAGTTGCTGTGACGAACGTCTCCATACCCACGTACGACCACTATCACTGAATTGGCAGTATCTGCTTTCGTCTGAAAAAATGACAGACCGCCAAAACTCTTCAGGCTTCGTTCGCATTTCGATTGTCCAAGTCATTCGGCGCCGTTCTTGAAACGCCGTAAGGAGAGGTTTTTTCTTTGCCACCCTTTTGTACATCCCCACACTGTGGAGGTATCACAGAACGGTGCGCTGACTTTTCTGTGAAGTTGCCGCAAGCTCAGCTGTACTTTTTCGCGGTTCTCTTAACACTTCGCGCACAAGCACCCTTTTACTTCTTTCAGAAGGTCCGGCACGACCTGGTCTCGGCTCTACTGTTGTTTTTTCCTTACGTTTAAATTGTGTAATCACACGGTTAACTGTGGACAACGGAATATTTAAAAATTTACTTATTTCACGTTGCGAAGCGCCGCGTTCACTCTGGCCAACGATGCGACCCCGGGTGAAGTCGCTAATATCACTCGAACCTTGTAAGCGAGGCATAGTTGTAACGATACTAAACTATGACGAATTCCTTCCGATACATCTACCCCTACCCTAATGACAAGAGAAAGGTCTTAATTCGTTCTTAGAATTTAGCTGTTTACATATTTATACCGCTTTACCTGGTGTCTATTTTATTCTGTCACCCTAGTGTAAGTAAAGTACTTTTGTCAATAATTTGCAATGAATTATCTATACGACGGTATTGTCGTTATGTTATATTACAATTACATAACCTATGTAGTATCCATCAAAATTTAATAATTAGTTGATCATACAACACTGTATGTCAATAACATGAACCTGTTCGTAACGTAAAAATTGTCATGCCTGTCATTTTAACTCAATTCGAAATTCATGTCGATATAGCTAGTCACTAATTCTACAAAATTTATTTTTCAAGAACAAAAACATATAATATCTAATAAGTATGTCCAGAAAAAGGAAGACTTACGAACAGTTTTTCTGCAACATTTCGGTGAAATCTTTCCATTTCTTAGAATCACTATCTAGTAGCTTTTCCTTAAATGTAGCTATTTGTGAGCCAAATAACGCAATACTAAAAGGATGTCCTCGGCACAATTCATGTATTTTTCCTACTTCTCGTATCCGTTGAACGTAATTTATTGGCTTACCCAAACATTTTGCAAATAAAGCGCAGGTTTCATCAAATTTGAAAGATCCATCAATCTACAAAGATAAGAACATTTTGTTATAGATAGTGTCAACTCTATAGTGCAGTATTGAATTCACTGGCAGTCACAAGCAGTGATGCTGATTGCGGGCAATTGTAATAAATCTATTTGTAGTTATGTTCATTTTACATGTCAAACTTGTAGGTTATACCTATACAATTTAAATTTGAGTTTGATTAAACTGTTAATGCCGACACGAAACACTAAATTACTTAAATGGAATAAATTATGATACCGAAACTAATAATTCGTTTCAATTCGTTCATGAAGGCATTTTGCGACATTGACATTTGTTTGACATGTGTTGACAAATTCATTTAAAATTATAAAGTATGTACGACATATATAAAAATATCGATATCAAGGACGTATACAGACGGATACAAGTATGATGGAAAATATCAACATATCAAAATAACAGTCTTGCAAATATTGGTATTTCATATCGATACAGTTTCGAGAATACAACTAATTACATCTACCACGCGCAAGAATCTAAAGAGCGATCTTTTAAACGTTGTTTGTATATTAAGATAAAGGTAGAATGTTTCCTATCTACCTTTTTACCTAGAAAACAAAAGGTCACATCATCTTCGTGTGCAGATGGCGTTACTATTATTTTGAAATTTGATTTAAACCAATAAAATGATGTAATAGGGAAGATCAAAACATGTTAAAAACATAAATCAAATATACATTCTTAAGTAGCAAATAAAAAGTACCAAATACATAGTAAAAACTTTTACCTAAAAACGGTAAAATTTATCAAGAGAAATGCTCAATATAATTTTATTACCCATACGTGACTGATCATTTTAGTTTCCATTACAAATGCAATGCACTCGGCGTTTACCTACTTCGCCATGTGGAAGAGACGTTCCTTATTTTAACAATACGCTGTCCCTAATCAAGCAGTTCTTTTTTTAATCTTACTAAATGATAATATAGGTGTCTTGTCCCTCTCCAGTAAACATTTTTTCGCGAATGACTTAAATTAGTGATTCCAGTAATAGGTCATATTCGCTATTTTTCAGAGCAGTACAAACAAATATGGTCTTGAAATGAATACGTAGACCTTCACGGCCAGTCAATAATAAACGAACCATGTCCGTGATTGGACCGTGTCATAATGACGAGCATAAACTGTGCATGTCAGAGTTTTCACCTCTCGCTTAGTTGACACATCGAGCTACCATGGCCTTCTTTCAAAGTGGTCTCGCCTCTAACGTGATTTTCGCATTGAGTTATTCTACCATTTTGTTGGCCCTCTCTCTACTGAAGAAACCGTCTACGACGAAAGCGAAATATCGATATCCTTGTTCTTATTTTATTTCTTCTTTTCCTTTTTCCTCTTTCATTTTTTGTCTACTTTCTTTTACACTTTTCACTATGACACGGTTCAATACCGGAAACAGTTTGTTTATTATACTCTATTTTCTTAATTCGGAGGAGTATTTTTAAATTGATACGCTAAAAAGTTGGCTAGCTATTGGTAATTTTTTGGTCAAAATTACGCTAGCGGTATTTGATATATTACTGGCCAGCATATTATTACAACTGATTAACATTTAGATCACATATTTTTCTGAGTGAGTTTGTATTTTATTTTTCCCCCTAAATTTGCGTTGTAATAATAAAAGTTCTTCTGAGAAGTAATCGGCTGACATATTCTCCGTGTAAAATATTTCACGTTTTTCATTGAGGAAGTAGCAGCTACTTCTGGAACTCAAATATCTCCGCCAAGAAGGCGAACATTTCTGAGCTGAGGACATCTATCCCTGATAGAGAAATAGAACATGTTGAATATATTCAAAAAACTTCGAACTGATAACCCCAGAAAGAGAATTACTGCTATTGTCGCAAGATTATCAATGCATGATAGGTTGGTATTATAATACATTACCATCATTATACATATTATATTGTCTTACTTTTAGAAGTGGTACAATCTACTATCTGTTGTACCATAAAAGAATACAAGGAGAAAGAACAAGTTAGCCCGTCTAAACAAACTTCTGGAAGACATTCTTTAATTGCTGATTACGATGAAACCGTCAAGAATTCTGTAAGGCAATTAATTCATATGCTTTTTTATAAAAATGAACTTCCTACGCTTGATAAAGTACTGAATGAAGTAAAACAGACTGATGATTTGCCACAGATGGGTCGTTCAACATTGTAGAATTGTACTTTTACTACAGGCTAACCAGAATGTAACTATGGACAATTAGAAAAAATGCGTAGAACATGTGATTAAAAAAGAAAGAAAAATGTGTGAGTTAGATGGATTAATTGATAATATAATCGAGCCATTTATTATATCAGTAGGTAAAGATAGTAGTTCAAGTGAAATGGAAAGCGATAGTGAATAATTATTTTAGAAGGTAATGTAATGCATTAACATGTATTTAAGGCCAAGTTATTGTTTAATATGTATACGCTACATTTATGTAATATTAGTCGAAATTGTTATCCACTTGTAAAAGATTATATAAAAATAAGAATTATAGTAGAATATAGCAACATTCAGAAACTTCCATTAAAAAAGGTACAATATATAAAGTTAAAATCTGCTATTTGATCAACTGTGATTTTATTCTGCAATGTTTTCTTTAATTTAATTATTAATTAATGTATTTATTATTTTTGTAATTAATTACGTAACTACAACATAAAATCCTAGCTAGTTTTAAAACTGCTGCCACAAAAGTTGCTTTGAAAAATTCCATTGTGTAAACGTGTCTTTTCATTTTATACCTCCAAATTAAAAAATAGAGTATACCAAATATAGTCTGCCAGAATCCCCAACATAAATAAAGCGCGGAATTAAAAAAAAGCCTTTAGAGACACGAGGAAGTACTGGCCAAAGGAAATATCTGTGTTATAAATAACAGTACAAAAGTAACCCGGACCCGAAATACAAGGTATCAATATATTGAAATATCGTACTGGACCAAACATCTATATTGTACAGTAGTAAAAAGCAAGATAAGTTCAGTGCCATCTACCCATCTACAAAGTGCCCCAAAAGTCCTTTTCAAAATAAAAGGAATATAATAACATAACTCGAGGCTGCATGTCAGTCAGTTTACCATGTGACCGAGTTTGGATATCACAAACAATTGGTGAGGACATGTTAGACATATGAATTGGCGCTCCATCTTGTTGGAATCAAGTGTTCCGATTAGAATCATAAGGCTGGCGTAAAAGATTTGCAAATCATCGCCACATATCGCTCGGAATACACAGTTACTATACGACCTCTGTTATCATCAAAAAATTACGAGCCGATAATTTCTTCCGCCGACATCGTAGCTCAAACAGTAACTTTTGGCGAGTAAAGTGGCCTTTCATGCTTCTGTTTTGGATTTGTTGAACTCCAACAATGGCAGTTGTTCTTTTTTTTTTGTTTGCATGGCCATTAGAGTGAAAATACGCCTCATCTGACAAGTTTTTGTGAAACTAGCGCACGCAGCACGTACCCTCCGCTTCAGTAAAACGATTCACAGCGACTAAATTCCAAGGAATAAAGTTAGCGATTGGTATACCCCCCACTACCCACTCATCGATTGTGTTCGTGCTATGAACAACTTGAAAAAGACTTTAGGATACATTATGTGTATACATCAATAATCTTACAATAATAATATAAACTGTAATTTTAATTGATAAAAAATTATCTTTATTTAAAACTTCCTTCTTTTAACTAATTTCGAATTTATCAAATATTTCTGAAATTTGTCGAAAAATGTTGAAATGATCTACCGAAATATGTTTCAAGTGGCAGCACTGCATAGATCACAACCTACAATTAAACGACACCAATTTCACTTTGATTCTATTTAAATGTAATAACTGAAGTGATACAATGTATCATGTCCCATGCATTGCAGAATCCATAGATGTACACACAACATTATGAATTTGTGGTGATTTTAATTAAGCTTGAAGATACTTTAAAATTAAATATTTTTAAAATAGAGTTTTCAGTTTGATTATACAATAGAGATATGTGACTTTGTTGAAGTACGATTCAAATAAGATTAATAGTGTCAACATGTTTTTGGGCAAAGATAGGAGGAAAGGTTATATTTATAGTTCCCTACTATCTCTAAACTCTATTTATTACGAAATAGTTGGGCATCAATGTGGTAAATTCCCACAAAACTTATACTAAGTATAGATATTTTAAATAATTTGTAATTAATAGCTAATAATAATATAATGTAAGTTACCTCAACTAACTGTATATCATGATCATTTTTCCATATATCTCTCTTCTGAGTGGTGATCAACATCCTACAACCTATATCAAATGCTTGGATTGCATTTTCACTGCATACATTATCAAGTATCAACAACATCTGTCCATTATTAATATTTTCTCTTATTTTTTTCTTCAATTTATCTTTTAAGATATCTTTCGAACTAAATAGGGTGTTGTTATTTTCCTGAATGTCCGATGTTAATTTAAGATAAAATCTGCAAGATAGCATAAATATTTTAAAGAATGAAGAAGCATTATTTTTTTCCAACTTACTTTGACAATAACATTAAGAGCTGTTCATCATCAACATCGCCAACAGTAATCCAAAAGACCTGACCTGCAAAGACTTTGAGGACCATTTCCCTTGTCAAGATGCCCATTACTAAACTTGTTTTTCCTGATCCAGTCATGCCACACAAAATAACTTTTCCAACAGTTGGAAGCTTTCTTAAGCAGTCCTGAATTTGTGTAATCTAAAGTTATAGAACATATGCAACTTAAATATGGCAAATATTTAGAAAAATAGTTAAATAACGCTTGATTCTATTAATACAACTCAATATTACTTACTCTATTTATCCATGTCTATTGTTAGCAATAAATAATATATTTAATTACTTAGTTTAATTAGGTATATACTTATATAAAAAAAATGTAATATAGGTACCTTATCAAATCGGTCCACATAATGTGCTGGTTTGCGAGGAAAATCACCATAATTAAGTATAGATTTATACTTATTCTGTATCCAATCATTGTTTTCTATTGTTGTATGCAGATCTTTATAAAACCAATTACAATACTTTTGTATTATATTTTCCACAAATTGTTTGTATTTTTGGCCTCCATTATCACGTAGTGATAGGTTTTTTAGTAATATATTTAAACATTCTTCATTTGAGATCTACGACAATGTCAAATATGATGTGCGATAATATTTCTTTTTATATAATCTACCTTCTCAAAGTTTACATGTTGACTTTCATCTATTAGGTGTAATTCATATAGATCGTCTCTAATTGTCTTTGGGGAAACATTTTCCTTTATTGTTTCAATGTTATCTTCTACTACAAACTTATAAAGGATCTCCATAATTGAACCTGTAATGATAACGATGATTTTAGTATTAGTTATGTTAAAATAATATAAATATACCACTTTATCATTATGTATTGGAATATGAACACAGTTGGTGAATTAGATTATGAAATATATAAAAAACGTTAAGGGAAAATATAACCTTACAATCAAACAATACCCAAGCAATATGATGCAACCAAGTGTGCATGCGCATTCGCAGGTGCGTACGCACCTTACAATATCAAAAGAATCGTTCAAAACAATCCGATGATGATTCATTCAAAACTTTTATAAAATGTATTAAAAGTACTATTACTACCATTAGAGAAAATTTGAGTGAAATATGAGACTTGAATCTCAACTATCTAGTTATGTTTCACGAAACTGCATCGATCTGCACACGCATTAGTTGTTAGAAGGAAATGTAACACAAACACGTTGTAACTTGTTCTACCTGCTTAATAGATATACCTTAGAATGAAACGAAGTAGAGATACTACATTGAAATGTTGATAATTCGTAAAAGCCAAGAAGAGTAAAGCACGCCGAATATTTGTGCAAATATTCAGCGAAAAAGACACAAAACTGTTTAATATTTGGGACTAATTATGCAAATTTACGTATCATAAACCGGTTATTAGAATTGTTTAATGTACATGCCACTATAATTATTGTTATAAACTAATTTCTATTTCTACGGATTAAATTGTACTGGAAAAATCACCTTATAGCCATAACTTTTATTATTAAATTTTAACGAAAATTTGACTAAAATTGTTTATGATAACAGGATATCTTACTATACAATAGGTGCCTGTTTGTTATCTGTTTCCGCTTTCGTAAATACTGATAATAATTGGTATTTTCTGGAATGTTTACTTGCGTAATTTCTTTAAAGTCATGACGTAATGTTATCAATTAACTTTAATGTTAATAAGTAACTCTATTATTTAGAATATTTATATGTATTTAGGAATGTGAAATAAAAATATATTCTTACAACAATTTTATTGATATAAAATACATAGTAGGTAAGGTAAAACGCAATCATCTGCTGTGTGACTTTAGACGAGACCCAGAACTATTTCACATTTATTTAATATTTACGTATGAAAGTAACATAACTGTAGAATTTGAGGGAAGTACCTAGTTATCAAAATTCCATAAAAATTAAAAATGTAAATAAACAGTTAACTTAAGTTTATCATCAAACAGACTATTAAAGACTATATAGATAGATATAAACCTACAGCATTGGCAGAAAGAATCGCACCATTTCTAAGATATCCACAAAAGGAGTTGTTATTTAGATACAGGTAATTTGTGACCTAATTCTCTTACTTAAATGCGGTAACGGTATTTAAGCATTAAATATGTAAACCAAATTCAGATGTCTGAATCACTTAATTCCAATTAGGTAATGATTGAAGGTGCATTGTACTAAATATGCGTACTAAATACGAAGTACCAATTGTTAAAAGCGGATCAAAGAGCAGTTATTCTTGCCTTAAAAAGAGAATGTTTGTCTGCAATTAAATGCATTGTGTATGGTCCTCCCACAATTAGCAAGTTTCTAAAAAACATATAATGAAGCTGACAATGTCACAAACAAAAAACCCGCTAATCGATAAAAGAAAATAATAGAACAGAATCATCGGGTTTTACAGCAGTTACATTCGAAGATTGTGCCTTAACTGCGATAGAATGAATTAGAGACTTAAAGAAAGAGCAACTGTAATAGCTTCAACTGTTTAACTATAAAACATTACAGGGTTTGTAACTGTGGAACAGTGGAATAATGTATTTTTTTTGGCGAATCAAAATTTAATTTGCACAGGCCAGACAGTATTCAGTTTCACCACACAGAAATTTTAAATAACTACTTAATACCTATGACTGAAAAAATCAGTTTGAAACCCTGGACAATTGCATCTTCGTGAATGATCCCTGCACCATTTTACTGAACTAAAACTAAATACAATGACTATTCTTTTAAATTATTTTTGATGTATTTTCTAGTTTGCGATTTCTTCATGCGGTCTCCGTGGTGTAAATGAAAAATGTGCTTGCCTAGAGAACAGAAGCTGTAGCTTCAAGTCCTACCGGAACCGTCACATTTTTAATTTCACAAACTAATTGAACTAAATTTAACGTTGATATACCATGGAAATTAAATTATCAATTATTATTCTATAACTACTTATACGAATTCACTTAATTAAAGTATATATCACTAATACACAATTTATTTTAGTGGGTAAAAGATTGTTTGGAAGCCAGGGAAGGATGTAATACCTCTTACATCCTTCCCTGGCTTGGAAGCAGCCCCGATTTAAATGTCATCCAGAAATGGTGATACATTATTTGAAAAGTAGTTCTCAGAAATAAAGCGGCAACTACTAAAAGCTGTAAAATGTACTGTCTGGAGATGTTTTAGTGGAATGCATACAAAATTTGGTAAATTATGTGCCAACTAAAATTAAGCCTGGAATTAAAACCAACCCAAGTCTTGTTATGTTACTAGGAATAAATCATATTTCAAATATTAACTGATTCTATTTAATCAGAAACTTTTTTAAAAGCATGCGTATTACACAATTTAATCATTTTTCCCCTGGCTTTGGCCCATGCTTAACTCAGGATATGTTGATCGATATTTAGATGGTGCGTTTGCATTTAATTTTTCTCTCTAAGTTTTCGTTGTAATAATAATTAGGCAACTACAACATATATAAAATCCTAGCTAGTTTTAAAACTGACGCCAAAACATGATTTTGAAAAATTCAATTATGTAAACGCGTCTTTTCATTTTATTCCTTCGAATTAAAAAATAGAGTGTAATTAAAAATAACCTCCACAATAAGGTTTCAATATGCGGTCCTAAACTTATGAGCGATACTGTATACATGATCACGGATCCACGTGATATATAATATGCATTTGCTAATGCTCCACTTTGTTCATAAACCTTGTTAAAATTATGATAGATTTTATCTTTTTTCGTAGAATAATACATAAGAAATAGTAACAAATATGTATGTTGCATATTACAAATTTGGCTTAAAAATGACTACATTCATTTTAGCCTAAACTTGTTTGTAAACGGCTCTGTTTCAGTCTAAATTTTTGAAATTTTCCAATATTTGGCGCTTGGGACTATAGAATACCCAAAATTGACTCCAAGAAACCGGTAGCGGAATCTAAGTCATATAGTTTGATGCAGTTGATGGTAACACTGACTTAGTAATATTTGCAGAGGTTAGTGATCTCTGAATATTTGTTTATTACCGGTATAAAAATATGTAATGAAAATACTGCAACAGCTAGATTGTATTCACTAATTGTGTGATCCAAATTTTAGTTTGAATCTCTCGTATCACATAATGTCTAGGATACGAGTACCATTTGGCACGCAAATTCGGAAATGGTTATTGCAGTTTCCAGATTTAGTATATGATGGAACAACAGTAAAATGTCTTCCATGTGAAACACGGTTAGCTATATGGACAGTTTCATACTGCAGATATCATGTCTGCAGTAAACGACACATAGAGAATCAAGAAAAACAATGGCCTTATCTAAAGTTTTTATTTGATTTAATTTTTATGCTTGGTGCATGTGAGCTTCCTTCTGTACTGCCTATAAAACAACTTTTTTGCGTATTTTGGAATAAGCATGTACCGATTTGGAAGTTACCGCGAGGAAGAATAATATATAGAAAATTCCAGTTAATGCGAGAAATGGTGGAGAATCATATAAAGTCAAAAGTGGCAAACCAGAAAGTGTGGATAACCATTGACGAATGTGCAGATATCCATAAGAAAAGTGTAATTAATGTTTTAATACGAACCATGAAATGTGATGAATCATCAGTTCCATATCTTATTGCTAGCAAGAAATTAAAGAATGTCACTGCTGACATTATTGCAAAGCTAGTAGAGGAGGCAATTGTACGTTTTGGAATAAAGAAATATCATGTTCTTATGTTAGTTACAGAGTCAACTGTGCATATGTTGGAGACTGGCAAATCACTGAAATCTGTTTTTCCAAAATTATTGCATGTAACATGCATGCTTCAAATGTTTTATTTCGTTGAAGGACAGCTACGGGACAGTTATCCAGATATTGATAAATTAATATCAACCACAAAACTGTTCTTTGATGGTTCTTTGAAGCGTACCCAGATATTCCAGAAAAGTTGTCCAGGAATTCCTGAGCCGCCTGATACAATTACAACAAGATCGAAAACTTGGCTTGAATCTGTGTTTTATTACCATAAATATTTTGACCAAATCAAATCTGTGATTACGAAAATGGATGCTAGTGATAAGGCAATTAATACAACTCAAGAACTATTTGAAAATCCTCAAGTTCGTAATAATTTGTATATCTTGCACAACAATTACATTTCTTTGTTGAATGCTATTAAGCAATTACAAAGCAATAGTGTGTCACTATCTGTATCTTTAAGTCTTGTAGACAGTGTAAAAGAGCAACTACAGACTGTAATGGATGCATCTGGTATTCTTGCTAGTAAAATGTTATGCGATACTTTAAAAAAGAATCCTGACTACAATAAATTATGTCTGATTAATCAGTATCTTAAAAATCAAAATGATGGTTTTTCTGTGGATCACAAGTACTTTAGGTATGCAAGCATTACCTGTGAAGATGTGGATCATTCCATTTTAAGGCATACATCTGCATTTGCATCCCAGCAAAAACCTTTAAAGGAAACTACAATAGAGACTTTATTAATGTTTCAAGTGTATTCTCATAGTCATCCATCCTTGTGTCAGCAATAATAGGTAAGATAATTATAGAATCAGTTTTAATAATACTTGTCTACTGCATAACAACAAAATTTCTATTTTTCTTTTGTAACTAAAAATAATTTATGTAACAATTAAGAAAAATAATTACAGTACTGTGAAAATGAAGTGCAACACTTATTAGAATTCACTACAATTGATATTATTTTAGTTAAATGTATGAATTCACTTGTATCAATATCATAACAGTGAATGATAAGTAGATCGGAATTTTAGGTCCTAGTCTTAGTTTGTATATCTTTGTGTCAAGTATAGGAAAGTATAGATTAGTAGAACTTAATTGTTAGTAGAATGTATTTGTTCGGCAGAGACAGGGTGAAATTTTCAGAGTGTTATGGTTTGCATCCTTTATAACTTAGTTAATGTTCGCGACTATATTAACATTTCAAAAAATTATTTTGTGCGCGGCAAAGTGTATCTTTCAAGACGACTCAAGGCCTTGCCATCGAGCAAATATTGTAAGTAAATTTGTCCTTCAATTTTAGGTGATAGATAACCATTTCAAGTGCCTTTGTGCATTTATTTTCTGCTAAAAATGTTAGGCAAAACATTATTTAAGAGATCTGCTTTGCCTTAGCCCGGGAAGAGCCACAATATGAATCTTATAAAAAATTGCTAGTTCATGATTTCGAAGGCGGTAGCGAAGTATAGCCCAAAAACAACAGTAGATAGAAACCAGTAGAAACTTAAACTTGTCCTATCTCCAAAATTCGGTGAATGTCAAACAGCCGCTATCAAAAATAAAGGTGGTCCAACACAATATTAAATAAATACTATGTACATTATCTTATCGTAATAACAACCTAAATTTAAAGAAATTAACAATGTTTCATTCTCATACCAATAACCGGCAGTACAACAAAACTTCAAATTAACCATTTTGTTTATTGAAGCTCACAACTCCCAAATATGAAAACTGCGCATCTAAATCACATTATCTTAATAGTATCCTGTACATTTCCCAGAAACATGTGTAAATCTCAGAATTTTATTGATTGCACTTGTACAAAAATTTCTTAAGTGTTGCACTTCATTTTCATACTACTAAACCTAATGCTAATCATCTATCGGAATGATCAAACATGACATGCAACACTTCTTAGAATTCCTTACAGTTGCCATTATCTCAGTTGAATCTAAATTCTATGAAATACTATTAATTTCTCTATTGGCATCTGTTTGTATCGATATTATAACAGTGTATTAGGCTTAGTTGTCTCTGTCAAATATGGGAAAGTATAGTATAGATTAGTAGAATTTATTTATTAGTAGAAAGTATTTGTTCTGCGGTGACGGGGCGAAGAACTGCTAGAAGAACACGAGCGTTAAGGTTTGGGGGTGTTTCCCGAGTAAATGATTGGGTAAACTATGCATCTTGGGTGAGTTAGTTAATGTTCGCGAATATATTAACATTCGGAAAAACTATTTAGTGCTAAATAACGCACAGTTTGTAAGCGCGGCAAACTGTATTTTTCAAGTCAACTTATCGTCTTGCCATCAAGCAAACATTGTAAGTAAATTTATCTTTCAAATAATTTTAGGTGATATCATTTCAAGTACCTCTGTCCATTTATTTTCTGTTCAAAATTTTGGATAAAAGATTATTTAATAGAGAGCCGCATAACAGCAGTGCCTGTGTCCGGGAACAGTCCCGATATGAATCCTATAGAAAATTGATGCTTCATTTTTTCGAAGGCTGTAGCAAAATACAGCCCAGAAACAAAGCAAAAATGGATAGAAACCATTAGAAAAGTTAGACATGAAGACATAAGCTTCTCTTCTCTCAAAAATTTGGTGAATGTCAAATAGATTATAAGCTGCTATCGAAAGTAAAAGTGATCCAACAAAATATTGAATGAATATAATAAGAAACCAAAACCAAAATTTAAAGATAAATTAACAATGTTTCATTCTCATACCTAGCAGTTCAACAAAACTTCAAATCATTCATTTTGTTTGTTGAAGCTCATAATTCTCGAATATGAATACTGCACATCTAAATCACATTATAAGTATCCTGTACATTTCCCAGAAACATGTATAATTCCAAGAATTTTATTGATCGCACTTGTACTAAAATTTCCTGTGTTGCATTTCATTTTCATAGTAGTGCGTGCTCCTGACCTAATGTTAATCATCTATCAGAATGATCAACCATGCCATTGTAACAAACAGGAATCTGTTAATCACATTTTGAAATTAGAAGTCTACAGGAACCTGCAGATGTTTTATTTCATTATAAATATATGTACACGCTGTTTCACTTCGCTCCACTGAAATCACGTAAATAAAAAAGGCAGCATTAAAGGGGCATAAACACACATTTGCCGATGAGAAATTTGTTGGGTGTATTTATGCATCTCAAAGTGTGCGCACTAACTAGGACACCTATATATTCATTATACTACCTTGTTTTTGCGAAATTGAACGTTTTTTGAATGTTCAGTATTGCAAATGTATTAAATAAAATCTCTGTTAAATATAACTATGTTTTTTGTAGTCAATTATACTACAATATTGGGCATTTAGAAACATTTACTAAACTGAAATTATAATGTCTTTCAATTAATTTCTGCTAAATTAACAGTAATACTTTATTTCTATTTCAGGCAAAAGTTGCAGATTGATAATACGAAGAAAGCTGCGCTAAAAAATGCAAAACAAATCTCGAGTCAATCGTATTCATCACAAAGTGACTTCGATTTGTAATATTGAGCAATAGATGGAAAGAATAATGTTGTTATACATTCGGAAGGCTGCAGAAACGACTGCTGTTAGAGATGCGTGCGGTTCAGTTACGTCAACATCACAATCAAACTAAAATAGTAAATAATTATATTAATTATTTTTAATATTGATAGTAACCGAGCCGTACGCATCTCTACCAGCACTCGTTTCTACAGCCTTATATACACTATCGACCATGAGTTTGAAAGCAAGGTGAAATTCTTTTAAAATAATACTAAAGGCATATCGTGAAATCGTTAATGCTTATTATAAATTATTGTTTGCATATATAAAATTGTTAATAATTTACAGATTGTGTATAACAATTCCATGTCCAAACATTTAGGTACAAATTTCACCCGAATACATTTTATTGCTCATTTCCAAGAATACGACTATTGTTTGACGGAGATGGTGTAGGATATCTGCTACTTTCGATCGAATGGTTTAGTACTACTTCGGTAATTGTTTAGTGCACGTAGTAGAGATATTAATCATTAGTGTCTTATCACTTTCCTGTGCGGATTTAGTTGTTTGAAATGAGTCCGCAATTGTAACAATTTAGTACTGAGCGTAAAAATGCCAAAACGCAGATAATTAACTGTCGAACAACGTAGTAGTATTTGTACTCTTCGCGATGAAGGATATACGGGGAGAGAAATTGCTGTACTGTTAGGGATTTTACCGAAACGTGTGCATTAGACATTGGTACGGAGAAGAGAGACAGGCGTCTACGGGCGACTTCTAGAACTGAAAGTAGATTTATAGTAACGACTTCGAAACGAGATCCACGTCTAACGGCACCGGATATCGCAACGCGCGTTTATACATAACAACAAGCAAATGTTTCTGTTACCGCCATCAAGAGGCGATCATTAGCAACAGGATAAAGGAGATCCATCACCCACACAAAACATTTTTTAAACCGCGTCCATAAAGAAAAACGATTAGCATGGGCAAGAAAGCATGCAAACTGGTGATTGGATGATTGGAATGCAATCTTATGGACCAACGAGTTCAAGTTTTAGTTATTTGGTACGGAACGCAGAGTTTTTGTTCGCCGACGACAAGGGGTAAGAACTAATGCGGCCTACTTAGTGCCGTCCGTCAAACACGGAGATAGTAGTGTTATGGTTTGGGTTTTTTTGTCGGAACAACTACGTTTGATTTAATGAAAATTAGTGGTACAATATGGAAAGAAGAGTATTTTGATATTTTGCCAAATCACGCTATTCCTTGTGGAAGACGTCTTGTTGGTGCGCCGTTTGTGTTCCAACAAGGCAATGACCTCAAACATACGGTTCGAATCTGTAAAAACGTTTTAGAGGAGAGAAATTAGCAAGAAATGAATTGAAATTAATGGTTTGCCTCCCTCAAAGTCCAGATTTATCCCTCATAGAGCCCTTATGGAATGAGCTTGATCCAAACACCCAACACCTATGGGAATATTTATTGCATGGGGACTATCTTGAAGAATTGCTTCGAAGAATGCCTAAAATTTGTACAGTGGCTATCAAAGCCAAAGGAGGTTATATCGACGATTACTACTATTATGTCTGAATAAATTTACTTTTATTTGACGACAGTCACTTATGTTGTATAAATTCATTAATAATCACAATAAAATTTTACTATATCTGTTACTTTTTGTAAAATTTGTTGCTGCTTCCAAACTTTTGGACGGTAGTGTATGTGTCGGTTTAACTAAAGCAAGAATTTTATTTTGTAAAGTAAAAATGCAACTTCTAAGTTATAATGTTTAGATGCTTTAAAATTATACATACATCCTAGTTTAATAATAATGATTTATAAAAATTGTTGGTATTTTCTTTTCTTTAGCTACCATTGGCTATTCATACACAATATAAAATGTACTAAGTAAAAATTAAATAATAGAAGCTATATTGCTTATAAGAATTTGTTCATCCTTTAAAATGTTATTGCACACTGTTATTTAGATTAACATATATTTGGAAAAAATACTTTCCCTTCTGCTATAGCTTTGCGTCTGTAATAATTCAAATTGAAGTGACAAATTTGTTCAGTGTTTGAAGAAGTCTGTTGTACCTAAACTAAGGTACAGTAAAGCTCGCTAATCTGGATCAATTGAAACCAACTGCTCCAAATTGGTAAAATATTTATTATAACAAGTATACATATTTTTAAGGAAAACTTAACAACTGTACCTTTCAAGATAGTCGTTTGAAATATATTATCAAGTAAAAGAATATAAACTCAAAATTTGTTGAAAGAATTTTGATAATTTTACTTGGCAAATAGGTCCTTTAGCTTCCATTGTCGTTGCGTTCTGAAAATAGTCAAACTGTTAAATTCGACTGTTGTCTTGCGCACGTTGTATGCTGGCCCGAAACTTCTAATATCCTTCATTCTTACCTTTTAGTTTATTTCTGGCAAGTTCGTCGGAGAAATTGTTATCACTATCCAATAGCAAACAGTCTTTGTCTCCAATGATCCATCCATTCACTAGTTTCAGAGTTTGTAGGTTGATGATTCTCGGTCTGAAACATGTTTCAGATTTCCACAAATCCTTGTCCATTTTAATATACTGACATGTATCTCTCTTGAAGAATTGTTAAGCAAAAACACTTCAAACTGATGTTATTGTTGAAATATTATTTTCGTTCAAAGATATGATGTTGATCAAAAGGTTTTCATCTTAATCAAACGTATCGTATTTTAGTACATTGGTTGGATAAGTGTCAGGCAATTGGGGGCAGAAACATAGTTGTGATTTGATCATCAACGCTTGCTAGTTGCGTCTCCGATGCGTGATTAGTAAGCAAGGCTGCAGAAACAAGTGTTGTTAGAGATGCATGCGGTTCAACTACTATCAATATTAAAAAGATGTTCATGTGGACTCTACATCAATGAAGCCCACATTAACAACATGAACAAACTAAAATAGTAAGTAATTACATTCATTATGTTTAATATTGATAGTAACCGAGCCTCACGCATCTCTAACAGCATTCGTTTCGGCAGCCTTAGTAATTAGTTGCATTCTCGATCAATAACATTGCTTTTCTATTGAGTCTCTATTTGAAATTTCTTTTACTTGTACTCCAAACTACTCATGAAATCATTTTACGAATAAGATAGAAATCATGCAGACATATTTTGTTGAATAGTATTGAGCTGAAAGGTTAGCGAAATTTTTAAAAGCTAGAATTGATTGCCTTCTTAAATATAATCATTTTGAGTTTATGTATACTATCGCTGTTTCTACAGGTAAGAAAAGGTAAACCCTTTCGAAGGTTTTCGCCCAGGAGCAGTTCTTCCTCTGATATGCACCGACGTCAAGTAGTAGTTTCTAGAATAATTCAGATTCGTGTGTGTTGTATATTTAAGTTGGCGGTAGGTTCAACACATTTATTTTTCGGTGAATTTTCGTAGAAAAGGATCCGCAGCAGATAAGTCGCTAGATAGTTTCTCTTCAACTAATCCAACAAATTGACGAATGTCACATCTATTTTTATACCTATTGACTCATCTTCTGCTTGCTATCATTATGATCTTTAGAGTAAATTTGCAGTCTTTACCCTTACAGCTATTTCAGCTTTGTTCTTTAACATTCGTTTCTAGATATTTTGGTTTTCCCAAAATTTTCCTACGCATTACGCATTTAATGGAAAAAGAGTACTACGTATTCCATTATTTTTCCTTATTCTTTGTAATATAGGTCATTGTAAACATACTGATACCATATTTCTCTACTGCCGCTAGTTTTGTGTGGCCTTTCTGATGCAATGATGTAAACTAATTGAGAAATTTCTATTTTGGTATTCCACACTTAGTTGGGGATTCCCCGTGGTATTCATATACAGGATGAGATATGTAACAACATAAGACAGGCGTTCTGAAGTAAGGCATCCATCATCGGTCCGTACTAGAAGGTACATACGTAATATAAAAATTGTATTGGCTATGGTTTTCGATGACTGGAAGTCATTTGCAGTCGCCAAAGGATATGTTGAAGATTCGTTGCATTAATAATAACATCAGGAAACAGTAGTTAGTATTGAACATAACTAATTGCACAAATATTCATTATCATAAGTAATTACAATCGTAAAAAAAAAAATAAAACTAATACTCGAAATTACATATTCATTGTGAAAATTTTACAATGCTATGAAATCTATTTAAAATAATATAATAGACTATAACGTTTTATTCTACACTTTGTGCTTTTGAATTGTTATTGGGAAAATATTAGTGTTATATATCAAATTTAGTCAAACAATTTATATTCTGTGGTAACTTACCTCCCTAAGGGAACATGAATATTTCACCCCGTTGCCAATGGCAAACAATTACATAAACGGTAAGTTCAACTTACGTCTCTTTAATAAGTACAATAATTAATAACATATTTACATAGCCGGTAGTAGGAAAAAGTTATGACATTCATTTTAGCCTAAACTTGTTATCTGCTTGTTTTCAAAAGTGTGATTTCAATTTAAACTTTTGAAATTACCATTAATTGACGCTAAACGAGAAATCTTGACAGCTTTGTAGTAACCATGTAGTATCTTTTGGTAAGAGTCCCGTATAAGGGGCTTCGAGTTAGGGATTTAATGGATTCTAAGGGAAAGCTCACGTTCTGCTGTGTTTAAAATGGTCCTTCTTTTTTTTTAGGAGTTTAGCTTAAAGTACCTAAAAATCGATTTAAAAAGGGCTATTTTACTGGTGTATGAGTCATAGTTTACGAAATTTATGTTGGTACTTATTGTGTTTGGAGTAAAAGTTACCAAAACAGATAGAAAATACTGATAAGCGGTAAAATTTGATTTGAATATTGGGGAATAATCTGTTAACAATTAACAGAGAAAAAAGGACAAAAACAATAAAGACAATAATTTTCTAGTAAAAGTTATTATTTATTATAGCATGTTACAAGTTACAATAAATAAATGAATTAGTTTGGTTTTGAATAGAATTAATTAATTATTACTTCGAAGATTACACAAAAAGTGTACCGAACTGGTAGTAAATTATAAAATGCACTCTAATATTAACGTGATTTTCTTAGATGCATTCAAGTAAGCCCGTCCGTCAATACGAAACATATCAAATTAATATGGTACATATATTAAGTCTACATTGTTTGTAACGTTAAGGTACTAATTCGTGAGTAGGTCATGCAAAGCAACTACCACAAAAGGACAAATAACAATGGCTCTAAAGCAATAAATGATTTATAAATTAGAAATAATCACGCAAATAGCAACAAAAATAGCTCTAAAATAGTAAAAGATCAATTAATTGAAAATAATTACACAAATAAAGCAACAAAAACATGTTTCTAGAATAATAAACGATTAATAAATTAACAAATAATTATGGAAATAAAATGGTATACTACAAAATATTTTTCAAATAATAGATTAGAAAATAATTCTGGAAAATAAACAATATGCTAGCAAAAAACGAAAGGTAACATGGCCAAAATACCCCGATGAAATTTTCAATTAAATATGTGCCAAACTGATATTTAAATTATACAAGTTTAATGCATATAAATATATGACTTTAGGGGAAAAAAGATCCCCAATTGAAAGCACACTCCCCTAACACGAAATAATAAGAAAAAGGGAGATCTGGAATTTACACTGGGTACTGCTGTCTAACAGTTCCCTGAAGTGGTCAACACCTCCTTTACATACATCTGTAAGCCATAACCATTCCACAAGGTGGTCTACGAGTCTCCCATGCCAAACGTTTGGTGGCAAACCAAGTGGGTCTCCAGCAGGACTCAAACTTCTGGGCGTGAACACCTTCAGCTGCTATATATAATATATGTAATTTACTAACAATTCGGTACACTTTTTGTCTAATCTTCGAAGTAATAATTAGTTAATTGCATTCAAAACCAAACTAATTTATTTATTGTAACTATCATGTATTTTGCATGCTATAATAAATAATAAAATTCACTAGAAAATTATAATCTTTATTGTCCTTTTTTTCTTATTAATTGTTTTTTATAATGGGAAGCATAGAGAAAGGACTGTGAGAACGTCACAATAATGTAATAGTTTCAAAGCAATACCAGTCTATTTACCCATATTGTATACAAAAATAAAAAAATATGGGATAGTAAATATTGTGAGCTTTCCGTTAGAATCCATTCGCTCCATCGCTCTCGATGCCCCTTATACGAAACTACAACTAAGTAATATTTGCTTGTTAGCGGTAGAGACATTTGAGATAGGACAATTCCCGGCTACTAACGGTTCTACATTCAGGGCCAACTACGCGGTTTGGAGGGAATTTGATGTTATCATAAAATTTTGCCATGTTCTGTAGAGTTTGTACAGTTGAAAAATGTAATAAGCTAATTATTATATTATTGCGTCAGGTAAGTATTAAAAAAAAATCAGCTGCTCACAATAATCGTTTTATGACATACTTGCATAAAACATTTAGGGATGATAATAAAATAAAGCTACTTAATCAGAGATGTATGTATACCCAGTCAATTTTAGGTAGCTCCGGCAGTAAAAAAATTATTTATGAATAATAAATAATTAGTATTGAATCCACGTAATATATAATATGTATTTGCTACGGCCCTATTTTGTTCATAAACCTTGTTGACGTTTTATCTTTTTCCATAAAATAATACATAAGAAATAGTAACTAATATGTATGTTGTGTATTACAAATTTGACTTAAAAATTATTACATTCATTTTAGCTTAAACTTGTTTTAAAAAGCTCTGTTTCAATTTAAATTTTTTAAATTTTCCAATAGTTGGCGCTCGGAATCACTGTAAAAGTTTATCTTGACAACCGTGTGGTGTGTAGTGATATGGTAGTGACCAGCAGGTGCCAGTAGTCACCAAAGATAACTCTTAATGGATGGTTAGTGACATCAAGCATAGAACAGAAACAAGTGATGCAGACTAAACAACATCAACCCTTGCTCGGCGTATCGTCGTATTGGAATGTTAAGTGGGTAGCGAGTTCACACGCAGATAAGGGATGGAGGTTTTACAAAAAGATCATATGGGTAGTCGAACCAGAGCAAATCGAGGAGATAGTTGAGTTTAATATTTAAAAGCTTTACGAAAGTTATTCAAAATAGTAAAGAAGCAGTTGTATTGTAGTAACTGTCTTATTATTTATGCTAATTACCGGAACTCTGTGTAATTGAGGAATAGTACCGCATTTGGCCGAATTTTCGCGTTAACCCGCACTTTTAACATATATTTTGATTATCTTTCAAGCTCTGTTCATCGTTTTTTGATGGATTGCACACCCAACATATAAAACAAAATTAAAAAATTATTTAGAAACTTTTGGAAGCAAGTAAGATAGGTGATGGCGGTTCAAACTCTTCCATTGTACGTACATTCACCACAGAATGTTTTTGCCAATCGGTTGTTTCGTCCACACATAACCACTATTTTTTATCTTTCAATTCTGCTTTAATTCTTCCTTCGACATAGCCACGAACAGATGGTACAAAGGTCCTTAACGATATCTGACTTGGTAATGTATAATCTGAATACTTGCTCCAGAGGAAACAAATGCTTGTTGGTCTAGTAAAGTGAACGGTACATTATTGGGATAGAACAAACACCTATATCAAATATTAACTGCTCACTGTATCATTTGCCACGGACTGCAGAACAGTGTTTTATACTGAAATGAATACGTAGGCTTCCACGGCCAGAGTTAATAACTACTTCCGTAACCTTCTGCCAAAGTGGTTTTGCCTCTAGCGTGGTTTACACGTCCAGTTAGCGTGCCACTTTGGTTTCCCCTATTCTCCTGAAGAAGCCTCCTATGACTGAAGCGAAACGTCGAGATTTCACCTTTCTCTTTTGGCCTCTTTCTTTTTCCTTTTTCTCTCGTATCAACCCCTCTCCCCGTCTCTATATCTTTCTCTTTTTTTTGTTCACCTTTCTTTCACGTCCCCCACCCTTTATCATTTTTTCTTTTTCTTATTTTTCTTTCTCCTCTTACTCTTATTTCTTATATATATATATATACATATATATATATATCATCATGACACGGTCCAATTCCGGAAGTAGTTCGTTTATTAGTGTTTTATACTTCTTAGATGGCGTTCACACTTCCACCTGCCGGAACACGTCAAATAGTTGTCGCATTTTACACATTTAATTCTATCGCCTTCGTATTCTAAATCCGGCATACTCACTATTTCTACTTTTCTAGCTTAATCGAAATACGCCGTTTCCGAAACGTACCTAAGTACGACATTTTCTAAGTATGTGTGTACTGACGAGCACTCACAATGACCAGTCGAATAATACTGAACAAGTATGCTTTTATACGGGTACTTGATTCTCCGTGCCGCGCGCTTCACCCCTGTTGTTCTCCGCACAGCACTGAAACTTGCCCTTCTTTGCAGATATTAGTCATTATTATATTCTCCTTATATAACCTCAAACAATCTGGTATCGACTTCCATAACAGAAAAGGAAAGCAATATACAAATATGCGCAAATACATATGTATCGAAAAAAAGATTGCTATAATCCATAAGAACAATACTTTTTACTCTCTCTGAAAGTAGGTACAAGGTAGCAATACTAAATTTACAATGGATTTTACTTTTCGTATAAAAGACGTGATATTTGCTTATATAATGTAATTTCGAAAAATTATAACAGCTATCTGAACTGGGCGGTTTTTATTTTAAAAGCAGAATATTACATATTTTGAAAATAATCTTAAATTCATAACCTTAATAAAACAAGATTATTCACTATCAGATTTAGCGTCAGATTCAGAACCCGATCCTGATCCAGAACCAGATCTTGAAGCAGATCTTGACCTCGAAGGAGATTTGCTTCGAGATTTAGATCGTGATCTAGACCTGGAAGCCGATCTGGACCTAGATTTAGATGAAGAACGTGATCGAGAAGTAGACTTTGATCGTGATTGCGATCTTGATCTCGATGGTGATTTTGAAACCGATCTAGATCTAGAGGCAGATTTTGAAGAAGACCTAGACTTTGATCTAGATGGCGATCTAGATCTAGAGCCAGATTTCGATCTAGATTTAGAACGAGACCTTGATTTTGATCTTCTTGATGACCTAGATGAGGCACGAGAACCTTCATTATTTTCTTGATCAGATTCCTGTTGATTTTGTTGAGTTTCAATTTCAGGTTCATCTTCTTCCTCACCAGGTGGCTCTAGTTGTTTCTCTCTATATCTTTGCATTCTAAATTCTTGTGCATCCAAAGGTCTATGTTTTACAATTAAGCGAGTATTGCTTGGAGCTTGACCAACTTTCTGTCGACGTTTACTTAGTCTTACCCTAGTTTCTAATTCATTGTAGTAAATACCGTCATTTCTAACTACCAAAAAGTAATTTTCCTCGTATCCTTTACTCGCTTTACTTTTTACATTCCAGTTGTATTCCCTGGCCATTTTATACTCATATTCTTCATCATCTTGATATGGTATGTTATTTGTAAAATCTTGTCTTCGTTTTTCAAGTGTCTCTTCAACAGGCAAAAAGTAGGCTACAAATTGTTCCCCACTTTCATCCATGACACCCCTTATCATTGCCTGTGACATTTCTTCTATCTGCGCAGGAACTTGCTTGCCAACCGGAGCTGGATCGCTATCAAAAATAACTTGAGCGCAGGGATACTTCCAAAGTTTGAAGTCAGGATATATTGGCAACACTTCCACAGGTACTACATTGGGTTTGCTATAATGCTTCTCAATAGGTATTTTAGAATCATCAAATGTTTTCTCGATAGCTTTAATTTGTGAATCACGATCCATGTACAACGTCTCATTTTTCAAATTTTTCTTAATACTATAACCAACTTTGGCTTCCACCTTATCCATAGTTTGGGGTTGGAATCTTGTTTGCTCAGTGGAGATATATTCAGTTCTTCTGAGCCATGACACTGATCTTGCATGATGTCTAGATCGTTTAGAATCCTGTGGCGTAAGAATATCTTCTTCAAGTAACTTTTCATCTGCAGGATCTAAATAAACCCCAGGCTCAACTGCATAAATATCTTTGTTAATTAAATCTATATTAACTCCTAAGTCATGCTCAGTTAATACTTCGTATCGATAATTTCGTTCTAGTGATGTTGGGTTATACTGGATAAACCTACAATTGCAAGCTTTGTGAAATATAATGAAGATATTGTATTAATATATTGCATTACCTTGATGATTCAAAGGGATAAGATATAAATTTTAAATCAAAAGGAATATCTGGTAAAGTATTGCAATATTTCACTTTGCATACCAATTCGGATCTAAAATAGATTTATAAATACAATTATAAACTCTGTATTTAAATCATTTACCGACGTTCTCCTTGCGCTGGTTTAGTTGGCCTTTTATCTTGTTGAGCCGTACCATTTTGAATAGTTGGCGGCATTTTTAGAATTACATATATTATTAAAATTTCCTTAAATATAGTCTCCTTGGTTAGAATAGCGCCATGGTAGTCAGAGATAACTCCACCTAGCTGGGCATGTTCTGTACTAAACGTTGTGACTCTAAAAAATGCCATCTCTTGTTGTGGGAGGCAAGTTTTTGTCGCGCGTGCTGTCAAAAACCGCGGGGGGCATATGGCGGCAAATTTAAAATGTATTTATTTCGTTTTTATTTGGATGGTTGGTATGCATGGAAACACCAGCATTTTTATAAAAAAAATTATTTTACAAAAGTTATACGAAATGACAAGGTACGACTATGGTATTACATTGTGCAATAATGAATAAAGGCTGGAATTCAGAGCGCCGAAATCTGCAATAATTAACAGTAGTTGGACTTTGTGAATTCCATGCCTTCATTACAATTTCAATGAATAGATATAAAGATTCGCAAATACCAAATATCACCAACAAAATAATTTCTTTCAAGCATATGTAAGGCGACATTAATTATGTGTAATTGTCTTAATCAAAGATGGATGAAATGCTATTTGTATGTAATTGTAAAAGATAATTTTCGTAGTTTTTAAGTGTGTTGCCGGTTTCTGTACTTTAGATCGTCATGGTGTTCGCAAAATGTGCCGTTCATGGATACGGTAACAAACGTTCACCCCGCCATCGTTTCCCAAACCCCAGCATACGTCCAGCATCTTTCTGTGCGTAGGTAGCTGCGTGTGCGAATGAAGTAACCCAAAAAAATCCTCAGCTGGTGCACAAAAATCATCGAGTATGCCATGTGCACTTTCATGGTGAGGATCGAGCTTCAAAAAGTTACCTGAAGAAAAACGCAGTGCCGTCACTATTCCTGCCTGTGCCAACAGTAGATGGAAGAGAAAGTAAGTACATGAAGATATTATAGATACGTCCGTTAAGAATGAATGCAGTAGCAAAGAAAAGTGAATCCCATTTATAAAAGGAAAAAGTGTTAATTTCAAATTCTAACAATACTATTGTCTATAAATATTTGCAGATGTTTCTGATCACAAGCATTGTACAAGTGTGACTGAAAGTAACGCTCCAGCACCAGAGCCGAATGGAGTCGACAGAAGTACTTGCAATATGTCAAATAAGTTAAAGCCAGGTGAAGCTGTGGTTTGCGAATCCTTTTGCGAAGTTGCAACAAGTGTGGCTACATCTATTGATTGCTGTAAAACATCAGTACGAGGTAAGCGCAAAGCAAATGAGAAACCTTCACTACTTTCCAAATGTTTTTCAATTACAGTTACCCATGGAATGGTTAGCAATAGCAGCACTATATTACTTAAAGTATTAGTCCCAGGACCTAGATGTAATCATGAAATAGATATATACATAAAACTTACAAATACCTGTATATTCATCTTTGGAGATTCGATTCGGTCATACCAACATTCACTTGCAGCATTTCATTGTATCAATACTCGAAACCGTATTCAATCTTAAATTAAGGACGTGTGTTAGACCAGATCAGTGAAATCATCTAAATTGCAAGGGTTTATTGAACCTCGAAAGATGATGTGTATTGAGGGACTTAGTATGCAAGTAAGAGTTTGAAATTAAACCAGAGTGTGAAGTACCATTTGTAACATGTATCTAAAATGTTGATTTGTAACATGTTTCACAAAAGGTTTCACAAACACTTTTCTACGCTAAATTGGAAAACGGTTTCTTTTCCAGCAATAACGTGTAACACATTCTACAGAAACCTCTCAGACTAAGTAGATAACATGGGAAAAATCCGAAATTTACTATGTATAACATAAACGCTGTGATCGAGTATATATTGGACAGACAAAATTGTCTTTTACAATTACATGCAAATAGCATTTCATTCATATTTGATTTAGAAAATTGCACATAATAAAACTCGCCCTACATATGCTTGAAATAAATTACTTTGTCATTGAAATTGTATGAAGGCATGGAATATACAAATTCCAGCTACTGCTGATTATTGCAGATTTCGGCCCTCGGAATTCCATCTTTCACTCATTATTGCAGGATGTAATACTACACTTGTACCATGTAATTACGTATAACTTTTGTAAAATAAAAATTCTGGTGTTTCCATACATACCAACCATCCAAATAAAAACGAAATTAATACATTTTAAATTTGTCGTCATATACTCCCCGCGGTTTTTGACAGCACACGCGACAAAAACTTACCTGCCGCACCAACAGATGGCATTTTTTTAGAGTCAACCTTTAGTACGGAACATTCCCATCTGGTGAGGTTATCTATGACAGTTAATACTTGTACAATAATGTAGTGTTATTGTAATATATTCAACTATACGTTATTTATTTTGCCCATATTCGATAATTTATTATATCAACAGAACGAAAGAATAACTAGAAGTTAATAATGACTAGATGTCAATTGCTTAAAAATAATTAATTCACGCATTTACTACGATTAAAGAGTGAATATTAATTAGTTACTCCTAATTTGCGCGCCCCAACAAATTCTCAAAACATCTTTCTAATAGTGTTAAAAACCACTATTTACTTATTCGTGAACTTCCACTTATGTCATTCTAATCATAAGGTTGTGCATTTCTGTTTCAATGCGCTTTAAAATATCTGCAATTCCATGACCTTTTTTTTAACGCTAATGATTAAATTAATTGTGCGTATTTTGCCATTTATTTACTGATTTTTTACAATATCCCAGTGCATTTAATATTTAATCCATTAATTAGTTGCACCCACAAATGTTTTGTATTTATTGTTTACATTGGGTGTTGAAATTCGCATCTTTTATGTCTTTCTATAAAATTAATCGAGGTTTTCCAAAGGCTGTACGTCTCATTTTAAACGCCATCTAATATAAAGAAATATGGAGTGATAATGTATAAAAGAGCGTTATTTAACATCCTTACGTTAAAACAAATTTTGTTAAATTTCAAGTTAAAATAAATTGTTAGTATAAACAAAATAGTAATCACTATGCTCGCATAAAAATTGAAACATTCTATTAAAACATTCACAAATAGGTGTATATATATTATCCTACAAATGTTTTAAATTAGTGATTTTCTATCGAACCGTCTTCTATTAAATAGGATAGTAAATTATCATACCACATAATACAATTACAAACATAAACAAACAATTAATACATTTTGGTTTTGAATAGCCGCCAAGAAAATGTCCTTTCTTGAAGAGTGATAGAAACCAAACAAAATGTAATAGAGCGAGATGCGAGACCTAAACGACAGCAACTTTGCTGTCGGGTATATTCCGTCGAGTTGGTCGACGGCTAGGTCTCGAGTAAGCGTTACAGAATTCCGATAGTGTCGACTCACTCGACGTCGAGCTTACAGAATCCCTATGCAGTAGCGGAATCTAAATTCTTGTATAGTTTGATTCAGTTGGTGGCAGGACTGCCTCAGTAATATTTTCAGGGGTTAGTCACTCCTGAATATTTGTTTATTACCGGTATAAAAATATATAATGAAAATACTGCAACAGTTAGATCGTATTCACTAATTGTGTGGTCCAAATTTTAGTTTGAATCTTTCATATCACATAATGTCTAGGGTACGAGTACCATTTGGCACGCAAATTCGGAAATGGTTATTGCAGTTTCCAGATTTAGTATATGATGGAACAACGGTAAAATGTCTTCCATGTGAAACACGGTTAGCTATATGGACAGTTTCATACTGCAGATATCATGTCTGTAGTAAACGACACATAGAAAATCAAGAAAAACAATGGCCTTATCTGAAGTTTTTATTTGATTTAATTTTTATGCTTGGTGCATGTGAGCTTCCTTTTGTATTGCCTATAAAACAACTTTTTCGTGCGTTTTGGAATAAGCATGTACCAATTTGGAAGTTACCGCGAGGAAGAATAATATATAGAAAATTGCAGTTGATACGAGAAATGGTGGAGAATCATATAAGATCAAAAGTGGTAAACCAGAAAGTGTGGATAACTATTGACCAATATACAGACATCCACAAGAAAAAAGTAATTAATGTTTTAATACGTACAATGGAATGCGATAAATCATCAGTTCCATATGTTATTGCTAGTAAGAAATTAAAGAATGCTACTGCTGATGCGATTGCAAAGCTTGTAGAGGAGGCTACTGCACGTTTTGGAATAAAGAAATATCATGTTCTTATGTTAGTAACAGAGTCATCTGCGCATATGTTGGAGACTGGCAAATCACTAAAAAATATTTTTCCTAAATTGCTGCATGTAACATGCATGCTTCAAACATTTTATTTGGTTGAAGGACAACTACGGGACAGTTATCCAGAGATTGACAAATTAATATCAGCTGTAAAACTGGTCTTTGATGGTTCTCTGAAGCGTACGCAAATATTTCAGAAAGGTTGTCCAGGAATTCCTCAGCCACCTGATATAATTACAACAAGATGGAAAACTTGGCTTGAATCTGTGTTTTATTACTATGAATATTTTGACCAAATCAAATCTGTGATCATGAAAATGGATCCTAGTGATAATGCAATTAATACAAGTCAAGAACTATTTGAAAATCCTCAAGTTCGTAATAATTTGTATATCTTGCACAACAATTACATTTCTTTGTTGAATGCTATTAAGCAATTACAAAGCAATAGTATGTCACTATCGGTATCTTTAAGTCTTGTAGACAGTGTAAAAGAGCAACTACAGACTGTAATGGATGCATCTGGTATTCTTGCTAGTAAAATGTTATGCGAAACTTTAGAAAAGAGTCCTGACTACAGTGAATTATGTAGGATTAATCAGTATCTTAAAAATCAAAATGATGGTTTTTCTGTGGATCACATGTACTTTAGGTATGCAAGCATTACCTGTGAAGATGTGGATCATTCCATTTTAAGGCATATATCTGCATTTGCATCCCAGCATAGATCCTTAAAAGAAACTACAGTAGAGACTTTGTTAATGTTTCAAGTGTATTCTGATAGTCATCCATCCTTGTGTCAGCAATAATAGGTAAGATAATTGCAGAATAAGTTTTAGTCATGTTTTATAATGTGTCCACTTCATAACAAAACAAAATTTAATTTTTTTTTCTAACTAAATATAATTTGTGTAACTAAAAAAATAATTATAGCAAATTCTAAGAAGTGCAACACTTCTTAGAATTCGCTACAGTTGCTGTTATCTCAGTTGAATGTAAATTCCATTAAATACTATTAATTTCTCTATTGGCATCCGTTTGTATCAATATTATAACAGTGTCTTAGGCTTAGTTTGTATGTCTGTGTCAAATATGGGAAAGTATAGTATAGATTAGTAGAATTTATTTGTTAGTAGAAATCATTTGTTCTGCAGCGATAGGATGAAGAACTGCGAGACGAATACATAAAAATATTCAGTGAGTGTTTCCTGAGTAAACGTGCGGGTATACTACGCATCCTGGGTGAGTTAGTTAATGTTCGCGAATATATTAACATTCAAAAAATTATTTAGTGCTAAATAACGCTAACGCACAGTTTGTAAAGGCAAAAAACTGTATTTTTTAAGACAACGTCTTGCTATCATGCAAAAATTGTAAGTAAATTTATCTTTCAAGTAATTTTAGATGATACAGAACCATTTCAAGTGCCTCTGTGCATTTATTTTCTGTTCAAAATTTTAAATTAAAGATTATTTAATAGAGATCAGCACTGCTTTGGCCCAGGAATAACAACAGTCCCGATATGAATCCTATAGATAGTTGATGGTTCATTTTTTCGAAAGCAGTAGCAAAGCACAGCCCAAAAACAAAGCAGCGATGGATAGAAACCATTAGAAAAGTTTGACGTGAAGACATAAACTTGTTTTGTCTCCAAAATTTGGTGAATTCAATGTCAAATAGATTACAAGCTGCTATCGAAAGTAAAGATGATCCAACTAAATATTGAATGAATATTATGTACATTCCTTTGTCGTAATAGAAACCAAAACCAAAATTTAAAGACAAATTAACAATGTTTCATTCTCATACCAATAACTGGCAGTTCAACAAAACTTCAAATCATTCATTT
The DNA here is from genome assembly GCA_023509865.1 of Trypoxylus dichotomus. NCBI lineage: Eukaryota > Metazoa > Arthropoda > Insecta > Coleoptera > Scarabaeidae > Trypoxylus > Trypoxylus dichotomus. The sequence goes on along the minus strand of CM042081.1, from coordinate 22,145,743 downwards.
TGTTTGTTGAAGCTTATAACTCTCAAATATGAATACTGCGCATCTAAATCATATTACCTTCATAGTATTTCCCAGAAACATGTATAAGGCCCGTTTGCATCAGTTACCCTTAAAATTTGGCTTAAGTAAGCCAGGCCTAACTTTAAGGGACAGACCTTAAAAGTATCGCTTAGTTAAGGTTCAGAAATAAGTTGGTAAGAAAAATAGCACTAGAAAAAATTAATGTATGGTTCTTAAACAGACGAAAAGCAACGTAATTTGGTTGGTTTTTCTACAGTTGTTTGGTTGTTTCATTATTTTTTGTAAATTATTCATACATTGTATCCAGCAATATCGTTTTTAAATTGATAAAAGTAAGTATTACTTGAAACAGATAATTAATATTATGTATAATACATATGCAAGAAAATAATTTTAAAAATGGCGTTGAAGACTAAATATTACTTATATATATATATATATATATATATAAAAATAATTAGAAAATCATGGAATCCCGTGGCAGATGTCCGAGGCGAAAGTACCCCTATTATCCCTTATTAAAGAATATAAGGATATAATTGAGTACAAAAAAGTGATTATGGCCCATTTGCACCGGTTACCCTTAAACTTTCGGCTTAAGTAAGCCACGCCTAACTTTAAGCGGCACATTGCATTGCACCGCTACCTTAAAAGTATCAGTTAGTTAAGCTTCAGAAATAAGTTAGTAAGACAAATAGCACTAAAAAATTTTTAGAAATTTTAGGGATTTCTATTAATGTATGGTTTTTAAACCTACGTAATAATTTGGCGGGGTTTTCTATTACGTATAATATATACACGAAAAAAACTTTTAAAAATGATGCGGCTGTTAATTAGATATTAATTATACACTATTTGAGAATCATGGAATCCCGAATTTTACAGTTGAGGAGAAAGTATCCGTATTATCGCTCATAAAGAAATATAGGGATATAATGGAATGGAAAAAAAAAGAACAATTACAAGCGTTAGAAGTTTTAATTGCATTAAAGAATTATGAGAACATTTTTTTTGTTTTGATTTCAATATCGTCATGTACAAAAAGAGGCCTAATATTACCGAAGGTTTCTAAAGTAGGCGTTATATTTATCTAATAAAGTACATTGATGATACTGATTGCTTTCGAATTCAGCCCAAATGTTGCCAATACTGAAAATAGTTGAATCATATGTAGATCCAAGCCATTCACGCAACAACACTTTTAATTTTTAGAGTGGCATCACAAATTATTTGCATATTCATTGAAAAGTAAGATTTTCTGTTTACGGAAAAGTTCAGTACTATTTCCACCGACAAAATACATTAAACACTTGTAATATAATAACTCCAATAACTCTTGGAACAGATGCCATACTATAAAGTTCCTTTGACAGTTTTTTTGTTCTTCTTCAGTTTTAGGAAATGTAACAAATCTTCTACTTAATTTAGCAAGGTCTGCAATTTCTTGTAAGTAGCCTCCCGTAGGTCATTATTGCGGAATAAAATGGAATTGCAGGCACAGTAATAACTGTTACCCCTACAAAAAAAAACTATGAAATAGGTAGACACGCAACTCATCCACTTACATGTTGTTCGATTAATTTTAAAAACTTCATCGCACAAGTCCTAGATAATCAAAATCGAGGTATGAGATTGACATCTCAAAATTCTTTGTCGTGGTTTTGTCAAACGTACACGTGCCTAGGTAGACCATATTCTACAGATGCTAGTAAATCTAACTCATTGTCTTCTACTATACATATTATCAGCGATTTCATCAACTTTCTGTATTAAATCCATATTTATTGTAATTGGTTCAATATTTTGATGCAAATAATTTTTGCTTAGCCGATACGTTTGTTTACGAACAAAGTAAGGTTATTGAAATTTAAAAATATTTACATGGCTCAAGCGCTCTTGTTTCCCTTTCAAGTTAAGCCGCAGAATATCTGCCGCTTAAAATCGTAGATGTTAAGCGCTACTTTAAGTGACGCTTAAGGTATTTTACTTGCGGTACAATCCGCTTAAAGATTTAAGTGACGCTTAACTTTTAAGGGTAACCGGTGCAGAAGGGCTTGTGTAACGTGGAAGGAGAAAGAAACGGCGTGGGAAGAAATTACCCATAGATTCAATGCCAGCAACACTGTTTTTATTAAAAGAACGAAAGAAAATTAAAAAAATTCTATTAGAACAAGAAGGAGACCCGAAAAATAGCAGCAAATGAAAGAGTAGAGCGATTTAAAACAGGTAGTGGCCCTTCTACTTCAAAAACTAACGATCCAACATTTGCCGACTATGTTCGACTCCGATGCAGAGAATGAAACTATATTCCTGCAGTTTGTCGATGTAAGAAATTTGCTTTGTTTTTGTTTTTTAAATTTTTGACCTATTTTATTCTTTTAAGGAGAATGAGGAATCAAAACAGGAGGAGGAAAAACGTGCAGAAAATAATGTAAGTATATTCGATGAAAAAAGGTAATCTGTGGCATAAATTAAGGAACATGCCAAACTACATTAACCAAGGCTGTGCAAATTCTATATGTCTGGTGACAAGAATGTTAAAATGTGGGGTTATTCATTAAAAAGGGATGGTTATTCATTAAAAAGGGATGGTTATATATTATTAGCAGCTATTAGTGCTTGAAACAATTTTTTTTTGTGCTTAATGTATTGATATGTATATATTGAAAATTAACAAACATCTGTTTATACAGGTTGAAACTGTCACCAGTTTAGATTGGGGAGATTTCAATGCCGATCACCTGAAAATTGCTGTCTCAAGCCAATTGCATTCTAGAACATGGACAAGTAGAAGACGTCCACAATTAAGCACCTCAACTTGCCCAAAAAGTATAAAGATTTGGCAGAAATCAAAAAGGAGGTAGCACTTCTCCAATTGGAGATTTTAAAAAATGAAAAGAAAGCCAAACAGGAAAAGCACGAAAAAGTAATGGAGGAATTTCGAGCAAGAGCCCTACGAGAAGACGAAGAATTTCTTTTAAGGAAAGAAAACTTAAAACTCTAAATTGAGTTAAAAAAGAAACAATTGGAAGCTTTAGAAAAGTTTTAATGTAATAAAATTTTTAGAACAATTTTTAGTTTAATTTCAATATCCTCATGTAAAAAACCAGCATTATATTATCTAGGATTTCTAAAGCAGGCGTTTATAAATTGTCGCCGGATTTCACTAATTTCTCCTCCTCCAAGAGGTATTTCTGGGATTTGACCATTTTGTATTAACATATCCAGTGCATGTTCTTCCAATTCCTCGGGAAGAGGTGGTACATTTTCCTCGCCTATTTCTAGGTTAAAATTGTGAAGAACAGCAGTTGCTACAATAACCTGAACAGTTTCTAGTTTTAAGCGACATCCATATGCCAACATTGGAAAACGACGCTTCAAAACTCCAAAAGATCTTTCAGTTGTATTTCTTGTTCTGATATAGGCTTCATTATAAAACTGCTCTTCACGAGAGATAGGATTTAAGAGAGGAGTAAATAAGTAATTTTTATTAGGATATCCACTATCATCTGAAACATTTAAAAAGAAACAAGCATTAATTCGCAGTAATATTTTCTCTTCAAGGCATGTAAACAAGGAGATAAGATATTTACCTAATAAAATACATTGTTGATAGTGATTGCTTTCGAATTCAGACAAAATTCTGCTATTATTGAAAATAGTGGAATCATGCGTAGATTCAGGTCATCGTGCAACAACGTTTGTAATTGTTAAACTGGCATCACAAATCATTTGCACATTCATGGAAAAATGCGCTTTCCTATTACGAAAAAGCTCAGCACCACTTCCACCTATGAAATACATTGCAAGTTTGTAGGCTGTCACCTGTATTAGTATATATAAATGTTACATTAGCTGCTGATTCTATCTTTACATGCGTACAAACAATTGCTCCAATAATTCTTGGAAATGATGCGACGCTATAAAATTTCCTCTGACAATTTTTTTGGTTCTCGTTCTGTTTCAGGAAATATTAAATCTTCTACTTAATCCAGCAATTACTTGTGATACACGCTTTATTATTCTACAAACTGTTGAAACATGCATACCAGCAAAATCAGTAATTGCTTCTAATTGGCCACCTGTAGAATAGAATCGCAGACATAGCAATAACTGGTTTATAGGAGAAACGCAGTTGTTCCTATAAAAAGTATTTTGTTAAATAGGCAGGCACACGACTCATTCACTTACGTATTAAATGTGTACTCCAATTATTGTTCGATTAATTCGAAAAACGTCAGTGCACAATTTCTTGATAATCGAAATCCGTACGAAATTTACATCGTCCAAATTTTCGAAATAATTTTGTCGGACATACACTTGCCTAGGTAGACCATATTCTATAAATTCTAGTATATCTAACTCATCGTTTTCTACTACTATATTATCGACGATATCTTCAACAATTTGTATTAGATCCATCTTTTTTCCTTAACCGATACCGTTTTGATTACGAAATGAACGGAGTAAAGTTTGGTCGGTTTGGTAAGGTTATTGAAATTTAAAAATATTTACGCGGCGCCAGCGCTCTTCTTACCCTTTCAAGTTAAGCCGTAGAATATCTGTTGCTTAAAATCGTAGATGTTAAGCGTTGCTTTAAGTGACGCTTAAGGTATTTTACTTGACGCTTAACTTTTAAGGGTAACCGGTGCAAACGGGCCTGTGTAACGTGGAAGGAGAAAGAAACGGCGTTGGAAGAAATTACCCATAGATTCAATGCCAGCAACACTATTGTTATTAAAGGAACGAAGGAAAATTAAAAAAATTCTATGAGAACAAGGAAGAGACCCGAAAAATAGCAGTAAGTGAAAGAGTAGAGCGATTTAAAACAAGTGGTGGCCCTTCTACTTCAAAAACTAACGATCCAACATTTGACATAACAATGTCAATCTTGAATAAGCTTGCTTTAAGTGACGCTTTAGGTATTTTCCTTGCAGTGCAATCCGCTTAAAGATTTAAGAGACGCTTCTCTTTTAAGGGTAACCTGTGCAAACGGGCCTATCGCATTTGCACTAAAATTTCCTGTGTTGCACTTCATTTCCACAGTAGTGTATATACCTGATCTTATGTTAATCATCTATCGGAATGATTAAGCATGCAATTGGAGGAATCTGTTAATCACATTTTGAAATTAAACGTCTACAGGAAACTGGTAGGAGCATCACTTACAAATTTTACCGATGAATAATTTGCTAGGTTTATTTAGACATCTCAAAATGTGAAGGCTAACTAGGAGACCTATATATCCATTCTACCTTGTTCTTGCGAAATTATATGTTTTGAATGTTCAATACTACAAATGTACTATATAAAATCTGTGTTAAATATAATTGTTTTGTGTAATTAATTATAGGACAGTATTGGGCATTTACAAAAGTTTACCAAACTGAAATTATCTAATGTTATGTAATTAATTTCTGTTATATTGATATTGAATTAATAGTTATAGTTTGTTTCTATTTGAGGCAGAATTGTACATTAATGGTACGAAGATAGCTGCGCTAGAAGATGTAGGACAAATCTCGAACCAAAGCGACTTCGATTTGTAATATAGAGCAACAGACGGAAAGAATAATATTCTTATATATAATGTGTCGGTAAAAATATAACTTCTAAGTTGTAATATTTAGATGATCTAAAATTATACACCATCCTAAAGTATATAAAAGTACTATTTAGAATGAGATATTTCCGAATAGACGTGTACAAATATTGTAGTAGTACTTTTAATATATTTGTCTAATCAACCTAGCATTTTTATTTGTACGTATGTATTTGTACCTATTATTTTTGTTTGAAACTTGCCTATTTATGTAAGGTAATTAATTACATTGTATAAAGTTAATAGAGACTGAGGACTAAAATCTCAATATTGAATTAAATTCTGGTTTAGACCTTTTGCTTTAAGTATTTTTGGCTACTTTTTTATTTAACATAATACAAAAAGTGCTAAGAAATCTGCCTATCCCTTTAAACGTTATTGCGGACTCTATTATTTAGATTAACACAAGTAAAAAAATACTGTCCTTTCTGCTATAGATTTCGGTCTATAATAATTCATCTTGAAATGACAAATTTGTTGTCTTTGAAGAAGTCTGTTATACGTAAACTAAGGTACAGTAAAGTTCGCTAATCCGGATTACTAGAGCAATATTAATGTAATTAAAGACTTACTAAGTGCTAAAACATTTACTATAAGTATACATATGTTCAAGGCAACCTAAACAACTAAACCTTTCAAGATAATCAGAAATGTGTTATCAAGTTTGTTAAAAGAATTGGGGTAATTTTGTTTGGCAAATGGGTCCTTTCACCTCCATTGCCCATTGTCGTAGCTTTCTTAAAATAGTCAAATCAAACTATTTAATTCCACTCTGTTTTCTTGCGCCCGTTGTATCCCGATACTGAAACTTCTGATAGTTTTCATGCTTAACCTTTAGCTCATTTTTAACAATTTCGTCGGAGAAACTGTCGTCACTATCCAATAGAAAACGGTGTTCATCTGCAATGATCTATTCACTAATTTCAGAATTTGTGGGTTGATGATTGTCAGTGTTAATTTGCTGCAAAATATTTCAGATTTCCGCAAATTCCCATTTTAATGCACTGGCATCTATCTCTCTTTGAGAATCGGTATGTCACCATCTCAACCTTCTTGAATTTCTGAATTTGTGACAGTATGATGTGTGATGTTATTAAGAATCTTTCTTAATAACATCACATTCTTAGAATTCGTTCAACGGTTAGTGCATTTAAATAAATCCTAACCAGGTCAACGAAATATTATTGCAAAATAATGGACACCAACCTATAAAATCGAGTATATTTACGTGGAAAGAGATAAATCGATTTTTCTCTGAGGTTCCCGATAATGTATGCTTATTGATGAAGATAATTTTATCCAAATTTTGTGATAGATGATATATTCTTTAAATTTTAGGCAGTCCCTGTTATAGGAATAGTTTAGTGCTTGCCGCGGAATTGAATTATTAGATATGATTGTAGATCATATTAAAGAAATAGTTAATATATAAATAATTGTTATCTTGTAGTCAGGATGGTAAAAAGAGTTCCCACAATAAAACATATAACGTATTTATTACTATAACTAATCCGTCACAACGTCTCGTACAACACCTGTTTCTCTACTCTACTCTACCTTCTATATACGCAACATCTATATACAGACACTATGAAATTTATATGACACGACCTACATAGCTAATACAATAATTATCAAAATACCCGATACAAAACCAAATTCAGCGCTCCGTCACCATCAGAAATAAAAAGTATGGAATTTCATATATCAACATATGTAAAAAGTGTGCCGTTCTTGATCTAAATAATGCGCTAATAACGCTTTTTCATTAAATACAAGGAAGATAAAAGCTTTAACCGATTAGCAGGAAAGAAAACATTAAATAAAATTCCTAGCAATATCGCAAAATTCTTAAATCTAGAAAATTATGTTACACCGGTCATTCATTTAGGAATACGTCAGCGACGTTACTAGCTAGCACTGGAGTCGATATATTGGCTCTAAAACGACACGGCAGCTAGAAGTCATCTGCAGTCGCCGAAGAGTATGTTGCAAATTCGACAGATAATAAAATTGAAGTTGCTAATAAAATATTATACAGTAATACTGCTGAAGAGTTGTCGTCCCGTTCGATTAGTAATAACATACTAACATCAGGAAACAAAACACCAGCATTGAACATAACTAATTGCATAAATAAAATTTTACTATAAATGTTCATTATCATAAGTAATTACAATTGTAAAAGAAATAAAATTAGTACTTGAAATTACATATTTATTGCCAAAATTATAAAATCTATTGAAAATAATGGTAATAATAGACTATAGCGCTTTATTTTATACTTTATGCCTTTCAATTATTTGGAATAGATCAATGTTATATACCAAATTTAGTCAAATAATTTATATTCTGTGGTAACTTACTTCCCTAAGGAACACATAAGTATTTCGTTCCGTTGCCAATGGCAACGACGTACATAAACGGTAAGTTCAATAATTAATCACATAATACATTTACTTTAGCCTAAACTTATTTGCTTGTTTTCAAAAGGCTGGTTTCAATTTAAATTTTTGAAATTACCATTAATTAGCGCTGAACCAGATATCTTGGCAGTCGTGCAGTGACTTTTCAAGAAACCTGTAGAGGAATCTAAATACTATTAATTTTCGGACCACTGTACCATTTAATGCTTAGCGGCAGAGACATTGGAGACAGGACAACTTCCAGGTACTAACGACTCTACGTTTAGCGCCACCTATGCAACTTGTAAGAAACTTGCAATGATTGCAGTACATGTATATATCAGTATATATAGAGGTAGTATGTATGTACATACAAATATGTGTGTATAGAGAATTTAAATCGAATAATGCTTAAAGAATAAACTGTAAGTAATACAGCAAAATTTGTTGCAAATATTACATAAAATTTTGCTGTTACGTACAGTTTGCTTTTGAAAAATGTAATAAGCGAATTATTATATTATTGTGTCAGGTAGGTATTAAAATAAAATCATCTATTTGCAAACAAAATCGTTTTACAAGACATATTTACATAAAATATTTAGGAAGGCTGATATAATAAGGCTACTTAGAAATGTATGTAGTATATACCAAGTCAACTATTTTTAAATTTCGTGGATAATTTAGGTAGTTTCGGTAGCAAAGACATGGTAAAGACCGTAAAGACCATATTCGCTCTTATTGTTCTAAAAAAACTGTGAATATGACCATCACCGGAAACACCAACTTAAATTGTTCGCGGGATTTAAAAATGGTTGATGAATAAACAATAAATGATTTCTATTTCTTTATCGAAACTTTTGTAAAAAAAGTTTAAACACTTATATATTCTTAGAAACAATATAGAAAATTCAACTTCTTCGCCTACGTCAGTATGTAAAAATAAAATGCATACAGCGTTCTTTTTATTTTTTAAAAAGCCCTATTTCTATATAGTTCCTTATTATCGCCATTAATGGAGTGTGTCAACAAAATACCATATATTTCAGACAATATTTACTTACCTACTATTTACCCCTCTCTGTATTGATAAAGCAAATAACGCTTCTCAGTAAAGTTAAGAGAACTAATAACAATGTTTATAACGTTGTTTTCAAGTAATATAGTTTTACAGGTCGAACAGTTATATTTTACATTTGCACATTTTCGCAATGGCGACGTGCGCATTTTGTATAGCTTCTGATGAAACATTTTAGCGCGCTCTTTCAATTGAAGCTATACTGTCATCTCTTATCTTGTAAGAAACTAAAAAATATAGGCGCAACAGTGTATAATGGGAATACTACCCTCAGCTTAATATTTGATTGGTTTGATTATTACCGGCAAAATATGTGACGAAAATACAGCAACAGTTAGATACGTTTTTATTAATTGTGTGATCCAAACATTAGCTTGAATCGCTCATATCACAAAATGTCTAGGGTACGAGTACCATTTGGTACACAAATTCGGAAGTGGTTACTGGAGTTTCCAGATTTAATATATGATGGAACAATGGTAAAATGTCTCCCATGTCAAACACGGTTATCTATATGGACAGTTTCATACTGCAGATATCATGTCTGTAGTAAACGACACATAGAAAATCAGGAAAAACAATGGCCTTATTTGCAGTTTTTATTTGATTTAATTTTTATGCTTGGTGCATGTGAGCTTCCTTTTGCATTACCTATAAAACAACTTTTTCGTGTATTTTGGAATAAGCATGTACCAATTTGGAAGTTACCGCGAGGAAGAATAATATATAGAAAATTGCAGTTGATGCGAGAAATGGTGGAGAACCATATAAGATCAAAAGTGGCAAACCGGAAAGTGTGGATAACTATTGACGAATATACAGATATCCAAAAGAAAAGAGCAATTAATGTTTTAATACGTACAATGGAATGCGATAAATCATCAGTTCCATATCTTATTGCTAGTAAGAAATTAAAGAATGCTACTGCTGATGCGATTGCAAAGCTTGTAGAGGAGGCTACTGCACGTTTTGGAATAAAGAAATATCATGTTCTTATGTTAGTGACAGAGTCAACTGTGCATATGTTGGAGACTGGCAAATCACTAAAAAATATTTTTCCAAAATTGGTGCATGTAACATGCATGCTTCAAACGTTTCAATTGGTTGAAAGGCAACTACGGGACAGTTATCCAGATATTGACAAATTAGTATCAACTGTAAAACTGGTGTTTGATGGCTCTCTGAAGCGTACCCAGATATTCCAGAAAGGTTGTCCAGGAATTCCTCAGCCGCCTGATACAATTACAACAAGATGGAAAAGTTGGCTTGAATCTGTGTTTTATTATTATAAATATTTTGACCAAATCAAATCTGTGATTATGAAAATGGATCCTAGTGATAATGCAATTAATACAAGTCAAGAACTATTTGAAAATCCTCAAGTTCGTAATAATTTATATATCTTGCACAATAATTATATTTCTCTGTTGAATGCTATTAAGCAACTACAAAGCAGTAATGTGTTACTATCTGTATCTTTAAGTCTTGTGGACAGTGTAAGAGAGCAACTACAGTCTGTAATGGATGCATCTGGTATTCTTGGTAGTAAAATGTTATGCGACACTTTAGAAAAGAGTCCTGACTACAGTAACTTATGTACAATTAATCAGTGTCTTAAAAATCAAAATGATAGTTTTTCTGTGGATCATAAGTACTTTAGGTATGCGAACATTACCTGTGAAGATGTGGACCATTCCATTTTAAGGCATACATCTGCATTTGCGTCACAGCATAAACCCTTAAAAGAAACTACAATAGAGACTTTGTTAATGTTTCAGGTGTATTCTCGTAGTCATCCATCCTTGTGTCAGCAATAATAGGTAAGATAATTGCAGAATAAGTTTTAATCATGTTTTATAATGTGTCCACTTCATAACAAAATAAAATTTCAATTTTTTTTCTAACTAAAAATAATTTGTGTAATTGTAAAAAGATAATTCATTATTGAATGAAGTGCTTAGTTTCTTAGAATTCCCTACAGTTGCCATTATCTTAGTTGAATGTAAATTCTATGAAATACTATTAATTCCTCTAGTGACATCAGGTTGTATCGATATTATGATAGTGTCTACGGCGTAGTTTGTATGTCTGTGTCAAATATGGGAAAGTGTAGTATAGATTAGTAAAATTTATTTATTAGTAGAAAGTATTTGTTCTGCGGTGACGGGGCGAAGAACTGCTAGGCGAATGCATAAAAAAGTCTGCAACATTTTCAGCGAGTGTTTAGATTTGGGGGTGTTTCCCGAGTAAAGGTGTGGGTGAACTATGCATCTTGGATGACTTAGTGTTCGCGAATATATTGACATTCTAAAAAATTGTTTAGTACTAAATAACGTACACTTTGTAAGCGGGACCAACTGTATTTTTCAAGACAACTTAGCGTCTTGCCATCAACCAAAAATTGTAATTAATTTTATCTTTCAACTAATTCTAAGTGATACATAAACATTTCAAATACCTCTGTGCATGTATTTTTTTGTTTACAATGTTAGATAAAAGATTATTTAATAAGGACCCGCGTAACAGCACTGCTTTGACCCGAGAATAGCCCCGATATGAATCCTATAGAAAATTGTTGGTTCAGTGTTTCGAAGGCGGTAAGAAGGTACAGCACAAAATCAAAGAAGCAATAGATAGAAACCATTAGAAAAGTTTGACATGAAGATATAAGCTCATTTTACATCAAAAATTTTGTGAATTCAATGTGAAATAGATTATAAGCTGCTATCAAAAATAAAGGTGGTCCAACAAAAAATTATGAATGAATGTTATGTACATTCTCTTATCGTAATAAAAACCAAAACCAAAATTTTAAAACAAATTAACAATGTTTTATTTTCATACCGATAACTGGCAATTCAACAAAACTTCAAATTATTCATTTTGCTTGTTGAAGCTCATAAGTCTCAAATATGTATACTGCCCATCTAAATCACATTATAGATCGCAGAAACGTGTATAATTCTAAGAATTTCCTAAGTATTGCACTTTATTTTCATAGTAGTGTATGCTCCTGACCTAATGCTCATGCTCTATTAGAATGCAATTGAAGCAAACAGGAATCTGTTAATCACATTTTGACATTAAAAGTCTACAGGCAACTGCAGATGTTTTATTATTAAAAATATATATACACGCTGTCTCAGTTCGCTCTACTGAAACCACGTAAATAAAAAAAACTGTATTAGAAGGAACATATTTTGCCGAGAAGTAATTTGCTAGGTTTATTTATACATTTTAGTGTACACACTAACTAAGAGACCTATGTATTCATTATTCTACCTTGTTTTTGCGAAATAGTATGTTTTGCATGGTTAATACTACAAATATATTAAATAAAATATGTGTTAAACATAACTGTGTTTTGTGTAGTTAACTATAGGACAATATTGGACATTTAGCAAAGTTTACCAAACTGAAATTATCTAATTGTTATGTAATTAATTTTTGTTATATTGATATTGAATTAATAGTGATAGTTTGTTTCTATTTCAGGCAGAAGTTGTAGATTAATGGTACGAAGACAGCTGCGCTAGAAGATGCAGGACAAATCTTGAGCCAAAGCGACTTCGATTTATAATATTGAGCAATATACGGAAAGAATAATATTCTTTTATTAGTCGGTTTGGCTGAAGCAAGAGTTTATTTTGTAAAGTATTTAAGTATATATATATATATATATATATATATATATATATATATATATATATATATATAGGATTCGTCTGTTTTCTCTTCGCGGGTAAATTATTATACGGGTGTAACATTTCCTGTTATAATTTTAAAACGGATAATCGGATTAAAGAAGTAATAACATATATTTGTTTTATGTATGATGAACATTGTAATTCTCATTCCTTGAAACTCCAAATCGCCCCGGTTGTACGGCCTTCCTGAGAGACAAAGAAGGGGCCCCGCTTCGTCCGATAGTGAACATCATCGATTCACCCACGTACAATCTCGCTAAATATCTTGCGAGATATCTCGAAGAATACACCGGTAAGACTCCGTCGCATGTTTTAAACTCCACGCATTTCGTTGAACTCATCTCGGGGATTACGATTCAAACTACAGATTTGTTAATCGGTTTTGACGTCGTTTCCCTCTTCACTAAATTACCCATTCCAGATTCTCTAAATATTATCCAACAGCTACCAGAACTGGACAACAAATCTTCCGTTAGGGCCCCGTTAATAGATAAGTGCCTCGCTTCGACCTACTTTGTCTTCCAAGGCAAATTGTTGCAAACATTAACGCGTTAACGAGCACAAAAGTTGTCTAAAATCGGGGCACGCATAATCGTCTGCGGAAATGGGCCACAATATTTTGTTTGATGAAACCTCGGTCATCGTCGAGATTCAAAAATAACTCGGTAACATCAATAGGGAAGACGAATCTATCCCTTTTTCTTTTATGCCTCTTTCTTTCTCTCACTCTTCACCTTTTCTCTTTTTCGCACCCTCCTTTTTTTCATTTTTCTTATCTCTTTTTTTGTCTTTTTATTTCTTTTTCCTCTTACTCTTATTTCTCACCATCACACGGTCCAATTCCGGAAGTAGTTCGTTTATTGTAATTCTAGAATTGTAGGGAAGTACCTGGTTATATAAGCTCCATAAAAATTAAAAGTGTGAATAACATTGCAAATTTTATAAATACGGTATTTGCAAGGCCGTTGAAATACGGACGAGATACATGATATGTGTAGATAAAACAAGAGATTAAATAGTTTTTTTGTCTTTCAATTTCGCATTAAAATTTACCTAGTTCATAGAAATCGTAACATGGTAATCTACCTAAATTAAGTAAATTACTGTAATGGGTGTATTATGTTATTAATAGTGTTTACCTTCATTAAAAGATGGCGTACTATGTAGTACTTTTATAAACATATGCATATTACATATATTAGTTAATAAAACAAAATTAAAATATATTTACAAATAAAACTACCAACGCATCGAAAAATATATCTTGAAATACGTTCTAATACCAATTTCAGATATATTTTTAGTTTACTTTGCATTTTAAAATTATTTTTTGCGCTTTTGTGATTAAAATTGATACTTTAGTACCTGTTTACATGGACTAAAGTGGGTCGTCCCTAGTGAACAAATACTGATTGATGAACTCCCCAGAGAATTTATTGACACATTCAAAAAAACAATGTCAAACTAGATAAATTTTTATTTGAATTTTTGAGACATATTAATAGTAATGCTGGTGCAATTAACAAATAATGGTCTATTGTTTTGGTCGTAGAAGCAGGGGCAAACGGCCTTCTTTTAAATCAATCAATCTTCTTTCACGGTACCATTTCAGAAACATTTGCTTGTAAATTTTATGAGATTTGGAAAAGAATAGGTCTTCCACTGCCTCTTCAGCAGCATTTTATAGGTCAAATTCTTCACAATTTTCATTAATTTTTGCAAAATGACAGAGCTTGCTGATACTATAATTATGATAAATTTAATTGCAAACTCGTATATTTAAAATTTCCAATAACGTTGGTGATAATATCTCTATTTTGGAGTACAAAAAAATAATGTATCACCACGAGACTAAAGTCCTAAAATCTCTTAAATGGTTGTTATCCACGGGCTTCGCCTTCGAGGCAACAATCTCCACTCTCGCGGGATTAAATACTGCAGTTTAGTCCCTAGAGATATAATATACTATTTCTGTGTGTCATTATTCAAATATATTCTCATATTTTCATTCTACATTTGAATTTTATCATGTATATGCCGAATATAATTGTGAAAAATTGTGTAAAAGCTAAGTTTAGGATTTGCCGAAAACATATTTGAAAATAGTAATAGATAAATGATTTCGAGGCACTTCAATATTATTATTCTTCACGTTTTCTGTTGTTTTGATCAAAGACTACACAGGCTTCTTTTAGATTCTCCCCTTAAACTCTGAGCGTGGATATCTTTGCCATGGTGCCTTTCCTAAGTGTTACAACGTCTAACTTTTTTTAATAGTATAACATTTTCTAGTTATTATATCTTGTTGGTCGCCGTTTTAATTGATGATATTGATTGCGTGTGAGTGTCTAGCCAACCTCTTAGATGTAGATTATACGTTTAGGTGATGTCCTTTACCGTATGATAGTATACAGTAAAGACATGTCATGAATAACTGTTACCAATTTGTAGCTTTGGTTGCCTATAGGCCTATAGGTATGTTAGGAATGTTGCTGCTTTGCATTATATTAAATTGATCACTGTTGCAAATAAGAAGTAAATGATTATCGTTATACGGCCTAATGTGATATTTGAATATTATTGCAAGGCAAATCAATGACGTGTGGTAAAGATTCGTTTGATCTTTACCACACGATCTCGTTAGTTAGTACGGATTCATGGCATTTCTTGAATCAATGTAAATATATCTATCACACGTTCAAGAAAATATTACAGGGTGTTGGAGTATTTTAAATGTGCCGCCTTTAGAGGTACTTGTAGGTAAGAATAATACAGTCGTTGTGTATATATTGTGTATAGAAATAATACAAGAAATAAAGACATTCACATCAGTGTAACTGAGTACATTTATTCAAGTAATACACAACACAGGGTAATATGCACGGTCACTACAGAAACAAACAACGAATTTGGTTAGAAACGAAATTTAATAAATGAAATACTAACTGATAACTTTTAGAACATTTTCCAAACGAAAAAAATAATGTAGACGTACTACGCGCAAGAATAGTAAATATAAAACAAGAAACAAGATTTTTTTTTTTGCAATTGACCCATATTTCCTCCAGACAAATTATTTTGAAAAATTATATATGAAATGTATGCCTAAGGAGTTGTCGTAGACTTTGTTTCATTTCAATATTTGTTACATATATAGTAATACTTAATGTTACCCCGAAATCTTTAAATATTAACTATATAGAGTTAAACAATTGAGAATCCATCGTCGACAATATTACGTCGAGATTTAGAAATTCGGTATGGGCACGAATTAAACAGGTCTTTCAGACGATACCAAAACACCATGATCAAACTTGCCAAGGAATCTAATCATCTTACACTCCCATCTAAAGCAAGACAACTTAAGATCATCTCGATAGGCATAAAAATCACACTAAACGATAGAAACAGCCCAAACAACAACGGTAGTTATTATGAGAATCCATCGTCAACAATATCACGTCAAGGGATTTCTAAATGTCCCGGGGGATTGAAATTGTTAGTTCCAACAATGAAGGTCATATTTGCTAAGCTTATCCTCCAAGCAATTATGTGCGAACAAGGTTTTTCCAGTGGGGACAACCCATTTAGATCGCCGGCGAAATTTAGAAGTGTATAATTTCTTACGAGTGCGCTTTAGTAATAATATGCTCAGATAGTATAAAACTTGTCTTGGTGGCTGGGTATGGAAACCGAGAAAGATAAATGTTGCTAGGATGTATTTTCGATTATTGTTCTGAATCAAAAAATTAGAAACTGTTTCACTTGTAATAAATATATTTCAATTTTTAAGTAAAACTATTACGAATTCAAAAATTTTTACGAAATTCTACATGCAAGCGAAGTAAAGTGGGCACGGAAAAATAGTATAGTGCATCTTGACCAGACAAACCTTCGAAACGGTCACCCGATTTCGTTTTTGCTTCGGTGTGAGCAAACGCGGTACCCATCGCGCCGAAAGCTTTTTCATACCCAAAATTTTGTCTATGGCCAACACGTTCTTCTGAGATGCCTATTGTCTGCTATGTCTTTCGAATTCAATCGGCGGTCGGCTAACGCGATATCATGAATCTTGTCGACTATTTCATCGTTAGTAGCAGTTTTTGGGCGTCCACTGCGTGGTTCGTCATTTGTGTTTGTGCGGCCACGTTTCAACTCGCTCACCCAGAAGCTGATGGTCGAAAATGATGGAGTGCATCCGCCATGAACCTGTAGCAAAAGATTTCGAATTTCCGTGGCCGTTTTCCCAACTATCCAGAAGTGTTTCATTACTGCACGAAATTCGATTTTATCCATTTTTGCGCAACCACTTGACTTGCTACACAAAACACATTCTTAAACAACTACTGACAGTAGACGTCTGAAATTTTGACAATTGCCATAAAAAGGGTTGCCTTTGCGGATCAATGAATCCACTTCAACCTTCGTGCGCCATCTCTTGCCGATTCCGGAAACATTTCAGATCGCCCTCGTAAATATTAACATTATAAAGCGTGTAATGTTCCACAAATGGTAACAATATTTACAACAAGGCTTTTTCTTTTCATCTAAAAGAAATTCACAGAAAATAGAATACGTTTTTGAAAATATGAGAAAATTTCTTCAAGCACTAGGCACACTACGTAAAACGTACGACCCGTAAAAAAAACCGCTGCACTGTATTTTCTTATAACGCGACTCTCGCTGCTTTATACCCACATGTTTAGTCATCCCCTTGTGGAATTGTTGTGTATGTCACTAAGTAAAACCGAATTCCTCGCTAATATGTACTACTTATTTTACGCACTTCCTGTAATATGTGCTGCTCTGGCATCACTTTCCGAAACAACGTTGCCGATTGCAATAGCTACTCAAAATTCCATAGTTCGCGGTTTTGCGTTTTTATTTCTTTTCGGATTTTCGATTACTTGTTACGATAATATTTAGGAAATGTTTGAAAATGTTTGCACACAATTTTCTTTTAAGCGGTACATAAAAAAAAGGATTTCTTGGCAATTGTTCATGTAGTTTTGCAAATTAAAAGTCAAAAACGCGCAACTAGTCATACACTATGCGACATTCTTAAGTTTGAAAATGTTATTTCATTTAAGTCTAGTTCTTGCCTTTCTGACTCCAAGCCTACCTAGCTTCTTAACAACAAGAAATGAAATTCTTGGTTCACAGTTCTGAAATTTGTCCTTATCGACATCTTTGTTCTGTTGCTTAAATTTACACATTTTTTTCTAAATGATCATTGGAATCACATTTTAATACGTTTGTTTTAAAACCTGGATAGCTTTTTTGTCATATGTTTGTAGTGAAACGCCTCTTAGGGTAATATGTATCAGACTTTTTTCTACTTACAGCTATGGCCTTTATTTTTCCTACATACTTAATATTTTGAAAGTACTGCGTTGTTTGCTCATAACAACGATATGCTGTCATAGCTTTCTGTGATGTTAAATTGTCATCTAGTAAGAGCTTTTCTCTAGCTGTATTAGAGGGTATACTAATAGCTGTTTTGTCCCTAATTCCTAACAAACAAATCACTGAGGTTGCAACGTGTAGCTTACTATTGTTAAAAATTCATTAAATCATTTTTATGTTTGCTAAGGGCCTAGCGTATATATATGTAACCTGGATTAATGAATTGGTCACAGTATTTATTAATACTTATTTAAAGCAAAAAATAGACATATATGTGGTAAACCTTGAACAGAAGATGCTTCCCAAACAACTAGTTTAATTTACCTAAGTAGCAAGTAGTGCAGATGATTAAAACAATAAATACATAATAATATTAATATAACAAGTGATTTATTTACATGCAGGGTTGGCTGCTTATTTATGTTGAACTAAACAAATCGACAACTTTATGTTCGGTCTTTGATTCAGTAAGTAACTATTTGGGAAAGATTAATTCTTTCATTCACCTAAATTCTTTGAGTTTCGATTTGTTCAAAATAAAAGTTCAAGCGTTCATTTGTGAAAGTTACATTTAAAATATTATCGAGCAAAACAAGTTTCGCTTAGAACGTATATACATTTGTGAAAAAATTCAATATACAATACACCTACTTTCTGCAAAATTTTTAAGATATACAACAAGAAAGTAATTCTCGTTTAGCCTAGGTGATCTTAATTGTATCATGACATGTAACTGATATATAAGTTGACCTGGGGCTAGAAGATTTGGTTAAGATTTAGTTTAAATTTGATTAAACATTGGAAACATGTTGGTTCTATAGTGAATTCATAGATCTATCTCATATTGGAGTCTTCATGGTGCCAACCAGAGATCACGCCAGGAAGCTTTTGGAGTTCTTATAGAGCTCTAAAATCCGTACAAATCATGAGGGACTAATCAAATATGTGCACAATATGTAACTTGCCCAATGAAAAGAGCTACAACCCGAATATGTTTTTGAAAACAGTTGGACAAATACCATATGGCCCGAAATAGACAGTGCTTAACTTATAATTCTTTTATTTTTTAAAATATTTAGATTTCTGAATTTCTTCAGTGAACTATAATTATTTTGCATTAGGGCTTGATAATCAGTATAGTCACATTGGAATATTAAATAGTACATCTATTAACTTTAATGTTACGTACATACGGATTTACGTGTACTTTTCATTTATTACACGAGCTTACGTATATAACCTTTGAAAGCTTGTAAATAGTCTCAGCAAAGTGGAGCAAGTTACAGTGCAGTGCGGAGAACAACGTGAAGGGCCCGAATGGCTGTATCAATGCGGATGTTTAGTAACTTTTACGTACTCGCATCATTTATGATCGTGACCTTCAGGAGTGAGCACAGGCGGACGCAGGAATGTTTACACATAAAATAATGATAAAAAAATGTATTATATAACGTGCTGAAACACTTACTGTTTCCATGAAATCACAAACTGGGTGGGATCTATTAAATATTAGAATCATTAACTATGTTTCCAGACTTGCTTCAGTGAAATGAGTGAAATGTGAGGAATAAATATTTTTTAATGATGGAAACGATCGTTCCACATCGAGTGATGTTATATTCGCAAATTTAAAGTAATCCCTGTGATAACTTAATGGATCTTTCGACGTACCTTCCCAAATTTATTCTAGTATGAGAAAATCTGAATCCTTGTCAATAATACTTTCAAATTTTCATATTGCACTTTCATTTTTTTCACCTTCCGCTGTACATAGGTGTGAGTGAACATTTGAACAGAATCTAGAAACGACATCGAATTATTTTGTAATTTTTCAGTTCCCTCCGCTAGTCCATAGTACTTTTTGCGAATACTTTATAAATCACATTTTACTCGACTATCTTGAAACATTTTCTGGCTTTTCTTGATAGCTTTGGCGTGTCTCGGATCAAATAGAAAAACTACCTTCTTTGCATCTTCAAAATGTTCGCAGCAGTAAAATGCAGCCTTTAACCATGGTCCCCACTGCGTAGTAATCGGCAGTGGTGGTTCAGGTACTTTGGCACAGTTCGTAAAATCTTTTTGTATGTTTTGGGGTACTTTAAAAATACTGTCTTCGTATGAGCTATTAAAGCCTTTACTTGTGGATAACATATAAAGTTCAATTGTGCCACAAGGTTTAAAGCATGGATTTTACATGTTACATGCCACAGATTGCCACTCTCTTCTTTAAGAGATCGGTCTAGGGAAAGCATGTTAGCGGCACCGTTACTCATAAACATTAAATGTTAGGTTGTTGAAACTCAATGCAATGTTCAATGCCCTCAATATCACTTTTTAAATTTCATCGCTAGTACATTTTGCTACTCTTTTGGTAGTAAGTAAGATAGGGGATGACGGTCATCCTATTGCCGATCGGTTGTTTTGTCCATACATAACCACAATTTGTCCGACTTGATAATGTATAATCCCAATACATTACCAAGACAATACAAGACTACTTATAAAAGTCACGTACCTACTACAAATAAACTTATGTATTAATTACATAATAATTTCAATTTAATTTTGTTATGTTTAATCTATGTAAATTAGCATGAAATATTTATCTCATTTTTTATGATCACTCTTCACTGGGAACATCTTGAACAGTGTCGTGAATTGCTCTTGTAACAAGGTCTATGTTGGTGGCATTTATTTCTGATAAATTCATTCTTCCAAAATGTGCCATGTAAATCCGGTATACTTCAGCCATATGGGTACATTGAGCTTTTGTCAGTCCTGTATATAAATACATACCTTTTTGCCGTGTGATATGTTCCCAATTTCCACGGGTTTCTAATTTTTCTAAGTGTTCTCTCAAGCCTCTCCGCTGCAGAACAAGCCTGTCATTAATTCTCCTTATACATTCTCTCCACTCCTCATATAACAGTGGATTATTCAGAATATACGTGATAATTCTAGCCCCATGGGCGGGTGGAGCTGAATACAGAGTTCTAACGATGGAAGTTAACCGGGATTTAATACTCTTAATCACCTCGGGATCTTTCACTATACAGACTAGGTTCCCAACACGTTCATTGCACAATCCAAAACAATGAAAAGACTGACAACAAAACAATTCAAAACCAACTGATGCAAAATATCTAACAGGCCATACATCTTTGTCTAAATCCCCTGAAGCCATACCTTGAAATACGCAATCTAATATTGGAAATAATTTTTTCTCCTTTAAGACATTAGCTATTTGTATCCACTGTTCTTCGGTAGGATCGCAACCAGTTGGGTTATGGGTGCAAACATGTAATATAACAATTGCGCCGGTCCGAGCGTTTCTTAAATCTTCTAGCATTCCTTCTATGTCTACAGTTTTTGTAGATTCCTTCCAGTATCTGTAGCTTTGAACCTCCCCGAATCCAGCACTCTTGAATATTAATGTGTGATTTTCCCATCCTGGATTAGATACATAGCACGTTTTGTATCCCAAATGTTTACACAAAAGTTCCGCTACTATTCGTAAACCGCCAGTGCCAGACATCGCCTGCACAGCAAAAACTCTACCTTCAAGCATTGGCTGCGAATCATTACCTAATAGTAGTTCAGTGGCAGCATTGGTAAAGCTTTCTAACCCTAAAGATGGCAGATATTCCTTGTCGAGCGCTTCATCTGCAGCGATCGATTTTTTTGCGTGCTTAACAGTAGGAAATACCCACGGGTCTCCGCTTTCATTTTTCAATGATCCGATCCCAAGGTTGAGTTTGTATTCACAGGTGTCTTCTTGAAACATTTTTTTCAATGAAGAAACTTCACAATTGGACACGTTTGAAAATATAGACATAATAAGCAAATGGAGGAACTCTTGTAATTTATATATTAGCAATAAAAGTTACTTTCACGGAATATATAGAAAACGGTATGCTATTGCAATATTTCGTGACAATGATAAATTGTCAAAGTTGTCATAAAACAAGTACTTTGATATATAATACTATTATTGTATCTATTTTTATCGAGGAGCTATACGCCAAAAAATCGAAAGTCGTCCTATAAAGGGCGAGGATTCTACTCCTTTAACATGTTAGTTTTGAGCATGTCCTATTTTTATGAATTTTCGAGATGGAAATCTTTCGTTAAATAGTTAGCACATATACTAATAATACATAACGAATGTACTATAGGATCATATAGATTTACCATCTAGGAAGCCATGAAATTATTTCTTCAAAATATCTAGTTGGTAGTGAGTAGTGAATTGATAGTGACAAATAAAATACAATTGTCATGTGTGCAATATTGGTTTATTGACACAAAAATGTTTTCATTATGGTATCATATTTCAGAAATGGTATAAAATTAGAAAATGGAGAATGGTCGTATTTTCTGCAACCATATATAGATGCATATCGGGCAGAATTTCCAAATTTTTCAGTAACATATGAAAGTTTGCGGTAAGTTATTCAAGAATCAATTACAAAATTTCGTGAAACAGGGTCTGTGTTCCGAGAACCTAGTAGTAGTAGACCATCGAAACACTGGCAGCTGAAAATAAAGCGGATGTTGAGGAACGAAGCCCGACTTTCATACGGGGCACGCCAGGCAATCCTTTAAAAAGATCTACAAAAATTTCCATACAAGTTTCATTGCATGCAGGAGCTTTTATTCGTTGATCACGCAACTCGGCCTAATTCTTGTCAATGGTTTTTCGGTACGATGAATAATGATGACGTTCTTGACAAATCCTTCTTCTAGGATGAAGCATGGTGTCGCTTATCACGATATATAAATAAACAAGTAATGCGCATCTGGTGAAAATCTCGAGAGACCCTTGCATTCTCGAAAAATAGGGGTTTGGCTTACTGTTTCTCGTGGAAGGATTGCTGTCCAATATTATTTAATGATAATAATAAATGCGCAAGGATATCGTAATAATTTGTTACAACCATTTTCAAATCAATTACGTGATGTCGGACTCGGCGAGAAATAGTTCCAGCATGATAATACGACACCTCATACGACAAGGGAAACCATTGAATTATTGCATGAATTCTTTGATATTCCGATAGTAAACTTTTCACTGCGATCTCGATTTAACAAGTATGAATTTTTTCATATATCCACACCTAAAAAATATAATATCTACAAATCGTTCTCATACAATTGATGAATTTACTGAAGGTACCCGAAATATCTGCGACGAAATTACATGACATGATTTAAGGAATCCCTTTAATAGTATGAAACGAAGAGTGGCGTTTTCTATAAAAAATGAAGGAGCTCACTTTGAACATTTAATGTAACTATCTTTAACTATTAAACTTTTTGTATTTCCAACTGAAACGTTTGGGTGTAATTTGTTAAAACGTCAAAACCTAATCTGACAACCGCATGTCAACGGTGTAACATGAACTGAACAACCTACACTTAAGCGCTGTCACTGACGCCAGAGAATATGTCAATTTACACGTTTTTAAAGTTTTTCTACCAACTTAAGTTTGAAGAAGAAAAATTTAATAGCTTGTTAGAGGGTAAATTTAATCGATCGTATGGTATATTGGTGACAACTTTTAACACGCTACATGTAACTTTAAACATATTGCACGTGCAGTCCTTTATTGTTATATTATATTTTCTACTGAACATTTTACATTAGTCAGTTATGGAACTTTTTTCCTGATGAAAATTAATCATTTACAATTTCTTGTAAAAATTCTATACAGCTAAGTTAACGTTTTAAACTCTTCAGAAATAAATCTTGTTTGAAGACAAATCTTGTAATAATTTGCTTGATAAAAATTATATCGAAGGCTCTTATTGGAAAGTATAGCACTAGGACAGTAATATCTAGAGCGAAACGGTGATTGTCTTCAACTAAGAGACGGAGAGAATCATGCAAAACCTCCACCTCAGAACAAAAATTTAAACTATTATTTGAATTTAAGATACGTTTAAATTGGCACAGATCCAGAAACACTAAAAAGATAAGAATAAGTTTAATTCATAATCAAAAGTGCTAGGTTCAGATATGATATTGGGTCAATTAAAATCACCAATCAAAGGAATCATAACTTATATTGGGAGAAATATAAATTAATATTAAATAACAGTAACAACGCAATTGTAGTTATTAGTAGATCAATTAAGGGCGCTGATGTTTTAAATATCGAGGTGTAAACGATATCATAAACAATCTCATTTCAAAAGCTCATGAAAACCTCGGCTTTCTTTGTCGGAACGATAGCTAGAGAATCACCATCACACGAATAACAGAGTAAAATGGAGAATAGCTCTAGACAAAGCACTTCTGTTTGACAGGCATATTGCGCTGACTATGAACAAGGCAATGATATGCCGAAACCTAACAGGTAAAACGTGGGTATGGTAACATGTGGGGCGATAATCTGGTTTCAGAGGCTCATCCAAGTCATAACCAGGAATACCCTTGACAAGCTGCAATGGTTTTGGAGGTCATTTTAGACCACACACCCCTGCACATAGTGGTAGAAGGAGTGGCCCATGAGGCAATGCACTGACTAACCAGGGCGGCGATTAGAGGAGACGGAATTCTGTGCTAGAGAGCTTGGTCATCTTGAACGGAACTCTCCCCACTTCTGCCGAACGATGAAATGGCTAGGAGATATAGGCCCGAAAATAACTTTTTAGAGCGGTGGAGAATCCTCCATCTACTTTTTAAAGGAAAATACCATTAAACGGCATGCAAATGGTTCCAAAACTGATAAAGGAACAGGTGCAAAGGTATTCCGGCCAGGAACCATGGGAGCATACCCTAGAGTCTTCCAAACAGAGATCAATGCAACTGGAAGATGTACTCAATTGAACCTCGGCAGGAAATATCGAAAGCAATGTTTTCCAATAGTCAAGCAGCAATAATCAAGAGCTCTAACACCATCAGCTCGAAATTTGTCTGAGAATGTCTACAAAAACTAAATAACCTAGGCAGAGAAAACAGAATTGCATTACGCTGGGTACCAGGACACACTGGAATCAGCCGCAACCAGGAAGCTAATCTATTAGCAAAGGAGGCCGCCACAATCTCGTTTGTCGGTGTCATTCTTTAATATGGCGATGAACACTTATAAAAAAGTAGTCAAAAACAGGGAGGAGAAGCTCAGAACATTTCTCTGGGAGAATTTTCCTTGTCTGAGACATTCCAAGATATTCCTTGGAAGCTTTAATAAGCAAAGAGCAAAGACCATGCTAGAATTAAGCAGAAACGGACTACGTATTCTCACAAGTTTTCTTACAGGGTACTGTCACCTTAGAGAACACATTATAAGGATTACAGACTGGCACCTTTCTATACGGTAGTGAAACATGGACAACAACGAAAAAATAAGAAACCAGGATACATACACAGGAGATGAACGTTTTCAGAAGAGTGAAAGGTTGCACAAGATGTTATAGAATAAGAAATATACTCGTAGATATTAGAGCAGAACTAAACATCTTCGTCATTAATGAAAAAATAAAGAAAAATAAAAATAAGTGGAAAGAATACGTAAAACGGATGCAAGTGATGAGCTTTCCAGCCAGAGCGAGATGTTTAGGAAGAAGAAGTGTAGGCAAGCCATATAAAAGATGGGTATCGTAACAGACAAAGTGCCTAAAACCTGAAGTGAAGAAGAAGAAGAAGATCTTTTATAGAGACATTGTATTACAATTTTGAGTAAACTGCCTATTTACTATGGATTGATATGCAGTCTTTATATAAAAGTCATAGTATAATGACGACCTTGTTACAACAGTATGAAGGGTATTTTACAATCAATTCAATATTTCGCGTTGTGAACGACTGCCGTTTGATAATGCAATTAGTTTGTGGGTTAAAATATGTGAGAGAACTGGGTCTACATGAAATTTAAAATAGAAAGCAAAGAATGTTTAAACGCTAGAAAACATCAATATAATTTGAAATACGATGACACGTAGTTTAAAATGTATTACGATTAAGCATGCCTTGCCATAGAATATCAGTGAACCATCGGTCCGTTGTATTTTACGTAAGGACTTAGGTTTTCACCCGTGTAAAATTCGAACTGTTCAGAAACTAAAAAGTACTAGCCTCGTGCTCGAGCAAATGATTAAAACTAATTCTATTGTATGATCATGACATATGGAGCCCATCTTCACCTAAATACTGGAGCACTGAAAACCTACTTGGGCAATAATGGATTCTTTTTTTTTTTTTTTCAAAACAATTCAGGAAACGTTACAACTGTTACAGCAGCGCGGTACGCAAATATGGCCAAAACTTGGTTCGATTTCCATAAATTACGTGGTTCCAGCATACTGGTGACACAAGCTATACTACTCGTGTGTCTATTACTGCTTTAAGAGAGCTTTCTCCGAACAATTACGAGGATTGTCTTTTAAGTTTTACATATACAGCTGGAATAAAACAGTAGATAGTTTTTAAAGATTTTATTGTTGTAAATACAAAATTCATCACCACTGACGATGCTAAAGACTTTCCGGCATTGAGGAGGACTAAGCTCTTTTGATACCTACTTACTGTAGCTGCTTTCTGTCTGTTTTCTTACGGAGAATAATTCTTTTCACACACAATTCTTCATGCAAAATTTTTTGAATTGAGAAAACCCCAATGATGCCTCAATCTCGCGATATGTTACATGTCGATCTTCATTGATGATCTTGCGAATAGCATCGATGTTTTCCTGAGTTTCTATATACGTACATGTAGGGCTATTCTTATTATATCTCATACGTTGTTCAAATATTGAAAATTCAAAGAAAGGGAGCTGCATCGAAGGAATCAAGCACTGGAATCTTTTCAAAGATATTTATTTCTACAACTGGATATTAATAACAGGAAAATATATTTTTTCTAGTAAAGAGTTCTTATTATAAGTTCCTTCTTTAATGTTTGGAAGTTTATAAATTAACAATTATATACGTATTCTAAATATTTAATTTTACACTCTCGTCCACATTATCTACATTTAAGGATTACATTAGTATTTTTGACACATCATACGAAACTAGCGTTTTAATTTATAGTATATTGTTTATCGTCGTAATTTAATATCACTATATTGACGATTCAAAAATATTATTTATGCTTCAATAATACAAATGATAGCTCTTATCGAATACGTAGTTTAGAATTGTTGGGATGAGAAACAAAGATATGCGCAAATATGATTCACTACTCGTGATGGTGTCAAGTGAACGCAATCGTTCCTCAAAAAAAAAATGAAAATTCAAGAAATATCACTTTATATATTTAGTTCTCATGTTAATGATTTATGTAATAGGAAAGAAAATCTTGGTGAAATCCTTTTCACTTCCTTAACTTGGGCTGCGTGCATAGATTGTATATTAACTTGCTGACACAAAAATGCTATTCCATTCAGCTAGATATTGATAACTAGTTAGCTGCAAATAAATAGTTGTTAGCAGTGTGATGATGTACAATTAGTTTTGGATTTTCCATGGACAAGGTAAACAACGACAAAGATAATCTTTATAGGTATAGATACTGACCATTTTATATTGGTAAGCAGAGAGATTTTTTGTAAATTTAGGAAACATCAAATTTTGATATTAAGATGAACTACAATTATCCAACGCTAAGCGATTCCGCAGACAATGGTATTTGCCAACGTAATTAAAACAACTTAGATGCTGTTATTTCGTGGGTCACTTTAATCTAGTTGGAGCCGCTTAAATGTTGCCAATAAAAAAGTAAACACAACTTTCCGATTAAGATACGGGAAAGAATCGATAAGTAACATTTTTTTTCTGTTGCAGTAAGTGACCTGGGACACAAAATTTACACAGAACATACTTTAAAGTTCTCGGCGTACTTGGCAATTTTGTGAACAGCGGGAGAAGGGTGAATTACGGAGCAAAGATGGCATACCTGTTACAGTCATCTATGTATAAAGAGCAGAGAGGTGCCGTTCGTTTGTGTTGTGGGCGCAAAGTCGAAACTCTAGTGAAATTTACAGATAAAGTGCGTGTATGCGGAAGACTGTACGGATCCCAACATCACTGTGATTGTATTCTGTGACATGCAAGGGATAGTACCTACTGGTGGAATTTCTTGAACCCTACTGTGGCTACTGTGAATGCTGTATGTATGGAAAAACATTGGACAAGTTGCGTCGTGCTCTTCGTGATAAACGTTCTAATGGAAATGTAAAACTCTTTCATGACAATAGACGCCGCCATGTGGCTGCTCCTGTTCATGCTCAACTAGAGCGGTTTGGGTGGGAGGTGCT
This sequence comes from Trypoxylus dichotomus, assembly GCA_023509865.1. NCBI lineage: Eukaryota > Metazoa > Arthropoda > Insecta > Coleoptera > Scarabaeidae > Trypoxylus > Trypoxylus dichotomus. The sequence continues at coordinate 22,117,265 of CM042081.1, read as the reverse complement.
ACAACATTCACCATATAGTCCGGATCTAGCACCGTCCTATTATAATTTCTTCGGTCCGATGAAGAAATTCTTGGCCGGCAAACATTTCACTTTCGATGACGAAGTCAAATCGACTATCCCCACGTGGCTCTACTCATAAAAGATGGATTTCTATGCAAAGGATATTTGCAATCTTGTTCCACGATGGGAGAAATGTGTTGCGAGACTTGGTAACGATGTGAAAAATTGTGTAAAGATGTGCCTGTGCTTTGTATGTATCTTTAGTGTATCTATGTACACTTTCTTCTAAAAAAAATGTGCGTTACATATCAATTCTCCGTCGTATATTTAAAAGTAAGGTTCAGATATGATCTGAATTTTTATTTTTGACGTCGGTATTACAATAACCACCATAACGAGGCAGCAATGTATTGTATAATTTAGAACGTTATTATTGTTTGTAACAATGTCGGAGTAACCAATTCATATTCTTTTAAGTAATTTACCATTATAAATTGTCTTTAGAACGGAAACGGAAAGTCAGTTGATTTGAAAAAATAAATGTTACATAGACATTGCTGCTAAGTGGTTATTAGTATTAATCAGCGAGCAACGAAAAGGTGAGAAAGAGTTAAGGTGGCAATACAGTTGCCGAGAGGATATCATCGTCAGGGCCAAGAAAACCTCACTTGCATCAAAGAAAGCAAAACTGATTCCTTCAATAGGAGAAGATATGGCTATGTTTGTTATAGGCCATTCAAGGTATCGTCTATACAGATTTATTTAATGAAAAGTCATACAGCTGACGCCTTTGTGTACCTCTTGATAGCCCACACCCCTTGACAGTCAGCTCCTAATAGGAGAGGTTAAACCCGGTTTCTCATCTAAGCGACCGAACCAAAGCATCGGAAGTTGATTTTCTTTTATGGAGACGCTTGAACGCATAATTAGCTCAAGGAGCTATTTCTTGTCTGGCAATCTCTTTGTGCCTCAAATAAGTTTTTGGTGCAGTAACATCAAAAGGATTATATTGAAGAGTTTGTGTAGAACTGGTTACGCATACAACGATAAATCTATCATGTTGAAACCATTTTAAGATCCCCAAGAAGAAAATAAAGGTGTATAGACTTAACCAAATATTTTCAATATGGAAAGGATTTATGCCATCGTTTAAATGATGTAAAACGGGTTAAATCTTATCTTTTTTTTTGATATCTGTTGTAGTTTCTGTGTTAGTAGTAAGTCAAACAGCGAAAGGTAGTGTTGAGCTGAGGGCGCTTTACACTACACTAGTGTGAGATTGCGCAGCTAAGAAACTTATCGTTGTTTTTACACTGCATCGGTTTATAAATCCATAAAATTTCATTGAAATAGGCGAGGGACACTTTTCTGGGTTTCCTTGTTGACGAGATTAGCGTCTGATTTTATACAGAATCTGCAATTGTACCCCATTCTGCTGCAGGATTTGTTGTATCTAACAAAGTTAACAGTACCAATAGCTTGTATACATAACATGTTTTATTACCATGTATTATAAAGAAAAATGACCATCTGATGCTTTGATTTGATCGGTTTCGTCAAAAAGGGGTTTAACTTCTTTTACTAGGTATTAATTACAGAAAATGTTGAGTGGAGTAGAAGGTAATGAAAGGTATCGTTATATGGCTTTTTTAATTTTTTTTCAGTTTGGATGAGGTATAGAAGGAGAGTTTCAATGAGATGAGACTTAAATGAGCTTAAGATGAGGTTTGGGTGTGGTTTAGATGAGGTTTTTGTTCGCCGTGCTCGCTTTCTTGGACATTGGAATAGCACACCCAGCTTTTTTCATGATGATAATGACTCTGCAACAGTGCTAATATCTTGATTCATAAGTCTCTTTGTTTCTTGCTAATATGTCTTCGTAACTATTTAACAGAAATTCAAGTTTAAGCGTTTATGAGCAACACCGCTAATATTTATTTGTAATATATTTTCCTCAAACTATAAACTAAATACTGGGCTGTATTAATTAAATTTTTGTAGTTCTGGTTTATTCATGGGACAATGGAAGAAATTAATAATGATAATGGTTGCAGCGTTTATTAGATTTAATGTTATTTACACTGCTTTACCTTTCGTTACATTGTTTAAAGTAATTTCTCACATTACTATGTGTTTTTCGTACGTAATACAAAATTTATTACCGAAGCTTTTGCATCAAACTATCATTCAAACTTTGCAACAATCTGAAGGCTTTAATATACGTAGAGATGTATGTAATATTGTGTTATGTAAATAATATTAACAGCTTTAGTAGTTCTCGATCTTTCCTTATTATATTTCACCATTCTTCACTGCTATCTCACGTTTCCAACAAAACTTGGAAGTTCAATTTAGTTGTATAGACTTGTTTACATGGATATGCGCCAAATGTTAGAATTTACAAACGAACACAGTTTGCCAAATGTTAGATTGTAATCAACCCCTTTTCACATAGAACAGTAAATTACACATACGTAACTTGCACGATCTGTTTTTCTTTTACGTCTGATTATTATCACTTTCTTGTTTAAATTTAAATATCTATCTTTAAGCGAAAATATCACTGAACAGACTGTTGTGCGTTACTTAACAATTAACAGAGATCAATAACAGTTATACGTAAGTATTCATAAAAGGAATAATTTCTCTACTTCGATACAGTAATTCTACATAATGTCTCAATATTATATATACATTTTTAGTACATATTACTTTTGTTTACACAGTACACAATTTCAGTCGTGAAGTAATATACGCAATGAAGAATAAAATATAGGGCAATTAGGTGTACGTATGTTCCATTTATTTATTTTATGTACGTGCCCTATAATTAATCTATTAGAACTATACGAAAATGTTCCTAAAAGTATTCAAATCCATTGGTGGTTGACATAGTAAATGTTAAATGTTGATCCATTCGAACGCTGAAACAAATAAAAGAAAAACCACATTAGTTTTTATATTTCAGTATTAGTAAAATTGTCTTCGTAAATGTACCATGTTGAATATAATTGACAAGAATTTCAGAATATGTTATATTACAAAATTTTCAGTCTTGATTTTTGTAGAAAGGCATGCTGTTCAAAAAATTTATGAATAAGATTGCATAATACATAACCAGAATATCGATTGAGTTGGCCGGTACTTGTTGGAAATAGCTTCAGATATTCTGATATCTGATGAAGTTACACTGATAGCGAAACATGTTATAGTAACATTGTGCTAAAAATATATTGGAAATTTTTGTAAAATATTTGGGTTTTACTTCTTCGACCATTATTCGCATAACCAGAAATCATGTGTAAAGGTGAAGCAAATATATAATACTTAGATTAAAAGAAACAAAAAGGCAAACCGGGTTCATTTTTTATTACACACACATTTCTCCTGCTTGTAACTGTAAGAAGAAAATTGCCAATGCACTAATTTTATCCCAGTGTACATTATACGGAAGGTTATTGGCATATTTGAGAAATAGTAATGGCTCTAGGTCAGATTCTTGAAGTAAACTGTGCTTAATACGAAAACAGAAAACTTAACATGAATTCAACTCTATTTTGTCATGTTTTCTTTCGGTCAAATGTGACTTTATTAATTTAAGTATAGACCCTCTAACGCGTACTAATTCAATTTGGCAAATACAATTGGTACGTCAATACACTTGAATGCTTTTGAAAAAAGAAACGAGCACAGTTATAGAGTTGCGTGCACCATTTATAAGGCAGTATACCAAACAGTATAATTGTAAGTGGCGACGTTTTTTATTGGTGAACAGATTTTCCTTGTTATATATGTTTGCGACTTTGCAATGACCGATTCTATGGAACGGTGTACTTGTTTCAAGTTCTGCTCGAATCTCCATAAGAAACATATAAAATCTTCAGAGGTATCGCAGTAAATTCCACACCACATAAATTAATAATTTATTCGGAACGCATGGTTTTATGGCAAAGAAAGTCCATGTGCTCGCGAAAAGTTGCGTTTCGAATAAATTATTAATTTGCGTGGTGTTGGGTTTACTGCGACAGCTGAGAATTATACAACTACACATAACTACAGAAAGGCCGAGCCGGTGCTTACGATGAAGGAAGACAAGGACGAAAGTCTGTCGCATCAGAAAGAATGAGAAAAATGGAAGTTATGGACTGAAAAAGTGGTTAGGAGGGCGGAGCTTCCAGAGTACAGAGGAACTCCAAAACAACCTTACGGACCATCTCAACTCACTGGCGGCAACATTTTATGCCAAGGGAATTGAAAGGCTTGTTCAAGAATATGACAAGTGTATTCATCTTTATAGTGATTATGTAGGAAAGCAACCATGTTCGTACATAACTTTTGGTTGAAGAACAGCCGATATACTATCCGGCCAGATTGTTCTTTTAGGTTTGAATCTAGTCGGAGGGATGTTCTTACAGCTGATTATCGAATACAATAATGAACTTTTGGTGGACCTCACGTTCGTTCAGGTGGTAAGCGTTGAGCTCAGTGTTTAGTAGATTTGGTTGCATCTTCGCGTTCCTTCAAATTTTTTGATGGATAAGCTATGGCCAAGTCATCCACAACCTGTATCTTCATCCCTTTTTTGTCAGGCATATCAGTAATGTATCCGTTGAATAAGGAGGTAATAGAGGTTTGGGGTAAATATCACTTAGTATGTGTTAACGACTGCCTTTTTCGTCTATGAAAACTTGGAGCCCTCTTAATATTACCTAGCAGAGTGATCAAGAAGTTTACATAGAACAGCTGCAACAAATTTCCACACAGCGCAGTTGGTTATGATGGTTGTGTCTTGCAAAATACTTAAATATTGTAGTCCTTCAATAGAAAAATAATGTAGTAACTATTCTTATTTCCTTGTTATTTGAAAGGCGGCTTATCGTTAGACATCCAAGTAATTATATCAAAAGATAATAGTTCCTACTAAGTTTCTCATTTTTATATTGTATTTTTATATTAGAACATAACTAAAGAAGCTTGCGCATTATGGAAAATGTTAACGCAAATCCTAGTGATCCTATTGTAGAAGCAACAATTGAGATGGTTTACTTTGCTTGTTTTTAAAATGTATTGAAACTTCTTTATTTATGAAACTAAAATCTCTTTTCTAACGGCAACAATAACTTTGTAATTATCCTAATTTACATCGTATTTAATACAACACGTGTAACAGAAATTAACTGCTGAATAAACTTAGAAACAAGTTAACGCGCACCTTTGTGAAACGGTGTGATAATGAAGCAATTAAAAAATCGATATTCCATAAAAGACTTTAGCGCAAATGTCACTTATGTCTACATATACGAGAGAGAACGACGTTCTTTCATGTATTCACAAAAGACTATGTATTGGAAGGTCGACCTGCACGTTATCACTAATTGCTGCGCTTTTGAAACACATAAAGCAATTTTCTATCGAAATTCCTTAACTATTGATTTAGAGAGGAGCTGTAACATTGCGCCCACACGTTTGGAAACGCTACTAAGGGCAGCATGTGCTATAGCAAATTGGCACCCTCCACTTACACTTTGTAACATGAATGACATGCTCATAAATATTTATGTATGCAAGGTTGTTTAGTCCTTAAAGTCAACGACACCGGTGATAGAATCAATACCTTGCCTCTTTGATTCATTGTCATCGCCACGAAAGTTTTCATCCGACATTCTGTTTGATTTTTCAATGTTTTTAAATCAATGCCTACGTTGTTAGTTCCTGGAAAATTGTAAAATACAGCTTTGGACATTTGTCTGGGACACCCATAAAAGATTTCATTGTACGTTACCGCACCGGGATTCCCTGCATTCCACAAGAACTTTTATTTACTAATGCACATTTTATGAAGTTGAAATGCGGAATTCGGATTTATAATCCCCTATTTACATAAATATCGGTCTATTGTTTATTTCAAGAATTTAATTAGTATTGATACGTTGGCGATTGAAGGGGTTTCTAGAGCATTATTTTTATTATTTGAGTGTGCTATGTGTTGTGTTCACTTGCGTACAATGGATTATATGAAGATGCCTAAAGGACGGGAGTTAACTGTTGCAGAACGTAGTCAAATAGTGTTGCTACATTCGCAGAGTATGTCGCAAAAAAAATTGCATCAACAATGAAGCGACATGCGATACGACTAACCATTAAATGATTTCGGGAAACTGGATCATATGAAAATCGACGAAAAAGTGGGAGTAAATGTAAAACTATTGCGAGAGAGGATCGCTATTTGGAGCGTTTAGCTTTACGAAATCGCTTTCAAACACCCAAACAGCTAGCCGCTGATCTATCCGTCGAAAAAGACGTTTTTGTATGTGACAGAACTGTTCGAAGAAGGTTGGCAGAGGTGAATTTGAAGGGCCGGAAAGTGCGTCGCAAGCCACACCTGAGCCAGCAACCAATGAAAAATCGTGCTGTGGGCAAGAAAATATAAAGATTGGACTATCGAGGATTGGTCGAAGGTCATATGGTCTGACGAATCAAACATAGAGGTATGTTAAGCAATCCTATTTTATTCCTTTGTTACACAAAATTTGCAAAAATATGTACACATACCACCAATTTGCTAAATTAAAATAAGTAATTATTGTGAATTATCCAATTCAGATGTTTGGTACTCCTGGAGCTCAGTTTGTTCGCCGTAGACCTGGGGAGACATTTCGTGCCGATTGTATCACCCCAACTGTCAAACATGGCGGTAGCAGCCTCATGATTTGGGGATGCATGTCCACAAATGGGATAGAAGAAGTGCTTGTGTGTGATGGTAGGATGAACAGCGAGCGATATACCTCGATGCTAGAAGAGGTATTAGAAGCATCAGTGCTGAAAATATGTGACAGGGATGACGCAGAATATTTATTCCAACAGGATAACGCGACTTGTTACAAATCCAGATTCTCGATGAGGTGGTTTCGTGAGAACGGGATCCGTTTACTTGAATAGCCGGCACAGTCACCAGATCGGTCGCCTATAGAAAATTTGTGGCGCATGCTGAAGCTAAAGCTTTCCAGTTACAAATTCAGTAACAAAAAGGACCTAAGGAACAAAATTGTACAGGAGTGGGAGATACTTTCACCTGAAGTTTGTTTACGTTTAGTAGCGTCAATACCTAAACGGCTAGATACTGTTATTAAAGCAAATGGTGATGCCACCAAATATTAAATTTATTATTAAAAACTTATTTAGTGAATGTTTATGCATGTAGTTTTATTTTAATAGTGCACAATGTACCTTTATTTTAAATATTTTGGGGTGCCCCAGGCATATGTCTAAGGCTGTATTTGTCTATAATTAAAATGTACATATGAATTTATTTATATTTGGAAAGCTTGTAAACTTGGTTACATAATTATCTCAAAGTCTGCTACAGTTTCCATTTAAAAATATTGCGATGGCATCATTACTCAACGTTTGAAATAACTATTAAATCATTTCATGATTAGATTTTATTTAAGAACTACATTGAAAGTGCATCGATTGTCTTATGTAATTTTGAAGCATAGAATCCAAAATCGGATTCCGAGAAATCAGCTCTCGATAGCTAACACCATTTTTACGTATCTCGTTTGCAAAGTATACGTTGAACTTCGACCATCCTCTCTCTCTCTCTCTGTATATATATATATATATATTTATTTATATTTTAAAACAGATAAGTTAGTATTGATTTCTTATCTAGCCGGCAGCAACAGACAAGTCAAAATATTTTAGCTGAGTTAGCTGAAAAGTCATATTCTAGATGTTTAATTAAACAAAGACAACTTATATTAAATTCTAGAATTTTCAACATTTCATCAATTAGGGATTATTTCAATATCCATTTTTGAAGACTCAGGGAAAATCTTAACACTTTCCCAATTTAAACAATATACTTGTAAGACTAATATGAGCAGATAAGAGCTATCGAGCACCTGTACAATTCTTGACGACAGCGCGCACATATAGCTTTTTCCTTTCCTCTTTGTTCATGTTATTACCGATGTCGGTAGATACTTGTTGCATTTGTTCGTGCGGAAGGAGACGAGGCGAGGTCCAGGAAGCAAGGCCTGAGCAAATCTTTTCTTTTAGAACTGGGAAAATTCGTACAAAATTTACGTGCGTACGCGTTAAACAAGGAGTATAATAAGAATACCCGACAATGATGGTCTCGTCATTCAAAATAGCCGGTCGTTCACATGCAATCGCAAGTCAGTAGGGATGTCTTAATAATAGAAAATCCGTGTCGAATCGATTTTATTTGACCTAGTTACTGAATGCAAAAAGGAACCAGATGCACCAGTTATCCTTCACGGATAAATAACTTGCATATTTATATCACGCTATCAAACCTATTTTCGTCTACAACAACTAGTAATTTGGGTCGGTGATGGAGTTGTAAGTTGCTTGCTAATGGTAGTGAAATCATAGAGTTCAAGCTATTACTGCAAAATTACTGTAGGTAATGAAACTAATTTTGTTTCAGGTAATCGCTACCGTTTGTTCAACTAATGTGACATATGTATCGCTACACCACGTCCAGATACGAATTGTGAATATAATTGTTTTCACTGTTGTAAAAGGTTTAAAATAACTTCATATCTAATAATAATTATCCACAATATTAAAATTGTGTATTGCAAAAACAATCTAAATAAAATGCTAATTGAGATCATGTTTGCCTCAGACTTCCAGTTTGTAAAATTGAAATTTAGATTCATTAATCTGTGATGGTCACTACAACATGACCAAACTTCGCCTTCCCTTTTTTGTTCAATGATCATCAAGATTATGTTAGGATAAATGTTTCTACGTTTTCACGAAAGAAGCAAAAGTTAAAATTTGTCGCCCAGCATAATTAATTTATTTTGGATTTGCCTGCAAATAAAGTTAATATTCTATGTACGCCAGAGTTGAATTCCCTTAAAAATAATTAAGTTTAGTTACTTAATATATGACTGAATTCAATAACAATATTGAACACAACCAGATGAATACATTTTATGTTAGCCGGTGTAAACTGGCTACTTTGTGAACTCCCGACACCACTGCAAATTCTTAAAGAGAATACAATATAACTACCCTATCGTTTTAGTTTTAGTGGATAAACTCTTTGATTAATAAAATTACGATTTCCTTGCATTCTACCAACGTTTTAAATTCCTGAGAAAATATCAGTGAAGGTAGGGTTTGAGCCACTACATTATGAGACTGAATGTGAGTTCAAATCGCTTTTAATATCCAGATGTTACAATGTCTGCAGATATATCGCAATATCTCAGCAGATACAATATTATTAAAGGAAAGTTTCTATTAATTAAATTAATATAAATATTAATATGAAACTCTGGTTGGCATTAGTAATGGTAAAATTACAATTATTTTGCATTTTGCCAACGTTTTAAATTCCTAAAAAAATATCACTCAAGGTAGGATTCGAACCCCCGACCTCTGCGTTACTGGCGCAACGTGCTGATGAGTGAGTTCAAATCGCTTCCAAGATATCACAATGTCTTCAACGTTAACGGTATATCGTAAGCGTTGGTAAAATACAAGGAAATCACTAGTAATACCAACGCGAGCTTGAGAGTGAGACATTGAGACATGTAGGTATTAAAAGCGATTTGAATTCACACTTAGTCTCGCGGTGTTGTGGTCAGCATGTTGCACCGGGAACGTAGAGGTCGTGGGTTCAAATCCTACCTTGACTCATACTTTTTCAGGAATTTAAAACGTTGGTAAAATGCAAGAAAATCGTAATTTTATCATTATTAATACCAACGAGAGTTTCATATTAATATTAATTTAAGACTGACTGATTAGTGAATGGCTGTTTTAAGTGGAAAGTTCGATTTTTACTAAAACAACAACCTGCGTATTTGCTAGTAACCAGTTGCAGTTGGATATTTTGCATAACATATACATTGCTTGTCCCGATAATCGCAAAAGAGAGCCGTTGTTTTCATCATCAATAGTCCAACTTACTTGCTTTGCAGGTCGACAAATTTTATAGTTTACCAGTACAAATACTTGATTTGGTAGTGAAAAATTTATACGCATTCATTGAAAAAATTAAGAGCATTGAGCATACTGACAACGAAGTTTAGTTCACTGTTTCCTAGCGTTCCGATTTATGTAACTTTGGAATATTTAGAAAAACCGTGTTGAATAACTAAATGAATAGCAAGGAGGTTGTTTGTTTAATTTCTTTGGTTAGACTTTGCATGAAACAAACCTTTTTCCAAATTAATAACACTTTTTACCATCACACTGAAGGAACTGTAATGAGTAGTAGCCTATCCCCCTTTATAGCTAATCTTTTTATGTTTAAATTTGAAAATAACCTTAAGAATACTTTGGCTTATCTTCCACAGTTTTGGATTAGATGCGTTGATGATATTTTTTTGGACAAGCAAATGTTCAATAACCGGATTTTTAGAACATTTCATCCTAGATATGTTAGTTATAAGAAGTAGGAATAAACTATAAAATAGACATATATAGAAAACATACTAATAACTGTAGATTCATCTTTCTCTAATATTCTAATACTATTCTAATTACTCATAGGAACATAATAGGCAATTAAGTTTTTGGTTTAACGTTTCCTTAATTTTTTTAATTAAAGACAGGTATCTAAATGGGCTCAATTAAATCATCAAAATTGCAAATTTTAACGGATTCTCCGAAGATATAGCTTATAATGGTATTAGAAATATAACACTAGAATGTACTAGCAGTAGTAATATGAAGTATGTAAAGTCACCATTTTGTCCATGTTACACGGAGGATCTCCAAAAATCTTTTCCAACTTTTCTGTTGATCGCAAAATCGTTTTTTCGGTATACAATAATCTCAACAACTTTTTGGGAGATCCTAAGAATCAAGAAGGTAACATGAAAAAATCAGGAATTTACAAAATATCATGAAAAGATTGTAATCAAGTATATAAAGAGCATTTGGTTCATCTTGAATTCAGGGAGGATAGATTCTGTGAAAGAAAGTATCACTTAACAACTATGAGTCTTTTATAATGTTATGTGTAGAGCGAGTGATAAATGTTGCTATTTTGCGTGGGATGTTATGATCTTTTATATTAGGACTACGATTTAATGCACAACATTTTGCGACCTTCTGCGCCAAGATGCAAATGTGGTTATAACTGGTAGTGGTGTATATAAACTTCGTATGCATTATAGGAATGCTCTTCGAAGGATAACTCACTGGTTTAATGATAATAAACCGGAAATGAATACGTAGGCTTCCATGGCCAGAGTTGGTAATTCTTCTGCAGAAGCTTTTCGCCTCTAGCGTGGTTAATACGCCGAGTCACCGTAACTTTCTGCCAAAGTGGTTTCGCCTCCAGCGTGGTTTACATGTCCTGTTACCGTGCCACATTGGTTTCCCATATTTCTCCTGAAAAAGCCTCCTACGACGGAAGCGAAACGTCGAGATTCCACATTTCTCTTTTGTTCTCTATTTCTTTTTTCTCTCGCTCCCCTTCCTCTTTCTGTCTCACTTTCCTTCTCTTACTCTTTTCACCTTTCTTTCTATTTCACGCCTCCCCACTTTTCATTCTTCTTTTTATCTCTTTTTCTTTTTCCTCTTACTCTTACTTCATTTCTATATATATCTCATGATGATACGGTCCAATTCCGGAAGTAGTTCGTTTATTGATAATAAACCTATTTTACATATGGTGTAAATAGGTAATGAAATCTTCTTTAATGTAGAGGAGTCACTACGTTTACATACTAACAAAACGAAGTAATGGCGATTTGTAAATTATTAGGTACTTTAGTAAAATGCAAATTTAAGAAGGCTCTTCTAATACTCGCCAAAATGAAAACAATGTCTGCCGTTGAAGCTTTGAGATGGTTTACTTTTTAGGGGTAATGAATGAAATTTAAAATTAATCTTGGCTTTATAGGAACGCGTTTCACGTACTACGAACAGTTTATGTTTCTGAATTAGGGAATTTCTATCATTTACACCTTATATACATTCAGGTCATAGGAAATTACTTTCATGTACCAATCAAAATTTAGGATGCATAAACCTATGTGATGGACACAATTACATAATACAAGTCTTGTTGTTTTGTCTTTTGTACGGCTTTCCTTGGAACATAATTAAATAAATCATGGATTTTGGATAATAAAGGAAAACTCGAGTCACTTTACCTAGGACATACATACATACAACACCTTGAATTAGCTGGAGTAAACATTTACAACATTACGTGAACCTCTACATTCTTTTCAGCAAATTATGTTCGTCGCAGTGTAAAAATGTCCTTTTATAAAGAGAATCAATTTAGTATCTAGTGGTGTGTAGTTAAAATGGTTTTTAAACTGATTTTTGCATTTGTTTGAAATTGACGATAACGTATGAAATTCTTGTAATGTAGTTAATAGATGGGGAAAATGTACGAAATAGAACGGAAATTTTAGTATTAAGGTTTCGATATTTAATGAAAAGCGCTTGAAAATTTGACTGCCTTTCCGGCCGGATTGCGGTAAATTAGCTTCAACGTAAACCATGTACATAATTCTGTCTCTGACATACATAGGCTAATGAAGTAAATAATTTAGGTGCAATGTCGAGATCGACATGTAACAATGTCGCACATTAAACACGTGCGCATATACAATTAGTTTCACCAACATTTTTGGTTAGGTTGGCGAATAGGTTAATGAACTTTTTTAGTATTATTAGTAAATTATTATTGCTTGCGATTCGAAATTGTAAAGTAAATTAAGAATTGTAAAATAGTATTTCTTCCAGACTTGTAATAATTTTTTGTGGTGCCTCTGCAGTGTGTTTTGAAATAAATTGATTTAATTCTTCTAGTGTCAATTGCAAAGAATTGTCGAAATTTTAGGAGTAGCTTTCATCTCTTAAAAGTGAGACTCTACCTAAATGGAAAGCAGCGTTTTAACCGGATCGATGATTATCACCTTGGAATCTCACCTTGTAAGTACAAATAAAAATAAAATCAATTTCGGAAAAGAAAAATAAAAAGAATGTGTTTTGGAAAATAAACATTTCGACGAATTTTGCGTCTAATATTTTGGGGATTCCTTGCTTCCAATCTGCCGTTCATATTATATTATCAAAGTATATACACCAACCCTAAAATTAATTTTAAAAAGAAACTGCAAACGAGACAGTGAGCAAATTTAAACGATAAGCACTACTAACAAATTCAGACATATTCTTGAGGAAAACAGAAGTCTCATTAAAAATCTCATTTCAATATATAGACGATTGAAATCAGAAACACATAAAACGAAAAAAATATAAAAAGAGATTGTTAATTCAAACACCCGTAAATACACAATACTAGAGGGGAAAGCTTAAACACTTGGAAGTTTTATGCTAACTAAACACATTTTCTCATATTTAACGAAGTGTGGCAAATACTAATCCCACTTACAGTCTTCAGAATTTATACTTCCTGAAACAAAATACTATAAAAGTTACTACTATTACGAAAGCAATTAGCTCAGATTTGTTTGTTAGGATAATAAGAAGTATATTAGCACCCAGAAGTATATAAATATCGTATTAGCTAAAATTTAAATTAAATTAAATAAGTCTCCTGTGTTAATATATTTAGATAGAATATATGAATTTTCAGTTATAGTGCTATACCTGCGTCTTCAGGAGAAATTATGTGTAAGATATACCAAATACGAAATCTACCAACACTTTTTCGTTTCGTATGAGTTGATTCTTGATGTTGGAATAATACCCTAATTTGTATTTTATTACTAGTGCATTTTTAAAAGAGGTCATTGTTCATATAATTGTGAATGCAAACAATTTTCTTTTTTTGGCAATGACGGGCCCAAGGGAGTTATAAGCTATTTTAACTTGTCATAACCGCAGAAGCTTTAAGGTGTATGAAAGTGTATGTAGTGTTCCATGGTCTTGTTACTGCATCCCCTCCCCTCTCCTTGCTACTGTAAATGGTGAAAGGCCGTTAATTATTTTTCAACGGCAAATGCCACTGTACTGGATGCCAATTACAGGGGACATCGACTGGCTATGAGTAATTATTACGCTTGCGCTTGTAGTGCGTCTTAGAATATTCGTTCTCAGCATTCGCTATGGAGTTAGGAAAACCGTACTAAACTCAATCCTAAGCAACAACAGCTCCGGATTCAAACCCGGGATCTGCAAACTAGCACGCTAGGTACCACACCATCAGCCCACGGACACAAATACCAACACAAATAGATTTCTATAATAATTTCTATTGATATAGCATATTCCATATACTAGTCTGCACATTCTTTCTATATGCACACTAATTTGAGGAGTTGTTACACAACTTTTTCATACGTTATAGAGGTTGCAATTTTTAGCTTAATTCACTATTTTTTGCACTCACTTCTAAGATTTGTTTCCTCTCACCACTCTCCTATTCACATACTCTTTGCGCTTGTGCGTTCCAATACATTGCTGCCATGTTTGCCTCCTTTCCAAATCCTTATCATCAGGCTTCAATTTCATAATTCCTCCCATCGTCGACATATGTATCTCTTTTTATCTACATAAAATATGTTTTGAATAAACCACATAATTGCTGTAGTTCAAACTTTTTTGAGAAAGAAAAAAATATTTTCCAGTTGAAAGAAGATTAAATATATTCAGTTAAAACAATTCTAAACTGAAAAATACTTGTTCCCTCACGTAAGAAATTATTTCTAGCGGTGTAGATATCCAAACTATTATATTAATAAGATTTGCTAAGGCCTTCCAATATTTTTGTTATTTCTATGTCCATTCGTTTCCTGAATTTTCTACTTTATCCCCACCGTGCACGTTGCAATAGACCTAGCCAGACGTAAGTAAATGTGGAATGGATAGAAAATATTTACGTTACTAATGTGCTCGTTAAAAATATAGTAACCTGTTTCCATACAAGTGGAAACAAAAGGTTGTTCTACAATTTCCTGTAATAGAAGGAAACAACATGCGAACAACTTGAATTACTGAATATATAAACGGAATTTGTAGAACAAGGTAAAATGAGGGAAAAGCAAGAATGGAATACTGCATGTTTGCTTTAGTGTTAGGTGCAACTAACAGATGCTAAAGGAAATATATGTACAAGTTTATTTAGTATATTAACTACGAACTGCAGCAATATACAGTAATGGTTCATCTACGATGTTCGTTTATATGTTTCTGGACTAGACATTAAGTAAAAAAAAATATTTTTTAATAGTTTTATTTCTTTTGAAAATAGGTACTACACTATTTCATTAACATTAATCCGCAGTAAAAATGTTCTTCTGATTTCTTTACAAAATGATTATCAACAATATATCGTTGTTCCAAAATATTTGTCTTACTAAGTATTTTTTA
The DNA here is from genome assembly GCA_023509865.1 of Trypoxylus dichotomus. Classification (NCBI taxonomy): domain Eukaryota; kingdom Metazoa; phylum Arthropoda; class Insecta; order Coleoptera; family Scarabaeidae; genus Trypoxylus; species Trypoxylus dichotomus. The sequence continues at coordinate 22,101,914 of CM042081.1, read as the reverse complement.
AAATTTCAAAATGATGGGGGGGTACCAAACCTGGCAAGCAATTTAATTTAAACCGCAATGATGAGTAATAACTTTTGCAGGTCTTTACGCACTATCACGAAACCACTTTATGTTAGTCCTTTGCACCGTTTATACTCTAGAATTACGGTACCACTCTTCTCTATATAATCAATCAACTTGCAAGATTCTCTAACAATTCCAAAAGTGTTTGTGATTGGTTGTCTGCAGAAGGAGTGATATGTTCATTAACACTGTGGATGAAAGGAAGATATGCCGCATCTTGGGAGTTTTTGGAATCTTTGGGCCTGTTTATGTGGAAGGAATAAAAGTGTTTATCAATGACCTTTATATTCTGATAAAGTTAAACGCAAATATAAATAAACAATTCAACATAACCATCTTGAACAGCTATGATACCGTTTGTTCAATATGTGGTACTATCGTAATTAATTTTGTAATGGTTTTTGACCAACGTTCCTGCATTCCCTTTGTCTATGGAAGTGCGAGTCTTTTACTTATTTGTCTGTCGAGCTCGTCCAGTAAGAGCTCTCAGGAATTCAGAATAGGGCTTTAAGGGGGCTATGTCGTTATTATTAACACAATATTCCGCCGTTGCGCTTATAAATATTGTTTACATAACGCTGCCGCACGTCATTTTCTCCTAATAATCTTATTCTTGACGGAATTGGATATTGATATTTTAGAATAGGACCATATGCGGCCTGTGAGGGCATTTATGACTGCCTGCAAATGTTTTCTGTTACAATCGTTATTGCTGGTGCGTTTGATTGTTATTGGTTCCTATAACAGTTATAATGACTTGTTAAGTATGTGTTAGTGTAAATCTAATGTGGTGCCGTATACTAGGGAATAGTGTAGAGCAAGCGAGAAATTCATTATAGTTTTATTAAATCTATTACAATTTTACTAGAATATTTAGTGCATATTCCAAGATCACAGCTTGGTTGAAAGAGTGCTAATGAAATGGCAAAGCCTTTTGGAGATGCTAATATGGTTGAGAAATTTGAAACAGTTCCAACTGAACTGTAAACGGATGAAATGAATACGTAGGCTTCCACGGTCAGAGTTAGTAATAAACGAACTACTATCTCATCATGACATGGTCCAATTCCGGAAGTAGTTCGTTGTACAGGGATGGGTCCTTAACATAGAGAACAAGTAGAAATGTGGCTCATTAGATTGGTCAAAGAAACCACGCGTTTCACACTGTATCTTAATGTCTGTCTAGACAGATGCCAGTCAGCTATTAATACGAATCACTTTCAAAGACTTCGGCAGTAAGTAGGATCTATTCGATATCTGGTCTTTTAAATAAACATTACAGGGAAGAACATTTGTGATGTTGTTAAAAAGCTGTCGACAAGGTTGGAGATTTCAGTGAAAGTTTGTCAATTGTGAGAGATAAAGCCTCAGCGCTGATAGGAGAGAAGATCGGTGAAGGAAAATTGTGTAACGTATCCCATGATCTACCGTCTTATTCTATAGGGAGCGTTATGCGCGAAAGAAAACTGAAGTTTCTGAATATTAATATATGAAAAGGTGGAAATCGGGTCCTTTTACACGGTCAACTAAAAAAGTTTTTGCTGGAAATTGAGGCAGAATATGCAGACTTGTTACGCTGCGATCATATAACGGACGTAACAAATCAGCTTAAACCTGAGTCTTCAGATAGGAAGCAAGATCTTATCATATACCATGAGAATTGTAAATGGATTTCGAAACAAGTTAAAAACTTTCAAACGTCCTTTGGAAAACAATTGCCACACTTTACTTACTGTCTACAATGAGCGACGGAGAAATATCAGGAAACTACATTTTTCATATTTTAGTATATACATTTAAAAGATTATTAACGAATTTAATACGCGATTCAAGCAAAACTGAAACCCTCAAAAGCAGCGCATGGCTTTACACGAATCCATTTCGTGTTCAATCGAGAAACAAAAATCGTAACTATGTATAACCTAAGCCGTGTGATTTACAAGTCGGTACCTTTTTACAGCCCAGACAAGAAAAACGAACCCTTTTTTAACCGCAATCCAGCAAAAAATACACAAACAATTCAGATTAAAAGTAACTTCAATGTTTGGGAGCTCGTATATATCCTGTATATGTGAAATTCACTAGAAATCAGTACAGAAATCGACTTGCAGATTTATTCTTGCTACACGTTTTGAGATTAGTAATAACGGAGCTGGATGTGGACATTCGTTCATTGGTAGAGACAGTTAGTCGACCACAGCACTCCTACTAAATTGTCTCTTTCTAAGTTTTTGTTTTGACAGCATTATTATGTTTAGTTTGTCTTTAGATTGTTTTTTTCCTTTTGTAACTTGCCAAATATTAATTTTATGTATATTGATATTTTTGAGTAATTCAATTGTTCTGGATATAATATTTTTTGTTTATTTTTAATTTCACTCTTTCATGCAATTAATAAATAGTGTTTCAAGAAACTAACATGATTAAATCTTGACAAAATTACAACTTCCTTGCAATTACCCAAAGTAATTAAATTACTGAAAAAATATCAGTCTCGGAGGGGGCTCGAACCCAACATCTTTACGTCTCCATATTAATACTAATATTAATATGAATATTAATAATAAACCACCGTTGGCATTAGTAATGATAAAATTACAATTTCCTTGCAATTACCCAAAGTAATTAAATTACTGAAAAAAATATCAGTCTCGGAGAGAACTCGAACCCAATATCTTTACCTCTCGGGCGTAACGTGCTAACCTGTGCACCACAAGACCAATGAGTTCAAGTCGCTTTAAATCTCTCTAGATGTCACGATGCCAGTAGATATATCGTAATATCTCGCAGACACTAATCATCATATTAATATTAGTATTAATATCGATATTAGTTTAAATGATTAAATCTTTATCACAATTAATTTAATTAAGTTATGCGTACTATTTCGTAGCGGTATCTGCGATCCGTAATCACGCCTAACTCTTTCAATGTGGTCCCCGTGAGGTCGTAAGTTGGAAACTGCTGATTTAGAAAATCTTGGTACTGCTTTTTATCTTAAAATACTATTAATTTTTAGTAAATCTGTTGCATCCTCATAAGCAAATGTAAATGAAACCACTGCTATGCTTGACTTTTGGTCCGTTTATGCTTATTGTAAGTGTTTGGCTCCAATACCTCACTGTGAAAGTGATTTTCTTACTGCAATACATGGATTGCAGTAAGAAAATCACTTGAAGCTGGAATTTTACATTGCTCACTGAAATCTGACTCGGTCGTTTTCAATGGATTTCACAGGCTATTTCTCGTGCCATTAATTTTCAATTACGTGTGTTAATGAGTTTTAGTCTTAAATCAGAGATGAACTCCTTAACAGTCCTGGGCTATTGAGGTCTTCTAAATCTGTATTATTGCCGGTGGATTTTGTAAATTTAACATTTTAACCGATTTGCCGAATAGAATAACCTTCTTAATGTAGAGTAATGGTTAAGGATCGTTTCTTAAGACTAATTTGCTTTCCGTACGGCATTTTTTCAAAGTATTTCATTCAATGTGGATTACATTGGTATAATCGCGTGCTAACCCTTCACAAAAAGACGTTTGTTTGCAACAATTAAAATTGTAACACTGTAGAGCGCAAATAAATAGATAGATTGTGGAAAAAATATAGAAATTTGTATCTCATTCCTTCAATAACCCTACTTTACGACTGGAATTGACGCAATAACTCATGATTAGAGACCGGATATATGCAAAGTGCATGTATTTTATTTTGTTTATTTATTATATTTTACGTCCATATGTAGATGTATTACACTGAGTAAAGTTAGTTAGCGTTAACTAACTTTAATCACTGTAAGGCATCTACAAATAGACGTAAAATATAATAAATAAATAAAATAAAATGTATGCAATTTGCATATAATCCGGTCTCTACTCATGATTATCGTTACCAAGGAATGGTACTGTGTGGTTGAATATTAACGATATTAGGTGGGTAATAGTAAATACAAATTCGCTTTTGTTATGCTAAATTCCTTATAGTGTATTATACGGTGATATGATTCTTATTCTCTTTGCGTAATAGTGTATTAACAGGCGTTTTTGAAATGTTATCAAAAGTCTAGTCTTTCATGAGTGAAAGTGTAAATTTATGGTTTGCAATTACTGTGGTCGACTGCTTTCTCGTCTCGGGCTTAGATCTAACACGGATTACAACTATCAATTTGTGCAAGAATTGGTACATTGTAGCGAAAATAATAGTTATTTCCCTTGAGAAACTTACCACCTGAAATTTCAGGTTTTTAGAGAGCTCTCTTCCTGTGGTGTTTATGTACAAGCAGCGAGAAACTAGCAAGTGCTTTTGAAACTCGAACAGCGCTTACTCTTACACACCTATGTACACACATACACTACCGGCTATACGCGTTTACCCTCGTTTAAAATATTTCAAAAACAAGTCAAAAACTAATTGCAGAATAAATGTTTATTCTGTACTTGCACAAAGAACTGTAACAGTTATAAAAGGAATGTGCTTATCAATGAGCTAACAAAGATAATCATAAATTTGCTTAAATTTGTACTTACACAAAGAACTATAACAGTTATAAAACAATATGCTTATCAATTTGCTAACTTGCGGTTCGTCAATGTGTCCACCTTTTGCTTTTATTACTATCGCAATCTTAGCGTTCTCTCTAGCAACTTTGCCAGTGTTAGCGGCTCTATTTTCCTTCACGTATCCTATAATTGCGCCCAAAGTACTGTTGTCGAATTTGGAGCGAACCTATCGATCGAGATTCCCCATGAAAGCTTGATCGAATTGAGATCTGGATTTTGGACCGGCTACTTCATAACAACAATTTTCTCTCTGTATTCCAGCTGATCTAGATACTCACAACATATCTTTGTAGTGCGGTTTGGGTTATTGCGGTGGGACACGAAGTTTTCACCGACTGATTGTGTTCCAGATGAGATGGCGTTCCTCTCCAAAATCTCCGTATAATCTTCTTCTATAAGAATACCATCCATTTTGACAAAATCGCCTGTAGAATTACCGCCAAAATAACCTCAAATCACGATTGATTCTCCATCATGTCTTATTGTTGGTATAATACAGAATTAAAGTATTCGGTCCTCTTGCGATCTACGGACAAATGTTCCTCTGTTTGAACCAAAGGTGAGATATTTAGATTCGTCGGTTTAGAGCACTTTCTTCCCATCTTCCAAGTATCCAGTCTTTGTGTACTCTCGCCTATGTTAACCGTTTAAGTTTCTTTACTTTGTGTATTGGTTTTCGCATAACATTTCTTCTACATAAATCAGCTTCGCTCAAACGCCTTTTTACTGGGATGACGTTGGTTTTGGGCGCGAAATATTCACTTCGACAGTAATTTCTGGTGATGTTTTTCGTTTATCTCGTTTGCTCGTGGTTACAATTGCGCGGTCTTCTGCTGGCGTTGTTATTTTTGGCCGTCCTGGTAGCTGGTTATTGGATACACCCCCACTTTGAGCACGTGTTTCCGTAGATAATGCTTCTCTTGCTGAGATCACTCTAACGTTACTCGCTGTTTTAAACCACCATGTACAAATTCTTCGCTTATTCATTGCTTGGAATACGAAAGCTGAATGCAAACTAAATTTTTCATTACATTGAAATGCCCGTGTGGTCTACTTTCATATTTTATGACGACGGTGATAAACATTTCCGAATAATTGTTCTGATCCGCAAAAAGGGTCATTCTCGATATCTTGATGCCAGTCAATTCGTTTCGTATACACAGAACATTATAGAGGAATTATAATCTACCTTATGCTTACAGTTTAATAATACAAATATTTTGATGGGGACAAAAATAGTTTCTTTTGATGATCTCCAATTAGCAAGGTGGGTAAACACTTAAGGGCGGTAGTGCATGCAAGGTTTTTATTTTCTTTTTTCGTATGTTGTAAGTTAAATACAATTTTAATGGGAATAATCGTTTTACTATTTCACTATGCATAGTTTGTACTAATTTGAAAATGTTTCTAGTTAATATGTATTGTTTGTGGAAACCCCAATTCCAATAAATTGATTTATTATTATTATTTAATAATGTATGAGTAGAGTTGCCATACAAAACTATTAACTTGCGGTGTTAGTCAAAAACAACACTTAACAGTATAAGCGACAAAAACCATTTTCGTTGTAATTTAGTATACAATTCAATAATATAACGTCAAGGTATGTTTAAAGCACAGCTATTTCTAGTCGAGCACTACTCATTAATCATTCAATCGCTATCGTCTTAAATCACATAGAATTTTCTAATTAATTTACACTTCAATTTACGTGTCCTTTTATATTGTTATGAATAAATGAACAGATCTTGTGTACCAATTTTATGTCCATTAACTGTTTTTGAAGTTTCTTGTTTTTTGTTTTCTTAGTTTCTGACGTACCATTAAATAGAATGATTTCACGTTTTATAAATTTCATTGCACGTATATTTAGTTTATTGCTTAAATCCCTATTTCTGGGACACGGGGCCAAAACATATTCAACCTTATCTTGAAATTTGTATTAAGTTCTTACATCTGAGTTTAGAAACGACATAAAATGATTTGACATTAATGAAATGTTATCAATAGAGACCGGATTTATACAAAGTGGAAAAATTTAATTTAATTTATTTATTATATTTTACGTCCATATGTAGATGTATTACACTGATTAAAGTTAATTAGCGTTAATTAACTTTAATCAGCATAAGACATCTACAAATAGACCTAAAATATAATTAATAAATTAAACTAAATTTTTGCACTTTCCATATAATCCGGTCTCTAGTTATCAATGTAACTCATCCAACCTGAGAAATAGCTTTTGTTGTTGTCCTTAAGATTTAAGGTGAAATGAAATCAGTTTAATGTTGTGTGTTAAATTACATGACAAAAAAGCGACTCACTTAGTACTGTAATAGAATATAGCTTTAAAGCAAATTTTGTGTAACTATTTACTATATTGGGTAAATATACATAGAGAAAATTTAATAATGACTTACTACCCAAGTAAACTAATGCATCTGCTGTTTGTCTGGACATGTTTGTGATAATATAATCCATGAATTTCTCATTTCAAGCAATTTGTAAGGCATTATGTAGCTGCTGTAGGTTCATTGGAAGTTTAGGAAGGATACTAATCCTTCGATCTATTATACTGGGTGCATGCGTGCTGTGTGCGCGAGTTTTACGAAAACTTCTCTGATGAGGCGCATTTCCACCTTAATGGTTACATAAATAGGGAGAACTGCCATTATTGGAGTTCATCGAGTCCATAGCAGAAGCATGAGAGGCCATTTCACTCGTCGAAAGTTACTGTTTGGAAGAGAGAGATAAATTTCTGAGCAGACCCAAATGACAGTTATTTCTTATTGGTTGAACGCAAGGCGAAATCACACAGCATAACATTCCCTTTTTGCCGTAAATTGTGAAAGATTTTGACATCCTTACCATTGTTTATATCACGTTTGCGTTTCGACAGTTTTGTCCATAATTATTATATTACCTTAGCTATTGAAGTTGTATAGTCCGACGTTTCGGGAGTCTGTCTACTGTCATCTTCAGGGGCGCCCTGAGAAGGGCTGTTGCTTGCCAGAGCAGTCATGCTTTGATAATTTTTTGTCTGACGTATTTGTCTTCTAAGCTACAATTTTTTGCGCAAAAAGGGATGCGCATTGGACCTGCGCGGGGGTAGCACGCAGTAGGTCGATTTTTTGCGTATGGGCGGTAGATAGACTGCCGAAACGTCGGACTATACAAGTTCAACGAACGATGGAAATAGTCCAGACAACAACTCTAGTTATTATGAGAATCCATCGTCAACAATATCACGTCAAAAAATTATGTAAGTAATATGCAAATATAGAGAACTTTAGTTGTACTGAAATTATGATTCTGTAGCTTTCCATTATGGATGCAGAACCTAGTACTAGTGTTGCTAAAATTACGGAGGTGTATTCCCCTTCAAAGAAACGAGAGAAAGCAAATCACTTGAGTAACGCTGAAAAGCAGACAATTTTGAATGCTTACAAATTGTGACGGATATACCCAACACAAGAAAAGGTGACATGATAAAGCAAATTTGCTGTTGGCCTAAAAGTTCACGATATGTTGTATCGCTTAATGAAGCAACTGAAATTTAAGTAAGAATATGTTTATTAGATCTTTTTAATTAAATATAATGCTGTTATATGTTGCAGATACCTTTAAAGTAGCAGGTACAGCGTTCTTATGGAGACGATGCCGTAAGATGGAGACAACAATATTTGAAAGACAGCATTATATAAATCTCAGAATAGACCAATTTTCTATTTAGCTAAATTTTGGTTGAATGAGACCCATACAATGCAGAGAGTATGGATAGATAAAAATGTTTTATCTTGTAGACAGAGCTTTGTGGAGAGTCTTACTACAGGATATGTTTAGAGCAGATTGTTGAATTTGGTAAACATGGTCGAAAGTAAATACAATTGATATGTAATTGATGAAATTGCAAAGTCAAAGAACAAGACCGTTCTTCGTTTACCTCCACGCTATTGTGCGCTCAATCCAATTAAACTCACATGGACACAAATAAAAAATGAGGTTGCTGCACACACGCAAACTTTCAAATTAAACGAAGCTAAGCAACGTTTACATAATGCCATCAATAAAGTAACTACAACAACTTGGCAAACCTGCATAAATCATGTTATCAGAAAAGAAGCGAGTATGAAGGATCTTGATATCGATGAAGGTATAGAAGCATTTCCAATTTCTGTTGGAGACGATAGTGATAGTGCTAACTCGGTTTCCTCACAAACATTAGATTAAATTCAAAAATCTTCAAATAGTTTCTAAAATTAAATGTTGTTATTAACTTGGTCAGTTCTAATTCTAAATAATTGCTATGCATTGTTATGGTCGTAAAATTTAAGCTATTTTCAACTCCACTGCTTATTATGTGATACCGTATAGACACTGTTATCTATATAATATATGTACTATTTGAACTTTTCTCAACAAATAAACGAAATATGTGTTTTCTAGACAAATTTATTTACTTTCATGTGTTGTAACTACTACATTTACCATTCTGTTGTTTTAATTGTAGAATTATCTCTGAAGCATCTATATACAATTTTATTTAGTGCAGATTCAATATTTCAGACAAATCATCAAATTTAAGTTTACTGCGTAAAATCGATTTCACAAATTTATAGGTTGTAATTTGGGCTGGTGGTCTGTTCAGAATGTTGTCTCTCTCTTTTTGGAATGAACTATAGTATCAAAAAAGAAGCGTTGTTGTTTTTAGTCGCAATGTCCAGGCTGTATTTACAAGTGAACAGGGACCACACGTGAACTAATTAAGTTAGTTATTATATGTATGCATTAGATCCTAATGACGCTCTACAAATTATAATGTTAGATTAAGTTGAACGGTTATATTGGACTTCTCCTGTAACGGAAAGTAAAAACCATTTATTATGTTGCTATTATAATTAAGTTAATTGCAATAAAGTGAGACTAAAAGTTGTAGGTGTTTACAGTTTTATATCAAGTGGCTATGAAATTAAATGAAAAACGAAGAAGGAGCAATAACATTACGAATGGCAAGCAATAAGTATGAAATTGTTATCGCCAGACGAATTTTCATCTAGAGATTTCAAAGATCATTCACTACTCCTGAGACTCACTTTCTGCAAGCACCTATTCTTGAAAAGTTACCTTGGCAGCGGTCGCAACTTTTGCACACTACGCATACCTTCAACATTCTAGACAGACTAAAACTCTTGTAATTAATAGATAGTGGAAGGCATTTCATTAAAACTTTTCCGAAATTCCTTCGTAAAATACTTGAAATTTCGCGTTCGCATGCCTTCGTGATGCCCTCAGGTATGGAATACTTTGAAATACTTTAATCCATAGTTTCCTCGCTACGATATTGAAGTTATGCACGTAGACTGAAATCCCTTCTTTGTTTCTGCGGAATTGGAGAGCTGCGATTTTCGCGTTCACACCATTAATGGAAATTGGACGTCCGCGAGCGAAATGCCGAGCATATTTTCATTGCTAATACTTACGTTTGCAACTGCTTGCAAAGCTAGCAACGCAATTTCATTTTATTTTTAGAAAAATGTAGCTGAGAATGGGTGAGATAGAACGATGGGTATTTAAACGAATTCAATTGACTTAAATCAGAATAAACGGCCTCCCAATTTAATTTACATAAATGCCAATTCATTAGTAAAATAGTTTTAGTTTTTTCTCACCATTTTTTTGTCCGCTAAAGAGAATTATTCAAGATACTATAAAGAGAATTCCTTAACTTGATTCAAGAAATCTTGCAGAAAATTTGAAAATATTTATTAATTAGAGAAGTTGTTTTTGTTTGGGCTAATTCCTTCATCATTTGCGAATCAATCCAACTTATGTCCGACGTTTCGGCAATCTTCGACGTATATACCCAAGAAGGGCTGACTAATATTTGCCAGGTTAATCCATACGTTCGATAATTTGTGTTGGACGTATTATTGCCTATACTTTTCTATAATGAAACTATCATAACATTTTCTTAACTTAAGACTAAATGATTTACTCCGAAAAGCATTTTTCTGTCTTGGATTTATTTGATTTTCAAACTCCAAGAAAATATTTATTTGATGCAAGTATAATTTCAAGAATATTATTTTCTTATATTAAATATTTTTTTAGTCTTGAAGAATAACTATTTACTTGAATAGAGACAGATTTCTGCGAGAAAATCTAATTTCTTAATGCAAGAAAACACTTCTCTGTCTGTATTGACCATTACAAATATAAACAAGCCTGCTTTCTAATAATGTTAGTGCTAACCACACGCCGTGCTGAAGGTTTTCTCGTTTAGCGTGGTTAACACGTCGAGTTACCGCAACCTTCTGCCAAAGTGTTTTGTCTCTGGCGTGGTTTACACGTCGAATTATCGTGCCACTTTGGTTTTCTCTATTTCTCCTGAAAGCTTCCTACGACGGAGGCGAAATGTCGAGATCCCACCTTTCTCTTTTTCTTTTCTTTCTTCTTCTTTCTTTCTTTTTTCCCCTTTTTCTGGCTCTCTTTCCTTCTCTTACTCCTTTCACCTTTTCTTTCTTCTTCACCCCCCTGTTCTTCTTTTTATTTCGTTCTCCTCTTACTTTTATTTCATTTCTATATATATCTCATCATGACACAGTCCAATTCCGGAAGTATGATATAGTATTAATAGCAGAATCAGAAAAGACATTACAGCAAAAGTTGTAAGATATACCAAGAAGAACTAAAACAGATAAACACGATGAAAACGAACACAATGATAATTGCGATACAAGAAAAAACATAACGCAGAATACCAATTTTAGAACAAATTAAAAGATATAATTACTTGGGAACAATCATTGAAGGGAATGGGAGAATAGAGAAAGAAATTAATGAGAGAGCAGGGAAATCTGCAAAAATATATAATCCACTAAGAAATACATTTTTTAGATAAAAAGAAAATACCAAGACAAATAAAGACAGAAGCGTATAAAAGACTGGTCAGACCAACATTAATATATGGCAGCGACTCATCGAAAATCACGAATAAAATTAAAAGCAAAGTCACAGGCATGGAGACGAGATTCTTAAGGAGAATGGAAGGAGCAAGAACGAGAAACAAAGTCAGAAACACGATAATAACTAGTAATGAAAATATCAAGCTAACAGAAATAATGACAAAGGAGAGACAACTGAGATGGCTTGGACATATATACAGAGTAAAAAAAGATCGAATAACAAAGAAGATTTTCGAAGACAAAACAGAGGATAAAAACAGAATAGGTAGACCCCGGAATACCGGAAAAGCACACATGTATAGAACATTAGAACAAAGAAGTCTGGGATGGATTGAAGCTAAACAACTGTCTCAGAACAAGAAACTGTAGACGACAAAAATAAGAGAACAGTAGCGACATCGCAAGGTATAAGAACGTTGGATAAAAAAATAAAATAAAAATTCAATAACCAATAACAGTAAGATCAAAGTAAGCCTGCAGAAACGGCATTGGCAGCGATGATATACTTCGAAAGCAGTTGGACATACTCGAAGACGGGATTCATACGCGTATAGTTAGTATGTGTATGAATGAGTGTTTGGATTTCTTAACCGATATCCAATATTAGAATATACTATAATAGTAAGTAATTGTCATTATTTTTGATACTGATAGCAACCGGGGACGAATGCTACTGCGAAAGCAACTGTTTTTGCAGCCTTATATCAAAGAAATGTAATATCAGACTTAAGTTAATATCGGGTGGGTTTAATATCAGACGAGTATCGTGGGAATATGATATTAGGTCGTAACTTATTAGTAACGACCTGATAACTTCACTAGATATTTGTAGTGAAGTTATCAGGTTAATATTAATACAATATCAGACTAATACCAAGTGCCTATAATATTAAACCAATATCAAATGAGAGTAACAGCGAAGTAAGTTAGATATTCGCAAACTTCGGCCTTGGTCGGGTTGAATTTGGGAAATGGCAGATTGGGATTAATTTTTGTTTCATGTCCTAATTTACAATTGGATCTTATTTATAATTAAAGATTTAATTTCAATCTAATATTAAAGTAACTCGTGGAAATGGAGGAGTTTTATTTTATATACGAATTAATATACAGTCATGTGTACGAAAATAATTGTCCTGAATTAATACTTATGTCACATCTACAACAGACAATTGTGACGCAGCTATACTAACATTATTTAAAATCCTTAAATACATATGGTTCCGCTAATGTACCGAATGTGAGGGGGAATTAGTTTTCTAGTAATGCATTGTTATTGCCTATGCATTGTAATAGCAATACCACAGCTAGCGGCACTAAATCCAGATGTACAAAGTTCTGTCTGTTGCAGAGTAATACAAACATTTTTTAATTACCTACTTCTGTTGTAATATGAGCCGGGAAACACATTGTTCATCGAAAAAAGAGCAATTATACTCGATCTCCTGAATAGAAGGAAAAGCTACAATTTTATACAAGAAACTCCCTCTTATTCTGGGAAAATGATTGTAAACGTTAAGAATTAGAAAAAAATCTTGACGGACAAAGGAAAACTGCAATTAAAAATGAGTTAAATCTTTCTATAAGTACGTCTGCTATTAGTCGAAAATTGATTCAAGCAAGGATGCGTGCAAGAAGACCTAGAAAGGTACCATTATTAAACAAAAGGCAAGTACAGGCTAGATTGTCCTTTGCTTATGGACACGCACAATGAGTCAAAAAAGAGTGGCGCAATGTACTGTGGTCACATGAAACTAAAATAATTTTATTTAATTCTCGTGCATATCTACAATACGTACGAAGACCACCGTCGACAACATTTGAACACCCGTAGACCAAGAGGACGGTAGAATTCGGAGGCCCATACATTGTGCTGTGGAGGGTGCTTTTCATGGTATGGCGTAGGCCCTTTCATAAGATAGAAGGCATAATGAATACTGATGCTTATGTAAACATATTACAAACTGTACTTCCGCCATATGCGGAGGAGGAAATGTTACTAAGATGGTTGTATACGACGAAGCAGAAACATGGTTTCGAGATAATAACTTTCGCGTTTTGGGTTGGCTGTCGCAACCGCCGGACTTAAACCGAATTGAAAATTTGGGGATGGAGTTGAAGAAAGTTGTATCAGCTGCTAAGTCGGAAAATATTGCCGATCTGTGGAGAATATGCTGAGCTGAATGGCAAAAAATCGGTAAAGACTTATAGACAACTGCTAAACTCGCTGTCCCACAGGTGTTAAAAGATGATAAAGAGTAAAGGTCAAGCTACAAAATATTAGTTTTTTCAATCCAGTTACCTAAGTAAAAATGAATTGGATAGTATTTTGGAATTACTGCTATTCTAATGCTCAATTATTGTGTCCTACAATATAAACAGTTTTATTTTCTCTTTGGTATTATTATTTATTTATTTATTATTGTAGTTATGTGACATGTAGGAATAAAGAGTTCAATAAACTTGAATTTTTTATTTAACGTATAAATCGATATTTCAGCCAAATTACGACCACTGCTATTTTCGTCTACATGAGTGTATATAATATACTAATGAAATAAGTATGTACATATAAGAAATAAAGCACATGAAGTGCAATTGTATCCTTTGACAATTTATTAAATTTTACTTATTGTTTATATCAAAAGCATAATTAAAATAAAAGCCATCATTTTCCGTATGAAAGGTTATATTAAGGTGTTCAATGCATTGTTTGATAAATTTGTCTTTCAATGACTTTTTAACATGTTTGGTAATGATAAAATTAGTAAAGTATTTGTCTAGAGAAATGGGACAGCGCGATATCTGGGGAACGAATGTAGATTTTAAAATTCTGAAAACTTTGTTATAAATGTCCGCCAAGGGCACATATTTCATGGTAATATACTTTAAAGTAGGTGACGTTATCTAATTTAATTCATTTTAAACAGGGTAGTTTTTTATTCGATTTTTGGAATTTGGAAGGCATTTCTAATGATTACTCTTATCTACCAATTTATCTGTTCTACTTGCCGAGAAAAGTTGTTAGTCATTCTTTATTGTAAAAATTAATTTATCACCGACGAAAACAAAAATCAAAGCGTGCTAAAATTTGAAAACGGTTGTCGTTTCCGGGCTGTGACTAGTAACATCTTTGCGTTTTCAAATGAAAGGTATTACGGTATGATAACAATTTACGGAAAGCGTAAACAAAATGCAAAAGCTTCGCAAGCATTATATACTAGTAGATTTTCACATCGACACCATCAAGGCAAAAATATTTATTCATGCGGTTAATACGTTGAGAACTACTGCTGGTCACTTTCCTGAAGGCAAGGTAAGGAAAATTGAAAAACAGCAACAAATGAAGCGAACAGAATAAGCATATTACCAAGTATTACTTGCATGTGAGGTCTATTCCTAAAGATTGTACTATATCAGTTAGCTTAGTTCATAAGATATTAAAATCCAATAAATTCAAGCCATTCAAAGTTCATTTGGCGCCCGGGTTTTACGATGGAGATGAAATTTCTGGATTGAATTTTATTACGAAAGATTTTATGGGACTTAATTCACAAATTACAAATTTCCTAACTCATATTTTGTGGTCCTTTCAAATAACGAAATAGTCAAGCGTTATAATCAATTCACATTACCGATTGACTGAAAATCCACACTGAATGAGACAAACTAATTTCCATAGAAAATGGAGCATAAATGTTTGATATGGAATATTGGGAGACCAGTCGATTAGTCCATGTTTTTGAACGGCATCTTAACAGGTCCAGAATTCCTGGATTTTCTAATACATCAAATACCTGTTTTGTTTGAGAATGTTAATTCAAATTTGGGACCAGTGATGTATTTTCCATAAGACGGTGCTCCTGCACATAACAGTTACATAGTACGCGACCATCTGAACCAGACGATGGATAGGTACTAATGATATAGTACTATAAGACGGTGAGCTTGTTTTTTTTTTATTCAAGTCCTGTGGAGTATTTTCTTTGAGGATATTTAAAAAATGTTGTCTATGAGGCACCTCCCACAAATGTCCAAGGATTAAAAGAGCTTATTAGGATCGCTACTGTCAGCGCAGCATTAGAAACTTTTCGAACCAGTGCAGCCTTAATTAAGCGTTATCAAAAATATGCAGAGTGTGATGAAAGAATTTCTGAGCACTTAATTTAATTTTACCTCTACTTTGAATGATTACGTTTCCATATTTGTCTTTCAAGTTTTAAGCACTTACACTTAAACGTTCAATTTCACATTGAAGTATGTTTTGGTTTGTATTTTAATACAATTTTTGATAAATTAATCTTTGCTTACAATCTCTGCAAACTGTGTTCTACATCTTCGTGTTAACTTTATAAACATTATTATTATCCTGAAAGTATAGTAGATAGTTTGCTAGTAGTTACAAGGAAAGGTATTACAGATATGTTCCAGATTCTAAAAATCGAATAAACGGTGGGGTATTCCATTAAAAAATAAGTCAGGTAGCACCACTCGGTGCTGTCGCATTTAAATAAGAAGATTTTTAAAATATGCACCTTTGAAGGATATTTGTTACAAAGTTCTCAAAATTCTAAAACTTTTGCTCATTCCCATTCTATGAATACGCCTGTATAGTATGAAATTTTTGACCAAATTTCGGCTAAACGGATGGTATAGTATTAATGAAGATATACATATATCAAGTGACTGGTTTTCGCTGATATATATCATTTACTTTATTATATACCACGATAAATTCAAATATTTCCTCGCGCGCTACATTTCATTTAGAGCAATAAGTTTACAGAGATTTTTCCATACACATATTGGTACAGTAATTTGATATGTGTACGAACTGATTGATACACATATCTTGTAATATCATCAAGTATACTAATTTTTATAAGGTTGAACGCTGGAATTGACTTTACTCAAATTTATGAAAACCAAATTGAAAAACTATGCCTTGAAATTCATGGAGTCTATAATCTGTTAAAAATCTATTTCAAAGGGGACCAAGACCTTTTATTACCACCAAGTACCTGAGGAATGCAGTATCTGGTTTTACTTTGCTTGGCTTTGTAGAACAATTTTTAAATTACATCTGTTTTATGGCCCTTCGAACATCATTGATTCCATAGACTACTGAGAATCTACTACTAACTGGGAAGGCACCATCTCAAGGGTTATTCATAAATTTTATGGCAAGGGTCAAAAGTATCTTTACGTGTTAGTAGGTTCTTCTAAACCAGAAGACACATGTGTGAATGTGTTGCATTCAATACAAAATGATTATAGCTTAATGAATATACTTCGATTCAACCCAATATATAAATGCAATTTCTTATACCTTCAACTTCGACGAAAAAATCTATATTTGGTAAAAAAATCTAATAAATATCACGTTTATCGTAACTCAAGGTTTAAGGAAGGGCATAAAGGAAAAAGTATTGTGAAATAAAAGCCTATAAACCAAACTGTTCATAGCGGAAGAACAAATGGTTTGGACAAGCGCATTAAATTTTACAGAAAGGAGAGTTCGGTATCCTGTTTTATATTGGAAATTTATACAGTACGTTGCCAAACAAATTCCGCTACCAATAATTTTTAATTAGTGTTATAATTTAAAATTATTATTTTGCATCTGTTATGGTCTGTTATGTGATTAGCGTCGATTGAAATTAAGTTATAGAAATTAATATTCTAAAACGATTACTTTTAACCAAAAATTAACTAACAATTTCTCAACTCATCAATTTTCTGGTTTGAAAATTAGGACAGGATTTTACAGATATTACCTTAATTGATAAATACCAATATTAATTAAATTATACTTACAGCCAGAGCCTAATCTTAGTTGCAATTTTCCGTCTTTGAAGATGAGATTGTATACACAGGATCGCTTAAATTAAGTAGTATGATATGAAAAAGTTTTATTCTTAATTAAATAACTTGTTGCATCTGGTTCATAGAAACTATTCGCGCACAAACACAAACTCATTGTAGTGATTCCAACGATTCTCTTCTGCATCAACACCAGGTTTCAGCTCTGCCGCGCTTCCAGCTGTACCCGAGCCACAGCTTCCCATTAGCTTGAAGCCTTGCTCGATTAGATTATCGAAAGCTTGTTCGAGAAATGAATGCTTCAAAAAGAAACGCGATGTGTATCTTTCTGATTGACCATGATCTGGATCTCTGCTCTCGTTCAAAGTTTCACCGAAGACATCGCGACAGAGAGCGACCCTGCCGCACACCAGAATTCGCGAAAGTTTCCTAAATTTAACATCTGCTAATCCGTCTTTTCCAAATTGAAAGCTTCCTCTGTAGCCAAGTGTGATAACTCCAGGTTGTTTGGTTCTTTCCGCTATCGCTTCCACTAGTCCTAGTAAGCCATACTTTTCAGCTTCTCGTTTTAATCTATCTTTTTCCCGAAAACAATCTGGGAGCACTATAGCACCATCTCGTAGATAATCTAGAACGTATCTGAAGAGAACTCCATCCCTGTCTAAGAAGTAGCGACCCTTAGAATCTTTTGTAATGGATTCTCTGCCATTGAAGAATGCCGCTAGATGCGAATCCGGTTGACTGGTTAAAGTTTCCAGTGACGTTGTGTAGAAAACGCCACCGACGTTCAACTCGACGATCTCCGGAAAGTCTGTCATGCTGGTCCGGTGGTCGGAATCCTACTGGAGGAGATTTCCACCACAGATCGTGGGGTTAAAATTTCACCTCCCTACTACTATTATCGCGTTTCCGTCGTATAGTATACCCTACGCGAGCGTATACGTCACAGTTGTCGAGTTCTCTCCCACTCTTCGCGCTCATACCATAACCAGCGGAGTTACGTGTTGGTTTATCTCGCAGTATATTTCGGGTGCGTTTAAAAACGTATCCCTTCATTTGCAACCATGTTCGACGGCGTATTGCGTTGGTCGAGTAGCGACATGTTCAGACACGTGCAGATCTTCTTCAAATAATCGCAGCCGAACTTCAAAACACGTCTATCCGCGTGTTCGCGGCAATCAATACGCGACGGCAACGCCGTATCGTGGTAGGAACTGATCCCATGCGCAGTGAGGTTCGTTCACGAAATGCATAACTATAAATAAAATGCGGCTGACTCCAATTTTCGCACTCTATTAGTTTTTTTCTCCGTGTCTAACTCTCTAACAATAACCAGAGACATTTGTGCAACATATAGTCCTAACTTTTTTATAGCTACTGGTCTTAATGAAAGGAAAGCAGAATGCCACTAGATATACCGAATGCGCATTTAATATATGTAGTTTTAACATGTACAACTCAAACATGTTGATTCAAGTAAATTATGATGTAATATAAATCTCCGCATGATATAAGGTGAAAGAGGAAGTATTTGGAATGCTTCAAAAACAGGCATTTGCATGAATTTGTATTATAAAAAGGAAATGATAACTGCGTATCAAATAGTAATTACAATGAAATACTCCCCGGTGTCACATTCAGAGTTCGATGAAACTTGAGAAAAATATGAAACTTTTCTCATGTGGAAGTCCACTTTGAACAAGTGAAACACGAAATGGAAGATAGTAAAGATAAATAGATGGAAAGTAAATGTAAAAGTTGTACTATATTTAAAGGACTTGCAAAATACGTGATAAACGTATGGATATACTGGATATTGTATTTAAGTTTAACCATTGTTTGACCCATCTTTTAAAAAGTTTTAAATGAAACATGTTTGTCTTTTAGACCCTATTTAAAACTACAAATATATAATTTTGTAATGTTCAGTATGTTCTTGTATTTATTGTTATTGTTATTGTTGTGTCTATTATGACATTTTATTTTAGATTATATCTTTTTCGAACGGCTATACAAAATGAAATCGAGTAGGTTATTGGCTATGAACCTGCACTCAGAGAAACATTTGCTTGTATCCGCCCTTATTCAAGAAAATAATTGTTTCAATTATCCACAATAGAATTACTGTTTCAAATCAATAGAAATATTGTTTAGCATTTTTTTCTGCACTAATGAGAATTATATATTTGTAATGAAACAATTGTATTTCTTTGCTTAAGAAATTCGTTAACTTGATTCAAGAAAATCTTGCAGAAAATTTGAAAATAAGGATTCTTAGTATAAGTAAATCGCCGTTATAACGCAAAACAATATTTTCTTAAAGATAATAAATACTTTTCTTGTTTTGAAAATGTAAAAAATTAATGTTCTTAATATATCTTTGGTATAGAAGAAAATATGCTCTCGAACGTAATAAATATTTTCTTATTGCTAGAATATTTATAATAATTAGAGAGAATTAGGCTTTTAATTTCCTCCATCGTTTGCTATGAATCCTTATGGTAAAGTCCGACATTTCGGCAGTCTTCACGATAGCCCTATCATTTACCAGATTAATCATACGTTCGATGATTTGTGTGCGATGTATTTATCTTCCTATTTTTTATTTTAGTGAGTGTACGAGGATCGGAACACGATTTATTTTTGTTGTTCTTCGATTTTCGTATCCACCTGACTTAATCACTAAGTCAATAGGGGGGACAAAAACTACTGTGTTAAACTTATATTCAAGTTACAATTTCCTGCGCGGTAGACTCATAATTTTGCGCATGAGTTGTGTATTCCGCTGATTCTTCTCCATTAAAAAATAGTTGTCGTAAATATATTACTTATATATAACAACCCTAAATGACATTGTATAATAGTCGAGTGATTTAAGTAGTCGTTGCACGTTTTTCATCTTCAGTGTTCGAATTCCAACTACAAAAGGTTTTCTATTATTTCGTTTTTCTTTATATAATTTATTTGTTACAAAAGAAAAAAGGTTTATGAATAAATTTATTGATTTAAAAACAATAATAAATAACACCTACTGTGATTGCGCTTCATCCGACTGCGTAGTAATTTGTATACTGTTGTACGTTATTAACAGAAAAGAAACCACATTACACGTTTGGCATTGTTTTAACACCAGTTAATATAATAAACTAACTTTCTTGCAGAAAGAGCACTAAATCTATAGTGCAAGCAACTGGTTGCATTTCCGTTAAATAAAAGTTTGTTTTGTTTTATTTTTATTGTTAGAGCTATTCTCATAAAAGTAATATTTATGTCTATCCAGAAATTAATTTATAAATTAAATGATTTTTCTTAATTGCAATGTCATTGAACATGTTTTAACTTAAGATTGAATGATTTACTTTTGAGAAACATCTTTCTTTCTTGCATTTATTTCATTTTGTAACGCCAAGAGAATATTTATTTGATGCAAGTATAATTTCAAGAATATTATTTTCTGATATTGAGTATTTTTTTTAGACTTGAAGAAAAACTATTTACCTGAATGGAGACAGATTTTTGTGAGAAAATCTAATTTCTTAATGAAAGAAAACACTTCTCTGAGTATACTATGAATTTATTTCATCGAATATTTTCCGAAACATCTATAGTTAAAGAACTGGAAGATGATGTGGAAAATTGTGGTATATCCATCACATTCGTTTTAAGCAATTAAAACGTATAAGATATTATACTGTATATATAACCTGAAGGGTATTTCAAATATGCTCATGTGAATTTAAGACTGTATTCATAACCATTTATTGCTCTACTAGTCTTCTTCCCATGAACTTAAATACCTCACAGTGATAAAGTGTAAATAAAACATTCGCATACCACAGATAATCGTTGTAATAAAATAGAATAAAATGTAAAAATAATGAGATTTGTGGTATAGACCATTATATGAATGTCTTACATGTATTCTCGTACACGTTTACTCTGACATTAATGAAGATAAAAAGAGACAATAAAAGTCAGTTAATCTGTGACGGCATGGTACATAAGTTCCTGTCGTTATAATACCCTCCGCGAATGGATATGAACTTTGCTTAAGGCGAAATGGGGACATTTCGAACACATTGTTTGAAAAGAATATAATGAATCAAAAATTAGTAACGACTCCTTCTTATTTCACGAATTAATAGGTGATCATTCCGTCATCTAATATCCCGTCATTTAATAGGTGACATTTTTCTGTGGTAATTTTTGGGAATATTTTAAGTTATTGCGCATGACTGTATTTGTAATATAAGCTACTGAAATATTCTAAAACGGTGAACGAAGTGATTTTCAAGATTGCGGCAACAGTCACCAGTGGATTTTACTGCAACATTTTATTTTTATTAGTTTCCGAGTTAGTTTAAGGTATTATAATGACGTTTCTGAGGGCTTTATAATAAATTTCCTTTTTTGTGATAACTAGAGACCAGTTTATATGCAAAGTGCAAAAATTTAATTTAATTTATTTATTATATTTTACGTCTAAATAGATAGTCTATAAATATAGATGTCTTACACTGATTAAAGTTAATTAACGCTAATTAACTTTAATCAGTGTAAGACATCTACAAATATACGTAAAATATAATAAATAAATTAAATTAAATTTTTGCGCTTTGCATATAATCCGGTCTCTACTTAAAGTTGTGCTAGTATTTTTATTGAAATAATAATATGTTAAATTTTCCAGCCAAAAATGAATTAATACAAATGAGGGATTATATCACACACAGCTGAAGAAATTTTGATAATTACCAGCAATGGCTACCTTAGCTAAATTTTGAATTTATAAAGATTATTTCAACAAAGTGAGAATGTTTTATTCACACAAAATTTTATAATCTTATCTTTCTTGAAATCCCAAAAAGATATCACTAGTGTGCTCCAGGCTGCGGTTACATGTTGTTCACAAGGATGAACAACATCCTCCTTAAATAGTATCTCAGACTTTCACGGCCGTTTGTCATAGTCGTAACTTGAATTACCTTTGAAAATCCGAACCACAATTGTCCGCGAAATGTCAGAGACAAAATACTTAGTGGCACGGCGGAACCCGACAACCGTTACGACAATAACATCCTCCTTGATCCCAGGATATGATGGGCAGAAATACTTTTTATAAAATTTTAAGATAAATTTATTCTGTTTAGAAGAATTAGCTACCAAACTTTTATTTTCTTTCTAATATCAATAACCCAAGTCAACTCTTTTGCATTCGCCAGATTGTCTAGCGACAAGCTAGCCATGAATAAAGCTATTTGATCTGACATGAGGTAACAATTGCCTTTGAGCTGTTATCATGAGACTATTCCCTATGTATTTCCATTTCTATACATTTAATCTTCTTTTTTCTTTGGTTAACTAGGTAGGGTAATAAGTAATATATGGTAAGAAGTTGGACGGATTAAATAAATGTTTCCACATTTATTTAATCCGTTTCTGGAATCGGGTGTAATTTGGTTTCAAATATTTGAAATAGAAGGGTAAATACACTTTTATTTGAAACAAAAAATGGAGAGATTTTTGTTAAACTCTTTATATGTATAAACTTAAGTGTAATTTTTATTTCGAGTAATTATAAAGAATAATTTTCTTCTGCCACTTATTTTTACAGACCTTGAGAAGTGCCACAATGTAAAATTTAATGCGCTAAGTTGATCCTATTTTATCCCAAATAAACTTTACCACACCTCAAAAGTAGTTGTGAATTCTATTAATTATCCATTGTCATTAAGATTTTACTTCTAACTCAAACAATAAACGGTGGGATGAAACATTATCACCTCCTCGTCAACTTGCGAGACATCTTGCTATTTATTATTGATATAAATCATTAATCTTAGAGACTACCTGCGTTCGCTTCTAGTATATTCAATTTGCAATTTGTTTACACTGACAAACTTCTTGTTAACTTTCAATAAATTGGGTTCACCTACCATTAACGGGTATGAATTTTAGGTAATTGAAGTTTACACTATTATTTCTTACGTAAAGATATTGTTAATCTTTACAGCGTCTTTTTATTTAAAAAATTTGAATTACTTATTTATACCATGGAAATTAATATCTGCAAGGGAATAATTACATTTGTTGAAATTACGATATATTATTGTTTAGCTGTGTCTCTTACACGTGATTACTATGCAGCAATTAATTCTATTAATTGTGAAACTTTACTTGCATACTTAATAGATTAGCCATGCTGTTTATGACTCTCAATAGTATTAGATATATATAAGTAAATGAACTAAGATTGCTAGAGCAAATAAACTTATAATCAATCAATAAGACCCGGGCGTCGGGTTAGATTAAATTTGTTTCCTAGCATTTCACAAATTTTTGCCAGTTCTTTATAATTTTCTGAACTTCATCTCAAGGTTTTTCTTTCTTCTCTATCATTTTGCCTATTTATTTATTCTAGCTTCCTTTTGGCCTCCCTCAAATGTGAGAATTGTTCTGAATACTGTTCTGAAGATTGTCATTTTTGCTTGTTTTGTTCCTTTTTGTCTGTTTATATATCCTGAGTTCATAGCATAGTATACCTTGTTGGCTTTCTGTATTCTGTTATTAAGTTCCTCTTCTTGTTTTCTTTTGTCGTGTATTGTAATTCCTAAATACAGGAAATTTTTAAGTTGTTGAATTTCTGTTTCTCCAAGTTGTATGCGTATTTCTTTTTCCTCTTTTGATATAACCATTGCTTTTGTTTTGTTTGTATTAATTTTCATTGCATAATCAATGAGTCTGTTGTTCCAAACGTTTGTTGACGATGTTTCATTTCCTGCTATCAATGCCACATCATCTGCGAATATACATTCTGTAATTTTTACCTTTTCTAAGTTGTGATGTCCTACATAAAAAGCTGTTGTTCTTCTCCTTCTTTCTCTGATATTTTCATCGATAAATGTCATAAATAGTAGAGGGCTAAGTCCACCTCCTTGTCTAACACCTTCCCTTCTATAGAATACCTGTGATTCCATGTTTTTGCTAATTACACAGTTTGCTGTTTCTTCATATAAATTTTTGACAGATGTTATTAATTTGCAATTTGCTCCTCTCTTGCGTAGACATTCCCATACTTTATTTCTGGGTACCATCTCAAATCCTTCCTCAATGTCCAAAAAATGCCAAGTATACGCTTTCTCCTGTATCCATTTTTTTGCACATTATTGCTTTTAATGTAAAAATATCGTCTTGTATACTTTTGTTTTTTCTAAATCCACTTTGGATTTCTAACTATTTATCTCAACTTCTTTTCTAACAATTGTTAGTAAATCGTCACTACTATATTTAGCAACATAATTCCTCAGTAGTTGTTGCAGTCTTTGTTGTCACTCTTTTTGTATTTTGGTACTATTAGTCTCAAACCCAAACCTTTTGGGATTCTCCTTGCCTCCCATCCGTTATTATAAATATTCAACAATAGCTGCCTTGCGTGGTACCCCATATTTTTGAACAGATCGGTTAATATTTTATCGTCACCTGCAGCTTTCCCGTTTTTAATCTTTTCATTACTTCCTTCAGTTGTTCTGCTGTGATTTTCTCTTGACTACTTGCATCATTCCGACTGTCGCTCGGGTTATACATTTCTTGTATTGTTATTTCGCTTGCGCTATTCAACAAATCTTGGAAATATTTTTTCCAGTGAGTTATAATCTTGTTTCCGTCTATAAGTTGTCTTTTAACGCTACTGAGTCCACTTTCTTATATTTTTGAGTGTTTAAAAAACAGCTTTTTGTTTCCTTTGCTATCTTTTTCTAATTTTAGTCCAAAATCTTGCCGTGATTTTTGTTTCGCTTTCATTACTGCGATCTTGATTTTTTTCGTTGTTCTTTATATATTTCATACCTTTCTTCACTTTTACCATTTAGATAACCCTGCCATGCCTTTTTTTTATAGTCATTGGGGTCTTAATTTCATCAGACCGCCATGAAGTTTGTCTTTTATAGTGATTAATCTTAATTGTGCCACATATGGTCTTAACTTTGTCTATAAGAGTTGTTTTAAACAGTATCAATAATTCTTCTGTTCTCATTTCTTCGTATTTCCCTTTTATCTTCTGAAGTTTGACATTTATAACTTTTAAGTATTCTTTTGCTATTTCTCCATCTCTCAATTTATAGGAACGTATTGACTCGTAACCTATCTTTTTCTCCATTTCCAAGTCTCTTTTGTATGTGTTCTCGATTTCTTTTATTTTTGCTATTAAAAGATAATAATTACTATTTATTTCATTCCCAAATAAACTTAATTATAATATGGTTTGTTAAGAAAACCCCAAAGACATAATGATTTAGTTACTTTTGTCCATTCGTTTTGCTTGCTTTCTTCCAATAAACTGTGACAAACTTGGCCTGGTGTCTAACCTTTATATTATATAAACGTTATAACCGGTTCAGAGTAGCATACACATACGTTGGAATAATGAAATAGTGGAACAGTCTGAAGTGAGGATATACCGAGGGTGCACTTCTGACCTGTCAATAGTCATAATTCTGAGTAAGAGGAGAATGTAATTGTATTGTCCATCCTCTGTAGATGTCCCAACCATGCAAATTGTCTTTGTTCGACGTAACTTTCTATTGATTGTGTTTGTTGCTTTCTACTGATTTGTTCGTTTCTTATCCTATCTCCTCTAGTTACACTCTAGGTTTCACTCTTTCTAAATATTCCATCTCTAGGGCTTGGATCTTAGTTTTTTCTTAGCAATTGATTTCTATAAGTTAACAAAGTTGAGAAATACGAATGCTATTCCGCAGGGTGATTGTGTATCAGATGTACAGTTCGATATACCATATCCAATCCGCGGTATGCTATCGCTAGCTAACATTATACTCTACCCTTATTTAACTACTACTACAAAGTGCTATTCTCACATCGATCTTTCCATTCCGTACTACAGTGAGGCGAGGGGAGCGAATTCCTAGACATGCGTAATTCATTTCAAGTGAAGCCGGTGTTCGATTCATTTCGTTCAATTTTTAATAATGCGTCGCTGAATATTACGGTGCGGTCCTCTGCTTTTATAACGGTTAGTAAGTTTTGATCGGGATCAGTAATTTTATAAAAAATTGAGTATTATACGCCAGAGGAGAAACCTTTTATAGTAAACCAATATTACGGTGGTAATTCAGCAGAAGTTACACACGATTTATTTACAATAAATTGTCCCGAAAGATCAATTCCTAGCGCGACACTATTCGTAACACGGTCCGACGTTTTGAAACAACGTTTACATAAATAGCAAAAATAAAAATGCTCTTCCGAAAAATGTCTATGATACCGAAATTCAAGTTTGTGCATTAGTTGAATTAAATCTTAGTATGAGATCTAGACACGTTGCTTGTGAATGTAATATAGGTGCAATAACTGTTTTAAGCCTTTTGCATAAGAATAAAATCGGTCGTACACAATTAGCACATCTCAGGAACGTTTTGTGGACGATTACTACGGTCGCATGGAATTTTGCGAAATAATGATAACGAATTACTTTTCAATAATATTTCATTTACTGATGAAAAGACATGTTGGATTCATGGGGATCATAATCGCCCAAATGTTTGTTATTGCGTAAAACCCTGCATTTTAATGCACCAACGCGAACGCAGTTTTCACAAAAATTGAACGCGTGAGCATGGAGATGAAATAATCGGAGCTTTCTTTATTGAAAGAAATTCAAATGACAATAAGTATTTACAATTATTGCAAATTAATATTATTCCTGCTGTACGGGAGCGACCTGATACTAATGAAATTTGGTTTCAACAGGACAGTTGGCCGGCACATAATACGCATCATCTTAGTAATTTCTTAAACACAGTTTTTTGAAGGTAGATAGATCGGTGATTCGGGTCCTATTAAATGGCCACCACGCTCCCCGACTTTAGTCACAAACGATTTCTTTTTATGGCCCTTTTGAATAATTCAATATACGGGTACGATGAAAAACGTCCATCGAATCACGAAAATCATTGAAGGTAACAGCAATGGCACTCTGGATTTTTTAAGAAATGTTCGTCTCAAGAGGGACAGTTACTCGAATATTTAAGAAATAGTTAATCTTCTTTTACAATTTCTTGTTTTACATTTGTTTGCTTTTTGTTTTTAAGTTTAAGTTATTATATTTACTAATTCTTTATTTATTCTAATAAGAATTTGTTAAGTGTCAGAATTTTATTTATGGTTATCGATTTTCGCTGTTAAGAACTTTTATTCAGTTTAGAACGTTTAATATTATTTTATTTTCCATGAGGCTATAATGAATTCTGTCACTGAAATCCGTTATCAGTTACATTATCTGATACTTCGATATACATACCTAAAAATAAGTATGAATAAAAACAAATCAATGCTACATATCGCAGTATATTGCGTTTTTTAGTTATCAAATGAGTGTTGTCTTATTATCTCACTTTTCACTAATACAAATGTAACGTTGGATTTAATATTAGTTTTACCAATTTCGTAAACCGTATGGGTTATTAATCTGTTATATCATCAATAGCGATATAAGAGTGAACTTTACTAAGAAATCGAATATCACGTTCATTTTATTTCGGTTGAGCTATAACGTGCCGCCGAATGTTAATAAGCTATGTTGCGGCCTCATGCTAATGTATGTCTAAGCTGAAGTCCTTCCCATTTCCAGTCGCCTAAAATGCAATCCACAGCTTCCAGCTTTTCACCCGGTATGATAAAGTAATACTTCTTTTGGATAGATTCAACATCTTGACACAAAAGCGCTACGAATTTTTTTGTAATAGATCAACAGAAACTGGTACTATCAAGGCACATTTTAGTGGTAGTAACATGGAGACTAGTAGATAAGATACGTTACGGGATGTATTATGCGTATTTGATGATATAAACCACAAAGTTTTATGTGGAGCTTTATAATCTGGATATTAGAACTTTGCTACTGCAATGGTTACTGCGATACGTCAACTCGTCCAGTTCCCCTAGCAACGAAAACTTTCTGTAACTTTGCACGACAGCGATAATGTGGGCTTTTAATTAAAACCAAACTGGAATTTGTTGATTCAGTTTGTGACAAACTAAACAAGGTATATTTTGTTTTATTGCAATTAAAATCGACTTTGGACTTGATATCCCTTACGTTTAACTATTTATCGCATAACGTATTAACGTTTACGTGCTTATGCATATTTCACTATGATTTATGTAATAAGATCTTCATCATCGATAACGACAATGGTTGTAAAACAACGTATACAGCGAGAGATCAATGAAAAGTGAAGCTGCCGAGACATTTAACAAAGTTGCGAAAGCGAGTAGTTTAAAATATGCGAAGCCGCCAATATCCAATGCTGGTAAATTATATAACGCTCCACTTATCGAGTTACGCCCAATAGAAAGTATTAATATATGTAACAGAGCTGCAAACCTTTTTATGGCAACAGTCATAATTTCAGACGTCTTCTGTGAATAGCTGTTGTTTAAGATTGTGTTTTGTGTAGCAAATCAGGCGATTATGCAAAAATGGATAAAATCGTATTTCGTACAGTGATAAAACACTACTTGATGACTGAGAAAACGGATACGGAAATTCAAAATATTTTGCTAGAGGGTCATGGTGGATGTACTCCGTCTTTTCCAATCATCAGCTTCTGGGTGATCAAGTTCAAACGTGGCCGCACAAGCATAAGTGACGCTGATTGAAGTTGAAAGAGATAGCAGAGACAACAGGCATATCAGAAAAACACGTTGGCCATAACCTGCACGAAATTTTGGGTATGAAAAAACTTTCGGGCCGATGGGCACCGCGATTGCTCATATCAGAGAAAAAACGAAATCGGGTGACCGTTTCGGAGGAGTGTCTGGCCAGGATCCAACACAATCCAAGGTATGTCTTCATGCGTTTCGTAACCGTGGATGAGACTTGGATCCACCACTACGTACCAGAGACCAAGGAACAGTCGAAGCAGTGGACTTTCCCAGACGAATCGGATCCGAAGAAAGCAAAGGCTGTTTCATCGGCCGGAAAGGTCATAGCACGGAGTAACAGAAAGGGCAATTTCCAAAATTCCTGTAGCGTTTTTTCAGTACGTCTGCGCGTAATCGCCATAGTGAAAATAATATGACAGAATAACAAAACAACTTCATCGTAATTACCCTATTTATTTACTTTTCATAACCTCGTCATTATTAATCGGTTTGTGTACCAGTATATGGCAGAATTTACGTTTGAAATATAGTAGTCGAAGAGAGAATAGTCGTAGAGTTTCAAAAGTGTTTGATTTACAATATATGCAGTTTTCGGTTTTTTCTTAGTTATTTCGTTCTTATTTTTCTTTTGTATTTCATTGTTATTGTTTATTTATTTAGATTATAAGACAAAAATTAAAAGTGATGGCAATAGTGGAATGAAGGGTGCAGATCCTCATATTTGTGCCGTGCAAAACAGTAATATAAATTCTTTAAACAACGAAGGATATAGTATATTCGGATAATGTACTGAACCAACTACAGTTAAATTACT
This sequence comes from Trypoxylus dichotomus, assembly GCA_023509865.1. Lineage (NCBI taxonomy): Eukaryota > Metazoa > Arthropoda > Insecta > Coleoptera > Scarabaeidae > Trypoxylus > Trypoxylus dichotomus. The sequence goes on along the minus strand of CM042081.1, from coordinate 22,072,004 downwards.
CACAAATACAGACACAATTACCTATTGTGCCAATTATTGAAAATGTAGAAATCTTTGTAGGGTCAAGAGACTATAGAAACTTGGACCTTTCAGTAGTAACCTAGTAGTACCTATGTTTGGGGGTATCTGAAAAAAGTGTTTGGAGAAACATTCTTGGCTAGAATGCAAAAAACTTGCTCTGGAGGATTCCATTTATTATAATATATATAATAGTAATATATAATTACATTACTGCTTTTTCTATATTTTGCCATTTTATATACACGTTAGAAACAATTTTCTTGAAACAGTGTTCTACTTTAGTCCTTCGCCCTAAAATAGGACACACTTTAAAACATTATTTTGGAAATGTCAGTTACGTACCACCTTGTCTAAATTTTCTTATGGATTATTTGATCTCATTATAAGTTAGATTGAGAATATTTTACGCTATAAAATTCTTAAAATTAAGTGTAGTGAGACATTTATAATAAACACTAAAACATGATTTGCTGTTTCATTTCTCTATTACGTTTTATTTTTTTGATTCGTTTTATAAATCAACAGCGATCGGTAGTCAGACCGAACTAAACTGTTAACACAGTGACGAATGCAATACGATATGTAACAATCTGTTCTCTATATTGTGCTAGAGTTGTTACTGTGTACAATTACTAATTGTATTATTCATTTGATTCCGGTCCAGGTTTATACCCCTAACTTCTGATCCCCACTAATCGAAATATGCCAGTTTATTTTTGCTTTAGTAAGTGTGATATAGTGGTAAACATACTTCAATCACCCAGTAATATTATGAGTTGTATAACGCGAAATTGGATTAACAATTGAAGATGTATAATTAGTCGTAATTTTGTCGTTTGAATTTCCTTCCATTCTGTTATTTTCAATATGGCTTCTAACTAACTTCACTTAATTTTGAAGGTCAAAAAATAATACCACACAAACATCAGCCGACAAATTTGTTCCTTCTGTTATTCTGTGGTTATAGCGACCATTTTTTGGAATTTCCAAGGTGTGAAGCTCATCAACTATCTGCAGAAGGGAAGATGATCACGGGGCAATACTACAGCGATTTATTGATCCGATTCAATGCAATATTGAAGGAGAAACGGCCTCGTTTGCAGCGGAAATAAGTGCTTCTCCATCACGATAATGCACCGGCTCAATCACCCTGCATCGACGTGTCCAAATTGATTGAGTTGCGTTGCGAATTAGTCTCTCATCCTCCATATTCACCCGACCTAACCCCCAGCGACTTTTTCCTATTCCCAAACCTGGAGAAATTACTGGGAGGAAAGAGATTTGCCTCAAATGAGGAGGTCATCGCCGCTACAGATGGCTATTTTGTACACCTCGAAACATCCTACTAATACCGTGCTTTTCTTGTCGATTCCGGAAACATTTCAGGTCACCCTTATATGTTGTATATGTACAATAACTGAATGTGTACTATTGCAGTGTGAAATTTGAATACTTTTGTGATAGTTGTTGATTTTCCAATTGGATCCTTTTAATAAATACGTCATTACTATTATCATTAGCATAAAATCTCTTGAAATATTAAATAAACTAATTTATTGCAAATACAAAACATATGCAACATCTATTAACGTCTGTCGTATGATTTCGCAAAAGCATGAAAATCTACGTTACTGGATTGCTGTTACATTTACCAGCTATGGAAATCTTCGGTAGATATTTTTATGCACTCTTTCCCTTACAAGTACTCCTTCAGCAGGAAGAAAATTGAGTAATACATTATGTGTATGTATATGTCGCTTCGAACGTTCTCGAGAAATGTAATGGAATCGATAATAAACGTTAAAGCTAGCAACGAACGGAAAGACGTTTAGAATTGATGGATATTGAGTTGGAAATAGATCCTATGGATTACAGTATGGCGTCAGCTGAGTCTAATCCAAACTTAATTGAGGCGTCGTATCGCTAAAGGACGTGCTTACTTAAAATTCGATACGCTGGGTAAAATTTCAGTTTATTGAAGAGATCGCTACGATAATTATTATGTGTAGTAATTACTACGTCGGTATAATTTGACGGTAAATCGAGAAGCTAATCACGAAACTCTGCACCGCTTTTCCAATAACCTTTTCATTAGAAATTTTCTAAGTTAATCAGTAACCTACTAATTTACGTGTAAAAATCTATCAAATAAGAATTATTTTTGGTTAACAATCGCTGGTAGTCACATTAAAAGATGCAACCCAATTTTATATCTAAAAATATACATTTTGTTAAAATATTGGGTTTAACATGGCATTTCAAGAACTTATCTGACAGTTTTCTTACAACTGAGGAGCTTGCGTGCAAAACCGGATAAATCCATATTCTGACGAAATTGAGTTACATATATTAACTGTATAATTTAGATCTGCTTTATTCATTTTTGTAGGTTTTAGTGAGCAAAACTTAATAAAAGCGTGTCTAAATTGTATTTAAAGTTGATGTGTGTGAGTACAAGCAGAAACCCGGTTAAATTTTCTCATTTCGTATCAATAACAATATCTGTTAGCGTTAGTTTAAAATGTTAGATTTATGTTTTGCAGTGTTCTGCTCGGTGAGCACGGTGGTTGGTTTCTGATTATTATTATCAATTGTATCATAACCTCATTTTGTCAAGTGGGCGGTGTATACATTTTAACCGTTTGCTTATGTTTAAAATAGCGGTAGAGTACTACTAAAATCGGAAGAAACTTGCGCAGAAACCAATTTACGCACCAAAAAGAGAAAGCATTATGAAATCGAGTGAAACAGACATACATTTCTCGTGTAAAGCTCTACTTACAAGTATCGACTGTCGACCAGCTGTTCGTTTCTTAGCGTGCGGTATTCAATGAATCATTTTCTATCATATTATTTTTATATTATATTCTGCGGTGCTTGAAAACATTTTTTTTGTAACTATATAACGTGTTGCTATCCAATTGTATGTATATCAGTTTTCTACAATTATGTGTTTATAATCGGATAAAACAATTTTATGAGATTGTTGGTTAGAATGCCGGGAGTCTCAAGGAATGAGGATTGTAGGAGCATCCCAAAGTCAAGAATGATTATTCCCGAACATTCTCATAAAATAATCTTGAATGTTTACAATTGCTTTAAAAAGAATCATCCAGGGGGTAAATGTCTACAAGTTAATATTTCTTTAAAACGAAACATATCGTTTTGTAGGCAATAGAAAGGCATGAAAAATATGTTGATAATGAACACATAATGAATAATTTATAATTATTTATTATAATATGTATATAATATATAATATACTAGCACCTACCACTGTTTAGAAGTTAAAGTTATAGACATTCGTAACTTAAGGAATAATTTCTATGCTGACCCGAAAAAAATTACACAAGAAAATAAGTTGTGCCATATGTTATCTGTTGCATAAACAAATAGAAAAGAAATAAAGAATCACAAATTTGCCCTAAATTATTTCATTAAAGTAAATAATAATACTGCACTCCCTGTATGTGAACGTTTCTTTATGAATGTACTGAGTGTATTAAAACACCGATTTAATACGGTTGCAAGAGTTTTAAATGAAGGTAGAGTTTCCGAGGAAAGAGAGGTGGCATTCGCATTTCACACAGGACTAGAAATAAAAAGAATAAAGTACGGGATCTCCTGACTGCACAAAACGTACAAGCGACAGGCTGAAGCTAATAATCGTACATATTTTATGTTTTGAATTATTTATGAATGAATTTAATATAGAATTTTATTCGCCAGCATCAGATACATGCTCGATGTGCACTCGACTAAAACAGTAAATCAAAATAGAGAAAGATATCTTTAAAATAAGATAGTTGATATCACAAGATCATGTACACACCAAACGCGCATATGCACTCTATGAACTTGGAAAAGAAAATCTATTAGGTTGTTTGGGTTTGTGTTTTGATCTACAGCAAGCGCAACCTTTACTCAGAGCCTCAATTAGTAATACGTTTTATGCGAATCAGATAAGTTATATACCGTTTGTTCTGTGGCCGTTGTAGGATAAGTATTGTTGGACAAGTTAGATAGTACAAACTTTGAAGGGATTCACCAGCTTCATCTCTTTTGTGATAGGTGCCCCAGTCAAAACAAAAATAGTCATATATTTGATGTACTGGTTAAAAAATAAAGCTCCACAACATGTAACTCAGGTGAAACTAATATTTTTTGTTGGGAAGCATGGATTTATGGCTGACCGTGTATTTGGTAGGGTAGAAGAGCTGCTACGTAAAAATCCAGAAATTCTTTGCGGAGATGAATATGTTGTATGCCAAAGTAGGTGCAGTGAAACATTGCATAGAAAAGAAACATTATGGTTTTGCAGGAGGTGCATCAGAAAATTATAAAATTAGCACAAACTAAAAGAATAATGTTGAAGAAAATCTTTCATAAAGGTAACAACGTAGACATATTCAGATTTTTATAAATTTTAATTTATGATGGGAACTACTCAAAGACTTAGAAGAAAGGGCAAATCTGATGTAACACATTTGGGAACTTTACTGCCTAGAAACCGAAAATGTGAAAAGAAAAAAAGAGTTTAGGTCATTTGATGGAGAACAAATTTAGATCTGCAATGGTACAGAGAGCTGCTTGGCTCACTTACGGCGAACGAAATAGAAAAAGTTACCGAAAATGGGGGTCACGATGAGGTGTGTGGCTGTTTAACTGACTAAATAGCTTTCACGTCTAAATTCTATTTGCTTTCTATAAATTTTGTTTAGGTTTGGTTAATGTTAATTTTAGAGAAAATATACTGTTTCATTCCCCTAATATTTTTTATTTATTTTAACAATTTTTAAACGAAACCGAATAAATCCAACCTTTTTTTTGCAATATCTCCAAGCCTGCCCATATACATACCAAATTATAATTTTTTAATACATTGAAGGGCCAAAGTTTTATACATTTCCTATGTTTCTCGAAAAATACTCCTCAACTATACTTGGAGTAAATTATTATTATTTGAATTGGTGTTACAATATGGATAAAGCCTTACTCTAAAGACGTTAGTTCTCACCAAATTTAGTGCTTATATGTTCTATTTTGTATTGAAGAAGGAGATTACAGTGAATTATGCGTACATTCTAATGAAATGACTTAAATGGTTTCTGTTTACACTCTTCAACAGATATGCAATATACCGAGGAGAAACATTGCTGGCGCACATTATGTGTAATAAGCTGCATCATTGATTTTTAGTACAATTTATGCGAGTTTACTCAAAGCAGTAAAACCTGCCATTATAATGCCTGCATTTTATTGGAATATTGCATGTTAACTTTTCTGTCGCATAATGATAGTTATTCATGCAACAAGTTGCGAAAAGTCGGATTATAAATGTGGAAGATGCATCATGCTCGTAAAATTTGTGGTATATTTTAAGGACGCATTTCTAGTTTGTTTTAAATACATTATTTTCTGGCCGTGTTTATTTTTAGCTAGTTTTAATGTTTTTATCGAATGTAGTGAGTTTTCCATTCCTGGTAACAATTCTAGAAGTCTAACCCCAACTCAAATTCATTAACATTTGGTGGAAACGTTTGGGAAATATGGAATATCATATGACGTTGCTAGAAAGTAGTGTCATGAGCCTAAATGTGGTACGTAGTCGTGTACAGACGAACATGCTAGTGGCGAGCCCACAACAGTCACTACCCAAGAAACTGTTAAAAAACTCCATAATCTCGTGCTGCAAGATCGACGTGTGACTATTAGACAAATAATTGAAGATACTGGTTTCTCTTACTATGTGGTATATAATATAATTACTGCCGAATTGGACATAAGAAAATTGTCTGCAAGATGGGTGCCGGGATTATTAACGTATATACAGAAGCAAACTCAAAAAGACATTTGCAGTTGCCTTTTAACGCGGTATAGACACGACAAAGAAAATTTTCTTACAAGATTTGTGATAACGGATAAATCCTGGATCTGTCATTATGATGTAGAGACCAAAATACACAGCAAAGAGTGGACACATCGAGGTTCACCACCGCCGCACCAAAAATCAAGATGCAATCTTCGGCAGTGAATATGATGCTATCCGTATTTTGGGATGTTAAAGGCGCAATTTTATTAGATTTCCTGTAGAAATAGGCCACAATTACAGGTGCGTATTACGCCAACTAAATTCCCAAATTACGTCACTTGATAAAAAATAAACGTCAAGGTAGTTGCGTAAAGCTGTTGTCTTGCATCAGGATAACGTACCCAGTCATAAGTCCGCGATTGCAACAGCTGCAATAGCTCAAACAGGTTTCGAATTAGTTGAGCATCCACCATATTCGCCAAATTTGCCCCCCAGCGATTATCTACTGTTTTCAAAACTGAAAGAACACTTGTGTGGTAAACGATTTCTATCAAGTAATGATGTGATATGTGCGGTAAATCAGCGGTTTGCAGAGGTTGAATAATCTTTTTTTCGGGAAGCATTAGAAATGCTAGAACATCGAGAACGAAAATGTGTTAATTTTAATGGAGACTATGTTGAAAAATAAAAGTAAAATATTTGCAAACTTTTTATTGTGAGTGGGTCAGGGCAGGAATAAAGGGATCCATCCTCATATATCAATTACAAAGTGCTAAGTAAAACTATTTAGGAGTTTCATGTAGGTACCATAAAAAATGCAAAGCAATATTTATATTTTCTATAAACCTATGAAATTACTTCTTATGTCATCTCCAAAATTAAATTCAAAGGACTCACGAAATTTATTATTTTTCTACTGAGATTTTCTACCATAATACATATTTTCTGCAGCGGAAAGAAAAGAATTCGGTTCAGGAAGCCCATTACAATACAGTAATTTTTTAGTTTTACTCTTTCGGCAAATGTGTTTCGCTATTTCTTAAAACTATTTCACTCATTTTAATTAAAGAGAGTGTTGTTAATGTAAAATTATTTGTCTTTTTGACAAAACTGTTTCGTTAATTGTCAAAACTATATCGCATTACTATTGCATGTTTGTAAAATTTAAAGCTGAAAGAAGGCAAAACAACAAAATTTCGAACTAGGTGCGTGCTTAATAATCATAAGAATGAACGATGGTAGTTTTTCAATCCAGACATGACGACAATTTAATGTTTTCCCGAAAATTTTATGAAAAGTATACGAAAATAATAAAATAATGAACGAAATGAAAAAAGAAGTGTTGGGCGTCGCCCCAATATATACTCAAGAGGGCCAAAAGGATGTCTGCAATTTAGTTGATTAGGATTGCAATTTAACACTGAAACAAATAAAAAGCAAAATCTACAACTAGAGGTGAGCTTATTGACCATTGACAGAACGATAAAGGCATTTTATTATTCTGTAAAATGCGTTTCCTTTATACCAGTAAGGGTAATGCACCAGATATAATCCAAAATAGGTTTGATTATGCTGTTTTGTATAACAGAATAATGGTTCATAGAGAATAACTGTATAATTGACCACTTAGCCGAAGATAATATACAAGGTGCATATTTTATCATGGACAATATCCGATTTCATAGGACGAGTGAAATTCAACAACTGATTAGAGCTCATGGACATATACCATTACCTTTGCTCCGTACAATCCCTATTTAAAGCCAATTGAAAGGCTGTTTAACCAATGGGAAGCTGCCATAAAAGGAAGAAGAAGAACTGTATGTTCCAATTCATAATGCTTCTGAAGATGTAACACAAAAACATTGCCAGAACATCAAATTTTTAATAAAAGAAGGTTATACGCCTATACACATAAAACAACGTTTAGACGGAATGAATACGTAGGCTTCCACGGCCAGAGTCAGTAATAAACGAACTACTTCCGGAATTGGACCGTATCATGATGAGATATATAGAAATGAAATAAGAGTAAGAGGAGAAAGAAATAAAAAGGAAAAGAGATAAAAAGAAAAAAGGCAAAAAATTAAAAGGGGGGTGAAAAAGAAAGAAAAGGCGAAAAGAGTAAGAGAAGGAGAGAGAGACGGAAAAAAAGGGGAAAACGAAAGAAAAAGAAAAAAGAAAGAGAAGAAAAAGAAAGAAAAAGAGAAAGGTGGGATCTTCGTTTAGACAGTGTTTACGGTGATTCATCTTCTTCGTACTCTACTGTAAAAAAGTGGGCAAAATGTTTCCGTTTGGGGCAAGATTCCCCTGGAAGATGCTGAACGGTCGGGTAGACCAATTGTGTGATAACGCCTCAACAAATTTTAATTATTGAAGGTTTAGTGCTAGAAGATCGCCGTGTAAAAATGAAGGAATCAGCAGTGACAACAAACATATCCGAAGCAAGTATTGGCAGAATTCTCTATAACCATTTGGGTATGAATAAAGTTAGTGCAAGATCGGTACCACGACTTCTTTCTGCTCTCCAACGTGAACGTCGAGTCGAATTGTGCGGTTGTCTTTAAACATGTGTGGAGACGATCCAAAACCGATTTTGGAATCCATTACCACAGGAGTTGAAACAATGGTTTTATTTTATGATCCTTTATCGAAAAGGGAGTCCATAGAATGGCGGTTACCTGAGAAACCTCGTCCCAGAAAGGCGGAAGTCGTCCAATCAACGAAAAAGGTGATGGCTACAATATTCTAGGATTGTGAGGGCATTTTGCTAATTGACTTTAAAGAGCGCAATACAACTGTGAACGGCACATATTATGCATCTTTATTGCATAAATTAAGAGACAGTATTCGTGCAAAATGTCGCAGAAAATTGACAAAAGGTGTGCGATTATTGACCGACAATGCTGCCGTCCATACTGTCGCCGTTTCGTACAGTCTGGATATGGCTCCTTGTGATTTTTATTTGTTTTCTAATTTAAAAAAGACCTTAGGGGACGTCGTTTTAAGGACAGTGCTGTTGTAGAACATTTTGATGGAAAAACTTCAGATTATTTTTACAAGGGTATCGAATTATTAATTAATCGTTGTAATAAGTCTATAAAAGTTAGGGGAGATTACATTGAAAAATAAAATTTCTTGTATTGTTCTAAGATTTCTTTTTCTGTATTAGGCCGAGAATCTAAGGCGCCTACCGCGTATGTATGTTAACATATTTTTAAAAGTATTGCGTTACATATATTATACATATATATGTAGTGTAATTAGTATATTATTGTTATCTTCCTTTTTTTCTAACAAAATTGGGTCTTGAAGTTTTTTTATTTTTAATTTATAAATTTAAAAGAGAGGAAAATTATTTGCAATAACGTGAAAGAATTTTGAAAAATGGAGAATTTCAATTTATATATTAATGTCAAAACGACGTAGGTAGAAAATAGTTTTGAAAAATGCCGAAACGCATTTGACAAAAAAGGAAAAGAAAATAAAAAGAAAACAGTATTGATTGAATATTTTTACAGAAATTGTTACGCAGGTTGCTGAAAATGGTGGCGTGCCGTTAATTTAGCTTTTGACCCTATTATTAACCTTCCGCTAATAAATTGCTTATTCAAGCTGCTTTTTAATTCCTATTCAAGTCCCACCATTAGTATGCTTACAACACCATAAATAACTAATATTTTCTAAATTACCTTCGTTTTCGTATAGTACAAATCTCGTTTACTTGATTACTGCTTTTTCTGAAACAGCCAATCTACCACTTTTTTTCGGAGACTTCAAAGAAAGCAATTTATCTCAGTGGTTGACGTAAACTATATTAAATATTGATGAAAGCACAATACGCATACATACATATATCTGGATGCGTTATTTTTCACGGGAGGGTGTTGCCGCTTTAATCAAGCAGATAAGCCCCGTAGGGTGCCTTTCTCCAAGGCACTGACGAAGGTGTGATCAACCTGTCTGTTTCGAAATGGAAATGATTTATTAGTGTTCTCTATGCAACTGGCACACGTAATATAAAAAAAGGATACAATACAGATGTCAACGCATGCTAGTAAAATAACATGATACGCTTTGATTTCATTGTGAATGAAATATGGATGCTTTATTTTGGTCAAATGCAGTTTCCTCTTTTTGTATTGTAGTTTCCAATTTTTGAAATTCAGATTTCCATGAAACTCTAAGAACTGAGAGAGCACACAATCCCAAAGATGATGTAAATTATTTTCTGATAGAACGTATGAGGGAGAACCCGGCACTCCATAGCTTCCACTTTTGTTGTAATTTCTTTTTTTATTTATCAAAAATAACTTGGTTTTACGTAGATGAAAAATCTGTACATTTTCGGCAATTAGCAATATAGTAGACGGTGAATAATGTGAGCAAAATGTGTATCCACTAATGATTTCCTCAAATTAAAGGAAGTGACTGATTTTATAATTAAAACAATAGGTATTATTGCATCAATAATTGTTTACTCATTTATATTTCCGCATTTTTTAATTTGAAAAAGACGGAAATACATTCTAAAAATATTGCATAATTTTCGTTTTTTTTTTGTGTTTTTCAACTTTTTGTGTTACAGCTTTCTCTCATTTCTTTTAATACATTATGAAAGCGGTTGGTCAGCTTATCGAGCGTCAACTGTAATAATAATTTGACATCGAAAAGAAATAAACCTGCATTACACTGAAAATGCTCATACTAGCAAAAGAATTAGTATGAGTTAATATGTATACTTTTATTCATTTGCTGTGCAATAAAACGTATTATTCAACATATTTTGAACTATACTCTCTCGACTTCAGCTCATTACACCCACATTCGGAGACTCATGGATTCGGTGTGTTCAAACCGCCGTTTCACTGTCAGCGGACTCAGTAAAGTTGTCCCATGGTATTTTGACCGAAAAGCCCAACACGCATCGAGTTGCTTTCATTCACTCTGCCTTATCAATTCTTTAGTTATATACCAAAATTAGATGACTGTCTGCGGTCTTATTTGTAGATTGAAATCAGTGCTAAAAGGACGCCGTTTTGAGACCGCTGATCACATTGAAACAGGACTCTTTTAAGTTGGGAGAAATGTATGAATAGCGGAAGGGGAGGGGGGGCGGAGACCTTTAAGAATCAATAATCAGTAAGATTAATGATAAAAGTTAAAAATAGACTTCGATTATTTTCTGAACAATCCTTATATTATGGACCTACTGCACTGAATTTCATAAAAAGCTTCCAAGATTAACCACAAAGGCACCGTTGTAATAGATTTTTCAGTGACTACTTGATGCAAAAGTTTATATCAATAATCGAACCGGTAAGTAAACTTGTTTGCACTTTTGTTTTTAAAACAATTGGCAATTCATGCTATTTCGTGCCGTAAAAATGTTATTTTGACCTTATCGAATTCTTTGAAATAGACGTCCCCCCATCCTTTAATTCTGAATTTCTTGGAAATGAGATGGAGTAAAAATCAGCAAATAAATAAGTACAGAACGCTGCCGCTATCAAATATCGAAAATTCATGGAATTGGTGCGGCAACTGCGAAATCAGGGTCCCTTTTAATCGTTGATCTTGAATATGTCTGGTATGGGACGACCACAAAACGAAATTTTTACGGCATAAATCAGCACCAAATGAACCCACAACATTGCCTTTAATAAATCTTTGAAAATCATGAAATTTGTACGCTGTCTGAGAAGAGTCCCTAATTCTGTATATTTTGGGAATCAGCACAAAACGCTGGAAAGTTTTGAAATTGAGTTGCTACGAAATAAGGGTTTCTACTAGTACTTAGTAATATCTAGGGAATGAGAAGAGCATAAAATGATTTTTTTGCAGCACAAACACAACGTTGCTATGATATATTATTCTTTTTATTCCTATCTTCTCATACACTTATTTTATTTTTATATCTTATCACGACACGGTGGTATTCCGGAGATAGTTCGTTTATTACTGACTCTGGCCGTGGAAGCTTAAGTATTGCTTTCATAAGATTTTCTTTTATCGTTTAAAGTTTCAACAACTTCTTTTCCCGATTATTGTTGTTAACTTTCGATGTAGAAACGTCTTGATATTAAGTACTTATTGTACACTACAGTGTTACTTCAATTATATATTCACATGTTACTTAAATGTTTTTATTTCACTAATATACATTCTTCTATCCAATTTTAGCAAGAAATTAAAATATAATTCTGTTCTTAAAATTTAAATTAAATTAATGAGGTAATGTAATGTAACGAGCGGAACCATCTCTCCTTCGAAGTGATTTAATCAATTTTAACGACGTTTTAGAATCATTTAGCATCTTGCAACGCTCTTTTCAGGTCTACTGGAAACAATACCTAACGCTAACGACATCGCTAACGATGACCCGTTTTCTGCCGTCTGTATAGGTTGTTTTCACGCCATCGGAACGTTTTTGCTAAGTAAATAGATGCCGAAATGGTGAACGACAAAAGGCTGACAGGATTGTTATTTCAAGTGTTGGGAAAAGACGTAGCATTCTATGCAAATAAAGCTTTATCGACGTATATTGTGGTTGTTTCTATACAACCAAGTTTAGGTACACTATCTGAAAGGATAAACTTTGAACACCAAGTGCGATAAAGTTTTTCTGCTTTCAAAAGATAATTGAATATAAATTGCTCGATGAAGCTCCAATATAGTAACTTTAATATTATATGTAAATATTTATCTTGTAATTAAATATGAAGTAAACATACTTTCTTTAGTAAGTAAGATAATGGCATTCAATATTCCCAGATTTATATATTTATTAACGGGGTAGAACTTTTTTAGCTCTACTCAACGGTCATGTTAGTTGTACATTTTTTATTAAACTGCTAATATTAATGCAAATACAGAGAAACGCCCGACACCAGCCTACGTGTCGCCGCGTCACCCGGACCTGAATACAACAACCTCTTGAGGAGTTCGCTGGAATAGCCATTCCACAGGAAAATTTTATAAAGGATTTTTAAATTATCTTGGCGAAAATGAGGATGTACAATAATAAGGATACGTCTCCTTAGGCATTTCATGGTATTTATTTTCTGTGTTGTAGTGTGGCTGGAGAGATAGTGAAGGTATCTTTTGGAACTAGAGTGGAATTAAAAAAGGATTCTACTCTTCCTTTTACAACTTTCTCTGTTCATTATTGTTACTGTTGTGATTGTTACCATTAGTATTGGTTCCCTTATTACTATTAACGCTATTATTGTTGCTATTAGTAATATTATCGTTGTTTTTTCCACTATTGTTATCACTAGAGACCGGATTATATGCAAAATGCATATATTTTATTTTATTTATTTATTATATTTTACGTCTATTTGTTGATGCCTTACACTGATTAAAGTTAATTAACTCTAATTAGCTTTAATCAGTGTAATACATCTACATATTCAAATATATGCACTTTGCATATAATCCGGTCTCTAGTTATCACCGTTATTGTTACCGTCATTACTATTGCCGTTATTATTATCATATTTACTATTATTACCTTTAAAACGTCCATATTAATACTAATATTAACATGAATATCAATTCTAAACACCACCGTTGGCATTAGTAATGATAAAATTACAATTTTCTTGCAATTTCCAACGTAATTAAACTTCCGAAATAATATCGGTCTTGGAGGGGACTAGGGGGATTTAAAGCGACGTGGATCCAATGGTCTTGTGGTGCAAGGGTTTAGCACGCTACACTGGAGATATAGAGATGTTGGGTTCAAGTCCCCTTTGAAACCGATATTTCTTCGGAAATTTAATTACGTTGGAAATTAGAGGGACATTGTAATTTTATTATTATTACCTTTATTACTGCCGTTATTATTTCTAACGCCACGGTTACCGTATTATTACAATTGTTATTATTCCCGTTATTATTATTATCCTTACCGTTATGATTGTTACCATAATTATTGTTACCGTTATTGTTGTTACGGTAATTATCAACATCATTAATATTATGCCCGTGATAGTAGATATATGTATTGTGAAGCTCTTAAGTTAATATGCTAACGTCTGTAGGTGAAACAATAAGTAGCAAATTTTAGCATATTTTGTAGAATGATTCTCATACGATATTTGCAACGTGTTTTCCCATTTTTCTTGTAAAAAGAATCCATTTGGGTTTTATTCAAAGCTTTCGGTTTATAGACGCTATGGTCTACGACTTCTCCGTTAATCGCTAACGCTTCAGTTAATCTACATTCTTCTTGGGGAAGATCCTCGCATAACTTTTAAGTTAAAAGATTTATCTAGCAACACGTATTTTACGTATTCTGAAATAATATCAAGAACAAGAGGATGTATTTTAGCAAGCGATGTTTCCGTGCATTAGGGATACTTTGAGAGTCTGATGTAACCACCACCTTTAGGAAACCTATTTCACGGATAAAAGTCTCTAAAATTGTCCCACCTTCTACTGAAAAAATGTTTAGATGCTGTTTAGTCTAATAAAACGATCTGCTAAAGTTACTATTGGTTATTATGAAAGCTGCACATTCACAATTAATCTTAGAAGCATTAACGCACATAATGGTAGAGCCGATGAACTTGGTCAATATCTCTGGAGCGCTTTATCCTCCACTCTATAGCCAGTGTAATTAGGAAAAAAATGGAAAATGGCTGACTAGTTATGGAGTTTAAATTCGAAGTATATCGATAACCTACAAGGGTCTTTTTCTTTGTCCAGTAAGGAATTATTAAATTTAAGGTGGATAAACAATGAATATTATTATGTTATGGCCTTTAACCTACAACTTTTCTACATACTTGGCCATAGTTTGTAGTTCAAGCCTCTTGCACTTCCACTTATAAAGCCATCTGCGGGCCGACCTTATTACATTCAAGCAGACACTAAGCGCCTTGTTCTGGATTAGTGTTACTCTGAGCAAGTTCTTATTATTTGCATTGCTGTAAAGAGTACAACCGTAATCCAGATGAAATAAGCGTAGCGCTGGATTATCTGCTCCTTATCTAACCTTAACGAAAAATTAAAGTACATTAATGTACCTTTCACATGTAACCACTACATGATTAATGTTATACGTCTACTTTAGTTTATTGCCAAATGTAATATTATATGCACTTCCTTAACCGCCACCGCATTATTATTAATAATAATTAATAATTATAAGTTAATATGGTTGCACGGTTGAATTCTGTAGCATGAGACCATGCTCGTTTTCTCAATTGAAATTGAAATTGTTTGGGAAAATTCCATTTACAAGAGGTGTCTTGCAAGTTTTGCATATACAGCTGGAATAAAATAGTAGATAGGTTTCAAAGACTTTATTGTTTTTCGAAGTATTATTCACAAAGATTAATGCACTTTTGCATTCGCTTGAAGTAACTCTGGAAGCAGTTATTCCACTTGTTTGTGGGTACGGGCAAAATTGTGTTTTTGAAGGCATCGACTGTGCTTTCCAACGACTGGAACTTTTGACCACGCGGTTCTTCCTTGATTTTCAGAAAGGTAAAGAAATCGCTGGGACTTAGGTCCGGACTGTACGGAGGTTGGTCTAACAATTCGACATTTTGTTGCGTTTAAAACTCAATCGTCTTACGCGCTGTGTGCAAACTTGCATTGTCTTGGTGGACGTCATCGATCGGGGATGGTTCTACAAAGCTTAGCGATGACTTGCGGCAGATAAATGATTGTGTACTAATCGGCAGTAATAGCTTTTTGATCTCGTGAAGGAATTGTGTGGCTTGTATGAGTAAATCCAAAATTCAATATCACTGACGATGTTCTACACGTTTTAAGAGTTTCCAGTGTCGAGGCGGTGTAAAGTTTTTTGACACTAATTTATCGTAACTGCTTTCTGCTCTTTGGTCAACAGATGCGATATCCAACGGGATTCTTGATGCATTTGTTTTTGAATTGAGATCTTTGAAATCCTCAATGATGCCTCAATCTCGCGATATGTCACATGTCGGTCTTTGTTGATGACCTTGCGCACAACGTCGACGTTTTTCTGAGAGACTGTCGTTTTTGGTGTATCTGCTCTTGGAACGTCGTTGATACTAATCCGTCCACGTTTATATTCTCCATACAAACAAGAAATTGTTGACTGATGTGGTACTTCATTGCCGATAACAGAAACCAACTCGGTGAGACATTCTTGTTGAAATAATTGTCTTTGAAAATTATAAGAAATTATTGCGCGAAAATATTCTCGGGTTTAATTGCATTTATTAATTTTATTGACTTATCAACTATAACTGGTCGTTGTAGCTACAACACTACACCTATCGCACTGGAACTTTGGATTAAGATTAACTTAAGATGGAGGTTAATTTCTAGTACTGACATTTTATTATTAGTGGTACCCTCTATGTTCCACGTGCAAAATTTAAAATATATTCCTCGTATTTGCTACTTCTATTATAGCAATTAATTGTTTTAGCAAATCGGTGATCCCATACAAATCTCTTAGGAAAACACAAAGTTATAGCCATTTCGTGTATAAGACCGAATATTATTTCCACAGAATCTCCTACATTAATCTTCATTAGGCGCCGCTGAAATGCAATTTAGCGGCTGATTCTGTTCCCGTTAGAGTCTCGATCGAAATCCGGCTAGTCAATCAAACGTTATATGGAGCAGATTATGGACGGAATGGCGAACTCGTCAGCCGTCCACGGTGTACCAGATATGACAACAGCGTTCATTGATCCGTTAACTTCACTGCGACATGTGAAAAATATTTTCCGGGTAAGTGAGGTATTAGTCAGACTTGCTACTGTACGCTCCATACGTTCCAATAACTATCAGTATGGAATTCTGTCTTTTAGTAATCTTTTGTAGACAACTATCGGGTTGGAAAATATAAATACGTGTACATAGCAGCTGTGTACAATGTAACATTTATAGTAGCTTAAATACTTTAGTTGTGTTTTTTTATAACCATGAACGGGGCTTCTAACCCCAAGGAGCAATTTTGTTTGTAACTTACCTATGGTGCACTCATGTAATTTTAGTTTACTCGACCGGGTTTTACCTGAACAACAATGTTCATAATCCTCTCGAAAGATAATTTTACTTACTTGGGTTCGTCAAACTGAGCATCCCCAAGATGAACCTGTCTTTCCCTGCAGACTGCCGGGCAGTCGACAAGGAGGTCCAAAGGAGTTGCTTCTGCCCTCCCACACTTTCTACATGAAGGAGAGTTTACTAAGCCCATGCGATGCATATGTTTATTCAGTGCGCAGTGTCCAGTTAAGATCGTTGTGAGTGCTCTCGATTTGGTCCTGCTCATAAGGACTACCTAACGCAATATTTCCTTACCTGGATAAATTCCCGTTCCAGTAGGACCAGTGATTAGCGGCGAGCTCGCATTTAACATAGGTTTTAATACAGCCATAGATACTCCCACACGTCGGTTCAGGACATGAGATTGGTCGTCCACTGGCATCTCTTGCTAGCAAGTCACCTATTTTGTTCCCCTTGATAGCCGTGTGGCTTGGCACAGCGTAACACTGCAATATTCCGCCAGTTGTTACAAGTTTCTATGACACTCCAATACCGCATCGGCGTCATTAGTTGTATTAGAAAAGCAATGAAGTTTTGAAAATTACAGTAGAATAATTAATTTACTTGTTTAAATATGAATCGCTATATTTAGCATAAATTACATTTCAATAAACCCCCCTTTTATTAAAATATTATCTCATGAATATAGAAGTCTCTTATTTTCTCAATTCAAGTAAAACATTCACTAAAAAATACATACATATGTAACATGATTCTACACTTTATAAGTCTGCAGAAACGAGTGCTTTCGCAGTAGCGTACGGATTGGTTACTGTCAATATTAAAAGTAATGAATGTTGTTACTTATTTACTGCTTTAGAGTATTCTAATGTCGGAAATCTGTGAAAAACATTCATCGAACATAACAAAGAACACTATCGATTCGCCATCATCAGTCTAATCCGGCATTCATACACATACTAACCATTCGCTTATGAATCCCGACTTCCACTCTGTCCGATCGCTTTCGAAATATATTATCGGTGCCAATGAGTGCGCACTCCGTTTCTGCAGGCTTAGTACGTAATACTAAAAGTGAATACTTTTTACACAACCGGATAGAAATATCTGCAGGACAGTTTCCTAGATAAATTAATCCCGTTAATGTCCGTTTCAAACGTTGGACATGATGAATGCGGTTGCATAAATTTACCTCTACCGTAAGGACTGGGCCATAACTCACTAGGCGGGTTTCCTATACTGAGAATTTGCTACGTGGTTTAGTTATTTGCCTCAAAGGAGTTGAAGAACATATTTACGACTAATAGAAAATAATGCGTTAGACACAGCATCCTGCTCCTACATCCGCTGTATTTACTAAGTTATCGTATATTAAATTTGCACGGTCATGATTCACATAATGTATTTATATAAATAGAGAGGCAAGGGATATTTACCTATGAATATTGTGTTGATGCAATATATTATAAGGCTTACAGGTATACGATATGTTAACCTATATGCATAGCGGGTAAAAGTTTGGAGAAAAAGCTTTAGCATGTAGATAGCTTATTGTACAGTTCTGAAAGTTAGTACAATAAAATTAGAGTTTTCCCAATTTTTCAAAGTAAGTAAATACTCATTTCGAGATATTACTCTTCGCCCCTAGCTGCCATCTTGAATCCTTCCTAAATGGCGTATTTATATGTATTTTGCCCAACATGAAATGTATTATTATTATGAAATTTAACTGAATTTGAAGAAAACTAAAAATTGGAAAAATATTGTTAAATTAGTTTGTAGTGCAAAATTTATACATCTCATGCAAGAATAGGTAGAAGAACATAAGAAACAAATATAATTATTTGTTCATATAATTAAATAATTTGACTAAAGGTTTTGTAATTTTAATTTACGTTTGTATATAGAAATTAAATTATTCTATGATTCGTCCTACAACTTCATTCTGTTCTGGTAAACCTCCTTCGTCAAAATACCATAAACTTTTTCCCCCTATTTTCTAGTTCTAAACCAATATTTTTAATTTAGAATTTAACTTTGCCCTTCACTTGCCTTATAGAACCTTATAGTTCCATAGTGTAAGATATCACTTTCGTAACGAATAGGACAACATTAGGGTTATTAATATTACTTTATAAACAAAAATATTTTCAGTTTTTTTGCACCCCTTTTACAACCCTACAACGAGAACATCCTTTAGTAAAACAGTAGAGAAATGACCAGCAGGTTTATTCTACCGATGGTATTTTGATTTAGTGTCACTACCTCATTTCGTGCTTGTCAATAAATTATTATCCGCATTTTATATTTTAACATACCATTCTAATTTACTTATTAATAACATTTCACTTTATGAAGCTATTAAATTCCAAGAAAATCAGTGAGGTATGAGCATTCTTAAATTATTCCGAGTTTGAATCCAAAAATTGATCGTATCTGATGATAGAAATGTAATAGGAAAGAGCGACTCATAATCCAAATGACTTCTAGTATCCCGCTGTTTCTTAATAGTTTACTTCGCATTGCAGGAGTTTCGTATACGCGCATTTCCTACGAACCACCAAAGAGGTATTCAGTGTGCAGTCTATCTACGAGGTAAACAAGTCCAGTATATCATGGATGATGCATCACCTCGGTAACAACCAGGTAGCAACGAGCACTTGACAAAATAATAACGTCAATGTGACTTATTCAAAATTTTCTTACCCGAAATAATTCTACTTTATCTTCAAAAAGAGTAAATAATGTTTATTAAGGAAATAGTGTTCCAACTATTCAAAATCAATTCGATTAAAAGTTGCCGGTATCCTTACGAAGATTCAAGCGGGGACAGCTGAAAACCACTGCGTGTATGTGTGTTCCATTTCATACAGAAACTTAAACCAAGAACTCATCAAATCAAATTATCTGTTTGTTTCTAATTGTATTTGGTTTAAAACAAAGAAAATTACAAGAAACAAATGGAGATACATATGCGAGGAGATATAAACCGAAGAAAATGGAGATTGATCTACCACGCACATTTTTTTAGATCTAGAAAGCTTTAGAAGCGGCTATACCCCATTGGTGTGACTAGCCATTATACATATAATAAATTTTGTAAAAAAGCGATACATATTTTTTGTTAATATATTTTTCATGTCACTCATTTAGCTACATTAACTATTTAATTTAATATATTTAAATAATTGGAAAATTAAAAAAAAAACCAATGCGGCAAAAATTATCTCTTGAGATTTTCCATCACAGGACGCCTAAATATCTGAAATGCCATTATAATAACTTCTTGGCTAATGCCAATAACTTCAAACTGGGTTGGCACTAATTTGATCTTCCATAATCCACTTGTCCATACTAACAATGTACGGCACAGGACTGGTAGAGCACTTCTTATATGCATTTCACTTCCGGTTCACTGGGTTGTGTTTATACATTTCTTAGCAATGCTTTTTCTTTTTGTATACACATAATAACAATCAACAAAATAACAACAGATACAGTAACAAAAACGAAAAACAAAAATGTGGGATACAATTAAAATAATCAAAATAATTGATGTTTTTGGAATTGTAATTTGAATATTATTGACAGCTTGACAATTGTCATGATTACCTTGCTTCCTGACCCCATTGCATCAGCCTAACAACACATGAGACAATTTAATGCTTTTTCACTAACGAGCTTTGCAAGATCATATTGCTAAGATCTTTATTGTTGGATGTAGCAGCTTTCAACGGAAAGTATACCGTATTCGGTATTATTGGATTCGTTTTTCGATTATCTTTAAAAAAAATTTAAAATGCATAGTGTGTTCTATTTAAGTTGGCACCACGTTCGTTAATATCGGAAGTGGAAATGATTAACCTGTAATGAGAAATCTAAGAAGAAAAATAAATAAATTTTGTGGACATTTTAAATTAAATTTTGTCATTACAAGAACGATAAGAGGAAAGATTTTATTAGAGAATATATAAAATTATATTTTATATTCTCTCTTTTACATTCGGCGTATTTTATCACAATATATTACCCATGACTACAGCATATCTGCAACTTAACCAAATAATGATTTACCGGTAGCACATGCTAAAACACAAATGAGAAACGACAGTTAACGTGGCAGTAGTAAAGACATGTGTATATCTCTTTTACCCTAAATCGATGCAATACATTACTAAAGCACTCCAGACTTATACAAATACCTTTCTACATACAATTATTGACATTGTCGTTCTAAAGTGCTACTACTACTGAAACTCAGTATTCTGTTATACTGAAATGTTCAAAGTTGAATTCGTAGATTCAATGTTTCGCCCAAACAAATTCTCTCAATACACTCTAGCGGTATCTTTAAATATTCATCTCTCAAGTAAGAATGCCCCATGCTTCATTTTGAATTACATCACTCGGCAGTTATAAAATCATTTGCCTTTATAATTAGAAAGACGAGCTGGGCTTTATAGTACATGCTTGTATTTTTTTCATTTGTTTCTGTTGCATTTTTTCGCACTCCTCTTGGAACAGGTTTGACAGAGATAGATACTGAAGTAATTCTACACGCACAATGCTCGAGGAGAAATGTTATCCCGCTGTTACTTTTTAATTTGCAGTGAAAATGTAAATATAATTAAAATACGAGTAACTCGTGTAATCCCTCCATAGTATTTTTTTCTGTTAAGCGTATAATTATGTTTCAAGAAATGATTTCATTCGCAATTTTAGTTACTGCCTTTTCAGTTATTTTTCAGATTCGATGTACACCTATTTATATATGTTATATGTGGGTTGTCTTTTAAGTTTTCTATATAGAGCTGGAGTAAACCAGTGGATAGCTTTTAAGGATTTCATTGTTTTTCGAAGTATTTTGCACGAAGATTAATGCACATTTGGATGCGCTCCTATCATTTGTTGGTACTATCAAAATTGCATTTTTAAAGGCATCGATTGCTGCTTCTGACGACTAAAACTTTTGGCAGTCCTTTCTTGATTTTTGGAAAGATAAACAAATGGTTGGGACTTAGGTCCGGGCTATACTGAGTTAGTTTAGAGAAGTAGACGCATACGAAGGGATATTCGTAAGAAAGAAGAAAAATTTACTCAATAGAGAATACCACCAATTGCACACTCGAGTTTACTAAATTTATTACCATAATGCCTTGCTAAACATAAGGTTTCTTTAAGAAAAGATACAACATTCCCAGAATCCCTAGTAGGTTGTAAAAGCTGGTAATTAAGAAATTCTTATTTTTGTTTGTGTGGTATTGAGCCGATACTGCGATACCTGTGAATACATAAGAACCATTCACTTTCACAATCAGATGCATTTAACCAATTTTGAATTATATGTTTTTCCTAGATTTTCAACAGTAAACTTTGGTATTGTATAAGTATATTCTCAGATATTGGAAATATTGTTTGTGATCGACTGATGCGATTAGTATTTTAATGCGGCAATGCGATCGAGATTTAAATCTGAAACACTATTAACCGGATTTGATGATAACTACATAACTCTCCTGCTTATATCTCTACGAATTTCGTCTGCGAATATTTTATAGATATATAATAAGATAATTCGACGGTTATCGAATATGCATTTTCTCGAACTTCATTTGCGAAAACAGTATATTCCGCTTAATAAAGCAAGCAAATAAGAATTCATGTTCAAAAAAACTTGATGCACGAAAATTAAATATTTTATTCAAAATATATAACTTTACGGGCGGGACCTGAAATGTTTCCGGAATCGGCAAGAGATGGCGCATAAGGGCTGAAGTGGACTCATTGGTCGGTAAAGGCAACCATTTTTATGACAACTGTCAAAATTTCAGGCGTCTACTGTCAATAGTTGTTGTTTAAGAGTGTGTTTTGTGTAGCAAGTTAGGCGGTTTCGCAAAAATGGATAAAATCGAATTTCTTGCAGTGATAAACCACTTCTAGATGGATGGGAGGACGGTCACGGAAATTTGAAATATTTTGCAAGAGATTCATGGCAGATGTACTCCATCACTTTCGACTATCAGCTTCTGGGTGAGCGAGTTCAAACGTGGCTGCACAAGCAGAAGTGATGAATCACGAAATGGATATCCAAAAACGGCTACCAATGATGAAATGGTCGACAAGATTCATGATGTGTTAGTCGATCGCCGATTGAAGCTGAAACAGATAGCAGAGACAACAAGCATCTTAGAAGAACGCGTGGGTCATATCCTACACGAAATTTTGGATATGAAAAAGCTTTTGGTGCGGTGGGTACCGTGTTTGCCCACATCGGAGCAAAAAAGGAATCGGGTGACCGTTTCGGAGGAGTGTCTGGCCAGGATCCAACGCAATCCAAGGGATTTCTTCATACGTGGATGAGACTTGGATTTACCACCACATACCGGAGACCAAGGAACAGTCGAAGCAGTGGATTTTTCCAAGGGAATAGGCTCCGAAGAAAGCAAAGACCGTTCCATCGACCGGAAAGGTCTTGGCGACCATTTTTGAGAATCCCAAGATGTGATCGTCATCGACTATCTGCAGAATGGAAGGACGATCACGGGGAAATACTGCTGCGATTTATTGACCCGATTCGATATAGTATTGAAGGAGGAACGGTTTGCAGCGAAAAATGGTGGTTTTCGACCACGACAATGCACCTGCTTATTCATACCGCATCGTCGTGTTCAAATTGAATGAGTTGCGCTGCGAATTAATTTCTCATCCTCCATATTCACCGGATCAACTTTTTCCTATTCGTAAACCTGAAAAAATCACTGGGAGGAAAGAGATTTGAGGAGGTCATCGCCGCTACAGACTGGTATTTTGCAGACCTCCAAACATCCTGCGTTTCCGACGGCTTGAAGAGACTGGAGCACCGTTTGAAGAAGAGTATTGATCTTCGAGAAGACTACAGTGATAAATAAAAATAAAAAACCACACGTGTCTTTCTTGTGGATTCCGGAAACATTTCAAGTCGCCCTCGTATTACACTGTTTATTTTGGAAGTGGTTCTTCCGCTTCATTTTCTATGTCACTTTTACATTCATGAACTTGTTATCGTTTATTCACAGAATTAATGATTGCATTTCATCTAAGTTTTTAGTCCATTTTTGAGCCCGAAAACCTAGTTATCTGTCTTCTCCATATATCTTTCCATATTGTTGCTTTATTAAGAAATTTTTTCACCTTGTTTCGGATCATCCTCGTTCCATAGATACCTTAAAGATTTATTTATGTATGAACGTATGAAGCTTTTAGCAATGCACTGAAATGACTTTGAGAATAGAATTACGAAAATATATTTTGATAACATCTACGTAATTCATTTAGTGCGAAGCAAAATGGTTGAGGTCGTAAAAAATGTGCTTACATATATAATTTTATGTATTGGTACTTGGTTAGACAGTAAAGAACACAAACAAGCACAAACACATACACACTTTACGTCTTCGCGTTTATGTGCCGTAAAGGTGGTCATTAAACGAAATATTCCGTAATAACTTGTTTTATTGCAAATAAACGCGACACGCAAACAAATTTCGCTTAAATACGATCAGCATCAAATAAGCTTCTGATTCAGATTCTACCATCCTTCTACATCCACACAACTATATTTTATTTCATCAAGTATAGAGAAATGCATTTCAATAAAAAAAAATAAAACTATAAAGGGAGTCCATGAAATGAAATAAAAAAGTATGACAAATGGAAACAACTAATTTTATTAGACTTAAATCTAAAATATTTCGTTTATAAAGTTACTTCATAGATGTGAGACAAAAAATGATAAAGATATTTGCACAATATTCGTCACACCACTGCCCTTTCAGGAGTGCACGTTACAGTTGTAGCCTGCAGTATCAAGAGTAGGGTTATACAACGCGGTACATATTAAAATTTTCTATTGTTTTTAATTTTAAAATTTACGTCGTAATTGGCTCAAAATTTTGGATTTATCTTCTATATAACTACAACTTTTAATTTTCTGTACTTTTTTATTTTATTTCAAACCAGTATTGTACAGTGAGGACTACTAGACAATGCTCGTTCTAATAATGTTTCTGCATTTTAATTGAAAAAATCGAAAATTTGAAAAACTTCGCATACAATTCTACCAATCACATTCTTACATGTATTGCTATAATGTACTAATCAGTGATGTGTGAACTTTTATTTGCTACATTCGCAAAGGTATTAATTACACCTAACTTTTACAATACCATATGCATGCATAAGTTTTTGCCGATTTTTTGCTAAAAAGAAACACGTACTTTTCAAGGGAAATTAATTTTGTTTTATTCAAAATATTGACTATCCGCTTCTACACATTTCACCCATCTTTCATGTAACTTATGGATACTTTGCCAGAAAAACTGCTTGCCTTTTGCGACAAACTATTCGTCGTCCCATTTTTCAACTTCCTCGAAATTGCTGAAGTGCCCCATTGATACGAAGGGGTGATAGTCAGATTGCACCAGGTCTGGGGAGTACGGCGGGTGCGAAAAGATGTCCCATCCAAGCGATTTCAAGGTGTCTTCCACAGGTTTTGCTTTTTTTTTTCCATGGGCGGGGCTTTAACCCCAAAGAGCAAACTCGGCCGGTACCTAGCCTATTGTGCACCCATGTGATTTTAGCTCACTCGATCGGGTTGTACTTAAGCAACAAAGTCCATAATCCGCTCGAGTGGTAATTTTCCTAACTTGGGTCCGTCAAGCTGAGCATCCCCAAGGTGAACCTTTACTAGACCCATGCGATGCATGTGTTTATTCAGTGCGCAGTGTCCAGTTAAGATCGCTGTGAGTGCTCTCGGTTTGGTCCTACTCATTAGGACTGCCTTACACAGTCTTCCCTCACCTGGATAAATCCCGAGAGATTTACAGTGTCTTAAACCGTTTACACCGTTCCAATAGGACCGGTGATTGGCGGCTAACTCGGATCTAACGTAAGTCTTAGTACTGCCATAGGTACTCCCACAAGTCGGGAGCTGAGAATGGTCGTCCACTGGCATCTTTTGCTAGCAAATCAGCTATTTCGTCCCCTTTGATCCCCGAGTGGCTTGGCACCCATCTCAGCGTAACGCTTCAATGTTTCGCCAGTTGTTGCAGCCTTCTATGGCATCCCAACACCACTTCGGAGTCAAACTTGACAGCTTGTAGCGCTGTAAGAGCGGCTTGGCTGTCCGATACGATTTCCACCACTTCCTGGTCATGTGCGTAGTTCAGAGAGTTCTCTGCACATGTCCGGATGGCAATTACTTCTGCTTGAAAGATGGAGTAGGAGACCCCTAGACTGATAGCCTCGCCATCCGGTTCTCATTATTTCCAAATTCCAATACCTGTGCCATTCCAGGTTTCCGAGGCTTCCGCAAACCAGCGGGAAATCCCGCGTCTCGATTTGCTTGCACATGCCTTTATTGCTTCGCTGTTGGGAATTATTACATTGTATCCCCCCGCAAAGCTATACACTGGCCGAATTTTGTCGGTCCTCATTGACAGCGGTGCTGTCTGTTCGATGTAGTTGAAGATGCTGGTGTGGTCTCCGAACTTGCCAGAAAATACCTTGCACCCACTACATTTGACTCTGTAGGCTGCTAGGGTTGCTTCTGACTTCAGCACCAGCTATAGTGGCGGAAGCCCAAGGATGGTCCCCATCGCAGCCGTCGGCGTCGAGGCCCCCGTAATGCCCAAGCAAGCAATCCTTAGGATTTTGTCAAGGATCTTGATTACGTAGCCTAGATTGGCCTTGTGCCACTAGACTAGTGATGAATAAGTTATAGTTGGTACTATAACTCTCGCGTATAGCCAGTGAACCATTGCTAGTTTTAGGCCCCACGTTCCACCAAACATTCCTCTGCAGGCCCAAAAGACCTTTGTGGCTTTGTTTGTAGCATGTTCCAGGTGTGACTTATACGTCAATTTGGAGTCCAAAATCACACCTAGATATTTAGCCTCTGTTGACAACAATACTTTAGAGCTGAAAATGGACGGACACCGCAGTTTGGGAAGTTTCCTCCTCCAGGTGAACGGTACCATAGTCGTTTTACTACAGTTAACATTTAACCCTTCTTCTCGGCACCATGTTTCTACGAGCCTGAGTGCGACTTGCATCCTTTCGGATACCACGCGCTCAAACCTCCCGCTGATCATGATGGTAATATCATCGGCGTAACCGTGCGCGTAAAAGCCCGCCCTCCGAAGATCGGATAGCAGATCATCCAACAACAGGCACCAGAGCAAAGGCGATAGCACACCGCCCTGAGGGCAGCCGGCTGTCAGCGTCGCCCCTATGTTCAGAGGTTCATGGATACATGAACTGTTCTGTTGTTTAGCATGGAGGTGATCCACCTTGTGAGCGTTGGCTCGACTCCACGGCTTTGCAAAGCTCACTCCATTGACAAGAAGGACGCCCTGTCAAAGGGGCGCTCAATGTCCAGAAAGGTAGCCAGTGCAATTTCCTTGTACCTAAAGGCAATCTCTGCTCGCCTGGTTTTGCTTAATAATAACTAGTCATTTGTTGGCGATATCGTTGTATATTAACGGTTTCGCCGGGCTTCAAGAATTCATAATACACAATACCGTTCTGGTCTCACCAGACACAGAGCGTGGTCTTCTTCCCGAAGCGGTTTGGCCTTGGTGTTGAAGAACTAGCTTTGCCAGGTGAAAGCCACGATTTTTCCGCTTTAGGTTTTCAAAATAAATCCATTTTCCGTCACCCGTCACAATTCGATACGAAAATCATCTCCTTTCAAGTAGCATTTCACAGGTGACTTTGCGATTTTCTATTTGAAGTTCATTCAAATCGTATGGGACCCATTTACCGAGATTATTGATATTCCCCGTTGCTTGTAAACGTCTGCTGATTGTTTCTTGTGACGTGCAATGCTTCTGCTAATTACTGTTGAGTTTGAGTTGGGTCATCATGGAATAACTCCTGCAATTGCTCGTAGTCGCATTTTTGTAGTTTACCAAAGCGCTCACTGTCCTTCGGTGAACTTAGCATTTTAAATTGTCGTATCATGTCTCACTTGTTCTAATCAATGAACCGTGTTCACCATACGTTCCTACCAGCAAATGATGATTTTCAACTGCCTTTATCTTTGGATTAAAAAAGAAAAATAATGCATGTCGCAAATGTTCTTTTTCAGGCACATAACTCGACATGATCACTAAGCGATAAAACAAAGCCGCTAGTTTTTAGCGGACTCAACTTAGGTGTGTTTGTAGTTTAAATGTCACAAATTAATACGCTGCGTACTTTTCGCTAGCGTCATCTCTTAGTTAAACCGGAATAACTTCTATGCATATACCTGATAAAGCAACTGAAAAAATATTGTCTGTATGGAGATGGAACGATATAATCAAATTAAAGATAATGAAGCGACAAAATTCGCAAATTGGGTCCTTCTACTAAGGAAAAAGTAAAAGTAAATTTAGCAAGAATAGCGCCAAAATGCTTTAAACCAACAGAGATATATATACGTGTATATTTACATAAATACGTATGTACATACATGTACATAAATATATTCAATTTGCACGAAGCCTGCATATTCTGCTTTGTAAACTCTCGTCGACCTCGAATCGTATGACCCAAATAAGGAAAAGTTGTTTCGACAAGGAAATTTCGTCGTTTTCTTTGCACTCCGCTTCTTATTTCTTTCGTTTCATACTTACTAAGCTATTTTCTCCTTATGACTTCGGCGTGTATAAGCTCGTTCAGAATTTCATAAACGAAAGTCCGCTGATATTAGAGTACGTTCTTAATAATTTCGGCAAACCGGCGTAGCGCGACCTTACTAAATAAATTATCTTCAAGCTTTCAAAATCGCCTTTCCTCGCTTACTCTTTCGTTAGCGGTCGACCGGCATACCGAAAGGTATATTATTAAATTATTAATGTTTCAATTATTCACCGAGATATTTTAAGGTATATACGGCACTAACAGCCGACGTAGGCCAAAGGAAAGAACCGTAGGCGATAAACGGAAAAAAAATGAACTCAAACGGAATTATATTTTCGTTTTAATACGAGGAGCAAAAGCATTACGTGGTAATGAAATATGTGAAACGTGTGCGGTAGCTTCTGAAAAGCAAAATGCTTCTAAATCAACCAAGTGTTATTATAGCGGGTTTCCTACGTTCATATAAAAAATTGATTCAAGACAATCGACAAGACAGTTTAGGAACCTTACCAAGTAGATAACATATAGTAAAGTACCATGAAAAGATTACAAGGGCGACCTAAAATGTTTTCGGAATCGACAAGAAAAATACGGTATTGGTGCGGTTTTTTATTTCTATTTTTCGATGTAGTCCTCTCGAAGAATAATACACTTTTTTCAAACGATGCTCCAGTCTCGTCAAGCCGTCGGAAAAGTAGAATGTTTCGAGGTCTGCAAAATAGCCATGTGCAGCGGCGATGACCTCATTTGAGGCAAATTTCTTTCCTCGCAGTGATTTTTTCAAGTTTGGGAATAAGAGAAAGCCGTTGCGGGCTAAGTCCGGTGAATATGAAAAATGAGAAACTAATTCATAGCACAACTCATTCAATTTGGACACGACGATGCGGGATGAATGAGCCGGTTTCCGCTGCAAACGAGCTCGTTTCTACTTCAATATTGCATCGAATCGGGTCAGTAAACCGCTGTGTCCCGTGATTGTCCTTTTCTTCTGCAGATAGTCGATGAGGATCACACCTTGGAAATCCCAAAAAATGGTCGCCATGACCTTTCGGGCCGATGGAATGGTGTTTGCTTTCTTCGGATCCGATTCGCCCGGGAAAGTCCACTGCTTCGACAAGGTTATGAAAAGTAAATAAGCGGGGTAAATACGATGAAGTTGTTTTGTTATTCTGTCATATTATTTTCAATATGGCGATTACGCGCAGGCGTACTGAAAAAACGCTACAGGAATTTTGGAAATTGTCCTTTCTGTTATTCCGTGCTACGACCTTTCCGGCAGATGAAACAGCTTCTGCTTTCTTCGGAGCCGATTCGCCCGGAGAAGTCCACTGCTTCGAGTGTTCTTTGGTTTCCGGTATGTAGTGGTGTATCCAAGTCCCATCCACGGTTACGAAACGCATGAAGACATACCTTGGATTGCGTTGGATCCTGGCCAGACAGTCCTCCGAAATGGTCACCCGATTTCGTTTTTGCTCTGATATGAGCAAACGCGGTACCCATCGCGCCGAAAGCTTTTTCGTACCAAAAAAAATGGTGTAAGATATGGCCAACGCGTTCTTTTGAGATGCCTGTTGTCCCTGCTACTTATTTCAGTTTCAATCGGCGATCGGCTAATACGACATCATGCATCTTGTCGACCATTTCATCGTTGGTAGCAGTTTTTAGGCGTCCACTGCATGGTTCGTCACTTATACTTGTGCGGCCACGTTTGAACTTGCTCATCCAGAAACCGATGGTTGAAAATGACGGAGTACATCCGCCATGAACCTCTAACAAAATATTTTAAATTTCCGTGGCCGTTTTCCCAGTTATCAAGTAATGTTTTATCACTGCACGAAATTCGATTTTATCCATTTTTGCGTAACCGCCTGGTTTGCTACATAAAACATACTCTTGACAATAGATGTCTGAAATTTTAACAGTTGCTATAGAAAAGTTTGCCCTTACGATCTTCGTGCGTTATCTCTTGCCGATTCCGGAAGCATTTCAGGTTGCGCTCGTATGACAATACATATAAGAGCATTTAATAAAAAATCGTTAAATGTATTTCATTTTCCTATTACAGTTTTTTTGCAGTTCTATTGCATATATTAACACTTTCTATTTGGCGTAACTCGATAAGTGGAGCGTTATATAATTTTCCAGCATTGGATATTGGCGACTTCGCATATAACTTGCTTAAATGTCCCGGCAGCTTTACTTTTCATTGATCTCTCGCTGTATACGTTATTTTACAACCACTGTCGCTATCGACCATGAAGCTCTTATTACATAAATCATAGTGAAATGTGTATAAGCACGTAAACGTTAATACGTTATGCGATAAATGGTTAAACGTAAAGGCGTTAGGCGTATTGGCCAACGCGTTCTTCTGAGATGCATATTGCCTCCGCTTTCTGTTTCAGCTCCAATCGGCGATCGGCTAACACAACATCATGAATCTTGTTGACCACTTCCTCGTTGGTAACGATGTTTGGGCGTCCACTGCGTGGTTCGCCACTTGTGCTCGTGCGGTCACGCTTTAAACCGCTCACCCAGAAGCTAATGGTCGAAAATGACGGAGTACACCCGCCATGAACTTCTAGCAAAATATTTTGAATTTTCGTGGCCGTTTTCCCAGCCATCCAGAAGCATTTTATCACTCCAGGAAATTCGATTTTACCTATTTTTGCGAAAGTACAGTGACAGTAGACTGAAATCTTGAAAGTTGCTATAAAAAAGGTTGCCCTTGCCGACCAATGAATCTACTTCAACCTTCATGCGCCATATCTTGCCGATTCCGGAAACTTTGCAGGTCGTCCTCGTATGGTCAAGTATATATTGAGATCAATCAAAGTTAGGTACAAAGATTCATTTTAAATATAGTAGGTTTGGCAAATGCTTGGCATGATTCATAATAATGTTATTAATATAAGGTTAATTAACACATGGGCTGAAAAGTCCCGGGCCTAACAAAGAAAACACATTTTTTTTGGTTCAAAATTAGCTTTATTCATCAACGTAATCTCCATCAAGAGCAACGCAATCATTCCAGCGCCGCTCTAACGTTTCAGTACCACTTCTGTAGAACGATTTATCTTTTGCCTCAAAATAGGCCTCAGTTTCAGCGATAACCTCTTCATTCGTGCGAAATTTCTTACCGGCGAGCATTGTTTTGAGGTCTGCGAACAGCCAGTAGTCGCTGGGAGCCAAATCTGGCGAATACGATGGATGTGGGAGCAATTCGAAGTTTAATTCATGTAGTTTTGCCATTGTTTTGATTGACTTGTGACACGGTGCGTTGTCTTGATGAAACAACATTTTTTCTTTGCCATATGCGATCGTTTCTTTGCAATTTCGGCCTTCAAACGCTCCAATAACGCTATATAATATTCACTGTTGATGGTATTTCCTTTCTCAAGATAGTCGATGAATATTACACCACGCACATCCCAAAATACCGAGGCCATAACCTTTCCAGCCGATTGTTGTGCTTTCGGGCGCTTTGGACGAGGTTCACCAGTTGCTGTCCACTCAGATGACGATCGTTTTGATTCCGGAGTGAAGTGATGGATCTATGTTTCATCCATTGTCACATATCGACGCAAAAATTCCGGTTTGTTACGTTTAAACATGGCCAAACACTGCTCAGAATCATCAACACGTTCTTGCTTTTGGTCAACAGTGAGCAAACGCGGCACCCACTTTGAACAGAGCTTTCTCATAGTCAAATGCTCATGCAATATAAAGCCAATACGTTCTTTTGATATCTTTACGATGTCAGCTAACTCACGCAACTTCACTTTTCGATCATTCAAAACGATTTTGTGGATTTTTTTGATGTTTTTTGGTGTTACCGCCGCATTTGGACGTCCACTGCGTTCTGCATCATCGGTGTCTCTACGACCACCTTTGAAGTCAGCAAACCAACGTTTTATTGTTGTTTCTGATGGAGCGGAGTCCCCATAACACTTTTCAAGCCATTGCTTCGCTTGAACGGTATTTTTTCCCATCAAGAAGCAGTGTAAAATTAAAACACGAAATTGTTTTTGATCCATTGTTTTGAAAATAACAAAAGTAGCGTGACTCTTAGCACAGTAACTCACAAACTAATGAATAGAATATCATGAAATTTTAACAGCTGTCTTTTGAAGGTTAGTACTAACTGAGAGAAAGGTGACTGCAATAAAACTAGCGTCATCTATGTGTTAGGCCCGGGACTTTTCAGCCCATGTGTTAAGAGCGTATCTAGCAATATACAGTTAAATTTTTGTAGGCATAAAAATATACAAAAACAAACATATTTTAATGAATCGAGATTTACGATCCCTAAGTTCCAGCCTTTAGTCTTTATTAAATCTAACATTGGCGGCTTGTGCTTAAAAATGTGGGGGTTGCAAATTTTGTGAATACCTCTTATAGTAGGTGACTGTGTGCTTTATTAAAATTTATTCTTAGTAGGGTATTTGTAGAGAAATAACAGAAACACTTTTAAACTCAGTAGTAACATGATTTTATTGAAACAGAAAGTCCATGCAACGCTCATTGGTAGTAGCAAATTTATCTATAACTCTTTGATTAGAATCTTGAATACTTTCCATGAAATTCTTTTCTTGAGAAAGCATCGCCAATGCAGAAGGTCTCTTTTGTGTTATGGTGGTTCTTAAGAAAGTATTTCTGTTCTGCTTTAGCTCATGCCATTGGAATTTGAAATTAGAATTGGCGCACTACGTAAACTTTTGCAAAACTCTATATTAAACGTACTACGCACGTAACCAAAGTACGAGTAGGACTTAATTGTTTCCTGAAAGACATTTTCATTAAATTGGAAGCTGTATTGATTAAATTTATCAGCATAAAATACAAAAGTTACAGCTAAATGTCCAGTAAAGTTAAACCTATTCTTGACCTGACAAATATTAAAAATATATATAAATCATTCCCTAGTTTGAAATTTGTCATATTATATATATCTACTTGAGCCATAATCTTATAAAATAGATTTAGGCTGAAAATAAAACTCTTATTAATAGGAAGCGTAGTATAACCTGAAGCTTGATTGATAGTAGTGATGTTTACTTTCATTTAAAATTCTTCGCATTGTTTCTATCATTTCTTCCCTGTGTGTAAAGACAGTGCTGATAATTCTGGAATTAAAATTACATCTTATTGGGGCCGAACGAGGCAACCATTTTTCAACTATTTTGTCCAATGTTGCAATTTTTTGAGAACTGTTTGAAAAAAAAATAAAAATTCCTTGTAAATTTATAAAGAATGTACAGAGATTAGTCTTGACAGAGGCAGCATTTAACATAACCAAATTTAATTGATGTGCAGCGGTGTATGCAAGCAGCGTATTTGTAAGTTTATTTAATAAGTGCCTATGCCCTATTACAAGATCCATTCATCGTATTTCAACACGCTGACGGCAATTATTAGAGTGTTGGAGAACTCGTCCACCTATAAAAAAATGCTCCAATTTTTTGAAAAGTAATTTCGACCGTACTTGATGTCTGCTAATAAAATTAGTTTGCTACTTATACCTGTCTCTATTCTATGCCTGAACGGAGGTTGAAAAATTACCCCTCGTAGTTTTGATATGAGTTCATAAAAAGTTATAATTTCATTAATTGTGAGTGACGTTAAATTTGATTTCTTTTTTTACAATGAATCTTGATTTAAAATCCGTTTAAAAGCGAATTCGTTTAAAGGCGAAATTAAACTAGAAGTAAGCTGAAGGCTCCGTTAGAAATTTTATTTCAAAATTCCAACAAAAACATTTTAGACACTCATGAATTTGAATTTAATCCAATCCAAACATTACGATTGGATTTGGGATTATATAACTTTCATATTTCCGAGCAAAAGAAAATATTTTACACAATGAAAATCAAGAGTCCTATAGATGATCTAATATATTATACGCTATAGTGTAATATCATACCGCAAATATCCACACCTTTAGCATCTGGCATAATAAAACTATGCTCGCATCGAGCAGTCAGTATCCAAACGCCTCGTTTATGTCTACATACACTTTATGGCTGACTACCAGCTATACGTAGTTGGATGTTGTTTACAAAATAATTAACATCGAACTAAATATTAAATTGTTTGCGCTGCCCGAGGAAATTTACCTCAATAATGGAGTTTTGATGTGTTTACTGATTAATTTGGCTACCAAGCGTGTGTTACAATGTCTGTATGTCCCTGAACGGTTCGCTAGCTTAATATATGGGGCATGTTTTGCAAAAGGAACGACATTTTACCGCAAGCGGAACTTAATTCCTGTTATGACGTACACGCGAAATTATTATTTGAAATTTAAATGGCGCTATTTCAGGAGCACAATTTAGAGGAAACCACGGAAAACGGAAAAGGATGTGAAATTATAAGCTTAAAGCTTCGTGCAGTAATAATTGCACTCACACTCTATTCTGCTGGATTCTAAATTAGGATACCATATTACGACATCGTTCAGTTAGGAAAAGTTAAGTATGACGTTTTTTTTTGTATATTAAGTTTCGTTGCGCATTGCATTAGTATATTTTATTTCTTTTGACCCTCAATGTATCTTTTTATAACTCTTATACTGAAGGATTTTCTTATACATGGAAGAACATTCTCAATGCGTTAGCAACAAAATAGGCAACCGATTTTGCACCAGTACCTATAATTTATTATTTTTTAAAGTTGGTATGGACAGAAAAAATGTGTCAAATATTTCTTTAACAATTTATACAATATATCAACTCAAATTAAATACAGTACCTGTCCATTTTATTAGGGGCACCTTATGAATGTAAGCTTTGGTATGTTTCCAACGCGATAATTTACAAATATAAGTATAAAATTCAAGAATAGGATTTACAATATCTGTTTAAATATGTTTCCTAAATATCTTTCTAGGAAATTGAGCTTGACTATTATTATCCCCCTCATGAATCATTCTGTACTGTATAGAAGATAGGCAGGAGCAAGATTGAAAGACACAGAATATTATTTGGATCGGTTACTATTGTAGAAAGAATATTTATCTGTTTATGTAACAACCTTTTCCGTGTTTAGGTGTTAGTGTTGCACTCTCATTTGTTCAATTGTTTGCGCCATATTTTATATATATATATATATATATATATATATATATATATATATGGCTTGGGTACAGGAGTGTATTCTCAACGCATAATTGCAAAGAAAGAGGAAGTATCCCGACAATCAGTGTAGCGAATTGCCGTTTTAATGAAACAAAAGATACCCACTACATGTACCGGAAGAGCGCTTTGCGGCAAGAAAAGGATCACTACTAATCGAGATTTTCGACGTTTCCTGCAACTAGCAACTAAAAAGAAGAAATAGGAAATGTAATGTCTCAACAAGGAGTGCAAATATCGACGCGCA
Source organism: Trypoxylus dichotomus (assembly GCA_023509865.1). Classification (NCBI taxonomy): domain Eukaryota; kingdom Metazoa; phylum Arthropoda; class Insecta; order Coleoptera; family Scarabaeidae; genus Trypoxylus; species Trypoxylus dichotomus. Next base: position 22,036,108 of record CM042081.1, on the reverse strand, counting down.
AAGTACGTAGACAATTGTACGAAACCGAATTAAAACGCAGATGCCCCCTGAAAATGCCAAGATTAACACCGATGATGAAGCGAGCATATTATGAATGGACAAAATGTCATGAACATTACACAATTGAAGATTGGCGAAAGGTAAGACAAAATAACTTAAATGAATATCTAAATCAAGCGATTTTCTTTTGTTTCAAGAATGGTTTTTCTTTAAAGATCATATTCAGCGATGAGTCAAAAAACTAGAAGCCATGACCGAAAGAGTTCAATTTGTTAGACGACGTCCATTTGAACGATATTGTGAAGTTAGTGTACCAATGACGGTAAAACACCCTCTGTCAGTTATGGTATGGTTCTGTATATCAGTCTAAGGTCCTGGACCACTGTTTTTTGCGAATGCACCATGAATCAACACCACTATAAGCGTGTATTGGGAGATGTCTTGATGCCACATATCAATGATTTAGATCCGACTGAATAGCCAAATCCATCCAAAGTTGGTTGGAAACGCACGCTCTGCCAGTGCTACCTCGACTGGGAAATTCTCCCGACCTCAGTGCAATTGAAAACGTGCCGAGTGTTATAAAATCAAGCGTGTATTCGAGAAGGAACGCTACAAAAGAGCAATTAGTAAGAAATATTGAGAATGTGTGGCAAGATGATTATTGAATTATAAAAGCTAAAGGAGGCATTACAAAATATTAGTTATGTAGTTGTAACGATTTCTATAACAGTTCTGAGTAAACTTATGCTTGTACAATACGTTTTTCATTATGTATATTAACAAAATCGCTATTTTAACAAGTGGCCCTAATAAATTGGATAGTTACTGTATATTGAAAAGTATATAATATATTTAATTTATGTACAGGTACAACGAAGATGAAAATGTGGTAATATAACGTGGTAGTACAATGTGGTATCAGAAGAATAATAGTAGCAAGGTTAGTGACATGTTTTTTGTCAATTAAATGTAAAGACCTACACACCGTGAGAAAACTATTCTTAATATTTTTGACAAATTTAAATCAGACAGAACACCTATGTTACGTAAAGGAATGGTCTGTAGGATCCTTTTTAGATGTTGCTAGACATTTTGAAGTATCGTGGAGTTCAGTATATGATAAAGAAATTCAACTACAAGCCATACAAATACTATCAAGAGCTTTTTAAGGAAGATAAAGTAAAAGGAATCGATATTTGCGAAACAATATTTAATTTGTTAAACTAAGTTTATTATCACAGACTCAATGGTTTTAAGATATCGTAATTTTTGCATTGTTTTAAAAGTACACATTCTATTAAAATCATATAAAATATAAAGACTTTTTTATAAGTTTATAAGTTTTCTTATAAGAATTGGAGAGAAGTTGTGCACTCGAGTGCGACAGCTTTTAAAGTTAGTACAGTTAACGTATACTATGAATTTTACTTTCCTGATTAATATTGTAAATCTTATGTTTCATCGGACGTCGTATTAACTTCATTGGTTTTAATGGTGCCACTGAGCAAAGCTTTACAATGTGACTGAAAATACTTGGTTTATTCAATGTATATATTTTTGACAGAAATATAGTACCAGTTACAAATAACAGAACAGCATATATATTAAAAAGACTGATGCAGTTCCGATCAACCTTCGTTTGTAGGGAGCTTCCATTGCAAAAACCGTGCCTAGGGTACCTTTTTTTCATCAGGTATGTTGCACCTGCCATAAGTTCTACTGAATATGAATTTTAGTGGAAAGCCCTATGGAAACGCTAATGTAAGGCTAATGTATGGAATTATTTTTCTAACAAGAATTATGCTAAATATTTCCATAAAATAAAGACAGAAAAGCAAAAACGTATACTTCGAAAGAAAATCTTTTAGTATTTGTAAAGTTAAGCCAGCCTATTTCCAAACTACAACACATTATAACGAGAATCGGCTCAAAATTACAGCCCCATGGGTAATAAAAATGATTAAAATCTAACAAATGATTAATTTATCAATATTTTCAAAAATTTACATATCACATTTTCTACATAATCGCTATATCTTTCCCAACACTTGGTATCGTGAAACAAACTTCTTCAAACCCTCTTCATGAAATTCCACCGTCTGCGATTTTAGCCAATTTTACATTGAGATTTTCAATCCGTCACTTTCTTCAAAATGTTTAGATGTACGCCAGTTTTTGAGATGGTAGTCACTGGGCGCGAAATCAGGACTGTAGGAAAGCTGATTAAAAATCTACCAGTCGAATTTGTGAGTTGCTATCATCGTGAAGGAGAACAATTCATGCTCTCCGTATTTCCCGTCGTCGGTTGTTTGTAACACGGTGTGATTCAGGAAGTGTTTCGCAATAAATTTCTGATGTAATGGTTGTTCCAGGTTCCATAAAATCAATTAAAAGCACCCCTTTTTACTAGAGAATGTAATTACCAGGATTTATGTGAGACTGGGTTTGTTTGAAATTTTTCAGTTTAAATGAACCGAAATGATACAACTATATGGATTGTTCTTTCCTTTCAGCATTAATGTATCAAATCTACCCTACATCACAGATGACGATTTGATATTTATATTGGTATAAATAGATTCCGTTTTTCTAATAGATGGTGTAAGTGCTGTGTGACGTGTATTATGTAAATTTGGTAATACATGCTTTTGCAAAGTCCTTTCATAACCTTCAAAATGTAGTTTATGACATTTGATTAAAGTGTAAACAACATGGTTTCTTATTCGATTTAAATTTACATAATTAATTAATATCAATGGTTGTGAATGACGATTCCAGTCTCCCAGTTTTTGTCAATGTATTTAATTATTTTATGAATTAAAAAATCATGCCTCCACCTCGTACGTGCGATTCCCGTTTGCCGGTTAGGCGCACTACCAACTAAATCGCGGTATTCTAAGGAACGAGTTTCTCTAAACTCCTAGATATTATACAGAATGTTTAATACACGAATTAATTAAATCAAGGAAATCAAAGAGGAAGATCCAAATCGTTATTACATTATTACGTAAACCTTAATATGCACCGCAATTTTTGCAGTAATATCTAATTAAGTCGAATACACAAATAATTTGTTTCTCTATTGTTATTATTAGCAAATAGTACTCTTCCTGTAAACTTTGATGAAGGAGTGAATAAATTGCTAAAACTTGATCAAGCAGTAATTTGATTTTATTTTTCTTTTGATCGTCATGTTTATTATAATTTGCTTGCATCCTGATATTTCGTGCGGTTACATATTCATTTTCCAAATAAAGAAAAAGGCAGATTACTGGTACTACGATAAAGATGAAATCCCTGAATTCAAACGGAAGATATTGCCAAATAAAAGTTTGTTGCCGTTCTAGTTCTTTGTTTTCATGTAACGTGATGAATCGATAGGTTCTAAACTTTCTGTTGGATATCCTTCTATAAAACAAACAGATATTTATTTGAATTTCTGTTGAAATTTTATGCATGGAGACGTTGTTGGTAAAGCAAGAAAAAAGAGATACAATTTTTGCAGAGCAGAGAGACTTAAAATTTAGAAAATAAATGCTCGTTGTAGGACTATTGCAACTTGTGAGTTGAGTTTAGTTTGTTTATTGTTCCAACAACTTAACAAGAATACGTACTTTCCATTTACATATCCAGGTATATGGCCCTGAATATCGCTTAAATTAAAGTATATATTGTAAAATCAGACATAAGCATGGTAATTCTGCATTTCTATAAGTGTTATGATACAATTTTTGTTTAATCTATTGATTGGTTATTAAAAATAATTGTTTAGAATTCGTGAAAACAGAGAACTTCCTATGAGGTTATTTTATAATAACAGCAAAACACAGCCTTTGTATATAAATGATATTTATTGGCATCATATTAGCTGAAAGTGGAATGAATATTTTATGACCGTCAGTTTAACTTCGGGTAAAAAAGCGGTTCCTTCGAGCATAAAATATTCCTTACCCGAACGAATATTGGAGGCAAAAATAGGAAAGTCTTCGAATTTGGGCCGAGAACGCGCGGTTACGGTATTTGCGAATTGGGTTTGTCCCAGATGGAGAATTCTTCCACGTCAACGCACCACATATTTATAATCAATATTGCTTGTAATGTATGTGCGACACAGAAAGGGCGATATAGATATTTTTATGAAATCCGTAAACCCGAATAAGCAATGAGCTGTGCATTAATTAAGTAAAAGTAATAAATTAGTTTAAAGCGTGGATTTAAAATTCTTACTATATGTGAAGGTGAAAAATCAAACAAAACCAAGAATATGCACATACTTGGTGCACCAGTCTATTATTGGTATTACTCAATTGTAATACTAATTAGTGTATGGTACAATCTGATGCAGATACCTGGTGTGATTTTTGTTAGAAGTGGAATGTTCTTGGAATGGGGCATTTTCCCATCAGTATACATTAACATCAGGGTTAGTTGATAATAAATGAACTGTTTCCGGGATTGGCCTATGTCATGATAAAGTATAAAAGGAATCAAATAAAAGTAAGACGAAACGAAGGAAATAGAAAGAATATGAAGAGGACAGAGAAGGAAAAAAGAAAAAAATAATAAAAAAGGGAAAAAGAAAAAATAAAAAGAAAGAGGAAAGGAAAGTAAAAAAGGAGGACGGGATTTCAATGTATCGGCTCCGTTGTAGAAGTCTTCTGCAGGAGACAAAATGCTGGGGAACCAAACTGTCATGGTAACTCGACGTATTACCCACGCCAGAGGTGAGAAACTTCTAATCTATACCGCAGAGTACCGGGCTTATATAGATCGGGGCCATTAGCGTAGCCTCTAGGGTGATTTACACGTCGAGTTACCATGCCACTTTGGTCCCCCTGCCATTTTTCTCCTGAGGACGCCTCCTACGACGTAGATGAAACGTCGAGTTCCCGCCTCCTTTATCCCTTTCTTATTTTATTTGTTTCTGTCCTTCTTTTTTCTTTCTTTTGCTTTTTCTCTATATTTCTTCTTTTTCCCCTTTCACCTATCCTCTTCATCTCCTTTCTGCTCCTTTTGTTTCCTCTTTCTTTTATTTTATTCCATTTATACTTTGCCATGACACGGTCCAATCCCGGAAACAGTTCGTTTATTATCAACTCTGGCCGTGGAACCCTGCACATTAATTTCTGGGTTAGTTGAGTTTATGATTCAATTAGTTTGCTTAATTTCTTTAAAATCCTGATTTGACGTGTTGGATTTGGATTATATTATGTTAGAAGTATCTATTATACTTGTCCTTGCGAGGGCTTTTCAGTTCTATTTTGACTTTTTTTGCGCGTTATTTACATTAGTTCTTCCTTTTCTACCAGATTGAACAAGTATAAGAGCGATTCATGTGCGTAGGTCACGGCTTTTACATAGATATTTGTAGCACATATATGAAAGCATATACTTACAGTTCCTTTAGAAGATGGTTTTTCTCACCTTTATAAAATTTGCCAAGATAGAGACTCATATGTGTTTTTAGAATAATGGTAATAATAAACAGAATACATGACCGCAAAAATTGTGTACACAATATATAGTATATAAATTCCCGAGACAAAGAGATAATACTACATAAGTTAATCTAAGCATAAGTACATATGTACTAAACATTATCCACAGGAAGATAATCTCCAGAGAAAAACGAGTGAGGCAGTATCTATAATGGAGTTAAACTTGTCTGCATTAATATTGAAAATGTCAGACATCCTATTGAAGTCAATACACACAAATGAGATAGGGTATTTTATTAAAACATTGATTCTGCTGGGATCATAATTAAAGGTGAATGATTTAGAATTACATACATACAAAATAAGTAGATTGCATTTATTTGACAACTATGAACAGTCGATTCAATTATATAAAAGGAATATTGGAAAGAACTATACGATATTCAACATTTCTTTCAGGGTAAGAATCTTAATTCAGAAAATACAAGAATTTCAAAAAATTTCTTTAGACAGACTCGATGGTACTCGTTTACGTTGTATACGTAGGATATCAAATTAAAACAACGTATTTTAAAACGTGAACTAACGAGAGAGAAGAAATGTGAAGTCAGAACCCCATATTACGAAATTTTGTGCAATTAAAATAAAGAGAATCATAATATTTATATGATTTCATGCGTTATATGATTAGCAAATTAAAAAAAATGAATCAAGAAGAACTCCCACATCTTTAAATGAGGTAGATATCTGCAACGGAGCTCCGTCAAAATGATAGGAAAAGCAAACAGGTCATTTTCGTTTAGCAAATGCCATGGCAGTACACTTGTTTTTTCTCAGAGACAATGAGTTTGCTCTACACTATTTATTCACTGACATTATTTTGAAAATGTTTGGAGTGTGGGTAGTTGAGAATAATTTATTATCATCTGCATACATTGAAATTTCCTATTTAACAGTTTCAGCAATATCGTTAATAAACAACAGAAATGCTAGAGGTCCGAAATTAGTTTTTTGTGCTATTCTGGAAGTGAAAACATGTTTGAATAAAATGAAATTTGTGTAGCATACTTAGAATTCTCGAAGCCCATGCAATTCTAACTTCTGAAAAAGAACCAAGTGATCAGTATAACGATCTTTCTGGTTGTTTGTCCAATGTATACCTTCCCATACATGCAAAGTATCTCATAGATTCGTGGGTTTGCAGCGACGATCTGAGGTGATGATGATTTGGAGGATATTGCAGTAGCATTGAAGATTACTTTTATATTGGCTTTACGTGGTTCTTTTTTAGGTTGTCTGTTGATGGTATCAGCTATATCTTTGAGTTTGTAGTCATTTTGTGGTAGCGTGTTTTTGAGATGTTGGAGTGCAGCTTCAATGTGAACCTCATCTGATATCATCTTAGCTCTGTTCAGCAATGTGCTTAGGGTTCCTCATTTTTGTGCTGGATGATGGTGGGAATTTGCGTTAAGGTAACGATCTGTGTTTGTCGGTTGTCGGTATATTAAGGTGTTCCGGAAATTTCGGTAATGTTAATGCCATGCAACCTTATGAGAAAATGTCTGCAAATACAAGTCAAAAAGGTGCTTCCATTGCGGCTCTTTCTAATTGCTCGTATAATTCTCGATTGAAAATAAAGTGGATTGAAGATACGCTGAACTCTATTAAATTTATGATTTCATCCATGTTAATTTCTTGGGTGCATAGTTGGACGATGTTAACCTTCTTCTATGGGAATATTTGTAAAAGCTGATTTGGCGTTGAAGTTCACTAGAACGTCATTCTTCTCCACTTTGACATCCAGGTATTTACTACTGACACAATAGTTTCATAAGATTTAATGTATTTTGGGAAGTCCATACAATCTTGGTGTTTTGGTATCTGTTTTGACGATGTTCGGATGTAATTCTTCAGATATCTACGAGGATATAACTTCTGTTGACATTTTTTCCAGAGGTGGTGTTGAATTTTTCTTATGATTGTGGTACGTAGAACCTTGAAGTAATGCTAACATCTTTTGTTTGTCCACTATGGTGGCCTTACTCTCATAAAGTAAACAAATTTGAATACGAAACCAGTTTAACATCGTAGGTTAGACTCGCACTAGTGGAAGTACGAATTTTAGTTCAAATGAAATTAAAAAGAGCAATGCACAAAATGCAACGAAAACAGTTTTAAGAAACAAAAGGAGTAAACCGGAAAATACATTTTTAAATTAAATGTTCAACATGTTTATGGCCGAAACAATTACAAATATATATTTTAAATGATCAGTCAACACCACATGATTAAAATGCTTAAAACGCAAACATGTTCTACTAACATATATTTTGCTAAATCGTTACACTCACACTATTTCTATACTCCACAATTTGTCATACCTGTGGCTTTCGGCAACCCGCTTCAGAGAGTTCCAAAATTTGACAGTCTACTTTCTGTAAACCATAGCGTTTTTTCAAGCCTCAAGAACAATTTGCATTTTTTAAATGGTTTGGCGGTAAAAAATGAATTCTTCATCCAATAAAAAAATGATTGGTTTCCAAAAGTGCCTAAATGTAATCTACAGTGGCGGCGGTAATATCGGAGATGGTAAAGCAATTTAAGGCTTCTTTGTTATTGCTAATTACAATTCTCCTGCTATTTTAGCTTGAATCTACATCTCAACATTAAAAACAAGCCACCACTGTTAGAAACCTGACCACTCTTACATAAAAGCTATCGACCTACACAATTGCTTCTTTATTGCAAAAACCTAACTAGAGGCTTTAACTGGTAAGTTGCACTTTCATCACAGGGATTATCCTTCTCGAGAAAAAAGCTAAACCAAAGCGACCCTTTTGATTTTCAAAACGATAACTTAGTTTTGCTTAATAAATTTGATTTTAGTTAACCTTTGTAGTACTTACTAATTAATATTGTGTTTTGTTATTGAATATAATTAATTTTAACTAACCTTACCCCTCAAAACATTGTGCATTTCTGAATACTGCTGTTGCATTTTTTTTATCATTGTACCATTTGAGATATACTCGACTACAGTTTCCAAAAATTCTGATGCTACACTCTATTGATAAAATTTTCATATCTCATAAACTTCACCAAATACAGAACGATATTTAAGCATAGTAATAGAGTTGATGTTTTGAATTAATTTTAAAATATTTATTGATAATGTGGTTATAAGTATTTAAAAACAAAACATAAACCTCGTAATTTAAAAGTGGTTTACATGGTACAGAAACAAGAATGTTGCATGTTTGAGGCAACATACGAAATTAGATTACACTTCGACGACGTAGTAAGCAAATTTATTATAGAGGTTTGTAGTTTTATTTCAAATATCTTTTTGCACGAGGTGTTCGAGATGGAATCCCATTAGATATAAAAAACGTACCGTGCAAGCGATGGTTTTGATATTTATTATCTTGATTTATAAATGTAATTAAATTTAGTGGCCTGCGTGCGTGAACTTCCACAGCAGGCTAGAAAGCAACGGACCGGAACATAGAACAGGTGCCCCCGCTTTGACCTTCCACGCTTCATTATACACAGGAGGTATACGCTTCATACATCTTAATCAAAAGAAAATACGCTCAATAAACCGAAAACATCCTTCAAAACTTATTGAATTTCACAGGTCGTTGAGAATTAGGTAACTAATACGTGTATAAAAATATTCTGTAATTTTTTTATTCCTCTACTTTATCCTTTTCGCTTTACTTACTTCGCACTTCCTGCAAGCTAATAATATAGTTTCCGTGGATAACATTGGTAATAGTTCTGACTATAGACAAGCATAAAATATGAAGTGAATACGTAGGCTTACACGGCCAGAGTTAGTAATAAACGCACTACTTCCGGAATTGTACCGTGTCATGATATATAAAAAAAAGAAATAAAAAATAAATATAGTTCGTTTATTACCAAGCATAAAATATGATGAAAATTATTACATTATTTTACTACTTATCTGTATTTTCCTAGAGCAGCCCTTCTTTTCCAGGTTAAGTTTAACAAAAAGCCACCAGTTGAAAGCATAAAAAAGGTACTAACTAAATTTTGCAGGTATTTATAAAGCAAGAAAAGAAAATACGTCGGGAACTACCAACTTTTTAATACTTTTTGTAGAAGCTTTTCCACTAACTATTAGAAGTCAATCACATGCATTTCATAAAAGGTTCGCTCTAAGGTAGTGTATGTACGAAAGTAGGTCTTTTTTTTTTCAACCTCCAGTACCTCATAAGTACAAGACAAATAACAAATTTATTACCAAAAGTTATGTACAAACATGGTTATTTTTCTACATAATGACCGTTATTTTAATTTTTTAAGTGATACATTTGTCATATCTGTGGATGAGCTTTCCAATCTCCTCTGCATTGAATGTTGCTGCTAGTGATTTGTGATGGTCCGTGACGTTGTTTTGAAGTTCCTCTGTACGTCTCTGCCCTCCTAATCACTTTTTCAATTCACAACCTTCGTTTTTTTCTCGAACTATTTTGTCAACTTGTTGAACAATATCTTTTAATGCGGCAGACTTGCGTCCTTGTCCCTCTTCATTGTAAACATCGACTCGGCCCTCTTTAAACTTCCTACACCATTCACGAACAACACTATCCGTAATAAAGTTTTTGCCGTATACTGGGCTCATTCTTCAACGAATTTCAGCTGCGCTACGAGAGCGACCTGAAATGTTTCCGGAATCGGCAAAAGATGGCGCACGAAGGTTGAAGTGGATTTATTGGTCGGCAAGGGCAACCTTTTTTATGGCAATTGTCAAAAGTTCAGACGTCTACTGTCAATAGTTGTTGTTTAAGACTGTGTTCTATATAGCAAGTTAGGATGTCTCTCAAAAATGGATAAAATCCAATTTCATGCAGTGACAAGACACTTTTGGATGGCTGGGAAAACGGCCACGGAAATTCGAAATATTATGCTACGGGTTCATGGCAGTTCCACCTTCTTCACCGCTGAGCGAGTTCAAACGTGGCCGCACAAGCACAAGTGGCGAACCACGCAGTAGATGCCCAAAAATCGCTACCAACGATGGAATGGTCGTTGTATGTATAACGAGAAAACAGCATTTTTCATTGCAATTCACCTTTCAAATTAAAAACTATAAATCTATATTTACTTAAATTATATAGTTAGTCTTTTTGTACCCGCAATCCAAATGAATTTAATTACAAGACACTACACTTCAGAAAGATTCCACGTTTTTTTCACTTGAGCAATAATGCATTGGTGTTATAGGACAGTAATCTACGTAATCCTAAAATTAGACCTTTTGAGTAGTGCTTAATACACCCAGACTAAGAGTTCAAAATATTGAAATTGTACTGAACACATATCGCATCTCCTTGCATTATTCATGGGCGACACGCAAAGGATACACGTCATTCTCTTATTTGGATTAAATCCAACTATATTTTTTCCACATTGCTGCAATCTTTATTAAATATGTACGAATACGCTACTGTGTAAAATTCTGCTGTTTTTAACGTTATGCTTTATCTATCTGGTGTATAACGTTTCCTCTCGTTATACTCTCTTCTGCTTACTGCAACAAAACATTTAAATTTTAATTCATTAATCCAATACATCCTGTGAGATTTTAATTATTGTTTTCAAATTTCAATGAATGTTTTATTGACTACGCTGAGTCGAACGGATGCTATTTTTATATAAAACTTCCGTAAAGCGCTTTAAATGTTATTAAATATGAAGGAGAAGGAAAATGTTAGCTTTGTTTTTTTCCATTAAAATCTATGAATGATCTATAGCCATTAATAGTCGCAAAATAATAAAACTCTATTGCGATTAACAACAAAAAATGCTTCATAATCATTTTATATAACAACGTATTTGCATTTAATTAAATTGTATCTTTTTTCTTTAATCAACAAATCTAATTAATTCATTATATTTAAGGCATCTTGAAATGTACATGTATTGAAAACTTTTCCACATCTTATACCAGTACAGTTTATGTCAAGAATCTATTACTGCGGCCAGTAACGTACTTTTTTCTTGATACTTTCGGATGCTATTAATTTTGTCGACATTTATGGTCACTTAGACCTGCCACATAGACGTGAGTAATATTTTTCTTTCAAGCTACTGGAACGAGATTGGATTCAAAGTTTTGCCGTGATTTGCCCGATTCATCCAAAAGAACAATGCTTTATTACGTTGTCCTGAATTACTAGCGCACTTATAATAAATATATTGAATAAAAATATAGGCAGTAGTAAGATTCCTTTTCAACGTTTGCATATACGTTTGATATAAAAGTTAAATATGTTGGCAGTTTCTATGGAAGGAGTTACAATTGTTCTATGCAGGGCTTCTTGTACACGTTTTCTAGTTCTATGAATTTGGATTTAGATTTTTGTTTTGCCAATATTATAATCTAGTTTATCAATGCAGTTCCTGTATAAACGAACACACCTACATCAACGTACAACTAATTTTTTTAAACCATCCTCAAAGATCTTTCTTAGAGTTTAAGTCCAAAAATCTAACACCCTGTAGTATTCTTTTAACTTGGAAACGGATAAAAATCACTGAAACAACTTGAAAGGAATGTATTCGCTCCCCTTAACAGGTAACTGGACAAATTGAGGGTAACAGTTGGCACTCTTGATTAGTACTTTCTCAATAATTAAAACGCTGTAAAAGCTTTTTATATATCCTTTGCCAGTTAAAATATATATGTAAATTAGAAGATTGGAAATCAAAATGTATTAATTATAGCGTAAACTTGTGCACATGCCCTTCAGCTTAATAAGAAGAAACATGTAAAAGCAATAACCCAGCATTCAAGAATTTGAAATTATTTAACAAAAATATTGAAATAAAAACTGTGGAAAACGCATACTGTAATTCTAAAAAAAATAGGAAATATTAAAATCGGAAGAAAATGTAACGCTATGAAGATATTCAAATAATATTAACCAGCAGGTCAAGTCGCAGGGGAAATAAGCCTCGACATATAATATAAAGTATTCATTCTCTTTATGTTGATTTGAATATTCCCACGAAGAATACACAAGATTTTGAGAATTTGCAAAGATTAAGATTCAGCTGGTATAATTTACTGAGGGATTTAATTTTTATTAATTCATTTTAATTTAATGAAAAATCAAATCAATGTTTTGTTTGTAATTATGCGAAATAAGAAAGAAACAAAGTTAAGCAGATCAGAAAGGGGAACGTACAATAAAAATGAATCAAGACAAATATCTTTCTTTGCTATAGTCCTAGTGAAATGAAAGCTTACACACAAGTCTGAAAATTATTCCGACAGAAGGTAAAACTCACCCCATTTGACCTGCAATCGAAAGCGATATATGTAGGTCTGTCCCAGCGGTTTGGTAAGTTATAGCCTACGGCGACCAGCGAATATGATATGGCAAACATTTCCAGATATCTTATTTTTCCACTTTTCACTCTGTATTCGTATCAGACAACGAGAATGGTTTTCGGCGAATACAAATTCGCAAAAGTTTTTTCAGTTTGTCCCTTTTATTAAATCAATCCACGAATGTGTTGTAAAGCGTAGATTGTTCGCTTTATTCGGGATTATAAAAATATTTCGGATTTCCAGGAAAGGAAATACAAAAAAAGAGGACCTATAGAAAAGGGGTTGCACTACGAAGAAATAGCGTCGATAAATTTTGAATGGCTGCTGCTTTTATTCTTCTGTCATATACACAAAAGTTTGTTTGGATTTAAGACATAGTGAAAAAATATAGTTTATTACAAGACATAAATAAAAAGTAAATACTTTTGACAGGACTCCTTGGAAAATAAAAATTTTTTGCTATTTGGGATTTCTGGACTTATTATTATTATTATTATTATATCCCTAATACTGTGGCCAAGAGCCAAATTGTGCTATTCATGTATTTGATTTCTTTTACTAAAGCAGGGCATTTTCCTTAATTAGGTTTAATAACTTGTTCAGTAAACCCTTCTCCAATGATATGTTCTTTTCGCCTTAATGCTGCACACTCGAAATTAATATCAAACTTCTTTTTCTTTTCTATATTGCGCAGCCTACATACAGATTCTTCTTAAAAAGAAGAGTTTATAGAAATGCCACCTTAAGTAATCGCGTCCTGTTAATAGACGGGTCGCTGCTTTAAGCTGTACTCTATTCAATGGTTGTGTGTTAAGTGTAGTTAAAATACATGATTCTATCCGGTCACTTTGTTCCTATAGGGTCGGTACTGCTGTGTTTTTGCTGCACTTTCTGTTATTCCTATACCTGGTTCAGGCTGAACTGAACTGCTGTACTGGCCTGATCTGAACTGAACTGAACTAATGCACTAGTGAACTCAATGAGGGAATGATACATTAGTATTTATATCAATTGCATAGCAATGAAAATCTTAAACTAATATATCATGTGAGAATTGTCAATCTCATTGTCTGAAAGTAACTAACTGGGTGTTAGGAAGAAAGCGCAATTCTACACAATTTTAGATAACAAAGTAAATACAAGCGAAGATTTGACGCGAAAGCCTGATTACTAGGAATAACGATGTCAAATGCACGTATACAAATTACTCTTCTAAAATGAAACAAAGAAATAATTGAAGTTCATTTAAAATTATAGGTAGGTACACAACACTTCCCTCCTTAAGATTAATTTATTAGAAAACAAATTATAAATTAATGAAAAAGAAATTAAAGTCTAAAATAATTGAGATAATAATAATACAATACAATAGGAGTAAGAAAGCATAAATTAGTTCATATCTATCGTGGGACCTCGGGAAACGGATCTTCTTGACATTGGAGGCAAAACTATTGAAACATCATGTAACTCGGTTGATTCAGCACTGTTTGATCGTTCTTCTTCAATGATTTGTCGGAGTTGGGGTCTGGTGACTGACACCAGCGATGTTAGTGTTGAATATTTTCGTACAACATCCAGATGAGGAATCGGTTACCTTCGAACAACGTAAGATGCGGCGAAGTAGGTTGAAGAATCCAGTCCATTGCAATATTTTATAGCTTACGATGACACCAATAAGTGATCCTAATGTGGAAAAGAGTATGGAGTACCAATGTGATGCAGAACACGAATACTTTTGTTAGTTTGTTGACTTAAGATATCGTCTATATGTTGCAATTTATGATAGGACCAACGAAGTTCTTCTAATTTAATGTTTGTCATCTGTATATGTAAGTGGTACGTATAAGGGGACCATTGTAGAATTTTCTTCCTTTACCGGACAACAATCATCATCAATAATGTTGACATTTGGCATTGGATGGAAATATTTGAGAGTAATGTCATTTGATGCTTCTAACACGGTGGTGCGGTATAACCTTTACAATCTCGGTGGAGTTGCAATATGCCACTGCCTTCAATAGCAATGTCTTCAAACACTGATTCTGAACAGGAAACAGTTACCCGTTCTTGCTGAAATGTTACGAATATCCAGTGGTTATTTTTGAGAGGGTTCCAAATCTCGATATTAGCGTTGATTGTTTTTGGTTCTACAGGATGAGGGTAGTTCCTGGAGTGTTGACGTCAATAGCTGCGTCTCACAAATCGGTTTCTCTATTGTATGATTATGGATGGTTCGATGACAAATGTAATTGTCGTCGTACACGAGCGTACATTTAGGCAAATCCTGTAATTGGACATAATGCGTCCTAGTTGCACTTAGCAAGAGGTACGATGAAGAGGGTTCAATATAGGAGTAAATGTTGGAAACAGTATGAGGTGTTGGCAGAGCTAATAGTTTATAAAGATAATATTGTAAATTTTCAACTATTGGGATTTTTATCGCAAAAATTAAAATTTTATTAATGTATACTACAGTTAAAGGACTTGTTTCAAAACATTTGTAAATGTTTGAATAAGTTAAAGGAATAGGTAATTTTTGACCGTCAGGTAATATAATATAAGACAATTCTTTCATTAAATTTAGGGGTGGTATAACATGCGGATGCAAAATATTATGTTTTCCTAAGGTAATAGAATTGATAAGTAAGTCTAAATGTTCGTTTAAATTTGTGACCAATTGAATTAACAACACAATTTGTTCTGTTATTGTATGATCCAATTTTATATTATTTATTGCAGTACTTGTTTGACTAGAAAATGTATTAAAAAGTTGGATATTTACATTAAGTTTCATTCATTTTTAATGCTTTTTAATAGAGTTATTGAAATTTAAAATAGTGCTTGAAACTACTCCAATCTGTTGTTTCATTAACACTTGAATTTCCGAATTACGATGAATCAAATCTTTAATAGATTGCTCATCTGCGTCTGGAATACCAAATGACCAATTAATACCATACGAAATTCCGTCGAATATACTTTGTTTGTTGGTATTGATTTAATCGAATGACCCGTAAGATGATTTATTACTTCTATTTTTTCTTTCAAGTTATCTATTCGTGATTTTAATAGAGCAAATGAATTTCGACAATAAAAGATGACATGATTGAAATTGCTAGAAGTGCCTCGTGAGTACATAGGTTTACTGATTTACTATAATAGATAGAGATTTGTTGATAACGTTGATCTAAGATAGTTAAATTAAAATATGATAGTAGTGTAAATTTTGAATTGGAGAACGAAGCATTGCCAACGTGTTCATAATATAATCCAGAACTGATATTAATTTGTTGAATTTTGTAATTGGCATTTAAATTTCCTAGAGTAAAACTTAGGGGAAGGGTAAATAGGAAAATAAAGTGCAACGGTTACTAATTTACTTCCTTTTTTAACTTCCACATTATTTCGAAAATCTCTAGTAATTTCATAGGGACCTATATAATTTGGATTAAGCTTTTTATTTACACCAGGTGTAACTGCGTTATTTGATATGTAGACTAAATCACCAACGGAATATTTGGGAATTCTAACCTTATTGTCATTATACACCTTTGATGTACTTTTTGATTCTAGGAGATTATCTCATGCAACTTTCTCAGTAAAATTTAGCTTTTATCTTAAATTTTATTATATAATCTTGATAATTATAATTTAATGTGGGTTCTTGAGTTATGCTATTAGGTAAATGGGGTTTATTGCCAAATAATGTCTCATGTAGGGAAAAACCGAAAATGAAACAAAGAAATAATTGAAGTTCATTTAAAATTATAAGTAGGTACGCACCATAACTTACAAGTTACATGATTTGATCCTGGTGCCTTTAAGGGAACCCAACTATTCGAGAGAATGCAAAATGGTCAGCCCAAGGTTGTCATTAGGCACCTCACTCGACGCAGGTTCGTCTAGCATAAACTTCAGTTTGGAAAACGGAGGTATTATGTTCCAAAGCTACGACAAGCCAATAATATTTCCAGAAGCCTGCTTTATAAAACAAACGAAAATCATGTAAAGCTGCGTATTTAAGACTAGTTTAATCCCACCATAGATCAAATGTATTCGTCGAAGAGTTCCTACGTAATTCTAATTGGTGCTGTACTTTTAACGCACAACTACTACAGCCTTTATACATTTTACAGTATTTTTTAGAAAAATATATTCTACCCTTCTTCTTAAGTCCTTATAGAGAATTAATGACCATATATTATGCTGTCGTTCCAACTACTTATTCCAAATAAAGCGCAAAATTTTCTACGGATTGATAGTTATGCAAAGTAGGATGAACGCATTGCAAAGATAAGGTGCAAGCACTAAGTTTAAAGCTTTCTCCAGTGGATGGTAGATATTGGAACAACGATATCTCTGACAAGAAATGAAAAGAAAATAGACCACTTATTCTTTTTAATAATTTGACATATACACCTGATATCAAAAGCAGTATATATTGTGGTGGAAAATCTCAGGCTCTTTATTTTTTTTAATGGGTCCTTTAATTTAAATTTATTTTTTTTTGTTTTTTTTCAAATTCAAAAATAGTGTTTTATAATTAATATAACCAATGATAAGGTTGTAAAATAAATATATTAACAAATCAAAAAGATATACCACTTTTTTGACAAAATATCTTTTTGTAACAGAAAACCTGGCAATCCCTGTCTAGCTAGTTTTAAATAAGATACGAAATAAAATAAGAGCAAAAAAATACAATTAATTTTGAGAATTGATGAAAATTCAGTCTTTGATTTTGGTAATCGTACTCAGTCATACGTAATTTCTCGTTTTTTAGGTGTCCTAGTCTTCGGCTTCTTGAAAATGTGTCCGGAACTTCCAAGTTTTTATTATAATATCAGCTGATACACTTTATGACTAAATATATTTCAAAATTTTCACAAATTAAGTTTTATCTGAATAAATATTTGATTATTCTCAGGAGAGGCGATTTCGATATGTGTGACTTTGACACGATGTTTGTTTATATCCATAGCTACACATTTGTTTGCCTATATGTTAGGCCACACAGTAGACACACACTTGATGGGAATGAAATTATTTAGAGGTAAATGCTGCCAGCGCCCCATCCTTTCATTGTACGAGAAATTTTGAAGATCTAATTTCGAGATGATACATATTTTTACAATATGATTAAAATGTGTGAGTACAGTACACTAAACGTCTTTTAAAAATGAATTTGGAAGAAATTATTTATATATACAGAAATATGTTTACGAAAAGCGATATATATAATAAATGGTAGTGGAGTTTATGTCTCCTCTGCAAATGTTGAAGAGACATTTTTTAAAACATGAAAATCGTAAATTACATATTAATAAAGAACACCAAAGTACTAAACATCTGTAATAAAATTCAATAAAGAGGGAGTACTAACGGTACTTTGCCTCCAACAATAACATCAACAATAATAAAAATAAGAGCGTAAGGTACACAATAGGTAAACTAGTAAAATTTAGAAAAATGATTGATAATATAAAAGTTTTTAATAGACGATAATTCATATCATTACAACATACTTATTGGATGTATAAATTAAATATCAAATCCGAAATATACTACCAAAACGAACGTTACATATATTGCGGTTGCACCGGCATGTGAAATTATCGTGATCATGGGTCAATCGGTTTCACGTTTTAAACGACCAACCATCCCACTATTTATACCGCCCAAATACGTGGAAACATTTGATATGCAATTACCACGGATCGATGATGTGTAATTTCAAATTTCCTATTTTATTAAAGCGCCATTATTGCAGCAGAGCTAAAAACTGTTGCGTACATATCGTTCTCTATTACTATTTTAATTATATTTTGCTAGTTGTGAATAATGAAATTCCATTTGATTTAAAGCATAAAGTCAATTTGCGAATTGATTATAATAATACGTATTTCTATTGCACCCATCAACTTTGGAATGATTAGCAATTTTCCTAAAACTAGCAAGAAAAGCTAACATTTTAGCTTCAATAGCTGTAATAGCACTACATCTAAGTGGGCAAATGAGTACATATGGTTTACAATATTTAAATAAATTTAATTTCATTGAATAGAAAGATAGTGGCACATATTCTTTACATATACAAGAGGAGTTTACAGTGTCGAAAGTATCTCTGATATACAAAAAGCCATGTTCAGTAATGTTCAAAATACTTTTAGTTTTCAAAATTGCTTACTGAAAATGGATCAAGATATTTTTTTATAAAATAACAAATGGTAAAAATGAAAAGAATAATTATTTAAATTAAATTGCAGGTAAAGTAACCAATGAAATATAGATTGAAAGATGATATTTCCAGCAGAGAATATAATTTATATATAAACATATATTATACTGGAGAATAAGGTGACGAATCGTCGATGAAATAGAGATGCTCCTAAGAACTAAATCGATCAGCAGAAGAACACCCACGAAATCAAATAATATTCCCGGGTTTCATACCACGTATGTTATTGGTCGACTAGCTCGACGTTTTCACGTGATCTCACTCATCTTCTTCTGCACGAGTTGAGATCGCTACTCGAACGAGATCATCCAGAAAAAGATGAGTGAGATCTCGTCGAAACGTCGACCTAAGCGAAACGGTTCCTTTCGGGACCAACAACATACACGGTATGGAACTTGGGTATATTATTTCACATACGGCGACCACGAAAACATCTGTTTCAACATACGGAACCTCACGGAACATCAAGAGCAAGACCCATTTGCGATCTCGCACTTCTACGTCGCTGTAAAGAACAACAACTGCTACTAACTTGTTGCAGATTATCACATCACTTCAAAATGGTCAAAACCGCACCGAATTTACTACGGACAGCCAAGCGCTAATACGATAATCAATCCAACATACAAGGAGAAAATTGGGACAGTTAGATATCGACCTGAGTAAACTACACCTCCATCTAAGCTCACTAACACATCCTTACCTATGTAATTAGATCGACAGACTGGCTGCCTTCAAGGACAGGGGGGATACCATTCTCAGAAAAGAATAGTACGAAAAAAACAGGAAACCCCTACTCTGTCCCAGTACAATACGAAGTTGGTATACAGTTTATGGGGTAGACAACTATTAAAAGCACCAGAGCAGACTTTCCCGAAAGGTTGCAATTACGCATTCGCACCCAACAAACTACCGGTGAAGAAGATCGCGTATGGTGTCGAGAACGCCATTAATATATTGGAACTGAACACAGTTGAGATTGTATGGAGAAAGGTCGGCACTATATTAAAGAACACACGCCCACCAAAAAAAATCTCAATACAAAGGAGTTCAAGACCATAATCAAGCTTAAACGGGAGATAACATAACCATTCTTCCATCGGATAAATGCAACACTACAGTAGTCCTCAATATAAGACAAAGACAAGATGTAGATACTTCTTGACGATCTCACGTACAACCCCCTCGCAACGGATCCAATGACATACCTCGAGAAAACAACCAGAACCAAACTCAACAACGCACCGGTGAGTAAAGAAACAAAAGTGTCAAACAAAATCATACCCAGGGAATAATATGCCAAGTGCCTAAGGATGTATGATTTGCCAAAGATACATAAACAGGTTATACCATTGAAACCTATAGTAAGTAGCATACGATTACCAACTCAAGCCTTTGCCCAACTCAAATCATACGGGGAGCAGATGACCTCCTTTGTTATGAATGCGGACCATCTCATCGACAGATTTTATCGAAACGTCGACCTAGTCGAAATCACAAACCTGAGAATATTATACCACAGACGGCAACTACGAAAATATCCGTTTCAAGGTATATATCGCTGGTATGAAAATTAAATATAAAGAGAGGAGATATTATATTAGTATTTCGGGTTTAGCTCTTATGAATGCAGTCAGCCAAGGAGCAAGATGGGAAACAACTTGGAGATGAAGAATATAAATTAACACTGGAACAAGAAGAGTGACCACCAATTTACACCTTCTGTTGGAAAGATACCTCGATCGAAGTACAACAATCTAACGTCGGCGCGACTATAGTCAAGCCTGTCAAGTTATCAAGGCCACTAGAATAACACTAATAAAGGGGTATCGCAGGTATGACAATTAAATATCGCAAAAACTAGCATAGACTAAAACTAGGTTTTAAGTAAATTTTGACCGAAACAAAAGGGAAACTTTAATTACGGATTAGTAACAACATTTTTACATTTATCAAAACATGCTACAGAATTAGAAATATATTAGTTCTTTTAATACGAGTTTAGCGTTAATTGTATAATATATAGTATTATTATTACGTTTATGACTGTGTAGATGTTTTAGAAACTTTTGCGTTCTATTTAGAGGATCATAAACGTAAAACCGGTAACCATAAGCAAACTCACTTACCAATATAAGAACAATAATTCCTGAAGCACAGCATCGAAAGCAAACATTCTAACTATCAATTTAGAATGTAATAAAATCGTCATAAAACTACGAAACAATAATATTAACACTAGGCTCCCCAAAGCAATATTAAATTTTACGACGAAAAGAAGGAATACAGCCATATATATATTTCTGCTGTTATTCTATAAGTTTTCTTTATATACCCAGAAAGTGTGTGATATTTTTCTTCCAAGGAAAGTCACTAAAATATACTTCCACCGAATATAAACAGCAATACAGAAAAATAAAAGCGAACTCGTATAAATTTAAGAAGTAATATCAAAAGCGTTCCAAAATAATATTAACTTTTACGATTACTCAGAAAATACTTGATATGCGTTTGTTATGCGCAAGTTTCCTTCCATACATTTAATTACAAAATTTGTTTTTTTTTTCATACTCTGTATTTGAAGAAAACATACTAACAATAGACAGAAACCATACCACAGTGTTGTAGACAGAAATTTATATATTTATAATATAAACATGTATTTGCGACAATTGGCACCGACAACCTAAACATTTGTTTACTGAGCAATACAACCCACGAACTTCAGACCGTGGACCAATCTGTCTTTAGAAGCTATGAGAAGCTCTGGAATAGAAGAGCTTTATGCGGTTTTTTATTAATACAACCTAGTAATGCACTAACTAACCAGAAATTCTGAAGTATTTTCATAAAAATTTCCAAGCTACTGGTATTTATCCTTCTTCTTCAAACATATCTGATTCCACTTGCTCCAAGCTTAGAAAATATATCTTATTTAAGAAAATGTGTTTTCTTCTGTCTTGTCCACTACAAACGAAGAATTTGATAGTAATACACTAGGTACAAATAAATAGCAAGGAAAAAATACCGAGAATTAAGAAATCAACATAAAAAGCTACTTATTAATGAAACCTGAAGTGTGGCTTCAATTAGTGAAGATAATACTAACACGTCAGATATTGAAAATATAGGCAAAGAAAGCAACGAAGATCTACAAAACAGTTCTTCCAAAAGTACCGGTTTACTGGTTATTTCAGAAATAAAAATTTTTAATCAATGTCAACGTCAAAGTTGCTGTCATGCAAACGTCAATGTCAACGCCAATGTCAACATCAACGTCAACTCTGCCGTCGACATCAATGCAAACGTCAATGTCAACGTCAACGCCAACGTCAATGTCAACGTCAATGTCAACGTCAGTGTCAACGTCAATATCAACGTCAATGTCAACGTCAATGTCAACGTCAATGTCAACGTCGATGTCAACGTCGATGTCAACGTCCATGTCAACGTCAATATCAACGTCAATGTCAACGTCAATATCAACGTCAGTGTCAACGTCATTGTCAACGTCAACGCAGCTGTCGACATCAATGCAAACGTCAATGTCAACGTCAAAGCTACCGTCGACATCAATGCAAACGTCAATGTCAATGTCAACGTCAACGTCAATATCAACGTCAATGTCAACGCTCTCGTCTACATCAATACAAATGTCAACGTCAACGTCAATGTCAACGTCAATGACAATGTCAACGTCAACGTCAACGAAGCCGTCGGCATCGTTGCAAACGTCAATGTCAACGTCAATGTCAATGTCAACGTCAACGTCAACGTCAACGAAGCCGTTGACATCGTTGCATACGTCAATGTCAACGTCAATGTCAACGCTCCCGTCCACATAAATGCAAATGTCAATGTCAACGTCAATGTCAACGTCAATATCTACGCCAATGTCAACGTCAATGTCAACGTCAATGTCCACGTCAATGTCAATGTCAATGTCAATGTCAATGTCAATGTCAATGTCAATGTCAATGTCAATGTCAATGTCAATGTCAATGTCAATGTCAATGTCAATGTCAATGTCAATGTCAATGTCAATGTCAATGTCAATGTCAATGTCAATGTCAATGTCGATGTCGATGTCGATGTCGATGTCGATGTCGATGTCAATGTCAATCGTGTCGATGTCAATGTCAATGTCAATGTCAATGTCAATGTCAATGTCAATGTCAATGTCAATGTCAATGTCAATGTCAATGTCAATGTCAATGTCAATGTCAATGTCAACGTCAATGTCAATGTCAATGTCAATGTCAATGTCAATGTCAATGTCAATGTCAATGTCAATGTCAATGTCAATGTCAATGTCAATGTCAATGTCAATGTCAATGTCAATGTCAATGTCAATGTCAATGTCAATGTCAACGTCAACGTCAACGTCAACGTCAATGTCAACGTCAATGTCAACGTCAATGTCAACGTCAATGTCAACGTCAATGTCAACGTCAACGTCAACGCAGCCGTCGACATCAATGCAAACGTCAATGTCAACGTCAATGTCAATATCAACGTCAACGCTGCCGTCGACATCAATGCAAACGTCAATGTCAACGTCAACGTCAATGTCAACGTCAATGTCAACGCTCTCGTCCACATCAATACAAATGTCAACGTCAACGTCAATGTCAATGTCAACGTCAACGAAGCCGTCGACGTCGTTGCAAACGTCAATGTCAACGTCAATGTCAACGCTCCCGTCCACATAAATGCAAATGTCAATGTCAACGTCAATGTCAACGTCAATGTCCACGTCAATGTCAATGACAATGTCAACGTCAACGTCAACGTCAATAACGTCAATGTCAACGTCAACCGCAACGCAGCCGTCGACATCAATGCAAACGTCAATGTCGACGTTAACGCCGCCGTCGTCACCGATGCAAATGTCAATGTCAATGTCAACGTCAATGTTAACGTCAACGCAGCCGCCGACATCAATGCAAACGTCAATGTCAACGTTAACGCTGCCGTCGTCATCAATGCAAATGTCAATGTCAACGTCAACTTCAATGTCAACGTCAACGTCAACGCTACCGTCGACATCAATGCAAACGTCAATGTCAACGTCAATGTCAACGTCAACGTCAACGCTACCGTCGACATCAATGCAAACGTCAATGTCAACGTCAACGCTGCTGTCGACATCTATGCAAACGTCAATGTCAACGTCAATGTCAACGTCAACGCTGCCGTCGTCATCAATGGAAATGTCAATGTCAACGTCAACGTCAACGTCAACGTCAACGTCAACGTCAACGTCAACGTCAACGTCAACGTCAACGTCAACGTCAACGTCAACGTCAACGTCAACGTCAACGTCAACGTCAACGTCAACGCTACCGTCGACATCAATGCAAACGTCAATGTCAACGTCAACGTCAATGTCAATGTCAATGTCAACGTGAATGTCAACGTGAATGTCAACGTGAATGTCAACGTCAATGTCAACGTGAATGTCAACGTCAATGTCAACGTCAATGTCAACGTCAATGTCAACGTCAATATCAACGTCAATGTCAACGTCAATATCAACGTCAGTGTCAACGTCAATGTCAACGTCAATGTCAACGTCAACGCTGCTATCGACATCAATGCAAACGTCAATGTCAACGTCAACGTCAATGTCAACGCTCTCGTCCACATCAATGCAAATGTCAACGTCAACGTCAATGCAAATGTCAATGTCAATGTCAACGTCAACGTCAACGTCAATGTCAACGTCAATGTCAACGTCAATGTCAACGTCAACGCTACCGTCGACATCAATGCAAACGTCAATGTCAACGTCAACCTCAATGTCAACGTCAATGTCAACGTCAGTGTCAACGTCAATATCAACGTCAATGTCAACGTCAATGTCAACGTCAATGTCAACGTCGATGTCAACGTCGATGTCAACGTCAATGTCAACGTCAATATCAACGTCAGTGTCAACGTCAATGTCAACGTCAACGCTACCGTCGACATCAATGCAAACGTCAATGTCAACGTCAATGTCAACGCTCTCGTCTACATCAATACAAATGTCAATGTCAACGTCAACGTCAACGCCAAAGACGCCGTCGGCATCGTTGCAAACGTCAATGTCCACGTCAATGTCAATGTCAACGCCAACGTCAACGAAGCCGTCGACATCGTTGCACACGTCAATGTCAACGTCAATATCTACGCCAATGTCAACGTCAATGTCAACGTCAATGTCAATGTCAATGTCGTGTCAATGTCGATGTCGATGTCAATGTCGATGTCGATGTCGATGTCGATGTCAATGTCAATGTCAATGTCAATGTCAATGTCAATGTCAATGTCAATGTCAATGTCAATGTCAATGTCAATGTCAATGTCAATGTCAATGTCAATGTCAATGTCAATGTCAATGTCAATGTCAATGTCAATGTCAATGTCAATGTCAATGTCAATGTCAATGTCAACGTCAAGGTCAATGTCAATGTCAATGTCAATGTCAATGTCAATGTCAACGTCAACGTCAATGTCAACGCCAATGTCAACGTCAATGCCAACGTCAACGTCAACGCAGCCGTCGACATCAATGCAAACGTCAATGTCAACGTCAACGTCAACGTCAACGTCAACGCTACCGTCGACATCAATGCAAATGTCAATGTCAACGTCAACGTCAATGTCAACGTCAATGTCAACGCTCTCGTCCACATCAATGCAAATGTCAACGTCAACGTCAATGTCAATGTCAACGTCAACGTCAACGAAGCCGTCGACATCGTTGCAAACGTCAATGTCAACGTTAATGTCAACGCTCCCGTCCACATAAATGCAAATGTCAATGTCAACGTCAATGTCAACGTCAATATCTACGCCAATATCAACGTCAATGTCAACTTCAAATTCCACGTCAATGTCAATGACAATATCAACGTCAACGTCAACGTCAACGTCAATGTCAACGTCAATGTCAACGTCAACGTCAACGCAGCCGTCGACATCAATGCAAACGTCAATGTCGACGTTAACGCCGCCGTCGTCACCGATGCAAATGTCAATGTCAATGTCAACGTCAACGTTAACGTCAACGCAGCCGCCGACATCAATGCAAACGTCAATGTCAACGTTAACGCTGCCGTCGTCATCAATGCAAATGTCAATGTCAACGTCAACGTCAACGTCAACGCTACCGTCGACATCAATGCAAACGTCAATGTCAACGTCAATGTCAACGCCAATGTCAACGACAATGTCAACGTCAATGTCAACGTCAATATCAACGTCAATGTCAACGTCAATGTCAACGTCAATGTCAACGTCGATGTCAACGTCAACGTCAACGTCAACGTCAACGTCAACGTCAACGTCAACGTCAATGTCAATGTCAACGTCAATGTCAATGTCAACGTCAACGTCAACGCAGCCGCCGACATCAATGCAAACGTCAATGTCAACGTCAACGCTGCCGTCGTCATCAATGCAAACGTCAATGTCAACGTCAACGTCAATGTCAACGTCAATGTCAACGTCAACGTCAATGTCAACGTCAATGTCAACGTCAACGTCAACGTCAACGCTACCGTCGACATCAATGCAAACGTCAATGTCAACGTCAACGTCAATGTCAACGTCAATGTCAACGTCAATGTCAACAACAATGTCAACGTCAATATCAACGTCAATGTCAACGTCAACGTCAACGCTACCGTCGACATCAATGCAAACGTCAATGTCAACGTCAATGTCAACGTCGATGTCAACGTCAACGTCAACGTCAATGTCAACGTCAATATCAACGTCAATGTCGACGTCAATATCAACGTCAGTGTCAACGTCAATGTCAACGTCAACGCAGCTGTCGACATCAATGCAAACGTCAATGTCAACGTCAACGCTACCGTCGACATCAATGCAAACGTCAATGTCAACGTCAACGTCAATATCAACGTCAATGTCAACGCTCTCGTCTACATCAATACAAATGTCAATGTCAACGTCAACGTCAACGCCAACGACGCCGTCGGCATCGTTGCAAACGTCAATGTCCACGTCAATGTCAATGTCAACGTCAACGTCAACGTCAACGAAGCCGTCGACATCGTTGCATACGTCAATGTCAACGTCAATATCTACGCCAATGTCAACGTCAATGTCAACGTCAATGTCAATGTCAATGTCAATGTCAATGTCAATGTCAATGTCAATGTCAATGTCAATGTCAATGTCAATGTCAATGTCAATGTCAATGTCAATGTCAATGTCAATGTCAATGTCAATGTCAATGTCAATGTCAATGTCAATGTCAATGTCAATGTCAATGTCAATGTCAATGTCAATGTCAACGTCAAGGTCAATGTCAATGTCAATGTCAATGTCAATGTCAATGTCAACGTCAACGTCAATGTCAACGTCAATGTCAACGTCAATGCCAACGTCAACGTCAACGCAGCCGTCGACATCAATGCAAACGTCAATGTCAACGTCAACGTCAACGCTACCGTCGACATCAATGCAATCGTCAATGTCAACGTCAACGTCAATGTCAACGTCAATGTCAACGCTCTCGTCCACATCAATGCAAATGTCAACGTCAACGTCAATGTCAATGTCAACGTCAACGTCAACGAAGCCGTCGACATCGTTGCAAACGTCAATGTCAACGTTAATGTCAACGCTCCCGTCCACATAAATGCAAATGTCAATGTCAACGTCAATGTCAACGTCAATATCTACGCCAATATCAACGTCAATGTCAACTTCAAATTCCACGTCAATGTCAATGACAATATCAACGTCAACGTCAACGTCAACGTCAATGTCAACGTCAATGTCAACGTCAACGTCAACGCAGCCGTCGACATCAATGCAAACGTCAATGTCGACGTTAGCGCCGCCGTCGTCACCGATGCAAATGTCAATGTAAATGTCAACGTCAACGTTAACGTCAACGCAGCCGCCGACATCAATGCAAACGTCAATGTCAACGTTAACGCTGCCGTCGTCATCAATGCAAATGTCAATGTCAACGTCAACGTCAACGTCAACGCTACCGTCGACATCAATGCAAACGTCAATGTCAACGTCAATGTCAACGCCAATGTCAACGTCAACGTCAACGTCAACGTCAACGTCAACGTCAACGTCAACGTCAACGTCAACGTCAACGTCGGCGTCAGCGTCAACGTCGGCGTCGGCGTCAGCGTCGGCGTCAGCGTCAACGTCAACGTCGGCGTCAACGTCAACG